>CM057459.1:976335000-977585000 GCA_016271365.2 Neoceratodus forsteri
GCTATCTTTTCCTCAGTTTGGGCCTTTGCTATTCTGACTTCCCTCTCTACTTCCTTCTGCCTTAACTGGTACAGCTCTCTGTCTTGCTCCTTCTGTGTTTCCTTATATTTCCTGAATGCTATCTTTTTCTCCCTGACTTTCCCTGCCACCTCTTTTGAGAACCATAGTGGCTTTTTCTTTCATTTTGATTTGTTTATTTGCTTGATACAAAGGTTTGTTGCCTCTGTGATGACAGTTTGATGTTTCCCCAATGTTGCTCCACCCCTCCTATTAGCCTGTTTGCTAGTGCTTTTCTAAGGCACTCTCCCATCTTGCCAAAGTCAGCCCTCCTGAAGTCCAGTACCCTCACTTTTGTATGGCTTGATTCTGTAGCTGAGTTTATCGTGACCCACACTGTCTGATGGTCACTTGTTCCCAGATGACAACCCACTTGTAGATATGAGATCCTCTCACTGTCCCCGTTTTAAGAGTACAAGGTCTAAGATTGCTCCCTCATGAGTGGGTTCCGAAACTAGCTGTCTGATGCGTGCCACCTATAGGGCATCGAGAATGGCCCTGCTCTTGGATGTGGCTGCAGCAAATGTGCTCCAGTTAACATCTGGCACATTCAGGTCTCCCATCATCAGTATCTCCCCTTTCTTTGCCATCCTAAGAATGCCTTCTTCAAAAAGATAGACCATGTATTATGTGGTCTGATATTTCTTTTGTAAGTTGTGCAGTTGCAGTAAAATGATATCGCAAGTTTTGGATGCCACTTTGAAAATCCAGCCCATTACCTGTGTTCAACCAGATACCAGATCACTTGATCGGGTGATGGCTGGTTAATATGAATAATTTTAATACTAATTTCAAATAATTGTCCGAGTACTATATTATTCTTTCCAGAATGACAGTCTGGGCCTTATATCCAAGGGTTCTGAACTGCAGAACGGGCTAGAACATCAGCTTTATTATTTGTACAAACATACATAAAATGTATCCATTTAGGTAAATCTGAGGAAGATTCATATAGCTGTTCTGGAGCATTTCAAGTCAGAAACACCATATATGACTGTCAGATGACTATGCTTTAGCAAAACTTCCCAAAATATATGCACCATACCTTAGAATGAAAGTTGGTCAGAGAAATTTGGAGAAAGTGAGTATTTTAAAGAGATGGCCTGTAGATGGTCTAATCAGGTTTCCACAGATCTTCTTTGGGGGGTATCTCAGTCATCAGGTGACACTGTAGGAACCTTTGCCATCAGTGAAGGGGAATCCACACAGACAATTTTCAGCAGTTCAACTGGGGCCACCCACGCCATTGACCTCAGATGACATCAGCAACCCTATACAGGCGTAGGCTGCCCTGTTCCCTCCTTAATTCTTTTCCACCATCGACTTGCTTGCATGAGTCTCCACGGAAGCTTTGTTGCAGTATTCACGCCTTTTTTCCCTACTACATACCTAAATCTCTTTTTCAACAGATTTTTGTTTATGTCGAGAGTTAATCCTTAATTTTCTCTTTTCAGTTGTTGCTGCTTCAGAAAGAAGATTACTTCTAGAGATGGACACACTTGTTTGTGTCTTCTGTCTTGGGCCTGACCACAATGTATCCGACTGTGAGCTCTTAGAAACATAGACTTTGACAGCAGATAAGGACCGCAAGGCCCATCCAGTCTGCCCATTTCTTTTTTTTCTGCCTTATAAATGTGCCATCGGCCTTTGCTCTGTCAGTGGCCTATCTATTCATACTCATCTGTATTGCTCCCTTATGCCTATCCCATGCCTGTTTGAAGCCCTGCACTGTATTCATAGCCACCACTTCCTGAGGTAGACCGTTCCATGCATCCACCACCCTTTCTGTGAAAAAGAACTTTCTCACATTCCCCCTTAATCGGCCTCCCTCTAACCTCATGCTATGTCCTCTTGTGCTGCTATTTTTCTTATATTTAAACATGTTAGACTCTTTCACATTGTTAATGCCCTTAAGGTGTTTGAATGTTTTGATCATATCACCTCTCTCCCTCCTTTGCTCAGGGGTATACATATTGAGCTCCGTTAATCTGTCCTCATATGTCTTCTGATGCAGTCCCTGCACCGTTTTGGTTGCCCTTCTGTGGACTGCCTCAATTTGGTTAATGTCCTTATGAAGGTGTTGCCTCCAGTACTGCACGCAGTACTTCAGAGAGGGCTTAACCAGTGTCTTGTAAAGAGGGATTATTACCTCCCTCTTACGACTTGTGATACCCCTACTAATACACTCTAACATCCCCCTAGCCTTACCTGCTGCTTTAGAGGTCCGCTTGGATGATTTCAGGTCATCGGTGATGATGATGCCGAAGTCTCTTTCTTCCTTTGTGACTGCCAGCAACTCCCTTCCCAGCCTATAGGTGGCTTCAGGGTTTCTCTTCCCTATGTGCATTATGTTGCACTTCTTTGCATTAAATCCCAGTTGCCACTCTTCTGACCATTTTGCTAGTTTATCCAGATCTCTTCTCATTCTGCCCACCCCATCTGGATCATCTTCTTTGTTGCAGATCTTGGTGTCATCTGCAAACAGACAAGCCTTACCCTGTAGTCCATCTGCAACGTCACTAATGAAGATATTGAAGAGGACTGGCCCCAGGACTAATTCCTGAGGTACTCCCCTTGTGACTTGCATCTCTTCTGACTGTATACCATTTACCACCATGCTCTGTTTTCTGCCCATCAACCAGTTTGCCACCCAGTTGACCAACTTCTGATCCACCCCGAGCCTACCCAGCTTATTTATCAATCTTATATGTGGAACAGTGTCGAAAGCTTTGCTGAAGTTAAGGTAGGCGACATCAACTGCTCCCCTTGGTCCACCACTCTGGTTACCCAGTCAAAGAAATCTATGAGATTAGTTTGACAGGACCTTCCTTTGTAAACCCATGCTGTCTTGGATCCTGTGCCCTGTGATTCCAGGTGTTACTATCCTTTCCTTAAGGGTGCCTCCATAATCTTGCCCACTACTGAGGTAGGCTGACTGATCTGTAGTTCCCTGCCTCCTCCCTGCTTCCACTCTTGTGCAGCGGGATCACACGAGCCCTTCTCCAGTCTTCTGGGACCTCTTCTGTGCTCAGAGATTCACTAAACAGTTCTGCTAATGGCTCTGCTAGTTCCACCCTTAGCTCCTTAAGTACCCTGGGATGCATGCCATCAGGTCCCATTGCCTTGTCCACCCTGAGCTTAGCGAGCTCTTGTAGGACCCTTTCTTTTGTGAAGGGTGTAGTGCTCACCTCCCTCCCTCCCCCCTGTGTCCATGGTGCTGAGCTGTGGGCCCTGCCCTACCTTCTCTTCAGCAAATACTGAGCAGAAGTATCTATTTAGGATAGATGCTTTTACAGGGTCCTCCTCCTCACCCGCCCCTTTTTCTCCTTTGAGCTTAGCGATACCCTCTCTGGACTTTCTCCTTTCACTAATGTATCTATAGAAAGTCTTGTCACCTTCTTTTACTGTTCGTGCTAGTGTTTCCTCAGTTTGGGACTTTGCCTGCCTCACTGCCTTCCCTGCTTCCCTTAGGGCAGTTTGGTATCCTCCCTATCTTCATCCCGCTGTGTTCCCTTATATTTCCTGAAGGCCAGCCTTTTGGCTCTGACCTTTTCTGCTACTGTATTTGAGAACCACAGTGGTTTCTTTCTTCTTTTGCACCTCCTTTTCTGTCTAACACAATGAGATGTTGCTTCAAGTATTGCATCCTTAATGCTTGCCCACTTTGCCTGTACCCCTTCACCTGTGTTTCTTTTTGCCAGGGCTAGCTTAACTCTGTTGGCCATCAAATTAAAGTTAGCTCCTCTGAAGTCCCATATTTGTGCCTTGGAATGGAATCATTTATTTCTAGTGGCCAAATTGAACCATACCATGTGATGGTCACTGGCCCCCAGGTGACTTTCTACCTGGAGATCTGTGATCCCTTCCCTGTTAGTCAGTACTAGATCTAGGATAGCCCTGTCTCTTGTGGGTTGTTGTACCAGTTGTTTGAGGCCCTCCCACTTCAGGGAATCCACCATGTATCTAGTTCTGGCAGATGTTCCTGCTGGTATTGACCAATCTGTATCTGGCCTGTTGAAGTCTCCCATTATCAGAACCTCCCCTTTACTGTAGCTGTCATGTTTTGTATATCTTCTAACAGTAATGTGTCTGTGTCCTCCCCCTGGTCTGGGGGCCTGTAGACAATCCCAGTTCTTAAGGCTGTTCCATTTCCTTTTTCCAGGGTGACCCACAGTTCTTCTGGCTCCTTATGTGTATTATAAATTCCTGTAGTTTTGAAAATGTCAATTTTCATTGACATACAGGGCCACTCCACACCCCCTTTTGCACCTTGGTCTCTTCTGAACAGTACATAGCCAGGTACTGAAGTCTCCAAAGTGTGTTTACTGGTAAACCACGTCTCACTAATTGCTACTCTGTCCAGTTTAGCCTCTGACATTATTGCCTGCAGGTCTGGGATCTTATTTCCAAGGCTGTGAGCATTTGTGTACATGATTTTTCATTGGCCAGATTTCTGTCTGTTAGTTGTTGGGTGAGGTTTGCCATTTCCCCTGTGTGTCGTATGGGGAAACTGACCTTTTTTCTTACCTGGTGATGCAAATGAACTGCAAACATGCTGAATCCCTGTTTGACTACTAGCTGAGGGGGGAGGGGTGTTCTTCCCATTTGATGTATGCGGTGCTGCACCCCTCTCCCCATTTGCTAGTTTAAATATTCTGCAAAGACATACAACTTCTGCCCCAATGCACTGACTCCCTCCTTAGTCAGATGCAGTCCATCAAATTTAAAGAACTTTCGCTCCCAGAATTATTGCCAGTTCCCTACAAATCTGTGTCCTTTTTCCTGGCACCAGCCCTTGAGCCACATGTTTAGCTCCCCTATCTCCCTTTCTTTGACCTTCCGTCCATCTGCCCCCCCTCTCTGAGACTGGCAGGATCTCAGAGAAGGAGATGTTGGATGAAATGGATGTTAGTTTGTCACCCAGCCTGGTCAGGTGTTCCTTGGTCTCCACAACTGACCGGCTGGCGAGATCATTAGTCCCTATGTATACCAGGACGTCAGTGTTTTCTCTTGCTTTCTGAACAGTTTTAGCAATGTGGTTAGTGTCTCTCCACACTGATGTACCTGGGAGACATCTGACCATTACCCCTGGCTGGAGATGGGTACCAACTCCCCGAATCATGGAGTCTCCTATGATCAGAAGTTTTTTGGATTTCCTTTTTGCTTTTTTTGTTTTGGTCCCTGTTTTGGGCGAGTTTTGTTGTGCTAGCTCCTGTGCTGCAGTGTCCTGCTCTGTAGTGTCCTCTGCCCCTTTGTTTGATTTTGGAGATAGAGGCAGATACCTGTTTGTAGTGTTTACATGGTTTTTGGAGGTAATATGTTGGAGAGCACAGAGTGATGGAGCACTCAGTTTGCCCCTCTTAACCACCTGCCAACCTCCTGGACCAACTGCCCTCTGTGGTCGAGGTTCTTCTGTTGGATGTTGGGGAAATAGTGGGTGGTTCTTATAATGTATTTCCTCTTGAATATCAAATTTGAGGTGCACAATTTCTGCCCATGCTGCCCGGAGCTGAGCCCTAAGATTTCCAATGGCTCAGCATGTAGGACAGTGTCCTAAATCCGGTAAGACTGTTCTGAAAAGTGTTCCACAGTACCTGCAGTTAATGATATCCATTCCAGATGAGTTGCTGGGTTTATAACCTGGTCAGAGTAATTAGAAGGAAGAAAATGCAAGTAATGATTTGATTTTGTGTTTTGTTTTCGTATAACATGTTACAACCTGTAAATGAGCTTACCTTGTGGATACCCCACTGATCCGCCCCTTCCTGCTTTGCCACAGGATATGTCACAACTGTGGTACCCTATAAAAGTAGTGTAGGGTGGGGTGGTTGGGGATGGGGGTGGGTGGCTGGGCCCTTCCCCTGCCAAAAAAAAAAGAACCATGGATGAAAGAACAAGGAGGTAAGAGCAGAAACAATCAGTCAACAGCAAATGCAGTAGCTCTGCCAGAAGTTTAACCAAACAGCCCTCAGGCGATGCAAGAACACTCTCAAAAAAATTCATGGAACAGCAGGTAGCCAGCTCTGGGCAGGGGTCCTCCAGGGCCCGGGCCTCCCAGTCACCAACAAGCTCTTCAATCTCCCAGGCATACAAGGCCCCAGAGCCAAGTCCTCATGGAAAAGTCATAAAAAGACCTGGATTGCGACCTCTCCCCACCCAGTTGCAATCCCATTCCTTGTCGGCCTCTCCTTCTTTGGGGGGCTATCCATAAGCTGTGGCTTCTCTGACATAGAGGCCAGATGTCCAGGTCTTTCTGTCTTCCAGACCCGTACCTACAGCTACTCTGCCTGACTCACAGGGTGCCCAGCCATCGACCTACGGGTCATTGGCCCCTCCATCATCGATGATGGACCCGTCATTGATGACCATCCTGTCAAAACCTGCCCCTTCTCCTTCCAGGGCTATAGGCTCTTGTAGTGCCCAGGGCACAGCTGGAGGATCATTGGACCCTGTGCCGTCGAACCCTCCTCCACCAATATCCACCATTGACCAGAACAAAGTACTGGTCAAGTTCTCAAATGTAAATGTTCAAGCAGCCCCACTTTGCCGATGCTGTTGACAACAATCTCATCATTGGTGCCTGTTTGCCGTCCTTGAGACACCCCCCCCGTGGGTCACCACCAGTGAATCTGATGCCAGACCCAGAAGAAGAGGTCAATGCCAAGGAGGAGTATCACCCTGATCTCATTTATCCTGATAATGTGGAGGATGAAGAGGAAGAGATCCTGATCTCAGACAAGTCCACTGCTTCTTCGCTCAGTGAAGACTCTGTGAAACACACTCCAAGTTTCCCTCCTGAGGATGCCACATTTTTTAATGTGATGAAGCAGTTGTCTTCCTCCATGGGCTTCCAGACTGAGGAAGAGGATGTCACCAGGAAGGGCATGATGGACTTCCTGTAGATCCCTGAGTCTCCTCTAAGATCATTCCTCCAGTGCTTCCAGCATTGAAGATTGCCACCACGGCAGCCTAGCACAGGCCAGACATGGTGCCAGCCATGCTATGCAGGGCAGACAAACTTTACAACGCTCCTCAGGGTCTTCCTTATTTTGCTGCCCAGGCAGAAAGTAACTCAGTGGTCATCAAGGCAGCTCATGACAGACCTATGGTGCCTAAACACCTTAGTTCCTTGCCCCCAGACAAGGAATCTCGTAGGGCTGACCTCTGGAGAAAAAGAGTTTATGCCTCCTCCACTTTGAGTCTGAGGATTGCTAATTATCTGTCACACATGGTTAAATACCAAAATGGCAACTGGAGGAAGGGCAAAGCTGCAATTCAGGCCCTCCCTAATGGCTCACAGAAGCAAGAATTGCTTCAGGGTTTCGAGGCTGCTGAGGACATTAGTAAACACCTCCTCAGATCTCTGTATGACATGGCTGATATAGTTGCCAGAGCAGCTGCCACTGGCATATGCCTTTGAAGGCACTCCTAGCTCAGGGTCTCTGGATTTGTAGCTGATGTGCAGAACAAGGTGCTTAATATACCTTTCAGTGGCATTAAGGCAATTCAGCCCTGATGTTCAGGACCCCTTAAATGATCTGCAGGCCTCAGGCATGGCCATTAGATTGGTTCTTTACCTCTACCACACTCAGCCAAAGGGCAGAGGGTGGCCTATTTTTCATAAACAAAATAGTAGGCCTGGATCAACTCCCCACACTCAAAGAAAGCGCAGAGCCCAGGATCCCTTGCCCGCCCACTCCAGTGCTGGAGTAGCAGTCAAGCACCCCAGGAGTAAGGGACCAGCCCCTCCAGCTGGCTCCACCTCTGCTTTACCCATTGCCAGTCCCCCCCTCCTCTGGTTCAGACCCAGGAGGTGGTGATCGAAGGTTGATTCTACCTCCATCTGAATCAATGGAGGACCATAACTTCAGATGCTTGGATTTTGCAGATCATAGAAAAGGGTCACATCCTTGAGCTAATGCAGCAGCCAGCCTCCAGACACTCCTCCACCACCCTCCAATTATCCATTTGCTCACTTGTCTGCTCTCTGGGAGGAAGTATATTCTCTTCTGTGCAAGCAGGCCATCAAGACAGTGCCCTGGTGCCAGAGAAACCAGGGTTTATTCCAGGTTCTTTCTTGTCCCCAAAATGACCAGAGATCTGAGGCCCATCCTAGATCTGAAGGAGCTCAATCTCTTTGTCCAGTACAAAAAGTTCAGATTGTAACTTTACTTGGCAAAATGCCCTTCCTCAAGACCCGGGGCTGGCTCTGTTCACTGGACATGCAGGATGCTTACTTGTACATCTTGGTCTTTCCTCCTCACAGAAGGTTTCTTTGGTTTGCCTTTCAGAGTGAGCATTATCAGTTCAAAGTGCTGCTCTTTGGCTTATCCTCTGCGCTGTGAGTCTTCACCAAGTGCTTGGCAGTGATTACATCAGCTCTCAGAAGAGAGGGACTGTATGTCTTCCCTTATCTGGATGATTGGCTTCTCAAGGTCCCATCCAGAGGACAGCTCTTGCTGACTCTGACACATGCCCTCCAGCTATTCCACTCCCTGGGCATAACTGTCAGACTTCCCAAGTCAGTCCTGGTACCATCCCAAAGGCTGCAGTATATTGAGGCAGTTCTGGATTCCAAGCACGGAAAGGCCTTCTGCCCCAAAACAGGGTGGTGTGCCTCAGAGCCCTAGCTCAAGAGGCTATTCAGAGTCAGTGCATTCCTGCCAGGGTGTACCTCAGACTGTTGGTCTTAATGGCAGCAGCAATTCCCACCATTCTGCTAACCAAGCTTCATATATGCACCCTTCAGTGGACCCTCAGGGTACAATGGGACCAGCGCATGGACAAGTTGGACCAACTAGTTCTGGTCTCCTCTCCAGTACGCAAGATACTGCAGTGGAGGATGGACCCCTTGAATCTTCTTCAAGAGTTCCCATCCAGATTTCTTCCCCACATCAGATCCTAACCATGGATGCTTCAGGTCTGGGCTGGGGAGGACACCTGGGTCCCTTCTAAGCTCCTGTTCCCAGTGGGAAGCCACACTGCATATCAGTATCCTGGAGATGAGAGCAGTGCCCTATGCCATGCAGGCATTTCAGGAACATCTCAATCCAGGCCAACTGCTGGTGCAGTCGGACAGTTTGAGTGTATTCTACTACATCAACAAACAGGGCATGACTCACTCATAATCCCTTTGCAGAGAAGCCATGAGAGTGTAGTACTGAGCACTGGAACACGCATGACATTCTTTGCAGTCAACATGCCAGGCATCCTAAACACCCTGGTGGATAGTCTCGGCAGGACTTAGTTCAGCATGCATGTATGGGAACTTCTCTCATCCATCACAGAAGATCTGTTCAACAGATGGGGTCATCCAGAGTCGGACCTTTCTTGCGTCCCCACTCAACGCAAAACTGATCAATTTCTGCTTGCTAGATCCAAGGCCTAGAGTTTTCTGGTGAGATGGGTTGTTCCTCTCTTGGAGTGGGAGGTTTCTGTACACATTTCCTCTATTTCCTCTAATCCAGAGGGTATTGATCAAGCTGCAAATGTGGGGGACAGCATGCTTCTGGTGGCTCCATTATGGCCTCGCCAGATATGGTTCCCACTGTTGCAGCAGCTGGTAGAGGATCTTTCAGATCCTGTGCCTCTTTGCAGGAACCTGCTGACCCAGGATCAGGGGACTTTGGTCCATCCCAACTTCAGGTCCCTTCATCTGCATGCTTGGCTCCTGGGAACGTAGCCATTGCCAGGTTTGGGGTCTCTAACAGGGTGGCAGATGTCCTGGTGGCTGCACGGAAGCCTTCCATTTCTGCCACATATGCCATGAAGTGGAAATGGTTTGCCATCTGGTCTGGCAGACACTCCCTAGACCCTTCCACCTGCTCAGTGAATCATATCCTGGACTATCTGATCTTTGTCCAACTCAGGCCTCCAGTATTCCTCACTCAAGGTCTGCCTTTCATGAGCCCATGGGTGACTGCACAATTGCTCAGCTGGATGGCTTCTGTACTTTTCTTTGAGGCATCCTACATCCGAAACTCCCAGTCCATTCCCCTGTCCCGGCTTGAGACTTAAATTTTATTTTTGAGAAGTTGGCCCTGTCTCCTTTTGAGACAATTGCAACTTGCGATTTGTGCTTTCTTGCTTGGAAAGCACTCTTTTTAGTTTCAATTACTTCTGCTCAAAGAATTTCAGAGCTCCAGACCCTCTGGTGCAAGAAGCCTTATCTGATTTTTCACAAAGACAGGGTATCTTTGTGCACAAATCCTAAGTTTCTGCCCAAAGTGGTTTCTGAGTTCACACTAAATCAGTCCATCCACATTCCTGTTTATTTTTCTGAGTATGCCAGTCCAGGGGAAGCACAGCTCAATACATTAGATGTGCGCAGAACTTGAATACTGTCTGCTTCGAACTGAAAGAGTCCAGAAAGTTGAAGCAGCTGTTTGCTTCTTTCTCCCCAGGTATAGAGGGTGCTTCAATTTCTAAGCAATGTTTATCCAAATGGTTGGCTAATTGCACAGTTTGGCTACAACAGGTGCAGCAAAAAACTGCCTAGTGCTGTCAAAGCTCATTCCACTAGAGGCATGGCTACCTCGGTGGCTTGTTTCAAAGGGTTCTCAGCTGCTGATATTTCTGCGGCTGCCACCTGATGTACAGTCCACACTTTCACCAAACATTACAGTCTAATCATTGCCTCAAGAGCCCGTGTAGGATTTGGCAGGGCTGTGTTACAAGGACTCCTGTCTTAGGTTTATGGAGATTCAGCCTCCCAGTCTGTATTTTCCCACCTGTCACCGCTTGGCACTCATCCCTACAGTGTAACCTGATGACTGAGATACCCTGGAAGAAAATAGAACAGTTACATGAGAACTTACCGTAATAGTAGATCCTTGAGGGGGTCTCAGTCAACAGATATGATTTCCCTTCCGCCATCCCCCTTCTTGGGGTTCTTGTCTAGGAACTGGCTATCTGGTGTATTCAGTCTTTTTACTTGGAGCTGGGTACCTCTTTCTGTCCTTGATTCTCCAGGGCATGAGCCTTGCTCCCTTCATCTCCGGAGGGAAGAAACTGAGGAGGGAGCAGGGACGCCTACACCTACATCAGGGTTGCTGATGTTGGTTGACATTGGGAAACCTCAGTTGTACTGCGGAAAATCTGCCATGTGGATTCCCTTTCACCAATAGCAAAGGTTCTTATGGTGTAACCAGATGACTGAGATCCCCTCGAAGATCTGCTGTTATGGTAAGTTCATACGTAACTGTTCTTTTCATTCATTTTACTGGCAGATACCATAAAAGTGACCTTGACCACCATGGATCAAGTATACTTCAAAATATGACTAGCATTCCTTTATATGAAGAGCAAATACCCAGTGAAATGTTAAACAGATCGACGCAGCTGCCTTTGTGGTATCTTAATAACAAGGGTTATTTGTTCAAAAATCAATATGGCAGTCCACTGGCCAGGTTTCATTGGCTTCCCCCCAGAATCTAATCAGTCAGTGTATATGTCTAGGTTAAGGGTTGCTTCCATTGTTGAAGGAAATACACTTTGTAATTTTGGCTGGGTCACGGTGGCAAGTTTGACTTAATCTGTGCCAAAATTGAATTTGTTTAATTTCATGCGCAATGTCATCTGTAAAACTGTAATGAAAGCTGACCTGTCAGCACAGCAGGAGTGCTACCACTCCCGATGCAGATGACCTGGGTTCAGAATCAAGCTCAAGTCATTGGAGGCTGGCCAGGAGGAGAACTGAGCATTCCAGAGGATGCTGTCCTCCTCTGGGTGGGAGGTTGGTGTGCTCTGCTGCAGTACTGCCACCTGGGTGATCACAGGTGGTAGTGCAAGTGGAGCCATGATGGGTGGATGGGCCCCTCCTGACTGGGGACATCAGCATGCTAGCATGCTGTTGTCCACTGCAGTCTTAGCCCACGAGGCACCCTGGGGGAAGGCATAAGAAAATCCGAATAAAAATCACCCAGCCTCTAGAATGAAGCTTCCTCTCCTCACTGGCCCCGCACTCACTCGCTTGGCTCCCGACCCACACCTAAGCTATAATCCTCCTGGGCTTGGGGAACCGGGAAAGGACCACCACTGGGGGCAAACTGTGAGGCATTGTAGGGTCAGAAGGTAAATTCCAGTGACACTGAGGTGAAGGGGCTTGGGGAGGGAGAGGCTGGCAGGGCAGGCTGAATATCAAGGAGGCGTAAAAAGCAGTAAATAAAAAAAAAAAATGTAATGAAATCCACTGGGTGAGTTTTGAAGGTATCATGGCACAACTTTTTCTGCACCTACAAGCACCAGCAAGCCAACATTTTTATTGTGTTTTTCCCTGATCTTTTTCCTTATATTATACAGCTAAAGTCGGTGTCCCATGACCTAACATAGGCTAAGTCAGTCCTGCTCGAGTGTCCTGGATTAGGCATTAGGACTCAGGAAATTCTTCAACATTTTCACAATATGTGAAAGGGACGGCAACAAAAATTTAGCTAGCACAAAAGAAAGCAAAGGGGCAGACCATGATCAGATGTACTCTAAGCTACTAAAAGTATGTGCAGACCTAGTTGGCATCCCCTGACCAACATTTGCAACTTATTCCTGACCTCGGACACAATTCTCCTAATCTTGAAAACAGACACAGTAACTCCCATCTACAAAGGTGGGGATATAGCATATACACTATATCTCACCTTTACTTCACTTTTTTGCAGACGACATGGTCCTCTATATCTCTAAATCTACATTCCTAGATGCCTCCTCTGCGCTTCAGTCAGACTTTAACCCACTGCAACTTAATCTGCTCCACTCCAAACTTCCATTAAATGCCAACGAAACCAAAGTGATGTATTTTCGCCATGCCAGATCATCATCCTTACACTGCCCACCCATGCCTATCTCTACCTTGCCTGATGATAAGCTTGAGATCGTGGATAGATTTAAATACTTAGGCTTCCTTCTTGATTCTAAGCTCTCCTTCCTTCCTTCCTCACACTGAAGCCCTTTCTAAAAAGCTTAAACTAAGGTTGGGCTTTTTCTACAGATGTAAGGCCTTGTTTTCCTAAAAGTCCAGATTAGGACCAGTCCAGTCCATCTTCCTCGCTCTCCTGGACTGTGCAGACATCATTTACAAAAATTGTGCAGCCACTCATTTGCAAAAATCTGTTACCCTTTTTCAGAGTCATCCATTTTGTCATTAATACCCCTGCAAGAACACACCATTGCACCCTGTATGCAGCAGTGGAGTGGGCCTCACTGACTACCAGGAGACTCTTACATGCTCATCTGTGGACATATAAATGTCTCATGAACAAACTCCCAGCCTACATCACTAGTCTCATTTCTCACCCCTAAACTCCTTATGGTCTTAGAAATACCTCTTACATTTCTTTAGATGTGCCCAAAGTCTGTACCTGCTTTGGTCAACTGGCTATTAGTTACGCCTTTGCTACCACTTGGAACAAGCTTCAATTATCTCTTAAACTGAGCACCCTCATTCCTCTAAGGGCATTCAGAATTTGAATAATCAATCTCTTTAAAGATGCTTGCCACTTGGATTAATCCAGTAGAACTCACTTACCTCCTTAACTTGCCTCTAAACCTTTACTCTTGTTTCCTGTCTTAGGTGCTAGCCTGTTTTCTCCTCTCTGCCATTTGCCCATTATACCAAACTCTCATTAGTACTGCAGTATGCCTAATGATGATTCTTCTCCTGTTGCTGTGTATATATGTATATATTTACCATTTTGTCCAACTTTGTTCTATGTTTACCTTGTAGTACCACTGTAATAATTCCTATTTATATTGTTTATGTATATACCATCCTCATGTATTGATTATATGTTTCCCAGCACTGGCTATTCAATCCTGCCTTGTATAGCTCATATTGTACATTTTGTTTAATAGTGTCTGTTAATTAATGTTATAGCCCCATATCAACTGTATGCATGGTTTGTTATTGTTAAAAAAACGGTCCTCCTCGGAAATGAGCTTGCTCAATGGATGTATCCCGTCACAATAAACTTGAACTATAACTAAAGGCCCGTCTCTGTTCTCTCTGTGCTTGCAAAAATACTGGCTAAACTGGTGTTTAAGCATTTCATCACTTACGAATATACGAAATTTGCCAGCAGATAAAGGCCTAGAGGTCTATCAAGTCTGCACGAATGTGCAGCTAGCACCCCTTATTCTGCAGCTGCCCCTTAAATAGAAAGACACAATATTCTTTCAGATCCACAACATGGCTTTAAGAAAAGGATACAGCACTGCACTGGCCACCCTTCCAAGTGAGTTATGCAACTCATTTACCAACGTGTGGTTGCTGGATCATCATACTTAGATTTATCAAAGGCTTTTAATGTTATCAATCACCAGATTATCCTAGAAAAATAAGGCCCTGTTAGTGTTGCAGAATTTACTCTGGCATGGTTACATAATTACCTCATGCAGCAATCTCAGGAGGTATAGGGAATATCACATCCAAAACCCAGCGGCAGAGGTCTCCAAGGATCCGTTCTTGGCCCCCTGTTGTTCTCTCTCTTTGTAAATGACATATGGACTGTCTGTGCTGGTGTTAAGAACTACAATTTATGCAAACAATACAGTAATCTACTGCTCAGGCCCCACGCTAGAAGTACAGATGAAAGGCTTATACTGAACACACTTCTGCTAAATAAAAGTAAAACCAAATCATAGTTTTTGGAACACCACAGAAACTTAGAAAATTAGAAATCCTCACACCATTGTCAGAAAAAATGGTATGACATTGGAACTAGTTCCCTTTATAAGATACTGTGGAATCTTTTTGGACAGTAACTAATGCGTTGAAACTCATGAACCCAAAATAACCACTAAGGAAGGAAGTAAAACAATATCCAGTCAGATTTCCTTCTTGCTTTCGAATATGGGAGCTATATCCTATGCAATGTTGCCAATTCAGTTGTCAACGGAGCCATCTGTGCTGTACATTCAATAATATATGATGGTTTTCTCTCATTGCACCTGCAAGGATTCATCACTGTGACTGCACTAACAAGTTCAACTGCTCCTCACCCCCACAAAAGATTGAACTCAGACTATTCATACTTATCATTAACATCTTGAAAACAGTTCAGTCTAACTCCTGTTCAGTCATCTATCAGAACAGTACATCAGCAACTGCATGAAGTTAGAACCAGCTCTGAAACACTAAATTCCCTCAGATCAAAGGTATATGCAACATGCATACTTTCTAGAAAAAGTGTACATGTATTTTATAATGTTGTAATCATATGAAATCCTGCCTTCTTCTATGCATTCTGTACTGTTCATACTGTATGTTGCGTTCAGGGGTGGCTAAAAATGGGCTTGTCTCAGTCCACTTACTAGGTAAAGCAGATAAATTGGTGCCGGACCATCGGCGCAGTGGTTGGATTTCTGCTTACGATGCCGGCGACCTGGGTTCGGGAATGGACCCAGGTTGCTGGAGGGCCGGCCGGAGGGAGAAGGCTTGAGCATCTGATAACTGCTTGCCTTCTTCCAGGGGGAGGGTGGAGATGTGGTTCGCTGAGTGCTGACTCCTAGCGGAAGCCGGGAACGTAGCACTGCAGGGAGCTCGCAGAACGCAAGGGGCATGGTGGACATCGGCGTTTGTCTTGACTTCTGTGACACACCACGCCTCCGGGGGAAAAATGAGAAACCAGCTTCCCGACCGGCCGGATGAAAGCTGCCAGCCCCCACCGCCACAGAAGCCCCGGTCTCCATTACCACCTCAGCAGCACCCAGGGTCCAAACAAGAGTGCACTGGTTGTCCCCCCTGGCACCTTCCCCCTTGGAAGAGAAGGACCCATCCAGTGAAGGGTAACACCGGGCTACTCCTGGAGTGACTGTGATCTGAGGTGGAGGGGATGGGGTGAGTGTTGGAGGTGCCTAGACTGGCCTGAAGGAGTGGTGGGCTTGGGAGCCGAAGGAGGAGGAGCAAAAAAACAACAGATAAATAAGTTTGAGTGTGATATTAAAATGTACGTTTTCTACCAACCCTGTGCCTCGGTGGTAGCATTACTGTCAACCATGCATGTTTCTTGAGGTTAAGAGTTGATTCGGTTTGCTAGGGGTTGGCCAGGATTGTGAAGAGGATCAAGTGTCCATAGAACTGCTCTTCTCTCTTGAGGAAGGGAAGGTCCACTGCTCTGCTGTTGACCACCACCAAGTGCAGGCTTGGTGATGGTGCAAGCATGGGTAACACAGTTGGGAGGAAGCCACAGGTTTGACCCAGGACATTTGTGCCTCCACACCATATATCTTGACATCCATGCTGTGGCAGGGGTTCCCGGGAGAAAAGAGGAATAAGCAGCATGGGACTCATGAAGCACTGCTTGCACACTCCAAGCATGCACCACCACCTGGGGTGCCAGCCCATGTTTGAATATGGTCTCTAGATGGGGAGGATTGCACTTCCCTACCTTCCCCACGATGGGGGCAATCTGTGGGGTATTTAGGGCACAGTAAATAACAGTGGAGCAGGAGGCTGGCCAGGGTGGGGCAGGGCAGGACTGCTAGCAGACCATGTTGCACTGTGGGGAAAAACAATTTAAAAATCAAGGTACCAAAAAGGCACCAAACATTTCTTATTAAAAATAGGTTGAGATGTCAGCCCTCCAGCACAGAGGTAGTGATACTGCTCACAATGCTGACAACCTGGCTTCAGGAACGAGCCTGAGTCATCAGATGGCTGGTCGGGGGGGGGAGGGGTAGGTGGACCATCCTAGAGGACTCTCTCCACCTCGATCAGGAAGGGTTGACAGACTCTGCTCTGCTACTGCCACCTGGGTGATCACAGGTGGTAGTGCAAGTAAAGCCATGGAACTGGAGGGTTGCAGAAGATGTGCAACACACACACATGCATGCACATACATCAAGGGTTCTCTTGTGTCCTATAGGGGCATGGGCCAAAGAAAGAAAAAACATTGCCAGGCACTGCAGGAGGACATCTGCCCCTCAACGCTGCCCCCCCACCTCCAACTGAGGCGCTTCTCTCTGAAGGGCACTGACCAAGTCTCCATCAGGGGGTAAGTGCCCTCCGCCAATGGCCCCACCTTGGGGGGGTTTCAGTGTGTCTGTAGGAGATGGAAGTAAGTCCCGGGGCAGGTGGGAGAAGGGGCTGGATGTGTGGGTATGTTCGATGGAGGCCAGTTGGCATGAGGGGAAAAAGTACAGTAAATGCAAAAAAAGATGAGATTGAGGTTGGACAGTGGTGTTTCCCCTAATTTACTGAAACCAGTTTGAATCCCACCAGAACCAATTTACCTCTCCATATTATATTTTAAAGAGTAGGTAGTCCATAATTATAGCTGTTTTACATTTGTTTTTCTAAATATATTTGAAACCTAACTGTAGGTCCTCGTGTATGTGTGGTATTTGTTTATATTGCAGGTATGGATTAACTTGTTCCATGGTAGTACTGTAGACTGAAGCTAGCACTAGTAAAATGCCCTGTTCTGCCTGATGCACTTTGAAGTCTGCATAGCATCAGCGACAGAAAAAAAGACACAGGCTTCACAAATTGATAATGTGGTGCAGTTGCACTGCTTGGTGGATGGGTGGCATCAGGAGGTGGGTTTGCTAGACCCCATCAGCAATCCCACACAGTATGTGCTCTTAGCTAAGCATGAAAAAGTGTCTTCAGTTCTGCTGTCTTTATGGCAGATCAGCTGCTTTCTGTTGGCGATCATCACCAGCTGTTACTCTGTTGCCGGTTCCCATATGCCTAGCTCAGCAAGTTATGATTCTAGTGAGAGACCTAATGGAGGTTTAGGGGTTGTGGATTCAGAAATGGAAAAGGCAGAGTTACAATGCAGAGGCAGAGGATAAAGCTCCGTCTGGCAAAGAAACGAAATCTTCACCTTGAGTTCCTCAAAATCAGCTTCCTTCTGTTGACAGATGGCACTGTCATCTGAAATAATACCCCTTTTTATTTTTTTAGATTGTTTTCATGTGTTGTAACTTAGCAAGCAGTAGAAGGTGCATTTTGGGAGTCTAGTATCGTTGACCCTCAGCATTGCTTGTGTTCACTTTAACCCTCCCATTTATCATCCTTTTTATGTTTGCTTGCACGCATGTGCAAGAAACATAGTGCCATCATCCGAGTTTTCGGAGGTGTGTCACCCCCTCTTCCAATTCAGTCAGTGTGTTGGCAGGCGCGGCCCCTCTCGCATGCATGCTGGAGCTGTCTATGACAAGTTCAAAATGCAGTGGCATACAGTTGAAAGGGGAGCTACGCTCAGTGAGCAGCACAAGATATCGCCTGCCCTGCGCGCACTCCCCCCACACACACACACACACACGCACGCATACTGCATGCCCTCCCCACGCACACACTTTGTAGCCGACAGGGTGCTCAATCCCATCGGCTGTGCTGCGCCCCCCAGTTTTCAAATGCCACGCTGGGTGCCCACCCCAGCGTGGCAACTCAATGGAGCAGCCGACGGGGTGCCTAATCTCGCCGGCTTCACTGTCTCCCCCGAAGTAGCAGGTGCCACGCTGGGAGCCCACCCAGCGTGGCAACGAATGCCATGGGCCGATGGGGGTGTCCAATCCTGGCCGGCTCCACGACCCCTCAGCGTCTCTTCTGCCACGCTGGAGCCCACCCAGCGTGGCAAACGCCCCGCCATCTTTTTTTGTTTTAAATGCCTGTAAAGAAAACAGTCCCACGCAGTCTTCCTGCCCCTCCCCACAACCTGCACTCACCCACTGCACACCCTGCCTCCCCACACCCCCCACCCCATACTTACCTCTGGAGCTTGCGCACGATCTTCGTGGACTGGAACACGCCTGCACTCTTCAAAGCCGACCGCGAACTGAGGAAATGCCAGTAAGCCGTATAATGGAATAGATAGGGGTTTTTCAACTTTGCTGCATATCTCAGGCATTTTTGGGAATTTTTGCTCCAAATTTTCAACATGGGGTTTTTGGGACCCTTTCTCATGAATGCTGTCACTGTCATGGCGTTATTCAGGCCTGAAGGGTGATTTCGCAGTCACTGCGTGAAATCACCTTTTGGGACTGATTACCGAAACGACACTGCCAGTGTTCATAAGGTGGGCTCTCAAGAAGTGTATTTTGAAAATTTGGTGGAAAAACTCCAAAAAACAACTGTTTTACGAGCGTGTGTTGCGCAGTTCCTACGCATGCTTGTAAGTTCACGAATTTTCAATATTTTCACTCCAGATTTTTAACATTGCCATTTTACCACACCTTCTTTTGAGCAGTACAGCTGTCATTTTTCACATCTCGCCCAAAACGTGTTTCCGCCCATGTAGCGCACAATGGCGCAGCTGGTGTGCAAAATCAATGTACGGGACAAATTAAGAAAATCACAGTGACACTGTTCATGAGCAGAGGTCTTAGAATGGCTGTGTTGAAAATTTGGTGAAAAAATTCCTAACAATGACTGTTTTATGAGCGTGTGTTGTACAGTTCCTATGCACGCTCGTAAGTTCGCGAATTTTTAATATTTTCACTCAAGATTTTCAACATTGCCATTTTACCACACCTTCTTATGAGTAGTACAGCTGTCATTTTTCATATCTCACCCAAAACATGTTTCCGCCCATGTAGCACTCAATGGCGCAGTCTGTGCGAAATCAATGTATGGGACACATTAAGAAAATCACAGTGACACTGTTCATGAGCAGAGGTCTTAAAATGGCTATGTTGAAAATTTTGTGAAAAAATTCCTAAAAATGACTGTTTTACGAGCGTGCGTTGCACAGTTCCTATTCATGCTCATAAGTTTGCGAATTTAATTATTTTTACTCCAGATTTTCAACATTGCCATTTTATTACACTTCCTTATGAACAGTATAGCTGCCATTTTTCATATGCGCCTAAAGTGTATTTTCATACATGTAGCGCATAATGGTGCTGTTGGTGTGCGAAAGCAATGTTTGGGACAGATTAAGAAAATCACAGTTACACCGTTCATGAGCAGAGATCTTAAAATGGCTATGTTGAAAATCTGGTGACAAAGGTCCATAAAATGACAGTGTTACGAGTGAGCATTGCGCAGTTTCCATGCACCCTCATAAGTTTATGACTTTGTAATATTTTAAGTCCAGATTTTCACCAGTGGCATTTTTCCACACTTCCTTATTTACAATACAGCTGTCATTTTTCACAACATGGCCGAAGTGTGTTTTCACACTTTCAGCGCAGAGATGCATTGTCGCTGTGGGAAATCATTGTTTGGGACAGATAAAGAAAATCACAGTGACACTGTTCATGATCAGAGGCACCAACATGCCTGAGCTGACAATCTGCTGTAAAAACATCCCCAATCTAATTATATTACGGGTGTGCGTTGCGCAGTTTCTATGTACGCTCATGACTTCACCATTTTTTTAAATATTTTTACTGCAGATTTGCAACATTGCCATTTTTTACACCTCCCCATGAACAGTACAGCTGTCATTTTTTACATCCTGTTCAGAATGTTTTTGTACCTGTGGTGCTAAATGCCGTAGTCGCTGTGCATAAGCAGCTGCTAACAAACTGATATTCCCCTGTTCATGAGGTGGGGTCACAAAAACCATGTTGTATTTGGAGGAAAATACCAACGAATGCCTGAGGTATTAGGGTTTCCAACCGTAATGCCCAACCCTGTAGAGAATGACAGGCATCAGGGGTGTGACTTGGGATTCTTGCCTGTAATGCTCATACCATTCCACACCCTGCAGCCAGTGAGAGGCATCGAGGTATGCTTTGGACTCTTCGGCCCCAAAGTTCACCCCATTCTCCTATATTGCACCCATCTCGCTGTATTTCCTAATGGAATGGGGTGCACATAAGGGCTAAAGACCCCAAGGAACACCGTGACACTTGTCAGTGTCTGCAAGGTAGGGTGTGGTGAAATGGCGTGACCGTTATGCCTGATTACCCAAAGGCACACCCCAATGCCTGTCACTCTCTGCAGGGTGGTGGTGAGGTTGGCTTCAGTTCAATACTTCACTGCCATTCCTATTACGCAGCTCTGTAACTTCTACACTACCACTGCCAATGCCAGCAAGCAAACATTCGGCATTGACAAATGCTTGTTTGTGTTAGTTGCTGAGATAAAAACAATTATTTTAAATAGAGCACTCTCTTCATGTGTATCTGATGGTTATTTCCTTCATATCTGTTGGGTAACATGCAGGTACTTTTCTTTTGTCAATAAAGGAGTACCCTGTCCCACTGTATAATGCTGCATTTTGTTAATAATCATGCCATTTCTGTGATCAGGGCACACTACACATATGAACTGTCTGTCACCTGTCATGTGAAGGTGATGTCTAGTTAGTAGTCATTTGATTTCATTCTTGGGGGTGGAGGTGGGGTTGCCCTGACAAGGTATTTTTCCTCGCTTAGTCCCCTGCTATCTTCAAGAGAACTGAGTGGCTGATTTAGAAACCATTTATTAAAATTGAATTAAGAAAAATTCTGCAAGTGTGCATGGCTGTAAATAAGTTTTAAAAAGGGGTTTGAATCTATAATATGCAACTGCGCGTCAATGTAAATCAGTAAAGGGCCACAATCGGTAAATCACCAGAAACATGTTTTTAATAAAATTGATGCTTGCTGGTATCTACCGTAACTGATGACATGTGCTTGACACATGAAGGCATGACCAGGATAACCTATTATTTACTATCCCTCTCACACAGCAGTATATGTTGCCTTCTCTGTCAGTGGATTTACATTTATTGCACTGGAGCCCACTTCAGCATGTATCATGATACATTTCATATTATTTTAGCTGCCTAGTCGAAAATAACTATACTTTCACTGGACGCATACTCAGCTGCATGTAAATCAGCCTGTATGTTCTTGTTAAGATAGTAGGGGACTAGCAAGAAAAAACAATATCTGGTCAGGACAGCCCTGCACAAGAAAAAACAATGACTGCTAAACAGAAATTCCTTTAGATGACAGGTGACAGACAGTTTATATATGTAGTGTGCCTTGATTGCAAAAATATTGGCATTACCTGCAAAACTCAATGTTATTCAGCAAGGCAGGGTGCCTCTTTATTAACAAACAGGCACCTGCCTAAAATGAGCTGTTACCCGACACACATAGAAGAGATAAGTGCCAGGAAAGCCCATGATTTCAAAGATTAATACTGTAGTTTTTTAAAAGGCTTATCAGTCATGAAACTACACAAAAAAATAATTAATAAAATCAACTTCAGGAGAAACAGATCAGTAAACTAAATGTTTACTAACAAAAGTGACAGAGAAAATACTTACACCACCTCACACACTGGGAATATTTCAAAGTAATTATTCACAATTTCATTCTGTGCAAATAATACCATGCAAAATGGAAAAGTGTGCTAAAAAAACCATGTGTTCAGAGAACAATGTGGCATTGGGAGTTGGTGACATTGGCATCTGAAGCACCGACATCTGACTAAAAGAACATGCTGCTTCATTGTGTGAAATGCTCTAGTGTGATATGGCTGATGTAGTAATCAAAAACCTTCAACTTACATTTAAATTTAATGTTAATGAAACACGTATATACTGAGGTTTGATTAACATGAATGATATACCTGATTAAAAAAATTCCAAAAATCATGTACGATCTCCTTTATACGGGACAATTGCATCAATAAAAACTTACGTTTTCTCTCATTTAAGTGTCTGGTGTAGTTATTTATTTGGAAATTAGTAGCAGGCAGTAGCAGATTTCTTTTATTTCTCTGATATGATGTTTCAGTAGCTGAAACTGCTGAGTGAGTAATGCTGTGCTGCAGCTTCAAATGGCCACTCCCAAAACTCATTCCCCCACTCCACTGTAATTCACATGAAGTTGGACATTACATAGACCATAATGCATAGGTGACTGTGTATAATGGATTTTTTTTATACACCTGAGGCGTGTGATGACCCACAAACCTCAAAAGTGAAGCTTGAGTGGTTTTTAAGGTCATCACATACTGGGGGTGCGTACAAAAATCCACAGACATACAGTTGTCTATGTTTTATGTTTTACAATTACTGGTGCACTGAGTTTTTAGCAATCACAAGTAGAAAAGAGTCAGAAACAATCGTAAGACAAAGCACTTCTTTTACTTATGGTTAAAATAGAGGGTTCAGCACACCTTCATGCAATAAATTTATCAGTACAACGTTAGATACACTTTGTAAAATAAACTTTTTGCTTTTATACCACTTGGGCAACTCTTTTTTTAGATAACAGACATGCCGGTTTTGATAAAACCGCCATGACAAAGTCGTTTATCACATGTGTTCTCCCCCGTCCTGGCAGTCTAGTAGTATGAGGTGGTAATTGTCTGTGGGAAGGGGGCACTCACAGCAGCAGAAACCAACACATGTACCTTACCAGGAATGGCTGGCATTGACAGGATTCAGAAGCATTGGGTGCCATCTTCTGGTGCTGGGCTGGGAGAAAATTCATGTAAGCAGGCATAAACAGTCCCGTTAAATAACTGAAGTCCATTAGCACATAACATTAACAGGGAGATCTCACTTAATGAACAAACTTCATGGCACCATTAACAATTGATCTGCACAGCTGGACCATAGGGTCCTTACAGTGAGTATTAATGGATGAATTGTGGCCAGAATGGCCCCACTACATTTGGGCAGCATTCTTTTGGGCTGAGATGGTCACTAATGCTGATAGGAATCCTTTCTCTGAAGCCAGAGCAGTTGTTAAAAATGGCAACAGGAAGAACTAAAGTCTCCCCCATCCTGCTCATTTCTCTGCTGATAAAACTTCGGCTTCCGGCAGCAAGCCCTTAAAAATGGAGCTACCACTCCTTCTCCACTCATCAGTTCCAGTCCCAACTTTCGGGCCATGGCAAGTGACTTCCCCTTTTTTGCATAGGGTGGAAGTCCCCACTGCGGCTGCCACAAAATAGGATGGCATTCTGAAATTTGGTGCTGTCTCTTTCCCTCCAGATGCTTCTCGTTCCCTAAACCTTGGCTCTGGTGAGTGATCTTCCTGTTCAGCTTCACAGGCAAACATCCCCACTGAACCACCGGAGCTGCCATGACCAAGTTGTCATTCTGCCTCCAGTGCTAGTGCTCTCCCTCTTTCGTGTGGGCTTCAACTTCCCCCCACAGGTCTCTCTGTCTTCCTGTGAGCTCCACATTGTCCAGAGCTACAAAACCTTCTTTAGAAAATCTTCCTCCTCTGACCATGGATCTGTTTGTTCACTGCTGGAGGGGATGTTACAGGGAAACAGGGTGCGAGCCATCCCACAGACCAAGCGACAGCCACCACCACGTCATTCACTGTGCTCATGTTGCCCAATCCTGCCTTAAACACTCTCCACCCTCGGAGAGTATATACACCAGCTGCCTTGCCGATGGGCAACAGAGAGGTATGTGCACTTCCTCACTGCACCCAGCGACTCAGTTCCTCTGGAAGCACCACCGTGATGGTGGATTCACTACCATCCCCACCAAACTCTTGAGTCCTAAATACTGATGCCCCAACCATTTTTCTTTATCTGGCAACCCACCACCTGCAATGCTCCAAATCGATTGCTGGGGAAACAGGTGGTGTCCCAGCCCTAAAATTATGCTGTACCAAACCACTACTCTAAACACTGCCCGCCTACCTAATAGCTACCACACTGCTAAGCCATACCCAAAACTTTATAAGAAAAACAATATAACACAGCATATCAATTCACACTATTGCAATATTTTGGAAACAGCATATAAATATAAACAAACAAGAAACATGGAACAGTAATTTACGCAGCCTGGAACAGTAACACAGTACCCCGTTTCCCCATTCAGCACTGAGGTGCAGAGTCCTGTTCAAAGTACAAACATCCTGGTGCCCAAAAGTCTCTGCAGTTACGCTAAATGAAATAGATAATAAAGAAAAAAAAAGGATGATCTCACCCATGTATTTCTGACAGACAGTTTGGTCCCAAACACTAAGTGAATAAGGGGCATCACCACCGGGGGAGGAACAAGAACACATGGATAGCACTGAGGAACACCAAGGAGAGTCCCAAAACTCATCACAGTCACTTCATTGCCTAGAGAAATAATATTGGGGATTTGGCTTGGTGGTTGCTTGTCCAAACAAGTCCAGTCCACTCAAAAAGTGCTTGGTTCACTTCCCACCCAGGTCCTGCACCAACACAAAAGTTTTAAAGATGGCAAGTCCCTTGTAGAAGTTACGGGAGCACATCCCTTTAGCAATATGCTGTATCCCCTGCAGGGCCATATTGGAACTTGTGGGACTCAGCTTATGCTTCTTATACAGCTTGTCATTGGTGTCCCAATACACCCAATCCTGGGGATTCTCCTTGATGATGTCCCATATCTGTTTGGGCAGGCATGGATACCTGAATTGGGGGTAGTTCTGCTGTATCTTCCTTCGGATAACCCTTTTGGGCTTGGACCTTGGACCTTTCAAGCAGGCTTCTCATTGTGGTCCTTGGGGCCTAACTATCTGGCAGCAATACTCTTCATGGTATCTCCGCGCCTGAGGATCTCCATCCTGGACCCCTTCGTACTGCACACGCATCTTAAGGCATTTAGTGGACAGGCTGGATTGAGCCTTCCAAGGGGTCAGGTACACAGATCATAATGGGATGGGATAGAATGTCCTTCTCCAAGTTGTCATCACTAAGTTCAGCCACTTCGTCCACTGGCTCATGGTCACTTGGCTGCTCCACTGCAGCAGGGGGGCCTCTGGCTTCCATTGGCTTCTCGAGCTTCCACTTTATTTGTGGTGCAGCTGTGCCCAGTGGTTCTTTGGGCACACTCAGAGACAGCTTTTCCAGCACCAAAAAGTCTTTGGGGGTCAGTAACTTCATCTGTGCCCCACAGCCTCAACCCCTTCTTTGGGCCACTGATACTGGCACTTCAGGTGGAGCTGCATTTTTTGGCTGAGCTACTGGGATCCACAAGCCTTTGGGAAAGATGGCCATTCCACATTCGATGGACTCTTCTGCTGGTACCCACTGCACACTGGCAAAAGAGTCACTCAAGGGTCCTTGAACTGGCATGGAACACATACTTGGAAATGGTGGCATTTTTAACTATATCCCACATCCACTTAAACATGGCAGAGGGGACAGTTACCTTGGAAGTCTCTGGAACTTTAGCCATCTTGCAGTCCGAAAATTACATTTTCTCTTATTCTGCACCACTGCTCCAGTGATCTCTCCTCTCATGGGCCAAATGTGGCCAGCATTGGTTAACTCTGCCCCCAAAAGATCCCAAAGTCCAATTGGTAAAGATACCCTGGCCGTTTACATAAGCTGCACATGTTTTGACCCTGTGAAGTGCACAGCTCTAGACCCACTGGCACCACACTGTTCTTCAAGAAGATGTGAAATTTCTTGCTACTGTGCCATATGTATTTCAGTCTCAAAAGATCAGAAAGAAAATTCACAAAGTCCTGCCCTGCCCAGCACCCATTAAGATGGTGCAAAATTGTCCTGGTACCCCCAAAATGCCATCTCGGATGAGCCTACATGTTGTAAGCCCCCCCCCCCCGGCATCTTAGGGAATGAGGTGGTAATTGTCTGGGGGGAGGGGGCACTCACAGCAGCAGAAACCAACACTTGTACCTTACCAGGAATGGCTGGCATTGACAGGGTCCAGAAGCATGGGGTGTCATCTTCTGGTGCTGGGCTGAGAGGAAATTCATGTTAGCAGGCATAAACTGTCCCATAAAATAATTAAAGTCCACACAGGCATAATGTTAACAGGAGGATCCCATTTAATGAACAAACGTCTTGGCACCATTAACAATTGATCTGTGCAGCTGGACCACAGGGTCCTTACAGGGAGTATTAGTGGATGAATTGTGGCCAAAATGGCCCCATTATAATTTAGGTGGTTTTCTCCTGGGCTGAGATGGCCACTAATTCAGATAGGCAGCCTTTCTCTTGGGCCAAATCAGGCCTTGAAAACAGCAGTAGGCAGAACTAAAGTCTCTATCTCTCTCCTACCTTTCTCATTTCTCTGCTGATCAAACTTGGGCTCTCAGCAGCAAGCCCTTAAAAATGGGACTACCACTCCTTACCCACTCATCAGTTCCAGTCCCAACTTTCAGTCCATGGCAAGTGACTCCCCCTTTTTGGCATAAGGTGGACATCCCCACCATGCCTGCCACAAATTGGGTTGGTATTCTTAAATTTGGTGCCGTCTCTCCCCCTCCAGATGCTTCTCATTCAGTGAACCTGGGCCCAGGTGAGTGACTTTCTCTTTAAGCTTCACGGACAAACATCCCCACTGAACCACTGGAGCTGCCACAACCAGGTTGGCATTCTGCCTCTGGGGCTAGTGCTCTCTCTCTTTCATGTGGGCTCCAACTTCTCCCCACAGGTATCTCTCTCTCTCTCTCTTCCTGTGAGCTACACATTGTCCAGAGGTCCAAAACCTTCCTCCTCTGGCCACAAATGTATTTATTCACTGCCAAAGGGAACATTACAGGGAAACAGGGTGTGGTCCACCCCACGGACCAGGCTACAGCTGCCGTCATGTCACTGCCTGTACTTATGATGTCCTACCCTCCAAAACATCTGGACCCACTGAGAGCGAGCAGTCAGCCCCGCTCTCCCCCTGACACCTGCTTACACCCAGGCTCTCTCGCTCTCTTTACTCTCCCAAAAGGCACCAAAACCCAAGAATGTGTAACCTCATGCACCAACATTGACTTCCAACCTGTGGAGCTCCCACCGGTCTTGCAGGGTGAAATTTAACCATTTAATTATGGGACCCAGACCAGGACCTACTGTTTATAAAACATGTACACACCCTGTTGGGGGGGGGGGTTACAAAAAAAATCACAGTCATATGATAAATCCATCTGAACAGTGTATAGCAAGGAGAGGTGGCATTCCCTAACACAACACAGTGCCATAGTATCTTGTGCCCGCTAGGGAAAAAAAGTTCAGAACTAGAACAAGTTTTGTACAACTAAAATGTACACAAAAAAGCAACATTTTTATTTATATGTGATTCATGAACAGAGTATGAGATGGAGTATCTTATCAATTCAAACACGTACCAAGGAATCACTGTCAAATACTGCCAGAGTCCCTGCCTCATACCAATAATTATGTAATTCATTACCAGAAATGAATGTACCAGCTTCCCTGGGTTGGCCTGCTTATCTAACTGTTGCTACTGACTGGTTTACATCCCTTTAATTTCTCGAAGGAAGGGGCTCAGCCTTAGACTGATATGGTTGTATGACTGTCTTCTCCACCTGTAAAGCATACTAGTCTCCTTTAGAATAGGGGTCATTTTTGGCACTAAACCCATCCTAATCAGCAGCGGGCATAATAGATTTCTGAGCATAATGGGGGCACAAATTAATGGTGTAAATAATACCATGCAACTCAAGCTTTTTGTGAATAAGAATCTCACTGCTTAATTCAGTAAACTTTGTTTGTCACCTAAAAAACACCCTGTTAGAATCTGCCACTCGGTAAAATGCTGAGGAATGAAATCCCAGCCATTGTAGTGCATAAGCCCAAAACCTATCACTGTGCATCAGCTGGATACGAGCTAACAAAACCGAATCGCCTCTGGGAGCACCTCAGGGATCTCGATGGGCATGTATCCTCCCAACATCAAACTGATGAAAAGAAGTCTGGGTTTTGACAGTAGGTGACCAGACTTCATTTGACGCTTAAAAAAAGAAAAGAAAATCAGATTTTCTGATTAAGCTTACACTCTTGGCACCAAACATTCTGAAAGATATAAGCAGGTAATTTTCATTTTCCTTAAGTGAACAAAAGATCTGCTAGTGAACCAGTAAAGCTCCTCCAACTGAGGAAGACTTTAATTAGAACAGTATGGTTTGGCAGTATCCAGTAACCTGTAATGCTGAGAAATAGCTGCATAACCTGTGTCGCAAGCATAGCTCAGCTGAAAATTTGCAATATATAATGATGATGAATCTGAACATATTGCCAATTTTCCCCGGAGCAAAATATGTTCTTCCAGGTATCAGGAGAGACTCTAACCGCAGTGGTACTTCAGAGATGATGCATGCATTAGCTGTATTGCTTACTCTTTAAAACTTGACACATCTTTGCCATCTTGTCATCAGTTTTGATACTATTTATTTTAAAAGCTTTACCAGGAAAGACATACTGAGCTGGTAACAACTCATTTCCAGATATGTCCTGGGGGGAGGGAGGATGGCGAGGTACACAAAGAACAATAATACAGACAATATGAAAATACCAATAAATACTAATAACATAAATAAGCAGTATAAGTAACAATAGTGAAAATACAAGAATTCTGTGAAGTAAAATACACTACAGCAAAATAAAGAGCTGATGGATAATGACACTGCAATGTGCAGAAGGCAGTACTGAGTCCAGGGTGGGAACAATGGTCGTAGATTAGGGAAGGGTGGAACTTGGAAGAGTGCACTGTACTAGTGTGGATGCAGGGCAAGGTGGAAGAGAGGTAGGACTCTACACAACCAGCTCTTCTGTTGCAAAACCGATTAAAAAAATGTATTTTTGCCCATACTTATACATAGATTAATTGACAGTATTTAAAAATATTTTCCGGTTTTCAGCAAAATAGTCACAGTTGGCATCGGAGAAACTTAGGCCCCGTCCACACTACACCACCTAAAATCTGTAACGGTTCCAAACAGTTACAGATTGTAAATGGTACAGTGTGTCCACACAGCCAGTGAACAGTTAGATAATGGATTCAAAATGGTACAGCCTGTCCACATTGTGTGTGATAGTGTGTGTGGTCCCAACCCCGTTGAAGCAGAGCATATCCCATGATGCACCTGGTGAGGACAGCTTTGATGAGAGGCACCCACCTGCAATACATATGGGGTAGTATGCATCTGTACAAGTCATAATGTGCAACATACAGTATGGCAAAGATTTGTGACATACCTGTGGTGAGGAGGCGACAGGGAGAAGCCGCGACGGGGAGAGGTCAGCATGTTGGATTCAGGGAGGTACTGCAGTGAGAGGGAGGGCGAGTATGTGACATGGCAACATGTCCAACAGGGGTAGGGCACCAGGGCATGACAGCCAGGCAGGTACTGCTGTTGAATGGCTGATGGCAGCACCTCCACTACTGCCATCGGTGTACCTCACTGCTCCGCTGTTCACAGTGCCACACATCTATTGGCCACCGCAGCGGTGTTGCACAACGCACTCAGAAGCTCAACCACTGTATGTGTGCATGACTGGCACTGCTCTGCAGGTGGTATTGTTGCCACAGCTCTGATGGGCAGGTGGGGTACTCCCAACGCCCGTCACAGTAAAAGGCATCATCATGGACAGTATATGGATACTTCAGGAGGCGGCTGTCAGGGAGGCATGTGAGGACGGGGGGGGTAGGTCAGGTGGGGCACGGGGGTAAATCCAGGGGTGGGCATACTGCTGTATGTTGGGTTACTGTGCTCTGGAGGCTGCCCAGTATTGCAGCCTACGCTCATGCCCCACACCGCCGTTGGTATGCCCTGGTAGCCTCTGCCCCCCCCCACATGCATTACAACAGTGCTGCAATGCATGCAGGTATAGTGGGGGACTGGAGGCTACATGGTGGAGCATTTAGATACACACCAGTAACATTACAGAACTGCAGCTATTACAGGAACCGTTGTTGAAACCACCTCACAACAGGTTTCTGTAATGGTTCCGAAAATGCCTTCTGTAATGTTAAGAGTGTAAACACAAACCATTATGGTAACGGTTTAAGCCCTCTGTACCATTACAGAAGGGTTTTACTGGTGTAGTGTGGACAGGACCTTAGTTACATGTAGTTTACCCCAGATGTTATGTAACTATAATAACTGGGCTCTGGTTTTCCTATAGGGAAACTCATTTGTAGCTTGCTATTATAACCAGCTGGTTATAGTGGCATTCAGACACCGGGTTTCCTCAAGAGCCCACGTGCACAGTCAAGCTGCTGCAATATATGCTGTCGGAAAGTGAAATTGTTGGAAAGTGAAATTGCCAGCCAGCACTTTCAACTCCTAGCCCATACAGAGCACAGGCTGTGGCCCACTCCATATGAATGTGAGAGGCTTGTGGTAAAAAAAAAAAAAACGGAGCCCAGCAATTATTAAAAAACAAAGCCTGGAGGACTGTAAAACTCAAATTTTGTACACACCCTAGGTGTGGGATTCTGTTGTAAACACTTTGAGCTTCACTCTCTGGGTATATGTAGCATCCCACACCTTGGGAGTGTATAGAATACAGAATAATGGATGCAGTGTTGTACATTATGAGGTTTTTATACACACCCAAGGTGTGTACTACCACATAAACCATGGATACGAATCAAGAGTGGTTTATGCTGATATTACACACTGAGGGTGCATTAAAAAAAAGAATAATATAACACCCCATCTTTTTATTTTATATAATTGCTGGTGGAAGACCACAATTACAAAACAAGAAAGACAGTGGTACAAGGACACAGGAAAGTCAGAGGAAACTGCCCGTGGAGAAGGTACTATAAATTAGATTTTGCTGTGATGGTTGTAATGTGCAAGTCAGATTTCTGTAAGTTGTTGGCCAAGAAAAAAATGAAGCCAACTTGTTTTATGCATTATAGTGAGAATTTTCATTTAAGAACATGATCGAGATAGAGCGGCACTGATCTCTTAATCTCAGCTTGCCTGCTTGCTGTCAGTCTGCTGCATGAGTACTTTAAAGTTACAGTTTCACACTTATCTACTTCACATACAATGTTTACGTCCTTATTTTACCTTGTTGTAACTAAAACTGCACTTCTTTACTGTGGAACATGATTTGTGTGAATCAGGTTGGTGTGGGAGGGGAGACTTTCGGTATGACGGCAAACAAGCTGTGACATGAAAACTGGTGAGACAGAGTTGGACATGATTTGTATGTATTTTTTATTTATTCATTCATTCAGAAGTACACCTTTCAGCACAAGTGCGCTTTTACAGAGGTTCCACGTCATTGAGCACTTACAGTGATTTCATCCGTAAGAGAATGCAGATGCATCAGAGCACTGTCAAAAGCAGTTCACGTAGGAGCATTTCCAAGAGTCGTTTGGACAGTGTAAGTGTATTCAAGTAGTAACGAAACAAATAAGCAAGATTTAGAACAGCTCCGGAGGGGCATTTTCAAGGACAGACCAAGCAGAAAAGCATACTTTTATATGGCATATGGTTGCAAGTCGTCACAAGTCAATTATAGCAGTTACATAAGGAACCAGGAGAGAGAACCTTTCTTAGTTACCTCCTAAATTGGGCTGTTTTAGGGAGGATATTTTAGACAAAGAACATTTTTTTATAAAAAAAATTTTTTTTTTTTTTTTTTTTACAGGTATCAGGTTGATTTCTGTACACATGAAATCATGTTTACCGCTGGAGAATAACAGTGATTGCTGAGCCTATGTAAATTGTACTTAAAGCCCCTGTTCAGTATAACAGTTTCAGAGTGGGCTGGCACCAATCACTGTAATAACCAGCCAGTTATTGTGGTGTTTGCAAATAGTGCTAGTATGGTCAATAAACAGGCTCATCGGTAATTGTATTCTCACTATACACAGTTTCCCGGCCATTATTCTGTATTTTGTAAACCAGGGAAGTACAGTACACTGGACAATTTATTTATTTATTTAGCTTTTGTTTACCAGGCAAACACACCAGACAAACAAATGCCTATTTGCAGGTGCAACACAGGAGATTACAAGGAATATACAGCAAGACAAGGATTTACAGGATTTCAGAGAAAAAATACAAACATTACAGTACATAACAAAGAGGCAAGCAAGAACATCACGTAACAGAATAAAAACAACTGCAGTTTGACAGGTTAAAAACTCCAAGCTGGGCTCGGGAAGAGACCAGACAAAATGATTAAAGTGCAACACTTGTTAGAAAAAGGGACACAAGTACCTTTGGTACAGCTACAGACTGAGGTGAGCTGCAGATAATCCCAGAGGGAGTTTCTAAAACAGGTGTGGGAGGAGGAAGAGCGAACATGGGCAGGAAAGGAATTCCATAGCTTAGGTGCACAAACGGTGAATGCCCAGTCACCTATTTGCGTTCGGGTTTTAGGAACCTAAAACATAGCTGAGCCATTAGACCTTATTGGATATGAGGAGTTGGCCGACTTAAAGAGCTCTGCTAGGACAGGAGGGGTAGCAGTTCTAACAACACTTTCAGTGAAACAACCTAAAACAAAGTTTCAGTGATTACCTGGGGGAGCGAAGCAATTTTGTTATAAAGGTCACAATGATGGGTGAGTCGAGGAGCAGATGGGGGGGAACAGCATATATTGTTATTGGCTACATCCGATTTAGAGAAGCTGGATTTGGTGGCATGTGTGAAGGTAATGAGCCCATAACAGAGCATGGGGAGGAGCACACCTTTAGCCAGGACAAGAAGAGCAGAAGGCGTGAGATTGTTTTTTGCTCTATATGCCAGGCTCAACTTACTATTTGCTGCCTTGCATACATTACGAATATGCAGAGAGAAGTTTAGTTGAGGGTCTAGCATGATTCCCAGGTATTTGAGGGAGTCAACAACCCTCACAGAGGATCCATCAGCTCTAGAGATTCTCAGGGGTGAAGGGGCCACTTTTATTTTAGCCAGGGATCCAAAAAGCATAGCCTGTTTTTGTTTTTTTAAGATGCAGGCCTAGTCTGTTGGCCATAAGCCAGGACTGGATGTTAGTAAAGTCAACATTTAGGTGAAGGTTGATGGCAGTAGTGTCCTAGGAGTTGGTTAGGATCACTAGGTCATCCGCATATAATGTGGCACTACCATGAGCCAGGACAAGGCACAAATCATTTATGACTAGGGAGAATAGAATGGGCCCTAAGATGGACCCCTGAGGGACCCCAGACTTTACAGGAGAGGGCTCCGAGAGAACCTTGTTGAACTTTATAAGTTGCTGCCTACCTTGTAGGTAGTTAGTAAATCAAGCTAGGACAGGGGCTGACAGGCCAAGAAACCGGAGGTTTGAGCACAGGAGGGTGTGATCCACCAAATCAAAGGCCTTGGAAAGATCAATGAAGATTACTCCTGCTAATTTACCTTGACCCATGGCAACCCTGACCTCTGAAGTAACCTTATTAAGGGCAGAGGAGGTGATATAACCCTTGTGAAAGCCATATTGAGCTAATGTTGACAAGATGTTGTCTTTTTTTCAGGCACGACCTGGAAGGTTATAATTTGGCAAACAATGATGTGTTTGCACCAATGGTAATGTAGGATTTTTCTTACCCAGTTTATAAAAAGAATCTCATGAGTACACAGCACTTTACAAGTGTTTTTTTGTGTAATACATAAAAATGATCAAGACAGTTTTCAGTGGAGAAATATCTTTATTTCTCGTATAATTAGCCTTAACTGAATGACAGCTTGTTGTTAATTGTTAATTACAGTAGACACTACTTGGTTTAATTCTTAATTAATTGATATATGTTATTGTTTTTCATTGCTGTATATATAGTTGATTGTTTTGGTATAGAGGTTATGGGTATATGGTGTAGTAATGATATATATATATATATATATATATATATATATATATATATATATACACACACATATATACAGTATATACACATATATTGCAAAAAAAAAACTACACTAATACATATATTAAGATTGAAGCAGAAAGAGTAAGAAAATGGAAAGCTAGGGGTCAAAGTCTTCAGGCCTGGCAAATTGATGATGTGGTATCCCTCTGGGTGCCCCTCCCCAGCCCCTACCCTCGTGTCCTAATGCCAATCTACAGGTTAAGGACCATGTCCCACAGGTCTGCTGCTCCACATAGTGTCTGCAGGATCGGGCATTAGTTTCTTCATGCACGGCCCTGCTTGAAGCAGGAGATCGTCAAAACTTTCTTTATACATGGCCCTGCGCAAATCAAGAGATTGTCAGTCATAGCTTTCTTCTGTATTAAGGGCCCTGCCTGAAGAACAAGAGGAGTCATAACTTGCTTTGCACAGGGTTTCAGGCCTGTAGCTGAAGCTACAGGCCCTTGTGCTGTAGCCTTGGACCTGTAGCTTGGCCTTGGGTCATGAGGGTAGGGGCTGAGGAAAGGGGCTGAGTATTAGGGTTGAAAACCCTGAGGAAAATCACACCACCAATTTGCAAAAGCTCATGAGACTTTGACCCCGATTATAAATTTTCTCACTGTATGTTGCATTACACCCTGAATAGATGCATTAAAATAGTTTATTTTGGAATTAATGTCCTTGCTTTTGGAAAAAGGTATCTAAAAACATGTTTGCTGTAATGTCAGGAAGCCTGCAGTTTGCTTGGCTAGTAGAGAGCTGCATAGTGACGCACTTTCCAGCAGACTCACAAAGTAGCTGCATAGTGAAGCACAGTGCACCAAACCAAAAGTGACCCAAAGCAGACCCCTCCTGTTTTGGTTTCTCAACATCAGGTGCCCAATCCTTGTGCCGGCAATTGTACAAAAAACTGCTTTTTCACAGGCTAGCACCAAGGACACCCCATTCAAGTAAAATATCCCCCAGCCCACTTACAGTAGCACCCATACCGTGGCCCCCTGCAACCATTTTTTTATACAGGATCATCATACTGGAATAGTGGACGGAAAAAGGTAAATTGCCCATTGTTTACCATCCACCCAGCTTAGCGGAACCCAGTGTTCCCATTTTGTAACAGCAATGTGTCAAATCTTTTTTGAAATATGTACAAATTCTCACTAATTACCACCTCACTTGGAAGTCTATTCCAATGTCTCACTGTACGGTGTGTAAAGAAGTTGTATCTGATGTTTTTTGTGACGTTTTCTAACCTTATCTGGTAGGTATGGCCTCTAAGGCCCTCTGGTTTACTTTGGATTACCAGGTTCAGTTCCTTCATGAGTTCCTTGTCTTTAAGGATCTTGTACATGGCCATGACATCTCCCCTCAGTCTCCTCTGTTCTAGACTATACAGTCCTAACCTCTGCCTTCTCTCTTCATAGCTGTACTACCTCATGCCCCTTATCATCTTCGTCATCCTTCGCTGCACTCATTCCAACCTATTCACTTCCCCCTTTAGATAAAGGCTCCAGAGGGGGGGGATCCATAATCCAAGTGGGGTCTGATGTACGCTTTTTATATGGGCATTATACTGTACAAGAGGTGGAATGGTTTATAAATGTCCTTTTTATATTTCTGACCATATAGTTAGTCTTTTGTATCACCTTAGTGCAATGCTCTCTAAACTTAAAATTTTGGTCTGCATAGACCCCAAAATCCTTCTCAGTTTCTACCTTACCTAATTATTTTCCATTTAAATAGTACTCTTGCTTTCAATTATTCCTGTCCATATGCATTACTGAGTATTTCTCACTGCTAAACTGCATCTCATTGTCTGATGCCCATTTCTCAATTATATCTAGGTCTAGGATGAGCTGTAGTGCATCTTGATTTGTATCCACTTGCCCACCAAATATGACATCGTCTGCGAATTTCACTAGGCAACTTTTTACCTTATGTTGTAAATCTCCTATAAATAAGACAAACTGTGGCAGCCCCAGCACCGAGCCCTGCGGCACACCACTGGTCACCCTCCCCACCTCAGAGTAGCATCCCCTTACACACGTCTTCTGCATTTTTCCATATAACCAGTTGTTTAACCATCTAAGTAATACTGGATCTATTCCCAGCTTACTGACCTTATCCACTAACTTTGTGTGCGGAACTCTGTCGAACGCCTTTTGGGAGTCCAAGTACACGACATCTGCTGGAATATTTGGGTTAAGGCTGATGTTAATGTACTCATAGAAACATAATTGGTTGGTAATACAGGCTCTATTCTGGTGAAAGTCATGTTGTTTGGTATCTTTAAGCCCAAGAGCCTCTAAGTCGTTCTCCAGTTTAGCTTTTAATATGAGTTTCAGCTAGTTTGCAGCAAATTGCTGTTAAGCTAATGGGACTGTAATTAGCTACCAGGTCTCTGTTTCCTTTTTTATACACTAGCACTACAGTGGCAGTAGTCCAGTCGGTTGGCAGTATACCTGTAGAGAAGGAAGCTTTCATTTTTAAGTAAAGCCTTGCATTAGACAACTGACACAACCCTCCCCCACCACATAAAACTAAGTTCACGCACTTGCATAATACACAGATTTCAGGACTTAGGGTTTTTTCAGGTTTTTTTCTTCTGCTCATAACTTGGCCATTTTGGGCCAGTATTTTCAAGGTGTGCAAGTGGCCACACACCCTCATGACCAGCTAAGTGGTCAACCCCCCCTCCCCAACACATTTCTGGTTTGCATTTACGAGATGCAGCTTAGGTAGTCATGAGGTAGGATGGCAACTTGGCTGTACTTTTTTGACAATTACCTGCAAAGCCTAGAGAGAAAACAGCTGAGGGCAAGGGCAGAATAAATAAATAAAAAAAAAAGGGGGGGGGCAAGATAAAAAGAAAAATGAAATACTGGCCACAGTTTGTAGGAAAAATATACAGTTTAGAAACCATCACTGAAAAAGTAAAAGTGATATTTATGTTAAAAGTAACTGTTTTAGGGCAGTGAGCACCATAACATGTATTTTTTGTCACTAGTGATATAGACATTAATTTAGGCATTAGAAAGATGGCCTTTTGTAGGCTGGAAGCCCTGTGACATCCTATCTTAAATGACAAACTAGAGTTAAAACCTTTCCTTATAAATGAACCTATGCCCCTTCTTTTGCTACAGATTATATTCCAATATGTCCTACCTGAATTGTCACCTGAAATGTTTATTCATGATTCTTAATGGTATTTTTTTTCTTGCAGTTCTTTAAGTGAAAAATTGATGTAATGTGTCTAAATAGCTGGCTCTGATCTTTCTGGTCTCATGGAGTCAGCTATGGATTTACTCTGTATAGCCCAGGTTTCTTGCAGTGCAAACTGTCATTTACAGTATGTCTGCCTTCCAGTCCCATCACCCTGGTACAGAATAAGGATTTGATGCAGCTTTGCATCCCGCCCCAATCACCTGCTTGTAGCAGTTTTTCTGGAAGAGGAAGTCACAAGTTGCTGTGACTGGTATAGTGACAGCCATCAGGTTTTATGAATGGTCTTGGGGCAAATTGTATGGTGGCCCATAATCCCTGATTGGAATGTGTTTGACCCCCACTGTAGGTGCAGGTTTACTGCTGGTGCAAAGTGGTTACAGCAACAACTTTCCTCTAGCACAGTGGTTCTCAAATGGTGAGGCCAGTCTCCCAAGGGAGGCCCCACATTGTTCCATGGGAGGCCCAGTCAAGTCTGAGAATGTACGGTATTTAAATGTTAAGTTGTGACTGTTTTGTGTGAAAGGATAAAACAAATTAAATATGGATAATTGCAGGTGAATATATTTACCTGTGCACAAATTTGTGACCAGGAAGTCCCCATTGAACCAAAGCTTGTTTATCGGTGTGTATTTATATGTAAATTAATGTCTGGGGAAGGCATGCTGAGTCATGACTTGTACCTACAATAGGTATTTATATGCAAATTGGTGACTGGGAAAGGCCCACTGAGTCAAGGCTTGTTTCTATAGTAGGTGTTTATATGTAAATTAGTGACTGGGAAAGGTACACTGCGCCGATGCATGTTTTCAGGTGTGACCTGAGGTAAGGGTACAGGAAGATGCTTAACAACAGGGTAAGAGGGGGAGAGATGAAGTGGCTAGGTTTATTGTTCCAGATAGAGAGGAACATAGGAGCCGGGTTTGTAAACTTTTTGGTGGGGCCCAGGGGTCAGGGGTCAAAGCCACGCTCCCAAACAGGCATCTATGGGAGCAGAACCCCTGTACGGTAATGTGGGGGTCTGGGGGTTAAGCCCCTGGCCTCAGGTATAATAAACAAAACACTGAAAATACTCTTTCAAATCTCTACTGCAATGGGGCAATGCAAACCCCAAATACATACTAGTTAATTCAAAAGCGTGAGCGATTACCCATAACTTCCACTATGCAGAAAAGCTTCTTTCATGTCTCTTAATATCTCAGAAGAAAAATGTGCAGCACTAGTGGCACTGGATTCAAGAGTACCAGACCGTGGAGAGCTTTAAGAAGGCATTAAAGACCCCTCTGTTTTATCTTGCTTTTGGGGGTTTTATGTAATATATCATTGTATCGCAAATTGGTGCGAAAGTTGGATTGCACTGTGTTTTGTTGTTTTATCTTGTTTAAGTTTTATTGTTATATTTGTACAGTGATTTGATATTTTGAATTGCACTTTATAAATAAAGAATATTATTATTATATCATTAAAATATGGAGGAAAATTGCCATAAATCCAGGCAGGACAACAGGGTAGTTTCATTTGGAAATTCACCATAAGCTAAAACTATCCTCATAATTGATGGATGCTTTCTTTGACCACTGACACAGCTGAACTGCCAACTGCTGGACTTGCTGCAGTGATTGGTGACAGGATTGTCTAATGAGAGAATGTGCTTTGCCAGGACCCTGCCAGTGTGTGAGGGCGTTCAAGTCAAGAACCCTTCTTAATTCAACCGGTGGTAGCATGTGGTCTGACATACAGGGGGAGGGGCCCAGTTGGTACAGGGGGTCCACCTGTAAACATACCTCTCAACCCCCCTCCCCACCGCATACTGTGTAACCCTGAGCAAGTCACTTAACTTCCTTGTGATCCCAGGTCACACCTGTAAAGAAGCTTTCAGCTTAGTGTGTCTTTCCTTGTAAAAAAACAAACAAAAAAAGAGTTTGGCACAGAAATGAGGGACAGAGACACAAAAAATGATAGACAATGAGGGACACTGACCCCCCAAAATGAGGAGCACATCTTCAAGATAGAGTGAGATACAAGCTCAGTCCATAGTGGAAACCATTGTGTTAACATGTAACAAGTTTATTTCTGAATTTACTCCTTAGAATAATATGCCTTTCTGTTTTAAAGAACTTCACTAAATCTGCAAGCCATTTTTCATAGTAGAAGCCTATTTCTAAATACTAATCCAAATTATGTAGTTGTTTTCTATCTCTGCAGGATATTTAGTTATTGTCTCTGGTTTACACACAACTGGAAAGGACCATTTTAGAAGTGTATAATGTGCATTATGTCTCTTGTTCTGCTCTTTCATTGTTGACACAATGCATGTGTGTTCTACTTTAGAATTATGTGGCTGGAAGGGACATAGCAACTACATCACACAGTTCTAAAATGCCACATACCAGAGTGTAAATCAAAAACACCCACTGTGGTTACTGACAGACTTGCAGAGATAAAATACCAAACTTTGAATTAGTTTTTACAAACAAGCTCCACTAGGAAAATTAGTTGCAGATTCAGTGCAGTTCTCCTTTACAGTCCAAATTTACAGCACATTCTCTGTGATTCTGTGCAATGGCAACACATTTTCTTTGAGGGACTGTCTGGACAAGGCAATTCTGAGGGGTGAAATGAGGGACGTCCTTCATAATTAGGGACAGTTGAGAAATATGGCTGAAAATTCAGACTCCGAGCGAGATGCAGGGTGGTGGTGCCAGGGCTCAACTGATACTGGTAGCCCTCCGGATTCTACCAGCTAAAATGTTCACATCATGTCCTTCCTACTGAATATAAGAAACGTAGTGCTGTACCCATTCAGTCCAGTGTCTGCTCTTTAATGATTTTGCAGGACTGCAATGATGCCATTGCCATAAGAAGCATGGGCAAAATTAGGGAGACTCCCAATAAGGAGACTTTGAAAGTATGGTCACTGGATCAGATCTAGCCCCCTGGGTCACAATCAGGGACATCATGACCACACACCTCTCACCATACAATTGCAGTGATCCCACCATATGCCCATTCAGATGACATTACTTTTTATCATAAGGTGAAGGCACTACAGATGAGAGCATTGCTGTTCGCTGGCTGACAAATTGCCAACACCAGTGTCCACTACCACATTTCACATACAGGCTCTAAGGTCTCAGGCCTTTCCACTTCTGTCCCCAAATTCACTACATATCACCTTTCACTCTTACTGTATTAACACTTTTTCCTACTGTAGGTCTAACTTATTATTACCTAAAATTACAGCTTTGGTCACACATACCTTGTTAAATAATTTTTACTTTTTTTTTGCTATGATTGTATTATGAGTTTGTTCTGGGACCTCTCTGCATATCTGTTTCGCACTGTGTTAGCACATCTATTCAAGTCTTATACATTACTTACATACATTTCTCTTCAGTATTGAACACTTTATTGTCCCAACTTGTTCATTGTGTTTCCCCAAACATTTTTCCTCCAGTATGTACACATCTAGAAATAAGCTGTTCTCAACTCAGTATGGTTTCCTGGTGAAACTTTCAGACTAAATCAGTATATCAAAGATCTCTTTCAGGACAGTGTGAAATTTCAAACAAATTCCACCCATCACAATGATTTCTTTCAGAAGTGGAATTGGGAAATTCTGCCATATAAAGGAGGAAGCCAGAAGGCTCAGTTGTGTCTTGTAGCCTTCCACAGAGACACATATGGCCTGGTGTAGTGGCTTGTCACTGGCTTGGGAACAAGAGCAGTCTCCTCTCCCTCCTCCTGCCACCAGGGGGCACTACCTAACAACTGGATATAGGTCATACTTTTTCTTAAATTACAGATGTAAAATTGGCAGCAGGAATAAGTGTTTGCTTGAGCATCTGACCTCAAATTTTAGAACCACACTAGTATTGTGATCCATCCCCTAACCTATACAGTTGTGATCCCCCACCTTTTGGTGTGCTCCACCACCATTGCTTTAAACCCCAAATGCTTACAGCAGTGAAGCTAGGCTGTCATACAGTTGCCAGCCTGAGGATCAGTTTACTGCCCAATAATTTTTGGCATTATAATGCCAGGTGTAGAGTTATGACAGACTTCCTAATTTTGAACGAGAGTTTGTGGTTCTGTACTGGCACAAGAGCCAAAATAAAAGCATAACAGCTAAGGTCATATTGCATTAAATGAGGGTGTGTGCAACTATAGTTAGCAGACCAGTGGCAGGACCAGGCAGCCTGTGATGATGCAACTTACTGGCATCACAGCAATGACCGTGAGAGAGGGCAGCTGCAGCAGAACTCAGTAACCAGCAGGACCTACCTGCACTGCCAGCCACTTGGTGTGGTCGTCATGCACAATGGTCCTCCTTTTCTTTAGCATGCATCCTGCCCTGATGATGAGAAGGGAGAGCACCAGAGAACGATGAGGATAACTCTTTCCCCTCCCTCCCAGCAGCTCATGGCCTACAGACTCTGGAGCCAGTCCACCTCTGCTGCATCTGCCAGCCACTCTTCCAGCCCCTGGCTTGCTTCCTCTCGCCAGTCAACATCGACTGTGCATTTGCAAGCCCCACCATGCCAGAACACTATTTACATTATTATTTAGCCAGCAGACAGAATATCCCGAGTCATTTTCGGCCTTGAATGACTGTCTACTACGTTACACTAACTTAGCAAACAAGCATTTGTCAATGCTGAATGTTTGCTTGCTGGCATTGGCATTGGTAGTGTAGAAGTTACAGAGCTGCATAATAGGAATGGCAGTGAAGTACTGAACTGAAGCCAACCCCACTACCACCCTGTAGAGAGTGACAGGCATTGGGGTGTGCCTTTGGGTCGTCAGGCATAACGACCACGCCATTTCACCACACCCTACCCTGCAGATACTGACAAGTGTCATGGTGTGCCTTGGGGTCTTTGGCCCTTATGCACACCCTATTCCATCAGGAAATACAGTGAGGTGGGTGCGGTATAGGAGAATGGGGTGAAGTTTGGGCCCGAAGAGTCCGAGGCACACTTTGATGCCTCTCACTGGCTGCAGGGTGTGGGTGAGGGTGGAATGGTATGAGCATGACAGGCAAGAATCCAAAGTCACACCCCTGATGCCTGTCATTCTCTACAGGTTGGGGCATTATGGTCGGAAACCCTAACGCCTCAGGCATTCATTGGTATTTTCACTCCAAATTTTCAACATGTTTTTTTTGTGACCCCCACCTCATGAATAGTGGCAATATCAGTTTGTTAGCTGAAAACTGCTTTTGCACAGTGACTATGGCATTTGGCACCACAGGTGCAAAAACACATTCCAAACAGGATGTGAAAAATGACAGCGGTACTGTTCATGGGGAGGTGTAAAAAATGGCAATGTTGAAAATCTGTTGTGAAAATCTTAAAAAGCTGGTGAAGTCATGAGCATGTGTAAAAACTGTGCAACACCCACCCGTAATGTAACTAGTTTGGGAATTTTTTTACAGCAGATTGTTAACACAGGCATTTTGGGACCTCCGATCATGAACAGTGTCAGTGTGATTTTCTTTATCTGTCCTGAACAATGATTTCCCAGCGACCATGCATTTGTAGCATCTGTGCTGAAAGTGTGAAACACATTTCAGCCATGTTGTGAAATTGACAGCTGTACTGTTCATAAGGAGGTGTGGAAAATGCCACTGGTGAAAATCTGGACTGAAAATATTACAAATTCATGAACTTACGAGGGTGCGTGGAAACTCTAATGCTCACTCGTAACACAGTCATTTTATGGAGTTTTGTCACCAAATTTTCAACATAGCCATTTTAAGACCTCTGCTCATGACCAGTGTCACTGTGATTTTCTTAATCTGTCCCAAACATTGTTTTCGCACACCGACTGTACCATTGTGCACTACATGTGCGGAAACACATTTTGGGTGAGATGTGAAAAATGGTAGCTGTACTGCTCATAAGGAGGTGTGGTAAAATGGCACTGTTGAAAATCTGGTGTGCAAATATTACAAATTCACAAACTTGCCAGCATGCGTAGGAACTGCACAACGTGCGCTCCTAAAACAGTCATTTTGGGGAATTTTTTCACCAGGTTTTCAACATAACCATTTTAACACCTCTACTCATGACCAGTGTCACTATGATTTTCTTAACGTGTCCCGTATATTGATTTCGCACACCGACTGCGCCATTGTGCACTACATGGGCAGAAACAAGTGTTGGGTGAGATGTGAAAAATGACAGCTGTACTGCTCATAAGGAGGTATGGTAAAATGGCAATGTTGAAAATCTGGAGTGAAAATATTGAAATTTCGCAAACTTACGAACGCACGCATTTAACCGCGCGAACGCACGCAGAAACAGTCATTTTAGAATTTTTTCACCAAATCTTCAACATAGCCATTTTAAGACATCTGCTCATGAACAGTGTTACTGTGATTTTTCTTAATGTGTCCTACATTGATTTCAAGACAACGACTGCGCCATTATACGCTACATGTGCGGAAACACATTTGGGTGAGATGTGAAAATGACAGCTGTACTGCTCATAAGAAGGTGTGGTAAAATGGCAATGTTGAAAATCTGGAGTGAAAATATTGAAAATTCACAAACTTACGGTAGCTTAGGAATCGCGCAACGCACACTCGTAAAACAGTCATTTTAAGGAATTTTTCCACCAAATTTTCAAAATAGGCTTTTGGAGATCCCACCTTATGAACACTGGCAGTGTCGTTTCGTTAATTGTTCCGGAAAGGTGATTTCGCTGTGAAATCACCCTTCGGGCCCGAGTAACGCCATGACAGTGACAGCATTCATGAGAAGGGGTCCCAAAACCCCATGTTGAAAATTTAGGCCCAAATTTCCAAAATGCCTAAGATATGCAACAAAGTTGAAAAACCCTATCTATCCCATTATACAGCTTACCGCATTTCCTCAGTTCGCGGTCGGCTTTGAAGAGTGCAGGCGTGTTCCCAGTCCACGAAGATTGTTGCGCCGAGCTCTGGAGGTAAGTATGGGGTGGGGGATGGGGAGAGGTCGCAGTGGGTTGGTGTGGCTGGGGAGGGGTAGGGAGAAGCGCCGAGGGACAGTTTTGTATTTACAGTTTTTTTTTCTAAGACTATGAGGGACGAAGACTAAGGGACATTTGCCACGCTGGGGTGGGCTCAGTGTGGCAGCTGGAAGGCTGTTGGGAGGCTGGAGCCGATAGGGATTGGGCACTTCGCTAGCCATAACATCAATTTGCCATGCTGGGTGGGCTCCAGCGTGGCACCTGGATGCTTTGGGGGAGCTGACGGGGATTGGGCACCCTGCTAGCCATAAAACATTTTGCCATGCTGGGAGCCTGGATGCTGGGGAGGGGCATGCAGCGATGGGGATTGGGCACCCCATCGGCCATAAACATTTTGCCACACTGGGGTGGGCTCCAGCGTGGCACCTGGATGCTTTGAGGGCGCAGCCGACGGATTAGGCACCCCGGCCGGCTATAGAGTGTGCCTTGGGAGCGCGGCCAGCATGCAATATGCGCGACGGCGTGTTGGGGGCTCTGCTCACTGAAGTGGAGCTTCCATTTCAGTTGTATGCCACTGCATTTTCACCTGTCATAGACAGCTGGAGCAGTGATTGGTGCACTGCGACCACGCCTGCAAACACACTGACTGAATTGGAAGAGGCTGACACACCTCTGGAAAACTCAGATGATGGCACTATGTTTCTTGCACATGCGTGCAAGCAAACATAAAAACAACTAGCAAAGTGTCTATCAAATAATAAGAAAACAATTGATCTGGCAAGCATATCCTTTTTACAAACCAGGGTTGCAGAACATGAAATATGCTACAGATCAAGTCACCCCTTACTTATAATACAGATATCAACAGAAAATGTTAAATTAACCTTTTGATGTGAACACAGAGGGTTCTTTAAAAAATGTGTAAAGTGTTAGTCTGTCAGTCTCCTGTTGGGCTTGTCCTAACCAGGTGCACCAGTTGGCACTTTTTATGCTGATATGATAAGTAATGATGGAAATAATCAGTACGCAAGGCTGAAAAACGATGCTGTATGTAGAGGACAACTGGAGGTCAGAGTGTAGTGAGCATGTGATGTTAACCCATGCATCCAATAAGCACAGAGAAAGAAAACAAGCACTGTAAAGTAACGTCGTTTAAGCATCAATTCCCCTCTCTGTGAAGTAAAACAGAACATAATTTTAATTGTGGACAGTAGCATAGCAGTTTAGTTCTGTGCCTGCAGGCAGCTGCCTACCTTTGCTGGGGATAATGCTGGCTGTGCCGACACTCTCCTCCTCTGCTGCTCGCCTCGCTCCTCCAATTGACCTGCTGCTCTGTGCCGCTAGTGCCGCCAGCCACTGGGACTGAAGGACCCCACCTGGCCACTTGTAGGCCTGCTGTCTGCCTAAACCTCCTTGACCCTAACCAAATCCGGTGTGCTGGAGTCACCAACTTGCTGTACTCCCCCTCTGGTGCTCAGACTGGCCCTCTCTTTTGTTTGATGTTGCTGCTAACTGCCTGCCCTGCCCCACCTGTGACCATCCACGTCTGGCCTGGCTCATTCCACTTCCCGGCTGCCCGCCCCCGGTCTTGTCTCTTCCTCCTCACCGGCCCGATTCCTCAGACTACAGTACAACTGCTGGGATGACTTCAGGTGGGCCTGCTGCGCTGCCTTGCTGCTTCTTGTGTGTGGGGGGTCCCAGACAACTGCTGACTCCCGCCACACCGCCGCCAGCCATTGGCTGCTGCTCTCTCCCTCTTCTGCTCAGCTCCTCTCTCATCTGGGCTGATTGATGTCTGGACCACCATCTTTTCTTCTATGCCGGCCCACCCCTTACTTTCTCCCGTCTCCCAAAGCTTGATGAGCACCACCCTCCTCACACATGTAGAAGAATCACCCGACACACCCGCACACTTATCACGCTCAATAAAAGCCTCCCTCATCTGGCCAATCACAGTGTGGCAAGTTGACCAGTCGCAATGATCTGGGGTGGGCAACAGTTCAAATCAAGGATAAGGCGGCAAGGCAAAGAAGGTGTCAATTTTAAATAATGATTTGTTACACAACCCCCACTGCTACTAGCCAAATTAAACAGCATATGGGAGGGAGGGGGGCTGCTGTACGGTCACAGTCAGCAGAGGGCACACACAGGAGAGAAAAAACAACTTGGGGGGGGGAATAAAAAAAAGGCAGCATGAAGCAAAATATTGCTGGGGCTCAGCACAGGTGAAAAAATATTTTTGGGGCCAGTGCCCCACAGGCCCATACAACCTGGCACCTATGGAGAGGACACAGAGTAACAAGGGTCCAAGAGTCAGAAATGTGGAGTGACAAGTATATCCTGGGGTGCCAGGTTAGGGTTGGAGAGCAATAAATTGAATAAAAGAGAATATACTCAGTTTTATTAGTTTCACTTTGTTGCAGGTGTACTTTGCAAAGTAGGATTTTTTTTTTCTGTGGGGAGGCCCAAGATTTGTTTCCAAATTTGAGATGGCTCTAAGTCTTTTTCATGGCTTGGGGAAGGCTCACTATCACAAAGTGTGAGTACTAATGCTCTAGCAGTTGTGAAGGGCCCCTAGGGTTTAGCATACCACGGTTACTTAGGCTGCAGCTGATCAGAAGGATAGAGTCACAAGAACTGCTTGTAATTCTCTTTATGATGTGACATGCTGTTATTTTGTAGAAGGCTTTCATTAAAACTTGAAACCAGAAATCCTGTCCCTTTAACTGCCTGAAATATGAGTAATGCTTTAATTGCCTTGAATGCCTCTGTTTTTCTGAGCTGACTAAAGTGAGGTGGCCTGTAGCAAAAAGAAAGCAATACCCAAGCCTGATTAGATCAAGTCCTTAAAGGAAAAATATTTCTAAAACTTTGTTTTGACAACTTAAAAAGGAAAAACTAGAAATGACAACATGAATTTTAGGCTCTCTTCATTTTTAGAAAAGGTATCTGTTAAAAGAGCTGTTGAAAACAAGAAATACTGTAGTGTTTAGTTGACAACTTTCCAGTCTGTAAACTTGCAAGCTCATGTCTGTGTTTTTTTATCTAACATTTCTCTGCCAGTATTGTCTTCCAAGTCTTCGTGTCCATTCCAAGCGACCATGAGTGAGATGGTATATTCTGACCTACCTCCTCCTTAGGCATGAAACCCAGTCCATTACGGACCTCACACAGAAGCAGTTGTGATGCCAAGGTGTACCTTTTGCAGAACATGTTTCTTAGCCCACCCTGAGAGAATTTTGCAGCTATGAGTACTGATGCCCCCCCCCCGACTATGTATTCATATTTATATTACACGTAAGTTCTGACACATGTCATGTATATTAAGTAGGATGTATTTCTGTGTGCCCTGACTGGACCTTGTGTTTTCATGGCGTAGCGGCATCCATTGATGTGAGAGACAGTTTTTAAGGGTGCTAAGGTTGCTGATACAGTAGTTAACCACCCTCTATTTTGGTTTGACCCTACCCTAAAATAGGTGCCATTCTGGCAGCAGTGAGCCCCGGTCCAGATAACAGCCTGAAGCTCATTACAGTGCTGAGTGTTTAAACTCCAGTCTACTCTAGGTAGCAGCATTGCTGCTTCCTGCTGGTTGGGTCTTCAAAAAGGGACAGTAGCAGAGTAAAGCATGAACTGCACCAAACATCGGCTGCAGTTGTATCTGCTTTTTGAAGGCTTTTTCAAAGGTATTTCAAAGAATGTGAGATTGTTTTTCCTCATGGGAGATAAAAGCCTTTTACAGTACACCAAAAATAAAATAGGGCCTAGTGGTTAGATGGTGGGGGCACGGCTCAGCTAAACCTGACATCTTAAATGTCACCAAATAAAAGCCTAAAAAAGTTTTACCTCCGACCCCACATCTCTGGATTGGAGGACTAGTCGCTCCCTTCTCTTTTTAAACTTATGTCAGTTTTGACCATATGCAGCAGAATTACTCTACACACACTATCAAAAACACAGCAGTCGATTTAAGTTTACTAAATGGATTGATAAGGAAAATGAGCAGAGCTCACATATAGTCATATCTGCAGTCAGCCAAAGACATGAAACAGCTTATACGCGGTAATAGGTACTGTGAATAAGTTAACGTTAAAAAAATGTGATTCAGTACAAAACAAACATAATGCTTATGATATTTAGAAATGGGTTACATGGAACTGTTATTGAGGTGGGAGACAGGAAAAATAGAACTGTAGCCTGTCCTGGCTTTCCTATTGTGCTCATTTCTAAATGAAACATGCAATTACAATAACAACAATAAACTGAAGTGACATCATACAGAAGCATGGGGCCATGAACTAGATGCTAAAGACCATTCTTACATTCAGCAAAACAGAGACTGGGACAAGTTTCCAAGACTGAGTGTGGGAGGCTGTTGAGGACACAGTTCCTACCACATTTGCCCACACACAATACGTCTCTGTGCTGTTGGTATCTAGGGATTTGTGCCACAGGTGCAGAATGGGAGAACCCTTTTTTGAAAATAGGGCTCAGAAATGCAAAAGTTCTAGTTGTTATTAAGGGGGTAAAAATGACTTTGGAAATGAACCTGGGATGACGAGGGCCAGCTGGGGTGGAGGGAGGGAGGAGCAAGCATCCCAGAGGGTACTCTCTTCCTCTGTGGATGGAGGGATGCAGGATGCTGTGCTGTACTGCACTAGCAGTATATTTGGTTCAGCAAGTGGTAGGGAGGACACCCACTGGTACCATGCAAGGCATTTTCGTGTGCATGCTGGTGAAGGTGCCCTTGCCATTGACACAATGAGAAATGGGTTGTAATACAAGGTGAAGAAGCCTGATACTACAGCAGTATAATGTCATCACACCCAGGGCCTCTCCAGCATGTATACTGCATTCCATAGTTGAAAACGAGGGTGGGGGGCTGCCCCACATCCAATGGAGTTCACCACAGAGTCCAGAAGGAGAAGGAGGAAGGGACTTCATGGACCCTATGAAAACAGATAAGAGAAAGAAGAAGGAGGATGGGCTGTGTGGTGGCGCAACTCTGGTGATGGGGTAAACAGAATAATAAGAAGAAAATCACCTACCTAGTAAATAAGTGAGAACAGAGTACAAATGTCACTGGCTCACTAATGGGATTACTGTTCCTTTATATGTTAAAAAGGAAGTAAATGTTTTAATGCAGCATGCTTTTATTTTTGTTAAGCATTTTTATTTTTTATAGCAGAGGACTAAATGTTTCTCCTTTATACAGGATAAACAGGCAAGGATCCACAGCCAGGAGCTCCAGTGCTAGACCTTTTGCTCCTGTTATTTTTTTGGGAAAGGGGCAATGTCTTTTGAGAAACTCTTTTAACATGTGGATCTTTTTTTGTAATTCTGTTTTTGCTCCAGACTGCACATGGCAGCCTTACAGAAATATCCTCATTGGTACCGTTACGGATTCCCGTGGCTCATAATCCTGACATGCACCTGCCCGAGCAGTATTGCCCAACAGGTGCAGTTCCCTGACAATGATAATCCCAATAGATACATGCCCAACGGTGTTATGGGAGGGTGTAAGGTAGCGGATGTGATGGGTTGCTACCTTACCCCTAAAAAACACCATCGGATCGGGTTGCTGGCCAAGCTGCCCCCCGTAGTGTGGTGGGCTAAGGTACAGGCAGCTCAACCAGTGTGCTTCATTGGACCCAGGTTCTGGTTCAGCCATATCCTTTTGTCCCCCTGTAACCGATATATTTTTTACTCCAGGGTCTGCTCCCCTTCGGAGTTAGATATATTCATTACAGGGGTGTGTGGGGGGGGGGTGCGGGGTGCGCAGCCCCCTGCATTGTAACATACAGCATATGTTGCCGTGTTGCCCGACATTACGTCAAGGAAGTGGTGCCGTTGGGTCTCTGGATTTCAGGCATCTGGACTCTGTATCTTGAGTGTCAGAATACTGAGTTTCCAGATACCATAATATATCCTTCTCATCAGGACTGCCACACCTTAGTCATATCACCCCACCTGTCCACAGCGCTTACCTCTCCACAACCCTACAGGTACTGTGGCTTGCTCCCATGATGGGGCCATCAACGGGGTTTCCCCAAGCCCATTGGCCATCTGTGTCCTTCAGTCAACAGGGTGCACTATCGCCTGTGTTAGCTGGTGCAAGGCCTGTGGGCTGAGGATGTCCGTTAGGCCACTCAGGTGGGGATTGTACCACCATTCCTCCCTTTTCCCTGAGGACACTGCCATGGGACAACACGAGATGAACCTGGGTGGTGACGTCAGTGGTGTTCTTCCCTTCCTATATTGTAGCCTGTGTTGTACCTCCCTCTGTGGTCATCCAGCAGATAGCAGAACAGAACCCTCATTTTCTGGAGGAAGGGAGCATCCACTGGGACACTCAGCCCCTCCCCCTGGCTGGCCTTCTGATGATCCATGCTTGTACCTGAATTTACCCTGTGCTTTGTTGCAAATTTGATAACTCAAGGCAGTAGCCCCGTGAACTCTGCTTGTCTGTTGTTTGTTTTTGGCTATGTATTGAATGTTTTTATATTTTTTTATACAATTCTCCACTGAAAGCATGAGGGCTGCTAAGGATTGGTTTTCAGTTTTCAGTTCATATAGCCAGCAGTAGGGGTGTGCGAGTAATCAATATTAAATTCCGAATACCATGAATAATATGGTATTCATTATTTGGGACCCGAATAGCAAATACTGTCACTATTCAGCGGGTATTCGGGTTGGTTGTTTAGTGGGATTTTAAGATCTTGTGTGACTTTTTGGCCAGTTGGTGAGAATGTGCCAAAGCTCACTGAAGTCAGATTTTGTGACTGCCTCACTTGTAGCAGAGAAGACGTGTCATGGAGAAAGCTCTGACTGAGAGAGATTAAGTCTCATCAAATTCGTATATTTATGGCACAAAACGTTTGCTTTTGTTAACTTATTGTGTGTACTGTGCACTGTGGGGTCTAGTCACTAATGGGCAGGAATTACGTGCAAAACATGCATAACCCACCCATGCTGCTCTGCACCCCTGCACAGCCGTGCACCAGCCGGCATTCACGACTGCAGGCCACCAGTTCATGACCCAACCCCTTTGGTGTATGGTGGAGTAACGTGGCAGCATGAGGCCGGAGTGTAGGATGCTAGTGGGCATCCAATAGGATGCCTAGCCTGGGTCCCATAGTGGATCCCTGGCCACGCGCAGGCAGGAGGATTCTGGGATAGGGTGCAGCAAACAGTGAATATACAACAGGCGTTTGCCCGAATGGCCACCCCCAGCCTGCCAGGTGGCCTGGTGGGCTGTGGCAGCTGTGTGCAGGGGGATCCCATGGTCGTCGCACACAAACGCTAACATGTGAGGGAGCACATAATATGTTATGTCAGGGTCTGCCGCGGATACATTTTGTAGCCCCTGAATGGTGCGCAGTGTCGTGCATAGGCACAGCATGGGGCACACCCATGGTCACCCCTGGCATGTATCTGCTAGTATGACTGGGGATCCAGCGCACCTGTGAGTGAATGCTATGGGGGATGCACAGATCATAGCTGTGTGGCATTCGGTCATAGGGACACCTATGCGCTGTCCTTACACTGTGAGCAGGCATTCGTAAATAGACCTCTGTGTTTGTGTAAGTGTCTGCTACTAGAAAGGTTTTTTTCAGATGGATCATCTGATCAAGCCAGTGAGCAGCTGCTGTATTGTTGCAGACTTTACTAGTTAGTTTCATGGGCCTCTGTGCTCTGTGTGGAGGTGAAGGAGGAGAAGAAGTGTTATTAAATAACAGGCAGTAGTTCTAACTTCTGCATTGATTGCTGTAGTTGAAAAAAGAAAACTGTCAAGTAATACTATTTGTGGTGTAATCTGGGCTCAAGTTTAACCAAAGTCAGTAGCAGCAACCTCGGAGGAAAGTCAGCTGACTCCACTCCCACCATTCTAGGTAGCGACGCAATTGCAGTCGCACGCATACCCTTGCCTATGAACCACTTGAAAGAAATTTTTGGCACTAAAATAAATCAGTACTTCTGTAGATTATAAAAGTATTGCAGTAGTTCTGGCTTGACTGCTATAGTTACAACTAATTTAATTGGGGGTGTAATCCAGGTTTGGGTTTCACAGTTCATGAAAGCTAGTAGCAGCAGCTTCTGAGAGGGCAGTTGGCTGACTCCACTCCCACCCACCTGCAAATTAGGGCCAGGTAGTGACGCCACACAGTTGTATGCATACCCTTGCCTGTGTGCCACTTCCAAGAATTTTTTTGCACTAAAATAAATCAGTACTTCACTACGTTATAAAAGTATTGTTCTGGCTTGACTGCTGTAGTTGAAAGAAAAATCTGTCTGTAATAATATTGGTGGTGTAATCTGGGCTCAGGTTTAACCAAAGCCAGTAGCAGCAACCTCGGTACATTATAAAAGTATCATGGCATGTTTAGAAATTTTTGCCATCTTGTAATACAATGGCAGACAGAGGTGGTTAAAAAACATGCTTGGTCCAGACCCCACAGATTCACAGTTGAGAAGTAGGTTGGTAGTGGTGAACCTGAATGTGAACGATGGTCAGGCCGTATTCGATGCTCAAGATTATTGTTTACCCCTTTGAAGCCTACTTCTTCCAACAACAGTAGTACTGTGGCTGGCACAGGAGAAAGTAGTACAAGCACAAGCAGAAGGACACTGTTCTTTACTCTCACAACCACCAATGTGTCCCCATCTCTCACTTGTACCGTCACATCTGTCACCACCACCACCACCACCACCACCACCAGAGAGACCCTGCTTTCTACAACAACTGGCAGCATGATTACTACAGCCAGCCCTGCAGCTGTGACTCCAATCACTACTGACGCTATGAACCCTGCCACTACAGCCTTTGTAACTGTAACACTATCACCACAGTCTGTTATCCTTGCCACACTGAATGTTACCAGTATGACCACTACAGTTGATTCAGTAATGCCTCCTGCTTCTCAGCTTCTCCGGGGTCCCTGATGTGTCTTTTGAAGATTTCATGAAAAATATTAAACGGTTCAAAAGTTATTCAAAAAACAAGTTCCCATTATAAGTCAATGGGAAAAGTTAACAAAAAGTTTTAAAATGTCGCAAATGCACTTTTTTGTGCCGCAAATGGCCCTAGTAGTGTCGCAAAGCCACCATTTTGTTTTCAGTTACTGATCACAGAAATGGGGTGTGTCAGATCCTAACTCTCACCCTATTCTCCTATACCTCAGCTTGTTTATACATGTGATGGGGTGAGAGTTGGGGCCGCCGACCTCATCTCTCACCTGTTGGCGGATGGGGTGGCGGGCTGGGGGGGTGCTAGGGCTTTCAACCCTAACACCAAATTTCCTCGTTTTGTTGCTGTGAACAACCCTAACTGATGCATTAAACGAGCTTTTGCCTCTAATATAAATATATATATATATATATATATATATATATATATTAGAGGCAAACTGAATTTAATACATCAGTTAGGTATTACCAGCGATAATGAGGAATTGATAAGGTTGAAACCCAAGTTTCAGCACCCCCAACCGGCATTAGCGTGACAATTTGCCGGCCCTAAACTCTCACCTCATCATATGTAAAGCAGCAGAAGTATAGGAGAATGGGTGAGAGTTAGACCTAACACCCCAATGCCAGTTGGGGGTGGGCTGGGGGTCCAAGGAGTTTTCAACCCTAACACCTAATTTCCTCACTTTTTTCGCTGTGGAACAACCCTAACTGATGCATTAAACAGAGGTTTTTTTTTGCCTCTAATTTCCCTTTTTTTTTGAGAATGATAACGAGAAATAGTGAATGTAATGCAGCGGTGGAGGGCCCCATGCTCCCGCCACAAAATGCAGCAGCGGGAGCAGGATCCCGCGCTCCCGCCACATGATGTGTTGTGACATAGTAACAGGAACAGCAACGCAAACAGAAGTGCTAACAGTGGCGCACATGGTAACGCAAGCGCGAATGAGAACAGAAAGGGGTAACGCACACGGTGGCATAGACGGGAACGGTCCGCCACGTGATGTCTTCTCACATAGTAACATGGTGTCCGCAAATGGAAATGTCAATGGGCATGGTGACGCAAAGCGAAACAGAAAGAGAAACAGTACTGTAGACACAAATGGCAAAAAATAACAGAAACGCAAGCGGAAATGAAACGCAAAGGATAACGCACATGGTGGTGTAGACGTGAACGGTAAGTGAAACAGGTATGGAACTGCAAGCGGAAAGGGCAACGGTAACAGTAATCTAAGTGCACAGACTGGTTTTCCCCAAAAGCTACATAGAGAAAGACAGTGAGTACAAAGAATGTATGCACAATAATGGGTCTCGGAGCAGAAAATGAGGAGTTGGAATACTAAATAGCTTATATCTCAGGAACCATACGATGTAGAAAAAAAATTTAAAAGTCATACGATTTATGACTTTCCTGGCTAGTTTTTTACTTAACCCCCATTAGGGGGCTAAACGTTTTTTGACGAAAAGTCCGTATCTCGCACCGTTTCCGAGATACGGGCCTTGAAAGGCACAGCGAACGCCGTAATGTTATCCTATGGGAAAAAAAGAGAAGTTCGGAGTGTCATAACTTTGGCTCCCTGCAATATTTTTTCACCAAACCACTAAAAGGCACATCTATGGAATGTTGGCTGTCTTCCCTCCAAATTTCAGCCCAAAAGACCGAGCCGTTATATTGCAGCAGGGCGCCAAAGGATTGCTGCAATGCGTCGGATGCCGTAATGTTATCCTATGGGAAAAAACGTCAACTTTGGAGTACTGTAACTTTGGCACCGTGTAATATTTTTGCAATGTAACACTGAAAGGCACATCTGTGAGATGTCAGCTGCTTTCCCTCCAAATTGCAAGCCAAAGCACCAAACCGTTCTTTTGCAGTAGGGTGCCAGAGAATTGCTGTCATTTTCCCACAGCCTAGAAAAGTACTGTTGCAATTTGTGAAAGCTGTCGCAAAAATTTGCGACACTTTCGTGAGTGCGACACTACTTTGCGAAAGTACTTTTTCCAGAAATGTGAAACCTATTTCTGGGTGTTTTACCCCAAATTAAAGACATGGCTAGCATCCTCAGGGCCCGACTAGGTGAATACAGAAAGACTTTAGGTTGCTAGAGGGTCCCAATTTTAAATGCCAAGCATTTTTCTGACCACTAACTGAAAACAAAATGGCGGATTTGCGACAGTAAAAGGGCCATTTGCGAAAGTAAAAATGCATTTGCGACACTGTCGAACTTTTTGTTAACTTTTCCCATTGACTTATAATGGGAAATTGTTTTTTGAATAACTTTTGAATCGTTTAATATTTTTTCACGAAATCTTCAAAAGGCACATCGGGGACCATGGCCGCACGTTCCCTGAAGATTTTGGGCTGGTCACGCAAACCGTGCGACCTGTAGGCGCGACCATAGAATTCCACAAAAAGCATAAACGCACGCGCAGATCATGCTTAATAACTCTGCAGCCGTGTATCCAACCGGTACAAAACTTGGCAGATCCCAAGCCGTATGGGTCTTGATCATGTATTCCAAATTTCTGGAAAATCCGTCAAACGGTTGCAAAGTTATTAAGGTGCAAAATTTTGGGTTTAATATGTAAATGGCTCTCAACCCTAACTATGGTAGTACGGAATATACATATATATATATATATATATATATATATATATATATATATATATTAGAGGCAAAAACTCCGCTTAATGCATTAGTTAGGTTGTTCCACAGCGACAAAAGTGGGAAATCGCTGTTAGGGTTGAAAACCCTAACTCGGATTCACCCCCCAGCACCACACACACATTCAAGGATGGGGGAGGACCAAGTCAACACAACCAATGACAGTCATCCAGCAGCAGGTGACAGAAATAACAAACAATTGTCTAAATGTACTATGAGACATCCCCACCCACCTGACCAGGTACTGCATGCTCAGTGGAGATCAACAGCAAAACTGAGGCCATGTACACCAAACGCATACATCCCTGATTGCAGCTGCACACAACGTACTCACACTTAGTAGTTGCATGGCCTTACCTACCGATGCCCCATACCACACACACCACAACTGGTACTGTGCCGTTATTCATAAATGCTGAAGGTGCATGATGACAGTTGTAGAAAGGTTTTAACACTAGTGAGTATACATTAATTAAGAGAAGCACATAAATTAACTACAAGACACTAGCATGCTCAAGATAAAAGTAGTGATACATTTAGTAGGTGATTTACATAGTAGTACATTTACTGCAATGGTTTACTCAACATAGAGAGGCTGATGTAAACGTATGGAAAAGCATTGCCTGTTCAACGCCGTGAAATTCGTACTGCCAGTATCCCATGCATTCTTACTGATGAAGGTGTACTGCTGATGTACATACATAGACCTTCAGTGTGTTTCAATACTAAAGGTGCAGTAAGTATTCTTTGTAAGAAACATTGTAATTGCATGGATCAGGCCAAGCAACTTCTAAATATCATAGCACTACTGAGCCAACAATGATGTACCTGTATCGGAGATGTATGTAGGATAGATTTTCCTATAGACACTTACTGAGTATGTTGTACCTGATAAAGACAATCTCATTGCATCTGTGATGACTAACTTATTTAAATAGTAATACATTTACTATTGTTGCAATGAGTGATCTATGCCACTTATGGACACAGTGTGATTTTTTTTAACAGTTGTTTCATACTCAGGCTGTATGCCTACTGTTTGGGTTTGCCACACTTCTGTCACTGATGCTATCAAAGTGATAACTATGTTAATTGTGGTACAACAGGAATCAAGTAGGTATGGTATAGATATAAACAGAATGTCTTTTAGTATTGATTTAACTCACAATGGGGTAAGTGTACTAGGACAGCAGGGGTTATCCTCTGTCACTGACTCTGTCAGTTATAATCACACTAGGGTTTCGATGACTGTAATGATCAAGTTACACTGTTCATCTTCATGAGTTCATATTCACAGCCATTCTCCAGTAACTAGACAGTGTATGGTGTAACTGGGTGGGACACTGTGTTGCAAAGCTGCTGCAGTGCCTAGCAGAGGGAGAGTATCTACTCATAAAGACAATTGCAATAAGGCATGACCAACAGTTATGTTAAATGGTCTGTTAATCACCCTGTAGGGGTTTAATGTTGAATGAGGCATATCCGAATGCCACATGTCGCTAGTCAGTGATAAACTGACCATTAACATAATACCTGGGAGTGGTTATTGCTATCATAATAAAACTGTTTTTTAAACAACATTAAACCATGTTCATCATATGGTTAGGCTCTACATGTATATTAATAAAAACTAAACATAAGGCTGTTACAATGTTTACAGTCAATTAGAAAGCTGCATTTCTCAAACCGTTGTTATAATCAGAGATATTATACCTGTACAACTCCTTGGTTTTGCTGAACTCTATTGCTCAGGTTGGCCCACCACAAGTGGTGTGGTCTGGTGTGGGGCATCGGTAGGTAAGGCCATGCAACTACTAAGTGTGGTACGTTGTGTGCAGCTGCAATCAGGGATGTGTACGTTTGGTGTACATGGCCTCAGTTTTTCTGTTGATCTCCACTGAGCATGCAGTACCTGGTCAGGTGGGTGGGGATGTCTCATAGTACATTTAGACAATTGTTTGTTATTTCTGTCACCTGCTGCTGGATGTCTGTCATTGGTTGTGTTGACTTGGTCCTACCCCATACTTGAATGTGTGTGTGTCTGTGTGTGTGTGAGCTTGGGGTGACTCGAGTTAGGGTTTTCAACCCTAACAGCCATTTTCCTACTTTTGTTGCTGTGGAACAACCCTAACTAATGCATTAAACGGAGTTTTGCCTCTAATTTCCCTTCTTTTGAGAATGATAATGAGAAATAGTGAATGTAATGCGGTGGGCGGGGCGTGGACCCAAAGGGCCCGCGCTCCCTCCTACATGAGGTCTGTGGCATAGTAACAGGAGCAGCAACGCAAACAGAAATGCTAACAGTGGCACACATGGCAACACAAGCACGAATGAGAACAGAAAGGGTAACGCACACGGTGGCGTAGACGGGAACGGTGTGCCACGTGATGTCTTGTCACATAGTAACATGGTGCCTGTAAATGGAAATGTCAATGGGCATGGTGACACAAAGTGAAACAGAAAGAGAAACAGTACAGTACACACAAATGGCAAAAAGGTAACAGAAACGCAAGCGCAAATGAAAACACAAAGGATGACGCACGTGGTGGCATTGGGGTGTGCATTGGATCATCAGCCCTAACTCTCACCCCATGACATGTGTAAAGCAGCAGAAGTATAGGAGAATGGGGTGAGAGTTAGGACCCACGATCCCAATGCACACCCCAATGCCGTTGGGGTGGGTGGGGTGCAAGGGGGTTTTCAACCCTAACAGCGAATTCCTCACTTCTGTCGCTGTGGAACAACCCTAACTAATGCATTAAATGGAGTTTTTGCCTCTAATTTCCTTCGTTTTGAGAATGATAACGAAATAGTGAATGTATTGCGGTGGCGGGGCGCGAGGCCCTCTGGGCCCCACGCTCCCACCACATGATGTCTTGTGGCATACTAACAGGGACAGCAACGCAAACAGAAATGCTAACAGTGGCACACATGGTAACACAAGCGCAAATGAGAACAGAAAGGGTAACGCACATGGTGGCGTAGACGGGAATGGTCTGCCACGTGATGTGTTGTCACATAGTAACATGGTGCCTGCAAACAGAAATGTCAATGGGCATGGTGATGTAAAGTGAAACAGAAAGATAAACAGTACTGTAGACAGAAATGGCAAAAATAACAGAAAGCATAGCGCAAATGAAAGCGTAAAGGATACTCGCACATGGTGGCGCAGGCGTCAGCGGTAAGTGAAACGGTCTGGAATCCGCAAGCGGAAAGGGCAACAGTAACAGTAATGTAAGCGCACAGGCTGGTTTTCCCCAAAACCTGCATAGAGAAAGACAGTGAGTACAAATAATGTATGCATAATAATGAGTATCAGCGCAGAAAATGAGATCTTGGAATACTAAATACATTATATCTCAGGAACCGTATGACGTAGAAAAAAAATTTAAAAGTCATATTATTTACAACTGTCCTGGCTAATTTGGATCTTAGCCCCCACTAGGGGGCTAAGAGATTTTCTGATGAAAAGTCCGTATCTCACACCATTTCCGAGATACGGGCCCTGAAATGCGCGGCGAACGCCATAATGTTATCCTATGGGAAAAAAAGAAAAGTTCGGAGCACCATAACTTTGCCTCCCTGTAATGTTTTTTCACCAAACCACTGAAAGGCACATCTGTGGTCTGTCGGCTGTCTTCCCTCCAAATTTCAGGAAAAAGACCAAACCGTTAGTTTGCAGCAGGTGCCAAAGGATTTCTGTAATCGTGCGACCGTAATGTTATCCTATAGGGAAAACCGTCCAACTTTGGAGTGTCAGAACTTTTGCCGCGGTAATATTTTTCAATACAACACTGAAAGGCACATCTGTGAGATGTCGCTCCATTCCCTCCAAATTTCAGCCCAAAACTCCCAACGGTTCTTTTGCAGCGCAGTGCCAAAGAATCGCTGTCACTGTCCCACAGATGGAAAACTACTGTCGCAATTTGCGAAAGCTTTTGCAAAAAAGTTCTACACTTTCTTGAGCACGAAAGTAATTTGTGAAAGTACTTTTTCCAGAAATTTGAAAAACATATTTCTGGGGTGTTTTACCACAAAATAAAGACATGGCAAGCATCCTCAGGGTTTGACTAGGTGAATACAAAAATAATTAGGTTGCTAGAGGGTTCCAAATTTAAATGCCAACCATTTTTATGATCACCAACTGAAAACAAAATGGCCCATTTGCGAAAGTAACAGGCCCATTTGCGAAAGTAAAAATGCATTTGCGAAAGTGTTGAACTTTTTGTTAACTTTTCCCGTTGACTTGTAATGGGAAACTGTTTTTTGAATAACTTTTGAACCATTTAATATTTTTTCACGAAATCTTCGAAAGGCACATCGGGGACCCCGGCCGCACATTCCCTGAAGATTTTGGACCGGTCGCGCAAACTGTACGACCTGTAGGCACGACCATAGAATTCCAGAAAAAGCGTAAACACGCGCACAGATCACGCTTAATAACTCCACAACCGTATATCCGACCACTACAAAACTTGGCAGATCCCAAGGCCTATGGCTCTTGATCATGTATTCCAAATTTCAGCCAAATCTGTCAAACAGTTGCAAAGTTAGTAAGGTGCAAAGTTTTGGGGTTTAACATAGAAATGGCTCCTCAACCCTAACTATGGTAGCACTACTGTGCTACCATAATATACACACACCTTTGAAATTTATCAATTACATCTTATGTGGGGCAGAATCCCTAATTAAAATCTTCTTGAATTTTCATTAGTGGAGGAAATAAGGTCATCATGTAGTTCTAAGAAATCATTGAAAATCTTCTGGATTTTCCATACAGTGCCCTATTTTTTCAATCATAGAAACATAGACTGTGTCAGTTGATGGGGTCCAGTGGACCATCTAGTCTGCCATAATAACCCCCCCCCCAAATCAGGCTACTGTGTTAAGTTTTCTGCACTGTCTGACCCATGCCAGCTTGAACTCTTTGACCCCACCACCTGTGGGGGGAGGCCATTCCAAGGCTCCACCACCCTTTACATAGAAACATAGAATTTGATGGCAGATAAGGACCTCTTGGCCCACCTAGTCTGCCCATTTCCTTACCTGATGGTTAGGCTGCAGATTCTAGTTAATCAACAGCTTACTTCCTCCTACCCCCCACTAGAAATGCCTTATGTCTGTCCCATGCATTCTTGAATTCTCCCACTGTTCCCGACTCCACAATCATCTCAGGAAGGCTGTTCCATGCATCCACAACCCTTTCTGTGAAAAAATACTTTCTAACATTACCTCTGAGCCATCCCCCCTCTATCTTCAAATTGCCCCCTTGTTATTGCACATCTCTTTTTCTGAAAGATGCTACCCTGTTATACGTTGTTAATTCCCTTGAGATACGTGAAATTTTCTATCATGTCCCCCCTCTCCCTCCTTTCTTCAAGGGTATACATATTAAGCTGCTTTAGTCTGTCCTCGTGTGTCTTCTGGTGCAGACCCTGCAATATTTTGGTTGCCCTCCTCTAAACTGCCTCTACTGTGTTTACGTCTTTGTGGAGATGGGGTCTCCAGACTTGCACGCAGTACTCCAGATGGGGTCTCACCAACTGTCTGTACAGAGGGATAACAGCTTCCTCTTTTCTACTGTTGATGCCTCTCCCTGTGCATCCCAGTATCCCCCCCAGCCTTCCTTACTGCCTTCTCACATTGCTTGCCCACCTTTAGGTCATCTGATATAATTACTCCTAGGTCTCTTTCGATTTTTGTTGTTATTATCTCACCCCCCCATTATGTACTCTTCCCCAGGGTTTCTGTTTCCCAGGTGCATTACCTTGCACTTCTTTGCATTGAATCTGAGCTGTCATATATTTGACCATTTCTCCAACCTTCCAAGTCCCTTTTCATCCTTTCCACCCCACCTTGTGTATCAACCCTGTTGCAGATCTTTGTGTCATCTGCAAAGAGACATACTTTTCCTTCCAGGTGCTCTCCAATGTCACTTATAAAGACATTAAAGAGGACTGGTTCCAGTACCGAACTCTGCAGTGCCCCACTAGTTACCCTCCTTTCTTCACTGTGAACTCCGTTTACTATTACACTTTGTGTCCTGTTGTCCAGCCAGTTTTCTATTCAGGCTACCACCTTGGGACCCACTCCAAGGCTTACTAACTTGTATATTAATCTTTTGTGTGAGACTATGTCAAATGCCTTGCTAAAATCTAGGTAGACCATATCCACAGCCCCTCCCTGGTCTACTACTTTGGTCACCCAGTCAAAGAAATCTATTAGGTTCAATGACATGACCTTCCTGCTGTGAAACCATGCTGCCTTGGGTCATGTGCCCCACTGGCTTCTAGGTACTCAAAACTTCTTTCCTTTAGAAGTGATTCCATCATTTTCCCTACCACTGAGGTCAAACCAACTGGTCTGTAGTTTCCTGCCTTTGCCCTGCTCCTGCTTTTGTGAAGTGGAATCACATCTGCCCTTCTCCAGTCTTCAAGTACCACCCCATCTTCCCATGATTTGTTAAAGAGAGTAGTCAGTGGTGTTACTAGTTCTACCCTTAGTTCTTTTAGAATTCTGGGGTGAACCCCATCAGGGCCCAATTACTTTGTCCACCTTGAGTTTTAAGAGTTCTTTCAGGACCCTTTCTTCTGTGGATGGACTGGTATCGACCCCTCTACCCAGAGTGTTTCTCTTATTTGGTTTAGGTACCTCCCCCTCCTCTTCCGTTATGAATACTGAGCAGAAATATTTGTTCAGTAGCTCTGCTTTTTCACTGTCACCCTCTGTTCACATTCCCTCCCATTTATTAAGTCTCTGTATCCCTTCCTTGATCTTTCTTTGCTCCCTAATGTACCTATAAAAGGTTTTATCCCCCTTCTTAACAGAGTTGACTATCTCTTCCTCAGTTTGTGCCTTTGCTATTCTGACTGCCTTCCCTGCCTCCTCCTGCTTTAACTGATAAAGTTCTCTGTCCTGCTCCTTCTGTGTTTCCTTGTATTTCCTGAATGCTATCCTTTTCTCCTGAACCTTCCCTTCCACCTCTTTTGAGAACCATAGTGTTTTTTTCCTTCATTTTGTTTTGTTGATTTGCTTCACACAAAGGCTTGTTGCCTCTGTGATGGCTGTTTTGATTATTCCCCATTGTTCCTCCACCCCTTCTTCTTGCCCGTTTGCTAGTGCTTTTCTGAGGCACTCTCTCATTTTCCCAAAGTCTGCCCTCCTAAAGTCCAATACTCTTGTTTTTGTATGGCTTGACTCTATGGCTGGTGTTTATTATGAACCACACTGTTTGGTGGTCACTTGTTCCCAGGTGGCTACCCACTTCTGAATCTGAGATCCTTTCTCTGTTCCCATTTGAGAGTACCAGGTCTAAGATTGCTCCCTCCTGAGTGGGTTCCGACACTAGCTGCCTGAGGCATACCCCCTGTAGGGCATCAAGCATGACCCTGCTCTTGGATGTGCCTGCAGCAATGGTGCTCCAGTTAACATCTGACATATTCAGGTCCCCCATCAACAATATCTCCCCTTTTTCTGCCATTTTAAGGATGCCTTCTATCATTTCCTTGTCCATCCCCCTTCCCCCGAGATGGGGGTCCGTACACAACTCCCATGCGGATTGTGGTGCTATTTCCTGTCTCCAGTGTGACCCATAGTGACTCATCAACTTCCTGTTTATTCTTTAGTTATGTTGCTTTAATCTCATCCCTTATATATAGAGCTACTCCTCCTCTTTTACCCACCCTGTCCTTCCTGTAGATTGTGTATCCTAGTATGTTGACATCCCAGTCATGGTTCTCTGTATACCATGTTTCAGTGACTGCCACGATATCCAGGTATCCCTCTTCCATCAAGGTTACTAGTTCAGGGAGCTTGTTACACAGACTGCGGGCATTGGTACTCGTCACCCTCCATTTTTTTATGGCCTTACCCCTTTTAGTCCCATCCCTGGCCTTACTGCCTTTTTCTGCATTTACCCCTGTTCTGCTCCCTACTGACTTATCTACCTTGGTATTTACCTCTCTAACTACTGTGTTTTGTGGGAGGAGGCTGGGATTTCCCTGCTTCTTTTCAGTGCTTCCCTCCTTGGCTAGTTTAAATGTTTGCCAATGAAGCATTTAAGCCTATCACCTAGGATCCTGGTTCCCCCTCAGACAGATGCAGACCATCGCACCAGTATTGGCCTGTATCCCTCCAGGTGGCTCCCTAGTCCCCAGTGAAGACAGAACCCTGGGCTCCAGACCAGTTTTTCAACCATTCATTGAATCCAATGGCGTGGAGTACCCTAGCATCACCCTTGCCATAGACAGGCAGCACCTCCGAGAAGGTTACCATACATGCTACTTGTCTAAGACCCCTACCCAACTCAACAAACTCCTCTTGCACAGTTCTGATCCCATGCTCAGCCAGGTAATTTATCCCTAGGTGGACAATGACATCCAGCTCTCTCCCTCGTGCAACTGCTCCCGCGATCCTGAGGATTCTCTTCCTGTCCCTCCGAGTCGTGGCACCAGGCAGGCACCTTACCTCCCTTTCTCCTCCCCCACTTCTACCCCCCCAATGATTGAGTCCCCCACCAGGAGTTGTTTCCTTCCCCTATGGGGTCTCATGCCACCCTCCTGTGGGTCTCCTTTGTGGAGGGTACCAGCATCCTCCTTGGTCTCCACAGCAGGTGCCTCCATAGAGCAATCACTCTTCACCAGAATGGCATATGAATTGTGGAGAGGTACAACTGGAGGGATGCACCTCTGTTCCACCACCCTCTCCCTCCTTGAGCCCTCCTTGGTCCAACTGCTCCACTTTCTTGGCAACCTCTGAGGTAGCAGCAGTGGCCCTGGTGGTCCCTGGGTGGGGAAGAGGTTTCACGAATCCTAGCCAGGTCAGCCTGGAGATGGGCAACCTCCACCCTCAGACCAGAGAGGTGCCTGCAAATAGGGCAGCATCACAGCCTCCAGAATGTCTCCCGGAACACTGCCGCCCCATAGCCATTACACTGCACCACTCCCATCTTTACTTATTTTGTGTCCCCTCTCCTGTTGCTTTGTATGCTTTCTGTCTCCTCCCTCTATGTATTTTTACACCTACTTTCTTACTGTCTATGTGCCTTTACAACTCTCGCCCTTCCTGTTCTGGGACAGGAACTTCCTATAGTCTTCAGTAGTCTCCTCCTTCCTTGGTCAGATTCAGATCTCCAGCAGCCGGGAGGGAGAAAGAGCTATTTTTTAGTTTCCTTCAAGGTTGATGAAACTAATGTGTCTCAGTGATCCTTTCCTTCCTTCCTACTGCCAAACAGGAAGTTCCTGTTGTCAGTCAAATCCAGTGACTATAAAAGTAGAACTGGCTTAGGCTGGGAGGGTGGAGGGGTGGGAAGGTGGGCAATTAGTAAGAAAAGCTGTAGTTCTGATCAGCTTTAGTTGCTCTGAAAATAAGATTCTCCTCTGTCAAAAACTAACATCAGGAAGCTGTAATTGGAGACAGCTGCTTTCTACTGCTCAAGCCACACCCCAATTAGCTTCTCCCCTCTGCTCCTGATTCAGCAAATTAAGTTGATACAGCCCCCTTCCTCAAACAGAGAAACACACAGTGACTTTCTTCTTTTTTTTACTTAAATGAGACCCCCTGCTTGTAATAAAGTATCTGTTTGCTTAATCCCATTGGGCACTGACTCCTGCTGAGATAGAACTGATTTATCAGTTAGAATAGCTGTAGTTTTAATCAGCTATTACTTGCTCTGAAAGCAAGATTCGCCTCTGTCAAAAACTAACAGCAGGATGCTGTAATTGGAGACAACTGCTTTTCTACTGCTCAAGCCACACCCCCAATTAGCTTCTCCCTCTGCTCCTGACTCAGCAATCTTTCTGAAAAGAAGAACCTCCTAGTGTTGCTCCTGAACCTGCCCCCCTTTAGGCACATGTCATGACCTCTGGTCCGGGTGCAGCTGTTTACCTGAAGGACATCCTGTGCCTGTGCCTTGTTGATACCCTTAAGGTATTTAAACACCTCTATAATTCCCCCCTTATCCCTTCTTTTTTCTAGTGAGTACATGTTGAGCTGTTTTGGCCTTGCATTATATGGCTCATGATTCAGACCTTGCACCATTTTTGTTGCCCTTCTTTGTATGGTCTCTAGTCTTTCTATGCCGTTCCTAAGGTGAGGCCTCCAGAACTGGACACAGTACTCCAGGTGAGGCCTCACCAGGGACCTGTACAATGGCATAATCACCTCCCTTTTTCTGTTGGTTATGCCCCTTCCTATGCAACCCAAGATGCCACTGGCCTGTTGTGCCACATTTTCACATTGCTTGCCAACCTTTAGGTAATCCTGCGATAATCACCCCAAGATCACACTTGTGTTTTGTTACTGCCAGCTGTACCCCATTTAGAAAGTAATTGCTCCCTGGGTTGCATCTTTCTAGGTGCATAACCTTACATGTTTTGGCAATGAACTTCAGCTGCCAATTCCCTGACCATTCTTCCAATTTCCCAAAGTCTGTCTCCATCATCTGAGTCCCTTCAGCTGAGTCCACCCTATTGCAGAGCTTTCTGTCATCCACAAATAGGCTCACCTTCCCATTTAGGTAAACGGCTATGTCACTGATGAATACATTGAAAAGTATTGGTCCCAACACTGAACCCCGTGGAAAATCACTTGTAACTCTACCTTCCTCTGATAGTGTTCCATTAACCAATACCTTCTTGGTCCTCCTAATGAGTCAGTTTTGGAACCAGTTTACAATTTTTGGCCCAATGCCCATGGGCCGCAGCTTGTTTATTAGCCTCCTGTGTAGAACGAAGTCAGAAGCCTTGCTGATGTCAAGGAACACCATGTCTACTGCACCCCCATTTTTGTGGCCAAAATCAAAGTATTGAATTAAGTTAGTCTGGCAGGACCTTCCTGCCATAAAGCCATGTTGCTTCGGGTCCAGCTGTCTACTGTCTTCTAAGAATATCACCATCCTCTTCTTTAGTAGGGATTCCATCAGCTTCCCTACCAATGAGGTGAGGTTGACTGGGCGATAGTTTCCCACTTTTTCCCTACTGCCACTTTTGTGTAGGGGTACTGCTGTAGCCCTTTTCCAGTCTTCAGGGACTGCCCTGCATTCCAGCAATTTGTTGAAGAGCACCACCAGTGCAGCTACTAGTTCCTCCCCAAGTTCCCATAGTATTCTTGAGTATATTTCATCTGGCCCCATTGCTTTGTTGACCTTCAATTTCTTGAGTTCCTCCAGGACTCTTGCCTCCATGAAAAGACTTGTGTTGGCTCCCTTGAGGTGGTGTGCCTTCCTGTAAAAGGTCCTTTGCCTGCTTCCTTCTGTGTAAAAACTGAGCAAAAGTATTTGTTCAGAACCTCTGCTTTCTCACCATTGTCTTCTGTTTGCTGGTCATTGTTCTTAGCCAATCTAACTATTCCCCTTTGCTCTTTCTTTTCTCTCTTACAGTATATACTGGTAGAAAGTTTTGTCACCATGTTGGACTCCCTTTGCTATCCTTTCCTCTATTTGAGCTTTTGCAGTCTGAATTGCCTTCCAGGCCTCTTTAAGTAATTCCCAATATGCCTCCTTGTCACTACCCTTTTTTTGTTTCCTTGTATCTTCTGAATGCTTTCTTTTTCTCCTTGATTTGGGATGCAATATCCTTTGTGAACCAGAGTGGTTTCCTTCTCCTTTTGGATTTTCCCACTAGCCTGGTGAACTGTGATGTGACTAGTGCAGCTGCATCCTTCAGTCTCCTCCAGTGTTCTTCCACTCACCCTTCTGGCCTGCAACCTAGATTCTGTTTTAGACAGCTTTTCATTTTGATGAAGTCCACCTTTCTGAAGTCCAGGACCTTCTCTTTAGAGTGACTGATGTCCTCGGTCATGTATACTGTGAACCATACAGTACTATGGTCACTTGATCCCAGATGGGTTCCCACCTGTATGTTTGGGACTCTGTTATTATTGGTTAGCGCAAGGTCCAGCACTGCTTCCTCTCTGAAGGGGGTTTCCACCATATGGCTTAGGTCTGCTCCTTGGAGTGCCACTAGGAATTCCTTACTTCTTTCCAAAGCATTGGTTTAGCAGCTCCAATCTGCCTCAGGTAAATTGAAGTCTCCGACCAGTGCTAGCTCACCCTCGTCTGCCATCTTTTGAATGTTTTCTCGAATTTCCTTGTCTTTTTCTAATTCGTGAGATGGGGATCTATATATCATTCCTACCCATACGGAGGCTTTGTTTCCGGTTCCGAGAGTAATCCACAGGGCTTCAGCTTCACTTTGGGTCCCTTGGATTTCTGTAACCTTGATTCCTTCTTTTGCATGGATAGCTACACCTCCCCATCATGAAAGTTTCTCGTATTTTGTGCCACCATTGTTTAATAAATTGTGGGCGGGCTGAACATTTGCAGTGTTCTAATATATTTCTTTTAGTAGTAATTGTAGCTAAACAGATGATATTCTGTTGTTTTTTTCACAAACTTATTATTATCTATTTAATTAAAAATAAACATTTTTGGATTAGCGAGTATATCTATTAAAGTTTGTTGATGTAGAAATTGTTTAGTTTCTTGCCAGTATTTTTGAATAATGGGACAGCACCAAAAATTATTAGCAGTATCATCTGAATTATCACAGCCATGCCAACAGTTATTTGAGTATCCTGGATTAGATTTATGAATGATAGTAACTGAGGTGTAAGGTAAGCGCTATTCACTGTCTTACTTAGGATACACATTTTTGGCTGAGGTATTTACTTTATTTGCAGTGACTTGTATGTCTTTCCATTGAAGTTCTGTAAAGTTTAAGTTAAAGTTCCTCTCCCATTTCTCATATATTAGTTTCCTAGAATCTGTTTGGACAGTGGATTGTAATTTATACAATTTAGAAAATGGTTTTATGAAATAGGCAGTTATTAATTTATCTTCTTGATTAATTCTCTCTTGTATTTTCCTGACATGTATAGCTGTTTTTTTGTATATAATTAAACATTTTTTTTTGCCAGATTACTGTATACTAGGAAATTTATTACAGAGGACTTACCTACTAAATTTTGTAGCTTGTCTAAAGTCACAAATTTATTATCATATAGTACTTCCTTGCAGTAGTAAATATTTTTTCCCTATGGAGCTTTTATTAATTTGTTTAAAGTTGGAAAGATATCTAAGATTGTAGCTTTAATTTTTGCATGCAACCAAGGCATGTCTTCCTTTTTAATTTTCTGTTTAACTGCTGTAAAATAAAAAAGCTTCAGAACTGGTACATCTTTACATTTGGTATACTTATCTTGAAATAATATTTATAGTTCCTCCCATTTGTTTAATTGTAGTTTGTATGATTGTATGCTCAATGTTGTTAAAGTAGGCCCAGTCCCAAGCCATTGTTAATAATTGTGTCTCTAAATATTTTGAAAGGCTAGGGCAGCCCAACCCAACCCCCCCACACACACACCCACACACACTGATCTATGCAAGGTTAGATAACTCCATGCATTTCTCGGTTTTCAACCTCTCCATAAAAATTTTCAAAGAATTCTTTTAAGATCATCAAACCATTGTTTGGCAGGAGTACCAAATAAAGACTGTAAAACAAAGATAAGATGAGGCAGTGCCATCGTTTTAATGACCTCAGTTCTTCCCCAAAGAGATAAAGGTAAATTCTGCCAGTTTGCTAATTTGTTCTCAATTTTTTCTTTTGCAGTCCCATAATTTAAGTTAACATTAGTTTGGTGATTATTTGTTAAAACCACACCCAGCTAATTAATTCTATCCTCTTTTTTTTTTTAAAGAGTTAGATTCTCAAAACTCAATTCTTTATTTCCTTGGGAAATCTGCATAATTACCAATTTGTTAGTATTCTTTTTGTATCCAGTGAAAGATGAAAATTCTGTATCAACTGCATTAATACTGGTATTTTAGAGTCTAGATCTTTACATAACATAAGTGTATCATCTGTGTATACACTAATTTTTATTTCCATACCATTTATACCAGTCCCTTTAATTTTAGTATTGTTCCTGATTCCTTGAAGTAGTGGTTCCAAACACAAAATAAAGAGTATTGGTGAGAACGGATAACCATGCCTTACCCCATTTTGCATATTAATACTTTCAGTAATTTGTTAAGTAAGACGCATACTCAAGGATAGTTGTGCAATTATGAGATAAAACTGTATAATGTTTTAGAGATGTCCCACAGCTGCAATACCTACATCATATAAGCTCTATTGATTAAATCATAAGCTTTACTTGCATCAAGTGCAAGGGCATAATGTTTATCTGGTAGTAATTTTACATATTCCAAAGTGATTGTACAGTACTGTATGTATCACCTGAGCAATGATTCTACATGGTACAAACCCATGCTGATCTTGGTGAATTGTTTGATGTAAATGTGGAAAAATTCTTGAAACCACTTATTTTGAAATAATTTTGTAGTCCACATTCAAGAGGGCTATCACCCTGTAATGTTCTATATTTTCTCTTGGTTTCCCTTCTTTACAAGTTAAAATAATGTTTGCCTCATTCATGGTGTTAGGTAGTTCTGTATTCCCTTGCATCAATTCTTCTGTAATTTCTACTAACCAGGGGGCTAATTCTGTTTTGAAAGCCTGAAATAATTCATCTCTGAAGCCATCCATACCAGGTGCTTTATTCTTAGGTAAAGCTTCTATAGTCTGTTCTAGTTGTAACCCACCCCCACCGGCCCCCCTTGTTCAACTAGCAGGGCTGCTCCTCTTATACATGGCCCATCGAGAGGAACGGGGGTTGTCACTACAGTTCAGTTTACTAGTACATCTGAGCCTGCCATCCTCAGACATGCAACCCAAGTGTGGCAACTACTTGGCTTACACCTGGGGAGACCATTTACCATGGCCATCAACCTGGGTCCCTGGGAGAAAACGTTTGCTCACAGTTTTGCTAGGTTTGTACTTCTGGTAAGGGGCACCCAAGTAAATCCAGACACAGTGGAAGCAATAACAGCACTGTCCAAACCAGGCTGGGATTCTAGAGTGTGACTTTTATTTACATACGCAGAGAATAATCACAAAGTGAAGATGGACCCCCACAGGGCTACTCCCACTGGTAATGCAGATTACTGAGGTAAGGAACACACACACACACAGTGAACCCACAGGTTCTGAATGGAACAGCGAACATACTCTGGTTCTGAATTACACAGCGAATTCTCTGGTTCTGAATTACACAGCGAACTATCTGGTTCTGAATTACACAGTGAACTCTCTGGTTCTGAATGGAGATTGGCACACATGGCCAGAACTGGTACACTTCCCTTGACCAGGCACCCTCAGCCAGTACTAGGAGACTTTTCCATATTTCATGAGGAATTAGTGGTGGCACCCTCAACCACCAAAGAGCACATACAGGCTCACAGAAAATCCAACACAGTCTGGGAAAACTATTTTCTTCAGGCACTGGCCAAATGCACTGAAAGAAAACACAGGTGCCCAAACTGAACCTGGAGAGGTAAACATGGTTACTCCAGATGGGGGGGTCTCCCACATTTTGCTTCCAGATTTATACTCAGCCATTCATCTGGTTAATAACACCCTCACAGAAAACTTGTAGATGCTATCTTGAAATGTCTTTCACATTTAACATACTACATTGCACACCTCTGAGGTGTCCTGAAGTTAAACGTTCTGTAATTGGCAATGTCTCTTCACTAGACCACAACTTAAGCAGGTGCTTTTAAATCAGACACAAACTAAAAGTTCTGTACTTGGCAAGTCTCTCTCTGGACCCCATAGTAGGCTGACACTTTTAAACAGAAAACAGTCTAGGTGACAAAGTCCATATGTCAGAGAAAACGCACCACAGGAATGCAGGTGCCCCAGGGCTTTTCCACACAAAAGTCTTGGGTACTCACAGAGCAGATGAATCTCAGGCAGCTTCTGCACAGTCCAGGCTGGAACAGGGGATTGCCCCTGAATCCTGGAACCCCCCCAAATCCCTCCAGGGATGGGGCACTGGAAAACCCTCTTGGAATGGTTTCCACCACTTCACTCTCTGTCTTCTATGTCCTTCTTCTAGGGTGAGAACAAACCACCCAAACTACAGAGGTAGCTGTCTGTCAGAGCTAAAACTGAGGAGCTGCACTCTACAGACTACTGAACTCTAACTCAGCCTTCTACAGCTAACTTCCTGCAGTTAGCATTCCAATGTGGCTTATCTTGCTGCGAAAATTTTTAAGTGACATCATCACTCCAGCTCAGCTGAGACTGAAACCAGAGAATGACAGTGTGAAATCCATTTAACTGGCATTTCACAAGCTGCTTCTCCCTGCCTGCCACTGATTCTAAGTGGAATTCTAGTAACCCCTGGGAACAAGGGGGTTACACCCACCCTCAGCCAGGAAAATCACTGTCCCCAGTCATTACCTACCGGGCACCAGGCCATCCTACCTTATGTGGTGATTACGGGGAGGTAGCACTACCTTCTTCCCTACCATGTGCCAGGCACAGGCAGACAACACTAAGGGCCCAGAGGCCATTGGCTGACACATCAGCCCCTACTCTACGATCTTACTACAATAATCAGTAACCCTGGAAGAACCGTCCAGAGCACAGCCATAATAGACCAGCACTGTGGCCCTTACTGCAGGTCAGGACCACAGTCTGTCTATCTCCCTAGCCCTCTAGGGGAAAACCTATCTAATTGAAACAAACCTACCCAAACAGGGGAACCTCCCCCCATCCCTGGACACCTGCAAACCAGACATGGAGCTAACACTATACACAAGCATTACACTCCCACACTCCCCCACAACTACAGCTGTGGAAGGAAAATGTTAACACGTGTTAACAACTACACTGTACCTTAAAAAACACTTTAAAGCACAGAGGAACTCCGATGAGTCCCTCCAATCCTCTTCTTGTCTTCTCTTCTCTGCTTTCTTCATCAGGATCCACCTGAAAGAGAAAAGACAAAACACCCCCCAAATCTGCAAAACACACAGTACACGACCATAACCCTTACCATCAAAACCCTGGAGAATCCCAAAAATATTTTTTTTTTTAGAAAAAAGGTAGAAAAGTACAAAATGGTAGAAAATATCAACATTATGTACAGTACACCTTTTGGGGATGGAATGCTCTAAATGTCCTAACTAGTGACAAACAGTGCCTGAAGGCAAGATCCATGAAAGAGTCTGTCCTGGGCTGGAGCCTGGTGAAGCACAGTTCTTAATGTACTGTAAATCCCAAAGGGGAGAGTCTTTATGGACAGTTCAACAGTTTGTAGTCTGCCAAGTGTGGGATGTGTATTGCAATGTCAATAAAGTAAGAAAAGTCTGGACTTACCAGTCCCTTGAAGAACGAAAAATGGAACAGCACCTGGATCTCCAGCTGAAGACTCTCCCTGGCAGCATTTTTCTGATGCAGCTGGGTGGAAATCTTCTGAAAATAACAGGATGGACGTCTGAAAACTGCTGGGTTGATGTCATCTCTGGCTGATGTCATCTAGGAGATGGAACCTTGGAACAGGAAAGGAACAGCTGGACTGATGTCATCCGAAATCCCAGGTGATGAATCAGGAAACAGCTGGGTTGATGTCATCTCGAACTGATGTCATCTGGGAGGCCGGGCAATGGAACTGAAAAGGCACACTGCAAGGCTGATGAATCTGGATGCACCTTTGGATCCTGGAATACCAGACTGGTGGAATAACATGGGTATGGCAATTGCTGGATGGCAGCACTGGCTACTACTGCTCTGCTTCCCACTTGGTAGGCATGGGAACATTCACAGGATGATGGTAACATTGAGGGTAGTACCACAATGGGTCAGGTGCAAGAATCATAACCACATCTGGGTGCTAATAATTCACATTATGGAAAGTCTTGTTTCCTTTATCTTCCACAAAATGTACAGTGTCTGTGAACAGTGTCCTGCCCAACTTCCAAAACTTGAGTTTGTCTCTAACAACTTTGTCTCTGACATATCGAGTTGCACCTGGATGCAAGTTTTTGGTTGCCTCTTCCACTAGCCAGTCTCTCCTGTTTTTCTCAATCTCCTCCGAGACTCTCCAAGGAAAGGTAGGAAAGGACATTCCATAGTTCTCATCTGCCTTTCTACGAACCAGTCTTTCCTCCTTACTACTCTTCAACAGTCTGCAACCTCCAGCCTGGCTTGGGGGCAGCCAGTCCTGGCTCTGCCAGTGTTGCATGCTCAAAGCTACATAAAACTTGTTCTTGACCCCTCCTTCTGGGGGTAGGGCTGTGGGGTCACCAAGTTCTTCTTCTGGTTCCTCCGAGGCAAGAGCCTGAGGCTGTGGACTAGAACCTTCATTGTAAAGATACATAGCTCCCTCCTCCTTCTCCTCTTAGTCACTTAGGACCTGGGTCCAGGAGTGAGCAGTCACCCTCACTCCCAAGACAGTCCACTCTTCACTGGACGCAGATCTAGGGTTTCTCAAACCTCATCTTCTCCAATGAGGCTAGGACTAGAACCCTCTCTCCATGGGTCCACTGATTCTCCCTCCTCACTGTCCATCTGTGACACAGGCGTGGAGACATCACAAGGACTCTGCTCTGCCAGTACATCTACACCCTCTTCCTTTGTGTCACACTCTGCTGGGCCTCCTCCAACAGGTTCAACGTGATGCTTTGTGCTGCTACTTGCAGGATCTTGAAACTTTGTCCATGTGGGAGCCAAACGAATCTAAGGTGCACTAGTTAGACCTTGCTTCTCTAAGCACCCTGAACAGTGAGGAATCATGAAAACGTCCCTTCCAGCCTTGAGGCACATTATGCATACTCTCACAGGGTATCCAGGAATTGCAATATGAGGAGGCAAACGTCCACCGTAGAAACATTTCTCTCTTTCTTTCAGCTTGGTAATCTCTTCAACTATCATAGCCCAGGCACGATCTGGATAGTGGGATGGTCCTGAAGCCATGACTGCAGAAAAACACACAAATGTTCACAGTTATTACTGAGTTCACTCTACTTGGAACAGTCTCACAAAATGGCTCCCTGCTGCTATGTTTACATTACTACCCCACCCTGTAATGGTGGCGACAGCACTCCTGGCGCATCAACATTCTGCATCTGACTCAAGCCACTGCTCATCCAATTTACTGCATACTGATACATTTTACTCAAACTGCACAGACTGCACTGTTTTGCTTCCTCAGCACATTTATATGATTTTTCTAGAACTTTACCATTAGCTTTCAGCCAGTTTTACTAGCGTAAAGTCACTAAAGCCACAGTATTTCTTGAACAGGACTGCCTGTTTGTTGCAGCCTCTCATACAACTCACAGTCTCTCTGTTTGCTCCGAAAATTACACTGTTGCTGAATCCATAATACATGCTTACAGTCTAATGCTCAGAATTCCTGCTTGGGTTTGATTACTTTACACAGTCCTTCTTTGCAAAAACAATCACAATGTTTACACACAGATCCCGCTGGCTTTAGAAAAATCACACACAGTTTGAGCTCAGTTTTGCTGAATGGTACTCGCTGAATCAGTAGCTGGCTTTTCGATGGAAATTCTTGGCCTACAGCCAATCCTGGAAGGCCTTTGGATTGAAAGCTGGCTGGGATCCTGCCAATTGTTCCTTCAAACACCACACTTTCTCCACAGTTGATCGGAATATGGGTTGAGCCCGATTTAGCACAGTAAAGTGTGTTGTTTTAACTTTTAGAATGTTTGCAGTGACCTCGACGATCCTCCTGGCTAACCAGCTCCCACACCACTCACCCTCTCCCTCTCGAACACTGGGCAACACTCTGAAGATGGCCAGCGGGCGGGACTGATTGCAGTCTCACCAATCACTCGACGCCATGCAAATGAGCCTCTCTCTCTCTTCTTTTGCTCTTCTCTTCCACAGCGTTCATCGAGTAGGCAAAATTTAAACTGCAAAACAACTTTTATTCTTTTCAACTGTAACCCATGGTGGGAGCACCATTTTGACCCATTTCTTATGGCTATTTCTCTAGCGATTCCCCCAGTTCACACAACAAGCATTTTAAACTTTTAGGGCACAATTGTCTCTTTGTTTCCCACAGTTCACAATACTTTTTCCTGTCACAACTTGAAAATTAAAGCTGGCAAACATTCTTTTTTGATGCAGAACAAGGGGCACACACAATCTGGCTTTTCAGCTCCTTGGTAAATGTTGGCACATTTACAGCAGCACATGAATAGCAGTCACACAGTGGCACATACGGATGGCAATTCTCTGGCAAATCCCTTATACGCAAAGCTTCTGATTTTGGGCTACCAACTGCCAGACAGACAAAACGCTAGCCACAACCTGAGCAAACATCTCTTGTTTTCTCCCAAATTCCAAAACACATCCCAGCGGTGCCTTCATTTTGTAACCCACCCCCACCAACTAGCAGGGCTACTCCTCTCACACGTGGCACCATCGAGAGGGATGGGGGTTGTCACTACAGTTCAGTTTACTAGTACATCTGAGCCTGCCATCCTTAGACAGGCAACGGAAGTGTGGCAACTAGCTGGCTCACACTTGGGGGACCATTTACCATGGCCATCAACCTGGGTCCCTGGGAGAAAACGTTTGCTCACAGTTATGCTACGTTTATACTTCTGGTCAGGGGCTCCCAAATAAATCCAGACACAGTGGAAGCAATAACAGTACTGTCCAAAACAGGCTGGGATTCTAGAGTGTGTCTTTTATTCACATATACAGAGAATAATCACAAACGAAGATGGACCCCCACAGGGCTACTCCCACTGGTAATGCAGATTACTGAGGTACAGAGCACACACACACACACAGTGAACCCTTAGGTTCTGAATGGAACAGTGAACACTCTCTGGTTCTGAATTACACAGCGAACTTGCTGGTTCTGAATTACACAGCGAACTCTCTGGTTCTAAAATACACAGCAAACTCTCTGATTCTGAATGGAGATTGGCACACACGGCCAGAACTGGTACACTTCCCTTGACTAAGCACCCTCGGTCAGTACTAGGAGACTTTCCCATATTTCATGAGGAATTACTGGTGGCACCCTCGACCACCAAAGAGCACATAGAGGCTCACAGAAAATCCAACCCATGTCTGGGTAAACTATTTTCTTCAGGCACTGGCCAAATGCACTGAGAGAAAACACAGGTGCCCAAACTGAACCCAGAGAGGTAAACATGGTTACTCCAGATGGGGGGGTCTCCCACCTTTTGCTTCCAAATTTATACTCGGCCATTCATCTGGTTAATAACACCCTCACAGAAAACTTGTAGATGCTATCTTGAAATGTCTTTCTCATTTAGCATACTACATTACACACCTCTGAGGTGTCCTGAAGTTAAACGTTCTGTAATTGGCAATGTCTCTTAACTAGACCCCAACTTTAGCAAGCACTTTTAAATCAGACACTAACTAAAAGTTCTGTACTTGGCAAGTCTCTCTCTGGACCCCATAGTAGGCAGACACTTTTAAATAGAAACAGTCTAGGTGACAGAGTCCCTTTGTCAGAGAAAACTCACCACAGGAATGCAGGTGCCCCAGGGCTTTTCCACACAAAAGTCTTGGGTACTCACAGAGCAGATGAATCTCGGGCAGCTTCTACACAGTCCAGGCTGGACCAGGGGATTGCCCCTGAATCCTGGACCCCCCCCAATCCCTCCAGGGATGGGGGCACTGGAAAACTCTCTTGTAACAGTTTCTACCACTTCACTTTCTGTCTTGTATGTTTTTCTTCTAGGGTGAGAACAAACTACCCAAACTACAGAGGTAGCTCTCTGTCAGAGCTAAAACTGAGGAGCTGCATTCTACAGACTGCTGAACTCTAACTCAACCTTCTACAGCTGACTCCCTGCAGCTAGCATTCCAATGTGGCTTATCTTGCTGCAAAAATTCTAAAGTGACATCATCACTCCAGCTCAGCTGAGACTGAAACCAGAGAATGACGGTGTGAAATCCATTTAACTGGCATTTCAGAAGCTGCCTCTCCGTGCCTGCCACTGATTCTAAGTGGAATTCTAGTAACCCCTGGGAACAAGGGGGTTACATAGTTCTTGGGTAGTAAACCGATTATCTTCTATTTGGAATTTTTCTAACTGAATTTTTGTAAGAACATTTTGTATTTCCTTTGTGTTATCTTTTCCCTTTGACTGGTATATATTTTTTAAATAGTCAATAACAATCTATTGCATTTCTGTTTGATCAGTGGTATAAACTCCTTTACCATCCATTAACTGAAGAAACATATTTTGTTCTCTCTTTTTCTTTAATAAATTTGCCAGTAGCTTGTCTGACTCATCTCCTTGAACATATCTAAGGCTTTTTACCCTTAATATGCTTTTTTTCCATTTCCTTATTCATAATAGCCTGTAAAGTAAGTCTGCATTCCATCCATTTGTCATAATATTTTGATTTCGCCTGTATCAGTAACTTATCTAATTCTTTTAGCTGTTCTTTTAATTGATTTTATTGCTCGTTTAAGTTTTTTTAAATACCATGACTGATAAGAGATTATGAGCTTCTCACTACTCCTGAAAAAGTTGTAGAGGAGGAACACTCATCTGGCACTAGTCCAGCGACACATCATCTTCTTCATCGGAGGCAAATGTGAGTGACTTTGAGGATGAAGCAGAATATAGTATGTACCTTGAAGGCAGAAAACAAAAAAGGTAGCTAGCAAAAGAGCCCCTAGGAGTAGCACTAGTACCCAGGGTAGCAGAAGTAGCAGTAGGAATAAGGGTTCCCCTCCCTCTAAGAAAACCAAAAAAGCAACACTAACGTTTCTTCATCAGGCTCTGTCACAGCCAGAAGAACAGCCGAGTGATGGCAGCACTGGCATGGCACCTTTAGGGCCAGTGGTCACAGTGCAACAACATCAGGACGAGATGGGCACATCTGTCTGTTCTTTTTGCAGCAGAACTACAGTATACGCTGAGGGAAATCACTGTCTAACTTCACCACAACATCATTACAGAACCACTTGAAGCTTAAGCATCCTCAACTGTATTGAAGCTCATCTGGGTCATCACCCTTGGTTTCACCAAGACCAAACCCCTTCGGTGGACAGGCAGGTACTCTTGGCAGTGGTGGTGGTACTGACAGACCTGATTTTGAGCAACATAGTGGTCGTGGCACTGCCTCCCCCTCAACCAACTCAGAGTCCCCCTACTCTGGTGACTTTTAGTGAGTCCAGTGATACTACAAGGCAGAGACAGTCATCAGCACTTCACACTCCACTGGCGAAGTGGTCCACATCGATGTCTTCCAAGGCAGTTACAATAATGGATGCTCTGTATGCACTAACAAAGTATCATGCTTTACATCCAACAGCATAGCAAATCACACAGCTGATTGCTGTGATGATGGTGCTGGATCTCTAGTCAATTTCAGTTGTGGAACATACTGTCTTCCAATGGCTTCTCCACTGTTTGCACCGACGGTATCAGATACCATCTCATACCACATTTTCAAGGAGTGAATTGCCACGAATGCATGGTGGTGTGCAATCTGCTGTTACTGCTCTGTTTGCAGAGGCTGTCGGTGGTGTTTTTCACTGCACATCAGATATCTGGACTAGTGATAACTTCCTGCATGCCTGTCTCTCTTTAACCACACACTAGTGTGTGCAACAGCCTGCTGCTACTGATGCATCACCTTGTGGCTCACCCTTGGCCCCCCACAGTGTGGTAGTCACATTAGGTCAGATTTGCTGAACATCAGACTGGTGGAGTAAGAGCACAGAGCACATAATATTCTCACATTCCTGCAAGACATGTTGTCCTGGATTGGTGTTAACACCAATTCAAAAGTTGGGTTTTTTGTTACTGACAATGGCACACATATGGCGAAAGCCTTTACTGATGGACATCTTGTGAGAATTTGTTGGTTTGAACACACACTGAGTTTAGTGGTGACCCATGCACTGCATAATAGTACTAGGAGCAATAATGTATTATCTACTGCACATTCCATCTGCAGCCATTTCCATCATTCTGTAAAGGCCATTAACAAACTAAGAGAAGTTTAGCAATGCCTTGGTCTGTCCCAACACCGTGTAATACAAGAGTTAGCACTCAGTGGAATTCTTCAGACCTGATGCTGTCAAAACTGCTGGAGCAAAAGCAGGCACTACATGAAATGTCTATGTAAGCAGACTTGGAGGGGTCCTAGGGCATCATAATTGGTTACTTCTTGAGGGCATGGTGAAGGTTCTTGTGCCATTTGAGTGGAGTACATGTGACTTAAGTGCTACCACAGTCTTATTTAGTCAGGTTATCCTGTCTGTGCATATTATCAAAAGATCATTACAATGGTTTTTGGCTAACGATACAAGGATTACACAAGAGGTCACTGAGCTTGTTAATCATCTTGATGCAGAACTTGATGCAAGATTCACCACAGTCATGGATAACAACCACCACATATTTGCTACCATTGTAGGGACCCTAGGATCAAGTGTGGGATCCTTCATATAGTAATAGACAGCCACAGGGTGACTCATTTTAGGGCAACAGTTGTGTGAAGAGTTAAATAGTGCCATGCAGGTAATGAGACACTCAGAAGGGGAGGAAGATGTACGGTTCATGTTCCTGAGGGAGTGGAACTGCCATGTGGTGATTTGTATGGTACTGGTGGAGATGAGGAAAGAGAGAATAGTGGCAGTGTAGAGAAGAGTGAATGGGCATTACTCAGAACATCATTGTGTCAGCAGCAACACGAACGCTCACAGTCTCAGCCTCTCTCTGCAGAAAATTTACTTAATGGCTACTTTGCAGAATCAATTGAGCCATTTGAAGTTGATCCATTGGGCTACTGGATTTGGAAAATGAGCTCCTCTTCTCACCTGACACAACTTGCTTTAAAATACATAAGCTGCCCACCTACAAGCATGCCATCCGAAAGGATGTTTAGCACTGCTGATGATGTTGTTGAGCCACACTGTTCCAAGCTGGACCCACAAGACATTGAACAGCTCATGTACATTAAGCTAAACTTACCAGTAGTTGGCTACAAGTATGATCTGACCAAATAATATCGGTGGTACAGTACTACTGTCAATCTCCCTAATTTTATAGTGTAGTTATTTTATTTTTTTTTTTTGGCCTCATCTTTTCTTTTTTTCTATCACAATAAATATTTACTTTAAAGGGTAACCATCCACTCCCCCGCATATATGCTGTAGGACCATGAGACTCCTCTTAAACTAGACACAATTAAATACCATATAATGTTTTAGTGCACTTGCTATTGCGTACTTTAGGTTATTAATTATCTGTTGCTAGAAAAGGATCACTTGGCCCACACAGTCGGCCCAGATTATCCATCCCTGCCTTATCGGTCTCTCCTGCAGACCCTAAAGCGACCCTCCTGCCTCCCTGCCTGTTTTGAAATACACCCCCTATGCCTAGCCCATGCATGCTTGAAGCCCCACGCTGTTTTCACTGCCATTGCTTATGCTGGCAGTTCAATCCAAGCATAAATATTTCATCACATGTCTCTTGAACTCCCTCCTTCAACCTCATCACATGCCCCCATTGCCCCCTGGTACTGGTGCCCTTTCTCATTTGAAATAGACTCCCCTTATGTGCCCTCTTCACCCCTCTGAGGTACTTGTATAGGTCTCTAGCATGTCACATCTCGCTCTCCTCTCCTCTCTTCCAGGATGTAGATACAATGCACTTTCACCAGTGTCATTTTTGTTGCCCTAGACAAGACACAAGATGTCACCTCACCTACAGCCTTTGGTCAGTCTGTGATGACTGTCTGTTGCCTGACCATTGACCAGTGCAGTAGTTTGTTGTCTTGTTGGGCTGCTGAAAGGCTGTTGGGTGGTGTTCATGGCAGAGTTAACTGCTGTATTTCAAAAGGGAAGGAAGCAGTGGATTTTAACAGTGTTACAATGATCTTACTTCGAGGGTATCTCTTGCATCAGGCTACACCTAAGGAGCTATAGTGGCCAGGCGCTAGGAACACATGGAAATTTTCTAGCTAGCAGTCTACAAGGGGGTCACCCACAGTTATGTCACAAGCCTGATGTCCCTGTCATATAAGCGTGGGCAGCCCCCACCCTCCTCAGTTATTTTCCCGCTGTCAACCAGTGCATGTCAGACTCCATGGAAACACTGCCAGCTTCAGTCAACTGCCATACTACATAGAGCCCGCTCTGATGGAATGAAGGAATGGGGGAGTGGGTTCTACTCCAACTTCTTTCTGGTCCTCAAATCCACAGGGGACCTATGGCCCATTCTAGAACTGTGGACATTGAACTTCTACACTGAGTACAGGGAGTTCAGAATGGTAATCCTGTATGGCCTGCTACCACTGCTGCACCAGGATGATTGGATTTTCTCCCTCAACATGTAAGATGCATACCAGCATATCAAGTTATGTGCTCCCTACCGGCTGTACATCAAGTTCCATTTCCAGGGGGAACACTACCTGTTCAGAGCTTTGCCCTGTGGCTTGTCCTCTGTGCCACATGTTTTTACCAAGTGCACCAAACTAGCAGGTCCTAGTCTCCTTTCTAGTTAGATAGGTGCTGCTCTGGTTGATGGACCCCAGCAACTTGTGGAAAGGGGTTCCTTTCCTCATTTTTTTTTTTAACCACCAGGAGAAAGACACTAAGCTGAAAGCTTGTTTACAAGTACGACCTGGGAGCACAATGAAGTTAAGTGACTTGCTCAGAGCCATACAGTATGCAAATTGGAGCTGTGGGATTCAAACCCTTTTCTCCAGGTTTGCAGCTCAAAGCCTTAAACCGTTGTGCTATACAGCCTCCCCTCAGCACGTTCTCACCACAGATGCTTTGGGACTAGGCCAGGGGGCTCATTTGGGGCTCCATGTGGCTCAGGAGACATGGTCCAGTGTGGGGGCTGCTGTCCACATCAGTGTCCTGGAGATGAGGGCAGTGCTATATGCTTTACAAACCTTCCAGACCCAACTGTCCCCGGGCCATCTTCTGGTGCAAAAAGACAATAGCAATGTAGTCCACTACATCAACAAGCAAAGGGGGACCAATTCGTATCCTATCTGTTGGGAAGCAATGAGGGTCTGGTACTGGGCTCTAGAACATGGTCTAGAACTGTCGGGCATCCAGTGTTCCAGGCATCCAAAACATCCTGGCAGACAGGCTAAATTGGTTGCAGTCCAAGATGCACAAATGGGAGCTGCTGACCTCGGTTGCAGAAGACCTGTTCGACAGATGGGGTCATCCAGAGTTAGAATTTTTTGCTTCCCCACTCAAGGCAAAACTGCTGCATTTTTGCTCATTCGCTGCAGGGCCTGGAGGTTTCTGGTGAGATGCATTGTCCATCTCTTAGAAAGGGAGCTACCTTTACACCTTTCCTCCCTTCACCCTACTCCAGGGAGTGCTATTCAAGCTCCAGATGGAGGGGGCCACTATGATCCTCATCACCACCCTCTGGCCTTGTCAGATTTAATTCCCTCTACTGCAGCAGTTGGCAGTGGAACCTCCAGCACCTCTACCACTGTGCACCAGCTTGCTCTCCCAGGAACAGGGCACCCTGTTCCATCCAGACATCAAGTCACTGCATTTTCATGCCTGGTGCCTGAATACATAGCCATGGCCAGGTTTGTAGTGTCCTCCAAGGTGGTCAGTATTCTGGTGGCTGCCAGGAAGCCCTCCACTTGGGTGACTTATTCCATGAAGTGGAAGTGCTTTGCTCTATGGTCAACTGCCCATAAGCTGGATCTGTTCACTTGCCCTGTGAATCAGATTTTGGAGCATTTACTGTCCGTTTTAGACTCTGGTCTGAAATACTGCTTCATTAAAGTGCGCCTATTTTGCCATTTCTGCCTTCCGTGGGCTTGTTGAGGGCAGTACAGTGGCATAACTTGAGGTGTCCTGTACCTTTTTGAAATGCATTCTCCATATGAAGCCTCCTATCTGTAATCCAGTCCTACCTTGGGACCTCAATTTTGTGTTAAGAAACTTACTTTGGCTCCTTTTGAGCTGGCCTCAAGTTGCGAGCTTTGCTTTCTGTCATGGAAAGCATTATTTGTAGTTGTTATAACTTTTGCTCAGAGGATTTCCGAGTTTCAGGCTCTGATGTGTGAATCTCCTTATTGTGAGTCTCCTTATATAATTGTCCACAAAGACAGTGCATCTTTGTATATGAATCCTAAGTTTCTTCCTAAGGGGGTGACTTGAGTTTACCTTAAATCAAACTATCCATCTGCCTGTTTATTATCCGGAGCATGCCAATCCAGGGGAAGCATTGCTCCATACCTTAGATGTGCATAAAATCCTGTGTTGCTATACATACTGAACAAAGGACTACAGAAAGTCCTCACAACTGTTTGTTTCTTTCACCCCTGGGAAAGAGGGTGGTCCAGTTTCTAAACCGTGCCTATCCAAATGGTTGGCCAACTGTGTTATTTTCTGTTATAGGAAATATGATAAGGAATTTCCTGGGGTTATCTGTGGCCATTCTACCAGAGGCATGGCCATTTCTGTTGCCATTTTCAGGAATTTTTGAGCTGCTGACATCTGTGCGGCTGCAACCTGGAGTACTGTCCACTCCTTCACTAAACATTATAGTCTGGACATTGCCTCTAGGAGAAGGGAAGGCTTTGGCCTGGCTGTGCTTCAAGGCCTCTTTTCTTAGGCCTTTATCATCTCCTTCCAGGCCTCCTGTCTTTGGCCTATGGCTGTTAGCCTTTTTTGACTTAGGCCCATAGATTCCAGCCACCCAATCTGTATCTGTCTGCAACTGCTTGGGATTCGTTCTTTAGGTGTGGCCTGATGCAAGAGATACCCTCAGAGTAAGATAGTACAGTTACGTAAGAACTTACCATAATGGTAGATCTTCGAGAAGATATCTTGCATCAGGCCATGCCATCCCAGCACCCATCTCCCTTGGCCTATGGGCTACTCTGTCCTTGTCTTTCTTTCTCCAAGGCAGACCAACTTGCGTTTTACCTTTTCCTAAGAGTAAACCATGGCTCTACTCAGTTCCCCTGCAGGAGATCTCTTTCTTATGGTCTCCAGTAGGAGTACTGAAGAGGGCGGGATCCACCCATGCTTATATGGGAGGGACATCGGGCATCTGACATCATCGTGGATGGCCCCCTTGTAGACTGCTAGCTAGAAAAGTTTCTGTGTAGTCCTAGTGCTGGCAGTTGTAGTTACTTGGGTGTGTCCTGATGCAAGAGATCCTGTTGAAGATCTATTGTTATGGTAAGTTCTTTCGTAACTATATGTTATATTTAAAAAAAATATTATTTGGGGCCAAATAATGAATAACGAGTACTGAATATCTAGTGACCTGAATACTGATATTCATCTGACTGTTCAAATTAAGGTATTCACACACCCCTGGCCAGCCGGGTCTGCCAGTTTAAGTGCTAACATGGTGTGTGTGTGTGTGTGTGTGTGTGTGTGTGTGTGTTTTATGGCTGTCTTCTGCATGCAGTATATCTTGACCTTTACAGTGCTGTATTGTAGCTGTGATCTCGTTCAGGAAATATTCTGCACTTTGTTGAATATTTGTGTACATCATTTGATTGAAATGTAGTGGGGTCAAAATGTAGTGTACCATTGAGATAATTTGACTGAGGATCAAACTGAATTGCCCCCTCCCCCACCCCAGCAGCTACATATGGTTGTCTTGTATTCTATCAGTCCTCAGTATGGCAATATCAAATGTGCACATTTTTCTTTCAAAACAGCGCATTACCTTTTTGGGTTTCTCAGATACCCATTTAAACAAACATTTATCAATAAGGAATGTTTGCTGCTTGCATTGCTCTTGTACCGGGTCCTGCTTAAACACATTTTTACTATATATTAACCCAAGACAGACCAGATGAGATGTCAAATGGCATTTGCAATGGGGTCCTGATTTTATATAGTTTTATAATGCATTTACCAAGTACTGTAGAAGTGAGATGCAATATCTCATCTTTAGTGTGATCCTGGTTTTGTAATGTATGTTTCTAGGGCAGATCGTTTTAGATGCTGCATCTCCTTTTCAGTGGGGTTTGTCAAGTGTTTATTCACTTATAAGTATATAGATGGGGTTGCTGCCAACTCATCACTCGGGAGGGGGGAGAGAATCCTAATGAAGACCCATAACTTTTCTTCCTGTTATCCACTTATGTCATCAAATATGTGAATATTGGCACGCCAGAAGTTCATCAGAGATGTGCTAAAAAAGGCAGAAAAAAATAGGTACAAATTAAAAAAGAAAAAAGTTATCAGCTAAGGAAAACCACAGTTGAATGAATGGGAAGTGTGAACCCACTGATGTCAGTTTTTTTTTTCTTTAGTTTGTAACTTTTTGGTTTTTTAATACTTTTATCTGCTTTCTTCTGTCAAGCTTTTTTAGTCCCTCTCTGATAAACACTATGAGTGTCAACATTCAAATCCTCCTTAAAATGGGAGTTTGTGGAGTACACTGGTGTACTCTACAGACACCCAGTTAAGGGTGGATTTTGACATTGACACCTATAGTGTTCATCAGAGTGGGAGTAAAATAGACCTTGACAGAAAACAGTATGTAAAATGTATTTAAAAAACAGAAACATTATCAACAAAAAACAAACACTGAAATGAATTGGAGTATGAGCCCTTTCATTTCGGTGTTTTTTTTTTCTTTCATACAATGCTGGATTAGGGTTGTTTGCAGTTATACCAACTATAAAAACATAAATGCTTTTTAAATTTAAATAAATAAATTTAAATAAATTTCTTTGAAACTTGGCTTCCCGGCCAAATGCCCTTTGGGGTAACCATTGCCTCAGTGCTTGCGCACAGAGGTTCTTTGTCTTTTAAATTGTTTTTGTTTTAATTGGGTTCACCACAACATAACCCAGATAGACTATCTTAGGGTAGCTGGTTCATTTCACGGGGGAGTCAAACAGATGAGACATACTGATGAGTCCTGGTAGGACGAAACACGTGTCTGTCTTCTGTTGGCATCCTTTGCAAACTGTGTGAGAGGCCTTTCGGCTCCATGCATTTCTGCTTAAAGTTGAACCAGCATAATATTCTGTGGTGATTTGCATATGCAGCCCATGGTGCTTTGCATTGTGGGGGCATGTGTGATTTTGTATTTCTTTGAAACTTGGTTTCCCGGCCAAATGCCCTCTGAGGTAGCCATTGCCTCAGTGCTTGCGCACAGAGGTTCTCTGACTTGATAAGATTGCAAACCCTGTCCTGCTCCATATTTTCTTTAGGCTCAAGATGTATTGCAGCAGCAACGCATGGTGGGGGGAGGGGGAGGGAATAATTTTCAGATGTTGTTGTGACAGCCACACACTGAGGTGCCAATTCTTGCCTGGCAGGCTTCCTTCAGTGATTCAACATGAATGTAAATTCTCAAATAATTCTTTATTTTCTTTTCAAGGAAGGAAGCCTGCAGGCCAACACACCCATTTGTAAATCTCAACCTTTGCTGTACAAAGTGCCACTTATGAGTACAGTCACTCTGCTGACTTATATGCCACACTAATTGTATTAGGGGGTGCTACAATCATGACAGAATCTGTTGTCAGGCTAGCCAAGTTGCTAGGTAGGTGCAGATGCCCAGTCATCAGAAAATGGCACTATTCTTTATATATATTGCCTCTATCATTTAGGCTGGTTGAATGGATGTCTAAGAAAACTGTCTTGCCCATATTTACGTTGCTGCCTCCCGGGAAAAGGGGAGGAAGAAGAAGGAAAGGTAGCTGCACATGCCCAGTGATGACAAAATGGTATAATTCTTTTTTTATACATGGGCTCTATAATTTAGGCTGGGTGAACTGATATGTAAGAAAACTGTCTTGCCTATATTTAGGTTCAAATTGAATTTCAGACAGTGATATGGTGTAAGAGTCTGCTTATCGAGTTCACAAACTTCGTATTTAACAAGCATTTGTCAATGCCGAATGTTTGATTGCTGGCATTGGCATTGGTAGTGTAGGAGTTACAGAGCTGCATAATAGGAATGGCAGTGAAGTATTGAACTGAAGTCAACCCCATCACCACCCTGCAGATAATGACAGGCATTGGGGTGTGCCTTTGGGTTGTCAGGCATAATGGCCACGCTATTTCACCACACCTACCCTGCAGACACTGACAAGTGTCACGGTGTGCCTTGGGGTCTTTGGCCCTTATGCGCACCCCATTCCATCAGGAAATATGGTGAGATGGGTGCGGTATAGGAGAATGGGGTGAACTTTTTTTTTTCAGTTGTTTAACCAGGATTAGCACACTAAGCTTAAAGCTTTTTTACAGGTGCGACCTGGGAGCACAGGGAAGTTAAGTGACTTGCTCAGGGTCACACAGTATGTAAGTGGAAGCTGTGAGATTCAAACCGACGTCTGGTCTGCTGGATGTCACCAGATTTGCAGCTCAGAGCCTTAAACCACTGCACTATACTACCTCAGTATACTGTCTCACTTTGGGGCCGAAGAGTCCAAGGCACACCTCGATGCCTGTCAGTGGCTGCAGGGCGTGGGTGGGGGTGGAATGGTATGATCATTGCAGGCGACAATCTTAAGTCACAGTCCTATGCCTGTCATTCTCTACAGGGTGGGGCGTTATGGTCGGAAATCCTAACACCTCAGGCATTCATTGGTATTTTCACTCCAAATTTTCAACATGTTTTTTTTGTGACCCCCACCTCATGAACAGTGGCAATATCAGTTTCTTAGCTGAAAGCTGCTTTTGCACAGTGACTACGGCATTTGTCACCACAGGTGCAAAAACACATTCCGAACAGGATTTTAAAAATGACAGCTGTACTATTCATGGGGAGGTGTAAAAAATGGCAATGTTGAAAATCTGCAGTGAAAATATAAAAAAAAAATTGGTGAAGTCACGAGTGTGCATAGAAACTGCGCAACGCACACCCGTAATGTAATTAGTTTGGGGATTTTTTACAGCAGATTGTCAACACAGGCATTTTGGGACCTCCAATCATGAACAGTGTCACTGCAATTTTCTTTATCTGTCCCGAACAATGATTTCCCACAGCGACCACACATCTCTGCGCTGAAAGTGTGAAAACACATTTCGGCCATGTTGTAAAAAATGGCAGCTGTCCTGTTCATAAGGAAGTGTGGAAAAATGCCACTGATGAAAATCTGGACTGAAAATATTACAAATTCATGAACTTACGAGGGTGTGTGGAAACTGCGCAATGCTCACTCATAACACAGTCATTTTATGAGCTTTTGTCACCAAATATTCAATATAGCCATTTTAAGACCTCTGCTCATGACCAGTGTCACTGTGATTTTCTTAATCTGTCCCAAACATTGATTGTGCACACCGACTGCGCCATTGTGCGCTACATGCATGGAAACACATTTTGGGCAAAGTGAAAAATGACAGCTATACTGCTCATGAGGTGTGGTAAAATGGCAATGTTGAAAATCTGGAGTGCAAATATTAAAACTTTGCAAGCTACGAGGTGTCGTGGGAACTGCTAACGCCTTTTCATGAAACAGTCATTTTAGAATTTTTCACAAATTTGCAACATGGGGTTTGTGAACCACCTTATGAACACTGGCACTGTCGTTTTTAATCGGACCCGGAAGGTGATTTTGTGCAGTGATCATGTAACCACCTTCGGCCCGATTAACGCATGACAGTTCAAGAATTCATAAGGAGGGGTCCCAAAAACCCCATGTTAAAAATTTGGTGCCAAAATTCCAAAACATGCCTGAGATATGCATCAAAGTTGAAAAAACTTTTAGTACATTATACAGCTTACGGCATTTCCTCAGTTAGCGATCGACTTTGAAGAGTGCAGGCGTGTTCCCGGTCCACTGAAGATCGTCGTGCCAGACTCCAGAGGTAAGTATGGGGTGAGGTGGGGTGTGGGGAGGCAGAGGCGCAGAGGGTGGGCGCGGTGGGCAGGGAGACTGCCGAGGGAACATTTTTGTTTACAGGTTTTTATTTTTTAGGAAGGCAGCAGGCGTTTGCCACACTGGGTGGGCTCCCAGCATGGCAGCTGGAAGGCTGTTTGGGGGCCTGGAGCCGGCCAGGGGATTGGGCACCCCCATCAGCCATAACAATTTTGCCACGCTGGGGTGGGCTCCCAGCGTGGCACCTCAAACTTTTGGGCGTGAAGCCGATGGGGATTGGGCAACCCGTTGGCCATACAGTGTGTGTGTGGGGGAGAGTGCATGAGCACGCAATATGTGCTAGCGTTACTGCAAGTGTGTGGGGGGAGCGCTGCTCACTGAAGCCGAGCCTCTTTCAACTGTACGGCACTGCATTTTGATGACCACACTATGTTTCTTGCACCTGCATGCAAGCAAACATAAAAATGCCTACTGTAATTCCGGCTTGCTGTTTCTCGCAGGGGTTCAAGTCCTTCCATGGCCACCTACTACCTTGATTACCAACTGGATTATAAACATTTGTTAATAGAAACTCCTGTAATTAATATAGTCAATCTATGAATAATTTCTTCTTCTGTGCACTCCAAACAGACAAAAAAATTAATCACTGCATCTCATTAATTATCTGCCTACTACTTACCTATGAGTTGTTATGCAAGTCTGAAGGTCACTATAGCTCACATTTACAAATAGGTGGGTTGTCCTGCAGGCTTCCTTCAATGACTCAACACAAACCTCAGTTCTCAAATAATTCTTCATTTTTTTTTTTTCAGAAGGAAGGAAGCCTGCAGGCCAATGCACCCATTTGTAAATATCAAACTTTGTTGTAGAGAGTGCTGCTGATAAGCACGATTGGACGGCTGAGTTGTGTGCCACACTATTTCTATTACGGGTGCTAGATTCATGCCAACATTTGTTGTCAAGGTAGCCAAGTTGCTAGGTAGGTGTGCATACCCAGTGATGACAAACCAGGACAGCTTTTTCCTTATACGTGGGCTCTGTAGTTTAGGCTAGGTGACTACATCTGTAAGAAAACTGGCTTGCCCATATTTAGGTTCAAGTTTAATTTGACATAGGAGTACGGTGTAAGAGTCTGCTTATGCCATCCATAAACTGCATATTAACCAGGACTAATACATGTTCAGACCTCTAAGTGAGCATTTCATTTATATGTTTAATGGAAAACCAGACAAACAAGTAATCACTGGCAAAGAGAAAAAAATACTCTGCTATGAATTTAAGCTGCTTCACACAGCACACAGCATACTCTACCAATGAACAGCTTCTTCCAACAACGAACCTTGCCATATACACAAAAGATTTCTGCCATGAGCACAGAATAGGAGAAATTATTTTGTGAATATGGCTCATACAAGGATAATGCAAGTGTCAGTAATGAAACTTGGCTAAGCCACAAACAGAGAGGATATGTAAGAAAAATATCAGAGGAAGAGTGTCAGTAATGAAACTCACCTAAGCCAGAGACAGGGGATATATAAGAAAAACTGGAGCAAGAAAATAGTGCAGTGGGGAAGGGGACATAGGAAGCAACTGTACTGTACTAAATGAAGATGATGTTGAGAGGTGTGCTTCGACTCCACTCGGTGGAAGGAGATAGCTGTGGTGCATTTGTAGTCACGTGCTACCAGAGCCCCCATCTCAATGTAATTGCACTGTGTCATGCGTAGCTCTTGCTATGCAGCCAGAAAAAGCAGCTAGTTTTAGAGAGTCCACTGGGTCAACAAATAAATACATAAAATTAGCATCTAGTACTTGTTTTAGCCACTCTTTTAAAATCAAGCAGTTTATAAAAGAATAGGTGAAAACCAGAACCAAATATGCCCAGAATCAAAACAGTTCCAGTTTTCCTACTGGCACCTGACAGAATGGCCCTGAACCCAGCAGAATAACCACTCCAACCTGCCAGAACAGTCACCACGATCTGCCGGAATGACCATCCTGATAAAATTCCCACCATCATCTGCTTGAATGGGTGCTCCTTCTGCTGGAATGCCCACAGTCCTGCCAGAATGCCCGCTGCCCTGGTGGGTCAGGTGGTTGTTCCAGTGGGTCTGGTGGCAGTTTTGCTAGAGTGGTCATTCTAGATTATCAGAGGGGCATTCTGGTGAGTCAGGTGGCCTTTTGTTCTAATGAACATTCCAGTGAGTTGTGCAGCCTTTCTAGTTGGTCAGGTGGGTATTCCAGTGGGTTCTGGCAGCTATTTTGGCATTTTGGGACAGCTGTTGCTGCTGAGGGGCATTCCATTAGGTGGCAATATGAAAGCAGACTCATTCTGGTTCTGGATCAATTCCGGTTTTCAACAAGTTGAGATTCAAAATGCATCTCAAAGAGACAATTACCCATTTGGCCCTTTCAGTTTACTCCATCTCACTCATCCATTTGATGTGCTGACTATGACGGCTGTGCAATTTACCTTTCATGTTCTTTCCTCATTTTCCACCAATAACAATGGAAAATCTTTACAGTATAACCAAAAGTTGGATGATAACATCTGAGTTACTTCTTCTAATACACCCTTCTCCCCAATAGAAGGATGTGCTTATAGGATAACTCAAAATTAACTAAAAGCTGAGCCAGCAATCCCCCAGGTAGTGTAAAGGTGACCATTTCAAAGAGGCACATCACTTACAAACCCCCTTAAATGAATTGCCACTGGCACATCTAACACAGTCACAGTATTAAGGTTGGCAAACAAATGGAGTCTGCAAATCTGCATACGCGGGCACCACTTTCAAGTGTTTTTTGTAATATATTTACATGAAAATGTAGCAGTGAGTGGAGGTCACATAGGCTTTTGGCCCTGCTTTGAAATTGGGAAAATTTCCTTCAGTCCTTATTGGACAATTAGGATAGTGTAACTCTTTCTAGCTCAGTGCAGGAGCTGACCAATCAGCATCCAGAGGTGATGGTTTCAGCCAATCTGAGCACCCATGACCCTTGACCCCAAACACTGGCATGGTGACTGATGGGAGCGCTACATCGCGGCACTTTCTGACTCTGAATGGGAGGGATTGCCAATAGTCTTGTTGTCTCTGTGAACTGGAAACTAGTGTTGGCAGATGTTTAGGGAGATTTTGGGTGCTTGTTGGTGTAATTGTATGGTATCCACAACTTGGTGGCACTCCAACTTGGGGAAGAGGATTGTACCTCAACTCGAGGTATCACACAGTGAACCACAATCTCTGTAAGTCATCAACCTTTCAAGTAGTGGAGGAGATGCAGCTCATAATGATACCAAAATGTTCACAGGGTATTTCTGTTAAATGAAAACTTGGAGCAAGAAAGTAGTGTGGCAGGGAAAGGGGAAGGGAGGAAGCAAGTGCACTGTACTGAATGGAGACAATGCAGAAAGACATGCTTCAACTCCACTCAGTGGAAAGAGACAGCTGTGGTACATTCGCAGTCATATGCTACCAAAGCCCCCGTCTCAGTGTAATTGCACTATGCCATGAATAGCTCTTGTTATGCAGCCATAAAAGGGCAGCCTACATTTATTTAAGTGATGTTTTGTGACTGCAGACAGAGTCGGACAGTTAAAATGTCAGATGATGTCTGTGAGGGGGTTTTATATAACAAGAAACAATCAGATGCCCATTGCAAAGATGACTATTTGGTACAGCTGAACCTGATTTCAGTTCAGTAAGAAAACATTCAGTACTTTAGTTCATTATTTCATTGTTGCATGGTGCTGTATAAATTAAATCATGCTTATGAGAAAATATTGTAGGACAAGGAACATTGATAGGACTGGATCAAGCAGTACATGGAGGCAGTATAGTGTGGTGGTTAAGGGCACTGAGCTGCAAACCTGGAGACCTAGGTTTAAGTCCCACAGCTCCCACTTGCTTACTGTGTGACCCTGAGCAAGTCACTTAATTTTCTTGTTCTCCCAGGTCGCACCTGGAAACAAGCTCCGGCTTAGTGTGCCTTCCCTAGTTAAACAACTTCCCCTTCCCTTCCTTCCATGTGAAATCTGCCAAAAAGCCATCAAAATGTCAATTTGACCCTACCAGAGGGCAAGATTTAGAAAGAGAGGGACACCTGTTTGGGGGGGGGGAGTGGGAACAGCAATCTTGAGTAGCTATGAACCACAGAGTGAAGCACAGCATGGAACAAGAGAAGACAGCAAAGAAACGGATTTGGAAATGCTGAAAACAAGGACAACCTGGATGATCAGGAGCCAGATATTCATTCAGATTCAAGGACTAGTGGTAGAAGTGACTCAGAATTGCAGATTGCTTTGTATGACCTCAACAGAGCTGAGGACAGATATTTAAAATGTGTTGTAAGTGAAAACAGAGAAATGACTGGGGTGAAATCTGAGTTTTCTTCACAGATAAAGCCTGTACAGACTGACAGTTATCCATTGAAACTAACAGTGTGGCAGGACATATTGGTGTCTCATTCATCACAATTGGCCAATATTGATGTGTGATGGTTCAACTGGTAATGATGTTGGCCCTAAACTATGTATTAGCTATAGGAGGGCCCAGAATTTAAAGGACATTTTAGTGAGAGGTCAGTATCAGGCACCTAAAATGCCTACAAATGCTAATTGACTCCCTCCACCGAAACTGGGCTCCCAGACTTGGAAGCATTGCAGTGTCTGTAGAATGGCTTTACTGGGAGACCACTTTACACATCCTGACACAGGGAACAAACTTGCTATAGAAGAATTCATTAGGTGATACTAAATTTACTGAATATGCCGTGATTTCTCCTTGTAAAAAGATGTATGGAGTGGTGTGCAATATGCCCTGGTAAGCAAAGAATACAAGAGCATGTTTGTGATGTGGTAAGAAGTAGACCAGAAAGCCCACTGGGCATGCATTTTAGGGAGTATCATGATGCCAAAGCCTCTGACAATAGATGGATAGGCATGGAGCATGTCAGAAAGATACCCTGGGGCAGAGACTGCCTCAGAAAGTTGCTCCAGACAGAAACTATGGATTCAGCAGTAGGGGAGTGTTAAACCCCGTAGCTTGAACTACAATTCTGATCTCTAGTCTTTCCTATAAATCCCTTGTTCTTGTTCTCATGTTAACAGAGTAATTTCATGTTACAGCAGTCCAATACTGTTGGGCACATATAATAAACCAGAAGGTTCAATACATAGCCGCTACAGCTTGAGTTTAAGCATTTTGTGATTTCAAATTCCGGGACAGGAGCTCTTAGGTTTTATGTTATCTTTATTATGGTAGGGGCTCTGTCCCTTTTGAGGTATTCCCTGCCATTGAAATTTTGTTAAATTGGTACAGCATTTGTTTCACATACCAACCATAGAGTGTAGATTAAACAATTTGGTGAAATAAAATGTTGACTGAATAAGCATTACTGTGTGTTAAAAACTGAATTGTGTTCATGCTGAAGCTAAAAGACAACGTAAGTATCAGTCTCGCTCTTTTTTTGTTTTTTTGTTGATCTCTCACAATTGGTTTCTGGAGATTCTAGCTTTGCAATATAGAGTACATCTCAGCAATCATAAAGCAAATTACTATGGATGGCACAGAACAGATAGAAGTGAGGAGACCAAGAGTGTGCTTTGAGTGTGATGCCCTAAAGAAGGAAGAATGTCAGCACTGTCACTAAGAAAACGGAACCCTCAAATCATAACATAACAATACAGATTTGCCTGCATAATGAAACAACGTCTGGGACATTGATAGTCCTTTTAATGCATCACTACATTTTCAGTCATGACTTATACATTGACAAGCCTCTGACATTAAATGGATAAGCTTGGATCATGTCAGAAAGATACCCCAAGGCACTGGCAGCTACAGAAAATTGCTTCAAAAGGAAACTGCATGGATTCACAGACTAGGGAGTCTTAAACTATGGGACTTGATCAACAGTTTTGATCTCAAGCTTTTCTTATAAATCCCTTGTTTTTGATCTTGTACTAATAAGACAGACTACTTTCATGATACATCAGTGCAAAACTGTTGGGCACTTATAATAAACTGGAAGGCTGAATACATAGCCGTTACATCTTGGGTTTAAACATTTTGGGATTTCAAGTTCTAGGAGGGGAACTCTTAAGTTTTATGTTGAGCTCTGTTCCTGTTGAGGTATTCCCCAATGATGAAATTTTGTTAAATTGGTACAGCATTTGTTTCATGTACTAACCTCAGAGCATAGATTGAACAATGATTTGATAAAATAAAATGTTGACTACATAAGCCTTTACTGTCTGTTAAAAGCAGAACAGTGCCAGCCCGGTGGCACTGAGGGTTGAGGCGCTGGATGCCACACCTCGCGCCATGCCGGTGACCCGGGTTCGAGAGTGAGCCCAGGTTGCAGGGGGCTGGGGGGAGGGAGAGGATCGAGCATCTGGAGGACAGCTCTCTTCTCCTGGGAGGAACAGGGGTCCCTGTTCAGCACTCGGCTGGCCTCTGGCGGAAGCCAGAGACACAGCAAACACTGAAGTCGGGAGAGGCAGACGGTACCAACGCCTTGACATCAGGGTGCTAGGCACTCCCTAGAAAATGGGAAAATACCCTTCAGCTCTGGCGGAGACGGAGCACCGGCGCTTGCCCTCGATTTGCAGTCGCCCTCCTGGCACCTTCCCGACCAACGCTACTGAAGATATCGGGGTGTTGGGGCCCACCTCATCCCCACCCGGGGGATAAACCGAGGCTACATGGGTGACGGAGGACTGTCCAGGTAGGAGCGGACCATAGGGGGGTGACTCCTTGGTGCTCCCAAGGAGACCAGAGCCAAGACAAGGAGTTGAGGAATAAATAAGAAAGTAACAAAAAAAAAAAATAGTGTTTATGCTGAAGCTGAAAGACAGCATATTCTGCATCAGATTCTCTCTATTTTTGTTTTTTATTGAGCTCTCACAACCAGGTTCTAGCAGGATTCAAACTTTGCAATGTACATCTAGGTAGTTGTAAAGCAAATTACTATAGATGGCACTAAACAGATGGAAGTGAGGAGACTAAGAGTGTGCTTTGAGTGTGATGCCCCATAGAAGAACATAAGAAGTAGCCAGCAGGTGGAGGACTCATGACCCATCTAGTTTGCCCAAAAATTTCTACCTTGCCCTGTTTTATTACCCCTTCAGGTGTCTGCATTGCCTGTCCCATTCTAGTTTGAATTCCTATACTGTCTTCGACGCTACCATCTCTGAGGGCAGGCTGTTCCATAGTTCTATCACCCTGTCTGTGAAAAAGTATTTCCTTAAATGGTTCTAAATCTGCCTCCCACTGGGCGCAGATTGTGTCCCCTTGTACACGTTGCTTTATTTTCCTGGAATAGGTTTCCTGTCTGGGCTGTGTTGATTCCCTTTATGTATCTGAATGTTTCTGTCATGTCCCCCCTATTTCTTCTTTGCTCTACAGAGTATAAGTTTAATTTACTGAGTCTCATTTCATACAGTTCTTGATGCAGACCCTGCACCATCTTACTGTCCCTTGCCTGAACCCTTTCTAAGGGGTCAATGTCCTTTTTTAGGTGGGTTCTCTAGAACTGCACGCAGCATTCCAGGTACGTCCTGACCAAGGACCTGTACATCACGATGATTACCTTGTGTTTCCTGCTGGTAATCCCTCTACCTATGCAACCGAGGATGCCGCTGGCCTTCTGTGCTGCTTTTTCACATTGTTTCCCCATTTTTAGTTCATCGGTAACAATTACTCCGGGGTCGCATTCCATCTTTGATTCTTCTAATCGATGCCCATTCAGTGTGTACGTCTTTCTTGGGTTATGTTTACCCATGTGCATCACCTTACACTTCTTGGCATTTAATTGTAACTGCCATATTCTTGTCGACTCTTGTAATTTGTTTGAGATCGACTTCCATCCCAGAGGCACATTCATCTGTGTCTACCCTGTTGCAGAGTTTTGTATCATCTGTGAATAGGCAGACCTTCCTTTCAAGTCCATCAGCAATGTCGCTGAGGAATATGTTGAGAGAATTGGGCCAAATATTGACCCCTATGGAACGCCTCTGGTTACTCTGCCCTCCTCTGAAAATGCCCCATTGACCTGGACTCTCTGTGACCTATCCTGAAGCCAATTCTTAATCCACCTGACTATTTTATGGTCTAAGCCTGTGTGCTCTAGTTTGTTGGCTAATCTTCTGTGGGGAACAGTGTCAAAAGCTTTGCTAAAATCTAAGTAAATCACATCCACTGTGGACGTGATTTACTTAGGAGGAATGGAATAATGTCTGCACTGCCACAATGAAAACGGGACCCTGAAATAATAACAGAACACTATAGATTTGCCTGCATAATGAAACAACATCTGGGACATTGAAAGCCCTTTTAATGCATGACTGAATTTTCAGTCATGACTTACAGATGGAAACATGTTATAGCTTATTGCAACAGTACATATAATAAAGGCATATCTGTATGTACGTTATGTTGTTATATGCTGCTTAGATGAATATGCACTCTATGTAGCTGTCCCTGCTTACTAGAAGTCAGCCAAAAATGTGTTTGTTTAGCTATTTGATTTAGTATTTTTTTATTTCTCTTATTCACCTTGAATCTCTCCCAAGATATGCAGAAATACCCCTCAGCTTGTTGGTTGGCGGTGTCATGCAGATGAAGCAAGGCAGCTGCTGTCTGATAGGTGCGGCTACTTCTTTTCTACTACACAAAGTTTCTGCCCATCAAACTGGCAGCACAGCATCATGATCAGACTTGCTGATCATTGGACTGTTGTGGTCAAGCCCATTGTAACTTGAACTGTATTGGACCCGACAGTGACACACATCTGAAATCCAGTATCACAGCAGTATGCTCTCTTTGCACAAGTGCAAGGGCAAACATAAACAATGGATACCTCAGATAACAGTCAAAAATATTGAGTTCAGATTTTTTGATAAAGCTGCCAGAAATCCAAAATCCAAGGCCCACTAATTGCATTTATTTGTTTTTATATGTTACCTGTAGGCTACAAGGTCTGCCCCCCACTAACTCATGCTGACTCCCACCCTAGCAGACATCATCAGTCCCCCTGTCCCCTGATTCAAGTATGAACCCCCACCCAACACACTCACTAGCCCCCACCTCCCTACCCATGGTACCAAAAATCCCTGCAACATCCGTATGGGTGCTAAGATCATAAAACTCAGTCCAGGCCCTCCCCACAAATAATGCTGCACTCCTTACCCTGGCACAACTAAGTCCCTAGATTCAAGTAACCCCCCCACCCCCACTCAACACACCCACTAGCCCTCACCTCCCTCCTCCTGGCCACATCACCCAGAAATACCCTGCAGCATCCATCAGGTGTTCTTGGAGGATAACCACCAGATCCCAGGGCAGGGCAGCTTTCCTTGTTCTCATCTTCATTCCAGGAAGTATGAATGAAATTATGTCCTCCTATAGTGTAACACCTGATTGGCTGATATAGAATAGCAAGTCACTTCATCATGGGCTGTTATTCCCCAAGAGCACTTGATGGATTTTGCAGGGGTTTTGGGGGTGTCATGGGGGGAGGAGAGTGATGCAAACTAGTATGTGTGTTTGGTGGGGGTTCATACTTGAATCGGGCGGAGGGGATTGAGTTGTGCCGGGTTGGGGGGGGTGCACCTTGATTTGGGGAGGGGGTCACCGAATTGAGTTTTATGATCCAAGCATCAGGCCACCCTGGTTGAGGTATGCTGCCATAGGGTGGGGAGCCTCCCGTCTCTCCACAGGGACCCAGTTCGAGCCCTGTTCCCCTCTTAACCAGTCTGGTAGGAGCCTAACCTGAGCTGTTAAGTGGTACATGGAGAAGTCCAGGAATGTGAGACCTGTATGCCCCTTCATTCATGTTAAATTTGCTATAGATCTCCTCCTCACTCAGACAAATTCAGCACAGCACTTCTCCAAGCATGTAGATCCTGTTTCTTCAAGTCCATGGAACATTTCAATTGAGTAAAGCACCCTAGATATGACATTCATTTTAGTAAGGTTTATCCTAGTAACCAAGATGTAGGGAGACCCTTCCACTTAAAAATATCCTTAATGATAGTTAAGAGTGGCTTGTAATTACAGTCATACAGAGGTGTTAGTATGGGGCCCACCTTCACTCCCAGGTATGTAATGTTTGACCACACAATCTTATACTAGAGTCCTTCGAAATCTCTTTACATTGGCCCCTCCAAAACCAGGAAAAGCTCTGACTTTCTGAAATTTATCTTGTAGCCCGAGAACTTAGCAAAGACTTCAATTATTTCTGTAACTGCTGGGATGGATGTCCTGGACTAGGTTAGGAAAAGCAGAGCATCTTCTATGTATGGAGAGATTTTATACTGTACTCCCAGGTCCATTCTGTACCTTTCATCCTTTGCTACATCCTGATCATTTCTTCCAAGTGTTCAATTGCCATCACAAAAAGTAGAGGGGAAGGGGCAACCTTGCCTTGTTCCATGTCACAGTTCGAATTCTTGTGACAGTTCCCCATTGATAATGATGTTGCGCCTAGGTTTTCTGTAAAGCAGCTTGGTTTTCCCAATGAACTTCTCGCCAAGGCTGTACCTACCCCGGACCCCAAAAAGATAACTCCATTTGACCCTATTGAATGCTTCTCAGCATACAGTAATGGCACACACACCTCCCGTGGATGCCAACCCCACTTCCCCACTGAATCATATTGAGCAGACGTCTAACAGTGTTGTGGGAGTTGTGGCCTTTAACAAAGATTGTTTGGTCAGTGGCCACCAGTGTGAGCAGGATACCCTCAAGCCTCTGGGCTAGCACTTCTGCCAGCACTTTTATGTCACAGTTTAGAACTGAAATAGGCCTGTAAACACTACATTCTGTTGGATCCTTGCTTTCCTTGTGGCTCACCATGATGGTAGCAGTATTACATGAGCTTAGGAGTTCTCCCTTCACTTGCACTTCCTGAAACATGTTGTGCATGTTTTTCCATATCCTCTCCCCTACCAGTCTGCAATACTCTATGGGGAGTCCATCAGGTTCTGCAGCTTTCCCCTTAGCAAATCTGGTTGCTGCCACTCGAACTTTGAGGTTTTTTTCCAGCTTCTCAGGTTATTCTTGGGGTCACCCTGGGTAAGCTCAGTTTATCCAGGAAGAGGGCTGCCTCTAACTCCTCCCCCTACACTCAAGGTTTATAGACTGAACAAAGGATTGTTGTATCTCCTTAGTGTGGCTAGTCAGGATTCTCCCTCCTGATTGACGTGATGAGGTTTGATTTCCTCCTTCCTCTTGCCAGGCGGGCTAGGATTGGGCTGGGATTATTTCGCAATTCATAGAAGTGCTGGTTAGCATAAAAAAAGGCTGTATTTGCCCCCTCTGTCACTACCCTATTGACTGCTTCCCTGGCATTCCTAAGAAGCCTAAAGGTTTCTTCTTGATGGTCACTATGTGACTTCCTCTCCAGATCCTTGACTTTCCCCTCTAAGTTCCCTGAGCTGCTCCTGTTTTTGCTTGCATCTTGCCATCATGAATGCCACCACTGCCCCCATGTAGGCTTTCCCCACCTCCAAAAATATTGCCTTTGTGGGTACAGTGGCCACATTTGTGTCCACATAAAGTTGCCATTGTTTTTTCAGGTTGTGTGTGAATTGATAATTCATGAGCATGTGGGGGGGGAGTAGCACTAGATCCCCTGTTTCGGCCAAGCCAGTCCCATTCTGAGGTTCACCACTACCCTGGCAAGGTCAGAGAATATGATAGGACTGACCAGCGTATTCACCACTCTCTGATACCAAGCTCTGGGAACCAGCAAGTAGTCTATGCAATAGAAAGTGTATTCCCTCAAGCTGGTGTTCTTCCCCCTCCATGCATCCAGTAAGTCTAATTTCACTATGCCCTAGCTGCATCAAATCACTCCCGGCTTGACCCTAGCCCCCTCGATGACTGGTCCAGAGCTGGGTCTATGGTGCAATTGAAGCACCCTTCCCCCCCCAGTATTAAATTTGGGAGCTGCTTCTTCTGAAGACAGGAGAGCATTTGGTCATAGAAGATCAAGTCATGAGAAGCTGGTGCATATATGTCCTTCAGGGTAACCTTTCCCCACAGACTGTATCCTGTACACAGACATACATGCCTTCCCTAGGCTAGGATCCACCAATATTCGCTCCTTGACAAACAGGACAGACCCAGTCCCTCACTAGCTTAAGATAATGGACTCTATGCACGAATGTGCAGAGTGCCTACATGATGGGATCTACGGCGAGTAGCCACCCCACACCCATATTGCCCCTGCATGGGATGCACGAAAGGGGTGTGCATCTCATATGCACCCGATCCTGTGGACGCACAGACAGCAATGCACGGGGTTGGGGGGGCATGCCAGTGCTACACGCCATTCACTAAAGTGCATAGTACTCTCGCAGGGGTCGGAGGAGGGTGCAAGTTACAGCAGGGGGAAAAACGCAGAAATCGGCAGCACCCTGCCGTGACCCACTGCATGCCCCCACAGACTGCACCCGCTGGTCATGGCAGGACTGGGCATCGGTAGTGAATACCTTCTGTGCCGCCCCAGCCCACTAAGCAGATGGGGTGGGCTGGGGCAGCTGATCGGGCTGGTGCCTGTACGGGTGAACTATGGAGTCCCATTGGTGCGAATTCACACTGCTGCTGTGCACCCGTCTGCCCATACCCTGTGTCCCAAACATGCCCCAGCCAGACATCAGCTCCTCGCAGACATGACTGTGACCCCCCTGTGCCCAACACAAGACTTAACACCCCCAGCCTATGTATGCCTCATCTCTGTCATGGCGGTGGCATCCCCTGCCCCTAACATAACTGTGCCCTGTCCTCATAGGGACTATACAGCACTTCCCCAACACATGGCTACCCATCCCTGTCAGTTGTGTGCATACTGTCCCCTCCCCCACACATGACTGGCCATCCTCTAGTTGAACAAACATCCCACCCCTGAACCTGGACCCCCATGTACTCATTGGTGGCCAGTGATCTCCCACGGCCCTAACATCCCCCCAACAACCCCCATACCTGATGGTCTGTGCCACGAACATGCATTGCCAGCAGCACATCCCACCTCACACCACCTCGGCCACCAGCCATACAACTGATGCTGGGATTGTGCTGACTACTTATAGCAGCACACTCCCAGCACCGGTTGGACAGCCGCTGGCTAAGGAGGTGTGCGGAGGGAAGTGCCGCTGGCTGTCCAGTCCAGCGGCATCACCAACTGTCAGGTGTGGGGGTTGGGGAATGGATTGAAGGTGCCGCGGGTGGGTAGGGGGACAACTGGCATCACTAGTTTCAGATGGGGTACATGATCGGGGGTTGAAGTGTGTGCACCGAGGCCCTTCTGTGTGTGGGTCTATTGCAACACCGGGTCGGATCCACCATGTGTTGGGGGGTACTTTTTGTCATATGGGATCGTAGCTGCCATGTGTTGGTGGGATTGGTATGTACTGATGGGGCTGAGTCTGCCAGTGATGGGGCTGCCATGTATGTGGGGGCGGGGGTTGGTCAGAACTGCCTGTGATAGGGCTGCCGTGTGTTGGGGGGGTTGGTTTGTACTGCCGTTGATGGGGCTGCCATGTGTGTGGGGAGGGGGTTGGCACTGTGATTCAGTGCAGACGGGCCATACATGTGTTGGGGAGGCTTTGCTGCTTTGTGGACTGGTCGAACCTGTGTTTTGTGGTGGGTGGCCGCGGTGCTGATGGGGCTCAGGCAGGGCGTCCTCTGGCCAACGGGGCTTGGCTGCACTGTCCGGGTGCCTGAGTTGGGTATTTACGCACCCAGATCTATGCCTGCTCACAACCGATCCACTGTGGGACCTAGGATGGGTATCTGATTGAATGCCTGCCTGGATCTGCTACACCGCCCCCAGCTGCTCAGTGGATTTCTGTGTGCCAGTGGGGCAGGGCCACATGGGTTCATGCGGTAGTGAATACCGTGCATCCTGTACCTGTCCAGGGCCGCGGAGCTACACAGGCAGGATGTGCACCTCCAGCATGTATTTCCAACCCCTTCGTGCATAGGGCCCATTGAGGTGTGTTTCTTGGAGCATGGCCATCTGGGTTTTATGCCTCTTGAGCAGCGTAAGCAGCTTTTTTTTTTTTTATGGGGGATGGCCGGTTGATGTCCTGTACCTGGACTTCAGCAAGGCCTTTGACTTGGTGCCCAACAGGAGACTGGTCAGGAAGCTTGAGGACCTGAGGGTGGGGGTTAACCTTGTGGGTTGGGTCAGAAGCTGATTGTAGGATAGAAGCCAAAGGGTGTTATCAGGGGAGTTCTCTATAGCGAGGACTGTGATGAGTGCAATCCCACAGGGTTTGGAACTCGGCCCAGTGTTCTTTAACACCTTCATAAGTGACATCACGGATGAGATTAAGAGTAAAATGTGCCTGTTTGCAGACAATATTAAGCTCTATGAAAGGGTGGATATGAACTCGGGGATGATTTGACTAGGCTAGAAAAGTGGTCTGGCATTTGGCAGCTTGGGGTCAGTGCTAAAAAGTGCAAGGTTATGTACTTGGGGACTAAGGATCCAGGGACCAAATACTGGTTACACTACCATAGGAATTGCACATAGGTTTATTGCTGGCAATTGTCAGCCCATTCAGGTCAGCAAACACAATATAGATCAAAATGAAACAGCGTGCCTACACAAAGGTGCAATACTCCAGCTCTTCATTCACTGGAACTCCCTGAGGAAGCTCCAGTGAGTGCAGTGCTGGAGTATTGCACCTTTGTGTAGGCATGCTGTTGCATTTTGCTCTATATTGTGTTTGTTGACCTGAATATGCTGACAATTGCCAGCAATAAACCTTTATTTTTGAACTTATCAAGCATCAAGCATTGTCTTCTTAATTTTATGGGCTGCTGTATGCGATTCCTATGGTAGTGTGTGTTGTTGGGGCTGCTAACCCTTATCTGCACCACCTCCATTCTAGAGCGCAGTGTTTTGTTTTGTTTACCGAATCCTGGTTAGGCAGAGTGCAAGAGTGCAAGTAGTCATGTCAGAAGAAGAAAAGGGCCTGAAAGTAATAATGGCAAGTGACCTGAAACACATTGCACCCTGCAAAAGAGTAGCAGCCAAGGCAAATCAGATGCTGGGATGCGTAGCCAGGGGAGTTACCACCAGGAAAGTGGAGGTCATTCTGCCACTGTGCAAGTCTCTGGTATGACCACATCTGGGTACAGTGTGCAGTTGTGGTGCCTGTATCTTAAGAAGGATGACAACTTGAGCCTTTAATATAGTGTCCAAGCATATTTTTGGTGTGGTTTCATAGAAGTATTGCAGCAGCGGATGTTATTGGATGCGATCATTGGTCAGTGCTGGCTGTGGCAGGGATTGCAGGAGCAGGCATTACTAGTACATTAATACCCACTAGATTTGTGTCACATGCTGCATTTGGACAAATGGTAATCTTGTATTTCATTATTCATTTATTGCCATGTTACAAAGGTATTTAACCCACTGATTTTCCTTATCTGATGTCATTTTGGATGTGTTGTGTGTCTCATAAAGTGCAACATTAAGCATAACCCACAACAGTAACTTGAATCATGGTAAACCATTTAGAACTGCCAGGGGCCAAGATCAGTCTCCTGTGTGCTGCCTGCCCCAACAATGCAGGTTCTCCTCACCTTCCACTCCTACTGCAAACACAACTCACCTCCCACCCCACATCACACATTTTGCAGTGTTTACCTGGAATGTAAACTAACATGTATTTAGCATCCACCACTTCTCCCATCAACACAAACTTAGTTCAGAACATTTCTGTTGCTTCTCACTGTCACTTTATTGGTGATATTAGAGGAGTCCAAACCACTTACACTACTTGAGAAGCATGGCACGCTCTATGCCACATCAAACATTAGATTTATTTTATCAGTTTATTTGAGTTGGGGGGGACTTTGCCCCACACCCCCATATTACAAACAAGCATTTGTCAATGCTGAATGTTTGCTTGCTGGTATTAGCATTGGAAGTGCAGGAGTTAGACAGATGCAGAATAGGAATGGCAGTGAAGTATTGAACTTCACGCCAACCCCACCTTCACCCTGCAGAGACAGACAGGCATTGGGGTATGCCTTTGTGTCATCACCCATAACACTCACGCCATTTCACCTCACCCTACCCTGCAGACACTGACAAGTACTGAGGTGTGCCTTGGGGTGTTTGGCTTTACAGTCACCCCCACTGCATAAGGACATATGCTGAAATGGGTGCAGTATAGGAGAATGGGGTGACCTCTGGGGCCGAAGAGTTCAAGGCACACCTCAATGCCTGTCACTGGCTGCAGGGTGGGGGTGGAATGGCATGAGTATTACAGCCAGCAATCCAGAGGCACACCCCTGACTCCTGTCAGTCTGTACAGGGTGGGATGTTTTGGTTAGAAACTCCTAACGCCCCATGCATTTGTTGGTATTTGCACTACAGATTTCAACATGGCCTTTTTGGGACCCCCACCTGATGAAAACATTTGGGACCTCTGCTCATTAACAGTGGCACTGTGATTTTGTTAATCTGTCCCGAACATTGATTTCCCACAGCGACCATGTCATTCTGTGCCAGATGTGCGAAACCACAGTTCGGGCCAGTATGTGAAAAATAACAGTTGCACCATTAATAAGGAGGTGTGAAGAGATGGCAATGTTGGAAATTAGGAGGGAAAATATAAAAAATTCTGAAAGTTACGAGCATGCATGAAAACTGTGCAATGTACGCTCGTAACACCGTCATTTTTTTTTTAATTCTTTCACCAAATTTTCAACATAGGCATTTTGGGACCTCTGCTCATGAGCAGTGTCACTGTGATTTTCTTCATCTGTCCCGAATATTGATTTCCCACAGTGACTGCGCCATAAGGAGGTATGTAAAAATGGCAATGTTGAAAATCTGGAGTGAAAATATTAAAAATTCTTGAAGTTACGAGTGTGCATAGAAACTACGCAATGCACCCTCGTAACACAGTCATTTTTGGGAATTTTTTCACCAAATTTGCAACGTATGCTTTTTGGGAGATCACCTAATAAACGGAGGCACTGTCATTAAATAAATCAGTCCCGAAAGGTGATTCCATGCAGTGACCATGAAATCACCTTGCGGGACCAAATAACACCATGACAGTGACTGAATTCATGAGGAGGGGTCCCAAGAATCCCATGTTAAAAATGTGGTGCCAAAAGTTGAACAAATGACCGAGATAGCCACATAAGTTGAAAAAAAAAACATTTGTGCCATTATACAGCTTATCAGCATTTCTTCAGTTCGCAGTCAGCTTTGAAGAGTGCAGACTTGTTCCCGGTCCACCAGAGATTGTCATACCCAGCTCTGGAGGTAAGTATGGGGTGGGGTGGGGGAAGTGAGGTGAGATGAGGTGTGTGCAGGTTGGGGAGGGTACCGATGGTGAGGGACCATTTTCTTTGTTTCAGGGGAAAAAAGGAGACATCTCAGGAAGGTTTTTTTTTTTTTTAGGAGGTTTGCTTTGGGCACACTGGAGTGGACTCCCAGTGTGCCACCTGCGTTTTTGGGGAAGGGGGACTTAGGCCGATGGGGATTAGGGCCCCCGTCAGCAAAGAAAGCCTTTTGGGGGGGCATGATACAGAGGGGGATTGGGCACCCCCTCAGCACACAACAAATTGGAGGGGTACATTATGCCGACAGGGATTGGTCTCCCCCGTCAGCAAATTAACTGGGCCGGGGGCATGCCGACAGGGGGATTGGGTACTCCTGTCAGCTTTTATGGGGACTGTGAGTAGAGGGCGACAGATGCTGCCATGTCCTTTTGAAACATTACACCAAGCAAGGCACCATCCTGCAATGACATGTCGCTCCCTCTTTGCAGCGGCTAATTTGTTTCAAGTTGGTGGCACAATGGCTGAACTAGTGTCAGCAGTAGTATGCCACCAGATTGGGAAGTGAGGGCCAAGCCCAAGAATGCAATGGTGGCATTGTCCGCCACAGTGCTGCACTTCCAAAACCCGCTTCTCTCCTAAGCTGCCACATAATGTTTCTTGCGCATGCACACAAGAAAACATAAAAAGGGAAAAATGTGGGGGGGGGGCAGAAAACTCAAATAAACTGACAAAAAAAACTTAATACAGCCATACCAACTAACCTCGAGTACAGTAGGCTGGTATGCAAGTGGGTACCAAAACCAGCAGAGCGGCAAGTGGCGTAGTGGTACTATAGCATAATGTATGCTAATTTTGTGATGTACCACTACACTATTTATATGCAGGGCTTCAGAGAATTTTTTTTGAGTGGAAGTCAAATACTTCCATGGGTTGAAATTTGGAAGTCATTTCAGTTTTACTGGATTCAAAATACTCCAGCTGTCAACTTTTTGGATGTGAAAATAATTCCGGTCGACAAATTTTGGCAGTCCGAGTATTCCCGGGATAATCCTATGTAAATATTCAGAGGACAATGGAACAAGGAACAATGAAACCGTAACATTAGAAGGATGAATCAAAGAGATAAGTTCAGAAGGATTTCAATCAAAAATTTTCACTAAAGCTGTAATCCTATTAGTCAAATAATAAACTTGGCTCACATATATATCCTCAAATGCTTTACTTTTTTATAGATGATTCTTCACAGATTGTTAAGACTCATGAAGAAGATTATTAATTATTAAATACACTATAGTGGTCAGGGATCAATAGAGTTTTGCACTCTAAATTTTTCACAAAAAAAGGCGGCTTTAGAATATCTCACAAATACAGCAAAACATTTAACAGCAAGTTTGTGTGTCTTGCAATGAACCACCAGCTGAAGAATGCCTACATTTTTCAAGTTTACAGCACTCATGTCTCTAAATATATAAATATTCAGAATTCAGAATATAAAGACTAATTAAAACAGTTTTAAACGAGAGGTGTGAAAATGAATTTGCCAAGAGAAACATGTTAGCAATAATACCTAACAGGGTGGCCAATACTGAGCTGTACTAGACCATCCCAGGTGCGTGAAGAGGCCCAACACCACAGGCGGCGGGCCTTATAAACCTAAGAGGTTCAGTATAGCCCATACAACCCAGCCTGGAGGGTAATATTGTGCTTAGAAAATGGTTACATATGACATTTTTATGCACTTTTTATAAAAAATAAATAAATAAAAGGCTACGAATCAATTAAGATTCATTTTGTTTGTAAAGTAGTCCATCTACTGGTATACTTGCCAGTAGAGGAAACTGCAGTGTTTCTTAGTTCTTTTACTGGTTATCGTAGTGACCTCTGTCTCTTCCACTGTGCTTATGAGTTTACTTTGATTAACCCTCCCCTGCTTCTTCAATACTGAGTCTGTCTCCTCCATGCATGCTGGTGCTGTGGTTTCTTTTTGTTTCTTCCATTTTGGAGATTGTGATCAGATCAGAGTCAGAGAATGGAGACATGTACCACTGAGTAATGAGATCAGTGGTACTTTCTTGCTTTCTGTGCCCACAGATAGAGGTGTGCTGCCAGCTAGCTGCAGAAGGAAGAGCAGGCGGTATTGAGCTGTAGGAGAAAGGAAAGTGGGCAGGCAGTGGTAGGATAGGAATGTTAGTAACAGAGCCAGCTGTCATTGAACCACAGGTCAAGAAGCATAGGAAACACCAAAAGTAGTTGTTATTAGAGAATAAAAAGTTTTCGAAACCTGTCTAATAAAACAGGTTCCCTCTTAAGAGAGGGGGGTATATGTGACAGGGGGGAATAGGACCCTGTCCCATTTGTTATGGAGAAAGTGTTTAAATGCAAGGATCTGTACTTTCCTGTCTATTTCTCTGTCTGGTTGCACAACCAAATTTTCCTGTGAGTCTTCGGATTTGATCACCCTGAACAATCTCATAATTCTTTAGCATTCACTGTCTCTCAGTTTTCCTTTGCTATTTTTGCCTCCCTTGCATATCTGCTAATATAAAACTATATGCAATTCATTGTATGGAAATATAACTGATACTGGGATCCCTTTTGTTTGGAAAATGTATTGTATTACTGTTGAAATATATATAATTATATTTTAAGATGAATACAGAAAGCTATTGTAAACTCTAGAGATTATTTGGGTGCAAGTCTTCTAGCCTTTTGCAAAACCTGTGCATAGGGGGCCTCAAGAAGCACACTGTGTTCTAGCAACTCCTGAAACTTACAAGAACAGAACATTTACAAAAATAGGATGCTTGCTAAGGATGGGGGTTGAAAAGACTTATAAAAGAGCTAAGCTGCAACTGCAAGATAGTTTAGGAGAACAAGAGATACAAAGACTGAAAGAAAACTTAATTTTATTTTGCCTTTGTAAATAGTTATACCGAACAAGTTTATTTTATGGATACTGTTAGTATAAATAAATACTTTTTGGTGAATTCTACAACTGCTCCTAGTTTTCCTATACTTCCTGACCTGTGCTTCAATGACACTGGCTTCATGGCATCCTGGAGTATGCTGAGAGCAAAACAAAACAAATGAGGTGCATAATGTTATTGTTTTTAATTTAAAAAACAATGAGCAACAATGTGGCCAATCAAGTGGGGGTGTACTGGTAAATCTTGCTAAGCTAGAAATAAAATGGTGGCTTAGATTTTTTTTCTCATGAGGGTTCCTACAAAAACCTTAATTTTAAGGAAAAGACCACATGATCATTATATACTGTATGGAATGAAATGTGCTGCATCAGTGGGACTGAGGTATGTATTACTACTCCTATCAATATGAAAATGGTTTCATGGGGAGTCTTTGAGAATGGTGAGGCTGAGCTGTTCTGACACACAGACACTGCAATTGAAGCACTCTTATGCTGATTATAAATCACTTACACAATTTCAGCCACTGAGTGCACAGAGCCACTCTACCTGTTATTTGTCTGTCATGCAGGAGCATTAGAAGTGGAGCGCTCAACATCAAAACCAGGCAAGGATAGGTAAAGAAACTTAAAATACAAAGTAAATTGCTTAAAACGTAATGTAAATCAGTCTGATTTGAATGATTTAAAATATATAGGATAAAGTATGAGTCGGGATACGCATCGCACCTAACCCTAAGGGTGTGTGTGTAAACTTCGAGTTTACACTATACTGACCCATATTTTATTTTATATAATTGCTGGCTTCTCTTTCTTTTTCATCTCAGCAATTGTATAAAATAAAAACTTGCTGTGCGGCTACAGTCTGGTAAATCTACAGTATGGGGCCGCGGTAACCTTTTTTAATTTATTTAAAAGCTTTTTTTTCTTTATCTTGTGGGCAGCTGCCAACTGAAGTCCCTGTGCCATGGTAGATTTATTTTTTTTATTACTTACCGCCAAGTCCAGGGTGATGGTTTAGTGTCCATTTCGGTGAGCGTCCAGGAAGGAAGGAACTGCAGTAGGCACATGCGCAGTGTGAGGAAAACTGTGTGCATGTTTGCCATAATAAATGCTCCTTCATTATGGCAAATTATGCCAAGGTTTTCCTATGGGAAAAATGGGAAACTGGTAATTATAAGAAAATAGAGCCTCCGTGGGGTATGTCATTGTATAAGAGGACTCCTCTCATAACATTTGGCCAGACTAAACAGCTCATCTTTGCTTCATGGTCCTATCACCTAATTATCATGCTCAGAGTCTTCTATACCATAAGAAACACCCTTTGGAGACCCTATTAACTTATATAAGAGCACCCTTCAGATGTACAGGATATCCACACAACTTATATCTAAACAGCATTTATTCCACTGAGAAATTTCTTTTTTTTTCTCCTTTCTTCTCTTTTCTCTTAGCTGTTTCAAAACTAATTTCTGGCTGTGCTGACCAACACCATGCAAGTGTTTGTACTTGAAACAGCATGCTCAGCATGTGAACACCTCTTTGCTGTATAAAAGGTGTCTCTCATGCATATTGTACTTAACAGTATCTCCTGATTTGATGTGCTGCATAAGAGATGTAGTACAGATTTATAATGAACAATAAGAGTGAGACCACCAATAGGTTCTAGAGGCTGAAGTTTGACTCTACGTGATTTGGAGCTTGAAACCCCACTAGAGTAGTGAATCCAGCTTTGAAACAAAGTAGCACCTGTTAACCGACTGAGTTAGCCAAAGCAGCTGCTTCAGGCTAATTAGACTTTAAAATGGACCCTTTTGGGCCAGCCCAGTGGCACCAAGGCTTGAGGCACTGAACGCCACACCTCGCGCCACGCCAGTGACCCAGGTTTGGGAACGGACTCAGGCCACCACAGATCGGCAGGGGAGGGAATGGATTGAGCATCTGGAGGACTGCTCTCCCTTCCCTGGGGAGGGATGCAGGTTTTGCACCACTCCTTGGTGGCCCCTGATGGAGATTGGGGGCACAGCAATGAACATGTGGTGCTGTAACAGGGAGGCGCAGCAGCAGATAGCACGCAGGTGCCATAATGTCATTGCACATCCACGCTTCTAAGGGGCAACCAATGCACAAAAAACCCAGAGGAAAGGGGAGGTGCAGTGACATCATGGCACCTGTGTGCTGTCTGCTGATGCTTCTCCCTGTTACAGCAGGGATCTGGACCACATCCCCAGTGCCCATTCCTCCGACGGTCCTGAATGCCACCCACACAGGATTGACCCTCTAATTCCAGAAAGAGTGTCCAGGTAGGTGAGGTGGGCCCCTGCATCAGGGGGTGATCCGTGGAGGGCTGGGAAGTCCTGGTGGGGGTTACCAAAGGTGGAGGGTCACAGCAGGGAGTAGACGTCCAGATCAAGTGGGCTCCTCTGAGAAATGCCACAGCCCTATGGAGCAAAAATATAATATACAAAAAAAGAAAGGACCCTTTTATATTCCTTAGAGAAAAATGGCACCCTGTTACCCATAGGTTTCTCTTGATAATTTTATGATAAGTCCTGTACAATTCCTTTCCCTAACCCCTGCTCCAACCCAACACATTTGTAGGGGTCTCACCCAGCATGTTCCATTTCATGCAAATACATTATTTTAAAAATGATGAACAGGGCCGGCCCATTAGTGCAGCAGTTGGATTCCTGCTTACGATGCCAGAGACCCGGGTTTGGAAACGGACTCAGGGCACTGGAGGGCCAGCTGGGGAGAGATGGTTGGGAGCGTCCGGAGACTGCTCGCCACTCCCGGGGGGGGGATTCAGGACCCAGCATTTGCCAACCTCTGGCATAGGCTGGGGGTATGGCAACAGGCTGGGGCCCTACCGGGGGGGGCATTGGGGAACGCTGGCTTACACCTTGATGTTGTGGTAACCACACCCCAAGGGGAGCAAAGTGGAAAAAGCTCCAGGGATGACCGGATGCAGTCATCGGCTCCTGTTACCATTGAGTCCCTGATGCGGCCTAGTTTCACCCTAGCAGCACCCGGGCCAAGTATAGTGTGCTGGCCGGCACCTATATCCCTCGGAGGAGGGGGACCTGCCCAGCGAAGGGTTATGTCTGGGTTGCCCGGGGGGCTGCAGATATGGGATGAGGGGCTGGCATTGAGGCAGGGGCACCAGTGGTGACCTTGACAGACCTGAAGGAGTGGCCACCCTGGAGGAAGGAGGAGGAGGTGGATAAAAAAAAATGATAAACAAGGATGCAGTGTAAGAATTTGAAGAGAAAAAGTTGAAGCATCATTTGAATACCCTGCTGTAATCTCAAGCTAAAATCAGGGGTCCATAGTATTTATTTATTTATTTATTCATTCATTTGTTGACCAGGTAGGTGCGCTGGTACAGGGACCGTTTTCAAGTTCGACCCGGGCCATGGAGATAGCACAGAAAAGAGCAACAATACAGAGCAATCCAATATGCAAGACAATACAGTACAAAGCACTGTGAATTACATTACAGCAACACTACAGAACAATACAGTATACAGAGCAATACAGTACAAAGCCTTGTGAATTTAATTTCAGGGAAGAGATTGTAAAATGGTATTAGGTAAGAATGGGGGGTAGAGAAGAGAGTACAAATAATAAGTACAAAATAGCAAGTGATCACTAGACTGGTAGACCATTTAGTAACAACGTCCTGGCATGGCAGAGGCAGGATACAAATAAATAGGATTGCACTAGGTAACGGTGAGGTTTGGGCCATGGTGGCGGGGAGAGAGTAAGGTTACATGTCAGTCAACCAAGGAAGCAAGAGTGAGGTTAGCAGAAGCTTTACTCTTAGAAAAATTGGTCCCCCATAACAAAATCCTGGTTCCCCTTGCTACTGTACAGCACAGAAGATCTGAAACATCTGACAGAAAAAGGGTTTGAGCAGAATAAAGCACCTTTCCATGGAATATAAGTTCATAGGTTCTCCAAGGGGTGTTTGAGCAAAAAAAAGCACCTTTCCATGAAATATATGTGTCCAGTTTGTAGAGCACTGTTCTTCTTTATTCAAAACCTTCTAGAAACCAGATTTATACAACAGGTGTTACAGGGAACAGGTAGGTCCTCTTGGATGCTATCCAGGAGCATTTCCTGACACAAGGCATCACAGAGACAACAGGAAGGAGGCCATACTGGACCTAGTGTTGTTGGATAGTGAACAGGCCCAGGAGGTAGAAGTGAGGGACCTCTTAGTGGGACGTGACCACTGCACAGTGTGGATTTACATCAACGTGGTAAAAGAAGCAGCCAAGACCAAAGCAAGAGTGGTGGACTTCAAGAGGGTGGACTCTGGTAGAATGGGTGACATACTAGTTGGGCACCTTGTAAAGCTCAGACCGGAGGTGGCTGCAGGTCAGAAATGGTCCATCATTAAGTTGGGGTTAAACGAGGCTACAAACACTTGCAAGAAGGTTTATAATAAGAACTCCGGGGCCAAGAGATCTAGCTGGTTTAACTGGAATGTGGCAGAGAAAGTGAGGGAAAAGAGGTTAGTCCAGAAGTACAAGCATACTTTGAGGGAGGAGGGCAGGGAAGTCGACTCAGAGAAAGCTCAAGAGGCATGGTGAGTGGTCCAGACAGCCAAAGCTGCAAAAGAACTAAGGCTGGTGTGGGGGATCATGGAAGGGGAAAAAGACTTTTTCAGGTACATAAAGGAGAAAAGAAGCAGATGGGACAGGATTGTTAGGATAAAGAGGGAGGGAAGATGGGCAGAAAATAGTGAGGATTAGGCGGATGCACTGAAAGAGTATTTATGCTCTGTCTTCACTTGGGAAAGAATGGGCCTATGCCACAGAGGAAAATGGGGGAGAAACGTGGGGTAGGGAGAAATCTGATGGGCTGATTGGGGTTGGCAGGGTCTTAGGGACCTTCGGGTGGACAAGGCACCTGGCCTGGAGGGAGTGCACCCGAAGGTCCTGAGGGAACTGGTGCAAGTACTAGCAGCCCCTCTGGCAGACTTTATTAATACCTCACTGGAGAAGGGGTGCATGCTGCAGAACTGGAGGACAGCACATGTGGTGCCACTTCACAAGGGAGATCCCAGGGACGAGCCAGCTCACTACAGGCTGGTCAGCCTAACCTCCATAGTGGGCAAGCTAATGGAGACCATTCTAAACGAAAGGCTGATGACCTTCCTTGAGTTAAATTGCCTCCAGGACAATAGGCAACATGAGTTTGTAAAGGGGGAGATCCTGCCAAATAAACATGATAGACTTTTTCAACTGGGTCACAAGGTCGTTGGACAGGGAGCAGGTGGTGGATGTCCTATACCTGGACTTCAGCAAAGCATTTAATTCAGTGCCACATGGCAGGCTGATCCGCAAGCTGAGAGACCTGGGAATTGGAGACAAGCTTCTGGGGTGGTTCAAGGGCAGGCTACAGGACAGGAACCAGAGAGTGGCAGTGGGGGACTAACCAAACCTAGACCTGTAACCAGCGGGGTCCCTCAGGGCTCAGTATTTGGACCAATGCTATTCAACATCTTTATTGTTGACATAGAGGATGGGGTCAAAAGTAAAAGCTGACTATTTGCAGACAGAACTAAGCTCTGTGGGAGGGTGGACACAGAGGAGGGGAGACAGGAGCTCAGGGAAAACCTAACTAGGCTAGAGAAATGGTTGGGCATCTGGCAGTTGGGATTCAACACTAAGAAATGCAATGTCATTGCACCTGGGAGCTAGAAACCCTGGGGCCATCTATTGACTGGGAAGGGGGGGGCATACAGGTGGCCACCTCAGAGAAGGAAAAGGATCTAGGAGTGTTGATCAGGGGTGACATGAAACACTCTGTACAGTGCCATAAGGCAGCAGCCAAAGCAGATACGATTCTGGGCTGCATTGTCAGAGGAATCACCTCTAGGAGGGAAAATCAGATTTAGTATTTGCCGTATTGGTCCTTGTAAGAACAGATCCAGAAGCAAATGATTTGATACCTTTTATTGGACCAACATAGATGTAACAAAAAGAACAAAGCGCTTTAGCTTTTGGACCAACAAGTCCTTCGTCAGAAGCATAATGACAGTTATTTAGAAAAGCCAATACTTTTAACACCCATATCATGCAGGAAAAAAAGCAGAAAAAATCCCCATTGGTTCAAAATACTCATTTAAAAACAACAGAAGAAGATGTTAGAGAAGCTTTATAGTACCATTTCACCTTCAGCTGATAGGGTCTAAAGGTATGACCTTGACGTAAGACTGTATCACCCTTTGAAATCTGTCCCCTGCTGTATAAATCAAATATGACATGGGCTGTCTTAAGATATCATTTTTATCTTCATTTGGAGGCACCAGTCTATTGCCATCTCACTTGTGGCTTCATCATTAGTGAGATATCAACAGAAAAATTCCCTCTCTTGAAGATAAAACATTATATCTTAAGTCAGCCCATCTCATATCCCCTGTATATTCCTTCCTATTAAAAAAGGGTGATATTAATGGCCTTTATCAATTCATGCTGTAAAGACACTTGCATTAATTATTTACTTTTTTATTTATTTGAAATTCACATCTTACAGGATGTTCTTATGAGATACAGTATTTCATTTTCTTGTAGGTCCCCAGGTATGAGTAGAGTACAGAGTTCAGTATTTACAGGCCACTGTGGTAAACATTTATATATATGGGGGTTACCAAGTGGATTTGTGATTTTCTTGCTAGGAAGTACAGGCATTCCCCAAGTCACAATTCATATGCCGACTATACAGAAACCCTCCCACAGTGAAACCCCCACAGCGACACCCCGATGGTGATGGACTTTGCCGCAACTGCTGTTTCATAGTGAGCGACTTTGCGGCAACAGGGGACATGTATCTAACTCCACTGTCTATGTGTCATGGAGTTAGATATCTAAAGTAAGGGAGGGTGTGGGGGCACAGCCCCCTGCAACCCGCATTGCTTCCTACAACTGTGTCGGTTGGTGTTGCGGTGTTGCCGGTCGTCGTCGGGTCACGTCAGTGTCAGGGATGTTGCCATGTGTCCACCGCTGTGGGGGACATTGTGATTAGGGATGTCGCTGTGGTGTTGTGTGTTCCACAGCTTTTTGGATGTTGCTGGATACCTTGAGGAGGACCGTAGCAGTAGAGTTTGTTTGGCTGAGGTCACACTGGAAAGGGTCTAGGAGCTGGTGGCTGTGAAGATGGTCACAGAATTGAACATGAACAAATTAGTTGTCTGCATCCCCTGGAAACTGTGAAATCTACCTCTGCATCTTGTGACATGCTCTTGAGGAAAAACAGAGCACATTAATCAAAACTGCTTTAAAACATGAGCTCATGCTGAGCAAATTAATACCAAACATTTTAGCAAAGGAAATAGTCTTCTTGAAGCAACTTTTAAATAAAATATAACCCCCTATTAGTATTCCCATGGAAAGCGGTTCCCCTGGTTGTAAGCAGATAGTCAAAAATCTGGTTTTAAAGAGGGATGGTTTATTTATTTGTTAGGAATATGTATGCACAATACAGACAGAGATGTATATATTTAATTTCTAATGTGGTCCTGGCAATTTGCAATATGGTCCTTACTCAGTATGTCTTATACACTAAAAATGTATAGCATGCAGCAGTCTGGCTGTGGACTTGTTTATAAAATCTTTGATATACTGTCTAAAATAAGCCTCTAACAAGAATTGTTTATTTTTACAAACTAGTTTGTCCATGAAGCAGAGATCTTTTTTTAGCTCTTTGGCATCACTGCCTGCTAAGTATTAGCCTTGCTGCTGTGATGCAGTGTGTATGTAAAAACTTAAAGCCTAAAGTGGATTTTTTACAGATTCCACATGTTGAAAGCAGTTGTACTGTGATGGAGGGATAGCGTAGGAATTCAGAGGGACTTTTAAACTAATGCAGTGAATGTCAACCTGGTTGGCATAAAACCTCCAAATGGATGCCATGTTGATGAGCAAATGATCAGTTTGGTGTTTTTTATCAACCTGGGGCATGACTGAGCACCATGTATGGTGCAGTGATGGGCCTGGGAAAGTCCCTTTAGGGATCATTTTATATATTTATGACCTAAATCCAATTCATTTTGTTATTTTATGGGCGTGTAAAGGGAATACATGATGGGTTGCAGTGAAATAGCACATTTATCTCCACTAGTAAGTAGTAAGACCCCTAAGTCATTAATAGAAACTGTCTTATTAAACTCTTGCATTATTCCACTGCAACCCATTAGGTATTTGATATATACCATACCACACCATTTTTAATGGTTTATTAGCATTCTGCCTGGGTTTGGCTTAAAACTGACCTTTCCCTTATAAACTGTCTATCTGACCCATTGTGTTCCACAGTCTAGATCAGGATTTCTTAGTAAAAATAACATGTTCTAAGTGTAAAAACGTGTTCTAAGTGAAAATAAAATATTTTTCACAAAATAACATGATTTAGTTATGTAATTTATTCAGCACTGGTGCGGTGCATATATAAAAATTGCCTGCCTCTTACATATTTTTATTTTATACTTTGCATGTCAGGATTATGGATGTTTGGGATTTCTGCCACTCAAGGGCTATTGCTGTACCCTGACTTCTACATTCCCAAAGTTGTGTTCTGGGCTGCAATTTTCAGGATGTGAACCTCATCTAATATTTGTGGTTTGGCTTGCTAGTGATTTAGCTTGATGCTTAAATGCAATGTGGTTATGCATTGCTCTTAAAAGAACTCTTAAAAAGTTTCAATGCACATTTCACTTGACTGGCATTTGCAGTACCCTCTTAACATTTCTGCAAGTTACACTCTGCTGGCACGAGAGGAATTAACATGCTCAACAGTAGCTGAAGGGCACTGAAGGAATGTTCTTTCACTGCTACAGCAAACAAATGGATGCTGGCCTTGAGTATCATTGGTGAAAAGACTTCTGCACCATAGACCAACTAGCAAGAGCTGTTTTATTTATTTAAAATGTGTTGACCAGGAGAAGCACAAAGAGCCGTAGCTTATTTCCAGATTCAACCCCCTGATTTTGGGGGGGGGGGGAGAGTTATGAGATGGTAAGAAATGCAATATATGAAAAACAATAAACACAATGTACAATACAACATAAAGTGGCAAGTGCAGTGTATTACAGCACATTAGATGGTGCCAGGTGCAACATTAACAAACTTGGCAGAATTTACAATGGCAAAATTGACTAGTGCTGTGTAAAACACAGAGGTCGGGATATTCAAAGGGTTGCGCACTGGTAGGATATTGAATGGACTGTGGCGCAGCACAAAATCGATCTTGGCAGGGCACAGTGTAATTGTGTGTGGCGAGGATGCAGGGGGCATGCCCATGCGGCAGCACATCCCGGATATTCAGCCTGGATGTGTGGTGCATGCCAGCACAAATTCTGCAGTGTGCGCATAGGGGAGCTTCAGGGTTGAGCCCTTGAGGAGTGGGAAGAACTCCCAGCCACTCACAGGCAGACTGCTATATTGCAGGGTGCAACATAGCAGCCTCAAGCCGTGGGTGGCCACCCACCCACCCAGAACACCATCCACAAACACACACATATCCCTGGTAGTCCAGTTGACCCCACTCCCGAGTCTCTGATGCTCCGATAAATGTAACAATAGACTTTCCCTGGTAGTCCAGTGGCCCCCCTCCCTCCCGAGTTCCCGAGGAATGTAATGGTAGACCCACCCTGGTAGTCTAGTGGACAGTCCCAAATATGTGAATGAAGTGTTTCATATATTTGGGACTGTCTAGTACAGTATGCCCTGCAAGCCCATACTGTACCTGTCATTTGGCGGGCGGCTGGGCGGTATGCCCACTGATGATGGGGGGAGCTGGGCAGGCAAGGGGTGCTGTGTGGGTGGGAGGGTGGGGAGGTGCCACTAGATCACCAGGGATATGTGATATGGCGTTGTGCCGTGATCATGGCAACGGGCAGGGGTACCACGAGACTACCAGGGAATTACATGACAGACTTATTCTGGTGATCAGGGACATGGGAGGGAGTGGGGGCCACTAGACTATCAAGGATTATTCCTCATTCATTTCCGCATTCACGGCTATGGGCAGGGATTGCCCCGGGATCCCCACCGCACACGTCATGCTGTGCAGGGTGCCAGGCGCAAGTCGCCGGGCTGCCCTGTGCAAGGCATGTAAATGGGGCCATAATGACATGCAAATGGCCCCATTTGTGCCTTGCATATATTATGGCCTCATTTGCATGCCCTCCGCTGAAAATCGCGGGTGATGCACCTTGCGCAACTGCAGTTGCGCTAGTACATCCCCTTACTCCCTGTCCATGGCTTGTGCTGGCGCAGTGCCACTGCACTGTGCACAGTCTGTGCCATATTCAACGGTGTATCACCATGGCGCATCACCGCTGAATATCACCTGGTCCTGGCCCCGGTGCATCCCAGTTGTGCTGCACCCAGGCTTGCGCCCCTGCCAGGTGCAGTCTGAATATGTGGGTCAGAATGTACTCTAATGGTGGTGTACCTCATAAAACATGTTTCTAATGGTGTTTTACCTCACAAAATGTGCTCCTAATGGTGGTTTGCTTCAAAAAACATGCTCCTATGGTGGTGTACCTCAGAAAACGTGCTCTAATGATGGTGTACCTCACAAAACATGCTCTAATGGTATTCTACGGTAACTCACAAAACATGCTGCTAATGGTGGTGTACCTCACAAACTGTGCTCTAATAGTGTTTGACCTCACAAAACATGCTCCTAATAGTGGTATACATCACAAAATACACTAATGGTGGGAATCAGTTAGTAGTCAACCATTGTTAACATGGACAGTACACATATTCTTTCTAGCACCCATGAGGATATCTCTATCTGCCAATCATAATCTTTAGCTTTATTTCTGCATGTTTTTTTTTGTTTTTGTCTAGGATTGTTTTGTTTGCTTGAAATAATGTACTACATGTCATATGGCCAAACATTTCATTAATAAGGCAGTTACCATGTGTTGTGCAGCAGCTGTCTCCTTGCAGTCCCAAAGCAGTTCTCATACAGCTGTACCCATCTGTTGTGCACTGCAGTTCTGCAAGAGTAATCTTTTATTAAAGCAGGGATTGAGTTGTTTGTTTAGTTTACCAGAAAATGTATGCTAGTTCACAGACCTGTTTTCAGCTGTGTCCTGAGATGGGAAAAGGCAAACATAATTACAATAGGCACAAAATACAATGAAGGCAAGCAATGCAATCATTAAGGGGGTTATATGGTATATGTACATTACAGCAAATTAGGGGACAACAATTTCAGACCATGGGACGAGTTTCACTTTTCAGTTTTATTTATTTAAGTGGGTTATGACATCAACTTCAACATTAACAACATTCTTTGAATTTTAAATTACATGTTCGTATGCTTTCTAATAAGCTTAAGAAATTATTGTGCTTTTTTTATTGGAATAAATCCTGCTTTAGTTTTAAAATTCGTAAACAATTGGTAAATTACTTGTTTATATCACAAATAGATTATGGTGATTGTATCTATATGAGAACAACAGAAGCAGTCTTAAAAGTACTGGATCCTTTGTATCACAGTGCATTAAGATTTATTACTGGTTTTCCGTGGCGTACTCATCATTGTAAACTTTATCTAGAATCAGGCTGTCAACCTTTATCAGTTCATAGAGAAATCCATTGGATGCATTATGTTTATAAATTTGTTCTTAACAAATTGCCTTTATATTTGATGGAATCGGTTATTAAAAAAGAACATAATAGATATTCTTTTAGATCTACCGATTTTCCCCAATATTTCCTGCCAAAATTTAAAACTTAGTTTGGTAATTATAGGTTAGCAGTAGCAGTCCCCATGACTTGGTTATCTGTTCAAAAAAGTTAAAATTGACAATTATTATTACATTGTCGCATTTTAAATGATTGCTTGTGAGATGAATGACATATGAATTTAGATGCTTTTAAGTGAGCTGTAACTGTTCAATTCTGAGAACCTATGTAATTTGAAATACGTTTTTGTATTTGTGTTTATATGTATGTGTGTTCTATGTTTTTGTACTGAAGGATGCAATTGTAAAAGAGAGATTTTCTCTCTATCTTGCTTTCCAAATAAATTGATTGATTGATGATTAGCGTTTATTTTAGTAAACAGCAACAGTGCTCAATTGCAAAAGACATGCAGAAGTTAGATGGGTTTAGTGCTGTGATTTTGGTGCTCCTCTAGGTGGCAATTTTCAACAGCAAACAGTAGCACAGACTGAGTGCAGTTGCGAAAGTCAAGTTACTAGTATTGCAAAAAGATAGGAATTTCATGTTAATTTATTAAGTAGCAGCCAAACCACACAGTGACCAATCCAAAATCTCTCAGACCCATGGGAGGACTCCTGCTAACACCCCAGCAGCTTAAAGCCACACTGGCACTTCCTCAGGGCATGGAGCTAAGTTGTATCATCATGGCTTATATACCAGTAATTTAAAAAGCAGACCTCAACAAAAAATGTTAATTAATACATTTTCAACCACAGCTTAAAGCAAAGGTGAAACAATGAGCCTGTGAATCATGGTACAGAGATGTTAGTGCAACTACTGGTGTAGCCAAGCTCTCCCACACACAGACAGTCCACACATAGACGGATTAGATGCACTCACTGAACTAGAGGAAATAAACACACAACTCCAGTGTTTCGAAACAGTGAAAATGTATTGCTACTAAAGTACGTAGTGCAATGTCAAACAATCACAGCACTGTTGTCTAAAATGGCCAAATGCCCATATACCACTCAGCCCCCTGATGAAGCTCTAGCAAGTGAACTGCTGGGGCATTTGGCCATTTTAGATGGCAGTGCTGTGATTGTTTGGTACTGCACTATGCACTTTGGTAGCAATAAATTTGCACTTTTTCTAAACAGTGGAGTTGTGCGCAATATTTTCTCCAGTCCCATGACTTCGTCTACTTTTGAACTGTTCACAACTTAGCACAGCCTGAGATTGGCTATGTCAAAAATAATCTACCTTAGTGGCATAGAAGTCAGGATGCTTTACCAAACCCAGCAGTGAGAAGCAATTTTTAGAAAATGATAGTAGAAATTAATACAAAACTGAAAAGCTTCAGGAAAGAATAATTAGCAGAAATTAATGAAAAACTGAAAAAGCTTCAGGAAAGAATAGTTTCACTTATCTATACTCTTACCAAGGGTCCCAACAGGACAAACCCCTTCCAAACTTCACTTTCAATAAATGTAGGGTCTTGTCAGAATTCATTATCTAAAGAGGAAAGATATGGGCAGTAAATATCATAATACAGTTACACTTCTTTCTACTAGTTTACAACAGGAAGTACAGTTATAAATTAAATCTGGTACTAGAAGAAAATGAGGGAGTTGGTTTCGTAAGAAGGGCAGAAGATCCCAGTCCCCATGTAAACCACAGGGGGCAATTACAAGCAACAGGATTAACAAAGCCAATTTTCACATAGACTCTGAAGTAACAGTTGCATGTTGAAAAGATACAATTAATATGAGAAACTGTGCCTATCAGGTACAGGCAAGGGTGGTTGCTAGATAAGATTTTCATGACCTCTTAAAGGGAAAGTCCCTCAACCTATTTTCTGTATACCTTTGTAGTTTGTAGGCATGTACAATGATTCCCTCTCTTACACCCAGCTAATTTCATCCTAATTTAAATTTAAATGAAGTTGCTTCACTCTGTTTTGCCCTGTTGTGAAAACCTGTTTGACTCCATTGCAAAGGTCATGTCCCCACTCATGCAAGAAATTGTGGTAGTTGACGAAGTGTAAATGCACAAGCCAGCAGAAGTGCCACTCTGTCATTTGTGTTGTATGTCTTCTGAGATGTGTTCTTGTCCTGTGCTACCAGCAAACATTTTAAGATCAGTTCCGTACCGTTTTTTGTTGTTTAACATTTGTCTGAGTTGGAAAAACAAGCTTACAATTAAATGTGTGCAGGAAATCTAAGGGCACATGACCCATTTGTTGTGAAAGCAGGTAAGCATGGTTTCATGTCACAGATAATAGGGAATATTGTACTATATATAGTATGGAATATCTGTATAGTGTTGCTACAGCGACTGTAAGACAGTGAAGACCAGTACAGCAACAGAATTGGCTGCTTGCTGTACTGGTCTGCTGTCTTATCAACGCCACTGACTCCAGGGAGTTTGCCCCTTCCCTGAAACAACTCAGACTCGGAGTTGGTAATCTTTAGTATGGTGGGTGCAGGGGGCAAAGCCCCCCACAAAAAACACTTGTGTTCCTGAACAGCACAGTGCTGACTGTCAGCATTGTGCCATCGCTGTAACAGCATTCAACAGGATTCCTGTCAGTGCGGCATGGTGGAACCTGGAATAGCATATATAACTTCCCTTTTTATTAATAAATCAACTGTATGCTGGCCCAATGGCATGGAGGGCTGAGGCATCATGAATTACCTCCTGCCATGCCGGTGACCTGTGTTCGTGGTGTGAGTGGGTCACCAGGGGTCGGCTGCGGTGGGAGAGGATTGAGCATCTGGAGGACAGCTCTTCCCTCCTCTCCTGGCGAAGGGTGGGACTGGAGAGTGGTTCATGCCTGGTCCCTAGTGGCAGCTGGAGGCTAGCACACCAATTCCACAAGATGGGAGGCAGAAACGGAGCAGATGCCCGGCATGCCGTGTGTGGAAGCTCATGTGGCTTGACCATTATCGTCATTGCACACTAAGTCCCACACTCAGGGATTGGGAGAAACTGGAGGCAGAAAATACAAAGGACTGGCAGGATGATCCTGGCCCTCCACAGGTGCCGCATGTGGCCAGCTGGCACCTCAAGCCAAAGGTGAGTACCAGTGGACGTCGGGGTGACGGGTCTGGGGGGGGTATGGAGGAAGGAGGCCAGTCAGCAAGGAGAAGAAAGAAAATAAGCAAATAAATAAATAAATCAACTGTAGGAGTTACATTCTAAAAGCTACAAGGTGGTATGTGGCACTTTACAGACAGTTTCCAGGTACTATGTTTTACGGCCAGCAGCGGTGTAAACAAAAATAAATAGGATTTTGGGCACACAGCAACATAACTACCAGACTAGGTATCAGACCAGGCTTTCAGCTCAGATATCACCCCTCCACATCTGGCATTTACAGGCTTGCTGTTTTTTGTACCCTTCCCCTCAAGTTTAAAAGTCAGGCTTTCAGCACACATGATCCCTTCCCTTGGCGCTTACAGATAAATACTTACACAGAGACTTGCTGACCCCCACCCCAGGTTTCAGGCCAGACTTTAAGCACAGATGTCTCCCTACCCTGGCACTTCCAAAGGCATACAAAAACAAGCAGACTTGCTGTCCCCCCCCAGATTTCAGGCCAGTCTTTCAGCACATATATTCCCCTAGCCTGGCAATTCCTAAGGCATGCAGATAAGAGACTTGCTGTCACCCTCCCAGGTTTCAGACCAGGCTTTCAGCACAGATATCCTCCTCCCGTGGTGCTTTGACAAGCAAATGGAAATTAAATCGCAGAAAAGCAGGTCACTTGCTGAGCAAAGTTTGCCATCGGGAGACAAGCATAATGACATCAAAGGGTCAGAAAGCTCAGTAAGCAAGCAAGCAAACAAACCTCCTAGCACATCCAGTTATTCATTCGCATAACAAAACATCACAAGCACCAGTATCCTTCCAGCTGCACTGTTTCCAACTCAGACATACTTTAAACAACAGGAAACAGCAAGGGACTTGCATTGAAAAGTTTGATGGCCAGCACAAGACAAGAACACAGCTCAGAAGACATACAACAGAATTGACCGAGAGTAGTATTTCTGTTGGCTTGTGCATTTACGCATCATCAACTACCATGATGCCTTGCATGAGGCTGGTCATGACCTTTCCAATGGAATCAAACAGATCTTCATACCATGGCAGAACAGAGTGAAGCGGCTTCATTTAAATTTAAATTAGAATGTAATTAGGGGCTGTAAGAGAGGGAATCATTGCCCATGCCTACAAACTACTGTACACAGGTATATAGACAATAGGTTGAGGGGACTACTGTATCCCTGAAGCTGTAAGAGTTAATTTTGTATAACCACTGGGTGGCTATTTCTTTGGAGGGAGTCTTTATTTTGAGCTGCTTATCATAGTTTAGCTACAGAGACAACAGAGGCAGAACCCTTTTATCAGCCCAGCCACTTATTTCTCAAAACCGAGAGACTGGAGTTCTAAAATCCTACTGTTAGTGCTGACTGGCAGTCTCCTCATCAACAATGGTCTGACCCCTAATATGTACCAAGCAGTAATCAACACAACTCACAGCAATGCAGTGGCTCCAGGACAATGGTGAGAGGCAAATCATAGAAGGAAATGTAGTCAGCTAAATTATTTCTCATGACAGGTTTTTACCTCAGCCTATGGCCATTGTGGTTATAAACCCGACAGGAGAGATTTAATGTCTCATACTAGATGTGGTTTTGCTTTACACATTACACAGCAGCATGAATAATAGATGAAGCAAGAGGCAAGTTCTGAGTAACAACAGGTAGTCTCTGCCCTTAGGCCACCATGTCAGTGAGTGATCTGACAGACAGCATGTCACTTCTCACTCAATATACCTTGTAGAGTACCCCTGTAACTAACTTCTCCCTCTGGCATCATATGTCATAGAGTGCAAGTATGGCAAGAAAAAAGGTAATTCCTTATTTATTTATTGAATTTTATTGACTGGGTTGGCCCACTGAGACTGAAAATCCCTTTTTCAGGGGTGACATTAAATTAATTACATGGAAGGAAACACAATAAAAACAGGATGTCAGCAAACAATACAAGCTATAACAACCGCATCAATATAAACACAGGGGGTCCGATTCTCAAAGCCCCCCTGAATGGCGTAAGGGGCTTGCACCACAAGGAATGTCACAAGGTGCTGCTTGCGCCACAAGATGCTTTGAGAGGAATTCAAAAAAGCAGTCTGGGTCAAACACAGGCTGCATGTGCCTAAGGGACCTTGCACCATCCTTGCAGCACAAAATGGTCTGTGGTATGGCACAAGGGGGCTTGATGCGGACTCCCATATCCCCTAGTTTGGGATTCACAAGAGCCTTCAAGAGGGTAAATTTCTAAGTACCGTTGGACCTAGGATACTTAGAATTGTGTCCTCTGGGAGGGTACAGAACTTGTGCCAATGTGCTGCTGTAGCCCTTCCCAGTCTCGAGCCCCTGTCTAATAAGATAATCACATCCCTGGTGGTCTAGTGGATCCCCCAGCTCCAGTCCCCTTTTTATTAAAATAATCATGTCCCTGGTGGTATAATGGAACCCGCTTCCCAGCCTGATCAGCCCATATAATAAAATATCTTTCCCTGGTGTCCTAGGCTGCCTAGCAGACCCCCTCCCTATCCCCAATCTCCCCATAAATAATGAAATATATTTCCCTGCTTATCTAGCTGACCCCTTCCCTATCCCCAATACCCCCTATAAGATTTATATATTTTCCTAGTGGTCTAGGCTCCTCACTTCAGCAGGTAGTATTCTCCACCACTCCTTCGCTCCATCCCCAAGCCATCGACTGAACAGCCTCCACTCACCACTACAGCCAGCCACTGAGTGAGTTATCAATCAGTGAGCACGCACTGTATACAGTACGCACTCCTTGACAGCTCAGTCGGGGACTGGCCGTGGTAGTGAGCGGAGGTTTGTGCCGGTTGCCAGCTTGTGGATGGGACGAGGGGAGCAGGGTGGTAGGGCACTGCCTGCCAGGGTGGGAGGTCTGCTACACCACCAGGAAAATATATATATAAATATTTATAGGGGAGATTGAGGTTAGGGAGGGAGTTCCACTTCACCACCAGGAATGAGATTATGTGTATTTAAAGGGGATGGGAAGGGGCTGCTAGCCGCCAGAGACTGCTGTCTAAGTGCTGCCTGACCATGCCCGCAGCTTGTAGAAAACCTCTTGGCTGCACCTTCTCTTTGGTGCACTGCTACCTTTGTGGCAAGCTGTGGGACTTTGCCACCAAGACCCTACCCGATAGTGAATCAGGGGCAGGGTCCCTAGCACACCAGCAGTTGGCGCAAGCTGCCTTCGGCGCAGCTTGCACCGACCTTTGTGAATCGAGCCCAGGGTCACATAGTTAGAAAACTTTGGCTCATATGCAGCTAGGAACTAACATACAGCAAAACAACATATCACGTTTGTTTAATACTGCACCACCATTCATATGCGTATTGTAATTTTCAGACCTGTGTATGTTCCACATCTTAACCCTTTTGTGCCTCGATCTGAAGGAAGCAATGCAGTGACATAGCTATGCATACATTTTATGATAATCTGACATTTGCACTCTAGACTAACTCAGACTCTTTAGCATAAAATCTAGTGCTTTTGTATATACGTCTCTGTAAATAATAATTTATATAAATGTATGTACAGACTTGTCATATATGTTAAATTCAATATTCTGTCTGCTGCTGGCCTGGTGGGACCCTTATGAAAATGATATCGCCTCCTCATAAGATGATGTTAGTGGATGAGAGTTTACTCAATTAATATGACAAGAAACCTGAAAGAAATGCTATTTTAAATTTAACACATTCCAGATGTTAAAAAAAGGTATTCTCCATTTTTTAGTCCAATGCATAATCTTAATTAAGTCAGTTACTACTTTGAAAATTTAGCATCTTCAGTTACTTATTCTGAAATCATCTATAAACTCAAAAATGAAACATTGAGTACAACTTTACATCTCAGATGATGGCCCCAGATGCCCCAAGGTGTTTATGAAAGCAGACAGTCTGGTTACACAATGAAGGGTTGTTGTATAGGCATTTATGATGTGTCCCCAGGACAGCTTTGTAGATAAGACTTTTTTTATATGGTCTTTAAATGTTTAGTAAATAAATATGTTGTTTTCTTCCTGATTAGGTGAGAAACCTTACAAGTGCACCTGGGAAGGCTGTACATGGAAGTTTGCTCGTTCGGATGAACTGACCAGGCATTACCGCAAGCATACAGGAGTCAAACCCTTCAAATGTGCAGACTGTGACCGCAGCTTTTCCCGCTCAGATCACCTGGCCCTTCATCGCCGGAGACATATGCTGGTTTGAAAATAGTGGCATCCTGGGAGAATATAAGAGCTGGGCCTCTTACATGCACAGAATTCAGCAGGGCTGAATCCTTTCCCTATCAGTGTTACAACAAGGGCATTCCACAATGTCCAGAAAGGCAAGGAAGGAAATGTCACTCCACTCCTTTCTTCCAGTTAATCCCCACTGATGGCCCATGACTGTCTAGCAATTGTCTTTGGTTTGGCCTGCAAAGAAGAGATGTTAGTGGTGTGTGAATGGCCATCATTCTCAATGTCTTTTTTTTCCTTGAGAGACATTTTTTTTTTCTCAAAATGCTTGTGAGGCAGACTTTTTCTTAACAGTTTGGCAATGTTACTTTTGGTGAATATTTCCATTTTGAAAACCAGCTACCCGTACCAGAAGATAACATGAAAGACTTGGTGTCATTAAATGTTTTACTTCGGTTTGTTCCTATGAATGATGTTGAGTCCTTCACCTGAAAATGATGAAGTACCAGGCAGTTATTGATAGAAGACTTCTGCAGTATGGAGGGTGGTGTTTTAATACCAGACAGCAGTTTCTTCAGCTATAATGCACCAGAGATGAAGATGCTCCACACAACTGTGTGGCATTCTGCAGTAAACTCTGTAAATGGAAAGAAGAAAGTAGCATTTTTAGGGAGGTGCTGTGTGCTCTAATACTGCTTGTCCTTATGCCTCTTTGTGAGGTCCACATAAGTGTTTTTTAATAGAGCAGATGTATTTAAAAAAAGAGAAAAAAGTTATTTAAATATGAGTGCTGGGTTACAGAGTACAGCTGTTGTCACCAGTGCTGTCATTGAGTATGTTCTGAAGGATCAGGAAAACATGACATCTTGTTTGCAAGTTTTACCCTAACAAAGGGTGTGGTTATCCGACAGTGGACTTCTAAATGATTTAAATCACATTAGTGTACTTCTACAGCAAGATAGGGAAAAAACTGCTGCACCCCTTGGTGACAAAAGCAATAATATATTGAATTACTTTACTAGAGTAATCTATCTGTAGTAATATTCAGAATATAATGAAGCGGTTAAACATTTAGTTGATGCTTCTGTTCCCAAACTGGCTGTTTTGACATACTGTAATGTTTTAATTATTGCAGTCGTTTTAGTCCTTTTCTTTTTATTTAATGTCTACCTAGAGCTCACACGGGGGAAAAAAGCCCCCATCAACCCCAATCCACAGCTAGAAAGGCAAAACAGGCATACCTGTGGACGTCCCCATAGTTGCTATCCAGCACTATTGTGGAAATGGTCAGAAGATTACATGCACTCAATGAGAAAAGTTGCATCTACCCATTCCACAGTGCTTCCCTCCCTTGGGGTTGGGGGATATTCTCAGTCTCTAGTTTGTTATGGTACAGCCAAGATTAGCCGAACAGGGAGCAAGCGATCATTTCACTGGGCCTCTGGTAGATATTGGTCAGGGCTTGCTGGGTGTGAGGTGCAAGTAAACTGTGCCACTGCCATGCTATCCCTGAGTTTTCTATCTAAATAGTTTGTAGTTTTCTAAGTATATAATCAGAATAGCAATATATATAACAAAAAAAAAAAATATCTTTGTAGCTGTTTGTAGCAGCCCTTAGGTAGGAGAGAATAATGACAGTATTTTTGTTCCATGAAATAGCACAGAATGTATGTTCCTTCTCCATAAGGGGCCTGTTAGCCACACAAAAAGGGAAAGGAGTTTTAAAAAATTAGTTTCTAAATGAAGGTTCCAGAAGCCCTCTTTGCAATATTGTTCATTCCTCACCAATTAGCTTCCAGTATTGTACAAAAGATGTATTCATTGATTAATCTTATAGTGTTAAATGTCCATACATTTTTTTATTAAAATATCATCTGTGGATTCAGGAGTGGTATTTTCTGTACATGTCCAAACCCTTAATCAGACTCAGGGCTCATCTAGTTAGCCAAGGATGAAAATAACTTGTTAACAATGTCCCTGTAGAACACCCTACGTTTAATTAATTTGCCACAGCTCATTCAGCTTTTCTTCCAGGCCCATGAGAAGTCACCTATTACAGAGGCAGCACTCAGAATTAAGAAGCACGCATAAAATGCCCTCCATGAACCTGAAAATTGGCTCCTTGTAAGGAATGGCAGAGGCCACTGATTTACAGTGATTGAAAAAAATTAAATACAGTTTTCAAGGTTTGAAATTCCAGGATTGCACCAGTAATTGCTAGTCTAATTTCAGGATTTTACTGGTAGTCTGCTGTCAAACCTTTAGTGTGTGTATAAATATTTAGAATAAAAGAAGGATAAATATAAAGCAAATTAAAGAAATCAAAATGAAAATAGTGCAGGAAAGAATTTCTAGAAAAATGCAAGATCTGTACATTCACTGATCTGATAAAAATTGTCAAATTCCATGACATGCTTTGTTTTTACTTGTCTGTAGAACATTCAAATACAGATTGCTACTGGGCTTTATGGTAAAAAAAAAAAAATCAGTGGTCTTGGGAATGGCCAGCCTAAATTTATTTCTGATGTGTGAGTAAAAAAGTGTATCTATTTATCAGTCTTTAAGAGCAGAGGAAATGATATGTAACTGTTCATATCATCAAAGTTTACAAAAGTTCCAGATTTGATTGGAGATATGTTGCCTTTTTGATTTAAAAAGCTGGAAGTTTGATTTTTTTTTTATAGGATTCTTTTTCTTTGTATTCATTTTCTTGCAAGCTAAGTAAGAAGGGCTTGAATATATGAAACAAACAGAGCTGAATTATGAAAAACATTAATGAGTGTGTGAAGCCTTAGAAAGTGGAAACTAGTTTTGACAGGCCAATGTGGATGCAAAGAGCACAAATTTAAAGTGGGTGTGCCACTTTTGAGAAAACTTTGATAACCATAATATTTAGACTGTGCAGTCTATAGGTCCAATTTTCAAAGAGCCCTTAGAGCAATGCAAGTTACGTCACTCCAGGGCTGCAGCAAACTCTGGGTGCACTAGGGACCCTGTGCCCAGTTTTACAAAAATCAGGGTCCTGGTGCTAAACTTCCCAGGTTTGCTGCAAGCTGACAGCTACACCAAACAGTTGGTGCACTTGCATGAATTGCCACAGGGATTCCTCCCCCCAAGCCTGGCACAACACTAGAGATGCTGGAATGAGTGGGTGGTGGTGGTGATTGTGCTGGACAGGAGGGGGCCTGGGGCAGAAGGGGCATGAGAGGTGGCATGGGGAAGTCGAGATTTTGTATTGTACCTATGAATTATACTGTACAGGGGGAGGTCCAGGGACATGATGTACAGCTGCCTGGGCTACGCTTTCCTGGTGCCATGTCACCTTATGTTCCTGAACCCCCCATATAGTATAATTTATAGGTACCGTACAATACAAAAATACATACAAAAGCAAATGCACCCCACCTGGTGCCACAGCACTCCCATTAATGCCTAGTTGTCACCCCAGCTCCCCCTATGCCACCTCCCTTGCTCCTTCTACCTCCACCTCACTTGCCCCTTCTGCCTTAGCAGCCCACTGTCAGACCCCATCCCATTGGCACAAACCGCTTAGACCAACTCCTCGTTGGTCTAAGTGGTGCCCCTTGCTGCATCCATGATGGTGCTTGCAGAATCCCCCAAAAAAGAGATGTTGCAGCCTCGACTTGGCACAAGCCCCCTTGGGATCTGGCACACCTGTTTATTTGATGCAGTCTTGGTGCAAGGGGGCTTTGGCACAGATGCATCAGGATGTGATGCAGGCTGTGTTAGAAAATTGCAGTTGATGCAAGTTGTGATGAAAGTCACCCCTTATGTTAAAATTTTTGACGCAAGTCCCGTGTGTCATTCTAGCCCCTTTGAAAATCAGGCCTCATAGTTTGTGTGTTGTCTGCATTTCTCTTCCCTGTTGTTCTTCATTACTAGAATAATGTGTAGGGGAAATGAGATCCTTGTTCCCTAAAATTGATCTGCTTCCGCTGGTTAAGCCTTTGCTGAAGTCATAATCCAGTTTTGTGACATCGCACTTTGCTGCCATGGAAAGGATTATGATGTTGCAGAGGACTGTGATTTCAGCAAGGGATTAAACAGCAGGAGTATAGCAAGGGTGAATGACCAAGATCCTGCGTCCATGTATGTGAGCCTAGTAATGAAGAATAAATGGACCAGGAGTGCAGAAAACCTATAGACTCACAGCTGAACTGTGTATAAATAGTATGTTTTTAAAGTGTTCCTAAAAGTGACAAAATCACTTTAAGACAAGGCTTTTCTGACCAGCAGTTGGGAGTTTGTCATATCTAGACTATCTTAAAGAATGGCTATAGTTTTGCAGTCATTTTGATTGATGCTTCACTATATCTGTCCAGTGGCTACACATATCTATACATTTTCACCTATTCATGAAACATGCCTACATGTATGTTGCAAGATCAGTATATTAGCCCTACTAAAGATATATTGATGATTATATTGGCATCCTAACAATAAAGACCGTACACTACCTATAGTAGTTAGGTAAAAGGAAGCCATAATATTGCATGTTGCTTAACTATTTTTTGTAGCCATAATATTATGACCCAATGCCACTTTCCACACCCATCTGATTCTAATATTTTTTTCATATGTTAACTTGGGTTGGGTTTTGCATTGGATCCTAAAGACATCTCATTCTTGGCAGACTTCTCTCTGTCTTGCAGCCTCATGAATGGAGACAATATTTCATCATGCTAAGAATGAATGTGTAAGCAATGTATGCAGGTAGTTCAGAACATTATGCTACTGCCAAAACGTATTGAGGAAGACTGCTTATGGCATTTCTCAACAGGCTGCTGCTTGTATATATAACCACACACAACACCCTCATCATCATGTTAAAGAGATTTGCCAGTTTATAGCAAAAAAATTCAAAGTTGACATCAGCAGAACTCAGAGAAGACTCTGAGAGAAAATTAATTTAGCATAGCACAGCACAAGGCATGAAGGCAAACTTGATGAAATTATAGTCTTTTTCTTTCCTTATTCCTGTATTTTCCAGTGACAGAAAATTACCCCAGAATTTGAATTTCAGGACCACATCAACTTTTGGGTACCGTTGACATTTTTTTTGCATCACAGCCTGTGGCCATGGAAACAGCCCTGATGTCCCAAGTTGAGAATTATGACCTCAGAACAAGAAAAGCAACAGGGACAGAAGAAGTCTAAATAGCAAATAGCTATTTTCTTGCAAATATCTTTAGTAATAACGAATATAATGTTCAAAAATTCAGTTTTGGGGGCAATGTTAAGGAGCTTGAATCTTGCATGTGCCAACTGTCATTGTTTTTCAGGAAACTGGATAATCATATTGTATTTCATCACCCAGAGTGAAGCATGATATTAGGGGCCCAATTTAATAATAACATAGCCATTATATGGTATAAATTATAACTGTGGTGTGTACATTTCTGATGTCCTTATAGTACACAGTTATGAAACACCCTATGATTAGGATATTATAAATATAGATGCAGTGTGAGTGTGTGTGTAGAATAATAAAAATAACCACTGACCACTGTAATGGTATTTCCCAGACAGCTTATAAAAATGCAAAACCTCATTAGTCTGCATTGGATACAATGGTTTGAGGTTTGAGGTAATTAGTTGTGATGGCAAGCAGGCTGGTCAGAAAAGCTTTGAAACTGTTGTGGTAGTTTACAGAATAACTGGTGAAGACCAGTGTCCTTTGGTGTAGGTTAGTTCTTAATTGAACTACCATTAAACATAAACCCTGTTGTTTACATTCTTTAATATAACTGTACATTTGAGCTTGTGTGAAGTCTGTTTTATAACTCCAGTGTATTTGTTTATGTGTGTGTTTTAAAACAGTCCTATTTTTCTTTATTTATGTTCCTTATAAATGCTGCCTTTTTTCTATCCAGTATTAATTTTTTCATTACATGATTTCCTGAACCAAGTGACATCATTTAAGCAACAGCCTACACTGAGGCTTTCGATGCAGATCTTCCACTCAACTTATGTCACATGGTTCTGGAACTGCACAGTAATTTAAAAATAATTATTGGACGAAAAATACTGTGGGCTGGATATTCAGACTGTGCCGGGCATGGGCACAAGCCTGGGCGCAGTGTAACTGGATTGCGCCAAGGCAGGGACCTGGCGATATTCAACAGTGCTGTGCCATGGCTCAGCACTGTTGAATATGGCACTGAGGGTGCACACCCTGCGCATGGTGCAGTGGCACTGCACCAGCGCAAGTGGCAGAAGGGAGCAGGGGGATGCACCAGTGCAAATGCAGTTGTGCTGAGCGCATCAACCGCGATATTCAGCACTGGGCATGCAAATGAGGCCATTATGCATGCAAGGCACAAATGGGGCCATTCACATGTCATTATGGCCCCATTTGCATGCAGTGCGCCAATCCCCAGTGACTTGCACCTGGCGCCCTGCCAGGCTGCAGCCGTCGGGGACCGACGCCCTGCAGACCCATGGCAGTCCCCACTCCCAGTCACCTGATCATGGGCATCTGTATGAATAAGATCCCTGGTGGTCCTGTGTATCCCCCCCCTCACCCAATCACGGGCATCTGTATGAGTAAGGTCCCTGGTGGACCTGTATATCCCCCCAACACCTGATCGCAGGCATCTGTATGAATAATGTCCCTGATGGACCTATGTATCCCCCCCTTCGTCCGATCATGGGCATCTGTATGAGTAATGTCCCTAGTGGACCTGTGTACCCCTCCTGCCCGATCGTGGGCATCTGTATGAATAAGGTCCCTGGTGGACCTGTGTCCCTCCCCTTACCTGATCGCAGGCATCTGTATGAATAAGGTCCCTGGTGGACCTGTGTATCCCCCCCTCACCCGGTGCAGGCATCTGTATGAGTAAGGTCCCTGGTGGACCTGTGTTTCCCCCCCTCACCCGATAGCGGGCATCTGTATGAGTAAGGTCCCTGGTGGACCTGCGGATTCCCCCCCCCTTGCCTGATCGTGAGCATACACTCAATGAACATCCCTGGTGGTCCAGTGGAACCCCTCCAACATCTGATTGCAGGCGGTAATAGCACAAGAGACCCTGGTGGTCCAGTGGTACCCCCCTCCCCACCTGCCCACTGAGGTCCCTGCCACCCAGCACCCCCCGTCATTGGCGGGTGGCAGCACCCCATCTGCATGCTGCCTGCCGAATGACAGCGTACAGTACTGTCTGTATGCCTGTTGGTAGACTGCGTAGACCAATAGGCATGCAGACCATACTGTACTACACAGGTTCAATATGTGAATGAACCGCGTTCATTCACATATCGGGCCTGAGTAGTACAGTATGGTTTGCACACCCATTGGTCCATGCAGTGGACCAATAGGCATTCAGACAATACTGTATGCTGTCATTTGGTGGGAGGCCAGGCGGCATGCGGGGGGGGTGCTGCCACCCACTGATGGGGGGTGCTGGGTGGCGGAGACCTCAGTGGCGGGTGGAAAGGGGGGTTACCACTGGACCACCAGGGTCTCTTGTGCTATTACCACCCGCAGTTGTGCATTGTGGGATTCCACTGGACCACCAGGGATGTTTATTGACCGTATGCCCGCGATCAGGCAAAGGGGTGGGAATCCGCAGGTTCACCATGGACTTTACTCATACAGATGCCCGCGATCGGGTGAGAGGGGGGGATACACAGGTCCAACAGGGACCTTACTCATACAGATGCCCATAATCAGGCAAGGGGGGACTCTGCAGGTCCACCAGGGACCTTATTCATACAGATGCCCATGATCAGGAGATGGAGCAGGGGGGGCACAACGCTCCCAGGGCAGGGGGCTTGGGGTCAGTGTTCTGGGTGGGCTGGTAGCCACCCACGGCTGGCAGCTGCCATATTGCACCCTGCAATATGGCAGCTCACCTGTGGGTGGTCTGGACTTGTTCCTGGTTTTACCAGGCACATCTTTGCACCCCCCCGAGTGGCGCAAGGCAGGCTTGTGCCAGCATATGCACCGCACATCCTGGGCTGAATATCGGGATGTGCCGCATATGCATGGGCACACCCCCCACACTTGCGCCGCATACATTACTGTTGTGCCCTGGCGCAGCAGGGGTTGCACATCACAACTGGCCCCTTTCAGTATCACGCCAGGGTGCATTGGTGGGTTGTGCATGGTGCATCCCTGTTACGCCATGCGCAACCCTTTTGAATATCCAGGCCTGTGTTAACAAGGGACCATAAAAATGGGAAAAAGAGAACTATTTCAAAAGGAAACACACAACAATACACAGGAGTTATTAAACAAACTTCACACATGCCCAAATTCACAACTGTGTACAAACATGTAAACAACCAGGTTTCTGTTCTTTTTAACTTTAAAAGCAACAAACCGTAATCTTGCACTTTGACATCACTTTATGAAAATGGCAATTAATGGATCGAAAAGGTGCAGTATCTTTTCATGAGGGTTTTATTTTGAAACAATAACCACTACATTTGTACCTACAAAAAAGGCACTGATGATGTTTTGCTAACAGCTCGAGCTTCGCTCTCACAGTTTATGTGCATCGTCAGACATTCTTGATACAAATATACTCCCATAATACATACTATGGTACGCATTATCCTTTATGGAATTACTGACAGCAGTGTTTATCATGTGGCTGTCCATTACTGTAAAATACCATAATAACCAGCTTCAAAGATATCAGTTGTTTACTGGTTATTACAGTGCTCCATAATTAGTGGACAACCGATTGATATCAGTGCTGTCTGTTTTATCATAAAAAAAACCTGTACCATAATGTAAAACACTCTTTCAAAGGCAGTATTGCTCATTTGCAGGATTAACTATTCAAAATGCTTTAAAAAAAGACTTTACCCAGTGCGTTACTCGGTCTCCCCCCACCTTCCTGTGCGCAAGACACCATGGAAGTTCCTCTCACCTTTCATTCACAGTTTGTCACTGCACCACTGACTGTGGAACAGTGGCAGTCTCCTCTCTCCCCATTTCCCACAGACTCAGTGTTGCATGATGTTTATGACAAACTGACTGTAGTCAGCAGTTGACTCTTCTGAACTTGTTTTTACAGTCTGTGTCCCCTACTACCAGTTAAACAAAAAAGTTTATTCTCACAGTTCGTTTTGTTGTTCAGTGTTCTGTTGCCATTCCCATTTAAAAGTAAAAAAATGCTTACTTTGTGAAGTGTTCCTGCATAAACTTGATAAGTATTACTAAATGTACTGTAAGTTTAGCGTTCAGCTACTGGACTTTTACAAATCATTACAACCGCAACCTTTCTACTGTTTCTATAAGCCTTTTTCACTGGAATGAAACAGGATTTAGAAAAAACAGGATCCAGCTATGTTGATAAATACTGCTAGTCAGTAATTATTAAAAATAAAATGTGCAGATGTGTTATTACTCATTTTTTCCCCGCAGCCCAGATGTGTGATGCCTAGTTAAACCCTTAGAGCTTTGTGCATGGGGTTTAAGTGGCATCACACACTTCGGGTGTGTAAAAAAACTTATACTGCACATCTGCACATATATCATTCTGCATGTAGTTTCTTCTCTATCTATGTCAAGACAAGCAGCAGAAACAATTATAACAGAAGCCTGAAATACCCTGTAACCATCTTTTCTTTGTGAAGTAGCTATCTGTCCTGTCAAAGCATGTCACATTTCATATGATCTCTTTCAGTCCAGGAAGGTTTCAAAAGGTTAAGAAGTTTATAACACTTTGTGGAGAAAGAAAAAAAACAACTGAAAGGATACTGCATCTTGAATTGATATAATTTACTGTACAGCAGTTAAAATACAATGTAATATATGTGATAGTGGAAAAGTATTTTGAAAGTTACAGTTTAACGTACTGTAGGCTGTAAATAGTTTTTTAAAAGATGTGTTGAAAGAGGCTTTTAATTTTAGTCACAGAAAAATTGATCAGATATACCTTTAAGTATTGCATCCTACTTAGATGAGTATGATTAGATACCGAGGTTTGTGAACTTTGACAGAGCATACAGTATGCTGCCTGCTCTGGCCCCTAGGGTACCCTTCAGGCACAGTACCATTTCAGAAAATGCATTCTTGAGTCAGGGTGACCTTTAGAACCATGCACTGTGTGCATCATGCAGTGTCACATGCTGCAGAGTGTTCAGCGTGGAATAAGTTTGAGGTGAATCACAGTGAAATGCAGTATATATTTATAAGGGGAATCTGGCTCGAGGATACTGACTAGCTGAGTCTAGGAGCTGCAGGTGCAGCATTGGAGCTCCCCAATGATTATAGCAGTGCTGTATCTCTCTACAGCTGTTTTCTGGCATGTTTTTATTCTCTCTCTAAGGTGACAGTTGACCCCAGTTGACTCCAGCCATTCTCTGTTTGTTGCTTCCCAGTGAGTTGAAGCAGTAGTCACCAGTCTAACTCCAAGGGAATCTTATCTTTTTGCAAAGTCCCAGATGGCATTGTAGGTTATTCCTGCTTCCATGCTATTTCAGTGTTATTACTACTGTAGTTATTATTCATCTGTTTTATTTGATAGTTAATAAATGTGGAAACATATCTAAGTGTGATAAAAAAAAAAAAAAAAGTTTCCCAAATTTTTAGAAAATTTTAGATATTAAAATTTCCCATGGGGTAACAATACATATGAGTCAGGTTTTGGTATCAATAATCCTTTCTCACATGAAACTCTTAACAGCATCAAAATGAAACCTACAATATATGTATTGAGTCTGTAACATGGTGGTGGGGAAGAGAGTCACAGCCTACCTGTGCAGCAGCTACCTGTTCACAGTTTTCAACTTGTCACCCATAGTTGCTTTTGAGTTCTGGAACATCTAAAAGTGGACCTTTGTATATGAATGTATGCTTAAAATACTAAGTCATATGCATATTAAAATATATAGCTGCTTTTAAATATGTAATTTTGCCAGGTCAGACCTAAATTTTACACAGCTATGTATTTCAATAAAAAAAGAGATGTTATGGGTTTTTGGTTTAAAACATAAATGCACTGAATGTTTTGAGTGTTATGAATAAAGCAGTGACCTAGCTTGGCCAACAGTAAGCACAGAAGTTTTTCTAGCTTGCCGATGTTAAGTGAGAAAGCAAAACATTTTAGTGTTGAACACATTCTTAGGATTCTCTAATGGTGTGCTTAAAGACAGACCAAACTTTTCTGTGCTGCAAATATTGTATTATCTCCCCATGTCTCTCTGCGATAACCATCACCAAGCTAACCTTTCATATAGTTGCTAATGGGGGATGTAGCTCTTATCTCTCCTCCTCTCAAGCCTGGCACAACCAAGGTACAGTAACATGCTGCATTAAATCACTGTATAGTTCCCTAACGCCCCATTCAGTCCCGGGAACTGAACCTTGATAAGAATACAGAGGGTTTTCATGCGAATGCTAACACTACTGTAATGTGCCTGGCCATGACATTGTCCTTTTTTAAAAGGATGTGGTACTGATTCCATAAAACTGAAAGATGAAATAGCACAAATCTGCTTCTAGAGCAGGTACTAAGTTAAAGCTTTACCTGGCACAGAATAGCTTCCCATACATTCTATTTTCAATTGAACCACTGCTGACAAGACACTGTCAAAAGGATATGTAGCAATAATTTGATGTGCGTGTTAGCAGAACTTTAGTTAAGAGAAACACAGAGGTAGATTACTTACCAAAGGTAAAAGCAATTTAGTGTTTGTTCAGTTCTTTCATGTTTACATTTTCTCAGGCTTCATTGGCAAGTAATTTTACCTAGTGAAGAGTAATATATGGTTCTGCCCATCAGTGAAATAATCTAGCAAGATTAAAGATTCCTGTCAAAGTAAAAGGCCCAAGAGACTTATTACTTAAAGACTGATTCTAGAGAAGTCCCCCCTCTTCAGCAAGTGTGCTAGATGAGGTTGAACTTTGCTTCAGTGAATTTGTGTATACTGTTCAGTCTTACTTTTCCTTCTCACATATATCTTTATTGAGAAGGAAAAGTAAGACTGCATATAATTCCATCTTGCTTCACCTTCTCACACATATCTTTAGTTTTATTTTTGTATTTAGGATTTTGGTAACTGGGTATGAAGCTATGGGCAAGGAAAGAATGCCAATATTCAAGGGGGATCCAGAATAAATGTAAAAAAAAGCACAAAACTTATATACAATACATAATACAGAAAACGTCAGGTATATAAAGTACACACAAAGTGTTGCAACAAATATTTCTGTTATAATATCAGTCTTATGCACACTATAGTTAGGGGCTGAGTTTCCTTCTGTTAAAGTGAACTCTTTCAAGTTCAAAATGATTAATTCAGAGTTATCTTATGGGTATAGTCTCCTGCTAGCAGTGGTATTGTTAAACAGTTTCATCTGTGCCTTGTCAAACAGTGCAGTCTGGAATTCCATTTGCAACCTGCTAAGTGATATATATTTCTTTATAGAGGAGATCAGACTATGAAGAAAGCCTTACTCTCTCTTCACACAATTTGGAGGTGTCTGTTAGAACAGAAGAAATTGGCAAGTTAAAGTATGAGGTACATTCTTGTACCTCTTCTCTTTTCACAAATGCCTCCACTTTACAAATACTTATAGAGCAGAAGGCATCAGTGAGTGGTAAACCAGTCTAACTTCCTGTATGAACAATGCAATAAAACTACAGTACAAGCATTTAGGCATCATTTAGACAAACAATATATGGGTTAATATGCTGCATCAAGGGTGGTTGGTGTCATTCCATGGATTGACTTTACATAGTAGACCACCTGATTCATTCCAGTGAAGGATACTTTACATACAGTAATGTATTATTGTAGCTAAGGGTGGGCATGCCTGCTATTTCTCTAAAGGACTAGCTGAGCCAAATCTGTGTCAGAGGTCTGGTTTGGCCTTAACAGCCAAAGGGTACACCGTGGCAAAGGGGATGCCATAGGTAATTTTGGATACTGTCATACCCATGATTCATGGTATAGCATGGTGTTCAAGCCTTTCAGCAGATTTTTGTTTTGTTTTTAGAGACTACTGGCCCATCTGTGACAGTGCTATTTGACATAAGAGTTTGAGGAACCTTTGTTTGTTATTATAAATAACCACAGTATTTCATATTATGGTTATCATGCTACCATCATTCATACTGCAGCATCTGGAGCCACTTGTATTGTCTCTGATTGGATCAGTTCTGCCTATGATCCGGGCTGAGCCAGCTCACTTGCTGGACCCTTAGCTGATATCCCACGGATTTACCTAGCTCTTTTTGAAGGTTCCTCTAGCACTCTGTGGTGCAGCAAAGTATAAGCTGTCACATTGAAGTTCTGAAAGAGTTCATGTTGACTGCTTCTTTAACAACATGTGAAAACATAAAACCAGTTAAGAATTAGGGAAACCTGAGATCTTGCTTTCTCACTTGGCATCTGTATTCTCTGTAAACAATGCAGTGAAATTATTTACTGCCAGTTAAAATATGCACTATAAACGTCTGACCACATGATGTGGTTTACATTATAATGGGGGTAAAACATTAACTTCTTTCTCTTGTGGAAAGCCAATTATTAAAACAGCATTTTGTCAAAGCTGTTAAGTTACCAACTGTTTAATTTAGATAATGAAACTGCATAGACTGCAGAAAATATGTCCATTGTTCCTTCCCCCTCCCCTCCACCTTACTTCACCTTGCTGCATGTTTGGTGATACCTTAGTGTGAGAATGCTTATAGAAAATGGCTAACATTAACGTACCAGTAGCAGACCCTAGATTGCCAGTCCAGGCAAGAAAACCCATGAATGCTTCAAACCTTTATTATTTTGTTTTCTGTTCAAATGTTTTCTAGTATCACATTATTTCCCATTACAGAAATACCAGTATAATTTTTCTCATAATTTTCTCTGCATTATACACTATGTAGCTTAGAGAATACCTATAAGTTTATTAATATTATGTAAGTGTTGTTCTCGTATTTATGTATAGTGTATGTATTGTAAATATACTCAGAGCTTTTTTTTTCCTTTTACTGTAAAATGGTGATATTGCCCTTCAATAATGTAAAGGGAGACCCCCTCTTAATGAAATTCTGTCAGAGGATGATTATTCCAATCTCTTCTCAGAGATTTAAATGAACAAGTGTTAACGTTTTTAATGGTGTCTCAAACATATTCTGTTGGTGCATTGCTTTTCTGTATTCAACTTTCTTATGAATTGAGCTGTGAATTGAAATAGAGTTTAAATCTTTAAATGTATGCATTTGTATAATTATCTGAATGGAGGCATGAAGGTTAAATAAAGCATTTTGTATGTAACAAATCTTTATTATTGATGTGAATGTTTTCAAGAGGATGTGCAACTGTCACTAAACATTTACCAGTAAAGTCTACTAAAAGAACATTGGTTGTAAACAAAGCTTTCTTTACCATTTGTGCTTTTTTTTTTAACAAAAATAATTGTTTTATTTTGGTTATATGTGACTTGCTAATAAGAGAATTTTGAATATCTTTCTACCTTTCTGTTACTTTGCATTTCGTATATAATTTTAATTGTATGTATTTGACATACTATGTTGGTAGAGCAACAGGTGATATATATCATATAACAGGGCCTGAAGGAACCTTTCAGACAGCAAGGGTGTAAGCCAGGATTACTGGACTTAACATTTGGTGAAGGCTAAGATGGGGAAGGGCTATACAATTTAGGGAAGCCTCCACACCTCTGTGGAATCACTGCTCATTCTCAATATAGCAAGTTAACTGTGTGAACCTCTGTTGGGGGAAGCCCTGCAACTCAGTCACTCAAAAATGCACTTCTTTATTGGAGACCAGTGTGGGACACCAACACCAATAGTCACTATACAAATGTTATCACTATTTACCAAGAAATGATGGTCTGTAGAGAAAGTCTAAGAATGGTGCACATAGTGCCCAACAAGATGGTTTGGCAAACAGTTAGTGCACTGCAGGCATACTTTAGGTTCCCCTTTTGCTATATCACAAATCATGTACATTCTTACTTTAAAGTTGACAAAAAGTTAATGAAGAGACCTCATCCCCAGACACCTATGGGACAGTAGCTCTTGATCTGAAACGTGTAACAACTAACTGAACCTCTTTTTCCAGTCTTTGTGGAAACTACAGGCTCTTAATGCTGATAGGTGAAACACTTGGTCCTCTGGACTGAAACAGTGGCCTTATGGAAAATGGCAGCTTCTCATTCCAAACATTGTTTTCCCATCTGGGGACCTCCCAGAGTCAACTGACCTGCAGAAAAGCACCCTGTCCTTTGGGATCCAAAGCCTTACATATCCGCACTACAGAAAGGTGCTTGTTTGGTCGAATGATGTGGTGCTTCTCCTCCATCTTCTGGTTCCTGAATTAAAGGACAACAGTCAGCACTAAAAGCAACACACCCAAATGTGAGGCTGGTCCCAGTTTGCACTCTGTGTATAGAAATTATTTTTTTACTGTTCATTGCAGCATAGTAGACATTATCAAACTGTTTCTGCTGACATCCAAGCTGACAGTTTCTGTAACTTTAAATCCCATAATCACTTGCAGCTGACATTAGAGGAGGGCTGCAGTAGTAGGAGATTTAATAGTCTGCAGTGCATTTTAGAGTTTCTATAAGGTCTGATCTTTTCTTTGTTGGTCCTGCTGGCCTCCCTGGGCTATGTACAGTCTCAGAGGACTGTACCTAGCCCTGGGAGAGCAGAGAGACTAGCAAACATCTGATCAGATCTTATAAAATCCCTAACATGCAATGTGGGCTATTGAATCTCATATTGGTACAGCCCTTCTCTGATGTCACTTGCAGGGGATTCTGGGATTTGTAGTTTCATAAAATGGCAGCCTCCAAGTCAACAGAAACAATCTGATGTAATATACTATACTGCAGTAAACAGTAAGTACAAAAAAATATATTTTTGCATGGTTGGGTGTAGGGCTTTTAGTGTTGGCTGTTCCCCTTTAAGACCCCTGGTAACTAACTCTGTCAGGCAGGGAGAGCAAGCATGCAGCACCTCATGGATTCATTATAGCCACTGCCTTGCAACCCAACATGAAGTGTTTGGATGTCTATCCCAGTGATAGAAAACCCAAAAAACCACTGTGGGCCTAAGGCATAGAGCATACCCCCGGCACAGTGACCCTCTTGCCACATGGGTGCTGACTACATCTCTCTGGAACTTGGACCTAGAACTGAGAAAATGGTGGGGTTCTATTTATTCCTGCTCCTTGAGTGAGCCAATAGAGTGACCTTTGCTAGGGGCAACTTAAACCTGGCCATAACTCCCCAATTTGGTAACAGGTGTTGCACATCCATGGGAAAAGTAAATGCAAACTGATTATATGGTAGGTCATTCAGCCTTGTGAGGATTTTGAGAGCCAGCTTTTTCAAACAGGTATCCATAAATAAGATGCCTTATAAATGGCATCAGTCCGCAAGAGTTTGCAGCCATGGAAATAAAACTTTATGAAAATTATAGAACTTGGAATACAAGTTCAAACTCTGCACTGTGGTTATGCTCCTCTTGCTGTTCATATGTCAGATTTGTTTCTGCACTGAACAGAGGAGTCACTCCAAAGTCTGCTCCAGCCTTCTGGTCAATTCAAAGTTTTATTTTTTGTTGTTTGTTTTGCAGTTATATAGTTAGTTGTTTTGAATATTCTGCATTAGGGTGTTTATTTGAATAATTTATTATTTTTGTGGTTTCGCCAGTTCCCTTGCACCAGAGAAGGTTGCTTTATAACATGGTTCCCACCTGAGAGAACCAACTGCATTTTGTGTTTAAAAAAAAAAGAAATAAACATTATTATGTTTATTTGAAATTAAACTTTTTTTTTGTGTGTGTGTGTGTGTGTCTGGGAACTGTTTGCTTAATTTTAAAGGTTCTGTCAGTGTTTGGCATGACTGATAGGACCCCCACCCAAAAAAAACAAATCAGGGCCCATATGTTTTAAAAATTGTGCAAAGTGTTTTCAGCTCTTGGCAATGGCAGACTGCCACAAGCTTCTTCTAAAAAGACTGAATCTAGATCATGCTTTTACTAATTGTGAACTTTGCTAAAAGTTTTGCTGTAAAACCCAAAAGAAAAGGGCTTTAGAAAGAGTACACTTAATGGCTTCTCATACTGCCTCAATGTCACCAAAGCACAAGAAAGGCTCAAAGGGAGTTTCTAATGATGGTGGAAAGCATGCATCAGAGGTTTTTTTCTCCTCATAAGCAGCAGTCCCTGTCAGAGGGGAAAGATAAAAAAAGCTAAAGCTGCTCAACTATCCAAAAGGCTTGGAAATGTTGAAAAGGACATTGGGGTGTCTTGTAGGGGGGTGTACTGATGGAAGGGTGAAACCTCGTCGGCGAAATCCCCCACAGCGACATTTTCGGCAAGTTTCAAAAATGTCACTGTGGGGGGCCCGCCGGCGAAATCTCTCCCTTTCGCTGAGTTTTGCCCCCCTTTGAGTTAACTCCAACTCAGAATTAACAACCTTTAGAAGGGGGGTGCGGGAGACACAGACCCCCCCCGGCATGGGGGAGTTCAGGGGTCAAAGCCCCCCGATAGAAACACAGACTGATGACTGACAGATGAAATTTTGCCTGTCGATGTCAGGGATGTTGGTATGCTGAATGTTGACAACATTGTTGTCGCATCAGCACAGGTAAACCTTGTAAGGGAAACCCTGATCCCAGTGATGGCAAAAATACAAGTAAAAGAGCCTCAGAGCAAGTGCTGGAACTAGTGCCTGCTAAGAAAAAACAAGCGAATAACATATCCATGCCACTCCTCCTGCAAAGGAAAATAATCAGGCAGTGAATAAGAAACAAATGCCCTCGACAGAGTACATGACTAAGGTATGGCAGTTTTTCCAAGCCTTACAAGCTATGGGAAACTTACTTAATGTGTCTACCCCCTTCCCCAAGCTCTGGGTCCACACCACTTTCCCGTAGAGGGGGTGTCTTGTGAAGAGGAGGAAAGTGTACCTACAGACACCGATGGCTCACCTGACTAATAATTTGGTTCCTCTCCTAGGCCCACAGAGGATTTCGCCTCTTACTCCACATTCATCATACAGATGGTGAACACCCTCAACATCCCCCTCATGAAATAGATGAGAATGAAGAGGAAATGTAGTTCATGGACATGATGGGGCTAGCCCCTATAAGAAGACTGCTAGACTCCACCCACAAGTCCCTTAAAAAGGCTACATCAGATATCATGTCAGTACCCAATTCAGCTGCTGGCATTGATAAAAAAAAAGTTGAAAAGAAGTATCAGGTGAACAGACGGGGTGGGATACTTGTATGGCCACCCTGATAATGTAGGAGTGGTACAGGCAGCTGCTTCTGTGAAGGCCAAGGTGCCTCTCTCCACACAGCGTTCTGATGTGGATTCCAGGAAACTGGGTACTATGGCCAAAAAAAGTACACACAACAGCTTCCCTGCTGCTGAGGCAAGCAGCCTATGTGGCATACACATCCCACTACCAGAAAGCATTGTGGAGTGCAGTGCTGGCACCAAGTATGGTGGATGGTAAGATGGCACAAGAGCTGGCTTCCATAGCAAAGTCAGCCCTGGATGCCACCAAATACCAGTTCCACATTGTTGTAGACAGTAATGACTCTGCCTCATGAGCCTTGGCTCTTGCAGTGGCATTAAGGAAGTTTGTCTGGCTAATGGTTAACATCCTTACCCAGGACACTCAGGCTAAAGCCACTGTTTTCCCCTTTGAGGGAAATACCCTATTTGGTGACAAAACAGAGGTATACGTGAAAAAAGTAGATGAATACAAGTCCACTTCTAAAAGTAACACTGAGAAACAAAATGCCTTCACTTTCCACAGGCCTTATGGAAGCGGAGGAATAGGCAGGGGTTACTATCCATGACCCTATGCTGCCTACAAGTACCAGCCTCAGCGAGGGTATTACAGGGGCAGAGGCAGGAAGGGCTTCAGGTGTGCTGCAGCACCAGCCTTTAAGCCACAGCCAGAGAAAAACTCCTAAAAAATTTTACCCGTGTTGCCAGTCAGCCATTGCCAGCGGGTGGAAAGATGGTGCACTACTTCCAGGAATGGGTAAATTACCACAGACAAGTTGAAGTAGTTGGTCAAGCATTATCCATGCAATGCCAAAGTTTTCCCAAACTGCAGATACAAAAAAAACTTCCCACCCCGCTTACCAACAGGAAGGATTCGTCTGGAACTGGAAGTAAAGAAACTACTGCAGGCAAAAGCAGTAGAATAGGTTCCTGCCTCACAGCGGGGCAAGGGTCTCTTTTCAAGATACTTCCTGACCCACAAGAAAATTGGGGAGTAGTGACACATTTTAGACTTAAGGGGGGTACTTTCAAAGACTTGTGTCCATTTTCTGGATACATTTGCACACTGCTGTCTGTAAAGGAATTTCACAAAAAGGTGGTCTAACTTTATGGTGCTAGTACCACAGGTGCATCCAGATAATGGATGCAAGAACCACAGTGGCAGCCAAAAGTGCCATAAACTGTGGAAAATGTCACAAATGAGACCGGGCGTGTGAGAATAGGACATGCTCATTCTGATGCATTTGCAAGGTCAGCACATGTCTGAATTATGGACACAAGTGCTGTGTCCGATGCTTTGAAGATCCCACAAAGACATTTGAACAAGCGTATAAAAAAAAAAGTTCAAGATGGTCACACAGGGCACAGAGATACCAACCCTACAGTCAGGAGATTGGTTGAACTCACTGGATCTGAAGGATGCCTATTTCCACATTACAGTCAGACCCAGCCACAGAAAATATCTTCAATTCGGGCTGGGATACTGCCAGTGTCAGTTTTCAGCTATTCTCTTCAGTCATACCTCAGCACCAAGGATATTCACAAAGTGCCTTGCGAGGTGGCAGCTCACCTAAGAAAACAAGGTACGATGGTTTTCTGTAGTCTCCGAGAAAAATGTACAAGAGACAAGGTGCTGCATACAGCAGGGAAGGAATACCCTTGAGAGCCTGGGATTCCTCATAAATTTGCAGAAGTCTCAGAATCATTGCAGGTGCTGGACTTCATAGGTGTGTAGCTGGATACCTTGCAGGGAAAAGGCTTTTCCTCCATCTGAAAGGATTTCAGGTCTGATTGCCAGTACAGAATCCTTCACACTGGGCCACCTGGGCCTGCAAGGGATTTCCTGCAACTACTGGGCCACATGGCTTCACCCACAGCTGTGCTGTGGGCCAGATTTCAAATGAGGGACATTCAGTATAATCCATGAGATCACTAGTCCCAAAAGTTAGACATATTGCCCAAGATGGTATCAGTCACAAAACCCTTTGTGCAAGCACTGGACTGGTGGAAGAAGGAAAGAGCAAGAGTGGTGGAAGAAGGGCAACCTCAGAGAGGACATTCCTTTCCTTCAGCAATCCCCAAAGAAAGTTTTCATGACAGGTGCTTCACTCCTGTGGTGGGGTGCCCACCTGGAGGATTTCACCTTAAGTGGCATCTGAAACCCTCAGGAGACTCTAGAGCACATAAATCTCCTGAAGCTCAGGGCAATACTGCTTTCAATGCAATCATTTTCCTGCAAGCTACAGGATCAGTCTGTCCAAATTTGGACAGATAATGCTACAGCAATGTACTAGATAAGAAGGGATGCAAAACTGTGCATAGAAGATACAGTACAAGTCACATTAAACTGTTCCTCTAGCTCATTGCTCTAACATTTTTATTGTGATGACAATTCAGTGCCAACTCTAATTTCTGCAACTGCAAACTGTTTTCCAACCACCCTTCAACTCTAATGCAACTCTCTTTCAATTGTCTTCAGCTCCTTTGCAATTTTGATGCAAAGCATTTTCAATGCAGTGGTTGTTTTTTTCACAGTACCTGTACTGTACTGTAATCCTTTAGAACTGTTTATCTCCTCCCATTCACTGCATTTCCCTCCATCAGGTACTGTACAGTACAGTACTGTATAGCAGGTAGTGGTTTTGTTGGGCTCACCCTTATTTTTATTATGGTTAATAGGGAGAAAACGGGTGCTGAATAGCAGGGGAAAACATAAACCCAACACCCAGATCCCGACACATTCGAAATTCTGTCATTTTTAATCCTGTCTGTAAAAATCCCATAATGTTATATGCCCGAATCCTGAAGAACAACTGTCAAGCTTCTAAATTGGTCTAGACCAGAAGACAAGTACATCCTGCATTGGTCTGGAACTGAACCGAATTGTTTCCCAGACCAAAGCAGGAATGTAGCCTGAAATAACACACTGCATTTAATAACATTTCAGTTTCTGTTTGCAAGCCAGAAGACAAGTACATCCCACATCTTTCTAGCACTGCATAACAACAACTGCAGAGCTTTTAAATTGGTCTGGGAGACCAGTACAAATATTTGGTCATGATTTTAAAGAGAACCAAATTGTTTCCCGGACCGAAGCAGGATTGCAGTAAAGTTTCAGTTTGAAGCCTGGAATAACACTGTGTATTTAATAACAACATTTCAGTTTAAAATCCTGCTTATATGTTGTTTCCATGACTGAATATTTGTTTAGAAGCTCTGCAATTGTGCAGTTCCAGACCGATGCAGGATGTACTTGTCCTTTGGCTTGCAAATAGAAACTGAAATGTTATTAAATGCAGAGTGTTATTCCAGGCTGCAAACTGAAACTGTACTACATTCCTGCTTCAGTTTGGGAAACAATTCAGTTCTGTTTAAAATCCTGCTTCAAAGTTGTTTCCATGACTGAACATTTGTACTCGTCTCCCAGACCAGTTTAGAAGCTCTGCAATTGTTCTTCAGGATTTTTAAATGAGGATTTACTTGATGGGCATATAACATTTATATGTACTCAACATCTGTAACAAGAAATTGTTGTACTTCTCTGATTACTTTCAATGTACACCTCATTTTATTTATTTAGTTTTTGTTTACTGGGTAGGTGCACTAGCCAGAAAGACTATTTTCAGGCACGACCCGGGAGAGTACAGAGACAAACTTCAAAAGAACATCATGATACATAGTGCAAAGTACAGGAACATTATGATACAGAGTACAAATTATGTAACAGTGGCAATGTGACAAAGAATTTGAGGCAGTTTGACCAAAATAAGCTTTTAAATTAGCTTAAGACAGAATACAGTTAGGTCAGAACAGGAGATAGAGGTAGTAAGACCAAAAAATACAGTAATTAATATTTACATAGGACAATACAGTAAGGTCAAAAATTATGCAGCTAGGAACTGTGCAAGTAAAATAAGGTGAAGTAAGACCAATAGCCCCACAATCAAAGATAGATAAGGGAGGAGCTTGGGAGAAAGGTGGAGAAGGATGATAGGATAACCTGGAGGGGAGAGTGGGAAGTAGGGGCAAGTGACAGAAATGAGGAAGTGAAAGGGGAGAGGTGGAGTTTCACAGACAGGAGTGGGCCCTTGACTCTTAGAAGATGACAGGCAGAGGGTAGGGTTAGACAGTAAGGGCTAGGGTGGTTTGAAGCAAGAGCATATGTAGGAGGAGAGGAGATAATGTCAGAGTTCTTTCTTAAAGGAGTAGTGGGATACAAATTGGTGCAGGGTTGTAGGAAGTGAGTTCCAGTAGTGGGGTGCATGACCGGCAAAAGCACGACCACCTTTATTTCTGCGATGTCTCGGGATGAGGACAGGAATATTTACCACAGAGCACAGTGCATAGTGGGTTTTCTGGTAGGGAAGGAGACAGGCCAGTGATTTTGGGATACGGGACCTGATTATGCTATCAGTGATGGACCCAAGTGCATAGGACCTTAGCTAAAGAGGTGGAAGCCATCCTAGATCAGAGTAGAGGAGACAATGATGTTTGAGCCGAGGGGAGCTGGATGCAAAGCAACAGATGTTATTGTAGGTGACATCCCACTTACGAAGACTCGAATTGCTGGTGAAGACATATGTACTAACCCTGTAAGTGAGAGAGCGAAGTAATATTCCACATGCCATGGCGAGTCTAGCTGAGGGAGTGAGCACATAGCTAGTTTAGTAGGCGATCCCGAGATTGAAGTTAACCTGCTTACAGATAGTATGAATGTGGAGGTCGAAGTTCAGGGATGGGTCGAGTGACCCCAAGATACTTGAATGAATTTACCACTCCAACAGTTGAACCATCAACAGAGGAGACACTGAAGTGAGGTTGGGAGTGTTTGAGCTTGGGACTGGAGCCAAATAGCATATTTATGTCTTTGTTGAGTTTAAGATGAGTTTGTGATTATCAAGCCACTGTTGTAACAGCTGGTAATCTCTGGAGAGTTTTGTGTTTATGTCCGCAATGTTATTTGAACTGCAATATGGACAATGTTGTCCGCATATAGTAAGGAGGAGATATTGGGGAGATTCGAGGTAATGCTATTAATGAAAATGGTGAAAAGTAGAGGACCTAAGATAGACCCTTAAGGTACACCAATGTTGATGGTAGCCTTGTCTGAGAGGGTAGAGTTGAAATACATGCATTGAGACCTATCAGACAGATAGCTCTCAAGCCAGTTAACAACAGTGTGTGCAAAGCCTAGGGAGTTTAGGGTTGCAACAAGGAGGGAGTGATCAACAAGGTCAAAAGCCTTGGTCATATCAATAAAGATGGCCCCAGTGAGGCTTCCAGAGTCCATAGCTACTAAGGTACCTGGGTCGCACCTGGAAACGAGCCTCGGCCTTTCCCGGTCACCAATTTTAAATAAATAAATGATGTGCCTTAGCTTTGAGTTTTCCAACAAGTATGAAACACTGACCTCCGAAATCATTAAAATTTAAACCTCCGGAATCATTACATTTTAAACATTAAATGTATGCCTTAGCTTTGAGTTTGCAAGCCAAAAGACAGGTTGTTTGTCGTGATTTCAGAGGTCAGCTTTTTGTACCTGTCAGCATTATGTGTAGTTGGGAAATGGTGTGTCGGGCAGAGTAATGTTGGGCATTAGTACCTAACCCTTATGAATAGGGCTGACTGGAATGATAGGGCAGGCTAAAAAAGAATAATGAAGCATTGTAAATTGAAACACAAATTGCTGGGCAGACTGGCCACAACACAGAAAAAAAAACAACGTCAGCAAGTGGAGTCCTTGGAAGTGAGGAAAATAACATGACGGTGGGGTTTGGGTTTCCAATCCGAATGCAGGATTTCTACTGGGTAACAACTTCTTTATAAGATTGAGTAGAATGGCATGTCATTCAAGTTGTTAAACTGCACACTGCAGTAGTGAAATTGGGCTCCAACTCAGTGATTCAGTATTTTTAGGGGTTGCTTAATGTGTTGCACTGCATTAATAAAAGTTTCCAGAGAGCTGCAAAGTAAGCTGAAGCTGAATAACAACTTACAACTAGAGACAAACTATTAGGAAACTTTCATTAGTTTATTGCAGTGAGCAGTGCACACATCAAGCCTACTCGCTGAATCATGCTAAACCAGTGAGTTGGAGGAACAGTTCAATGCAACTTCTACTGTACAGTATGAGGATCTGGTATCAAGCTTATTCATTGCACACAAGGATTTCTGCAGTACATCTGCCAGGCAAGGTCCATATGCTGGCTGACTTCCTAAACAGACTCAACCAAGGAAATTGCAAGTGGACCCTGAGCCAGAAAGTGCTGGCTTTAATTTACAGAAGATGGGGTACTCCGGAAATAGATATGTTTGCCTCCTGGGAGAACAGTCGGCTCCCAGAGTTTTGTTGCAGATCACCAGCAAGGGACACAAACCTAGTGGGCATCTTAGCTCCGGTCTGGACTGGGAGGTTCCTGGATGCCTTCCCACCATTCTCATGCCTACAAAGAGTGCTCATAAAACTCACGAGAGAGCCAGCAACAATGATCCTGATAGTCCCAGACTGGGCCAGACAGGCTTCATACTCAATGCTTCTGACCTAGTACAGCAGGACTCCACTCAACCTGCCACTTTGTGTCAGGGTAGAGTGACATTCCTAGACTGCAGAACACTATGCCTGAGGGCAGAGTATGTTTCTTGAAGAGCTAAAATTCTCTAGTTTGTATTTGTCATGCTGAGGGCGTTGAAGGTTTCCAGGAAACCAACAACAAGGAAAGCATACTCCTCTAAGTTAAATTCTGATACTGTTGTGCTCCCGGCAAGATAATCCCAATGCAGGTAATGCTGCTTGCAGTTCTGAATTTCGTGGTACACTTACAGTCCTTAGGTCTGAGACCGTCAACCCTGAAGGTACAACTGGCAGCCATGTCAGCCTACACATCAGCAGGCAAAGACACGTCCTTGGCCTCACAACCAGTTTTTACAATGTTCTTTATGGGTCTCAGACATCTATACCCCCCAATAAGGGACCCTGTCCCTCTATGGGACTTAAATATGTGTCTTGCCCAGCTGATGGAGGCTCTTTTTGAGGCTATGGTTATAAATTACTTAAAATAGGTCACATGGAAAACAGTTTTCTTGATAGCCATAACATCTGCCAGGATGGGAAGTGAACTGGAAGCCCTCTGTACAGATCCAAACTAAATAATCTTCCAGATGATTAAGGTAGTTCTGAGGACCAATAGGAAATTCCTATCTAAAGTGATGTCAGAATTCCAATGGGACAGACTGGGTACACCCCAGCGTACTGAGGGAGCTAAGAGAGATGTTGCCTGAACCTCTGGCAACTCTGTTTAACAGGAAACAGGAGAAGTACCCAAAGACTGGAGGACAGCTGATGTAGTCCCTCTATACAAAAGTGGGAACAGAGAGGAACCGGGGAACTACAGACCGGTCGGTCTAATCTCAGTAGTGGGGAAGATCATGGAAACACTACTGAAGGAAAGAATGGTGGAGCACCTTGTTGCCAATGGTCTACAGGACCCAAAGCAACATAGTTTTACTGGAGGGAGGGTGTGCCAGACTAACCACATTAATATTTTTGACTGGCTGACAAGGGGGGTGGATCATGGGGGGGGGGCAGTGGACGTGGCCTACCTGGACTTAAGCAAGGCCTTTGACACTGTGCTGCATAGAAGGTTATTAAACAAGCTGGGGAACATGGGAGTGGGTAGGATGGTGGTGCGGTGGGTGGGGAACTGGCTGGATTGCAGGACAAAGAGGGTGGTGGTAAATGGCTGTCACTCCATTGAGGGAAAAGTGACCAATGGGGTGCCACAGGGAATCAGTGCTGGGTCTAGTCCTCTTCATCATCTTTATCAGCAACATTACAGAAGACCTAGAAGGGAGTATATGCCTGTTCGCTGATGACACAAAGCTCTGCAACAGGGTGGACATACCAGAGGGTGTGAATAGAATGAGAAGAGATCTGCAGAAGCTTGAGGACTGGTCAAGGGAGTGACAGTTGAGATTTAACACAAAAAAACACAAAATAATGCGCATGGGGTACAAGAACCCAGAAACAGCATATCAGCCGGGGTGGAGGATATAGAATGCTCCAAGCAGGAAAGGGACCTAGGGGTTATCATCTCTGATGACCTCAAGGTAGGGAGTCAGTGCAACAAGGTGGCAGGAAAAGCCAACAGGATGCTGGGTTGCATTGATAGGGGTATCACCAGTAGGAAAAGGGAAGTCATAATTCCACTATACAAGACACTAGTGAGGCTACACCTTGAGTAGTGTCCAGTTTTGGAGGCCTTACCTACGTAAGGACATAGGGTGAAGGCAGTTCTAATGTGGGCAACCAAGATGATGCAAGGATTACACCACAAAACCTATTAGGACAGGCTGAAAGACTTAACTCTGTACTCCCTGAAGGAGAGGAGGGAGAGGGGGGATATGATTGAGACATACAAGTACCTCACAGGGAGGAACAAGGTGCAGGAAAATACAATTTTTCATAGGAAAAGATGTTCCAGGACTAGGGGACATGGGATAAAACTGGAGGGAGGGTGTTCAGAGGGAACATGTGGAAGAATTTCTTCATGGAGAGGGTGGTGGACAAATGGAATATCATGCTGGAGTAGGTGGTGGTGGCTGAAACAATTAACAGGATTTAAGAATGCATGGGATAGGCATCAGGGGATTCTAGTAGTCAGGGGGAAGGGGACAACCTAGTTCTAGAGGAGCTTGAAGAAGCACAGTACATGTGCATATGGGCAGACTAGGTGGGCCGTAGGCCCTTATCTGCCATCAACATCTATGTATCTACAGTATATAACTATGTATCTATGTACTTAAATCAGTCGTTTATCCTTCATGTACCCCATTGTGAACATTCCAGTACAAGTGAGCAAAAATTGCATTTTCTGGATGTAAAAAGGCACCAGGTCACTACATGGACCAGCCACAAGGAATGTCAGGTCCCAGAGCACACAGCATTTTGTTACCTATGTCGAGACTGGCAAAGGTAAGCCAGCAGGTAGGAAAACTGTATCTTATTGGATAGTTTTCTGCATACAGTTCTGTTATGAAAAAGATGGCAAGGTACCCCCCCCCCCCAAGGCCCAGGAGCACATTCCACAAGGGACATGTCCCTTCAAGAAATATGTAAAGCAGTTACCTTGAAAACAGTGCTCACCTTCACAAAGCACTGCTGTTTGGACCTACAGTCCAGAAGAGATGCAAGTTTGGGAACTGCTGTCTTGCAGAAGCTTTTTACTAAATGGGTTCTAGACCCATCCTCTCTAAGTGCTGCTACTGAGTCTGCCATTTGTAAAGTATCTCACTGATGGATTCCTGTTTCTCAGGGACCCATCAATGAGCATTGCAAACTCTGTCCCTCCTTCCCCTTCCAGAACCTGAAAATAAGTTCACACAAGACTCAGTTCTTAGCTCAAGGATGCTTGATCATTACTTTCTGCAATTCTTCAACAATTGCTAGAATGAGATCATTTTAATTTTACATGTTGCCTGCTTCAGTTTGGTTGGATTTTTCAAAATTTTAAAGAAAATGTTAGAAATATTTTAGTAGCCATAACTAGTTTTAGTGGTCACTGCTCCCCTGGTCGTGGAAACAAATCTGATGTTAGAACAGCAGGGGGAGTGTGACCACAGTGCAGAGTTGGAACTTGTATTCTACATTCTGTAATCAACATAAAGTTCTCTCTCCAGGGTAGCACACGTCTGTGGATTAATGCCATTTATAAGGCTCACTGATGGATTCCTGAGAAGCAACAGCATTCCTGCGGTATTTTTATTTTCTTTGGTGGCACGTGTTGTGTTGGAATGTTCTAGTTACCCTCAGCTTGTGGAATGAAGCCTTATTGGTAGTTTCTAAGTTGCTCTATTCAGCTGTATAAAATTTAATAAGTAAAAGCATCATCTATGGTTGAAATGTAAAGTGAGATACCACAAGTCCTAGCTTATTACACATTATTTATGGTTTAGCTGCAAGTTGTTTCCTCTGTGACTTTGGCCTATACTTTATTTACAATCAAAAAAGCATGTCACAATTGCCACAAAATATTTACAAGCATTCTGTTCCCACATACCAAGCACATTTACCAGTCATATACAACTGAAAGGAATTCTCTGCTGCAAGGAGAAAGGCTGGATAGCTTTGCATTGCAACCCTTCATTAAACACTGGTGTTTTAAGAATGTAATCTTTATTTTTTCTGTTGGTGTCAAAAATATTGACATAAGGATTGTTAAAAATGTGTATGGGATTTTAATAGCACAAAAAAACAGCCTATGCAAATAATTGTTTTAAAGAGAAAACTCCCCATCTGCTGAGTTTGGAGGGACCATGGTTGTTCTGACTTTATGATTCACAAGGCTATCTGTCAATCCCCATTTCTAAAGCACTGTAATCTTCAAAAGGAATTCAAAAAGTATAACATTTTGCCTCAGTCAATATGAACTGACCCAATCTAACACTGTAGTACCATTTCCCATAGCCTGACAGATGTATTTGTTTTTAAATAAATTGCAAGGCTATAGCCTGGGGTATAGTGAGATAGTGAGGGGTACTCATTATGTTTGCTTGCACACATGTGCAAGAAACATAGTGCCACCATAAAAGTTTTCATAGGTGTGGCACCCCTGCTTCCAATGCCCTGAGCGTTTTGCAGGCGCAGCCTCACCACACCAATGAATGTCCCCGATGTCTATGACAGTAGTTCAGATGAAGTGGCATACAGTTGAAAGCAAATTACCACTACAGTCAGCGGTGGTATCGTGTAGGCAATTTGCATACTGCCGTGCCGTCAGCAGTATGCAAATTGCCTACACGTCATCACCGCTGACTGTAGCGGTGGTTGCATCGCCCCATTTGTTGTATGCCGAGGGGTTCCCAATCCCCTCAGCTCATGCGCACACCCCCTGCACATCAGATGTCCAACGGGGTGCCCAATCCCCACCAGCTCCAGTGCCCCCACCAAAAATAAAACTTCCAGGTGCCACGCTGGGAGCCCACCCCAGTGTGGCAAAAGTCCAGTGTCCTCATGTATTTCTCCCCCCCCACACACACACACACTGTTTGGTGAGTGGGGGTGCCCAATCCCCTGTTGGCTCCACTGCCCCCCAAACAAACTATCAGGTGCCACACTGGAAGCCAACCCCAGCATGGTAAAAGTCCCATGTCGTCTTTGTAAAATTAAAAAAAATTGTAACAAAAGAAAACGGTCCTTCATTGACACTTTTGCCCCCTCCCCAACCCGCACCCACCCTCTGCATACCCCACCTCCCACACACTCCTCACCCCATACTTGCCTCGAGAACTGGCCAGACAATCTTCGGTGGAGCGGGAACACGTCTGCACTCTTCAACGCCAACTTCGAAATAAAGAAATGTTGGTAAGCTGTACAATGGCATAAATAGGTTTTTTCAACTTTGGTGCATATCTCGGTTATTTTTTTAAATTTTTGCACCCAAGTTTCAGCTGTACAATGGCATAAATAGGTTTTTTTCAACTTTGGTGTGTATTTCGGTATTTTTTTTTTATTTTTGCACCAAAGTTTCAACATGGGGTTCTTGGGACCCCACCTCATGAATTCAGTGACTGTCATTTAGTTATTCAGTCCTGAAAGGTGATTTCGCGGTCACTGCGCAGAATCACCTTTTGGGACCAATTAATGAAACAACAGTGTCACTGTTCATGAGGTGGGCTCTCAAAAATTCTATTTTGCAAATTTGGTGGAAAAATTCCCCAAAATGACTGTGTTACAAGCATGCATTGTGCAGTTTCCACACACACTTGCAAATTCATGAATTTGTAATATTTTCACTCCAAATTTTCAACATTGGCATTTTTTTCACACTTCCTTATGAACAGTACAGCTGTCATTTTTAACATCCTGGCCGAAATGTTTTTACGCACTCCTGGCACAGAATAGCATGGTCATTGTAGGAAATCAGTGTTCGAGACAGATTAAGAAAATCACAGTGACACTGTTCATGAGCAGAGGTTCTAAAATGCCTATATTGAAAATTTGTTCACAAAAGTCCATAAAATGACTGTATTACGAGCATGCATTGCACAGTTTCTATGCTTTCTCATAACTTCACAAATTTGTAATATTTTCACTCCAGATTTTCAATGTTGGCATTTTTCCACACATCCTTATGAACAGTACATCTGTCATTTTTCACATCCTGGCCGAAATGTGTTTTCGCACTTCCAGTGCAGAATAGCGCAGTCGCTGTGGGAAATCAGTGTTCGGGACAGATTAAGAAAATCACAGTAACACTGTTCATGAGCGGAGGTTCCAAAATGCCTACATTGAAAATCTGGTGCAAAAAATCCACGAAATAATTGCATTACAGGTGTGCGCTGCACAGTTTCTATGCACACTCGTGACTTCACCAGTTTTTTTATATTTTCACTCCAGATTTTCAGCATTACCACTTTTTTACACCTCCTCATGAACAGTACAGCTGTCATTTTTCACATCATGTTCAAAATGTGTTTTCACACCTGTGGTGCCAAATGGCGAAGTTAACTGTGCAAAATCCCCTTTCAGCTAACAAACAGATAGTGTCACTGTTCATGCGGTAGGGTCACAAAAGGCCCATGTTGAAAACTTAAGAGTAAAAAATACCAAAAGCGCCCTAAGACATGGGTTTCCAACATAACGCCCCTACCTGTAGGGTCCCCGACGCCCTACTCTGTATGGACTGACAGGCGTCAGGGGTGTGACTTGGGATTGTCGATAGTAATGCTCACTTCATTCCACCCCAACCCCCAACCTGCAGCCAGTGACAGGCATCGAGGTGCACATTGGACTCTTTGGCCCCTGAGTTCACACCATTCTCCTGTACTGCACCCATTTCAGCGTATTTCCTTATGGAATGATGCGAGTGTAAAACCCGAACACCCCAAGGCACACCTCGATACTTGTCAGTGTCTGTAGGGTAGGATGAGGTGAAATGTTGTGACCATTATGGGTGACGACCCAAAGGCACACCCCAATGCCTGTCCATCTCTGCAGGGTAGGGGTGGAGTTGGCATCAGTTCAATACATCACTGCCATTCCTATACCACATCTGTCTAACTCCTGCACGTCCACTGCTAATACCAGCAAGCAAACATTCGGCATTGACAAATGCTTGTTTTCTTTGGTGCAGTCCTGCTGCTTGGGCTCCCTGCCCAACCCCCAAAGCCTGCCTCCTCTATTGCTTCTCCTGTACCTGGTAGTTTTTTGTTTGTATCTGTTGCATTCAATAGCTTGCTTGGTTAACTATTATCTTTCCTTTGTTTTTATTTGTGCCTTTACTAATATCTACAATAACATGCTTTTTTTCACCCCTCTTTTACTTTACACTTTGCTTTTAGTGTTTGCCTACCAGCCTTGCTCAGTTCAGGCTTTTCAGCCTTTTCTGCAAATTGCTCATACTGATCTAGACAACAGTTATGCAGTGACATTCCAAGTAAATGCAGTCTTATTACTGGCTCTGTTTCAGCATACTCAAAGTTCAACTTTAACCAGATCTCAATTTTTTGTATAACTGTTTCAGGTTTTGTCATTTCTTTCCTCTTAGGTGGCCAACACAGCCACTTGCTCCTGTAAGGAACCTGAAGCTCTACAATTCATTTACACATATTCAGTATCTGTTAAAGAATGCCTGTCTGTTTGCATTCAGCATTTTAGAAAAAGCCAGATTCCTTGTATTCTTAACTTGCATCAGGTACGTTCAGTCGGTCTGTCTCCTGTACCAGACATTTAGGAACTGGGAAATACATAATTCTTGCCAAGCTCTAGTTAAATTCTGGACTGTATTCTGTACTTCACTGATTCTTTGCAACTAAATACTGCAATTTCTCTTACTTCTCATTGCACTCTTTCATGTCCAGCCTTTTGGATTTGGGCCCTTTTGATCCTTTATTCAAGACTGCACTTGGTCATATATCATGACTTCACTTCGTCCTATGACTACAGGGTTCACATCCTTCTGTGCTTTGGATCTGTATCACACTGCCAGTAAACACAACCACCAGTCTGCCCAGACAGTTGTCCAGTCCTTTTCTCATGGCCCATAACTTATACTACTGCTACCAGCTCAATCATACCTACCATTCTTACATTGTCTACTACTCTGTCTTCTATTGAGCAAATGCTGTAGTACCTACCTGCTAGAGTCTCTTCTGGGCACACAACCTAGCACCAGGGCATATGCCAAACTTCTCAAAGGATGGGATACATCACCACCAAGGGAAATGCTCCAACATCAAAACCCCCTAAGGTTAGGGCCTGGCTCCATTACACACCAACTTATCCCTCAAGGGATTGGCTCCTTTCCTATTTCCACAAGCTTTTTACACAGAGGAGAATTTTAGGGATGCCACACCTGAAGCAGCTGCACCACATGTCTTCTCATTTTCTTTTTAATAATTAATTGTCCTGTCATTCTTTCAGCATTCAGGCATAACCTTCATGCACCTTTCAAGGGTTGAGCCTCCACAGAAGGGGTCTTTTGGTTACAGGGCCATATCCAGCTGCACCTACACCCTATTTTTTCATAGAAAGGGTGGTGTATCCATGGAACAGCCTCCTGGCAGAGATTGTAGGGGCAAAAATGGTAGGGGAAGTCAAAAACACATGGGACAGACATAAAGGATCTCTAGCAATAGGAAAAAGAGAGGGTAAGCAGCAGATCATTTAGGATCTGTGGTATATGAAACAGGGAAAATGAGCAGACTAGGTGGGCCAAGCAGTTCTTATCTGCCATCAAATTCTATGTTTCTATGTAGGGTGGAAGTCTCAGTGAGACAGAAGGGACAGTATTCATACCAGTAGTTCAGGGGTGTCTCACAGGCTTAATACCATGCTTAGGTTTAACAGAATTGTTTGCTCCTTCCACCTGAAGTTAGCACTTTTGGTAACAATGCAAATAAAATTATGCCAGGAGGGAAGGTGACTCAATGCCTTGGATCCCCGGAGGTTTCCTCCACAAGGGAGTTTTCCTCCCTTCTGTGCCAAAGGTCAAAATATAAATATTGATAGAAATAGTTTTATAATTGAAGAACTTCTGTCGTGTTGCAATTGGATAGTAACTCTCTCATTCTATTCATCAGCACTCCTCCTCATCATCAGCCATTCCCTCTCTTTTTACAGGAAGTCATGTCTTGGTGAACGTTTCAATCTTGCCTTTGGCTCTGCTCTTTTGAGTGCCTTCCCTAAGGCTCCTTTTGGCTTATGGAACTTTGTGACTGTTGCACCTCTAAAGATGGAACCCTCTTCAAGAAAATTCATGTTCCTTCCTGCTACTTCAAAAGGGTGGTAGTCCCAGTTCAGGACAGAGATTGCAAACAGCCACAACTAGGTTGCATAAGCATTGAAGCAAGACATCTTCAGTTACCCGTATCCTACCAGAATAACATGCTATGTTGCACAGGCATCATTCCATCTACCCATAATTTGTCAATCGCTGACCCAATGAATTGCAAGGCTATAACCTTGGCTTTGGTGGGGCAGTGAGGGAACTTGTATGCCCCCATCCAAAAACTCATTTTCTTTGCTAACCCCCCCCCCCCAATCCTTCTCTTCTCTGGGAGATCACCTCTCTCCTTACAGGCTCCTTCCCTATGGTACATATAGCCTAAAGGATTACCTCTACATGTAGAACCATCCTCAAAAGAGTTATGGTACCTTCCTGTTACTTATGTATTTATTTAGCTTGTGTTTACCAGATAAGCATACTAGACAGTCAGATGCCTATTTTCAGGTGTGACCCAGGAGAATTACAAGGTACAGGCAATAACAATACAGAATCAACGCACAAAAACAGGCAATAACAGTACAGAGTCAAGGCACAATAGTCCACAAGGGACAGTTGGGTACAGGTTAAGCAATACAAAGTCAAAGTATGGCAATCAAACAAGGAACAGACAAGAAATAACATCATATAGCAGCTGGGCAGGTAGGTGGGGGTACCCACTTCGAAGGCTGTTAGTACCAGTCAAGGACAGAGAGCATGAATGGCCACAACTATATTGCATTAGCATTCAAACAAATTTCTGTCATATTAAAATCTTCAGTTACCAGTATCTTAATAGTATAATATACTATGTTGCATAAGCAGCATTCTATGTGCCCATGTGTAGTCACTGGCTGACCAAGTGACCCTTTAGCTGTACAGTCTTTGCCTCCAAAACTGACAGAACTCATCATCTCTTTATTTAAAAGTTTCACCCAGCAAGACATACTGAGCAGACATGCTTAATTCCAAATGCATCCTGTGGGAGAGGGGAAAGGGATACGCAGCAATACAGCAGCAAAAATCAAGACAGTGCATAATGGAAATTAAAATACAAACTACACAGTATGAGCAAAAACAAATAACGAAGCTTTACAATAAACAAAACTAGTAAGAACAAACCATTTTATAATTAATATAGATATGTGACAGGTACTAATCTGCAAATGAGTGCAGAGGCAAGTCTGATAAAGATAACATTTAGCAATTAAACACAACTACAGGAAGGGGGAAGTGATCCTTTAGGAGGGAATTGAGGATATGGGAGGAGGCAGCATGACAGATATTTCTGGAGGGCTATAGATGAGCTAGATTGTTTGTGCAACATCCATGCCTGATCTCTGGCATGCATATAAGCTAACAGATCAGCTGAAACTCAAGGGAGGTGATGACTGTGCACACAGGTACATCTTAGGGGGCATAGTGATTCCAGAGAGCAAGCAACATAGAACTGATGTATTCCAGGGTGAAATCAATGGAGGAAAACTGGGAGATGGGGGACCAATCAGTTTTAGAAAGGTCATTTAGAACAGGGGCCAGAACCAAGGATTTATACAAGCTGACCAGTAATATTTTCGTGGGGGGGCTTTTGGGCAATAGATTTTGTGAACGGTGTATACCAAGTAGTGATCACTTAAGGCATCAGGCAGTGTACCAGCATCAATAGTGCATTGTGGGTGGGTGGTGAGAGCCCAGTCAATTCAGGAATGATTTAGAGATTTGGAGTTTAGATGGGTGGGTTCCCTTATTAACTGGGTAAGGTTAAGCAATGCAATTTTATTTTGAGTTTTATTTTGTGAGGGCAAGAGCCAGTTCACATTAAAATCACCCAGTATATACTGTACAGTTCATTTGAAGAGGAGTGAGGCTGAAGTGTAGACAGTGAAGTAATGATGGAGGAAGGAGAAATATTTGGGCAGGAGTAAATCCCTGCTACAAAAATGGGTAAGGAGTAGGGGAGGGAGACTTTTATTAGAAGAAGTTTATAGGCCTTTGTCAAATTCAAGCTGATGAGTCAAGCATTTTCCAAAACACTGCTGGGCCAGATGCTGAGCTTCAGTTGGATGCTGGGTTAACTTTTTCCTCAACTAGATTATGGGAAATTAGCTTCACTAACAATGTATAGAGAATTCAAGTCTGGTCAAGGAATTTTCCTGGTTCTTTGATATTAAAGTAGCAAAATGTACACATCACTGTACATGGCATTCTGGCCTCACATTTAGTGGAAGGAGGGAGGTTATCTGTGCTATGGATGCTCCTGCAACATGCACCATCCCTCCCTGTCAAGGTGGACTCAACTTGATCCTGGTCCACCTGTGGAGCTACAGTACTTAGGTAACAAAGTGTCTTGGACTGAACTCCATGGCATTTTGGCAGTTTGGCAGTTTGAGGGAAGCCTAAGTTATGCCTGAAAGAACTTACTGTGTAACTCTTCTGCATCCACCTAATAAGACCTGCAAGATGTTCCAGTGGCTTTTTTGTTTCCTCCTGGTTGGCTGCTATGATTGATTTGCCATCCCCCGCCACCTCACCACATCCCCAGGACTTACCAGGTGCCTTCACTGGAGTGCACCCTGGATTACCTCCCAGGGCCGGGCTGTCGGGGAGCCCACTCTGCTACTCCCTCAATGGTGCCACATGGTGATCCAGTGGCAGAGTGCCTCAGCCAGCTGTTTGGGGCTTGGTGGGGGGAGGGTGGAAATCCTCCATGCCTCAGCCGATCATTTTTTCCTCAGTTGTTGGGAAGTGTGGCATGTAATGACATAGAGGTGTATACGTGCCGATGTCTGGTACACCTCCCTGGAGCCTGCAAGCCTCAGCTGTGACACCCTGGCATCTGCTGGGGGTTATTCAAGCACCGAGTGCTACACCACCCTCCCCCCGGGAGTAGTTTGGATGCTTGAGTCTCCTCCTCTCCAGCTGGCCCTCTGACTCCCTGGGCTCGCATCCAAACCCAGGTTGTCAGTGTCACAGATGGGAATCCTATCACTGTGCCAGTGGGATGGCTGTTCCAGTGGCTTTAATTGGTACTCTAATCACTGATCTTCAGTCCTTCTCTATGGAATGGAGGGCTGGGAGAAGGCAGTGAAAGCTCCCAAAAAGTTGATTTTGTAAACAGAATGCACTACAGAATGGGGATATGACAGTTCCAGCTGCAGGCTGTCATGTTCCAAAAAAGACATGCCAGTTCAGAGTTGGGGATCTAAGCTAGATCTAACCTGACTTCCAGTTGGAAGTCCAACATGTGGTTCAGCTCAACCCTTTTAGCTTCCCCCTTCCTCCACACAAAGCTCCACACCTAAACAAAGGGGTGATAGAGGTCACCAAAGGTGCTGGGGTGTACAGCAGTGTGGGCTGGCTATATAAGAACAATACAGTATACATACCGGTCTGCTTCATTCATAAAGTCCATGGTGTTTTGGAAGATGCTGCACTGATCATGTTTTAACTTGGACCTGAGATGCAGGATGGAACCTATCAGTTTCTAAGACAAAGATTGTATTGCAAATGGTTTAAAGATACAAAAATACAACTCTCTGCATATATTTTAAAAACCCTCTACAGACAGTGCCACCTGTACAACTACTTGGCTCTGCTGTAGTTTAAGGAGCAGTATTTGTAGTTAGCAAAACAACTGATTACAGTTATTTTAGCTGAAATGTATGCCCAACATCTTTTGACTTATCATCATTGTATTTGTACTTGGTTCAAATGCTTCTGAAACAGTTTTTATTACTTGTTTGATATTTATTAATTAGTCAATAAATATGGTAACACAACACAGCTTTTAAAACGTACTTCCCATGTGGTTACATTTTGACTGTGCACACTAGAGGAATGCTAAAGGATAAAGTGTGTCTGTGTTAGGATGCTAGTAGCACACATTTCTTGCATGTAAGACAGTTCAGAATCCCCTGAGAGGCTTAGCTTTATCATGGTACGTGTGGCAAGAGAACAGCGATTTTGGAAAAATCTGTACCATATAGCTTGCTCCAGAAATGAAATTAGGTGGAAAGAACAATTGGTATGCTGAGTTAACTGCTTACTACACTATTACTAACCTGCTGCTGTAATAGTATTAAAGGCAGATGTTCAAATGAAAACTAAAAATTTTTGTAGCAAAGGGATATGGCCCAACAAGAAATAAGAAGCCACTAACTTGCCACATTGTAAAAATAAATGCAGAAGCAAAACAAGGAAGGAAGTAAGGCACTCATCATTCTCTTCTATGCTTGTCTCTATCTCCTTCAAGAGGTCTGCTGATATGGATTACACTCCCAGATAGAAGTGAAGTATTCTACATGCTATTTACTGCAATGTGCAGCAAAAAAAAAAAATACTAAAAAGTAAACACTTCGTGGCACGAAACAAAGAGTAGTGTGGCTCCAGATTTTATTCCTGTTGTGTTTCTGCACTATGTGACCAGCCTACTGTATGTGTATTGATTTTAATAAAGCCTTCATTTGTATCTGGGAGTGAAATTAGTACCAGCAGTAGCAGCTGAGCTACAGCATTAATGGAGGCAGGGGTGAGTGGATGAGAGGTTGGTGTGTGCCTCACTTTTCATGTTTTGTTTCTGCACAGTGACCTTAAGTAATAACACCTCACAGGCCCCGAGAACTTCCCATTCTTTGTCTGCAGGGTATAAAAATAAATATTTATAGGTCACCTGGTAGACTGAGACTGCATGTTATGCTTTCATGCAGGTGAATCCAGGTTATGAGTGAACTTGGGCCCCTGCAGCTGGGTAGCCAAAGCCAGGAAGGACACTGCCCCTGGCAGCAGAACCCATCCCGAGGAGGGTTGGTGCCATGGTCTGATACTGTAGCCGAGCCTCACAGTGGGCCATGGAACTAGCTTCTTTGTGAGGAGTAGGTGCTCCAGCTAATCAGTGCATTTGCACAAGGCCATGAATAGCTGTGCACAGTACCACCAGGGTGTTGGGAGGGTCAAATGGTACTTTGGGAAAAATGCAGGTAGAAAACAACAGCAACAGACAAAGGAATTGTGTGTACACCCACAGAAGCAAAATTAATAGGCTCATCTCTTGTATTTGATAGAAACAGCTGTTTACTGTGAACAACAACAGCAACCTCTAACCAGTCCTCAGAGGAGACTCTCCAAAGGTTTTGCAGATACAAACCAACTGCTTCTTTAGTGGCCAGAACAACAGCAACCAGGATGAAAATCCTGATACTCTCTGGCTTCATGACCCTATCAAATCCCTTTGACCTTGGTGAACAAAAGTGGGTTGATGAGACTGAGAGGTTGCTAGGGTCCGAAGTGGGGTCACCAGCATGGAGAATAAAAAAGTAAATATCTATTTACACAATGGTATCACTATCCATAGCCACTGGAAATAATCTTCAGGGAGAGTGGTACTCTTTTTAATCCTTTGTAGTTCCTTGTTTTTCTGTTCAAAACATTGGTACAACTATCAAATTCTCCACAATTCAAAAATGCCTGGCATTTAATTTTTATTTTCTTACTTTTTTGATGCTCACTACTAGACCACTAGCAAGGCCTGACCCACCTGGCACTTTGTTGCCTTCAGTACAAGGAGAACATCCTCCACTGTGAAAGTTGATCTACTGGCACTGTCCTTATTTATTAGTACAGTACTGGTATCACTGGTACTATTCAGTGATACTGCTACTGAAGCAGACACCCTTTTGTCTTTCATGGCACTGTAGCCACCACCTTCTAGCTCCCCCTCAGTTATTACTGCTTGGTGTTTTGTCTTTGCCTGTTTGGATTCATGTGGACAATACTCTCTTGCTGCCTTTATGGCCTGGTGTACACCTGTTTGGTGTACACCAGGGACTGCACCCAGAAAAAATACACAGTTATTTATGGGGCCAGTGAAGGAGACATTATACATGATGCACACTGCACTATGGAATGTGTGACACAAATCTTTGTCATCTTCCAACCTAATGGTTTAAATGAAAAGTGGGACTTTAAGATCTTATTATGACAAAGTAAGAAAGGATGACTGCGGTCCTAAAAAGTATTTTGTCAAAATGTGTGTTTTTTTTCCTTCTACATATGACAGCGAATTTACAGTTTAATTATGTTTCCAATTTTATTAATCAGACAGACAACATAAGTCATTTCCGGGGTTTACAGTGTTTAATGAGTATGAGTGAAGCTTTGGTTTCGAGACCATGTGCTTGTAGAGTGAAGCAACCAAAGTTTTTGGTAGCTGTAGCAAGTTATTGTCCATTTCACTTGATGCTTTCGTAAATTTTCAAAAATATGCTTCAAATTAATTACAAGTAGGACTGGACACCTTTTTCCAGATCCCAGTGAAGTCAGTAAAACATGAAAGTGACTATAAAGAAGTAATCTGGAGATCAAATGAGACTTTACTGTAATTTTTGGGGATATAAATCAAGTTTTTAGGCCTTGGGAGATGTAAAGAGCAACATAAAGCATGAGAGTGGAATAAAATATGCACGAAACTAAATTAAACTAATTCAAATAGCAATGATTAATGAGTCGCATCTCACTGGTGACTGAGTGGGTACTCTTGAGGGTATTTATTAATAATTTTAAAGCAAATAAACATTGAAAATGAGGTGCTCTGCTTGGAAGTTAATTTAATAAAGTGGGATACAAACCTCATTATAGAGTAGGTAGTGATTACATTATGAGGTCCCTTGCCCTAGTAAAAAAAAAGGAAACCTTGTGCCTTCTAGTTAGGAAACCTGAGTGGAGTAAGTTTAAAGGACTAAATAAATTTTAATTTGGATTTAATAATAAATCCGGTTTTGGATTCCTACTTGATCTGCTTAGTATAAAAATTAAAAATTAGATGAAGATTGAGGCTTTCCGTACCACTTTATTCATGTGATGATTGAGGATAGTGTAATGGGAACACTGTTAAAATTGTGTTCCAAAGGTTTGGATCCCATTACCATCAAAAAGTTTTGAAATTAAAATGTTTTCAACCTAGTGAAACTAGCTCTAAGCAGATTGGTGTTTATAATTAATTACTGGAAGTTTGTTAGAATAATCACTGGTTTTAATGTAAAATTTCTTTATTTTTTATTTATTTATTGCTTATTTGGAAGGTACCTTTGAGTCAAAGACTCATTAAGAAAGGCTCCACATCACATATAGTAGAACAACACAACAGTAAAATACAATTCCATAGCAGGACTCAGACAAGCAGTCACTTTAAATTCATGGCACATTGGGCCCAATTTTTGAAGTGAGTTAGAACGACACAAGGGACTTGTGGCTAAAGGTTTGATGCAAGTGACAACCTGCATCAAACATTGCGACATGCAATTTTTGAACAAAGCCTGCCACAAACAGTTATACAAGTCCCCTGTGCCAAACATCGCACATTAGACCAGCTCCCCCAGTCTAAGTTTGCACCATCTGGGGAGTCATTTTACAGGGCTCATGCCAAAACTTAGATGCAAGCTGCGTAAAATGTAAATATGTCAAAACTGTGCCAAACCTTCTAAAATCGGCCTGTGTTTCATTAAAGGGGGTTGGCGCTCCTGCACCAAACACTGTGGTTGACACAGGACTTGACACAAGCCCTGCATCAACCTTCTAAAATCGGATCCCTTATCTTGAATTTGTACTGAGACACTTTTGGTTATTTGCTGCATTTAAACCAAGGGTACCATCCCACTGCCATGCTTTCTGATGAAGCTCTAATGAGCAAAGTACCAAGGCTTAGTGGGCGTGGAGGATTTTCCTATCCAACAGGAATGCACTGATCATTTTACAATAAAAGCACGTAAATGCAAAAAATAGATTTTGTGGTGAGCCATGTTCTTGTTCGGGCATTAGGTGATCCATGTGAAGAGTCTCTTTCACAGGACTGAGCAACCATTGGCACAGGAGCCTAGCAGCCCTGACACAGAAATCTAGAATAATTTGCTGTCGAGAAATAAGGGCCCTGAGTATAATATGCCTTTCTTATATGGAATGTGGTATTTAAGTCACTGTCACTGCATGCAGAGCAAAACAAAATTGCTATTGCATAGTGAAGCAGGTAATAGCAACATAGTATTGTGATTATTGAAGGAAACTATTTATTTAAGTTATTGTTGAGTGGATAAGTACACTCAACCAGAAGCCTGTTTTCAGCCATGACCCAAGTGAACCAAAATGTGCATTACAGATATATCAGGTAAATCAAACAGAGTGCATTTAGGCCTGTAAGTACAGTATGATATAATCAATTTTTAAACATGTTAAAGTCCGTTCTGAACATAGACAGATTGATGAGTTCAGTAAATTAATTTATTTGTTTTTGATAACTGGGTAAGTGCACTAGACATCAGAAATGCCTATTTTCAGGCAGACCAGGGAGCAGACAGAGCAAATACAGACAAACACTACAAAGGTAGGACATATAAAATTTAAGCAACTTTCAAAAGGTAAAGAACATATGCAGACACCTGGACTCAGGTACTATCATTATATCCAAAGTATAAATAGAGAGAGCAATTTTACAGAGAAATGGCAGTACATAAATAGAGACAGCAATTTTACACAGCAATGACAGCACATAAATTAACAACAACAAGCAGGTACAAAATACAATACAGAGGTACATATCTAGCACAAAATGGGCATCAACCTCAATAAACTCTTCAGAAGCAGACACAGTACAAAGGCCTGCAATAAAACGTCACCACCGTAGGGCAACATTTGATGAGCCAGTGGGGGGTAGGGTGTATAGGGAGTTGAGAACTAATGAAAAGCTATGGAAGTGCTAGGAGAGTCATTATGTGGCAGTGCTGGTGTGTAAAATGGGGAGCCTCAAGGAGGGAAGAAATAGGTGCATAGGTTGGAGGCTAGGAGATAGTTATTTAGATTGCGCTTGAAACTGGAATGTGTGGGTGAGTGCCGGAGGGGTGCAGGTAGAGTGTTCCTGTACTGAGGACAAGGAGGAAGAAGGCCTGGGAGCCCATGTTGGTCCTGCATCTGGGGACTGACAAAAAAGTCATATCCCCTGGCCGAACAGCATAGTGTGGGCTTTGGGGAGTGTGCAGCATACTAGCTAAAGAGGAGGGAATACCTGACTGAATGATGCTATTTATCAGAGTACTGAGGGCATAGTACCAGTGATCTTTAAGTGGGAGCCAATTAAGTCTACTGTGTAACTGACACTGATGCATAAGGTGGTGAGAGAAGAAGGCAAATGGACATATATTATTAAAGGTGGTGTCCCATTTTTGCAGGCAGGCTTTGGTAGAGCCAGTGTATGTCACTGAAGTGTAGGTTAGTTCCAGGAGAACACCTTGGGTGATAGCCGATTTCTAAGTCTAAACTTAAAGTAAATACATGCTGGGGAGTTCTTGAAACTTGAAAATTCTTAAAAACTGCATCTGTCCACCACCTGTGAAGTTCATCAGTGAGGAACTTTATCCATGGTCCTCTTGTCACAAATACACACTACGGCTTACATCTTGGTCAAGGTGCTTGAGAAAAACAGCTTCATTAAAATGTTCATTTATACCACCTGTGGTTAGCAGTACAAATTTTGACCTATACATTTTTATTCTATGTTAGATTGCCCATTATTTACTGGCATGTATGATGCCCTTCTTTCCCCATTTTTAGTCTGTTTTAACACTTTTTTAAACCACTGCAATGATAAAAGGAGCCCTCCGTTTAATGTTATGTAGACCACTTGTCATCAGTATCCTCTTTTTTGTAAACCTATTATCCCATAAGGCCCGGAAGCAGTGTTTGCTGAATGCTGGTTCATGATTGTCACAGGAAAAGTGATCTTAAATAATGGGTGTTCAAAAACAACCGAAAATATGGATGAAAACCTGGTCCGAGCCATTTTAAAAGGAGCTGTACAGAAAGTAGTAAAGCAGGCTGGCCCAAAAACGCAGTGGCAAGACATCTACATGCGATGCTGACATCCCGGATTCGGCAATGGACCCAGGAGTCAGAGGGCCGGTCAGGTGGAGAAGGACTGAGTGCCCGAGGAGCGACTCTCCTTCTCGGGGGTTCCAGTGTGTGGCGGCCCCTGGAAGAGGCTGGAGGATCCAATGATAGGTGCCAGATGAGGTTGGAGGCGGGACAGATGCCGGCCATCATTGCACGTCTCATCTCCAGGGGAACACAGCATATCAAAAAATGCAGCCCTCCATGCATGATGCCCTGCCCAGCCACCATCCCCACTGCCACCAGTGTCCACTGGGGGGGGTCTTGCTCCCGTGCTCCCACTCTGGGGGATAAGCAAGAGCATGATATTAATGACTGTTGGGAGGGGGTGCCCGCCTGGCAGCCACGCCCAGGGGGGGTAAGCCTGGGCATGGGGGAGTGGTGTGCTGGGCAGTGCCTGAGCCTCAGCCTGGAACGGGGAAGGGGAAGGATGAGCCCCCCCCAAAAAAGAAAAATAGTAAAGCCAACTCAAAAGAGAGAAAAAAAATGGTATCATACAGGTCAGGAGATAAGGGGCACCCTAAGATGAAATAAAAAAGTGTGGGTCAGAATGTTACCACTACCATACACTGCTGCTTTAACAATAGACTAGGGGTGTTTTATGGATTTCCTGATTTTCTTTTTATGGTCTTTTGAACATGACACCCAGGATGTTAGTGGACACATGGCTCCCATAAACAAAACATGCCCATTTCTGTGTGTGCTGAGGCAGGCATTGTGCAATTTGCATCATCAACTGTAAGTGATGCTTCAGCTTGCACTGCACACATGAAACACATGCAGAGCAGACACTACTTGATGACAGTTCTCTCCTGCAAGCCAGCTGAGAATCCACAAAGTTGCTGCCTTATTTCTCCAGCCACTGCTCTCCCTATGCTTCACTTCTACTAGTGCCGTTCCTCTCTTTTCACCTTCCCAAATTACAACCACTGATCCTACCCTGAACTCTACATTTCACCTTGTGTACAATTGCAGATTGTATTATCAGCATTTTATTGCATTGTTTCCTGCACCTAATCATTGCCTTGTGCATAATTGCTAATTTATGTGCGTATTGTGCCAATTAATTGTATCATTGTACTTACTGCCCCTCATTGTTCTGTTCTGATCCCCCCATCAGACATATCTATAAATCAGCAGTTACAAGCTCAATATGCCTTTCCCAGTAAAACTTAAGAAAAAAATAAATATTAGACCAGCAGTAAAAATGTGGACTCCCAGCACTTCTGGAAGGGGGCAAGTTGTATTCCAGCAGGTGAGGTATCACTTGATTGAAAAGGTGTAGTTACAGCAACTAACAGCAAAGCTAACCAATATAAGGATAGGATCAACCCCCCCCCATCACAATCCTTTCATTATGATCCCAGTACTGAATCTGATGTTAACACATCAATATAAACAGAATCATAGAATTTATCAGTAGAAAAGGACTGCTCGACCCACCCAGTCTGCCCAGATGGTCCCTGTCTAATCTGTCTCCATAGACTGTAACTGGTTTCTGGCCACCCTCCCTCCTCCCTACCTGTTTTCTACTACAACCCTATGTCTGTCCCTCATGCAGTATGTTTGAAGCCCTCTTCCTGTTTTTACTTCCACCACTTTAACTGGCAGTCTGTTCCAGGTGTCCACCACACAATCAGTGAAGAAATATTTTGTCATATCTCTCATAAACTTCCTCCCTTCAGCTTCATCATATGCCCTCCTCCCAGTCCTGGTGCTTCTTCTCCTTTGAATGAGACTCCCCTTCTGCACCCTGTCTACTCTGTGACATACTTGTAGATCTCTATCATGCCACCTCTCACTTTCCTCTCTTCCAGGGTGTGCATGTTGATATCCCTCAGTCTCTTATCATAGAGCTTCTTGTGCAGTCCTCCAGCACCATTTTAATTGCCCTCCTCTGAACTGCCTCCACTCTGTCTTTTCTGAGGTACAGCATCCAGAACTGGACACTACTCCAGGTGGCATCTCACCAGTGAACGATACAGTGGCAACACTACTTCCCTTCTCCTGTTAGAGTTACCTCCCTCTCTATGCACCCCAGTATCTCACTAGCCCTGCCCACTGCTTTGTCACACTGCCCTGCCACTTTGAAGTCATGAGATATGATAACTCTATATTGGGTTGATCCTATCCTTATCTCGGTTAGCTTTGCTGTTGGTTGCTGTACCTACACCTTTTCAATCAAGTGATTCCCCACCTGCTGGAATACAGCTTGCCCCCTTCCAGAAGCGCTGGGAGTCCACATTTTTACTGCTGGTCTAATATTTATTTTTTTTCAAAAGTTTTACTAGGGAAGGCATATTGAGCTGGTGACTGCTCATTTCTACCTATTGGTTAACTAGGATCTGCAGCTTATCTGAAAGGTAGGGAAATGGGCAGACTGGGTGGGCCAAGCAGTCCTTATCTGCCATCAAAGTCTATGTTTCTATGTCCCTTTCCTGTCTATTGACTGTCAGTACCTCCCTCCCTCCATCCTATATGCAGCGCCTGGGTTCTTATGCCCTAGGAGCATGGTTTTGCATTTTTTTGGCATAGAACCCCAATTGCTATACTTCAGACCACTCCTTGAGTTTTCCCAGATCCCTGCACATTCTCCACACTTCCTTCTTAGTGTCAGCCCTATTGTAGATTTTGGTATTACCTGCAAAAAGGCATTCATTCCCTTCCAGTTCCTGAGCAATATCACTTCTGAAGACATTGAAGAGAACTGGTCCTAGTACTGAGTGAGCCCTGTGGCACTCCGCTGGTCACTCCTTTATCATTTAAATGAGTATTGTTTACCACCACCCTCTGTCTCTTATCTTTTAACTAGTTTCTAACTCTGTTCACCACTATGGAGCTCACCCCAGGCTGCTCAGTTCCTTTATCAGCCTCCTGTGTGGTGCAGTGTCAAGGGTCTTGCTGTAGTCCATATCCACTGCCCTCCCTTGATCCAGTTCCCTGGTCACCCAGTCAAAGAAATCCATCAGATTCATTTGGCATGACCTCCCCCTTCCCCATGTAAATCCATGCTACCTATGGTCTTGCAGACCATTGGATTCAGGATACTCTACCAGTCTTTCATTTAGCAGGGTTTACATTAATTTCCCTACTTGGCTGCCTGGTATATAGTTGCTAGCCTCCTTTTTTAATGAATGATAGAACTAAAGAACTCAATTACAGTATGAGAAGACATGACGGCTTATTTGCAACAGGAGTGCAAAGAATTTTTTTCCCAAAAAAGTTAGTTTCAGCTACACTTAATAAAGATATTAGCATACCTGTCAGATCTACTTTTCCCGGTACCTCCTATGCTGTGCACCAAAATTTCTCTACCCGAACCCTTGCCAGGTCAACAATGCTATTTCTAAGTCAAATGTGGTGGCCATCTGTTTTGAGAAAAAAATAAAACGTATAAAATACTGAAATTGTAATGGAACTAGAAAATGTTACCACCAAATATAACTGGAAGATACCTGGAAACTTTTATAGAGAAAAAAAATGGAGGGTCAAATGTTTTGCCCAATTTCATTGCACTGCTGCTTGAAAAGTGTTGACAAAGCCAGACTGCAGAGTCACTATAGAGCTTTGTAATACAGATGGTGTGAAGGCAGTAGGAAATATCAGGGCAGAGATAATTAGAATCTGTTCACATGTTTGTTTTGTCAGAGCTACACTACCATCTGAAATGTCAGTCACCTTGAGCAGGTAAAGTACAGGAGGAAATATTCCAGCATGGAGGCTGATCTTTTAAGTTAGGTAAGGACATGAATCCATTGTCACACAGTTTAATCCAGAGTCCAGTATACTGAGCCCCATAACTTTAAATTCTCAAGTGCTTCCATCTTTTTGAGATTTAAAGTTTCCCCAAATAATTGTCACTCCTGTGTGCCTCCACATTATATTTAGGGCCAGAGAAGTGTTCGCTCACCAATGTGTATACAACATGGTTTCTAATGCTATTATAATGCAAGAGTCGGGACTGCCTTTTTCTTGAGCTAAACTTTTTATCACAGATTTCTAGTGGGTGTCCTTTGGTGTTATTTTTACTTTTAAAATTCAAAGTTCTTCTCATTTATCAGATATTTGTCTTTTATTACATAAAACATAAGTAACGGATCACCACATTGCCTTTGCTGCTCCAAAGATATAAGGTTTAATTTAAGTCTATCCTGATACGTAATATCAGTCAATGTTTTGAAGGTTTTGGTGGCACGTCTCTGTCTTCTCCATTTCTTGAATGTCTTTTTTTTTATACAGACACCTTAAACATATGTATGATATGACAGGAACATCACTTTGAAGTCTCAGGAGTTAATGTTTCTTCTTATTGCCCATAATATGCTATTTGCTCTAGAGATTGTGATATTGCATTTTCTTCTGCTTCCTAGGTCCAGTGATGCAGTAACTCCTAAGTCTTTTTCATTGGTTAAGGTTATTAATGCTGCATTGCCAAGTTTATATAACTAGCATGTTTTTTTTCTTACTAAGTGTATAACCCGGCACTCATCAATATTGAATTGCATCTCCCAGCTTGTAGCCCAGAGATGTATATAATCTAAGTCCTGTTGTAAAGAATTGCACTGTTCCTTAGTTTCATACGAGCCACCAAACTTTGTGTCGTCTGCATATTTTATTGACCAATTATTTAAACATCCCATGAGAACAGAAATGAATATTTGAAATATTAGTAGGCCCAATACTGATCCTTGAGGGACTCCACTACTAACTGACCCTGAGTCAGAATGGAAACCATTTACCACCAACCTCTGAGTTCTGTTACTCAGCCACTTGTCAGTGCCTGCATCCTTTAGTTTATTAACAGTTGCCTAATGAGGCACTAAGTCAAACTCCTATTTAAAATCCTAATATGTAATATCACTTGCAGTCTTTTCATCTAGTAGTTTGCTAAGCTTCTCATAAAAGCAAAGAAGGTTAGTCATGCATGATATTCTTGACTAAATCCACATTGTTTATGATCCATGTTTAGGAGGTACATATTCATTTTGTCCTTTATAATACCTTCTAATATTTTTCCACATACAGATGTAAGACTTATTGGCCTGTAGCTGCTGAGGTCCAATCTGTCCCCTTTTTTGTTGACTGGGATGACACTGGCTTCCCTCCAGTCTGCTGAAATATTACTTGTGTTAATGGAATCCTCATAAATGTATCTTAATGGGTTTACAATGTGATCAACCAACATCTTTAGAAACTTTCCTGAGATCTTTATCTGGGCCCGGTGAGGAATTTTCTTTTAGTTTGTTTTTTCTATTTCATATTTCTTCCTCTGAGCTCTTTAGTTTCAGGACAGGAGTTTCTGTCAGTACAGGGGCTATTTTGTTCTTTGGGGAACAGACTGAGCAAACATATGAATTTAGGATATCCACCATTTTGGTTGGCGAACATGTGGTGACGTTGTTATATTCAATTGGACCAGTTTTGTTCTTGTTATTATTCTTCAATGAATTAATGTAACTATATAGTTCTTTAGAGTTGTTTTTACTCACATTTTCAGCTAACGTGCGTTCTGCTTCTCTTTTAGCTTTTCATATTGCTGATTTACAGTCTTTGTGTTTTTTATATAGTTTAAAGAAAAAATCATATTGGATATACTTACAGGCTTGATTTTTCCTGTTGATTAGTCCTTTATTTGGCTTTGACAACCATTAAGGTCTTATTTGTGTGTTCCCATATTTATTTATAGTGGGGATGAATTTATAACAAACAGATTGGATAATGTTTTTAAATTCCCTCCACATTCCATCAGCATTTTAATTTTTGAATAACGTTTTCCAGTTTATATCCATAAGTGTTGCAATAATTGCCCATATGTTAGCTCTGTCGTAAATAAGTATTTTAGTTACCCCATTGTTTAGTGTAAATCTGGAAGATATGTTGACTATATGTCACTGCTGAAATGGCCCAGGTGTGAGTGGGCAGCAGGGAAGGGAGTGCTGCACAGGAAGGGCCTCAGTCAGTGCTGCAGAGTATAGGGCCTAGGGTGAAGGCAGGCCTGACTGATCAGCAACAAACAGTATAGCTGCAGGGAAGCATAGTAGATAATAGCATTAGTCCTACAGAAGAAAGCAACCACTTTGAGGAGTATGATACTACAGGAGGTTCCAGGGAGCAATCTACCCCAAGATAAGGAGCATAGAAACATAGAATGTGATGGCAAATAAGGACCGCTTGGCCCACCTAGTCTGCCCATTTTCCTACCTAACAGATGAGCTGCAGATCCTAGATAACCAACAGCTTACTTCCTCCTACCTCCCACTAGGACTGCTTTATGTCTGTCCCATGCATTCTTGAATTCCCCCACTGTTCTTGACTCAACAACCTCTTCAAGGAGGCTGTTCCATGCATCCACAACCCTCTCTGTGAAAAAATACTTCCTCACATTACCTCTGAGTCGTCCCCCCTCTATCTTCAAATTGTGCCCCCTTGTTCTTGCATATCTCTTTTTCTGAAAGATGCTACCCTCTTGGACTTTGTTGATTCCCTTGAGGTACTTGGAAGTTTCTAACATGTCCCCTCTCTCTCTTCTTTCCTCAAGGGTATACATATTAAGCTCCTTTAGTCTTTCTTCATATGTCTTCTGGTGTAGACCCTGCACCATTTTGGTTGCTCTCCTCTGGACAGTCTCCACTCTGTCTATGTCTTTGCGGAGAGTCTCCAGAACTGCACATAGTACTCCAGATGGGGTCTCACCAACTGTCTGTACAGAAAAGGATAACAACTTCCTGTTTTCTACTATTGATGCCTTTCCCTATGCATCCTGATGTCTCTCCCTATGCATCCCAGTATCCCCCTAGCCTTCCTTACTGCCTTTTTACATTGCTTGCCCACCTTTAGATCATCTGATATAATTACCCCCAGGTCCCTTTCCATTTTTACTGTTGTCAGTATCTCACCCCCCATTGTGTAATCTTCCCCTGGGTTTTTGTTTCCCAGGTGCATTACCTTGCAGTTCTTTGCATTGAATCTGAGCTGCCATACATCTGACCATTCCTCCAACCTTGCCAAGTCCCTTCTCATCCTTTCCACTCCATCTTGTGTATCAACCCTGTTGCAGATCTTTGTGTCGTCTGCAACGAGACATACTTTTCCTTCCAGTTCCTTTGCAATGTCACTTATAAAGACATTAAAAAGGACCAGTCCTAGTACTGAACCTGCAGTACCCTGCTAGTAACCCTCCTTTCTTCACTGTGGACTCCATTTACTACTACCCTTTGCGTACTGTTGTCTAGCCAATTTTGTATCCAGGCTACCACCTTGGAACCCACTCCAAGGCTGGCTACCTTGTGTATTAATCTTTTGTGTGGGACTGTATCAAATGCCTTGCTGAAATGTAGGTAGGCCATGTCCATAGCCCCTCCCTGGTCTACTACTTTGGTCACCCAGTCAAAGAAATCTATTAGATTCATCTGACATGACCTTCCCATTGTGAATCCATGCTGCCTTGGGTCCTGTGCCCCACTGGCCTCTAGGTACTCAACAATTCTTTCCTTCAGAAGTGATTCCATCATTTTCCCTATCACTGAGGTCAAACTAACTGGTCTGTAGTTTTCTGCCTCTGTCCTGCTCCCACTTTTGTGAAGAGGAATCACATCCGCCCTCCTCCAGTCCTCAGGTACCTCCCCATCCTCCCATGATTTGTTAAAGAGAGTAGTCAGTGGTGTCACTAGTTCTACCCTTAGTTCCTTTAGAATTTTTGGGTGAATCCCATCAGGCCCCATTGCTTTGTCCACCTTCAATTTTATTAGTTCTTTCAGAACCCTTTCTTCTGTAAATGGACTGATATTGACCCCGTCTTCAGAGTATTTCTCTTGCTTGGTTTAGGTACCTCCCCCTCCTCTTCCTTTCTGAATACTGAGCAGAAATATTCATTCAGTATCCCTGCTTTTTCACTGTCACCCTTTACCCACATTCCTTCCCCTTTATTAAGCCTCAGTATCCCTCCTTTGGTCTTTCTTCACTCCCTAATGTACCTATAAAAGGTCTTATCCCCCTTCTTAACAGAGTTAGCTATCCTTTCCTCGGTTTGGGCCTTTGCTATTCTGACTGCCTTCCCAGCCTCTTTCTGCTTTAACTGATAAAATTCTCTGTCCTGCTCCTTCTGTGTTTCCTTATATTTCCTGAATGCTATCCTTTTCTCCTTAACCTTCCCTGCCACCTCTTTTGAGAACTATAGCAGTTTTTTCCTTCGTTGTGTTTTGTTGATTTGCTTTACACAAAGGCTTGTTGCCTCTGTGATGGCTGTTTTGATTACTTCCCATTGTTCCTCCACCCCTCTTTCTTGCCTGTTTGCTAGTGCTTTTCTGAGGCACTCTCTCATTTTCCCAAAGTCAGCCCTCTAAAGTCCAATACTCTTGCTTTTGTATGGCTTGATTGTATGGCTGTGTTTATCGTGAACCACACTGTTTGGTGGTCGCTTGTTTCCAGATGGCTACCCACTTCTAAATCTGAGATTCTTTCTCCATCCCCATTTGAGAGTACCAGGTCTAAGATTGCTGCCTCCCGAGTGGGTTCCAATACTAGCTGTCTGAAGCATTCCCTCTGTAGGGCATCAAGAATCACCGTGCTCTTGGATGTGCCTGCAGCAAAGGTGCTCCAGTTAACATCTGACATATTCAGGTCCCCCATCAACAATATCTTCCCTTTTTCTGCCATTCTAAGGAAGCCTTCTATCATTTCCTTGTCCATTCCTTCCCCCCTGAGATGGGGGTCTGTATGCAACCCCCATGCGGATTGTGGTGCCATTTCCTGTCTCCAGGGTGACCCAGAGTACCTCATCTGCTCCCTGTTTACTCTTTAGTTCTGTTGCCTTGCTCCCTTCCTTTACATAGAGAGCTACTCCTCTTCCTCTTTTACCCTCCCTGTCCTTCTTGTAGATTGTGTACCCTGGTATGTTGACATCCCAGTCATGGTTCTCCATGTACCATGTTTCTGTGACTGCCACAATATCCAGGCAACCCTCTTCCATCAAGGCCACTAGTTCAGGGAGCTTGTTACACAGACTATGGGCACTGGTACTCATCACCCTCCACTTTTTGATGGCCTTACCCCTTTTAGCCCCATTCCTGTCCTTACTGCCTTTGCCTTTTTTACATTTACCTCTGTCCTTCTCCCTAATGACTTCTCTACCTTGGTGTTTACCTCACTAATTACCGTGTTTTTGTGGGGGAGGCTGGGATTTCCTGCTTCTTTTCAGTGCCTCCCCTTGGCTAGTTTAAATGCTTGCCAATGAGCATTTAAACCTCTCACCTAGGATCCTGGTCCCCGCCCGGACAGATGCAGACCATTGCACCAGTACAGGTCTGCATCCCTCCAGGTGGCTCCCCAGTCCCCAGTGAAGCCAAAACCCTGAGCTCCACACCAGTTTTTCAACCATTTATTGAATTCCCTGGTGAGGAGTACCCTAGCATCACCCTTGCCATTGACAGACAACACCTCCGAGAAGGTTACCATATGTGCTACTTGTCTAAGGCCCCTCCCCAACTCTACAAACTCCTCTTGCACTGCTCTGATCCCATTCCTAGCCAGGTCATTTGTCCATAGGTGGACAATGACATACAGCTCCCTCCCTTGTGTAGCTGCTCCCACGATCCTGATGATTCGCTTCCTGTCCCTCCAAGCCGTGGCACCAGTCAGGCACCTTACCTCCCTCTCTCCTTCCTCCCCCATTTCTACCCCCCTAATGATTGAGTCCCCCACCAGGAGTTGTTTCCTTCCCCTGTGGGATCCCATGCCACCCTCCTGTGGGTCTTCTTTTTGAAGGTTCCCAGCATCCTCCTTGGTCTCCACCACAGGGGTCTCCATAGAAGAACCACTATCCACCAGAAGAGTGAATGAATTGTGGAGAGGTACAGCTGGAGGGATGCAACTCTGTTCCATCACCCTCTCCCTCCCTGAGCCCACCCTGGTCCAGCCTCTCCTCTCCTCTTTCTTGGCAACCTCTGAGGTAGTGGCATTTCCCCTGGTGGTCCCTGGGTGGGGGAGGAAGTTTCATGAATCCTAGCCAGGTCAGCCTGGAGATGGGCAACCTCCTCCCTCAGACCAGAGAGGTGCCTGCAAATAGGGCAGCATCGTAGCTTTCAGAATGTCTCCTGGAACACTGCTGCCCCACAGCCATTGCACTGCACAACTCCTATCATGTCTTATTTTGTGTCCCCTCTCCTGTTTCTCTGTATGCTTATTCTCTCCTCACCTTACAACTCTCACCCTTCCTGTTCTGGGACAGCAACTTCCTATATTCTTCAGTAGCCTTCTTCTTCCTTGCTCAGTGTCAGACCACCACCAGCTAGGGGGGAGAGTGAGCTACTTTTTCCCTTTAGGGTTGACAAAACCAATGTTCCTCTATGATCCTTCCCTTCCTACTGTGTAACAGGAAGTTCCTGTTGACAGTCAAATCCAGTGGCTATAAAAGTAGAACTGGCTTAGGGTGGGTGGGATGGAGGGCAATTAGTAAGAAAAAAGGCTAGCAACAGGAAGTTGTAATTTGAGTCACCTGCTTTTATAGTGTCTAAGTCACACCCCCAATTAAGCTCTCTCTCCTCCTACTGGTTTAGCAAAGTAAGTTGATACAGTACCCTTCACAGCACAGAACACACACTGACTTTCTTTCTTTTCTTTCTTTTTTTAACCCTAAATAAGACCCCTTCTTCTTCTAATAAAGTATCTGTCTGCTTAATCTCAACAGACACCGACTCCTGCTGAGATATAAGTGTTAAATTAATAAGAAAATGTAGCTTCTTTTAGTTAGCTGCTTTCTGCTCTACAGGCAAGGCTAGCAACAGGAAGTTGTAATTTGAGTCACCTGCTTTTATAGTGTCTAAGCCACCCCCCCAATTAAGCTCTCTCTCCTCCTACTGGTTTAGCAAAGTAAGTTGATACAGTACCCTTCACAGCACAGAACACATACTGACTTTCTTTCCTTTCTTTCTTTTTTTAACCCTAAATAAGACTCCTTCTACTTCTAATAAAGTATCTGTCTGCTTAATCTCAACAGACACCGACTCCTGCTGAGATATAAGTGTTAAATTAATAAGAAAATGTAGCTTCTTTTAGTTAGCTGCTTTCTGCTCTACAGGCAAGGCTAGCAACAGGAAGTTGTAATTTGAGTCACCTGCTTTTATAGTGTCTAAGCCACCCCCAATTAAACTCTCTCTCCTCCTACTGGTTTAGCAAAGTAAGTTGATACAGTACCCTTCACAGCACAGAACACATACTGACTTTCTTTCTTTTTTTAACCCTAAATAATACCCCTTCTTCTTCTAATAAAGTATCTGTCTGCTTAATCCCAACAGACACTGACTCCTGCTGAGATATAAGTGTTAAATTAATAAGCAAATGTAGCTTCTTTTAGTTAGCTGCTTTCTGCTCTACAAGCAAGGCTAGCAACAGGAAGTTGTAATTTGAGTCCCCTGCTTTTATAGTGTCTAAGCCACACCCCCAATTAAGCTCTCTCTCTCCTCCTACTGGTTTAGCAAAGTAAGTTGATACAGTACCCTTCACAGCACAGAACACACACTGACTTTCTTTTCTTTCTTTTTTTTAACCCTAAATAAGACCCCTTTTACTTCTAATAAGTATCTGTCTACTTAATCTCAACATACACTGACTCCTGATGAGATATAAGTGTTAAATTAATAAGAAAATGTGGCTTCTTTTAGTTGGCTGCTTTCTGCTCTACAAGCAAGGCTAGCAACAGCAGTGAAGACATTGCAGCAGCAGGAAGGGGGACCTCATGTACAGAACTCAGAAACCCAGAAAGAGTACTGCAGGGCACTGACTTACTGCCTAGCATGGAGGTGGTCTCAGTAGTTTGTCCCTAAAGTAATAGAGTTTAAGAGATGTGGCCACAAAGTGGGCTCTCTTGAAAAGAGATCAGGGCCTACAAAGGCTGTTCAGGGGAAACATTTATTCAGGACCATGTGGTCCACCTAAGTGTACAGCAAGTATGACTCCATTCATAGAGGCCAGAGGAGATGAGACATTACACATTTTTGGTGATGAAGTGCAGCCAGAGCAGAGTGTACTTGCTACCATGCACTGCCTATGGGGTTCAGTGAGCCCAGCAGGATTCCCCCTTTTGATGTGTCCTGGTGCAGGGTGGTTCATCACACATGTATTATGGAAGATTGGTCGGTGCATCATAATCTTAGGTAGCCAGCCCCAGATGGATCAGAAAAGCTGGCATCCCCTCCATTTGGGGAGTTACTTATATAAGGCTACACTATTGTGATCTCAGCTCATCTGGCTTTTGGGGAATGAGACGTTATCATCAGCACAAAGGTACTGCTCATCAAACCATGTCAGGACCTGTGCACTACATCAAGCCCTATAGAAGAAGAATTTGAATTTATATAATGCTGTTTATACACATTGTACCCCAAAGCACTTTACAAACTATGAGACTAGTACTGAAATGACTGTAAATGTGTAATGGCAGTCATTGTTTTATCTTTATTTTTATTTATTTGTTTTGTTTTAATATTTATATTTTTTGGCAGGAAAGACACACTAAGCTGAGACTTGTTTCCAGGTGCGTCCAGGGAGCACAGGGAAGTTAAATTACTTGCTCACTGTCACAAAGCATACAAATAATGACTGTGGGGTTCAAACCCAGTTCTCCAGGTTTGCAACTCATTGCTCTTAACCACTATGCCATACCGCCTCCCAACAATTTTGCACACCAACACCCACACACAGCTCTGGACAATTGAATGTACCAGTTTTATGGGAAGGGAAATGTTGGCCAGGACACAAGGTAAATTCCCCTGCTTTTTTTTCCTGTGAGAGGTAGGGGGCACCATTCTGGCAGTCTGGTGGGTCCAGGAGAGCAGGCAGCAATGGTAGCTCCAGGGGCAGAGGAGAAGGCCTTCCTCCCTGTCCCAATGCCTATTGAGGGTCCCAGAGGTGATGAATGTGGCAGATCCTGAGAAGGACCTAGCACCTGTAATAACTAATGATCCTGTAGCTAAGATGCAGCTGCCTTAGAAGAAGATCCTGAATTGGACTTAACCTCTTCTTGGTCTCCAGAAAAACAATTGCTGAGAATTAAAATGAATGCCCATAGGAAAGTCCTTTTGGCTGATGGAGGAAGAAGACAGAACATTTACAAGCAGAAAAACAGAGCCTTTCCTTACAGAGAGAACAGGTACTAACAACAAATAAGGAAATGACAGCAAGCTAAGCTCTTGCACTCAGTACGCATCCTGAATATGTGCAGCCTCAACACATGGACATATCCTCAAAAAATATTCCAGTTTTCCAGCAAGCACAAACCCTGCCCTGTTTGTGCCTCAGTCACCCAGGAGAAAGCATCATTCTGGAAGATGTTTGGGAGTCAGAAAACACCGCCAAGAGTCTGGCATGTCTTTTTTTCTGGAGCAGGAGGATAGCTTGCCAGTGGAGCGGGCAGTCACAGGGTGGGATGGAGAAAGGCCTTCAGTAACAACCAGTGGATGGCCAAACCTTGGCCTGAAGATAGCACTCCAACTCAGAGTGCTTCTGACAACAGATTGCCAGAATCCAGTATACCTTCTGACGTGGCAAGATCTGAGGAAGCCGCTGCCCTCTCAAATGACCACACTATTGGGAGCAGCCTCTCAACTTCACAAACAGGACAGGCAGGAGAATCTTTCGTTATGCCTTCTGTCACTGTTTCACACACTATTAACAACAATTCAACTCATACAAAATGAAACTGCAAACTCTGTCCTGGGCAATGTATCAGTGCATGCAAATAAGCAAAGGGAACCTGAGAGCTGCCACAGAAGTGTATAGCTCAGCAGCAGAGTGGAGGACTGTGAAAAAAGGAATGTACTTACAGATCATTTCATTTTCCTGCCAATTAACACTTTAGGTAATGGGGACGGGATTCTTGCCTAAGAAGGTCCAGCAGCAAAGGGGTTAAGTAGTGAGGCTGAAAAATAATTTTCTGTTATTTCAGCATGGCCCTCTACTTTCTGGGCAGATCAAGTTGAAAACGATGTGCAAGTGACCTCTGGACAGCAGGTTCTTGGCAACTCAGATGTGCAACCAGAGGTGAGTAACAATCAACATGAACGTCAAATGGGGATGGACACAGGATCGTCGATCTTGAAGTGGGTAGCCATCTGGAAACAAGCGACCACCAAACAGTGTGGTTCATGATGAACTTAGCTGTTGAGTCAAGCCATACAAAAGTGAAAGTACTGGACTTCAGGAGGGCTGATTTTGTCAAAATGGGAGAGTGCCTCAGAAAAGCACTAGCAAACAGGCAAGAACGTGGGGTGGAGCAACAAGGGGGAAACATCAAAACCATCATCACAGAGGCAACAAGCCTTTGTGTGAAGCAAATAAATCAAAATGAAAGAAAAAAACACTATGGTTCTCAAAAGAAGTGGCTGGGAAGGTTAGGGAGAAAAAGATAGCATTCAGGAAGGAAACACAGAAGGAGCAGGACAGAGAACTGTACCAGTTAAAGCAGAAGTAAGCGGGGAAGGCAGTCAGAATAGCAAAGGCCCAAACCGAGGAAAAGATAGCCAACTCGGTTAAGAAGGGGGATAAAACCTTTTATAGGTACATTAGGGAACAAAGAAAGACTAAGGCAGGGATACTGAGGCTGAATAAAGAGGAAGGTGCTTGGGCAGAGAGTGACAGTGAAAAAGGAGGGATACTGAACAAATACTTCTGCTCAGTATTCACAATGGAAGAGCAGGGGGAGACACCTAATCCATTCAATAGAAGCACTCTGGATAGGGGGGTTGATATTAGTCCTTTCACAGAAGAAAAGATTCTGAAAGGACTCTTAAAACTGAAGGTGGATAAAGCAATGGGGCCTAATGGGATTCACTCCAGAATTCTAAAATAACTAAGGGAAGAACTAGTAACACCATTGACTACCCTTTTTAATAAATCATGGGAGGATGGTGTGGTACCTCAGGACTGGAGGAGGGTGGATGTGATTCTTCTTCACAAAAGTGGGAGCAAGAAAGAGGCAGGAAATGACAGACCTGTCAGTTTGACCTCAGTGGAAGGGAAAATTATGGAATCACTTCTGAAGGAAATAATTGTTGAGTACCTAGAGGCCAGTGGGGCACAGGACCCAAGGCAGCATGGATTCACAGCAGGAAGGTCATGTCAGACAAATCTAACTGATTTCTTTGACTGGGAGACCAAAGTAGTAGACCAGGGAGGGGCTGTGGACATGGCCTACCTAAACTTTAGCAAGGCATTTGACACAGTCCTGCACAAAAGATTAATAAACAAATTAGCCAGCCTGGGAATGGGTCCCAGGTTGGTAGCCTGGGTAAAACACTGACTGGACAACAGGACACAGAGGGTAATAGTAAATGGAGTCCACAATGAAGAAAGGGGGGTTACTAGTAGGGTACTGCAGGGTTCAGTACTGGGGCTGGTCCTTGTTAATGTCTTTATAAGTGACATTGCAGAGGGACTGGAAGGAAAAGTAAGTCTCTTTGCAGATGACACAAAGATCTGCAACAGGGTTGATATGCAATGTGGGGTGGAAAAGATGAAAAGGGACTTGGCAAGGTTGGAGGAATGGTCAAATGTATGGCAGCTTAGATTCAACGCAAATAAGTGCAAAGTAATGCACCTGGGAAACAAAAACCCAGGGGAAGAGTACACAATGGGGGGTGAGATACTGACAACAATAAAAATGGAACGTGACCTGGGGTAGTCATATCAGATGACCTAAAGGTGGGCCAGCAATGTGAGAAGGCAGTAAGGAGGGCTGGGGGATACTGGGATGCATAGGGAGAGGCATCACCAGTAGAAAACAGAAAGTTATTGGCCCTCTGTACAGACAGTTGGTAAGACCACATCCGGAGTACTGTGTACAGTTCTGGAGACCCCATCTCTGGAAAAACATAGACAGGGTGGAGACTGTCCAGAGGAGGGCAACCAACATGGTGCAGGGTGTGCACCAGAAGACATATGAAAAAAGACTAAAGGAGCTTAAGATGTATAGCCTCGAGGAAAGGAGGGAGGGAGGGGGGGACATGATAAAACCTTTCAAAAACCTCAAGGGAATCAACAAAGTCCAAGAGGGTAGCATCTTTCAGAAAAAGAGATATGCAAGAACAAGGGGACACAATTTGAAGATAGAGGGGGGATGGCTCAGCGGTAACATGAGGAAGTATTTATTCACAGAGAGGGTTGTAAATGCATGGAACAGCCTTCCTGAGGAGTTTATAGAGTCAAAATCAGTGGGGGAATTCAAGAATGCATGGGACAGACATAAGGCAATTCTAGTGGGGGGGGTAGAAGGAAGTAGGCTGTTGGTTAACTAGGACCTGCAGCTTATCCGTTAGGTAGGGAAATGGGCAGACTAGGTTGGCCAAGCGGTCCTTATCTGCCATCAGATTCTATCATTCTATGTTTCTATGAAGGCCCACAGCACAATCAGGCTACAGAAAACCCTCCCCCACCCACCAGATCTAATAATCCTTCTTGTGTTATGCTGTATCCATGACACTCCAGACATTACCTCTTGGGTTCCCAACCCACCAGATAGGCTAGTGATCCACATGTGGCACAGATCAAATTTTGTAGCATACCTTGGTCTCAGGAGTCCCCATTCTCCAATTCAACCTTTGCAACTGAAGAGGCTACAAGCACTCCAGGAGTCCCTATACAATTAACTACCTAAGTAGGCCAGAACCATTGACAAATAATTGTGTGGCTCCCACAGCGTTTAGTTTAAATTGGTTAATGCTTTCTAGCTGGAAGACGTGGAAGGAATGTTGTTTTTTAATGACTTCTAACTAGATTAGTTAATTGCCTTAATAAGGCTCCTGGCTGGAATAATTGATGCACCTCAGCTGCGTTCTGTTGCTTAAATTGCTGCTTTATTAGGGAGCTGGGAGAGAGAGAGAGAATGAGAGAGAAGTTTGGTCGAGTTTTACCCCTGAGCTGGTTAGCTTATGAATCCTGCTGTAAAAAATCACCTTTTAGCCCTTGACAGCGCTGTAGTTCACCTCTCTCTCCCATGCAATGCTGTGTTTACTTTGTTGTTTTTTTGCCAGAGGTAGAAGAGATAATTTTAGAAATTGATTTAGCAGAAATTGTGGTATAAAGAAACAATATCACCAGAGTAATGTGGTACTGAGTCAATCGTACGAGCTGTGTCACGATCACTTCAGCTGTGCTAAAGGCCGCTGCCTAGCTGGTGGCATATGTTAGAGCATATTTTGAATCTCATACTCAGTCACCCACTGAGCTGCTGGTGGGCCTCCCTCCCAAGTGGGGCCCACTATGCAAACATGGAGCAACCAAGCAATCTGGCAGTATCGCCGCACGGTCGGATGCCTGAAGCCATGACCTTTCCCTTCCAAGCAGAGCCCACACGGTCCACCTCCGTGCATCCCTGCGCTACCACCTAGTTCAGCTGGTAGCCCAGGACTTGGAATTAGCACTTGCAGGTGGTCCCTAAGTCAGCGACTGCCATGTGGAGCCTTGGGGGTGCAATTTTCGGTAAAATTACCAATTCTCCTGCCCATCCACGCGAGGCCCCACGTGGCAGTGGTATCCTGGTGCTGGGAGTGGAGGGGGTTCTTATCCTGCACAAACTCAGCTGTGCAATTCAGCAGCAGTTTTTCACCCCTGGAGGAACTGGGGATAAAGGAACGTTTTGGGACTTCTACCAGCAGAGGGTGGGCTTAAGTCTTGATGCAGCAACATGGCCCCAGAACCATGAATTTCTCTGGCCCTACAGGTGGTTTCTGCCGCCATTTTGTCGGGGCGGCTTCCCGATCACTCGGCCACCATCTTGGGTAGGAGGACTGTCCTCTCATGGCTCAGCTACCATTTTAGGTATGGAGGGAGCCTTCCTATGTGTGGATCACACGTGAGGTCCATGTCCTCAAGAGTACAACATGTAGCAGGGCACGCTTAGCGCTTCAGGTGTTCCTTACCCTGCCCTAATTATACTATACAGCTAATTAAGTTCTGTTGTAAGGAGTTTTTGCAGAATTATCTGCAATTGTGGATCTCCAACAATCTCAAGGAATTTCAGGGGTTATACAAGATACTGCTCCCCCCCTCATTTTTTACAGTTTTGTGCTATATTACGGGGCTAAGTTTATAATCTCACATGGTGCAACAGGGCGTCTTGTATATGAATTAAGATTGTTGTGACATCTTGTATATTCTACCTGGCTCACAGGTACCCTACCCCATTGGGTAATCTATATAACCTTATCCTTCTGTCATCTTTTAGATGGTGAAAGCCAAGAAGTGTGTATCCTGTAGTACTACCTTGATGCCCCACAACCCAGGTCCTCAATGCCCAGTTTGTGTACATGAGAATGAACAGTCAGTAGGGGGCCAACTCTCTAATACAGAGCTGGACAATCAAGGGCCAGAGCTTCTGACTGGATGAATCCAGGGGCATTGCTCATTCAGACCCAACAGACAACGGTGGCTATGATGGAAAGCCAACATAATTTCATGGTTAAGTTTATGGAAAAACTGAAGTCACTGACAAAGGCAAGGCCATCCTCCACACCTGTTCCAGCTCTGGCCCCAGGACCAAGCGACTCCTCTCAGCTGGATGCCAATGAGGAGCCATCTACACCCCTCCCAGGGGATGAGGACACTGGTGAGGCACCAGATGGTGGTGAGGATGTCAAGTCAGGTGATGAGGATATGGACATTAAACCTGAGTTACCATCCTTGACATCGAAACTTTGGTCCTTCGACCTGGTCCCAGGCCTGATGAGGGCCATAAAATCGACAATGGGGTTCGACATAGAAACGCCCAAGCCCGAGTCCAAGCTCTATCCCATTATCCAGCAGAACCAGAAGGTTAAGGACACCTTCCCTAGCTGTCCTGCCATCGATGATATTTTCTCAAAAGAGTGGGAAACAACAGTGCCGGGTTGCCTGTCCAAGAAAAGAAACCTGTGCATGATGTACCCAGTACAAGAGGACAAAGCCAAGTTGTGGTGCATGGCACCAAGCATAGATCCCCAAATTGCAGCTCTAAGCAAAAATACAGTGCTGCCTTGTGGCACCATCTCTCTCAATGACCCCACAGACAAAAAGGTGGAAGAAATGTTAAAGAAACTATTCGAAATCTTAGGCATGACAGCTAGAGCCTCAGTAACAGCAGTCTACTCCACCAGGTCACAGATTCGCTGGTTGGAGGAGCTAATGGAAAAAGCTGACCCCAAGTCCAGGGAAGCGGAGCTCCTGGAATGTACCCTTGATACAGCAAAGTATCTGGGAGACATGGCAGTGGATACCCTAAAGTTGGAAGCCAGATCATATGCCTTGACAAACAGAGCCAGACGAGCCTTATAGCTGAAACTTTGGGAGGAGGACAATGAATCAAAAGCACTCTTACAGAACCTGCCTTTAAAAGGGGATAACATGTTTGATGAAGGCCTTAAAGAGTTCCTAAATCAAAAAGAGGAGGGCAAGAATCTCTCCAAAGATAAGCAGAGAACCACTTATTTGCCGTGTGCTTGGTGCAGGTTTTGGGGGAACAACAGGTTTCAGTAGAACAGAAGGCAGAATTACACTAACAATTCCTTTCGAGGGAGAGGCCACAACAGCAACAATTTCAGAGGTTTTTCACAGGTCAACTACCCAGCTCCCAGAAGAAAGAACTCACGCTTTGGAGGCAGAGGCAGAGATGGAAAGCCAAAGCAGTACTGACTATCCCACCCAGGCCGCCCCATTACCAAGTCCACGCTTGGCCTATCCTCCTGTGTGGCAAAGACTGATGTAATTCCATCAGCAATGGCAACAAACGACCTCCAACAATTGGGTACTGGAGATCATATCCCAGGGTTACACTATCGAATTTTGAAACAAACCCTGCAGGGACAGAGTGGTAGTGTCCCCAATCTCAAAGAGAAAGGCTACAGCCCACCAGGTACAGGAGGTTCTCCGAGACCTGATACAAAACAATGCAATTCAGCCAGTGCCAGACACTGAGACTGGCACAGGTGTCTATTCCATTTTCTTCCCGGTACCAAAGAACAGAGATCTCAGACCAATTCTGGACCTAAAATTCCTGAGCAAATTCATATCCACACCCTCAGTTCAAAATGGAAACCTTCAGGTCTACCCTGAGGAACATACATGTGGGGGACTACCTCAAGTCCATGGATCTGAAGGATGCTTACACTCACATCCCAATCAGACCCAGCCACCAACGTTTCCTCCAGTTCCACATACTGGGCCAACACTTCCAGTATCAAGCCTTGCCCTTTGGCCTCTCTTCGGCTCCAATGGTGTTTAAAAAGGTATCCATTGTCCTGGCAGCCCGGCTATGGGAGCAGGGAGTGTATATCATCCCATACCTAGATGACCGGCTGATAAGGGCATGTAACAGTATCCAATCACAAAGAGACACAAATTCCATTCTGTTGGCCCAGTACCAACATGATCGGGTGGTCAGTCGGGAAAAGAGCTCCCTGCAATCATCCCAGTGTATAGAGCACCTCGGGGCAGAGACAGACACAGCTGATGGGATGGCGAGACCATCACGAAAACAAATCAACTCAGTGATCACAATAGTCCGGGCACTGTGGTCCACAGCCATGCTGCCGATGGGCCAAGTAGCACAAGTTCTCAGCTGCATGGTGTCATGCACCGCCTTAGTCCCCTAGGCAAGGTGGAATATGCGCCCCTGGCAAAACTGCATATTGTAGCAGGGTTCTCCATTGGAGGATGATCTCAACAAGATTGTCCACCTCCCAAAGATTGTCAAGGACTCGGGGTGGTGAACGCTCCGCTAAAACCTCGTGAGGAATTGCCCATTGGAGCTGTCTTACGAGGTGACAGTGGAGACCGATGCCAACCTAATTGGTTGGAGAGCATGCATGCATGACCACACAGTGCAAGGCAGGTGGACAACAGTGGAGGCATGGTTGTCCATCAACGTCCTGGAGATGAGGGTGGTGTTCCATGCCCTGAGGGCATTCAGGGACAGCATCATCAGTCGGGTGGTCTTGGTGAAGTCTGACAACAAGGTCATGGTGGCGTACATAGCCAAACAGGGCAGAACACACAGCAGAGCCATGCTCAGTAAAGCAGCCAAGGTGTTAAACCCAAGCCCAATCCAACCACACCCACCTCCATGCGATCCATCTGGCAGGAAAGCTAAATGTCAGGGCAGACTGGCTAAGCAGACAGCAGGTGCATCTGGGGAAGTAGCAACTACACCGGACCTATTCGCTCTAATACAAAGGAGGTGGGGTTGGGTTCCAATGGACCTGATGGCTTCCAAAGCAAATACACAGGTCAAGACGTACTTCTCTAGATGCTCTGTCTCAAACATGGGACAAGGAGTAATCTTATTTCTTCCCTCCGATCCCTCTGATCCCCCAGGTGCTGGCGAAGATCAGGCTGTCCCAACTTCAGATCATTCTCATTGTATCTTACTGGCCACAAAGGGCATGGTTTGCCTCTGCAGTAGCTATGACACTGCACAGATGGACCCTCCTATATCAGAAGGACATGCTGTTTCAGGGACCAATGATTCACCCAGCCTCCCACACCCTAAAAATGTTGGCCTGGCTCCTGAGAGGCAGAGACTGTTAACTGCTGGGTATTATGAGTCAGTCATAGTGACCATCCTACAGTCCAGGAAGCCATTCACCACAGCTACTTATGGCAGGCAGTGGAACATCTTTGCCAATTGGTGCATAGCCATGCAACTTGACCCAATGCAGGTGGAAATGTCTGTGATTCTGCTGTACCTGCAGTAAGGCCTGGACAAAGGATTGTCCACTTCCTCCCTAAGGGTGCAGTTGTCAGCCATAGGAGTGGTCATTTGGAAAGTCGGGCTATCGCAGCCTGGTGCTCATCCAAACACCGTCAGATTCCTCAGGGTGGCACAGAACATTCACCCTCACATATGGAAGCCAGTGGCTCCCTGGGATCTGATCATGGTACTTAAATCCCTAAGGAAAAGCCCATTTGAGCCCAGCCATCAGGCACCACTCTACTGGTTAGGCCTGAAGACCTGTTTCCTGGTAGCGATCTGCTCCTCTCACAGAATTAGCGAATTAGGAGCACTGTCATGAAAATAACCCTGCACCATCTTCACGGCACAAGGGGTCTTTATGAAAATAGTGCTGGCCTTTAGCCCCAAAGTCATGTCCACATTCCATAGGGAGCAGACCCTAGAACTGCCAACATTCTACGCTCAGCCACACCAGGGGGAGTTAACAATCCACCATCCCCTTGACATAGGTAGTGCCATATCACAATACATTACAAGAACACAGAATATCTGCAGGTCAGAGAGACTCTTTATAATAGCCCAAGGCCACAAGCAAGGAATGCTAGCCTCCAACACCACTGTCGCTAGCTGGCTAAAGAGGACAATACAGGAGGCATACAAAGCAAATGGCATCACCCCACCAGAGGGGATAAAGGCACATTCTACAAGGGCAGTGGCTACTTCCTGGGCAGAAACAGCAAGTGTCTCCATGGAAGACATACGTAGAGTGGCAACCTGGACCTCCATCCATACCTTTGCAAGACATTCCACACTTGAGACTTTATACAGACAAAGAACTGAGTTTGCCACAAAAGTTTTGTCCTCAGCGTGTCACACAAGTTGCCCTTCTGATCATCCTGTTCCGCCCTGAAGGATGTTTGAACTGCTTATTATAAGTAACCCAAGAGGTAATGTCTGGAGTGTCATGGATATAACATAACATAACACAATGGGTGTTTACTCACCTGGTAAAGGTGATTGTGTTAGTTGTATCCATGACAATCCACGACCCACCCTTCAGGGCAATCACGGTAGAAATACTTCACGCTGGAGGGACTATGGAAATTAAGAGTTTGTTGTCTTGTTCTGCAGGCACTATTCATTGCAGTCGGTAACACTAGGTGGCCAAGTCTAGAAGTGTACCTATAGGAAATAAACAAAAGATGATGGTTAAGCTGTGGTCTAGCATTTAATTTATTCATGCATATGGAGGTAAAGGTGGGAGTCACAGAAAGAGGGTTTTGGCCAAAACATTTCCCTTTCAGCTATGGAAGAGTCAAACTGGAGAATGGGGATTCCTGGGACCAAGGTATGCTATGAAATTTGATCTGGGTCACATGTGCATCACTAGCCTATTAGGTGGGTTGGGAACCTAAGAGTAATGTCTGGAGTGTCATTGATATAACTAACACAATCAACTTTACCAGGTGAGTAAACACCCATTCCTCCACTGCAGAACAAACTCCAGATCACTCTAACACAAGCAGTGGAGGGAAAAAGAATAGAGGGACTTTTAGGATTGCAGATCTTCTGGCTAATATGAGGGGGACCAGCAAAAAAGAAGGAATGTCGTTGGCCTAAAATATAGAGGCAGGCTTGAGGAAGCACCAGAAAGGGTTAAGGAATCAGTGCAATTTTTGGCAACATACATCTATGTGCCTATGAACACATCTGGGTTACTCAATTTGACATCAGTTTTAAAAACCAATGTTATTGGAAAGATTCTGGAATAAATTTATATTTATTCCTATAAAATATGAGGCAGTACAGTGCAGTGGTTTAAGGCTCTGAGCTGCAAACCTGGAGACCTGGGTTTGAATTCCACATCCCCTCCTGCATACTGTGTGATCCTGAGCAAGTCACTTAACTTCATTGTGCTCCCAGGTTGCACCTCTAAACAAGCTTTCAGCTTAGTGTGTTTCTCCTGGTAAAAAAGGTAAAAAAAAAAATAATCATCAATTAAAGAACTTTCCCTCTGGTCCTCCTTCATACCAGCACCACTCACTAAGCCAAAGGTTAAAATTATAACTGTCCTTTTCAAAAATGAGGGATTTAACATTGCCAGTATTTTATTTTGGGTCAAGCAGTGCACAGAGGTTATAGACCACCCAGTACCTGTCTTGGATTCAGAAGATATATGTACTGGGGGATGGAAAATCAGTACAGTTAGGAACAAATGAACGAGGGATATAACATCTCCCTAGCAGTTTTTGTACTAGTTGGGACTGGGGTTTCTGTTTTTATGTGGGTCAGCCCAGGATGTGTCATAGATGTGGGTCATTGACTCATCTAAGTAACACATGTGACTCACTTGTGTGTAGCTTATGCCTAGGGCATGGTCACTCTAGCCACTTTTAGAAACATAGAAAATGATGACAGAAAAAGACCCATAGTCCATTCAGTCTGCCTGAGTTTTTAATTTAGCCCTGTAACCTACTGTCCTTCTAGGGTTCTAGCCCTCCCCAACCTCCCCTCTCATTCTCCTCCCAGTCTCTACCACTCCAAGCAAGCACTATACCCTTCATTCTGTTCCACAATGCTTGAAACCACCAATGTGTTTTGCATTTACCACTTCGGCTGGTAGATGGTTCCACGGCTCCACCACCCTTTCTGTAAAATAGTACTTTCTCTTACTTCTTCCTTTTGCCCAAACCCAGTATAGAGCAACTTGTGTGAGGACTTAGGACACTCTTATATGCAATGTCCTTGGACAGCTCATAATAAAAGCTCTTTCTATGATCAGGAGGACATGGTGCACGAGGCACAAAAAAGGGGGTCCCAAGTGAAAGATCAAGACAGACTTTCTGATGATATGCGCCAGCCTACCAGATCTGAGCAGCACAGACCTGAACTCAACAATGTCCCAGAAGAAAACCTTCATTCACTGTCAGACAAGACTTTGGCAAAAGTAACTGCAGCCGTGACAGAAACAGTAAGCAATGACAGAGACATATCACAACAAAGTGCATCACCCTCTCATGTTGGACCACAACAAAGATCACAGTTAACCACCAAGGAGAAATGGATGTCCAGGATATTATGTCCCCACCCACTTCCAAAGAAGGACTTCAGGTGGTTGGGGGAAAGAGAAGACGTGCTTGCCTCCATCCAAAGTATGAAATTGCAAAAAAGGACTCTGTGGTTACTCAGCATGTTAATAGCAAAAGAAACCACAGAAGAAATTAACCACATTATTCTCACTGGCTGATCTGGAGCACAGATTATCTTATTGCAAGATTCCAGGATCCGATCTACAGGTGATGTTTATCGGGCACAAAAAGCCTGACCTCTGGGCCCCTCAGTGTAGTCCATTAGGGAGAACCCCTGTTCTGGGATTGGGATATTATTTAAATCTATAGAGGTTAAAATCTTGAAATTGATGAACATTGAGCCCGGGAGGGCCTTGTCTATAGATATAGAATTGTAGGGCAACTTATTGCGGAAAGGGGTAATTTATGCCCCACTGGCTAAAACATCTCAGGTAGCACTTTTTCAGTTAGTACAACCATATCTATACACAGAATGGTTATACTGGGTGGAGATTTTAATTGTCTGTGGGCAGCTGGGAATGAAAGAGGTAAGACACAAAAATTATACTGTGATATGAACTGACACAGATGATGGACTCTGCTAGGTTACAGGATGCTTATAGAAAGATTCATCCACATGCTGGCAATACCTACCACAGAGGCCCACTTTCATCTTAAATTGACTATATTTTTGTATCCAGTCATACAGAGATACAGTACAAGAAGTTAAAATCATTGACTCAGCCATATCAGACCACTCTGAGGTGCAAATGAAGATAGAGGAGTGTTCAAAAAAGCAATGGGTAATGGATTTTGGTGTTTAAATATCTCCCTCTTAGAGGAGAAACAAGTGGTTGAAGGTTGCAGTGAACTACTCAGGGCAAAGAGGTCAGTTGTTTGTTGTGTTGATCACTTAGTGGCCTGGTGGGGGATGCAAAATGCCAGTTTAGAAAGATTTTTCAAAGACAAGGGAAATTCAAAACTAAAAGCAAATATTTAACATGTTTATTGTTAAGAGATCAGTTATTTAAATTACTGTAGGTAAAGCATCCTATAAAGACCAAATTGATCAATCAGAAGTAAAATGAAGGCATTTTAAGAGTTAAATCACTTAGGGCTGAACAGTAATTTGGGGTATAGGAAAGAATACAATCCCTTGATATTTTTAAAGGGTGTCAGGAGCAGAATTCCCACAAAATGTTTACAGCTATAAAAGATGGAAGTGATAACATTCATACAGGTTTAGCTCTGGTCATGACCGTTATAAAACACCCTTTAAGAAAATCTTTTGACTCGGAAATTCTGGTACAGGAGGGAACTGAGAAATATTTAAATTTGCCTCAAATTAATACCCTTATAGCATGGAAACAGAAAGATTTGATAACCCCAGTTTCGATACTTGACAGGGAACAAGCAATTAAATCACTGAGGCACAAAGTGTCTCCTGGCCCAAATGGGTTAAGTGCCAAATTTTATAAACAATTCTCATAATTTCTGAGTCCAATCTTGAAGGACATTTTTAATGATATGTTGGAGAATCTAAAATTCTTTGAAGATATGTCTCAGTCCATTTTAATATTTTTATTATTATCTTCTGACACTTTCACAGTTGAAGGCTGTGAAAGTGAAAAAGAATGGGTACTGTTGGTGAGGAGAGTGAAATGTTAACCATGAAATTTAAGGTATAAGATGAATGTTTATGCATACTACACTTATGTAGATACCAATTAAATTATAGGGACTAATACAAAAATTCAGAAAAAGTGCAAACATTTTTTTATTTTAATTTTTGAAAGCATCATGAAATTTTCCATGTTGATATTAAAAAGATATATCGATACACTTTATTGTTATGGAAAAAGTATACCAATAACATTTGTTTTACAAAAAAAAAAAGGTTCTGCCGTGATGTAAATATGTATAAATATATATGTCAATATAGCTAGAGGAAATTGTCTGTTTTTAATATTGCTAACATAATTACTACTGTTACGTAATAATGATATAATATTGACATTGTTTCTTAATGCCTGGACTCCAAGCTGTCATTAAAAAAAATTAAATTTCTAGTCCCAGTGATTCCAGAGTTAGACCTTTCAAAAGATATTTTCTTTAAAATGTGATAACTTTGGAACTATTAGGGCTAGATACTTATTTTTTTAATGTAAGCTTGGAGTCAACCAAGTAGTTATATCATTACTATATCACCACAGTAACCATATATTGATATAAAAAAAATGGTTCACTGTATTTTTAAATTCATGTCATTTTGTACCACATTATATTGACACGTATAGGCACGTAGCACCACAGGAGAACTGTATTAACTGTTCAAATGTTACAGCTTTCAAACTGTAGTTTAAATCATTATAAAAATATCATATAAGATTATTTTTAGAAATGGTTGAAAGATACTAGTGGTTGTTCTGTCTAAGAATAAACACATTCCTTTCTAGTTTGATTTAGGTAATTGGGGACCTATATCTCTTATGAGCATGGATTAAAAAAATATTAATAAGATACTATGTGGTGAACTTATTAAAATTGCACACAAGGGGCTTTGTTCAGAATAACTTGTTTGATCCCAGGAAGAAACATGGGGAGAACTGAATTACATTTAGGGAAGTAGTAGTCAGAGGTAACATGATCAGACTCCTAGGATTTCACCTGGCTATTAACTAGGAGAAAGCATTTGATCAATTATCACATTAATTTTTTATTCCAAATTGTAACATTTCATGGCATCCCAATTTGCTTTATAAAATGGATTAGACTGCTGTATTGTAGAGCATAATTTATTTCACTGATAAACAGGTTTTCAGGTAAGAAAATTAGTATTGCCCAAGGGGTCTATAAGGACTGTTCCCTGACTCCACATTTATAAGTTGTTTGCCTTGATGTTTTAGTCAGGAAATGTGGACAAACACCAGAAGTTTAGGGAATTTCTATTACTGCTACCACCCCACAGCTAAGGTATGTGCTTATGCAGATGATGTATCTTTTTAGCAGATTTGGATTCATGTTGTTTGGCTATGCATATATTTCAGATGTACTCAGGTATTTTCACCAAAGTTAATTTAAGGAAGAGTAGTTCCTTATGTTTGGGATCAAATAGAGATTTCAGCCTAAAACATATTGATAGTGTCCTGGTAGTCCAGTCAGGCATCAATATATTAAGGATGAAATACGTACCATTAGCCATGGCCAGGGTAAGCTGGAAAGGGAAGATTTTGGAAGGAGAATGAAAGGTAAACAAACAGAACACCATGCAAATGTTCAAAAAAGAAAGAGTTTATCTGATAAAAATGTTATTGCTCCTGGTATTCCTTTTCTTAAGTTATATCTTCCCCCTCCTCAGGAGTTGGAGGCTAGGTGGTATAGTTTGTTTGTTCAACTCCTGTGGGGAAGCAGACTGAATCCAGTACTTATTTGCCTTTGAAAAATGGTGGTCTGTCAATGATAAATCTTGTGGTATATTTTGTCACTATTTTTTGCAAATACTATTTCTTTATTTTCTCTTGAGGCAGTTTGGGTCACTTGGATCTGGGAATGGGTCAGGATGGTAATTTCACAATAGGGAGTGGGGTGAATGGTTATTCCCCTCTCCCAAAGGAGGGAACGTAGTCCCCTTACACGTAAACAGCCTCACAGAACATGAAACAATGAAGACTGATATCAGATCATTTTAGAACTTACAAGTTACAAGAAAAGCATTATTTTTGTATATTATTGTTATTCAGAACCTCATGTGTTCCCTGAATGAACCATCCAGTCTGCAACACACACCATTAAACTACTGACAGACCCTTTATTCCCACCCCAGATGTGGGACACAATCTGTCTGGTCTGTCATGGCAGACTTGGGGCCCCCATTTTCAAAGGGTTAATGCAGCACAAACCGGGTTTGTTCCATGCTGACTAGGAATATCACTGGCCATCGGGGGTGTGGCCATATTCATAGGCCACCTGTGCATGACACTCCCCCAACAGTGCTGTGGCACACAATATCATGCTGTGTGTATTCAAATGAGTGATATGCAAATGAAGCACGGCATACTATTGGAGGCACTAAACAGCTGCAAGTGTGAGGCAGTTCAATGTTTGTAAAACCCATCCCTTAACAGTGCACAGAGGGGATGGGTGCCACACACACACACGCTTCATGCACTATCAAGGGCTGGGTACCCTGGTGGTCCAGTGGACCCTTCACTGCCCCAATCCCCTTCCCATAATTTGTTTATAAACCTTGGTGGTCCAGTGGTCTCCTTCCTGCCCTGATCCCTCACTGGTATTTGTTCTGTAAGCACTGGTGGCCCAGCAGTACCTCCCCAGCCCTGATCCCCACGTACAGTACAAAACAGAACACACTGGAGGTCAGTGGTCCTCCCCCATTCTCTGATCACTGTCCTGACAAAAAATACATTACTCTGGTAATCTAGTGGTCCCCACCCCCCATGCTGGCAGGTAGTGACCCACCACCCTGTTCTCCTCCAACCTGACCTGAGCCAGTGACCAGCACAGCCCTCCTCACACCACCATGGCTGGCCACTGACTGAACTGTCATTGAGTGCTTACAGTATGCAGTACACATCAACTTATTGTACATGCTCAATGACAGTTCGGTCAGCAGCCGGCCATGTCTGTGTGAAGAGGGCTGTGCCAGTTGCCGGCTCAGGTTGGGTTGGGGGGAGATCGGGATGGTGGGTCACTATCTTCCAGGGTGGGGACCGCTAAACTATCAGGGTAATGTATTTTTAGTTGGGATGGCTATCAGTGAATGGGGGAGGGGGAGGGACCACTAGACCACCAGGACTTTATTTCTTATATACCAGGTGATCAGGGCTGAGGAGGGATCACTGAACTATCAATGTGTTCTATGTTTTACTGTATGTGGGGATTGGGGATGGAGAGGGACTGCTGGGCCACCAATGATTTTGTTTTCTTTGCATGTAGTAGTAGTATAGCTTTAATTCATAAATCATGAACAGGGATAGGCCCCAAGATTGAGCTCTGAGGCACACTTTACTTTATGGGAGCTGAGGAGGATTTGTATGAGACAATTTCCATCAGCTGTCTAAGTCCTTGTAGATATGATTTAAGCCACCATAACTCTGCGCCAAACAGGCCAGTTTCTATGAGCATGGCCAGGAGAACATTGTGGTTCAACGTGTCAAGCGCCTTTGATAAATCTATAAATTAAGCACCCAACAACAGTCTTCTGTCCAGATTCTGTTGTAAGTCCTCACTACCTTTATCACAGCTGACTGAATACTGTATGGGGATCTAAACCCTGACTAAAATTCATTTAGTTTATCATTAGATTCCAGGTATGCTTTCACTTGCCCTGATACTAATCTTTCAAAGATTTTGGAAACCTGTGGTATTAATGAAATTGACTGATAAGTACAAATGTCTTGCCTGGAACTAGCCTTAAAAATAGGTATAACCTTAGCAGTTTTCCACTCTACCAGAAATTCACTAGTTTTGAGGAAAAGGTTGAAGATGTGTGACAGAGGGTAGGCGATGCAGGGAGCAGCATATCTCAATAGCCTTGAAGGGATTCTGTACAGCCCTTCTGCTTTAGTTACATCAGATTTTAACAATTCTTCCCTGATTTCAGTGACTTTATTGGTGTCAAATTTAAAGACGTTGTATAGAACAGGTTCCTGCATGTCCGCCTCGATCTGCACATCTTCCTTGTCACAATCAAGGATGGGAAAATTGTTTAAGCTTGATGCTATTGTACCCATCTCAGTAAAATAGTTATTGAAAGCATTCATTGCCTCATTACCCATTAGTGCCATTTGTCCATTTATTTGAAACCTATTTACTTGTGTATTTTTATTTTTACCCATCAAACCTGTCATGATACTCCAGAAGATTCTAGGGTTTTGCTTGATATTGTCATCTAATTTAAATTTAAAATACGTTTGTTTAGCCACCCTTAAAATGTGTATTTATTTCAAGCCTGCCTATAGATATGACAATCACAATACAATGCTGTTCTCTTTGCATTATGCCATTTCTTATCTCTATCCTTCGTAAGCTTGTATAGATCTGAGTCATATCTGTTAGCACCTGTAGTTTTAACCTTTCTTTTTCTCATAGGCACATGTCAATTGCATGCTTGTATGAACTCCTGTTGGAAATAACTCCAAGCTTCAGAGGCAGTGAGAATCAGATCTAGTCTGTCCCATACTATTCTTTCCACGTCTGACATAAAAGCTGTATAATCAAAATGTTTGAAGTTTCTCCAACAGGCAGATGACCTCTATTAGATTTGTTTAATGTGTTTCATAATACAAAAGTGAGCTGATGGTCAGAAAAGGTATCAGGTAACACTACATTTACATGGTAAAGTGGAGGACAATCGGTAAAAATAAGATCCAAAACTGGTGACATGTTAAAGTCATTAGGGTTGATTCTTTTTCGAATCTTTAATTAATTGGGTAAGACCCAGGTTTTCTTGTAAATCTATCAGACTATGCTTTTCATCAATTTTAGACCAAATAACATTAAAGACCTACAACATTAGAATCTCATGCGTGTGTTTTTATACTTGTATAGAAAATCTTGTAAATCATTAAAAATACTTATGTTTCTTTTAGATGCTTTATAGACACCTACCATGAGTAAGGGATTATTAAAGGGTAGTTTAGCTTCAATTGTTATGACTTCTAAACCTCCCACATGTAAAATATTAGGTATTTTTCATGTGTTGAGCTCTGAGTTAACATATAACAACCCCAATTTGGTTTCTTTTTTACAGATTTGATATATGCCCCATTCTATACAGATGTATCTGGGATTCTTTTCCTTAGCCAAGTCTCTGTAATAATAATTAACTCAGGGTGGTAATTTTCCATCCAGTCCTTAAATTGATCAAATGTAGTAATAAAGATTTTATTCTGAAACACATCAGAAAGGGATAGCCCAGTTTAGCCGAAGCTCATTTTCAATGGGGTCCCATTTTACGAAAGTAGCAGCTTCACAATAAAATTTACAAAACATACAGTACAAATATAGCAAAAACACACATTTAACAGTAAATAAACACAGCTCAGCCACAGCAAGTGGCTTCCAAACAATTCTGAAATTTAAGTGAACAATCCCAAAATCACCCTGTTGCAGGATCTCTGTATTAATTTGCACCTCCCCTTTGGGTCCTGGCTTAGGCTGGGGCATCACCACACAGCAGTAAAAAACATAATAATAGTACACAGGCAGGGATTTCAGGGCTTGGCGCACTCGTCTGTAATGCTGTCATGCAGATGAGCCCATATTCGACATGAACACCATGAATGCTCAATGGGCTCATCTTCATGTTTGGGCTGAATATTGCCCATGGGGGCCATGGCACTAACCAATGTGTGCCGCATTTTACCCCTATGGGCAATCTTCAGCACAGCACTCTGGTAGCATGGCACAAACCATGGTGCCTGCTTGCCATGCACTGCAGTACTGTGGCCCCATATTCAGATAGATAGCATGGTCAGTTTGGATCATGCAGTTTGAATATTGTGCCAGAGCTGGCTGGTCCTATTTTTTTCACATGGTGCATCAGTTTGCACATGCAGCTGTCCAGTTCTGAATATGGGGCCCTTGGTGTCCATGATTCACATAAACACAAGGCCCTAATGGAAAGATTTTATCCTATATGAGATATGTGTAATTGTGTATTGGAAACACATGCTTATTTATTTCTGGACTATCCCTATGTAAAGATTTTTTGAGAAAATTTAGCAGATGTCTCATCACCCCCTGAATTTAAAGAGATTACTTATGAAATTGTAATTCTTGGCATACTGTATATACGGGTAGGTGGACTAAGTTTAAGTTTACTTCATTAAAGGTGGTATGTGCTGTACAAAAACACCATACATGGCAATTCCAGTGCAGACTGGTATTTTAACAATATCTTCCACAAAATTATTTACTTGAATGTACTAGAAAACAGGTGCAATCCTTATATTTAGCAGAGAAACTCAGATATGACTATCAGAAACTTGTGAAATTATTACTTTGACTGGATGTGGTAAGCTCTTATATAATTGTACTTCTTTTAAAAAAATAGGGAGAGATTTAGGGGCACATACTTTTGTAAATTCAGGACAATGATGGAGGGGAATTCACTGGTGATAAGGCTTGTGTAATGGATTTTTTGAATTTATTAAATATTGCTTATGTTATATACCTGTGTGTGTTTCAATAAAAATTCCCCATCTCTGTCAGAGACAGGATGTCTTTAGTTTGGCAGAGAAAAGTACAATGACACCACATTCCAGTACAACAGGGTCCCTGATATACTCTTCTCCAAAAAAGACATTTCCCTGCATGTGGAACCCAAAATTTCTACAGCAGCTCATGTAGAAATGAAATATAACCCTTTGAATCCAGCCATGCCTGATAGAGACTCAGTGGCTGAAACTGCATCCTTGACAATGGCAGCAGAGACTGGGAATCCTGAGAATAAGTCCTATAGTGAGGGAGCATCCCCAAAGTTGGTGACACAGTTTAAATCTGCACAAAAGGACAAGAAACAAGAGACCACAGTGGTGAGAATGGAGGAAGACACAATGACTCCACTGGGCCATTCCCCTGGTAACCAGAGTAACAATACCCCATGTAGATGCTTGTAGCAATCCCCAGGGATAGCTCCTAGCCTCGAGACTTACAGTGGAGGAAGCTTTGCACAGAGTGGGATGGAGTAGGCAAGGTGCAGAGTTGCCGTAGAACTTTCCATGTCTGGTAAAGGCAGATGACCTGGGGAAAATCATGATGTTAGACATTGAAGAGGAGCACAACAAGTTGCTTCATTTCACCAGAATCATAGGGGTTGCAAATTCACATTCCAGCAGAATTATAGAGGTTAAAAAACTCTGCACTCACCACACATTTTATGTAAATAAGTGATTGGGAAACCTTGTTTTTGAAATTCCTAGGGGTTGCAGTGGAAATCATGGGGGTTGCAAAAAAATCATACGGATCTCAACTGTAACCCTTAGCTACCCCTAAATGACACCCTTGAACAATGCACTTCAGAGGGAGAGAGGTAAGCTGGACAAGAGAATGAGCCTGACACTACTAGGATTGCACAACCCTAGGTAAATGATGAGTTGCTAGAATTACCCACTATTTTTGAAAATTCACAAAGCCCCAAATTGCTATGGACTAATATGGCAGGTGCTGTATCATCATGAAAGACCAATGCAGAGGCTTCCCCCACATATATCAGCCTAAGGGTTTGCAGGTTCTAGAGGAAAATGTGGAAATGGAGCAGAATAAAGAATGCCAGTGAGGCAGGAAGAATTCGGAGGAGGGTGAAGCAGAGAATATATAAGACATTATTGCAGAACAACCTAAAAGTGAGCAACCAGAGGGCCATATAAGTACAGAATACACCCAAAGAAATGATGCACCAACCCCCCACAAATGAGACTGCTGCAGCTGTCTACCTGTATGAGCTGGTACAGACATCCCCCCAACAGCTCCCAAGTCAATTAAACGTGGAATAAATCCTTAGACCTAGTACTACAAGTATAAGTGAAGCTGAAGAGCTGGTCAAGGCCCATCTGAGTGATGCTCATGTCAGTTTATTCTGTACTGTAGAAGAACCAGCAAAAAGAGGAAATGTTATTCACATCAAGTATGGCGGTACGGAATGGGATGGAAGGACAACCAGTCTGAGTTTTTGTGGCTTGCACCCTTTTCAAAAATAACCTTTCAAGCAATGACAAGTTATGCTCTTATCCACCCTGCAGGAGACTCCATATTTGATGCGAGTTTTAAAACTACATATAGACCAAAAACACTTCAGGTTGAGATACCAAGAAATCAAATACATTCCATTACCATCCTCTTTTTTGTGAGGTCACTCACCAAACCGGCTTTCAAAACCATTATGGTACTTTTTAAGAATGAAAAGGGGTATGCCACTGATATACTGTATTGTACTATATTGATTAAAATAAAGATTCACTGTACTGGGAACTCTATACCTGATACTGGACTCTGAGAACATATGGACAGGTAGTTGGCGGATGAAGGTATGTTTTCCACAATATGATGGGGAACTAAAACCGCTTCCCAGTTGTTTCCATTTGGGAAGGGATAGGGGCTTTATTTTCTACACTGGACAACCTAAATGTTGTTTTAGGTGTGGCTCACAATCACATGTAAACAGTACTTATGACCAGACGAAAGGCTCACTCTGTTCGGCAATAGGACAGATGAGCATTAACTGTAGAAACCCGATGTGTTGTACTCTCTGCGAAAACAAGGGACACTCTTATAAAAATTGTCCATGGGCTTCCTGCAATAAGAATGACCCAGCAAACAAGCCAAACAGGATTATTATGTAATCACCTCACAAAAACAGAAACAAAGATCTACGGGTTTAGCAAAGCACACAGATGGAATACTTCTCAAAACTACAAATAATACAGCCCAGCCATCCACAGATGAACATCCAACACCCAGAGAGGGATCAGATGCAAAAGAATCTATAAGTGAGGCCTCTAGAACTCCACATGGACAATACATTCCAGATCAGGTGAACACTCAGCCATGTACCGCAGTTCAACACACCTCTGTAACAGCCTTGGATGCAGGGAACACCATTACAGAGATACAAAAAGAGATGGAGGTACAGCACTTTCACAGCTGAAATCCTAGGGAGACACTGGAGAGGATTCAGATGGTTACCTCTTCACAACCAGATCCATCTATGGACAATGAAGATGCATCCATGGACTACTTCCTCTAGAAGGAAAAAGGCTAGGCGGGGGGGGGGCAACAAATAGGATGTTTTTGTTTCTTGTGTTTACTCTGCTTGCCCTAATGGATTTAACTCTCCAAATTGGTACAGTACTCTAAACGTGAATAGCAAAAAGTACCATCAAAAGAGAATAATGACTTATGCAATATAGGAGATTTTCCTTATGATTTATTTTTCTTGTGAGACACCAGACTTCATACTAACAAAGAAATAATGCAAGCCTCAAAAGAGTGGTTCAAAGGACCCAATTTTTGGTCCTTGGGAGATAACCAATTCTCTGGCGTAGGTATTCTGATACCTTTTATAGATGCCAGAATTACAAATTTGGGAGACCTGATACCTGGCAGAGTGCTAATTTAGGATATAACTATAGATAATCTCAATCTATACTTAATTAACATTTACATCCCCAGCCCAATTTGCAAGGGTAGACAAAATGAACAAAAACAGTCATTCAGCAAAAGGGATAAACAACAGCAAAAACAGTCGTACAGCAAAAGGGATAATTTTCAGCAGGGATTTCAAATACATTTTAACCCTCTCTGACAAAAGTGGTAAATCTAAATAATTGTATAGCAACTCTAATTTTTGAACAAAATGTATAAATTGGCAGGTTTAAAAGATATTATGGCTGATGCACATAAAATGCCTGACCACACTTTGAATATTGTCATTCAGGATAGATTTCATTTTCTTATCCAACTGGTTACCTTGTAATAGGGTCTCAACCATACTAATTGACAAATGAGATCATAAAATGGTGTATGTCAGATAGTCAATCTGCCTAAAGAGGCAGGTCTATGGAGACTAACTTTGTCTTTATTAACAGATGGGAAAATATAGATGGAATCGGAATTTTTGTTAAGGGATAGAAAATTTGTCTTCATATGTACTGACATGAACATTTGGTGGCTGGACACTAAATAAGATTTAACATGTTTTTTTATTTCCAACACTTGGCTAGGAAAAATAGAAATGAAGCATACTTTAAAATATTTGGATTTAAGGAAACAATTGCAACTTTTAATGTCCAAAGCAGAAGAAACTTAAGATGACTGTTCCAGTCAAATGACAAAGATCAAGGCAGAAATGAAGCATTTGAATATGACAGGGCTTCTTCCTTGTCAATGGAACCAAAAGTATGGAACCCAGGGAAAGTCACAATAGGTAAATCCATATGATGGCTGCAGGGAGAAGGTAGAAAAATGTATGGAACAGCTAGTGCATAATCAAGGAAGGATACAGAAGGATGGGGGCACCCACAGCAAATAGTCAAAGACTATTTTAAACACTTGTTTGGAATACAGTAACAAGATTTAAAGGACCCTACTATTTTTTGTTTTGCTTGCTCGCATGCGCAAGAAACACATTGAGTTACGTTTTCTTTACAAGTGGATTGTGGAGGCATGGCAGTGTTGTGCCGAATGGCAGTAGCCCATTCAGGGGCTGGTCTCTGCCTCAGCCAATAGATGAGCATGCTGTCGATCACTGCCAGTTAATGAGCAGGCCACTAGATCAAAGTAACTGAGCCATTGCAATCAGGAAGCACCCCGTCACTACGCAATCAGCTGTTTGTATGGCAGGACCTTCCTGACTGCAGCAGTCAATTACACAGCTCCATTGTACTGTGTTGACATGGTGATGTCTTCTCCGTTGGCCTCTCACAGTCCCCCACAAAGCTAACAGAAAGCTGCTGTACAGCCTTCAGTGTGTCTTCCTGGTGAAACATTTCAATAAAGTAAAAAAAAAAAGAAAGCCGACCGGGGGTGCCCAATCCCCCTCGGCTCTTGCCAACCCCCCGCACTTATATGTGCCAACAGGGGTGCCCAATCCTCCTGTCAGCATGCCCCCACCTGGTAATTTTGCCAATAGGGGAGCCCACTCCCTATCAGCATAATGCCCCCCCAATTTCTTGTGTGCCGAGGGGGGTGCCCAATTCCCCCTCAGCTCTTGTTTCCCTACAGCACTTGGTATGTGCCGATGGGGGTGCCCAATCCCCTGTTGGTTACAGCACCCCATCCAAACACTCAAGTGGCATGCTGGCAGCCCACCCCAGCATGCCAAAATGAAATCATTGCACAGTTCCTACTCACGTTCGTAACTTTGAGCATTTTTAATATTTTCACTCCAGATTTTCAACATTGCCGTTTTACCACACCTTCTTCTGAACAGTACAGCTGTCATTTTTCACATCTCCTGAAATGTGTTTTCGCACATGTAACGCACAATGGCATGGTCAGCGTGTGCAATCAAAAACCCTATGTTGAAAATTTGGTGAAATAATTCCCCAAAATGACTGCTTTATGAGTGTGCGATGCGCAGTTCCTACGTACGCTCATAACGTCAAGCATTTTTAATATTTGCACTCCAGATTTTCAGGATTGCCATTTTACCACACCTCCTTATGAACAGTACAACTGTCATTTTTTACATATCACCTAAAATGTGTTTTTGCACATGTAGCGCACAGTGTGGTGGTCGGTGTGCAAAATCAATGTTCAGAACAGATTAAGAAAATCACAGTGACACTGTTCATGAGCAGAGGTCTTAAACTGGCTATGTTGAAAATTTGGTATAAAAAATCCATAAAATGACTGTGTTACGAGTGTGCATTGTGCAATTTCCATGCACCCTCGTAAGTTCACAAATTTGTAATCTTTTCAGTTCAGATTTTCAACATTGCCATTTTTCCACACCTCCTTATGCACCCTTATGTACAGCTGTCAGTTTTCACACCCTGGCCGAAATGTGTTTTTGTACTTCTGGCACAGAATAGCACAGTTGCTGTGGGAAATCAGTGTTCAGGATAGATTAAGAAAATTACAGGGACACTTTTTATTAGCGGAGGTCCAAAAATGCCTATGTTGAAAATCTGCTGTAAAAAATCCCAAAAACTAATTACATTAAGGGTGTGTGTTGTACAGTTTCTATGCACACTTGTGACTTCACCAGTTTTTAATATTTTCATTCCAGATTTTCAACATTGCCATTTTTTACAGTACAGCTGTCATTTTTCACATGCTGTTCGAAATGTGTTTTCACTCCTGTGGCACCAAATGGTGCAGTCGCTGTGCAAAATCATCTTTCGGTTAACAAACTGATCATGTCACTGTTCATGCAGTGGGATCACAAAAAGCCCATGTTGAAAACCTGGAGTAACAAGCATTTGTCAATGCTGAATGTTTGCTTGCTGGCATTGGCAGTGGTAGTGTAGAAGTTACAGAGCTGCGTAATAGGAATGGCAGTGAAGTATTGAACTGAAGCCAACACCACCACCCTGCAGAGAGTGACAGGCATTGGGGTGTGCGTTTGGGTCGTCAGGCATAACGTCCATGCCATTTCACCACACCCCACCCTGCAGAGACTGACAAGTGTCAAGGTGTTCCTTGTGGTCTTTGACCCTTATGCGCACCCCATTTCATTAGGAAATATGGTGAGATGGGTGCGATATAGGAGAATGGGGTGAAGTTTGGGGCTGAAGAGTCCAAGGCATACCTCAATGCCTCTCAGTGACTGCAGGGTGTGGAATGGTATAAGCATCACAGGCAAGAATCCCAAGTCACACCCCTGATTCCTGTCATTCTCTATAGGGTTGGCCGTTATAGTTGAAAACCCTAATACCTCAGGCATTCGTTGGTATTTTCATTCCAAATTTTCAACATGTTTGTTTTGTGACCCCACCTCATGAACAGGGGGAATATCAGTTTGTTAGCCGAAAGCTGCTTATGCACAGTGACTATGGCATTTAGCACCACAGGTGCAAAAATATTCCGAACAGGATGTAAAAAATGACAGCTGTACTCTTTCATGGGGAGGTGTAAAAAATGGCTTCATGTTCCCACCTCTAATTCTCCCTCTTTGTCTCTCTACACAGCTCCTGTCTCCTTCAGCAGCCCACCCACATTTTGCTTCCACAAGCAGCAAAGTCTGAAACAGGAGCCAGCTTTCACAGGTACAAAGGCAGCTAGCAGCAATCTCAGAAGCAGCCTGTTTGCAGGGGTGTTGGTCCTTCAATGCTTCGCATTGACTGTCAACCCCTAATTTATTGACATTTCAGGTCACATGACAGCTGTGTCTAATTAAAGTGCCCCCTTTTCTATTCCATTAGCAGGTTATACTTGCTGACCACTAGGGGTCAGTAAAGTGCACTCCTATTTCCTCCATTCGTACTCTGTCTCCTTCCCCTCCACTAACCCTTTCATCCCCAATCCCCAAAAATGGTGAAGTCACGAGCGTACATAGAAACTGTTCAGCAACTCATTACCTGTAATATAATTAGGGTTGGATTTCTTACAGCAGATTGTCAACTCAGGCATTTTGGTGCCTGATCATGAACAGTGTCACTGTGATTTTCTTTATCTGTCGAACAATGATTTCCCACAGTGACCACGATCTCTGCACTGAAAGTGTGAAAACACACTTCAGCCATGTTGTGAAAAATGGCAGCTGTACTGTTCATAAGGTGTGGAAAAATGTCTGGTGAAAATCTGGACTGAAAATATTACAAAGTCATGAACTAACGAGGTGTGGGAAACTGTGCAATGCTCACTCAGAACACAGTCATTTTATGGACTTTTGTCACCAAATTTTCAACATAGCCATTTTAAGACCTCTGCTCATGAACAGTGTAACTGTGATTTTCTTAATCTGTCCTAAACATTGCTTTTGCACACCAACAGCACCATTATGCGCCATGTGCGAAAACACATTTTGGGTGACATATGAAAATTGCAGCTGTACTGTTCATAAGGAAGTTTAATAAAATGGACATGTTGAAAAATCTGGAGGAAAATATTAAATTTGCAAACTTACTGTAGCATGCATAGAACTGTGCAACGATGCTCAGAAAAGTCATTTTAGGAATTTTTCACCAAATTTTCAACATAGCCATTTTAAGACCTCTGCTCATGAACAGTGTCACTGTGATTTTCTTAATTTGTCCGTACATTGATCTCGCGCATTAATATTCTTCGCCATTATGCGCTTCATGGGTGGAAACATGTTTTGGGTGAGATGTGAAAAATGGCAGCTGTACTACTCATAAGAAGGTGTGGTAAAATGGCAATGTTGAAAATCTGGAGTGAAAATATTGAAAATTCACGACCTTACGAGCGTGCATAGGAACTGCGCAATGCACGCTCGTAAAACAGTCATTTGTAGGACTTTTATCACCAAATTTTCAACATAGCCATTTTAAGACATCTGCTCATGAACAGTGTCACTGTGATTTTCTTAATTTGTCCCGTACATTGATTTCGCACACTGACTGCGCCATTGTGCGCTACATGGGCGTAAACAATTTTGGGTGAGATGTGAAAAATGACAGCTGTACTACTCATAAGAAGGTGTGGTAAAATGGCAATGTTGAAAATCTGGAGTGAAAATATTGAAAATTCACGAACTTATGAGCCTACGTAGGAACTGCGCAACACACGCTTGTAAAACAGTCATTTTTGGGAATTTTGGCACCAAATTTTCAACATGGGTTTTTTGAGACCCCTTCTCATGATTGATGTCACTGTTATGGCATTATTTGGGCCGGAAGATTTCTCAGTCACTGTGCGAAATCACCCTTCGGGCCTGAATAACACCATGACAGTGACATCAATCATGAGAAGGGGTCCCAAAAACCCCATGTTGAAAATTTGGTGCAAAATTTCCAAAAAATGCCTGAGATATGCAATAAAGTTGAACCCCCCTATCTAGCCCATTATACAGCTTACCGGCATTTCCTCAGTTCGCGGTCGCCTTTGAAGAGTGCAGACGTGTTCCCGGTCCACCGAAGATCGTTGTGCGGAGTCTGGAGATAAGTATGGGGTGAGGGGCTGTGGGGAGGCTGGAGTGCGCAGTGGGTGGGTGTGGGTTGTGGGAGGGGCGAGACTTCCGTGGGACCGTTTTTCTTTACAGGTTAAAATAAAAAAATTGACGATGGGGATGTTTCCACGCTGGGGTGGGCTCCCAGCATGGCACAAGGACTTGGGGGGCTATTCAGCCGACGGGGATTGGGCACCCGCTGCCTAAGGAATAGGATTGCCACGCTGGGTGGGCTCCCAGCGTGGCACCTCTCTGGGGAAGATGAGTGCAAGCTGATGGGGATTGGGCACCCCATCGGCTATATTAGCTGCCACGCTGGGTGGGCACCCAGCGTGGCATTTTGGAAGCCTTTGGGGAGGCGGGGAGACGACAGCCGACAGGGACTGGGCACCCGGCCGGCTATACAGTGCATGGGGGGCGACACGCCTGCATGGGCTGCAGCGTGTGTGTGTGTGGGGGAAGCTGCACATGAGCAGGTGATATCTTATAAGCTGCTCACTCAAGCGTGGCTCTCCTTTCAACTGTAGTGCCACTGCATTTTGGAGCGGTCAGACAGCTCCAAAATGCATTGGCTTACAGCGGCCGCGCCTGCCAGCACACTGACTGAATTGGAGGAGGAGGTGACACACCTCCGAAATCTCCAATGATGGCACTATGTTTCTTGCACATGCGTGCAAGCAAACATAAAAATGGCAAGAGATGCCTAGGGTGTTAGGGTTTTTGACCATAGCATCTTACCCTGTAGGGACTGACAGGTGTCAGGGATGTGACTTGGGATTGTCAAGAGTAATGCTCATGCCATTCCACCCCCACCCACACCCTGCATCCAGTGACAGGCACTGAAGTGTGCCTTGGACTCTTTGGCTCAAGAGTTCATCCCATTCTCTTACACTGCACCCATTTCAGCATATTTCCTTATGGAATGAAGTGAGTAAAGCCCGAACACCCAAGGCACACCTCAACACTTGTCAGTGTCTGCAAGGTAGGGTGAGGTGAAATGTCATGACCGTTATGGGCGATGACCCAAAGGCACACCCCAGTGCCTGTCCATCTCTTCAGGGTGGGGGTGTGGGTAGAGGTTGGCATCAGTTCAGTACTTCACTGCCATTCCTATACTGCGTGGGCCCAATTCTCATAGGAGCCTGTGTCTGGCACAAGCTGTGGCAAACAGCAGCTTGCACCAATGCCTGGTGCACCAGGGACCCTGCACCTGATTCAGGTACAGGAGGGGTCCCAGCGGCTAAGTCCCCATGATTGTGCTGACTGGAACCCTGCAGCAAATCCCTGGTGCACCACACAGGTCCACTGCAGGCCACCAGAGACTAATACAGGACCCCCATCCCACTAGGTAATGGGCATGTGGACCCAACCTGGTGGGCCAGTGTCCCCCCACCATATTCGGTGCAATTGGCACCTGGCCACGGAGGTGAGTGGTGGGATGTGATGGGGAGCAGTCATGAATGGTGTACAGGGGGTTTGGGAACCACCTACTGGGGCATGGGTGGGCACTGTATCACCATAAGTTGGTGCTGCAGTAGCGCTGATGGGGCAGGCATCAGGGTTTGGGAGATCCGCTGCCAGTATGGGCAGCATCAGGATGGGGGTACCGACATGGTACATAGGTGGCATCAGGAAGCTGTGAGGGGTGCCATTGGACCACTAGGATGGGAGCCACACATACTGGGCCACACTCGGGGGTGTATGGTGGGTAGACCATCACCCATGGTGTGCTGCACACAGGCATGCACCCAGGGGAGAATGTCTAAGTCCCTTCACACCTGCCCTGGCTGGTCTAAGGGCACTTAGAATTTCTCCCGCTGGGTGGTGTCTGTGAATGCAGGATGCAGCTTGCATCAGCCACAGTCCCCCTACCGCCGTGCCGCAGTGCATTGAAGGTGCAAGCCCTGTTTGGGGCAGGTGGACTGTGGTCAATGCAGGCCACCTTTGTGAATCACATGGATGGTGGTCATGGACGCATGGTGCATCTTGCACCATATCTGTTTGGCACCGGCACCTTGCTTCTGACACAGGGCTTTTAGAATCGGGCCCCATCTAATGCCAGCAAGCAACCATTCAGCATTGACAAATGTTTGTGTAGTAAGCTCTCGCCCATAAGAGGCTCACAGGTGACCATTGGGAAGCTCATTAATTAGGAACAGGCTGCATCTCTCCTGTCTGCAAGCTCAGCCCAGGCTAATGTACAAAGACTTTATCACATTTTTCATGAGTCTTTCTTAAACATGTTTTATCTGTTTACAGGAGTGCACCTGATTTGAGGCCAAAATCAAAAGCAAATAGTTATAGTAGCAGAGCCCCCCCAACACACACACACCTATAAGCATTCCCCAAAAAAGCTGCTTAAAAACCTGCAATTCATTCAAATCAATTCCATTTTCTTACTTAGTTGGAGTTCAATGCCAACAAGTGTAAAATCATGTACCTAGGGCATTAAAACCCTGATGCTGAGTATAGGGTTGGGGAGGTATTGATACTCACTAGACATGAATGGGTCCTTGAGGTTATTATATCAGAGGACCTCAAGGTGGCAGTACAATGTAACAAGGCTATGGGCAGGGCAAATTGGATTCTGGGGTGCATTAGGAGGGGCATCTCCAGTAGGAGGAGGAGGAGGGATGTTGTGCTGCCATTGTATCACTCCCTGGTATACCCCAGCTGGAGTACTGTGTCCAGTTTTAGAGTCCACACTTCAGAAAGGACATAAGATGGACGTTTTCCAGAGGAGGGCAACTAAAATGGTTCAGGATTTTCACAGGACTCTCTACAAGGAAAGGCTGAAGAATCTCAACATGTAAACCCTGGAAGAGAGGAGGGCGAGAGGTGACATGATCAAGACCTACAAAGTACCTTACAGGGGTAAACAGAATACAGTTGGAGAGTTTCCTTCAAATGAGGATGAGCATCCAAACCAAGGGACATACAATGAAGTGGGGGGAGTTCAGGATAGATGTGAAGAAATATTTATTTATTGAAAGGGTGGTAGACACCTTGAACAGACTGCCAGGAGAAGTGGTGGAGGTTAAAATGGTAGTGGACATGAAGCATGCATGGGATAAACGTAGGGGCATATTAGAAAAAGGGGAAGGAGGGGTTCAACAGAGCTCAACAGAGATCAATAGGGCTATGGATGGGGAGTAGGTTCAAGTTCATTGCAGGAAAAATCCATTGAGCAAGCTCGTTCACAAGGAGGTCCTGATCGACGCAGGCAGAATAAAACATACAGTAACATATGCAGGCATGAGTTACAAGTAGGTAGAGAACACTTGGGCAGACTGGGTGGGCTGAGGGCTGAGCGGTCCTTTTCTGCTGACGAATTCTATGTTTCTATGACATCATGTGTTCATTTAGGTGCAGTGTTTATTTAAAGTTGGGCCTACCATACATCCAGATGTAAGGTACAGTAAATTACCAAATTAGATGCAGCCAAGTTACAATACAATAAACAGAACTCCAGTGCTTTGAGAAGCCTTTACTTGTCATAAGGCTGCTTAAAGAGCAGGGGTTCTATTTGCAGTATCCACACTGGTATGCTGATCTTAAAATTGATGCTGCATCTAATTGAGTACTTGATTCTTGCTCAGCCCATTTCTTCTCCACTTTGAAAGCTGCTTGTCCTGAGTTAGTTTTGGGCTGGCAGCGCCTCGCCTGTGTTGGAAGATGACCAAATAGTGGCACTGAAAGACATCAGACTTCACAGACTGTGAAGGCAGCTGCTCACCCACCATCTTGGCAAGAAGAAGGCTGCAGCTGTGGCCACTGATGACTGTTGGGGTGTGGGGATGGGGGGACCAAAGGGGACAGACATAAGGAGATAAATTCATAATAAAAATTGTGAGACCTACACCAGCTTTCCAAACCGCTTACCAGTAAAAGAACACTCTATGAAGTTTTTCAAATGACTCAGTGAACATGGCTGCCAGAGGTACTGCTGTCTCTCTTCAAAGTTCTCTTAATATCCTTGGGTGTATTCCATCTGGTCCCATCGCTTTGCCCACCTTCAATTTAGTCACCTCCTGCAGGATTCTTTTGCCTGTGAATGGACTACTGTCCTCCTTCTCATGCCTTTGCAACTGCTGTACTGCTGTGGCCCTTGCCCCTCTCCCTCTTCTGTGAATACTGAACAGAAAGACACAGTGGATGTCTTGTGGGGGAGGGGGGCACATGACAGTTCTAAGGCATGGTACTATCACTTCCAAATACATAAACAGCACGTATATGCTAGCAACACTTGGCATTGACAAATGCTTGATTACAGAGGCTTCAACTATTGAGACCATCCTCAGTGGAATGTGTAACTCTACAGGCACCAGTATCTCAAGGGGAGGTAATAGTAAGTGGGATCTTTAGACATATTGGTCGCTCCAAGACCTGATGGGCTACTGAGTGGGAGGTACACTGACAAAAGTAGCAAAATCCTTAAATTTTCCTTCCCAGACCTGCACTGTGCCAAGCTGTTCTGTTCAAGATAATCTCTGTTTAATTAGGTAGTTGCTTGAATGTGGAGAACAAAAGCAGGCACAAGGCTTTATCCTGACTTTAGATCAAGAAAGAGCATTTGACAGCATGCCACATGAGTACCTGTTTTTGGTTCTTAAATGTTATGGGATCCCATCACCTTTTATATGATGGATAGAAGCTATATTCTTCAGCATCTGTAATTCCTATTGTTAATGGTGTTTTGGGTTCTATAATAAGGATAAAAATAGGAGTAACACAAGGGTGACCACTAAACCCACATTACATGTTTTTTACACCCACTCTTGAGGCACTTAGAATGAGATGACATGATGCAGGGTGTACCAGGATGGGGGGGGGGGGAGGCTTGCATGCACTTTGGCATATATGGATGATGTGTGCATTATTATACAGGACAAACAATTAGGGGTTTGTGAATTAATTCTCCCTTTTATCTAGGTCAAAAATTAATTTGACACCAGTCCAGTGGCGCTGAGGGTTGAGGCGCTGGATGCCACATCTCACGCCATGCCAGTGACCCGTATTCAGGAGTGAGCACAGGCCACCGGGGGTCAGCAATGGAGAAGAAGGATTGAGCATCCCAGGGACAGCTCTCTTTCTTCTCCAGGGAGGGGAGTAACCAGTCATCAGTGCATGTCTGGCCCCTAGCGGTGGCTGGGGGCTGGTACACTGACACGGTAACAAGTGGGTAAGAGGCGGAGCAGATGCTCGATGGGGTGCATGCACAGGAGTGTGTGCAGTACCATTGCTAGCATCCCTGTATGCTCCACCTCTGGGGACAAGAACACTGGAAAAACAGGGCTCCTGGTCAGATAGCATGAGCTTCTGTCCTCTGTGGCCCGACCCCAAATGGCACTTCTCCCAAATCTGGATCCATTTAGGTGGGACAAGCTTGTGGGAGGGGCTCCTTACTACCCTGCCATGGAGGGTATACCAATGGGGATACAGGGGGGAGTTGGCCTGATGTCAGTGTACAGGCTGGGAGAATGGTCAGGATGTACCACTGACCAATAGCCAGGGGAGAAAATAGTAGTCAAAATATTTGACACAGTCCCACACAAAAGATTAATAAACAAGTTAGCCAGCCTGGGAGTGGGTACCAGGGTGGTAGCCTGGGTAACAAGCTGGCTGGACAACAGGACCCAGAGGGTAAGAGTAAACGGAGTACACTCTGAAGAAAGGGAGGTTACTAGTGGGGTACCACAGGGTTCAGTATTGGAACCAGTCATCTTTAATGTCTTTATAGGTGACATTGCAGTGGGGCTGGAAGGAAAAGTATGCCTCTTTGCAGATGACACAAAGATCTGCAACAGGTTTGATACACAAGAAGGGGTGCAAAGGATGAGAAGGGACTTGGCAAGATTGGAGGAATGGTCAAAATATGGCAGCTTAGATTCAATACAAAAAAGTGCAAAATAATGCTCCTGGGAAACAAAAACCCAGGGGGAGAGTATACAATGGGGGTGGGAGGAGGTACTAACAACAACACAAATGGAAACGGACCTGGGGGTAGTCATAGCAGATGACCTTATTGTAGGTAAGCAATGTGAGAAGGCAGTAAGGAGGGCTGGTGGGATACTAGGATGTATAGGGAGAGGCACAGCAAGTAGAAAGCAGGAAGTTGTTATCCCTCTGTACAGACAGTTGGTGAGACCCCATCTGGAGTACTGCATACGGTTCTGGAGACTCCATCTCTGCAGGGACATAGACTGGACAGAGGCAGTCCAGAGGAGGGCAACTAAAATGGTGCAGGGTCTGCAACAGAAGCCGTATGAAGAGGGAATAAAAATGCTTAATATGTTTACCCTTGAGGAAAGCAGGGAGGGGGGGACATGATAGAAACTTTCAAGCACATCAAGGAAATCAACAAAGTCCAAGATGGTAGCATCTTTAAGAAAAAGAGATGCATAAGAACAAGGGGGCATAATGTGGAGATAGAGGGGGGATGGCTCAGGGGCAATGTGAGGAAGTACTTTTTCACAGAGAGGGTGGTGGATGCATGGAACCACCTTTCTGAGGAGGTTGTGGGTCAAAAACAGTGGGGGAATTCAAGAATGCATGGGACAGACATAAGGCAATCTTAGTGAGGGGTAGGAGGAAGTAGGGTGTTGGGTAACTGGAATCTACAGCTTATCCATTAGGTAGGAAATGGGCAGACTAGGTGGGCCAAGTGCTCCTTATCTGCTGTCAATGTTTCTGTGTTTCTAAAATAATAATAATTAATTTGACAAAAGACATACAGTATGTATGAGGTTTGACTATCATGATTATCCCCCATAAAAGTAGATGGAATAGAAAGAACAATCAAACCTGTAAAAGTATTGGGAGTCACATTTGGCATGCAAAGTCCAGCTGAGAATAATTGGTCAGAGAAATTTGGAAGTGGTGGAGCGAAAAACAGAGAAACTGAACTTATGGCCAATGAGAATAAAAAATGGGTATACATGTTAAAAATGTTCATCATCCCTATTTTTCTTTTTATAAGTTATATTTTTCTGGTGCTCCAATGTCTAGAAGCTAAATTGTACAACATGTTTGTCCAAACTACTGTGGAAAAGCAGATTGAATCCTGTGAAATGGAACACCACATACAAATTATAAAAATTGGGGGGTCTGGCCATGCTTAATCCTGTTTTTTTTCTTTTTTAATTATTTTTTTTTAGTAGTTTTCTCTCTCTCTCTCTCTCTCTCTCTCTCTCTATATATATATATATATATATATAATTTTCTATCTTATTTTGCAAGGAAAATCTAGACCATGGATTCCTTTTTATCAAAATAGAAGTAATTATTTTGCAGTAAAATGGTACTTGGGTAAATTGGGGTATTTAGGATTATTCCTGCTGACACTGCTTTTTATATTATTGAAGTTTTTAGGAAAGTGAGACAATGGAAACAACTTACAATAGAAGGCATGACTAGGAAACAGGTGTATGCACTGATGTTAGTCAACTTTTTCAATTAGAATCCAGTGTTCCACTCTATACCCATGATGCAAGTGTTATGGAAAATGGCTCAATTCATAGACACCAGAATACTTCAAAAGATGTGGGATACTCTGTAGTTGTATTGCCATGGCAAGCTGAATTTGAGGAAAAATTACCATCATGAAAGCACTTTTGAACATTACTGTTTATGGCCAGAGTGCCATATGATCCTGGAAACTATGAAACATTTGTTTTTTGAATGTTACATTTTGTATGAGGACATTATAAAGCAGCAAACATTAAAAAAAATTCAAAAGGAATAATGGGCTATAGGGAGAACAGAGTATACACTTGGTTTCTCAGACTACGTGGTCAAAGTAGAGGCACTTATTACACACAACAAACCAGTTACCAGTCAGACTCAGATAGCGATGACAGTTTTGTAGCCACAGCATATGGTCCACCGAAGCAAGCAGAGTGAGAACAGGAACCTTGTTTTAGAGGAGGAAACCCCAATACAGGAACAACGGGATACCAGTACTACATCAGAATAACTGGGCCAGTGATATGATTTGAGAAACAGGGGTTGGCAAAGAGAGAACCAATACAGAGGTATAAATGGAGGACTGAGAGGAGGTGGAAGAGGAGGCAGAGGAGGAAGGGGGGTTATAGGAGCAGACAGAGGAGCAATAGGTGATTTTCAATTTAAGTGGGAGAGAGATTTCAGAAATAGAGGAGAGGGTTCTGAAAGAAGGCCTTTCCTTCTCTCCCACCAGGAACCTTGACATCTTTCAAATGGAAGCGGAGTTACATATATTTTACTGAAAAATCAGACCTACAGATTGGTTTGGTAATAGGCCACAAGAGCCTGCAACAAAGAAACAACATATTCAAATAGCACTAGGAGTAAAATCTACCTTCACACCACCTAGAGGCACCAATATGGTAGAGAGCTGTATACAAGTAGTAGACAGTGAGATTAGGAAAATGTGCACAAAGGAGGAGATAAGGCCCAAATACAATAATGTAGCCAAGGCAGAGAAAGCTCAGAATATTAGAAAATGACAAGTCACTGATTATAAAACCAGCAGGCATAAGTGGAGGGATAGTCATGTGGAATTATAAGGATTACAAGAGAGAATGTCTGAAGCAAATGAATGATCAGGAAAAACACATGGTCTTAGATGAGGACCCCACAAGAGAAATCCACCAGGACATCCAAGATTAATTGGGTTTATGGGTAGATATGGGGTGAATTACACAGAATGAGGAAGAGATATTGATTAAAGGGAACCCCAGGACTCCCATACTTACGTGTTACCTGAAATACATAAAAATCTGGTAAAATCATTAGGACGTCCAATTGTACCCTGAATAGATTCAGTTCTTGAACCACTTTCTAAATATGTAAACTTAAATATGCAACCAGAAGTGGAAAGAATGGGGACATATATAAAAGACTTGGGACATGTGATAGAATTGATCAGTGAACTAAACAGGGAGAACCTGGACTGGAAGGAAATAATTCTGGTAACATTTGACATCAAAGATCTATATCCCAGTATACAGCATGAGGAGGGTTTGAATGCTTTGTTAAAGAGCCTCTGAGGCCTCAGAAAACTTTGAAAAACATAATAATTAGGTACAATTCAGCTTGCATTCCATATATATTCTATATATTTCTCATCCCCATTTTTTATTACTGAGTAAATTTGCATGATCACATGATCTTTATCCCTTCGAGTTCCCTTAGAGTTCATCTGCCTCTATAGCTTACTCCCTACTTGTCATAATCCTCTGTTGTGACATCACAATGAGTTGCCATGAAAATAACTGTGATGTCACAAGCAGTGCATTATTACCTCAGGTAGGGAGAAAGCAACAGAAATAGATTAACTCTTCAGGAACAAAGATTTTGTTTTAATGCAAATGACCTCAGTAATAAATAATGGAGAGGAGGAGTACAGAACTAACATGAAACACAAGTTGAACTGTATCTAAACATTATGGCTTGTTAAAGTTGTTCTGAAACTGTCAGCTGCTCTTTAAAAGCCCTAAAGGGTAGGGAGAACACCTATCCTCCAAGCAAATTCTTGTATCAGCTAGCAGAAATCAGATTAACAAAAGACAATTTTACATTTGAGAAGACATATTACCTCCAAGTCAAGGGCACAGCAATGAGGAGCACAATGGCTCCATCATATACTAATTTGTTTAGGTGGGAATTTGAACAGATGCACATTTTGGATCTGAACATTGGGCTGGCAGTGTAGCCTAGAGGTTAGAGTAATGAGCTATGCACGAGCTTGATACGTTCAGCAGACCAGACCTTGGTTTGATTCTCACAACCTCCACTTGCATACTGTGTGACTCTGAGCAAGTCACTCAATCGCCCAGTGCTCCCAGGTCACCCCTGAAAACAGGCACTTGTGCCTAGTGGGCCTTACCTGGTTACCAAAGACTAAAAAAAAAAAATAACCCATTCTTTCAAAATATATTGTTTTGGAAGAGGTTTATTGATGATATAAATACAGTATGATGTGGAAAGGAACACCAGGGCAATTGGACATCTTTCAGAGATATTTGAACAGTAGAAATGAAAATCTGACATTTATCATGAATGGATTTGGTAAAAATTCCATTTCTGGACCTTCAAATTTACAAAACAGAAAATGGGTTGTAAACAACACTGTATTGAAAAGATACAGACAGGAACATTACACTTCACTGCACAAGTTACCATGACCCCAGGTTAAAAAGGAGTATACCAAAAGCACAAATTATCAGAGCTAAGTGGAACTGTAGTGAAAAAGATAAGTTTAAATGAGTGGCAGAGGACATGGCAAACAGGTCTGTGGTGAGAGGGTATGGAAAACCACTGGTACAGAAAGCTCTGAAAGACGTACCAGAAATTCCAAGTAATGAATTGTTAACCAGCAGACCCGAAAAGTATGTTGGGGACAAAATGGTCCTTTCAACATGTTACAGTCACCTGAATGGGAAAGTGAAAAATATAGTGATGAACAACTAGCATATTTTACAGGCCAGTGATAGTAATAATGCATGATTTAGGAACCCACCCTTAATAGCATCCAAGATGAACCAAACTATCAGAGACAGGTTGGTACATACATCACACCCTGCAGACGAAGGGGGGGAAGTGGTGACAGATGGGGAAATCATGGAGGACAGAGTTCGAGAGGGTTTGAAGGCACTGAGGGTGGACAAGGCACCAGGCCCAGATGGCATCCACCCCAGGGTACTGAAGGAGCTGGCAGAGGTCCTTGCAGGACCTTTGGCAGACCTATTTAATGCCTCACTACATTCGGGGTGTGTACCTCAGGACTGGAGGATGGCTCATGTGGTGCCCCTCCACAAGAGTGGCCCCAAGGATGAACCGGGAAACTACAGACCAGTGAGCCTCACATCCATCGTGGGTAAGCTAATGGAGACTATCCTGAAGGAGAGCTGGTGGCCTCTTAGAGGCCAAAGGACTACAGGACAGCAGACAGCATGGCTTCATACGTGGCGATCCTGCCAAACCAACCTGGTCGGGTTCTATGACTGGGTAACTAGGCAACTGGACGGGGACATGCAGTGGATGTCCTGTATCTGGACTTCAGTAAGGCATTCACTCAGTGCCACATGGAAGGCTGGGAAGGAAGTTAGTAGGCACAGGGCAGGTGCAATGCTGGTGAGATGGGTAGGAAACTGGCTGCAGGAAGGCAACAGAGGGTGGTGGTGGGTGGGAGCCTCACACCCAAGGGCAGTGACGAGTGGTGTCCCACAGGGCTCGGTGTTGGGACCAGTGTTGTTTGGGATATTCATTGCAGACATATCATGGGACATCAAGAGCAAGATCAGTCTGTTTGCTGATGATACCAAGGTTGCGGTGGTGGATGACCTAGGGGATGGCAGGGTTGCAGGATGATCTGGCAAAAGCTTGAAACCTGGTCAGACACCTGGCAACTGGGCTTTAATGCCAAAAAGTGCAAGGTGATGCATTTTGGGATGAAGAACCCAAGGAGGACTTACCAGCTAGGGGAGTGCAGCTAGCCCAGACAGAGGAGGAGAAGGATCTGGGTGTGCTCATCACAGGGTCAATGAACAACTCTGGCACAGTGTAGGAAGGCAGCTGCAAAGGCCAACAAAATGCTGGGTTGTGCTGCAAGGGTATATCCTCAAGGAGGAGGAGGTGATTCTGCCACTGTATGGGTCATTAGTTAGACCACCTGGAGTACTGCGTGCAGTTCTGGCGTCCATCTGAAAGGGACATTAAGTTACTGGAGGGAATTGCAAGCGCAGGGCGACAAAAGATGATCAAGGGTCTGGGGGACTTATCATATGAGAGGAGGTTGAAGGAGTTGAACATGTACTCACTGGAGGAGAGGAGAGACAGGGGGGACATGATTGAAACCTTTAAATACATGAAAGGAATAAACAAGACAGGTACAGAGGGGCTGTTCAAAGTAAGGGAGGGGAGGGCCACCAGGGGCCATGATATGAGACTGGAGCGAGGAAGGTTCAGGAGGGAGATGAGGAGACACTTTTACAGAGAGGGTGGTGGCTGGGTGGAATCGCTACCTGCAGAAGTGGTATGCAGTAGAACAGTGGACTGCTTCAAACGAGGATGGGACAGGACAAGGGGGAGGGTTAATGAAGGGGAAGGGTGGAAGGGAGGGGCAGCTGCAGAATAAGGGGTGCTAGCTGCACATTCGAGCAGACTTGATAGACCTCTAGGCCTTTATCTGCTGGCAAATTTCGTATGTTCGTATGTTCGTATCACACCACATAGAAAGTGCACAGCCTAAACAACTCTTGTTGGGACCACTGTGAAATGAAAATTAAGTGCCTACCATAATTTCTGATGTTACTGTACATCTTCATGATTCATCACTGGTGGGTACTATGCTAGAGGCGCCAGGACCCTGTGGGAAGCTTTTAGCTTAAAAACATTTCTTCTCTAGGAGGAGGGGTGATGTCGGGGACAGTGCTGCCTTTGAGGCTGATGCATTGCGTGGCACTCGCAGGTTGTCCAGTACCCAATATTGTCCCCTTCACTACCTCCATTCTGCTCACCAGAAAGAAAAAACAGGTATAGAGGAAAACAAGGGAGGATTGTGGGGAAAGAGAGCCCAAGGGACAGCAAAAGGAAAGGATATAAACTGAAAAAGGAATAAACCAACCAGAGAAGGAGAGGTGTAGGGGTTGGAGCCTAGTTATTTCTGGGAGGTGGGCTTCAACCTCTGGGCAGGTTAGGGAGGGAGGAGAGGTGGAGAGAAGGCAGAAAGAGAAGGAAAAAGAAGAGGAGGAAGAAGAAGGAGGTAGGGGGAGACAGAGATGAAGTGGGAGGATGAGCATCCGTACCCCTACATTCCAAAAGTCCCTGTGAACCAAAAGAGAAATTTACTCCTCTGCCCACACCGTCTTGCAAAATAGGATTTTTTGGGGGAGGAGAGCCTGAGATGAGGTGATAATCCAGAGAACTGGACCTTCCCATGAGGACAGGGAACATTTAAACTCTCACCAGCAAGAGGGATCTGACAGGAGACATTGCCTGACAGGTCAAAAGCTAGCTCCAGGTCCACCAGGGAGGAACACCTGGTCTTAAAATGCTCCTTCTCCCTCTTCGCCTAAGGACAAAAGACAGGAGAGAACCTGCCTTCAAGCCAGAGTTCACCTTGGCACCCAAGGGAATGTCCCAGGGTGTAAGAGAATAAGATCATATATTTAGCACCACCGGGGAGGTGATTTTATCAAGAAAAGGAGACTTCATGGAGGCACCTAAGCCTTGAAAGTCTGGAGGGACTGCGAGTTGACAAGGGACACAGGAGAAGATCTCTTGTAATGGAGAAAAAAACAAAATGGAGAGGGTCCCCATCACCCCAGTCCCAGCAGAGAGGTTCTAAGAGGAGGGCAGGACCCCACTAGGGAGTGCATGAGGCAGGACTCTCATAACAGGAGACTTGATGACCCCCTCTACTGACAAGAGGGCCCCAGGGAGCCAAGGAAAAGAGGGCAAGAGCTCCTGCTTGCCCTCCCTCCAAGTTGGCCCCTGGTGCTTCAAAGAAGCGGCAGAGAGCCCGGAGGTACTAGTGGGACATTACCCACAACTGGCCTCAATTGGGGGAAGGAAAGCAGGGAGGAGGCCCTACCCAGAAGCTGAGGCCCAAGAGGGGAAGGTGAGTGGGAAACAGTGATGAATGGTGAAGATATACAGTAAGATCAAGAATTATGGTAGGTACATAATTTTCATATCTTAACTGTATCAATTTTCACCATTCATCCCTGGTGGGTGAGCACCAGCCCATGAAGTGGACAGGTACCTCCCTGAAGGCTGGACAGCCTTCAGTCCCTTGAAGGGGACTAACAAGGGGAGAGGGCCCATCATGGGTCTGGCCAGACTTGCTACTGCTCAGAGCCGGGACAGGGCTCCTGACCTGCAGGAGAGGGAGGGCACTCTGACAGTTCCCACCTGGCTCTGCTGGAGAAAAAACGGGACCCCAGAACAGTGAGGTAGTCACCCTACACCAGGCCAGGGGTGACAACCAGGAGAGATGAAGCAATGATGTCCACCTAATGCAGACTGCAGATCCCACAATCCTGGAGGCTATTGTGTTGCTCTTATTAGATGCCCGTGCCTGGTGTCTTGGTAGCTCCAGACTCCTTGTGGAAATCATGATGGTGCCTCACTATCAGGCAAGGTCACTAGGATTTGCCCCAGTGCAGCCCACAGGTGCCTCTCATAGGTCACCATGTGTGCCTGATGTGCAGCAATGGATAACAAGAGACTCACTGAGGTGAAAACTCTCCTGCCCCAGCAGTCAAACTTTGCAGAGACTGCATCCGGGGGACAGTCTCTTGTCAGATGCTGATGCCCAGTAGGGGTTTCCAGTCACTCCAAACCCAATGTGGGTTAGGGCAAAGACCCTGGAGACCCAGAGGGAGTGCAATACCTGTGCTGGCAGTCCCTAGGGCCTGGGGAAGTGGAAGCAGGTGACTGCCAGGCACTGTGCAACTCCTTCATAAAGGGCTGAGGCCATGGAGTGATCACTAAGAATTCCTGGCTGTACTCCCCAAAGAACACCATAGTCACATGTGCAGGATTGTGTTGAGTCAATGGTGTAAGACTGAGCTCCTCCATCATCATAACCAGGAATTACTGATACTCTGAAAAGTCAGCATTAGAAGACCACTACAAGGTGGAGTCCTCTGCCTCAGAGGAAGAAGCTGACAAAGTGGAAGGGCTCTGCATAGGGAACAACAGTGCAGGAAGAGGAGATGTGAACAGCATCTCATCAATGGCCCTGTAAAAGATAGGGAAAGCACTCGCCGTGGCACTATACTGCTCCCAGGTGAGAGGCCTCCAAAGGATTGGAAAGACCCAGAAAAAGGGGGGGGGGTTACAGTGAAGGAGAAGGCTGGGCAGAATGGTCCTGAGAGACTGAAACCCCTCTGCCAGGGCTATTGGCATGAGCAGGGGATTCATCAGAAGTGAGGGGGGTGCGCTGCCCAAACTCCACCAGCTGCTCAACCCTCCCCGAGCCAGCAGAGGGGGGAGCCCACAGGGAGAAGACCCCTTGTGGGGAGACTGGAGCTGAGCAAACCCAGCAGGGTGACCCCTGTACCGACTGGTTGCAGGACTCTGCCCCAGAGGTGGAAGGAGTGCCTGACCCAGCACTCCAACTATGCCGCAGAGTGACTGACATCGCCTGAGCAGAGCGGGAGGAGAACCAGGCCCCTGGCTCCCCCATAGAGGATAGAGACCTGCCCCTCAAGCAAGGTCCCACAATGGCAACTGCTCTCAAGGAGGGGGGAGAGAAAAGCCAGCACCAGGGTTGTCCTCTGACTCCCACTCCAACTCCGTGTCAGCACAAAGAGAGACCTGACACAGAAATTGGCCCAGAGATGGCACCTGAAGTGGTGCTGTCACAGAAAGCAACACTAACCATGGCACCGGAGGCAGCTGTGCCACCAACATCGGTGCTGCTACCAGAAGCAGTATTAACACCAACCGCGATGTCAGCATCAAATATGGTGTCAACCTGTGGGACAATGCTGACCGTGGCACCAACCCGCAAAACAGCACCGACCACAGCATCAAGACCAAGTGCAATGCCGACCATGGTGCCATTGACAGGTGCGGCACAGACCATTGCACTGTCATTGACCATGGCACTGACCATGGCACCATCATTGGGCATGGCACCACAAGTGTCACTATCACCCAAAATGGCACCACCAATGACACTGGAGTCCCCTACAGCACTGAAAGAAGAAGGGGTGGAGGCACGTACAGTGTCACACCTAAGACCAGGACTCACAGATGATGACCTCAAGCAGATCTTGGGGAGCGATTGCTCCAGAGAGCAAGGTTGCCAATCAGAATCCACCTGGTCATCCTCAAAATCTGAGGAGGAGACCACAGAGACCCCAAGTGAAGCAACCCCTGTCACTCTACCTGTCCTGGCATGACAGCGGTGTCAGGAGGGGACTCCATGGCACCAGAAGGTTGACCTCACTCACTGACATGGTGTCTGGGGCCAAGGCCGCACCCTCCAAAACCCTCAAAGGGACCACTGATGTAGGCCCTGCATGTAGCTGAGGCCTCAACACAGGGGTCAGCTGGTTCTCACGGCAACCCCCCCAGAGGAGGCTGACTGTTCCCCTGACCACTCACCCAGGTGTTCAGGCTCAGTGAGACTCGAGCCAGTGGAAGCCTACTCTCTCTCTCGGTGTGTATAGTAGTGAGGGGAGACCTGGGAGATGGGCCTAAGTCCTAGCCTTAGCAGCCCTCATGTGATGCCAGCCACCGAAAGTTGGGGGGTTGCATCCCAACTTCACCATGTGGATCTCTAAGGTGTGGTAATCCATACTAAAACAGGCATCACAATGATCCATGTCAGGGGTTCAGCCATAGGCAGGAGAAGCATCGGTCATGATGGTCTGTTACAGAAAATTGACTTCCACAGGGGCACTGACACATAGTGGAAGTCCCCGTCTTGGAACCTTTATGCCCTGAACCTGACATGATCTGACTGCACCAACTAAATGAAAACTAAAGGAAAAAAGACTCGATGCCAAACTGAAATTTGTTAAGAAAATAATAAAACAGTGCCAAATGTGGCATCAACTGGTGTAGCGTCAAGTTATTTGATCCAATGAGCAGAAGAATGGTAGAACTTGGAGTGTCGCAGGTGATTTCTTGCTGTCCCACATAGTCACTGTAGCCTTGATGGCAGGAAAAGTAGAACTCAGGTAGACCAACCCATGAGTGCCACGCAGTGTGTCAGCTTTGAGGGTGGTGCCATCCATGACGTCGCCCCTCTTCTTAGAGCAGAAAAGCTTTTTAAACTAAAAAGCTTCCTGAGGGGCCCTAGCAACTCTGGTGCATTACCCATCAGTGGTGAATGGTGAAGATTGATGCAGTTAAAATATGAGAGTTTTCCATGTGGGAGATGTTTCCAATACGGGAATGCAAGTAGGAAAATATTCTTTGAACATCTGTACACAAACAAGACATACATCATGAAACAACATATCACCTGCACCATGGACCACATGGTCTATGTCTTACATTGCCCATGTAATAAATTATATGTGGGAAAACAAAAAGAGAACTCAGGACAAGGATTGGAGAACACAAGAGTGACATTTGTCTGCATGACAAAAACTCCACAACGGCAGGGCATTTCAACACTGTGGAACATTCTGTGTCTCCTTATGATTTTGGGGCCTGGAATAAATGAAAGAACCACTGAAAAAGGGTACACTCTGGGATGACATTTTGCTGAAAAGGGAAGTATTCTGGAATTCCTCATTGGACTGTTTAAATCCAAGGATTGAATTAAATGAAGAATGCTACTGAAATTTGTACTGGTAGAGGGCCTTTGTGGGTGTCGGGGGCACATCTTCCCTGATACATTGGACTACAGTATATGTTGCATCACTGAACTGCTATTAACATACTGCACTCTGTTTATAAATTCTTGTCAAGTATAAACTTAAGTCTTTTTTGGTAATAGTGAAAGCTTGCTCTGTCTTACAGCCTTGATCTCCAGACACACCCTTGAAAGGCATCTCACAAATGTGAAAAAAATTGTAGAGAAGTTTGATAACATAATATAGGGTTTTGTAATTAATATAAACCCTAAAGCACTAAAAACAAAAGTATTAGGCAAGTAGGCTAGGTTGGGGGGCAAACTGCCATGAGGGACGATCCTCCTAACACTGTTGCTCCATGTAGACACCTTACCCACAGCACTACAGAGCTTGTCCTGCTGCCTGTATATCACAGGCTATAGTGGCACATACTGTGCAAAGGGACAGTGTTTAATGTCAATCATGATGTCCATACCCCCACCACATTACAGTATTTAAACTGCACAGGCATGAACAACAGCAGCTCTAACAATGGGGGAGTCAACTGACAGCTATGCTAACCCTTTTTACTTGTAAGTCTCACAATGATGCATACTGTTGTTTATTTTGTAAGCTTTGTGAACACAAATTGGAAATTGATATGGAATTTTTTTGCTTGGGGCAAAGAAGTGGATGAAAGATTACAAGAAAGAGTGATGTCACTAACCAATTGAAATTAGGTTAGTATAAGTGATCTCACACATAAGGTGAGCTGTTAAATCATTCAGTTTTTGAAGACAGAAAATTCATAAATTTTAAAAACATGCAGCCAGTATTTCCTGTAAGTAAAATTAATTGAGACATCAAGAGTTAGAGCACATGCAAATAAAACGTTTTTGAACAGGATAACACTGAACTCTTAAGATAAATTTATGGTGGAGAACATTAAATTATTTTGATAACACCTCATAGTATGATACTGTAGAGTAAAATACTATGGCCCAGATTTCCAAAAGGGTTGCACATGGTGCAACAGTGTTATGCCATGCACAACCCACTGATGCGCCCCGGCGCGATATTCAAAAGGGAAAACTGTGCGACTCAAATCCCGATGCACCGGAGTGCATCAGTAATGTATGCAGGCGCAGGTAGGAGGGGCATGCCCATGCATACCCTGCACAGCCCGATATTCAGCCTGGGATGTGCAGAGCCATGTGTCAATCAATCAATCAATCACTTTATTTAACCAGGCATAAACACCACTGAGCAAGCTCATTTTCAAGGTGGTTCTGGGCATAAATAAAATACAGTACACTTCATAAGATTACAATTACGGTGGACAATGGTGCAAAAAAAAAAAAAAAAAGAAAAACACTGTGAAGGTGCTGGTCAATATGGGCCTATACATACCGGTCAACATAATTAACATGCAAAGGTACATAAAGATAAGCTTTACTGAAATGAGAAGAGACAGCAATCCCATATAGGCTCCTCTGAGTAAGAGCTCATACCTAAATGATAAAAAATAAGTAGGTATTAAGGAATAGGGTAGAAATTGGGGTGAAAGAGTAGGCAGCCAAAAGGGAGGACAGAATAGGTAAAAGGTAGAAAACAGGCAGGGTCAGCTTGGATTAAGGGAACTAGGCTTGTAGGTCCTAGGTTTCTGTTGTTAGGAATGTGGGGTGGATGAGATACTTAGGCATAGGATTTGAGAGTGGCACCGAGGCTTAGGGGTCATCGCATCTGAAACAGTTGCATGATTCCTTCAGATAATCCATTAATAGAGCTTTGAATGTGAAAATGCTTGGAAGTGAGGATAATTTTAATGAGTCTTGCATAGTGTTCCAAAATGATGGAAGTGAGAAGTTGATTGCTGCTGAGCCAAGGGTAGTTTTCACCTGGAATCTGGAAGCAGATTAAGGAGAAGCGCCTCAGGCCATAGGAACCTTTAGCCCATTTGAAGATGTTCAAGATGTATGCAGGAGGTTATCAGATAATGTTCTAAAAACCAGAGGAGAGCAATTTTTCTTAGTAGTTGAGAGTGAGGTCCATCCCGAAACCTGGTATAGACAACAGTGATGTGTACTACGGGGTGGATTTAAGATAAATCTTAAAGCCCGGTGGTAAAGGGTGTCCAGTTTGTTTAGCATCGTTAATGGGCAATGACTGTAAAGGAAGTCAGCGTAGTCCAGTATAGGTAGGAATGTAATTTGTACTAGTCTCATTCTGGCTTCTAATGTGAGTAGGTGTTTAATGCGATAGAATAAACCTAATCGCTGTCTTAGTTTCTTCAAGGTTTCATTTAAGTGGCACAGAAAGTTGAGCTTGTTATCCAGCCAAAACCCTAGATATTTAAAGGTATCAACTACTTCAAGGGGTTCATCTAAGAGTGTTTGGATCTGTGTGATATGTGGACATCCGTAAATAGACTTTGGTGAGAGAATCATTGCTTTAGTCTTTTTGGCGTTGAGTAGGAGCTTATGAGTGAGAAGGTTGTATTGGAGGGTGACGAAGTCTTTCTGTAAGTACTCATGGGCCAGATCCAAGGATCAATTTGTGATATAGAGTACAGTATCATCTGCGAATAACTGCACATTTGCTGTGCCCAGCTGCGAGTCCAGATTATTGATGTATATTGCAAAGAGGATAGGGCCCAGGATGGAGCCTTGTGGGACCTCATAACAAGGATTTTGTGGGGACAGATCTCCAATGGCTTTGACTTGTTGTAACCTATTGGTTAGGTAGCTGGTGAAACATTTAATGGCAGAACTATCAAGTCCGATGTTACTCAGTGCAGTAAGCATGATGGTATGATCCACAGTATCGAAGGCCTTACTTAGATCAAGGAAGAGGGCAAATACATGCTTCTTAGAGTCCAAGGCCATTTGCCAGTCTGTAGTTACTTTGCAAGAGCCGATATTGTACTGTGTTTGTCTCTGAAGCCGGACTGAGCCGGGTTTATCAACTTTTGTGAATCCAAATGTTCTCTAAGTTGGATGTTGACAATTTTTTCAAGTAGTTAAGAGAGGATGGATAGTATAGAAATAGGCCAGTAATTGTTCAGATCACTCAGATCCCCAGTCTTGAATAATGATAGGATGTGGGCAGTTTTCCACAAGACAGGTAGCTCACCTTGAATCAGAGAGGTGTTGAATAAGTGTGTAATGGGGGCAGTCAGATAGGTATGGCCAAGTTTTAGGAAGTAAGGTTCAATATTATCTGCACTCGCACTCTTTTTTGTATGCAGAGAAAGGAGGAGGTCCTCCACTTGCTTGAACGTAATTGTGAGGAAGCTGAAAGGGGTGGGATGCGGTTGGTTATGGTTGTGATTATCAGTGAAGCCAACAGCAATCCCTACCTGCGCCAGCACAAAGTTGATCCAAAAAAAAGGAACAACTGATGGCCACCCACAGGTGAGCTGCCGCATTGCAGGGTGCAACATGGCAGCTGCCACCTGTGGGTGGCCACCTGAGCTCCGGCGGCACCTGGCGGCACCCCCCCATGCCCAATCGCGGGCATTTGTAACAAAAAAATAACAATAAAGCTGTCCAGTATCCCTGGTGGTCCAGTGGACTGCTGCCTGCCCGATCACGGGCATTTGTAAAAGATAGACATTCCGTCCAATATCCCTGGTGGTCCAGTGGACGGCTGCCTGCCCAATCATGGGCATTTGTAAAAGATAGGCATTCTGTCCAATATCCCTGGTGGTCCAGTGGACCGCTGCCTGCCCAATCACGGGCATTTGTAAAAGATAGACATTCTGTCCAATATCCCTGGTGGTCCAGTGGACCGCTGCCTGCCCGATCGCGGGCATTTGTAAAAGGTAGACATTCTGTCTAATATCCCTGGTGGTCCAGTGGACCACTGCCTGCCTGATTGCGGGCATTTGTAAAAGATAGACATTCCATCCAATATCCTGGTGGTCTAGTGGTACCCTCCCTCCCACCCATACTGAGCCCCACCGCCAGCTCACTGCCCGGTCAGCTGGTGGGTGGCAGCACCTCACCCACCTGCCGCCCTGCCACCTGCCGACTGATGCCTTTGGTAGGGCTGTACAGTCATTGGTTCACAGCCTGAGCCAATGGGCATGCAGCCTGTACCGTACTACACATTCCAGATATGTGAATGAATCAAACAAGATGCTAGTAAGTCTTAGAACAAAAACATACCCCACTACCATTTTTATTGGAGAAGGTAAATAAGGAAATCCTGAGAGTATATTACAAGAAGAAACAAACTCAGTCTTCTGTAGTGGTGAATAATTTATGGGAAAACACATCCTGGATTCTTTAAGACAACTGAGCAGAGTTAGAGATAATTTTACCTTTCTTCCCTTCTGCTTGTATGTCCTCCCTCCTTTTTCTTATTTCCTGTTTATTTTTTGAAAATCTAGACTAGATGAGATCTGAGTTAAAACTGAATAACCTGAAAACAATTTTTTTTGTGCATGTCAGTATGTGTTTTTTGATGGTTGTTCTTTTTGTACGTATTTATAATATAAGTTCTGCATGATTTTTTGCTTTAAAGTAAATGTGTAATTTTAAAAATCACAATTTGGGCTTCATAGCCCACTACTCTGGAGCGGTGATAGCCCCTTTGTGTGAAAATAAAAATGTTTTACTCACTGAATAACGTTTGGGAAGGGATTATAATATTGTTGAACTGGAAACTAGATAATCCCTTCCCACTTCTGAGTCTGCCTGCTCCAGATCCCTGTGCTCTGGGGACGTGCCCAGTACAGGTCTATGGGGCTAACTTTTAAAAATGTTATTAACCTTTAAGCTATTGTTTGATAAAAATGAAAGCCACTGCTCAACTAATAGGGACCATATTAGTTGAGCAGTGGCTTTCATTTTATCAAACATTAGTTTAAAGCTTAATAAAATCATTTTAAAAGTTAGCCCCATAGACCTGTATTGGGCACGTCCCCGCGCTCTCCCTGGTACCATGTCACAAAATGGGAGAGTGCGGGGGTGGAGCCAGGCAGATTCGGAAGTGGGAAGGGATCGTCTAGCTCCCAGTTCAGACAATATTACAATCCCTTCCCAAACATTATTCAGTGAGTAAAAAAAAAAATATTTTCACACAGAGGGGCTATCGCTGCCCAACAGTAGTGGGCTATGAAGCCCGAACTGTTTGCTCACACAATTCCTTTAATAAAAAAAATTACCCTACTTTTCATCAACGGAGTTCAGATTGGAGCTGACCTGGAGAAGTTGTCTTCCACACACATAGGGGGTATATCAGTGATGGAACATACTGTGAATGTGTTAGTTATTACATTTGGGAGGACTGCTACAATAAAACTAAATTGGGAACATAATATGGAAACAGCTTACAGACAAGTGAACTTATGGAAGGGTTAAAAAAAAGAAAGTGTTTTTTCTTAGTAAAAACTATTCTTATACCAGACTTTTGGTTTTTAAGTTATGCATTTCCTCCCCTCCTGAATTGGAGGCCAGACTGTACAGCATATTTTTTCAGGCAATCTGGGGGAGTCATTCCCATCCCATAAACAGAGAAGTAACTTATTGTAAGTAACTGTGATTCTGACAACTATGGGTCAGTGATGGTCTTTGCTAGCAACAGAGCTGCTTCAACCTTACACAGTGGTATGATGAGCAGAAAAATAAAGCATCCTAACCCAGAAAGGACTCAGGTGCTACCATCACATGGGAGAATAGTTTTTGGTAAGCTATGACCATGGAAAATGGAATATGACTCTGTCAAAAACCAACATAGAAAATTTTCACACAGCATTTTAGCTGCCTGTTTCTATCCTAACCATCAGTTTCCATTTTTTTCAAAGGGAAAACAATTATAAAAATCCTCATAATTCCATGAATTCCAATACATATGTAGGATGTACAGTAGCTATGTTGCCACAACAAACTGGGGGTCTGAAACTCTTCAAAACACAAACCAGCAGAAGAAATATCGTCCTTGAGATGTGTGCAAGAGTTCTGGAATTACAAATACATCTACTGTATTTATCAAATGCCCATCTGCAGTACACTTTTGGAATCTGGTGAACATAGAGTGAGGGACTGCAATTTGGGCTACAGTTACTTATAAAGAAATCATATTAGGAATATATGGGGGGAAATAGGAGGACTTTCAGGAATACACATTCAGGGCAGACTTTGCTGTTTTTAAATATTACTTATGGCTAGGAAGATGTAGTCTGACAGTCAATACCATATGCCCTTGTAAATTCTAAAAATAGTTAGTCATTCCATTTTTCACATATATGAAAACGAATCTAAAACACAGCCAGTATCTTGGCTGTCTAGTAATTGGAGGAACTTCGAATTACAAACAGCAATGGGTCAACTGCAGTTAAGTCTGGGAATAATCCTTTTTCTAGAGGGAAAGTAGAACTGGATTTGGCAGGTAATGTTGGATTATTATATATAGTCATTTTGAATACTATTTAAGTTCATTTTTCCTTTTAGTGTCTAATTTTTTTGTTTGGTTTATTTTTTTAGTAAAATAATTGAATTGTATAAGGTTTGATTATCTATTTTTTTTTAATATTGTTTGGACTTGGACAGTCTTTTGGAAATTCTTTTAATAAAATGTCCCTACTGTTCATCAGTGGAGGGAGCTGTTAGTCATCTTGCTGTTCAGCAAGATGGCTGACCCTGGGTTGACTGGTGCTGTAGGTGCTGCTAGGGCAGGTGGTCACCTCCTCTCAGAGCTTTTGAAGGTTGAAATGGAGGCGTTAGAAAGTACTGAAACTACTGCACAAGACACAGATCTTAATATGGAACAGCTATTGGCAGCAGAAGCTCAACTGGCATCACAACTGTCTGAGAAGAGAAAATATCTATTGGCTATGATGGCGAAAGAAGGAAGAAAATTTGCCACTGAAATGGGTAAAGAAGAAAAGAGAAGCATCTTTTTCTTTTACACCTTCCTTCTGTATCTCAGTTAAGCACTGACATAAAAACAGACATTGAATCGAGTCTCAAAGCATATACTCCAGCTGTAGCTGTAATAACTGATTCTCCAAACTTAAGAGATCAGACTCTTGCTGTCCCAATTGCAACTAGTTTCCCAGTTTTCAAAAGACTCAATGCCAGTTCAGACTACTGAAATGAGGACACTGTCTGAACAGGTATCCAAAGGTACATCCACAGAGGAGGGATGGTCAGTTGATCAGGCTTTCAGGGGAATTGGCTGCACAAGATCTCCATCAGGAGGAATTTAGCTCTCAAACTACCTTGGAGAGCCTCTGGCAGCCACAGGAGACTGTTAATGCACCTACAGTTGGCACATCCGCTCTGCAGCTGAACAAAAGTGATGCCAGATTTGATATGCAGCCAACAGCAGAGGCAAGAAGAGCAGATCTTTTCACACAAATGGATTTTGTTATAGCAGAGCATGGTACAGCTGCTCAGACTCCCATGATAGCATGAGACTATAACTCCAGGCAAGGTAAGACAGGATTTGTATTTTCTCCTGCTCTCAAAGGGCAAGGGACTTGGTTAAATAATAAAGCAAATGGTTTGTCTGATGCTCCAGATTTAATAGAAGGCCCTGAAATACACAATGAGCTACATGTTAATGTGCAGTCAAATCCACAATCTGAATATTATCATCTCATATTTTAATGATGACATTTCCTCACAAAGGAGCACTTTGAGCAGCATGGACTGTGGTGAGGTAACTAACAATAATCACGGAGAGGGTAAAGGATGGATACTACTGACCAGAACTGTACTTATGCAATTTCTTATAATAATGCAAGAAATCAAAGAGTCCCCAAGTAGAACTTAAGAAGCCTACTGGGTCACTATCTTGTATGCTTTACAGCGCATGTCAAAACCGTGCAACAGGAACAGAGTGGTAGGGAAGAGCGAGAGGGTGCAAAACCACAAAAGGGTGTATGCACAATACAGCACCCTTTCACTCTTCTCAGGCAGAGGATAAGACTTCTGCTGGGACAGGTGCCAGTGAGCAGTTGCCCTGGCTGAACAGGATGAGAGACAGGCACCAAGGGAGGCAGTGCATCTGTGGACCAGGTTGCAATTCCAGGTCTCAGATGCATGAAATTTTGAACTCCCCACCCTGGAGTTTGTTATTTTAGTTGGGGGAGTTTGGGAGCATAGCCCCCCCATAACTGGTAGTGTGGGGGACATTGCCCCCCCTGCAAAGTAGAGACATATGCCACTTGCAGTATATCGCACTGTACTGGCAGCACAGTATATTGCTGTGGCATAATGTCTTGCAACATTATGAACCCATACCCTTAAGAAGCTTTAGGAAGGCTGATTTATTTAATTCTTCTAATATGCCAGCTCAAAGGAGAAACATGGTATGACTGCATTATAGAGGAGGCTGTAACTGCAGTGAGACAGAACCTATGATGGCAGAACATTACTTAGAAATTTGAAGATTTTTTTTCTTCTGAAATTCATTCCATCAGAAATGCATGTGGGGATAGCATCTAGGGTGTAAGTTTCAAAATAGCAGCTATACAGGAGTGTTTGGAGGCAAAATATGATACATTAAAACACTCAGAGCTCTGGATACCATTTCAAGACTTGCCCTTGACAAAACCAGCCTTGTGAACTGTTACCATCCTATTTTATAAATGAGGGTGTCAATGTTTTTGATATAAGATATTGGCTGACACAAAAATATGACATCTTGCAGGGTTTTATTTAACTCTAAAAATTGATTAGCATTTTGCTCTTCAAAATGCTAAAACATTTTGAAAATGCATAGCACTTGCCTCATTGTGTTTAACAAACATAACACTTCTAGAAAACCTATATAAATACTTTCTGTACAGTTAGTATTATCCCAAGAAAAAACTGCTAATCAATTATTTAAAACCCTGTCTTAGGACCAAACAGCAGGACTCGGGAACCAGGGTCCTGTTGAGGTTAGCAAATCCAAGGCTTTTAAGCAGAGGAGACTCTCCTTATCTGGAAATTCCAACAGGAAATTGCAATACTTCTGGACTGGCTTGCCATTTTTTTATTAATAAGTGAAAAATGTATTTCCTGTTGCCAAAAAACATATATCCAACATTTTTTAATCATAATTACTTCAGCAGGAACTGGAATACATCTATAAAATATAAACAGTTTTTTTTTTGTTATTTGACTGTTATTATAAACATATTTCTACAGTATAAGTTTACTGAAATGGACATCAAGTTTATAGACTAACAAGTGGATCAGTTCAGCGGTCTTCATTATACAGACATTTTTCTTATGAGTGCCTGTAAATGAGGATAACAGCACTTATTTTTATTTACATTCAACAAGTGTTAATTACAAATCAATTAAACTTTATGAGGTATACCTAAACTCATGTAGCCCTTCGTTATGTCATATAATTAATTATCCATAAAACACACTTCTTGTGTACCGAAGTGGGGGATGATCACTTTTTCAAAATTTCCTCAATGAGTCACACTTCCATACCTACATCATATAAAACAGAAATAATCATTATAAAATTATCACAAACTTGTTTAGGTTAAAATCCAATATTTCCCTTTTATTAAAAGGATTTTTAATTTAAATGTACTTTTAACAGCACTCACATGTAACAATGGATGCTTGCAACCTTCTCTGTGAGTGAATCCCTAATAAAAGAGTACATCAAACACTAAATAAAAAACAAATTGTTTGGCATTAGGCACAGTTAGTATGTGTGAATATTCTCTTTACTGAACTGTAGGATAAAAAATATTTACCACTTAAAAATCGTAAGTACTTTCACGTATCCATGGGTTAAGTTTTCCTGTAAATTTGGATTTGCACACAAGTGCTCTGTTCTCCATAGTCACTCCTTTTGGAGAAACAGGGAACACAAAATCAAACTCTTTAAGTCACTGATAAGCATCTGAATTTTAAATAGAATGTGCTGATAAATTTTCTAAGAAGACGCTTATACAGATCCCTAAAATGCTTCCCCTCATGGATCATCACCACTGCAGATACCAAGCAGTGTGTGGTGGCTGATCCAACTTCTTCTTTCTTGTAAGTGAAAGAGCAGTGCCATAGGCCAAATGAACCAGTGATGCACAATTTTCCATCACATCACCACCACGATGATATCACACATTGTCCAAGGTGGCAACATCACTCCTAGCAGGAACCTGGTTGGCTGGTCAGTTGCCTGAAAACCAGGTAAAGCAAGTGACAGAGCCAAAAAAAGGCTCAGCACCACAACATGGTGGCAGATGCTCCACAGAACTGCAGCACTTAACTAAGTGCCAAGACTAAACCACAAAACCCAGCAGAACCTTCAACTCCTATTTCTGAAAAACTGATAAAAGTGAAAGCAAGGACTAGGGAAACCTGATCTGTTAATAATACACTGAAGTACTGGATGTATAAGTTTAAATTCTCTACATATGAACTCCATATTAAAGTTCACATCAGAAACATGATTCTGACACCAGATAAAAAACAGAGACTCAGAATTGAAGGTATTTAGTTCATCCAAGTGACAACTTACCCACAGTGAAACTAGTGTCCTCAGTAAGGGCATCAGTTTTTACATAGATCGGAAAAGTGATACTTTTGAGCTTACGATGGATTTGCAAAGGTTCTGTAGAAAAATAAAACTGAAGCGTTTTTTGTGGGGACTGAACATGAACCAGAAATATCTGAGAAAAGAAGAAAGAGAGAATTAAGGCAGTGTCTTAAAATTAGATTGGAACTCACACCAGCAGACCAAATGTCTAGCAACATAGATAATTTTTATTAATCCAGTGGGGAGAGACATTGAACTGTTGCTGAAGTATGGTGAACATCAAAAGAGACATTTAAATCTCACAAAGTATGAGTTTGAGGCTTTACAAACACTGGAGAAAGAAACACATCTTATTATAAAGGGGGAGGGGTACAAGTGCTGGATAGAAAAACCTACAGACAGAAATGTGTGAGTCAGTTAATGGACAGTACTAGCTACAAACTGAAAGGTTTCCTTTTGAACATATAAAGAAAACTAGGAGCCTTGGGAGGAAAACTGCAGAGTTACAGGTGCTCATGGCAGAGGGAGAGGTGGACATTGCAGCCATCACAGAAACATGGGCCACCCAATACAATGACTGGGACCTGTCTGTACCAGGGTACAGGTTATTTTGTAGGGACAGGGTGATTGGGAAAGGAGGGGGGTGGCACTATATGTGAAGGAAGGACTGAAGTGTGTAAGGAGGAGGAAGGGAGGGTGGTACTGGAGTCACTTTGGATGCAAATCCAGGATTCCAAGAATAGGTTCTTAGAATGGGAGTGGTGTACAGGCCACCATCTCAGACTGAGGAGTTAGACAGGGAACTAGTGGGACAGATCAGGAGGACCTACGAGAAGGGTAGTGTGGTGATTGTGGGGACTTCAACACGCAGGAGTGGACTGGAGGTACCCAACAACCAGGAACAGAAGAAGCAGGTACTGCTGGATGGCTTCCAGGACAGCTTCCTGCTGCAAATGGTCAGTGAACCAACCAGGTTAGAGAATACCCTTGACCTTGTGCTGGCAAATGGGGACTTTGTGAGAGAACTTACAGTGGAGGAACTGCTGTCAGAGAGTGACCACCTCTCAGTATGGCTCACATTGGATATGGGCAAGGAAGGAGTGGAATCTGGCACAAGAGTGCTGGACTTCAGGAGGGCTGACTTTGGGAGGATGGGAAGTGGTAAAGGTACCTGGCCAGAATTCAATCTAGTATAGACACTAACCAGAGGTGGGAGCCCATAAAGCTGGGGATAGTGGAGCAACCAAAACCTGCTGCAAAGCCCAGAGCAAAAGGCTAGGGCTAGAAACTGAGCTGGTTGAGCAAGGAGGTCATGGAAAGGTAAGGAGGAAAAGAGCTGCCTTTAGGAAGTACAAGAAAACAGGGAGGGGAGGACAGGGAGGTACTTGACAGAATCGAAGGAGGTGACAAGGGCAGTAAGGGGAGCCAAAGCATCTATGGAACTCAGGCTGGCACAAGGCATTAGAAGGGGAGAGGACCTCTTTAAGTACATCAGGAAAAAGAGCTGTAAGGACCACATAGTAAGGATTAGGAAGGAGGGTTGGGTGGAAGCTGGGTGCAGTAGGCAGAAGCACTAAATGAGTACTTCTGCTCAGTATTTACTAAAGAGAAGGTGAGTGACACCAGGTGGGAGAAATGGCAGAAACAGGGGGGAAGGGGTGACAGATGGGAAATCATGGAGGGCAGAGTTCGAGAGGTTTGAAGGCACTGAGGGTGGACAAGGTGCCAGGCCCAGATGGCATCCACCCAAGTACTGAAAGAGCTGGCAGGGTCTTGCAGGACCTTTGGCGAACCCCTGTTAATGCCTCACTACATTTGGGGTGTGCCTCAGGACTGGAGGATGGCTCATGTGGTGCCCTCCACAAGAGTGGTCCCAAGGATGAACCAGGAAACTACAGACCAGTGAGCCTCACATCCATCGTGGGTAAGCTAATGGAGACTATCCTGAAGGAGAGGCTGGTGGCCCTCACAGAGGCCAAAGGACTACAGGACAGCAGACAGCATGGCTTCATACGTGGCAGATCCTGCCAAACCAACCTGGTGGAGTTCTATGACTGGGTAACTAGGCAACTGGACAGGGGCCATGCAGTGGATGTCCTGTGTCTGGACTTCAGTAAGGCATTCGACTCGGTGCCACATGGAAGGCTGGGAAGGAAGTTAGTAGGCACAAGGGCAGCTGCAAAGCTGGTGAGATGGGTAGGAAACTGGCTTCAGGGAAGGCAACAGAAGGTGGTGGTAGGTGGGGAGCTCTCATACCCAAGGGCAGTGATGAGCGGTGTTCCACAGGGCTCAGTGTTGGGACCAGTGTTGTTTGGGATATTCATTGCAGACATATCATGGGACATCAAGAGCAAGATCAGTCTGTTTGCTGATATTACCAAGGTAGGCGCGGTGGTGGATGACCTAGGGGAATGGCAGGGGTTACAGGATGATCTGGCAAAGCTTGAAACCTGTTCAGATGCCTGGCAACTGGGGTTTAATGCCAAAAAGTGCAAGGAGCTGCATTTTGGGATGAAGAACCCAAGGAGGAGTTACCAGCTGGGGGGAGTGCAGCTAGCCCAGGCAGAGGAGAAGAACCTGGGTGTGCTCATTACAGGGTCAATGAACAACTCGGCACAATGTAGGAAGGCAGCTGCTAAGGCCAACAAAATGCTGGGTTGTATTGCAAGGGGTATATCCTCGAGGAGGGAGGAGGTGATTCTGCCACTGTATAGGTCATTAGTTAGACCACACCTGGAGTACTGCATGCAGTACTGGCATCCGTATCTGAAGAAGGACATGAAGTTACTGGAGGGGGTGCAGTGCTGGGCAACAAAGATGGTCAAGGGGCTGGGGGACTTATCATACGAGAGGAGGTTGAAGGAGTTGAACATGTACTTACTGGAGGAGAGGAGGGATGGAGTGACATGATTGAAACCTTTAAATACATGAAAGGAATAAACAAGATGGGTACAGAGGGGCTGTTCAAAGTAAGGAAGGGGAGGGCCACCAGGGGCCATGATATGAGACTGGAGGGAGGAAGGTTCAGGAGGAGATGAGGAGACACTTTTTACAGAGAGGTGGTGGCTGGGTGGAATCGTTACCTGCAGAAGTGGTTTCCAGTAGAACAGTGGACTGCTTCAAAAGGGGATGGAACAGGACAAGGGGGAGGATTAATGAAGGGGAAGGATGGAAGGGAGGGGCAGCTGCAGAATAAGGGGTGCTAGCTGCACATTCGAGCAGACTTGATAGACCTCTAGGCCTTTATCTGCTGGCAAATTTCGTATGTTCGTATTAATAGATGTTTGATGGACGCTCTAGATGCAAAATGGGCAGAGAAATTGGAAATTAATGCTTTACAAAAATCAAATCTGATTGCCCCCCCCCTTCTTTTAATGTCTCACTAAAATCCATAAGATATTAGATAAACCACCTGGTAGGCAAATCATTTCTGATGTGGATTCTATCATAGAGCCCCTTTCAATATATGTGAATTATTATACTAAAATAGCCAAAATATTGATGTTTGATACCAAATCCTATATCAGGGATTCAAAACATGTTACTCAGATCCTGGAGAAGATTAATAATGAACATGAGAACTTGAATGGGATTATTTTGGCCACTCTTGAAGCTGAATCTATACTAAGATACCTCATAGAGAAGGTTTAGATTCTTTAAAAACTTTTCTTGAAAAAAAAAAATCAGAAAGTAACTCCCCCAAACTTCTTTCTGCTCCAGTTAACGTAATTAGTCCTAACAAACAATTGTTTAGAATTTGAAGTTTTTTTTCAGCAATTTAAAGGAATGGCAATGGGGGGAGGGCAATATGGCACCCACATATGCTAATTTATTTATAGCTAACTTTGAAAAAAAAATTGTGTACAGTTACAATAGGAATGTTTACCTGAACAAGGTATTAATTTGGTGGTGCTTTACTGATGATATTTTGTTCCTGCAGAGTGGTACACAACCACAGTTAAATTAATTTGTCTCCTACCTTAATGAATACTCGCCCCATCTGGATTTCACTCCTAATTGTGACATCAAGAAAATCCCTTTTCTGGACTTAAAAATTATTTTTAAACAGGGTAAGTTAACCACAGATTTATTTAGGAAACCAGAAGACAGAAATGCTATTTTAGGAGCAGATTTTTTTTTCATCCTATGCCTTTGCTTTGTGGTATCCCTTATAGCCAGTTTTTAAGATACAGATGAATAGTGGAGATCATTCCATATATGCTAGTAATAAAAATAATTTATCAAAAAAGTATCTATACAGGGGATATTCTCCAGTGGTTTGGGATAAAGCAAACAGAAAGTGCAGCCTTGGATAGGGTGGATATCATAAGAGATGAGGTCACAGCTGAAAAGGAAAGAGAGACTAACATTGTCAACATCTTTTTCAAATCAGTTTAATGGCATCAAGTAAATAATTTTTAAACATGGGGATACTCTGTAAGCTACTGAAATTGGCAGATTGGCCTTTAGAGAGCATCTGTGGGTAACAAAAAACAAACTGATAATATCCAAAAAAGCTGGTTAAATCCCAGCACTGGCAGAAAGATGAGGGACCACTTACATGGCTAGGAATAAATCCCATGAGTTTCTTCACCTGTGGCAACTGTGTCAAAAGTTCAAGTGGCATCAAATTGAAAGAATTTAAAAATACATCAAAGGAAGAGCTTACTGATTTCATAACATGTAATTTGGATCATGTGGTATACTGTATTAAATGTCCATATGGGCGTTCATATCTTGGCAAAACAACATGCCCCCTAAAGGTCTGCATTTCTGAACACAAAAGTAGTATAAGTACAAAAGAAGAACATTCTCCTCCAATTAGACATTTTATTCAAGAGGGACACTCAATAGCAATATTAAGATTTCTTGGGACTGAGAAAGTCAATAAACCAGTTATAGGGGAAACTGGGACAGACTTATTCTAAAGAGGGAAGCATGGTGGATAACCAAGTTAAACACCATTAATTTTAGATAATGGATTGCATGACTCAATTGATTGGGCCAGATTCATATAAAATTTAATCAGAATCCTGTTTTTGATGTGGACTTTATTATGGGGATCATGTATAGAATTTAAAATTATACATTCACTACTTTAGTATATTATCAACAGGTCAGGTTTAATTAGTCCTTGCTTTCTTTTTATCAGTTTTTCAGAGGTGAGAGTGGAAAGTTCTGCTGGGTTTTGTATTTCCCCACTTTAATTTTGTTCTTGTAGTTTAGTCTCTTGGCACTTAAGGAGAGGGAATGTGGGTAGAGGGTGACAGTGAAAAAGCAGGGATACTGAACGAATATTTCTGCTCAGTATTCACAAAGGAAGAGGAGGTGGAGTTACCTAAACCAAACAAGAGAAACACTCTGAAGACGGGGGTCGATACCAGTCCATTTACAGAAGAAAGGGTTCTGAAAGAACTAATAAAATTGAAGGTGGACAAAGCAATGGGGCCTGATGGATTCACCCAGAATTCTAAAAGAACTAAGAGTAGAACTAGTGTCACTGCTGACTACTCTCTTTAACAAATCATGGGAGGATGGGGTGGTACCCGAGGACTGGAGGAGGGCAGATGTGATTCCTCTTCACAAAAGTGGGAGCAGGACAGAGGCAGGAAACTACAGACCAGTTAGTTTGATCTCAGTGGTAGGGAAAATGATGGAATCACTTCTGAAGGAAAGAATTGTTGAGTACCTAGAGGCCAGTGAGGCACAGGACCCAAGGCAGCATGGATTCATGATAGGAAGATCGTGTCAGACGAATCTAATAGATTTCTTTGACTGGGTGACCAAAGTAGTAGACCAGGAAGGGGATGTGGACATGGCCTACCTAGATTTTAGCAAGGCATTTGATACAGTCCCACACAAAAGATTAATTCACAAGATAACCAGCTTTGGAGTGGGTCCCAAGGTGGTAACCTGGATAAAAAATTGTCTAGACAACAGTACGCAAAGGGTAGTAGTAAATGGAGTACACAGTGAAGAAAGGAGGGTTACTAGCGGGGTACCGCAGGGTTCAGTACTGGGACCGGTCCTTTTTAATGTCTTTATAAGTGACATTGCAGAGGAATTGGAAGGAAAAGTATGTCTCTTTGCAGATGACACAAAGATCTGCAACAGGGTTGATACACAAGATGGAGTGGAAAGGATGAGAAAGGACTTGGCAAGGTTGGAGGAATGGTCAAATGTATGGCAGCTCAGATTCAATGCAAAGAAGTGCAAGGTAATGCACATAGGAAACAAAAACCCAGGAAAATGTACACAATGGGGGTGAGATACTGACAACAGTAAAAATAGAAAGGGACCTGGAGGTAATTATATCAGATGACCTAAAGGTGGGCAAGCAACGTGAGAAGGCAGTAAGGAAGGCTGGGGGGATACTGGGATGCATAGAAAGAGGCATCAATAATAGAAAACAGGAAGTTGTTATCCCTCTGTACAGACAGTTGGTGAGGCCCCATCTGGAGTACTGTGTGCAGTTCTGGAGACCCCATCTCCGCAAAGACATAGACAGAGTGGAGGCTGTCCAGAGGAGGGCAACCAAAATGGTGCAGGGTCTGCACCAGAAGACATACGAAGAAAGACTAAAGGAGCTTAATATGTACACCCTTGAGGAAAGAAGGGAGAGAGGGGACATTATAGAAACTTTTAAGTACCTCAAGGGAATTAACAAAGTCCAAGAGGGTGACATCTTTCAGAAAAAGAGATGTGCAAGAACAAGGGGGCACAATTTGAAGATAGAGGGGGGACGGCTCAGAGGTAATGTGAGGAAGTATTTTTTCACACTGAGAGGGTTGTGGATGCATGGAACAGCCTCCCTGAGGAGGTCGTGGAGTCAAGAACAGTGGGGGACTTCAAGAATGCATGGGACCGGCATAAGACAGTCCTAGTGGGGGGTAGGAGGAAGTAAGCTGTTGGTTAACTAGGATCTGCAGCTTATCTGTTAGGTAGGAAAATGGGCAGACTAGGTGGGCCAAGCGGTCCTTATCTGCCGTCAAATTCGATGTTTCTATGTTTCTATAAGTGCTGTAGTTCCCTGGGGCTCTTGGAACCATTCTATGGTGATGAGCCTTTATTTGGCTCTTTCAAGAGCTTTGCCTGTTTTCCAAGCAACTGAATGGCTAACCACATTGCTGCTAGGGGTAACATTGTCTTGTCTGGCAATTAATGACATCATCAGGGATGGTGACACATTCTGTGTCACTAGTCCATTCAGCTTATTGCACTGCCCCATCACGTACAAGAAAGAGGATCCATCACATGCTGCTTGGTGTCTGCAACAATGGAGATCCACACTGGGAAGCATTTTAAAAATCTGCATAAATATACACTTAGAACATTTATCAGTGCAGTTCTATTTGAAATACAGTTGCTAATCAGCAACTTACAGAGTTTGATTTTATGTTCCCTGTTTCCCTAGAAGGAGTGACTTTGGAGAAAAAAGCATCTGAGTGAAATCCATCGTTACAGGGAAACAGTCCATAAAAAAAGTGAAGGTACATATGATTATTAAGGGGTAAACATTTTATATAACAGTTAAATTAAAGATACTAATTGTTCCTAAAACCACATAATTTTTATTGTATTTACTGTATAGTGTATTATTTTATCAGAAATGGATTCACTCACAGAGTGGGTTACAAGTACCCATTTTTACATGTGAGTGTTCCTGAAAGTACATTTTAATGTAAAAAATCCTTTTAATAAAAGCAAACTATTGGAATTTAACAAAGACAAGTTAGTGATAATTGTATAATGATTATTTCTAATATATATGATGTAGGTATGGATGTGTGAATCACTGAGGAAAGTTAAAAAAAAAAGTGTTGACCCCCTTCAATGCACAAGGAGTGTGTTTTATAGATAATTAATGTTATGGTATAAAAAGGGGCTACAGGAATTTAGGTATACCTCTCAAGGTTTATTAAAGGGATTTGTCATTGAGACTAGTTATACATAAATAAAATTAAATGCTGTCTGCACATTTACATGGACTTGTAAGGAAAATGTTTGTATAATGAAGACACTCACCTTTTTATGGACTACTAGACTGGTCTACTTGTAAGTCCATAAACTTCATGTCAATTTCAGTAAACTTATACTGTAGAAACACGTTTGTAATAACAAATGAATTACAAAAAAAAGAAAAACACCTTTATATATTTATAGATGTATGCCAATTCCTGATGAAGTAATTACAATTATGAAACATTGAATAGATGTGTTTTGGCAAATGGATTTTTTTTACTTAATAATAACAGATTGGTGAGTGAGACAGTCCAGAAGCATTGTTTTGACATGTTAGGACCCTCAGAACCAATTACAGATTCTGAACAATTGTGATCTGGGGGCTGGAACTTTTGTGTGAAACTTTGACACACTGATAAAGACTTTTCACACCTGCTCAGTTGTTTCTGTCTGGGAAGAGATGGGGCACTGTTTTTTTACCCAAGCCAACCAAAAACCTCTTTTAAGTACAGATTCACAAACCACTCTAGCAGTGCATATGATCAGTTTAAATGATATACTTTATGGCTATAATATGGTCATGTAAGTCAATTCTGTGTCAGTGAGACAACAACAAGCTCAAGCCTGGGCAAGGGAAGGGCAACCCAACAAGGTAATATAAGCTCCCAAGAAAACAGGACTGATCCACTCCCCCCTCATTGTCCATAGAGCAACAGCAGGGAATGGATTCCCTTGACAGAGAAACTCCTGAGACAGTAAACACAGAACAAGAGGTACAACCTGATACAAAACCATAGCCAGACCTCCCTCTTACTCTTGTTACAGCCACAGAAAACACTAATTATTCAAACCCTGCGACACCAGTAACAGAAGAGAATGACATGATGCCCTCTCTGACAAGAATGATCATAGTCCCAAGGAGAGGAGCACATCATCAGCCTCCAAATTCCAAAACTTTTGAGGAAGGAATTGTTTGAAACTGCTATTAATCTGGAAAATAAATGTGATATCTTATCCAGTCAAAGAGACTAAGGAGACTCAGATGGAGACCGTCAATCTAAAGCATCCTTCACTGTGTCATCTAGAATGATCTTCTCTGAGACTGAGAAAGAGTCTCTGTCGGAGAGATGTTCTAACAAAAGGGAGAATCGACCTAGCACCCGCACTTGAAGAGGAAGAAGTGGAAAAGGATGATCAACTTATTTTTTTTTCTAGTACCCCCACCCATTTTTGAATCACACTTGCAGTTAGTTACTATTAATGTTAATAGAATCAAAAAACACAAAAGACATATGATGACTTTTTCAGTTCTTAAAGATCTACCATTTGAAATATTTCTACTACAAGAGACAAGACTGGGCTCCCTTGGGGATATTAGTCAGGCAAATGTAATTGGTGTTGGGGACCTTCTTCTTGTTTTTTTGGAGAAGTGTGATGGTGTGGCAATTTTGTTTAAGAGGTCAAATATATTGGTAACATGACTACTGGGTATATGCCCCAGAAGGGTTCTTATGTTGGACATAATACTGGATAATCAAATAAGGAGCTCTTACTGTTAATGTGTTCTGTAATTCCAACTTTTTAATTAAAATGATTGCACATGTAAGTTTACAGGATGTTTACAGGACTCTCCACCAATCAGAGGGTTATACCAATTACAAATATAGATTCACTATAAAGACAGACTTTCTTTTTATATATCAGAATGTCAACATAAAGACAACTTCTCTTACTCCAGTGGAAAATTCAGATCATATGTTATTAGGGTCTGTCTTAGCAGCACAGACTCAAAGGTCTAGTGCACTCTGGATGTGGAAGATAAATATTTTTGTTACTGGATGATTCTGAAATTATATTGTCTTTTAACATTTTGCTGCAACTTAAGCTTACATTAATCTGCCTCTGTGACAATCTAGGAACATGATGGGAAGATACCAAAAATGATATTAAGGCTCATTTTATGACTGTCTCAAAGAAAACAAGCATTTGTCAATGCTGAATGTTGCTTGCTTATATGTGCTGTTTAGGTATTTGGAAGTGAAAGTATCATGCCTAAGAACTATCAGTGGGGATCGGAAGCTCATGCTGCCCGACCGTGGCCCATTTTCCACTTTTCTCCCATTTGCGGAGTGCAGGCGAGCAATGACACTGAGGCACAGCATGCCAATGTCTGCCACACTCGTTCCCTTTACTACAATGCTCTAGTAGCACCCACGGTCATCACCAGGGGCTGCTACAGAGTGGTGTGTCCCTGGATCCCAGCCCGGGATAGGAGAGGAGTCCTCCAGATGCTCAATCCTATCCCTCCCCTGCTGACCCCTGGTCGCCTGGGCTTGCATCTGAACCTGAGTCACCAGCGTGGCACGAGGTGTGACATCCAGCACCTCAACCCTCAGCACCAGTGAGCCGGCAGTAATGCTGCCTTTAATACTTCCCTCCCCTCCCCTTCCTGCTCCAGTGTACCCTATCCCCCGCATACAAGTCATTATTCCCCCAGAACCTACCTCAGTTAGTCACTAACCCATAATGTTTGGTGTGGCACCAATACCTCAGCCACTCGTTGAACTCCTCAAGCCTACCCTTCCTCCCCATGCTTGCACATGGTACCAGCAGTACCGCCAAGAATGCCACTGGCTTCCCAACCCCCTCACACTGCCTGTCCAACTACTCAAACTTCCCCCTCACTACTTCCACAATGTGCCCTGCCAAGTTATTTGTACACACATGCAACAGTAAATGAGGTTTCTTCCTCCCCCTTGCTGCACACCTGAGCAGTGCCTGCCCTGTCCCTCTTGCAGTCAACCTAGGGACAGCTTCAACCCAAATACGGCTGTGTCTTTCCCCTTTTCTGCCCCATCTCATTCATTTTAGTATAGAATCCCATGGGATAAGTACCCCACCATTCCTCACCCCCTTTCCCTTCTAATCGCTGGCATCTGAGTGCAGTATTGGGGGGTGCTGTACTGCTGGGGTGTGCCGTCCTTTGGATGAGACGTTAAACCGAGGTCCCTTCTGCCCATCCTAGTGTTGTCCTGGTGGGTGTCCAGGTGGAAGTAAAAGAACCCAGGGCACTCTTCACAAAGAGCAGAGAACATTCCCGGTGTCCTGGCCAACATTCCCCTTCCCATAAACCGGTTCATGCATCCAGGCTGTGTGTGGGTGATGATGTGCAATATGGCCACCACCACACATTCAGTCACTTCACTACCTGTCTAGCACTGCTTGTAAAGCGCTTTGGGATACTGTGTATGAAAAGCGCTATATAAATGCTGATTCTTCTTCTTCTTCTTCTTCTTCTTCTAATGCCCCTTCCACCACCCCAGTATTCATTCTTCCCTGCCCCTTACCCCCATCAGGTGCATCCTCTGTGACTTCTGTATCTGTACCCCCTGCTTCCACCTCACCCCTTTTTTCTGCCTTATTCCTCCCATTCCCCTTGAACCCCTTCCCAGTGTGACTACTTTCTACTGGGCTTTCCATGTCGACCTCTCCTCCTCCCCCGCTGATTTCCAACTCCTCTCCTATCCCCACTGTTGTCGATTTAGAGCCCCCATTCCCTTCTACCCTGATAGTGATGCCCCTCCCATCCTTCCCCCTTCCTGTGGCCTTCTGTCCTGCAGTCACCACCCCCTCCTTTCTTACTAGCCCCTCTTGTGCCCTTTCATTGTCGCTATGTTTTTCCCTACCTGTTGCCATCCCTCTCATACCCTGCTTTTCCTCCCCCTTCAGGATGTTCCTGCTCCCCTTCTCTCTTCCATAGTAGAGGTTTGAATCTATTCTTAGTCGATACCCCTCCTACATCTCTTTCCCATTGGTTCCCCCCCCCTACTTGTTTCCCTCCATGCTACCCCTGGTCCCTCCCTACTTGTAGCCATTTGCTCACTCTCCTGGTACTCCTCATGGTCTCTGCCTCCCCCATCAGGAGGCCCTCCCCTTGCATCCGGCACCCCCTCTCTTCTTCTGTCTTTTCTGTTAGTGCCTCTGATACTGGGGTCGGTTTCACTCCCTAGTTGTTGTTCCTGTGTCCCCCCTTTGCCATCCCCTATTCCCCTCCCACAGGATGCCTACCATACTCATCTGCCCTGCCACTTAGACTCCTCCCTAACCTCCACAGTTCCTCCCTCAAACTAGCCAGTCATCTACAGACCATACACCCCCCTATCCTCCAAACCCAGTCCAGGATCATGGTGGACCCACACCCTGTACAGCCCACCACCCTTCCAAAGATGCCCACCCTATTGACATGTGGCACCTGCCCCATTTTGGCCCCCATATTATGTTACAGGCTCTTACTCCCAGGTTCTGTACCTTACTACAACTGTTAGGCCCCTATTTAGTCAATTTCCTGTTCCCTCTCCACACTAGTCCCCCTACTGCCACCTTAATTCAGTCTCAAATCTCATCCATTAGATACTGTATTACTGTAGCAATCCTAAAGCCTCCTTGTCCATTTTTCAGCTCTTAGTTACCATATTTTTTCATTCTCAGCTCTCATATAGTTTCACTTATCCCAGTTAGAAATCCTATTGCACTCCAAGTATTACTCAGCACAGTTAGAGAAATAAACAGAACAAATAAATATGTATTATTACAGCAATCATAACAGTATAGCTCAGTACTTAGCTCAGTTAGAGAAATAAACAGAACTGAATCTGTACTATTACAGCAATCCTAAAAGTATCCAATCATTCCTTTGTCTACACTCAAGAGACCCTGCTGTAATATAGGACTACAGAGGACCCTGGACGTTAGGGTGGGGAATTCTAAAGTCCCGGCAGAGCCCCTTTGAGCTCGCTCACTCCCCTCTCTCACTCGCTCATTCTATTTCTCCCGATGCTGCAGGCTGCCCTTTTGTACTGGGCTCCTGCTTGTGTTGGCACCATTTTCTGCCCACAAAGAAATCTGCAGCAGTCCTGACAGAGCGCCATTGAGCTAGCTCTCTCCCCCTTTCTCAGTCGCTTGTTCTGTTCCTCCCAGAGCTGCAGGCTGCCCTTTTGTACTGGGCTCCTGCCTACATTGACACCTTTTTCTGCCCACAAAGAAGTTCACAGCTGTCCTGACAGAGCTCTGTTGAGCTCACTCACTTCCCCTCTCTCACTCACTCCTTCTATTTCTCCCAGTGCTGCAGGCTGCCCTTTTGTACTGGGTTCCTGCCTGTATTGGTGCCTTTTTCTACCCACAAAGGAATCCACAACAGTCCCAACAGAGCTCCGCTGAGCTCGCTCACTCCTCCTCCTCCTCTCTCACTTGCTCATTTCATTTCTCCTGGCGCTGCAGGCTGCCCTTTTGTACTGGGCTACTGCCTGTGTTGGCGCCTTTTTCTGCCCACAAAAAAATCCGCAGCAGACCCAACAGAGCTCCATTGAGCTTGCTCACTCCCCCTCTCTCACTTGCTTGTTCTGTTTCTCCCGGCACTGCAGGCTGTGCTTTTGTACTGGGCCCCTGCCTGCATTGATGCCTTTTCCTGCCCACAGAGAAATCCACAGCAGTCCCCACAGAGCTCCATTAAGCTCGCTCACTCCCCCTCCCTCACTCGCTCGTTCTGTTTCTCCCAACGCTGTAGGCTGCCCTTTTGTACTGGACTCCTGCCTGCATAGGTGCCTTTTTCTGCCCACAAAGAAATCTGCAGCAGTCCCGACAGAGCTCAGTTGAGCTCGTTCACTCCCTCTCTCTCTCACTCACTCGATCTTAATCTGTCCCAAACACTGATTTCCCACAGCGACCGTGCTATTCTGCGCCAGAAGGCAAAAACATATTTCAGCCAGGATGTGAAAAATGACAGTTGTACTGTTCATAAGGAGGTGTGAAAAATGGCAGTGTTGAAAATCTGAAGTGAAAATATTACAAATTTGCGAAGTTACAAGGGTGCGTGGAAACAGTGCAATGTACGCTTTTAACACAGTCATTTTATGGACTTTCGTCACCAAATTTTCAACATAGGCATTATAGGACCTCTGCTCATGAACAGTGTCACTGCCATTTTCTTAATCTGTCCCATACACTGATTTCCCACAGCGACCGCGTTATTCTGCGCTGGAAGTGTGAAAACACATTTCGGCCAGGATGTGAAAAATGACAGCTATTCTGTTCATAAGGAGGTGGGAAAAAATGCCAATGTTGAAAATCTGGTGTGAAAATATTGCAAATTCACGAAGTTACGAGTGTGCTTAGCAACTGCGCAATGTACACTTGTAAAACAGTCATTATTTGGATTATTTCCACCAAATTTGCAATATAGGCTTTTTGAGAGCCCACCTCATGAACACTGGCACTGTTGTTTTGTTAATCAGTCCTAAAAGATGATTCCATGCAGTGACCGCAAAATCACATTTCAGGACCAAATAGCACCATGACAGTGGCTGAATTCATAAGGAGTGGTCCCAATAACCCCGTGTTGGAAATTTGGTGTCAAAATTCACAAAAATGCCTGAAATATGCACCAAAGTTACAAAACCATATTTATGCCATTTTACAGCTTACCAGCATTTCTTCAGTTCGTGGTCGGGTTTGAAGAGTGCAGAAGTGTTCCCGGTCCACTGAAGATCATCACGCCAGGCTCCAGAAGTAAGTATGGGGTGAGGGGGGTGTGGGGAGGCAGGGTGCTTGGGCGGGCTGCAGACTCAACGAGGGACTGTTTTCTGTTTTACAGGGTTTTAAAAAAAGAAAAACATCACGGGTTGGTTTTCCTTTTTACAGAGACATTTGGCTTGCTTGGGTGGGCTCCCAGCATGCCACCTGAGTGTTTTAGGGGGCTGTAGCTGATGGGGGATTGGGCACCCCCATCAGCACATATGGGGGAAGAGCAGAGGGAGAATGGGCACCCCACTTGGCACACAATTCATTGGGGGACATTATGCCAATGGGGAGTGGGTCCCCCGTTGGCAAATTCATGTGAGAAGGGGGGACTGAAGCCAGCGGGGATTGGGCATCCTGTTGGCAAAGAAAGAGGTGGGGGACATGATGCCGAGGGGGATTGGACACCCCCTTGGAAGACAACAGAAACTTCCGGTCGGTGACATTATGCCAATGGGGACTGGGCTTCTCTTCAGCAAACTCGGTCAGGGGCATGCAAGGGACCGCCCTGCAATGATGGATCACTCCCTCATTGCAGCGTAATGGCTGATGCTGCAATGTCGAGGCGGCCCCTGATTGCAGCGGCTAAAACATTTCAAAGTGGTGGCATGCTGACTGAACTAGTGTCAGCAGCAGTGTGCCACCCCATTGGGGAAAGTGGGCCAAGCCTCAAAAGGCAGTTGGAGCATTGGCCACAACAGTGCTGCACCTCCACAACCTGCTTCTGCAGCAAGCTGCCACAACATGTTTCTTGCGCATGCATGCAAGCAACATAAAAAAGAAAATATAAATATTTGAACACAAAGTTGTGAATGAAAGCTTACAGTACACACTGCAAGCCCATTGGTCGACGGTGTCAACCAATGGGCTTCTAGGTGTACTGCATGCTGTCATACACTGACAGCTCAGTCGGCTGGTAGCCATGGCAGTGTGTGGAGGGCTGTGCTACCCACCAGCTCCTTGGCAGATTGGTCATGCTGGGTTAGGGGCAGCGGGGTGGGGAGTGATTGCCTCAGTGAGTGGGGAGTCCACTGGACCACCAGAGATACAAGGATTTAATGATTACCCTATGATCTGGTTCAGGGATAGAAGGGGGTGCCACTGGACTACCAGGGATGATGAAAATTACATCATAACCCTTCAGTCAGGTTCGAGATTGGGAGGGGGGTACTACTAGACTACCAGGTGATGATGTGGCTGACTATTTGCATTGACATCACAGTTCAGGGATTGGGGGGCACTAGACTAACAGGGAAATAGGGTATGTCTTGCATTATTTTACGATCCGGGATGGGGGGCCACTAGACTACCAGGGAAACAGGGTATGCTTTACATTATTTTACAATCTGGGATGGGGAAGCACTAGACTGCCAGGGACTTGGGGTATGGTTTACATTATTTTATGATCAGGGATGAGGAGGGCCACTAGTCTACTGGAAAATCTACATGTAGTATATTCCATGGCAATGGACTTGGGGGGGGTTGCAGGGCACCCGGTGCATCCTGCTGGGTGCTTCCCTGCTGACTGCACACAAATGGTGCCATAATGACATGCAAATGGCCCCATTTGTGCCTTGCATGCCTAATGGACTCATTTTCATGTTGCAGTCTGAGTATCTGGAATTTTCACCCAGCGTATCCCCAAGATGCACCGTGCATCTCCATTCCAGGTATTCAGACCACGCAGGGGGATGAGCCGGCACATCTTTGGCTGCCACCATTTGTACTACCCGCATTTGTTGCTATATTCAGAGGAGATGTGCATTGCGCATTTCATTTGAATAGAGCAATTTTGTGCTCTGGTGCAACACAGTTGCATGGAGCATCCACTTGCACTCTTTCTGGGCACAGTTTAAATATCATGCCCTATGTTTCTGCAGTAACTGATAAACTATGAAAATGTAAATTAGTACCAACTCAGTTGCAGAATTGTACAAGGCAAAAGGTTTATGACATTACACAGTCTACTGGTTTTCCAGCTCAATCAAACTTTAAGGGGATGTCTTCTCATTATTCTTCTAAAGTTATTTTACAACTCACTGTTACTAGAATTCCTCTGAGGACATGAGATATTACTTGACTTTGAAGCAATTGAAAATTGGGGGTTAAGGATAATCTAAAGCACAAAAGCTTGAGGGCAAGATTTGTCCTCGAACTGACTGTATAGCATACTTTGAAACAATTGAGTGCTTACTCTGTGACTGTGCCTATAGAAAGGAATGTTGGTATCAGTTGGCAATCTGTTGGAAGGACCATATTTGGAATGTAATAATGGGTTCTTTTTTGATTGTGCTAAATAGAGTCAGTGACAGTACTGCTCAAGTGACATTTTCCAGTATTAAGATTTTCATTGGCAAATATATAAGTTCATAGTACAGCAAAAAGACATCAACCACAACTTCTAATTAATTTTCTTGAACATGAAATACAGAGTGTCTTCCACCAAGAAATGTGCTCCTCTTTCTGAATCTGTTGTTTAGTCTAGATGGAAGAACATTACATGTGTTCAATAAATAGCCTTTTCTTTGCTTTCTATTTTCTTTTGTTTAATCTTACTATTTTTCTAGGCCTATTAGTAGCTTACATCATTTTTATGTACAGTACTCCACATCTCATGTGTCTGTTTGGTTAATAAGTTCTTATTTTTGTAATATTTACTAATGATATTTTCTCCAATACAGACTTCCCCTACTGTTGCGAAATGTGCATTGGGTTCTTTTACTCCTACTTGGACACCCACCAGGACAGCATCATGGATAGGTAGAAGGGACCTCAGTTTAACATCTCATCCAAAGGATGGCACACCCCAGCAGTACAGCATCCCCTTAGTATTGTATATTGATGCCAGCATTGATGGCATGTACCCAATCCCAGTGTGGGATGAAAAGCCATGACCTTCCGGCCCTGAGACTGATGAGCTGCCAACTGAGCCATACAAGGGTCATTTAATAGGGTAAGCAAGATGCTTGTGGTTAAATTCATAAGTATAGCCAGGAAGGGTTTCCTAGGTACCCAGAACCCCCCCTCCTATTTTGCTTCCATGATGTTTTTCATTAAGACAATTTTGTACACTGTCATTAAATAATGAGATTGTTTTTGGTGGAACAACCCCCTGATTCCCAAATCCTGGCTATGCCCTTGAAAATGTTGTTATTTTTTTATTTCTTTTGGTAACCAGGTAAGGCCTACTAGGCACAAGTGCCTGTTTTCAGGGGTGACCGGGGAGCATTGGGGTGGTTAAGTGACTTGCTCAGAGTCACACAATATACAAGTGGAGGTTGTGGAAATCAAACCCAGGTCTGATGGATGTACCAAGCTTATTCATAGCTTATTACTCTAACCTCTAGACTATACTGCCAACTATACCACTAAGTGGGAGTGCTAAGGTCAAGAGGGAGGCACAGAAGAAGCTTAAAAAAGTAGAAGTGGTGGATGGATGGATGGATGGATATATAAAAAGCTATTTTGTTTAAGATGCCTTTCAAAATATTCAAGGATCTCTCAGCAACTAAACAATTACAAAATATCAGTCAAAAAAATTACATAAGACATATAAATACAGTGGGATTAAATTTTAAAGAACATTTGTAACAGATACATTATTATATTGATTATAGTAAACCTCAGAGGGAAGCAAATATACAGAAACAGCATCAAGAAGGAAATATTTGTTGGAATTGCCAGGTTTTAAGTTTCAATTTAAAGGAAATAACAGCAGTGGCAGTATGGCTATCCCATGAAAGGGCATTCCAGTGGAATAGATGCATTCACTTGGGCACCAAGGGCAAGACAGCTAGGCAGAGGCCTCCATGTTGTCCAATTGTAGCCCCCAACTACCATTACCAGGGGGAGCACTACCAGCTGTTCTCTAAAGTCCCCTTTTGTTTACCTAAGAGTTGATGACTGAGCCAGAGCTCAGGGAGGCAGTATAGCGCAGTGGTTTAAGGCTTTGAGCTGCAAATCTGGTGACATCCAGCAGACCAGACCTGGGTTTGAATCCCACAGCTTCCACTTGCATACTGTGTGACCTTGAGCAAGTCACTTAACTTCTCTGTGTTCCCAGGCCGCTCCTGTAAAAAAGCTTTCAGCTTAGTGTGTTACTCCTGGTTAAACAACTAAAAAAAAAAAAGAGCTGGCTTCCTGCCATGTGACTGCTTTTACAATATAAAAGGGGAAGCCTAGTGCCATTTTAGGAGGAGTTAGTCAGAAGTTAAGGAGGAGTGGTTGAGAGAAGTGGGTGGCAAGGGATCTCCCTCAAGGGGTCCCTTTTAGTCCATTGTCAATCTTGTGCCAGGTCGCAAATGGGCACAAGAGGAAAGGAGGGATGCATCCCGGTTTGTTAGGGAAAGCTGGAGTCAGACTGAAAGAGCACCCATTCAGCAGTGTCACAGGGATCCCAATGTAATTGAGTGGAAGGACTCAGCACTGGATGGGTGGTGGTCAGTTTGGAGTGTGCATCAGTCTAATGCAAAACTGGTCTGCCTAGGTACTACTCTGTCATTGTTTGTAGTGTCAACTGTGTAACTGGGTCGTGGGTGAGGGTCACCTAATGAAAGCCCACTAGCCTGAGCCTGAAAGGGGTACGCATCAACTGAGTCCCCTGCCCTGGAGTCAGAACCTAGTATCTCCAGGGAATGGGGCTCTGTGAGGACAGCAGTGTCTGACAATAGAAAAGGACCCTGGCCCAGGGTCCATAAAATTGCAGTAGTATTTGTGGGGTACAGTCATATTGTAAATAGTCTGTGTGGGCTCTGACTTTGAATATACATAAATTCTGCACTGCCTGACTTTGAATTGGTTCTATATCATAATGGCGATCGCAGAATAGCAATCGCCATTATGGCGAGTGTACATTGCCAAAAATGAATTTTGGCAATGCACACTCATGGCGACGAGCAAGAGGGTGCCCAAGACCTAGGAGATTTTTTTAATGTGGGGGGCTGTGTTCCCCGCACCTCCCTACTAATGGATTCTTAACTCCTTGGGGGTGCATGTCGGAAGGGGGTGTGAAAAACGTACAAAATGAAAAGCTGCTTGCCGCCAAAAAAAAACAAAATGCGCTGCACCGAACCCGAAGACCACCCTCTCCACCATGCTAACAGACCAGCTTGGCAGCTGCCCGCACCATCCCCTCCCACATACCATCCCTCCCCTGCCTCTCCCCCCATGTGTGTATATGCGTGTACTTTCCATAGCCATGTGTCACACACCTCGGTATCTGGTGGCCCCCCTGCCAGGTAGCCCTGAACACAGGTGCCGTAATTGAGTCACCATTTTTGTAGGCTCTCAGTTGTGGTCACCTTGTTCAGAGGTTACACATTGAATTCATCATTGCAGACAATTAATTTGTACAGCTCTGGCAAGGGCCAAAATGGGTAAGAGTGTTGCATGCCCTGAGTTCTGAATATTTCAGACCTATACCCCCCCAACATGGCCTCACATGTGTATAGGGTGACCCCATAGGGAGGATCAGGTCACACAAAATAATTCACAAGAAGATAAGAGAAAAAGAGGGTGATACAGTACTAGAAGATATGATTGAACAGGAATGCAAGGGGAATAATTAACCCTTTTTCAGTACCTTGGCATAAAAGGAGATTCAGGGGTAAGGTAGGCCCCTGATCAGTGCTGGGGGACCATTGTGCAAGCCAAGAGAAATAGCAGAGGCACTGAATAAATACTTTGTATCAGTATTCAGTCATCAGCACTTGCAGCATGGCCACCTGAGAGCAGAAATATATGAGAGAGGTTCAGGCCGAACAGGAAGTAATACTGATCATGCCAAGATCAGTAGCTAAGGCATTCAGAGGGTGTGAATCTTGGAACATTCCAGGATCCTGATTGCACAGTATCTACCTGAGGAAAATAGTGACGTTAAAAAGGGTACTGGCTGAGTCCCTTACTGATGTCTTTTAGTATTCCTTAGAAGCAAGGATAGTGCAAGAGAACTTTAAAATAGCCAATGTTGTCCCACCATTCAAGAAGGGGACTAGGTTCTACCCAGGTAACTACAGAAAGGGGTTTGGCAAAGTGTTTCACTCAGTCATGAAATAATGGTGGAAGTACATGGAATAGAACAGGCTGTTCTCTAGCATTCAACATAGTTTAACATGAGGAAGATCCTGATCAATAAAACTGAATGCCTTCTTTGAGGACGTGTACCTTAAAAGCTGGATATTGACCAAATAGTGGATGCAGTCTCACTTTGTTGAGGCCTCCAGAAGGCTTTTAACACTGTACTACATGAAAACTCAAGGAGAAAGTAGCAAAATATGGTGTCCGCAAAGTATACAGAAGGTAGATATGAAATTGGCTGTCAGGTTGGAAACACAGAGTAGTGGTAAATGGACATCATTCAGAGTGTAGGGATGTTCTGATTGGCACTCCTGAGGTCTGTGTCAGTTTTCTTGCTCTGTAACATATGCATTAATGAATTAGAGGAGGGGATCAGCACCAGGATGTTGAAGTTTGATTATTACACTAAATTGGCAAGAAGAGTGGTCACAGCACAGAGGGTACACTGCAGGGGATTTGCATACATCAGGGACATGGGCTGAGAAATGGGTTCTTATGAGACGGAACAAGGTACTATGCATAGGGGTGAGGAATGCGGGTCACATATACACTTGATATGGTGTAGCTGTGGGGAGCACAACCAAAGAAAAGGATCTCGGTTACTGCTGTGCAAATCTTGCAGTGTTCAACCCTGCAAACTTCAAAATTCAAACCAGGCAGAGTTTGCCATGGTTGGGACTGTTCGCAGTTCACAAGGACAAACTGAATAGCCCATTTTAAAAACCTCCCAACCCTCCCATCAGTCAGTCAAATTTCCTTCCCCCATTCATGTAGCACTCATACCACCCTCCTGCCCCAGCCATGATAGATATAAAAACCCCTCTTCCCCTAGTCCACATGGCACACCATCCCACCCTCCTCCCTAGGCCAAAATAGATATAAATGCCTCTTCCCCATCCAATGAAGAACCCATCCTCCTCATTCCACAGCCTCAGTTAATATAAAAATAATGTCCTCTTTCAGTCCACACAGCACCCCATCTCACCCTCCCTCCTTAGGTGTGCTGACAATAAACTAGAGGCATCAGTGACTGGCACCCCTCACACCACCTCTGCTAGCCACCATTTACTGTAGCTCGCAAAACCCCTATATTGATACACCGGAGGGTATAACAATAAAGTAGCTGTGAGATGTGAAATCATGCAAACGATGCAATTTGTATGATTTTCCATTTCATAACTATTATACTGTGGGGTGCCACAAGGATCTGCCCTGGGTCCAGTCCTTTTCCATATGTTCATCAGTGACATGAGAGAAGGAATCCAGGGCAAGATGTGTCTCTTTCCAGATAATACTAAGCTCTGTGGCATGGTAGACAGTGTGGAGGAGGTTAGGGAGAGGCAGAGACACTTGCAAAGTATAGAGAGGTGGTCAAAGGTTTGGCGGTTGAAACTCAATGCCAAAAAGTGCAAGGGGATGCACATAAGGAACAAGAACCCAAAGACAGTGTATTGGATGGCGGTGGTAAAGCTGGGCACAACCTCTGAGGAAAGAGACCTAGGTGTCTTCTTCAGTGACTCCCTAAAACAATCAAACCAGTGCAACAAGGCCTACAGTAAAGCAAACAGGATGCTGATGTATGTAGCAAGGGGTACTGACAGCAGAAGATAAGGACAAGCTGGAAACAGTGCAAAGTTTGGTGATCAAAATGATTCAGGGCCAGTAGGGCAAATCTTAGGAGGATTGACTCAAGGCACTGAACATGCACATGATGGAGACCAGACAGGAGAGGGGAGATACGATAGAGACCTTCAAGTTCCTGAAAGGAATGAACATGGTAAACTGCAAGGAACTATTTAGCATAAATAAGGGATCAAGAACAAAAGGCATGAGTGGAAACTGACGGCTGGAGGTTCAAGATTGAAGTGAGAAAGTTTTATTTTATAGAAATTGTGGAGCCATAGAATAATCTGCCAGCTAACATACTGGGCACCAAAACTAGCAATGGTTTCAAACATGGCTGGGACAGAGTGAAGGGCTTAGTGGTTGCTCAGAGTAGCAGCAGAATGGGGGTAGATAATGTGGGTTAGACCCCTGTATGGACACTAGCCAGGGTTTGTTAGGCTTCATGGGCAGACTGGATGGACCGATGGTATTTGTTCTGCGATCATCAGGGTCGCCCCTGAAAAAGGGACCTTCGAGGCTCAGTGGGCCTACCCGGTCACCAAAATTTAATAAATAAATAAATAAATAAAATCATTGTCAATGTTTCTTTAAAGCCACATGTATATTAAGCTAGGATCTTTGTGAGTACGACAGCAACCAGGTGAGGTTAGACCAGGTGTAGATGGAGGCGGGGTGTCACCGGAGAGCTAAATAAATGACAATGGTTGTTTAATGTAGCAAATATACCCAAAATTCATGATGTCTGTTGATCACATGAACACTGGGGCAAAATGGTAGTTTGCATCAATGTTGTACTGACACCTTGACAAATTTTGTGATTTTCAGCTCAACGCACTCAATGCAGATTCTTGGGTCATTACTTCAAGAGTAAGTGAAATATACATTCAAGTGTGGTCTCAATGAATAGGTGGGAGTGAGAGCTTTAAATGCATACCATATGTTACCTCAAAAGATTAATGTTAAAAGTTATAGGGTAAAATACCAACCATCACCCCTTAATTTTTTGTTAAATTTTAAAGTATTCTTATATTTAATTTTGTCAGATAGGATTTATTGCACTTTATAATATAATTTTATGTTGTCTAAAAGAGTAAGGATTCTGCTTTGAAATGCAGACATGGTTTTGAAGTCTTAAGGTAATATAAGAGGATAAATTGATAAAAGTGAAGACTTCGTTAATAGACAACATTTTAGCAAGTTTATACCTTGTCAAAGTTTGTGATTTTCAGCTAGGCATACTTAATGCAGATTCTTGGGTCATTACTTTGAGACTAATTTAAATATGCATTCAAGTGTGATCGCAATGAATAGGTGGGAGTTAGAGCTTTAAAATGCATACCCATAAGGTGCATCAAAGGTTTATTTTAAAAGTTTTTTTTAAAGAAGGACATTTATCTAAAAGAAAAAAACACATTTGTTTACACAAAACATTTTTATTTCAAAAAAGTAACATTTTAAATATGACTGTTGGTAAAGTAATGGAACTTAGTCTTGTTCATCTAGGAAAAATCTTCATCATCGTCAAATATGCCAATATCATCTTGGTAATCACATATGTCTTGGTCCTCATCTGAGGCCTCATCATTTGCATTACAGAGCAGAGACATAACATCATCTGGAAATGGTGTGTCTATCCACTTTACATTGAGATCATCAGTCCAACCATGCAAAGCTGCATTTAGGGCATTGATAACTGGAACAGAAGAAAGCCTTCACAATCGGCAGATGTGGTTGACTCATAGAATATGTAACTTCAGGGTGTCCTGGCACAGTGGTAGCAGAGACAGATCAGTTATTCTGTTGTGTTTGTTATGTTTCTCCCAGAAGATCTTCTACCTTGCTATATTTACAATAGTAACTTGCTTCCCTCCATACAGTTTACAGATGTACTCCTCTAACAGAGCTGCAACACCCTTATCCACTTGCCAATTACTCCCAGGTTTCTGAAAGGCATCCAGGAATTTGGGGTGCTTTTGAAGGACGTTCCAGCAAATCTTCTTACCAATTCTGAAGAACGCAGAAGCATAGCCATTGCCTGTGAATGCATAAAAAATGACTAAGGCATTCTTCGTTGCAGTAGTCATTTCACACTTGCTAATGTCAAAGATCTTCCTACTGTTACCGTGGCCATTGTCCAGGTATATACTTTGCTCGCATTCTAAAAATAGTGACAGTAAAATTACTGGTATATCGGTCTCCCCAGATGGTGAACGAACAATGACAGGACCTGGACATATTGTAATGGCTTGTTGCACATGAAGGACAATTTTTGTGTCTGCTTCTTCCTGGTCAGAACAGAAATTTCTCAAAACTACAGTCCCTTCTTTGGTGATCATGTAGCATTTGTCTCTCTTCGAAAAATAGATCATCTGGCCCTCAGGCAAACTCGTGCAATTTTCTCCTCAGACCTGCATGATCAAATCAATCAGGTGCTCCTTGTTAGATCCATTAGAAAGGATGTAACTGAAATTCTTTGGCACATTGGAGTTGGGACCATTGATAATATGCTTCTCACTAAATCCTCATTAAAATGTCTCAGCCTCTTTGATTGATGGCTCTCTGTATGTATCTGCAACTACATCCACGCTTACAAAACCTTTTGGAAGACTATTCAGGAGTTTCACTGCCAGATCACCAAAGGTTTCAGGGACTGCTGTCATAACCCACACTGTTGCCATTAGATCAACTATTTTTGCTGAGACACTTTTCCTAGGGGGAAGCTCTGAACTGTCTAACACTGGACAGTGTTCTGCTAGCATCTCAAATAACTTGCTCTTTGATGTTGTCTGTCCAGTTCCATCTGCACTGGCTAGACTCAGCAGGACTGGGCTCAGGCAATATGTTAATAATGTGTTTGTATCTACAGGGAAGTTGTGCTTGTTTGAAAGGGCCAAAAGTTTTCCTAATATGTCTCTTTCAAATTTAAGTTCTGTAACTTTTCCCTTGGTAGTTACTTCAGATTTTTTATTTGCAACATTGAAGGTTTCATTGGGGCTTTTGAAATTGGATCAAAATATTTAATTTTCAGACAAGATAGGACAAACAAAAGAGGTGGTGGAAGTGCAATTTATCTCAAGGAGTCACTCATGGGCCTCCTCTTGCCTGTTCCTGTGGCTGCTACAACCACTCAATTATTCACCATCAGAATTCTGCTTGGTGCCCAAAATAAGGCACTTACTGTGGCATCCATATACATCCCTCCAAAAAAGCAAGGGAGTGGTTTCAACTTGGTACTGGACTTCACGCGTAACCAGCCACCTGGGTCGGAGTCAACTCTGATGGGAGACTTCAATATAAACTGGCTTGCACCTGAAAATCAGAGCATTAAGGACACCATCTCTGCCATAAATTTTTCCCAGCTGGTTGACTCCTCAACCAGATCCAATTACAAAACAGGGACTAAAAGCCTTTTGGACTGGGTCCTAACCAGTCATCCAGAACACATTACTAACACCACTGTCCTCCTGGATATGCTCAATGATCATTCCCCTGTCATCTGCACGTGGACAAACACATTTTGCAAACCACCACCATGGACAATTACCAGCAGAGTCCTTGCCCGGGGTCACCTAGAACCTCTTATATCCCTCCTTAGAATGCAAGACTGGTCTCCAGTCTACAGAGCAAAGGATGTTGACACAGCACTCAAACACTTCATCAACACCTATAATTCTGCCTGCAATTCTCACACACCCCTAAAAACACACAAAAATCAAAGGCCCTTACAACCCCTGGCTCTCTGTAGAACTCCTAGCTCACATGAAAATAAGGGACCACCTCTGGCACCATGCCCAAGCCACTGGCACACAATCTAACATCCAGAACTACAAAAGAGCATGAAATGACTGCACTAAGTCCATCCGTCTAGCAAAAATGAAACACTATCAGGAAGTGCTTACTGATACCTGGGGCAAGGCAAAAGCTTTCTGTGCTAATATTAAAGAAATCACAGATAAAACCTTGAAATTACCACCTACCATACTGGACTTAGATGGGATCACTACCCTTGCCCCTGTAACTATTGCCAATACTTTCAATAACACATTCAGGGACCTCAGCAGTGTTCTCCCACCAGACTTTTTTGATGCAGCTGTCACCTTGCCCATCTCTGATAGCATTCCCACACCTACTAGCCACCCCCATTCTACTTTAAAGTTATCTCACCGCAGGAAGCCCGTAAATACAGTGGCGTGAAAAAGTATTTGCCCCCTTCCTGATTTTCTCTATTATTGCATATTTGTCACACTGGATGTTTTCAGGTCTTTAGAGAAAATGTAATATTAGATAAAGGGAACCTGAGTGAACAAATAACACTTGTTTTTTTTTTTAATTTCACTTATTTAATGAAAAAAAGTTAACCAACACCAACTGGCACTGTGTGAAAAAGTAATTGCCCCTTACACTTAATAACTGGTTATGCCACATTTAGCTGCAATGACTGCAACCAAACACTTCTTATAATTCAATATCATTCTTTCACATCGCTGTGGAGGAATTTAACCCACTCTTCCTCCTAGAACTGCTTTAATTCAGTAAACATTTGGTAGGTTTTCGAGCATGAACTGCTCGTTTCAGGTCCTGCCACAGCATCTCTATTGGGTTTAAGTCTGGACTTTGACTAAGCCACTCCAAAACTTTAATTTTACTTATTTTTAGCCATTCTGATGTGGACTTGCTTTTGTGTTTTGGATCATTGTCTTGCTGCATGACCAACTTCTCTTCAGCTTCAGCTGACGGAAGGATGACTGGACATTCTCCTTGAGAATTTTCTGGTACAGAGCAGAATTCATGGTTCCTTTAATTATGGCAAGTCATCCAGGTCCTTAGGCAAAGCATCCCCACCATCACACTACCACCACCATGTTTGACTGTTGGTATGGTGTTCTTACTGTGGAATGCTGTGTTTGCTTGCGAGACATTATGGGATCCATGTTGTCCAAAAGTTCCACTTTGGACTCATCTGTCCATAGAACATTTTCCCAAAAGGCTTGTGGATCATCCAGGTGCTTCTTGGCAAATGAGAGACAAGCATTTATGTTCTTCTTAGTTAGCAGTGGTTCCGCCTTGCTGCTCTCACATGAAGCCATTTTTGCCCAGTCTCTTTCTGATTGTGGAGTCATGAACACTGACCTTGGCTGAGGCAAGAGAAGCCTGCAGTTCTTTGGATGTTGTTTTAGGATCTTTGAGACTTCTTGGATGATTTTACACTGCGCCTTGGAGTAATTTTGGCAGGCCGCCACTCCTGGGAAGGTTCACTACTTTTCCAAGTGTTCTCCATTTGGAGATTATGGCTCTCACTGTGGTTTGATGGAGTCCCAGAGCCTTAGAAATAGCTTTGTAACCTTTTCCAGACTAATAGAGGGCAACAAATTTTTCTGATCTTTCAGGAACTTCCTTTGATCATGGCATAATGTGCTTGTTGAATCTTTGTGCTGGCAGCGTGACTCTGATGGTAAGGCCAAAATAAGTGAGGTTTATATTGAGCAGGGCTGGCTGTAATCAAGCCTGGCTGTGTTCAATCAGCTGACTCTAATTATCCCTTTAATTGGGTTGATTTAACTGAGGGGCAATTACTTTTCACACAGTGCCAGTTGGTGTTAGTTAACTTTTCATTAAATAAATGAAATAAGTGAAAAAAAAAGTGTTATTTGTTCACTCAGGTTCCCTTTATCTAATATTATATTTTGTCTAAAGACATGAAAACATCCAGTGTGACAAATATGCAATAATAGAGAAAATCAGGAAGGGGGCAAATACTTTTTCACGCCACTGTACATCCTCAAGGCAATTGGTAAATTTAGACACAGCGGGAATTCCCTTGATCTTAAACTATTGTCCCTCATGCTAGAGGAAGTGCTAGTGCCTCTTACCTGGATTTTTAATTTCTCACTTAGCCTTGCCCAGTTTCCCAAGAAATGGAAATCAGCCATGGTAACACCGGTACACTAAAGCGGTGACAGGTCTCTCCATGTGAACTACTGGCCCATCTCCATACTTCCGCCCCTCTCCAAGGCACTTGAATGCATTGTAGCTGACCAGCTTACAGATCATCTTGATAAACATAAGATCCAATGTACACAACAACACAGATTCAGAAAAGGACACAGCACCTCCTCAGCTCTCATGGAATTCACTGGTTTCATATACAAATCTCTGGACCATGGACAGATATTTGGGGACGCATTTATCAACCTGACAAAAGTGTTCAACATGGTTCATCACCCCCTACTACTGGAACAGCTAAGCAACGCTGGAATTTCCACTGACTCTAATGCCTGGTTTAAAAGCTATCTGGAGAACTGCATTCAACAAGTCAAAATTGCCGATGTCATCTCGGACACTAAACCAGTTCCCACAAGGGTCCATCCTGGGCCCTCTACTATTTAGTCTCTTCTTAAACAATCTCCCAAGATTTTGCCCCAAACAAATCCTACTATACGCGGACTATGCTGTTATCTACTCAAGTCACACAGACCCCATGCCTCTTGAAAGCCAGCTGCAACTCAGATTTGTATCAGTAGAGGAATGGTTTAGTGATCACAAACTGGTGCTAAACTATAAAAAAAACTAAGCTCATGCTCTTCAGCAGCTCCTACAATAAATACAGGCATCATCCTCCGACTATCTCTAACCGCCTTGGGACCGCTCTTGAGCAGGTACAATACTTTAAGTATTTCTGCGTCACTGTCAACAGCAACTTATCCTATGGGGTGCATATTGACAACATTGCCAAAGCAGTCAATACTCACATCGGCCTCCTCTACAGATACAGGAACTCCCTTACACCAGAAGCCTTAAGGTTGGCCGTACAGAGCTCTGTTACCTCAATTATTGACTATGGATTGATAATCTATGAATCTGCCACTGAAACTGCCCTCTGGCACATTGCCACTGCTCTAAACAAGGTGTGTTGCCTCATCTCAGGAGCCCACCATCTCACCCACTCTTGCGACCTCTATGCCCAAACTGGTTGGCTCCAGCTCAAAGATTGCATCAAATATCAAACATGCCTGATGGCCAAGAAAATAACCCTAGGCCTCCTACCACCTGGAATTCAAGGTCTTCTCAGCCCCTCTCTTAATACTTGCCATACCCGTGGCTCTGAATCCCAGCTTTTTCTGGTCCCTCACTGCTGTACCTCCGAGGGACAAAGTTTGTTCACCTAAAGAGCCCCTCTTTGGATGAATGCCCTCAACTGTGACATCTTCTCTAAATCCAAATTGGGCCCTTTCAAATCCAAGCTACAGTGACTTCTCTCTGCCACTCGTTCCTGTGACTGTTTCTGTTAAACCCTTTTTGACAATCTAAAACCCTTGCACTTGACTACTGTTAAATCTCCTTAGCATCATCTCTGACATCCCTTCCCCCTGCTACCCTACCCCTTTCACCTTTCCTCACCTCTACATAATTGCCACCCCCTGTCTGTCCTGACAAGGCCTGTTGGCTGATTTCAACTTACCTTATGACTTTACCAGTAACTGACAAAGCTTGTTTTGGCTGTTTTTCAATTTACTGTATGCATTCCTGTGCATGAAACTGCTTAGCGTTACTCATTTCTATTCTTTAATTCACTGTGAATGTCAACTATTGCTTCTTTTCTTATTTACAAATATTTTACCCTACCCTGTTTAGTCTGTAAATTTGTTGATCTCCTTTCTCTATGTATACTGTTTTGCCATACTTTTTGTTCTGTTAACCTGTTGTATTATGCTGCTGACGTGGAACCTTTGTAAAAGAGCTCTAAGCTCAAAGGTATTTGTAATCCAAGATCTAAATAAATATAAAAAAAAAAAGAAATACATTTTTTTACCACTTTCCAGTCTTTCTTTGATAAACTGTTCATACATTTCTGTACCTCGTTCAATGATACTGGTGAGGTTCTCTTAAATATCAGGTGCAACAGGTGCTCCCGAGGACAAATTGAACAGTCAGCATCTAAAGCAGCACTGAATGGGTTTTATATTTATTTATTTATTTATTTTATTAGAACAGTATCAGAATTACAATCCTTTGAGTCAGAGACTCTTTTACACAGGCTTCACATCAGAGAAGGACAAAACTTCACAGATAGTACATAGAGATTATACAACAACTGGGTAACAAGATCATACATTATTGCTGATCAAGTACAGGCAAGCACAGGAGGTAAAGACTTATTTGCATACAATGGTGGCGATCACTTAGAAACCAGAGGTGGTCAAGTCTAGGCAGATATTCAGGCAGGACAGGTGTCCATTTGTCAGAGATGTAGGAGGAGTAGGAAGAGGAAAAAGGGAAGAGGAAGGTGGGGTAGAAAGGCTAGGGGCAGTAACAGGAATGGGTTGTAGAGAGGTGGTCATGGAGCCGGGTTGAAGCGCCCAAGTTTAGGTTCCTGGTTGATGGAGTAGGGTAGGGAGTTTAGCCAGGTGGGGGCTGTACAGGAGAAAGAACGCTGACCATAGGATGTTTTGAGGCATGGTACTAGTAAGGCAGGCTTGAGTGAGCTATGGGTGGCCAGTGTGAAGGGGCTAGGTTGGATGAGAGGGGTAAGGCTGGGAGCTGTAAGGCCACATGATATCTTCCTGCTGAGGAGGCAGGTTTGATGCTTTAGCCTGTCCTTGAAGTTGAGCCAGTTGGCTATTGAGCATGCAAGTGTGGGTAGTTCTGGGGCACCCTGAGGCTAGGCAACAGGCCTTGTTTAAAGAGACTTTGATTCTATGAAGGGCAGTATTGTCAGCAGCCCTGTAGATCAGGATCCCATAGTTGATGAGGGACAAGATGGAGGATGAAATAGTGAGTTGGAGGGCATCGGGGGAGACAGCCTCTGTGGCGATATAGAAGGCTGATTCATGAGTTGACAGTGGTGCCAAGGAGGTGAATATGGTCATGGAAGGTGAGGGCAGAGTTGAGGGTGACACCCAGGTATTTAAAGATGTTCACCTGCTCGAGGGGTTGATAAAGGTGAGCGTGGATGTGGAGCAGGGTTCCCTTGTGCCTGCTTTGGTGATGGGAAAACAGCATAACTTTGGTCGATTTTTGGTTCAGCACAAGTCTGTGACTGATAAACCAGGATTCCACTTCATTAAAGGAGTTCTGGAGGGATTGTTGAAAGAAGACAGGGTTTGTATTGGAGGAGTAGAGAACAGCATCATCTGCATAAAGGAGAATTTTCTCAGAGCAGGCTGTTGGTAATGTGTTGAGGAAAAGACTAAACAGGATGGGCCCTAAGATAGACCCCTGGGAGACACCAGAGAGGACCGGGAGGAGTTTGGAGAGGGTTCTGCATATTTTGACCCACTGGGAATGATTCAATAGATAGTCGGAGAACCAGGGCGTGGCCTCCTGTGAGAGGTCAAAGTGGAAGAGAGTGGTGATGGGGAGGGTGTGATTGACAGTGGCAAAGGCCTTAGACAAATATAGGAAGACTGCACCAACCAGTCTCCCACTGTCAAGGGCAGAGTGGAGGAAACTGGTAAATTTCAAGAAGGGCAGTGGAGGTGCTGGGACCCTGACAGAAACCATGTTGCTCTTTGGTGAGGAGGTTATATTTGGTGAGGTAGTCTAAGTTGGTCCAAGACAATATGTTCCAGGACTTTAGAAGGGGGGGAGGATAGATATTAAGAAGTAGTTACCAGGGGAGAAACTGTACCTGCTTTTGTGGATAGGGATAATGATGGCAGTCTTCCATATGCAGGGGAACTTACCAAGGCAGAGAGAGTGGTTTAGGAGGCAGGTGGGGGGGAAGGACTTCATCCAGGACCAAGGTAGGAGTCTGAGGTCAAGGGTATCTTTACTGTGATGGGTGCCACTTAGAGCTTTAAAGAGGTAGGGTTTGGTTTCCAGGGGTGTGAGGGCTCAGAAGCGGAAAAGTGGGTGAGGGGTTGGGGAAGGGGGAGTAGCGGGGTCAAAGAAGTTGGGGGGAGGACTGAGCTAAGGTCAGAGAAAGAGGAATTGAGGGAATCAGTGACAAGTTGCAGGTCAGTGGAGATGGAACCACTGACATTAAGTTGGGTGGGGAAGGGGTGGTGGTTTTGCCACTGAGGGCTTTCATGTTTTCCCAGAACTTGTGGTGGGAGTCCCTGGAGAAGGTAAGGGAGGTTCTGAAGTATTCAGCCTTGGCTTTTTGGATGGTCCAGTGCATCTGTTGTGTGCAGCCCAGTAGTGTTGTCTATTCCACATGTTTGCTGGTGTCTAAGGCTTTTTTCCAGAGGTTATCACTCAGGCGCATCTGTTCTAGTAGGGCATGAGAGGTCTGGGGGGTGTCAGGGCCTTTAATAATACATTTAGAGAAGGGGGCAAACAGATTGCAGGCTGCCTTGAAAGAGCAGACAAAATAATTAAAGGCAGTGTCAATGTCTTGGGCATGGTATATTGGGGACCAGTCCCAATGAGCAAGGTGGCCTTTTAGCAGACCTAGCTTGCTGGGTTTGAGCAGCTGGCTGAGGACAGTTTTGGGGGGAGTTTTTTTTAACTTGCATGACCATGTACAGAGAGCTGGGGAATAGTCACTTAGGGCATTGGGGTGGACAGCGGTGTTGGTGATATTGTGGGGGCAGTTTGACAGAACAAGGCCAAGTAGGGTGGCAGTACCATTGTGGGGATTTAAATGGGTGGGGCAAGTTACAAGTTGGTCATGGTCAAGAGCCACTATAGTATCCTTGTATGGGGAGGCTGAAGGGGAGAGCCAGTTTATATTGAAGTTCCCAAGAGTTAATTGTTCAGACTTGGGGTGCGGGGGAGGTGGGACTGGTAGTCAATAAGAGATTGGAAGTCAAGTTCCTGGCTGTAAGTGAGAATGTAGATGGAGGTGATGAACAGTGGGGTCCTGGAGGGACCAGGGGAGATGTTAAGTGACAAGGCTTGGGTGCCAGCCTCCAGTTGGGGGGGACCCTGGAGGGAGTCCTGAAGATAGACAGCAAAGCCTCCACCATGTTTGCCAACTCTGTCATTATGGAATAGGGTGTAACCAGGGATAGTGACAATAAAGTTGGGGGTGGATTTGGAAAGCCAGGTTTACACAATTGATAGGATGTCAGGCTAGTGCTGTGTTATCCAGACCTGGAGGTCATCAAATTTTTTTGGGAGACTGCATATGTTAATGGAGGCAATGCAACACCCAGGTACAGGAGGCAGGATTGGGAGGGAGCAGGGGGAGGACCGGGGTTTGAGTGAATATTACCAGACATGAGGAGGAGGAGGAGGAGGAGGAGGAAAAGAGTTCTGAGGAGCAGTTGGCAAACTGCCTTCTTGTGTCTGGAGGCAACAAAGTGGGGATGGGTGGACTGAGGGAGGCAGATTGGGATAGGCAGGGAGCAAGGTGCGGAGAGACAGGAGGGGCATATGGAGTCATGGGGACAGGTAACTGGGCTTGGTGGTGGTAAGGAGGTGGGTGGGTGGGTAGAAGGAGGCAGCATGAGTGGTGGAGAGGTGGGAGTGTTGAGAGGGAGGGAGAGAGAGAGTAATCAAGGGTGGCACCAGAGGGACAATAGGGGGAGCAAGGCAAGGACAAGAAGAGTGATGGGGCGAGCAAGGTGGGTGGAGCAGGATGGTGGCAAGCCATGATGGGCAGGTGGGGGGTAGGGGGAGCAGACAAAGGGTACCTGTGGGCAGCTATTGGTAGGGCTACCTGAATAGCACAGTGGCAGAGTAATGGACTCCTGAGTAAAGGTACAACGTTCAAGTCTGGGGGTGGGAGGGTTGAGGGCAGGCCAGATAAAGGGGGAAGTGATGTATGGGAGATGGAGAGAGGGGGTAGCAGGCTAGGGATGAAAGAAGAGCAAGGGGAGAATGAGGTGTGGGGGCAGAGGCAACACTGCCTTCTAGTGGTCAAAGGGAGAAAAGACAGCTCGGGGGGAACAGAAAAGTGATAGAGGAGGCAGTGATGCTTGGCCAGCTGGTTATGATTATTGTATGCTATGTGTAATATAAAAATATAGTGTGTGATTGTCTCACATAAGACAGCCTGTGCTATGGGTGCCTCCCGCCCCCAGTTTCAGAGAAGCTACAGGATATATTAACCTGAAACCTGGAGGTAATTAAAAGACCAGAGAGACTTAATTAAAGGGTCTCCAGTTTTTCTGTCTTAATTAGAACTGACCCAGCTGCCAGGATATAGGGCTTGAAAGGTTTTATGATTCCTATAGGTATACCAACCTGATGCTAAAGTTGTAAAACCCTTTGATATGCCTTGGGAATAGGAACTACACCAGATTAAAGAGAAAATGTTTAATTAAGGAGTCATATTTGGGAGGTGGAGTTTTTGCTGATGTCACCTTATTTAATATACCTCCTGATAGGACATCCTGTTTGCATTTTTATATATTCTAAAAGGAGGAGCTAGATAACTCACAGAAGGGTTGTGGAGAGACATAGTTTAAACTGAATACTGTGTCTGAACTTAGTTGTCATATTCCATCTTGGGACGCTACAGAGACAGATCTCTCAGCTCTCTTATCTAACTATAAGCACTATAGAGGTAATACATTAGATAGAAAAAGTCTAATTGTATTGTGGTAGGAGTTTTTGTTTTGTAATCTTCCCTTGTTCTTTTATGTGATTTTATGCTCTTTGATATATTGTTCTGTGTTTACAGTTTTCATATTTTTATCCATTTTTAGTAAATATATTATTTAAAAGACTGCCTGGGTGTCTGCCAGTCCTTTTTGCATGTGAGCTATAGATGGTTAAGTTTGACAACTGTTCAAAAGCTTAATGGTATTACTAAACTGTGAAAAGGTAGGAATATACCTAAGGTCTTTTATAGATTTTTAAAGGGTTCATTTTGTGTACCTGGTTAGGTGCCCTTAGGTGAAAGATATATTGCATCCCCGGAAAAGAATATTATCTGAGCCTGTACATTTGGGTACGCTAACTTAAGGTTCACAGTGTGAATCTCCCCAAACTTGAGACTAAAGGTGATTCGGACCCACAAGCAGACAGGAGGGTTACCCTGTCTGTTACCTGTTCACATTACTGCGCTTGGAGGTTGGCACTGTGGGAGCAGAGGGCCTGACCTGCTGAGTGCATTTGTGATAGATTTGGTTAGCAGCGGTGTGATAGAATTGGTAACAAAAGCTTTAGCTGTTCAGTGTGTCAGCTTAATACTTTTCAGCTCACTTGCAAAATAAGGCAGTGATTTATTTTTTTAAAAAAAGGAAACAGAACTATATCATTTTGCTTACAGTGAAGTTCCAACCTGTTTTATTTTTTTCTAAAGTGAAAGTTAGAGTAGTTGTAGTTAGGGAAGAAGATGGCTTCCAACTACAGCAGGTACACTGCAGACTACTTGAGACAGTTGTGCCATGAGAGAAGAGTTCTGCATGAGGCAAAAGCCACCAAGCAGAACCTCGTAGATGCCCTGATGACAAAAGATGCCCAGAGCATCAAGTCACAGACTGTGACTGAAAAGGACCTAATTTTGGGCATGGAGGAGCTAGCGGCCAGTGCAGTGTCAAAATCTGGTGGGGAGGGCAGCTGGGCCAGTGCAAGTGAAGGGCCACAGCAGTAGAGGAAGGTCACCAGCATTCTGGAGCCAGAAGAAATCAGTCTGCAGATTGAGTTGTGCAGGATGGAGGTGGATTTCCAGAGGGAGGCTGAGCAGGAATGGTGAGAAGCGGAGTGAGAATGGCGAGAAGCAGAATGAGAACAGAGAGAAGCAGAGCAAGAGAAGTGAGCCACAGAGGAGAAGAGGGAGCGAGAACAGTGAGAAGCCGACCATGAAAAGCATGAGTGCCAGTGAGCCGCAGAGAAGAAGCGGGAGTATGCACAGGGAGAGGTGGACCGAGAGGAGTAAGAGCGCCAGAGGCAACATGAACTGGACAAGCTACGACTCCAACCACCAGCAGCAGAGCAGGTAAGTGGCTTGGGTTTAACTGGAACTACAGGACTGGGTTACAAATTGAATTCCAAATTGATAGCTGAATTTAAAGAGGGGGAGGATATGGATGCCTTTTTAAATTCCTTTGAAAAGGTTTGTATTCAGGCAAAAATTCCTAGAGGGTCCTGGAGCTTCCAGCTATCCCCGCTACTTACCGGGAAAGCTCGGGATGCATTGGGTCAAATGGACAATGAAGACAGTAATGATTACAGCAAACTTAAAGCTGCACTTTTAAAAAAGTTTGATTTAACTGCAGAAGCATACAGAGCTATATTCCATAAGCTCAGGAGAAGCCCTGACATAAGCTACAAGGAGCTAGCCATGAATCAATGCCAATGTTCAAAACGTTGGTGGGAGGGAATTGAAGCCAACACTGTAGATAAAATTGAAAATGCTATTATGTTATAACAGTTTTTCTGGGGATGCCCAGCACAACTGAAAACCTGGCTGGAGGACCGAGATCCCAAAACAGTGCAAGAGGCTGCTGAACTCTCGAAGCGCTATGCCAAGACCAGACCTGCTCTGAGAGCAAATGCGGTGGGCATGGCAGTGCAGAAATGGGAAACGTGTGCCTTCAGGACAGCTAAAACCCTCACTGCCTCCAATGAAACCAGTTAGCCCCAGGTTTCAAAGAAAAGATTCTTCTGAGAAAAGAAATGAATGTTGGGTTTGTAAAGAAACTGGGCATATTGCCAGACAGTGTCCCAAAAGGATGAGCAATACGCAACATGGGGCTAGGAAAGAAGTAGGTTATTTGTGTGTCCCTGGAATCATGCCTGTGAACATGAGGGAACACATGCACCCAGTCACGGTGGATTGTGTACAGACACAAGGGTTAAGGGACACAGGGGCATCCCTGACATTGGTAAAAGGGGATCTGGTAGAGTCTGGTCAGCTTATACCCAATGAATTTGCAACTATACAAGACTTCACTGGGGAGGAGAAAACATTGCCACTCGCTAGTGTTCTCCTAGACCGGGGTGAAACAGGGGGAACTGTGCAACAGGTGGCTGTAGCCAAAACTTTAGCAGTTGATGTCATCCTTGGCAACACTCTCAAGCAGGGGATGGTGTGTGTGTTGTTACCCATAGCCAAGCAGGAAGGAGAAATTGTAGTTCCCTGGACCCCACAGAAGCTAGTGTGGAAATCAATGAGAGGCTGATTCCCCAGCCTGTGTCTCCTGATAGGGAGACTAATGAAAAGGGGGTCAAAATTTCCCTAGTAGCAGTTAACTACACAGCTACGGAGGGTTACTCTGAAGAAGGAGGGGTGACCCATTGCCAGAGGGGTAGGGATGACAGTGATCCTGAATGCCCTGACACTAGTGCTAGGGACCCTAGTTTAGAGACTGAAGGAGACCTGTCCCATGCCTTGGGAATGTGTAAGGAGTTTGCAGCTGCTCAGAAAATGACCCTAGTCTAGAGAAGCTGAGGGCTTGGGCAGGCTCTGATGGAGCACAGGGAGGTGACAGTAAACATAAGATTTATTGGGAAAATGGACTGATGTATACTCAGGATGTGAAGACAGAGGGAGGGGTGATAGGCAGGCAGCTTGTCATTCCCCAGGCGTATTGTGAGCAGTTGTTCAAGATTGTACATGATATTCCCTTGTCTGATTAACTGGGAATGATGCGCACTATGCAGCAGTTGGCTCAGAATTTCTATTGGCCCAACTTCACCCAGCAGGTGAAGGAGTATTGCAGGTCTTGTCACCGATGCCAAAATATAGGAAAAGCAGGTAAGAAAACCCAAGCCACCCTAATTCCATTGCCCATAGTGAAGGAGCCATTCCACAGGATGGGAATGGATATTGTGGAGCCTTTAAATATCCCCAGCTCCTCTGGGAAGAGGTTCATCCTGACTGTGGTAGATTATGCCACCCGGTATCCAGAGGCATTTGCCCTATCCTCACTGAGTACAGACAACGTGGCAGATGCCTTACTTGGAATTTTTTCCCATGTTGGGCTTCTGCAGGAGGTTATCACTGATCGAGGGGGTTCCTTCATGTCAGACCTGATGAAATGTTTGTGGGAAAAGTGTTGGGTGGTGCAGAGGTGCAAGACACCTTATCACCCACAAGCCAATGGGTTTGTGGAAAGATTTAATGGTACCCTGAAGTCAATGCTCCAAGTGTTTGCTGAACAGTATGGAAGGGACTGGGAGAAATACCTCCCCACCTGTCTGCATACAGGGAGGTGCCCCATGAGTCAACAGGATTTTCCCCCTTTGAGCTCTTATATGGATGCCGAGTATGTTGGCCCCTAGACTTGATCCAGGAGGACTGGGAAGGCAAGCACACCACCCTGGGCACTCCCATAGTGGATTACACCCTTAGGTTTAGGAAAAGGCTGAATAAGCTTGTGGGGACAGCCCAGAGCAACCTGGCAGCTGCCCAACAGAAACAAAAAGTATGGTATGACTGCAGAGCCAGAACTCTCTCATACACGGTGGGTCAGGAAGTCATGGTCCTTATTCTGGTCTGGAAAGACAAGCTGCAAGCTGAGTGAGCAGGACCATACAAAGTAGTTAGGAAGGTAAATGATGTGAACTATATCATAGAGTTACCTGACAGAAGACAGACAGAAATAATGTATCATGTCAGCATGATGAAGCCATATGCTGATAAGGCTGACATGGTGTTTGCAGTATGTAGTCCTGGGGAGGGAATGGACGAAGGAGACCCCCCCTTCTGGTCTTGCTGGAAGAAAGCAAGTGGGAGTCCTCTGTGGAGGCAGTTAAATTGTCTCCCCAACTGGCCCCGGACAAGATCCAGGAAGTAAGGGAGGTGTTAGCAGACTTTGCCTCACTGTTTAGCACCAAGCCTGGACTAACCCCCTTCGCAATGCATGATGTGGAGACAGGGACACAGACTCTCATATGGCTGACAGCATATCTGGTGTTAGAGGCTGTCCAAAAGGACATTAGAAGGGAGGTGGGGGAAATGCTGGATTTAGGGATAATCCAGAGATCCCACAGCCCCTGGGCCTCACCCATAGTCCTTGGGCCCAAGCCAGATGGCTCTACTCATTTCTGTGTGGACTATCATGGACTGAATGCAGTCACAAAGTTAGACACCCATGTGATGCCCCGGATGGATGAACTCCTGGACAAGTTGGGAGGGGTGACATACCTTACGACTATTGACCTGACCAAGGTGCATTGGCAGGTAGAGTTAACTGTCAGAGCTTGGGAAAGGTCATCCTTCATCACTCTGATAGGCTTATTTGAATTTAAAGTAAAGCCTTTCAGAATGAAGAATGCCTCGGCCACTTTCCAAAGGTTGGTGAACCAGGTGTTAAATGGTGCTGAGGAGTATGTTGTGGCATACCTGGATAACATTGCCATCTTTAGTCCCAGCTGGGAGAAACACTTGTCCCACCTTAGGGAAGTGCTGGGCAGGATACAGAGGGCTCACTGTCAAAGCTGAGAAGTGCCAGGTGGTCATGGCTGAAGTGGCATACCTCAGGCATGTTGTAGGCCAGGGACAGCTCCGTCCTAACCAAGTAAAAATATAGGTGATCAAGGCATGGTCCAGACCAGAGACACAGAAGCAGGTCAGGAGTTTTTTAGGGACAGCAGGGTACTACAGGAAATTTGTACCCAATTACAGTGCCCTGGCTGCTCCCCTATCTGACCTGGTAAAGAAAAAGCTGCCTAAGAAAATTACCTGGGAACCAGCCTGTGAAAAATCCTTTACCAGATTGAAGGAGGTACTGTGCAGTACTCCTGTATTGACAAGTCCTGACTATAGCAGACCCTTTATGGTCCAGACTGACACCTCAGACATGGGTATTGGGGCAGTACTGAGTCAGCCATCCAACCAAGGGAAAGATCACCCTGTAGTGTACTTGAGTAAAAAGTTACTTCCCAGGGAGCAGGCTTACTCTACTGTGGAAAAAGAGTGTCTTGCCATAGTGTGGACCCCAAAGAAGTTAGAGCTGTACTTATATGGGCAGCATTTTGAGGTACAAACTGACCACAACCCTCTGGTTTGGCTGACACAAATGGGAAAAACTAATGGTAGACTATTAAGATGGAGTCTTGCCTTGCAAGGGTATGACATGATGATCTTACATAGGGCTGGAGCGACCAATCAGAACACAGATGGTTTGTCTCGTCTATATGAGGAGTGAACTGATTTGGGAAGCTCATCCCATGCAGGGGATTGAGCCCCTAAATTCAGTCTAGGTAGGAAGGATTGTGACGCTTGGCCTGCTGGTTATGATTATTGTATGCTTTATGTAATATAAAAATATAAGATTGTGATTGTTTCACATAAGACAGCCTGTGCTATGGGTGCCCGACCCCCCCCCAGGTTTCAGAGATGCTACAGGATATATTAACCTGAAACCAGGAGGTAATTAAAAGACCAGAGAGACTTAATTAAGGGTCTCCTGTTTTTCTGTCTTAATTAGAACTGACCCAGCTGCCAGAATATAGGGCTTGTAAAGTTTTATTATTCCTATAGGTATACCAGCCTGGTGCTAAAGTTGTAAAACCCTTTAATATGCCTTGGGAATAAGAACTACACCAGATCAAAGAGAAAATGTTTAATTAAGGAGTCATATTTGGGAGGTGGAGTTTTTGCTGATGCCACCTTATTTAATATACCTCCTGATAGGACATCCTGTTTGTATTTTTTTTATATTCTAAAAGGAGGAACTAGATGACTCACAGAAGGGTTGTGGAGAGACACAGTTTAAACTGAATACTGTGTCTGAACTTAGTTGTCATATTCCATCTTGGGATGCTAGAGAGACAGAGCTCTCACCTCTCTAACTATAAGCACTATAGAGATAATACATTAGATAGAAAAAGTCTAATTGTATTGTGGTAGGAGTTTTTGTTTTGTAATCTTCCTTGTTCTTTTATGTGATTGTATGCTCTTTGATATATTGTTCTGTGTTTACAGTTTTCATATTTTTATCCATTTTAGTAAATATATTTTTTCCAACTGTTTAACCAGGTGAGACACACTAAGCGGAAAGCTTGTTTACAGATGCAACCTGGGAGCACAGGGAAGTTAAGTGACTTGCTCAGGGTCACACAGTATACAAGTGGGGGCTGTGGGATTCAAACCCAGGTCTCCAGATTTGCAGCTCAGAGCCTTAAACCACTGCGCTATACTGCCTCCCATATATTATTTAAAAGACTGCCTGGGTGCCTGCCAGTCCTTTTTGCATGTGATGTATAGATGGTTATGTTTGACAGCTGTTCAAAAGCTTGATGGTGTTACTAAACTGTGAAAAAGTAAGAATATACTTAAGGTCTTTTATAGAGTTTTAAAGGGTTCATTTTGTATACCTGGTTAGGTGCCCTTAGGAGAAAGATATATTGCATCCCCCAAAGAGAATGTTATCTGAGCCTGTACATTTGAGTACACTAGCACAAGGGTCGCAGTTTGAATCCCCCAAGAACTTGAGACTAAAGGTGATTCAGACCCACAAGCAGACAGGAGAGTTACCCTGTCTGTTACCTGTTCACATTACTGGGTTTGGAGGTTGGCACTGTGGGAGCAGAGGGCCTGACCTACTGAATGCATTTGTGACAAAGGCAAGGAGATAGCAAGTGGAATGAAGGAGGGAGGGATTTACAATTATTGCCCTCTAGTGGTAGAGAATGATAACCTGCTAGAGGAAGTTCAGTCACGTGACAGGAAGGTGTTAGTAAATTAGGAGATAGCCCTGGGTTGGAGGGTGGCTGGGGCAGGCTGGTCAGTCGACACGCAGCATCGACGGGTTAACACCCCTTCCACAGAGGCTGCTCAGAGGATGGAGCAGTTTACCTTTAACAGGCTCCACAGTCCAAATGCTGTCCCAGAGAGTGTGTTCCTTGGTGCGTGGGGCGGGATGGGGTCTTACGGCCTAAAATAGGGAGGCAGACAAAGAAAAGAATTAGTATTTAGTGGGAAGAGGAAACATGGAGAGTCCTGAGCTCTGCACCCCAGTGCACATGCATGGGCTGGGAAGAGCAGCTGAGTGCAGGGGGGACTGAAAGGAGAAAACAATGGGGCCTTTGGAGAGAGCCAGAAGATGCTGACAATTCAGTGGGCCTGTAGCAAACTCAGACAGGCTATTAAGTAAGCACAACTCTATGATAGTAACATCAGAATCTTGTGAAAAGAGCAGCAAAACAGTTTCAAAAGGCAGTCCCTAACTTAAATAACACACGTTGGGAGAGAGATATCAGTTGCCTAGGTTGCAGTGAGAGAAACACCAGAAATAATCAGGAAAGACAATGCAGGGTAAAACAGCTTTAGTTATGTAACAAAATTTAGTAATCACAGTACTTAGAGTCCCAGGAGACAGAGGGGAAGCCTTAAAGTTCCTCTGAATTCTGTATAAAATCCTTGTGAGTTGAGAGTTAATCTGGTCCTGCAGAAATAATTAGGTGGATTCAGAGGGCAGAAGATAAAGTGTAGAACACCCCTTCCACAGAGGCTGCTCAGAAGAGGGAGCAGTTTACCTTTAACAGGCTCCGTGGTCCAAATGCTGTCCCAGAGAGTGTGTTCCTAGGTGTGTGGGTTGGAATGGGGTCCTGTGGGCTTTAACAGGCTCCGTGGTCCAAACGCTGTCCCAGAGAGTGTGTTCCTTGGTGTGAATTGATAAACTCTTGATCAAGAAGAGTCAATATGGCTTTGATGCGTTGTTCTGAATTGATGATTTCAGATGGCCTGCATGCTTTTTGCAGATTACTGGCTGAACTGTTAAGGCCAGTCATCTCCAAAACTGCATCTCTAAATTTTGCTAGATGTGGCCGATTCAACATCCATTTATCATAGGTTATTTGATTTGCAGCAAAGTGTTTGATTTCACCTTGAATTTTAGCACTTTGATTATATGTCTGCTCACCAGCTTGGTAAATTGATTCCCTAGATGCTTTGTGTGGTTCCTTTGAACTGAAAGCCCTTGCTTTTCAATTAATGTTCTGGACCCTGGAATAGAAGCTTCAGAAGTTTCAAGTGTGTGTACATAGTAAGCCCTATATCGAGCATAATTTTGCTTGTTGAAGGTGAAGAACAGGGGCAGTGAATATTTTCAACACAGTAGTCTAAGATCAAAGTTTTTTTCTTTTATTGCTGTGTGGAGCAAATGCTGCCAATCTACTATATCCAGATATGTCATCTAGAGCTGTGGGGTTTTCCTCAGCTCACCACAACACATCCACTGCCTGAAGGCCTCTTACTTAGTCTAGAAAGTGACAATATCATCTTCCTGAAGCAGTTTATGGAAGTCAATGGGTTGAGGTAATAATCTGATCAGGTCAAGCAATACTGCAGGGGTGGCATTCAGTTTTGTTGAATACTTATTTATTTATGTATTTGATAACTGGGTAAATGCACTGGTCCCAAGGACCATTTCCAGGCATGAACTGGGCCATATAGATGGCTTATACATACAGGTATAACATTATACAGATATATACATAGCTTTCTACAGAGAAAAAGCAGAACAATTATAGTAGTGGCAGAGATACATGGTATAAATTAAGCTCCAGTCTGGAGAAAAGGTCAAACAGATAGAACAGTTACAATAACTTCACATATGTCATAGTACGTACTGTACACCAGGAACATTCAACACTTGTCATACCCAATAATTGCATGGTTAAAAAAACAGTGACATAATAACTCATGACTACATCAAGAAATGGTTAAGCTAGCAGTTGAAGATCAATGTAGCTATGAGTAAATTCCTAAAGTGCTTTTTGAAAATGATGGGAGATTCAAGATTTTGAATCTTATCTGGCAGAGCATTCCAGAATTTAGGTGCAGCCCACAAGTAGGCTCTTTGTTCCATGTCAGTGGATGTTATGCTGCACTCCAAGGGCCTGTTTGATGAGGACCTCAAGGTCTGAGAGTTCTGTTTGATGATTAACACACCTAACGGGTGACTTTGCACCCTTTCTGAATGCCTTGCAGATGAAGGACACTAGCATTAGGCTTCTGTGAGCCTGGGGAGGAAGCCAGTCTAGTGTCTGATATAGTAAGCAGTGATGGGTGCTGAGCGGAGCTGAAATCTGACCTGAAGCAATCACTCTAAGGCATGTGCAAAATTCTCATATACAGTCCATGCTCGATTGTAATGCTTCCCACGCAAAACTCCCCTTATGCTGCCAGAGGCACAAAAAACAGCCTGAAATACTATGTCCTCAAAGCTGCTGCCACCAACTAACTGTCCTATAATGCCAAAGTTTTCCAGGAATAGGTGGAAATCTCCCAAATGAATTATGACATTGTGGAACTGATCAGAGAAATTCCACACAACATGATATGCCTTTATTGCTGCTTCAGCATCAAGTGTCAGGTGAACATAGGGCATATTTACTTGCTGAGCTATTCCTTGTGTTTGTGTGAGGTATTCAACTACAGTGGCTTAATCAGTGATGGATTTGTGAATGGGTGGGAGATATGTGATAACCGTCTTCTTTGCTGAACTTGAATGATTGTTACAAACTAGCGTCAGCCAACCAGTAAACCTTGGGACAAACTGAACCTCCTTGTGTGCTTACTGACTGATTCCATAGCGTTAGCTTTGCTTTGCCAATATTTACCACTGATGCTGGCACAGTAGGCTTGGGCATATTGCCAAATGTGGTTGGCTCCTTCTTTGAATTTACCTGTCGATGCTCTAATTCCTTTTTGTTAGATACAGTTGTCCTTCTTTTTGAGCGAGGAATTTCAATAGAATCTTCTCAGAGAACGGAGCCTTCAGATTTTTCTTTGTATGCAACACCATGTGTATTGTGTATTGTTCCTTGTCCAGTTAATGTTTCAATGTTCTGATCAAAGCTGTCCATCCAGAAAACTGTTAAGACAACAGAGGACTCTGACTTTAGCTGAAGTGGCAGTAACAGACCTTGCTCTTAAAAAGGCTGAGAAAGTTCCATTAAACCAGTTTCAATTTCACACACTTGGTCATAACTGCAACTGTTTCCTAAATGAAGCAGGAAGTTCACGGGCATTTTCTGTCCAATCACGTTGTGCAGCACAACTCCAACAAGTGTATGTTTTGTAGTGAGAAACTTGCTGCGTGTGACATCATGAATTTACTTCATTACTTCTGTGACATTGCCTTGTAAATTTCATCTACTCAGTGAGTAAGGGGCTCGGGGGAGCTGACTGCTGAGGTCATCCTTAGAGGCAGGGTCTGAGCTGTTTAAACTCCCACACCACTCACAAGTGAATAGACTGCCTACTTTGTACATTCAACTGCTCACTGTTCCCTGAGAGGATTCTCTTGCAAGGTGCCCAGAACTGCCTGCACAAGTGTGAGAGACTGTGTAATTTACATCGTTACTTCTGTGACATTGCCTTGTAAATGTCATCTACTCAGTGAGTAGGGGGCTTGGGAGAGCGGACTGCTGAGGTCATCCTTAGAGGTGGGGTCTGTGCTGTTTAAACTCCCGTGCAACTTGCAAGCGCGAGTGTAGTGTGAGCGTTGTGAGTGGCGCAAGTGCCACTCCTAATAGAAACAGAACTTAGAAGCTCAGTCTCTACAGCTTGATGATTATCACTTTATAGTAAGAAAAACTAAGGAAGTTTTAAAGAGAAGAGTATAGTATAACTTTATAGGAAGCTGTTATCATTGCTTAGCTCTAAGATTTAGATAGCCAGTTGTAAAAACAATGTTTTAGTCTTAGGCTCATGCTGATTAATTGTGGGTTTATAGTTGAGTTTTTAATTTTGTTTTTTATTTTTAAGATCAATCAAAGGTTTTAAAATGAAACTGCTGGGCCTAATTGTGATCTTTGGCTGTATGTCTTGGTCAAGGATTGGCGTGAGGCACCTGGTTATCCCTAGACCTTTGGCAGTTCACCTATCCAGATCTAATCTAACAGTATGGAGTTCCACATTAGTGCTCCTGGGGTCTGTTTTTGTTAACAACCACCCTACCAAGTTGGAACTGGATAAGGGTTAATTAGAATAACACAGTTTGAAATGTTAGTTATTTTTAAGTTTGCTATTCCATCAACAGGAAAATAGTTAGGGAATCATGGCCAAAAGCTAGGGTATTGTAATTTTAAAAGATTGCTCAGAATAATAATAATATTGTTATTGTTGCTCTCTGGTTCAGTTCATCCATATCCAGGGCCTAACCATGGCAGTGCCCAGGAAAGGTTCCCAAGTTCAGCTATTAGCATTGTTCATCTTAATGTCCAGAGTCTTGTAGCCAAATGGACATTAATCGAAGCCTGGGTAGCTCAGTATGATTTTGATATTATAACATTATCTGAGACTTGGTTAACTAGTAAGACTGGTAATAATGAGATATCCCTACCTAATTATGATATATTTAGGAGGGATAGACTGGAGTAAGAAGAATTGGGGGGTGGCAATATATACGAAGGTTAAGTTTAGGGCTCAGGAGATCACCTCCTAGTCAAATGACACTGGCTGTGAGGTGATTTCAGTTAATACCTTACTTGGTTTGAACAAATATCTTGCTATCACCTCCATTTATTTTCCCCCTGGACTATCCAAGCAAGGTTTACATTATATTTCCGAGTTTCAAAAATCTCTGCTGAATAAAAGGGAGTGAATCCTGATGGAGGATTTTAATCTTAATTGGGGCCTTGAATCTAATCTTCCTGTGGTTGAATTATTTCAGGAGATGGGTGTTCAACAGTTAATATCACAAGTCACAAGACTTAAGTATGAGGGCAACTGAGGGGGAGGTTCTATTCTTGACTAGGTTGTGGTTACCCACCCCACCAGGAACACCGATTCAGGTGTTTTACCTGATGTGGTAGTGACCACTGCCCAGTATTTTGCTTATGATCTTCTAAACAAATTCATAGCCCCTGTGTTATATAGAAACTAGGAATATTAAAAGTATTTCCTCAGAAACCATGAATGCAACCTGTGAGTAGATTGATTGGATGACTATTGAAAAGTCCCAGGACATAGATCAAATGTTAAATAGATTTTCTCTATTATTTAGTCAGGTTGTTGGTCACATAGCCCCCTTAAAAAGGATGAGAATTATGTCTAATAAAAATGAGTTGATTACTGGAGATTTACTGTTTCTCATGAAAGATAGAGATAAAGCATGGAAAGTATTTAAGAAAAGTCAGGATTCCAATCATCTGCTTGAGTATAAGATCTTGAGGAATATGTGTAAGACAGCCATTAGGAGGGCAAAGATAGACTTTTTCAAAAATGAACAGTTCTCATTTCTAGGAAATCCAAAGCAAACTGGGTATATGCTTAATAATTTAATGGGAAGGAATGTTAATGATTCTGTGACTTCCCTACAGAAAGGTGATCTTTTGGTAAGTGACCCAAGTCAAGTATCCATGTTGTTTAATGAATACTTTGGGGCTTAACAAAATACCACAGAAAATTTGTACCACATATACCCCAGCCCTCCCATGATGAAGGGAGTAATGAGCACCCCCATTTCCATTTCCAAATCATAAGCCCAGAGTTAGTTACTTCTTATAGTCTTAAGTACAATCCCAAGCCAGTCACGGGTCAGGATATGATTGACTATACATTCCTTAGACTGGGTATAAATGTTTTGGCCACTCCATTGTCAGCCCTATTTAATTTTTCATTATGTAATAATGTTTTTTATGCGGATTTGGAAGTTGGCTGTCATTAAGCCAATATTTAAGTCTCGTTGAGGAAAGCAGTCTCAAATTACCAACCTATTTCATTGTTGGACCCTTGTCCAAGATCCTTGAAAGAATCGTCTTTGATCAATTCCAAGATTTTCTGTCTAAATATAATTTATCTAATTGTCAGCATGGATTTAGGAGGGGTTGCAATACTGAGACAGCCTTTGTGGGGTTCACAAGCTGCGTACGGGGTGCCCTGGAATCAGGGCGCTCCATAGCTGCAGTGTTTGTGGGCCTCAACAAGGCCTTTGATCTTGTTAATCACTCCCAGCTACTGGAGTCTTTGAGGGAGGTTAGTGCCTCGGGTGATGTGATTTTATGGTTATCTGATTACTTACAAAAAAGGGAGCATAAGACCATCATTGCAAATGTTTGTTCCAAGTCTCTTCCAATCTGTTTTGGGGTACCACAGGGCTCAATATTGGGCCCTTTACTTTTTTCTCTTTTTATGAATGCTGCCCCTTTGTCCTGTGTTGGGTCAAGAATAATTTTATATGCAGATGATGTAGTATTGTTTGCAAAAGGTCCTGACCCTGACCCTGACTCTGCTTTCATCAACGTCCAACAGAATTTTGAAAAATATCAAATTTGGTTATGTTCCCATAATCTAATTCTCAATTCATCTGAGACTAAGGTTATGGTTTTCTTATGTCCTAGGAAATTAAAAAAATATTACTGTTTCCATATTAGATTTGCAGGGTAATGTCATTGAACTCATTGACAGTTTTAATTATTTAGGGATTACCATGGATTCTCATTTTTCCTTTGTAAACCATGTTAACGTATTAATTAAGAAAATCCATCAGAGATTGGTAATGCTTTTTAGGATAAAATCTTTTTTTGTTCCAGAATCTAAAAAGTTAGTGGTACGTAGTCTATTGTTAAGTTTGTTGGATTATGGATTGTTGATCTATTTAGGTACAAATGAAAAAATGTTGCAGAAGCTCAGAACTACTTATCATGGTATTTTATGATTTATGACTGGTCTGCCATATAACACCCATTACTGTATTTTGACCAGGGAAGCTAATTGTCCTTCATTCCTGGACATATTAAAAATTAAGTTGGGAATATTTATGTTTAAGGGTACCCTAGGTCTATTGCCCCCCCCCATCTTTGATCTTTTCCCGATCTCTACTGGCTTAAAGAACACCATGTTTCAGCTTAGGGAATTGTTTGGTATACCTCTATATAGGAAAGTAATAGGTTGAAAATCAGTGATTTATAGGGCTATAGTGTTTTTTAATAGTATTCCCTCATTAGTAACAAATTTCAGAACAGTGAGGGCATTTAAGCATTGGTTGGTTCAATGGCTAGATACTAAATCAGAGTGCAATTGTTTTCACTAACTGTATGACTGACCAGAATATGATATGTAATAGCAAATTTTGTTATTTATATGTATTTTATAGTGTGCTTTGTATTTAAATAATGTGTGTCTTTTTTATGTTAAACTTGTCGCTTGTGAAAACGGGCAATTTACCCATCTTGCTTACAAGTATAAAAAATAAAAATGAAATTAAATCTTCTGAGTAGGACTTTGACAATTAGGAGACTTGTTCACTTTCTGTATGCTTGGGGGATTTTAGTACATGTGAGAAAAATGAACTATCTCTGGGGGCTGTCATTCTTTACACAGGAGAGCATCCACTGTTGGTGGCCATGGTACTGAAAGTGCTCTCTCTCTCTACAAAATCTTAAGATATGTTCATGCAACAAAGAAGCAGCATGCTTAATGGCTTGATTGCCATCCATTCTCAAAAGCCCTGCTTCTGATGCACCACCAGTTAATGATTCAGCACTGATTACAACTAGTGGTTTTTGAGGATCAACTGCTAAAAAATAAAAGTGAATCCCCATATTTCTTTTTCAGCTGGTTTCTAAGTTTATAACAGTATCATTGATCTCCTACTCCAATGCCTGAGATTTCAATCAATGCCTTCCTTGAAATGGCTTGGTGTCTTTGAAGCACACTGTCTTCAATTACATGAGAAACAGCCTCAAACTCAGTTCCATCTGATTGCTCATTGTCATCCTCATCATTACTTCTATTCTGATTAACTGGGGTCCTGTCCCTTGTGATTATTATATAACTTAGGTAGCACTTGTCATGTTTACGGAACTCTCTTGCAATGAGGTCCTCTGTCTTAATTTTTGTGAGCATATCTTGGTCATTACTAAGCTCTGCTGCCCTTTTCATTGTGGCTTCAGCTGTTTTTGTAACAATAGCAGTTGGATATTGCTTCTTCCCCTTCACTTTGATTACATATTTGTTACAGATCCCACCTATTAGGAAATAACACTCTAGATGATGAGGCACAAGGAACACCTCCCCTGAGATGATGATGATGTGAACTACATTCACCAGCATCTGCATGTTCCCCTGATTTTCTGGTACTCTTGGCTTTTGTGAACTTTTGATAGCACTTTCTATGGTAGCCATGCTTGTCAGGGTCATACAGTAGTTAGGCATTGGAATTGATGCACACTGCTCATCATGATGATTTTCACCACCAAACTGGGTTCAAATATCTTTGTTCTCTATAAGTGTGAAGTAACTTTTGTCATTCAGAGGAGTTACTTCAGAGTCTCTTGTTGTCAGGGCAGGGTAGTACACTACACACTGCAGGGTCCTAAGATTTTCCTTTCCAAGTTTTTGCTTGACAGAAAAATTTAGAGACATCCTCAAGGAGTCTGAAATAAAAGAAATGTTCTGTTAGTGTATGTATGCACATATATATATATATATATATATATATATATATATATACTGTATACATACAGGGTTTAAATAATTGATTAGCATTTTTTCTTGGGACAATATTAACTGTGCAGAAAGCATTCATATAGGTTTTCTACAAGTGTTATGTTTGTTAAACATAGTGAGGCAAGTGCTATGCATTTTCACAATGTTTTAGAACATTTATGAGCAAAATGCTAATCAATTTTTAGAGTTAAATAAAACCCTGATATATATTTTACTGACATGGTAGTGCCAGTATAGTTAGGGTTCAATGGTCACTTCTGTGTTAAACCCCAAATTTTGCACTTTACTAACTTTGCAACTATAGTATGACCAATGCACATGAAATTTTTCATGTGCTGTCAGATACCATAGATCACTTGATGTGGCAAATAGAGGTGCGCAGTGTCAAAAAATGTTAAAATTACCATTTAGGTACAAATCCTTTGCTGTGCCACATCTCCAAAATGGATTGGTGATGTGATCTGAAATTGTTAGGGTATATGGGGTCTGGATTGCAGATGTGCCTTTTGAAGGTTTGGTGAAAAATATTAATCCATTCAAAAATTATTAAAATTTGAAGTTTCCCATTATAGCCTATGGGAAAAATGATATGTTCTATGTGAAAGCAGGTTTTGGTGCCTCGAAAGCACTTTTTGCTGCCATAAATGGTATCAGTAGTGTTGTGCTGCCACCATCTTGTTTTCAGTTAGGGATGAGGGGAAACACTGTAATTCAAAATATACTGCCCCTTGGTAAACACCATCAGATGTGTTTACCTAATCAGGGCCTGGGGAACATGATTCTGGCCTTAGTTTTTGAAAATAGTGTCCAGAAATATATTTATTTTACTCCGCCATTGGTAGTGTTGCAAATTTGTGGCACTATTTTTGTGAAATTACCACAAATTGCTGCAGTTTTTGTGCGGCTAATGGTATTGTTGCACGAAAACTGCCACAAACTGCAGCAATGTTTTGCAAAAAACTGTCACAGTTTACGGAACTACTTTACTTAAAAAAAGCATCAGTCCCTGTGAAAAATCTAAATCTTTCCTGGCCATTTGTTTCAAAAATAAGGCCAGAATTGGATGTATATGCATGATATGTGCTATCCTCCAATCATTGGTCATTGAAATCTTTCTATGCACATACATAACATTGGCAATTTTTAATATTTTCACTCCAAATTTACAACATAGCCATTTCTTCTCACCACCTCATGAACAGTACAGCTGTCATTTCTCACATCCTGCCCAAAATGTGTTTCTGCACCTGTGGTGCAGATTGGTGTTTTGCCATGGATTAAGACATTTTCACCTACGGGGTTTATGAGATGGGGTGATAAGATGACTATGTTGAAAATTTTGGGTCAAAATATGAAACAATGAAAAAGTTACGACCATTCATCATAATTTCGGTATGCCTGCCTGTAACTACAGTAATTTTCAATATTTTCATCCCTGATTTACAACAAAGCCTTCTTATTACCCCATCTCGTGTATCTCTCAACTGTAATTATTCAAATCCTTCCCAAAATGTGTTTTTTGCACCTGTGGCGTGGAATGGCATTGCAGTTGTGCAGAATTATGCTTTGGCAGGGCTTTAAAAAATTTCTGTACCAGGTACATGTCCTGGGGTAATCAGATTGTTGAAAGTGGCCAGTGGCCAAAGTTTAGTGACCAGTGACCGAACTTTTATCAGCAATATGTAATTGGCTAACCAAAAGGTTGAGGAGATAGAAAGGTGTTAAATGGCTAGTGTAGAAGGCCGCAAAGGGCTAGTAAAAGGTGAAGGTGGCTAGTAGATGACTACATGATACCAACATGTGGATTAATGTGCCTTGCAAGTGCAGAGGTGTTTGGAGAGTAATTGTTGAAACCATGCAAATAATGATACCACTGTGCAAATTAATGTCTGTGTAGATGCCGAGGTTCAAAAGGTGCTGGGCCCTTTAAATAACTGTATAAAATAAGAGAACTGTGTTTAAAAAAAATAAATGTTTTAAAGAAAATTAGCTTTGCTTTGCTCAGCAGAGATATTTTGTACAAAACCTTCCTTCAACCAAAGGTCATAGCCAAAATAAGGTTCAGCTGCCTCAAACCACTGCAGCTTTGATACAGTTCCTCATTTTATAATTTCTTGTGCTTAAAAAAATGTGTAACAGAGAGTTGATAAGAAACAATTATATCCTTGTTTTGGCCACTGTCTAGTCAGCAAGTTATTTAAAGTGAATGCGAAGTCCCCTCGTATGTTTTCTGTATCCTAAAGCGAGTTCTTTTTGATAAATGTAAAATCCCCAGATCACTTGTTTTTCCATCGAAAGATGACCACATGTCTCGGCAAAGTGTCAAATGTATCTTATGACCGAGGTATCTCATGGCCATTGTACTTTTAAAACCTTGTCTCATGATGTTATTAAATGACCTGATGTCTAGGCTAAAATTTGCTGTAACAGTTGGGAATTTACACCATGCATTTTTGGGGTATAAATAAAGAACCTAAATGTCATGGCCAATGTGATTTTAGAGGAATAGTTACGGCTGCTATAGATGCTAAAACACCCAGAAAAGGGAGCGGTTCACTCCACTTTTCTATACCTGTAGCCCTGGTGGTAAAAAGCCATCAGCTGTTTAGAGTTAATCATGTTAGAGGTAAAATTGTTAGGGCTTTTTTGGTATTAAAAAATTGCAACTAATTTAAAATAACATTTGGTGTCAGGTGGCTTTATTGGATTACCAGGGACCACTAGCCAAGAACCTTGTGTTTTACAAATTGGCCGAGCCAGCCAGGAGGTGGTTTTGGTTCTGGTCTTGGTAGGTCTGGTAAAGCCTATTGTTTACTCTAAACAGGGTCCGCACAGGTAAGGGTCATAACCTAACTGTGGGGCTGGGAAAAAGAGTCTAATGGACTCTAAGTGTTCGAGTGGACTTGAACCTACAGGAAAAGGTCTATGGTGCAGCTATAAGCTGGGTAAGGATAATGTATATTTATGTGGGGGTCTGAGGACCCCAGGTTTAAAGATATGTGGAGAGATGTATTAAGGAAAAGTCTCTCAAACAAGTAAGGGCAACTGCCCTTGTAATTTGTGCTTGCTAGAAGTATATACTGTTAGAGCCAATGATGGCTTTCACAGTTCAGACTGCTTTTAGAAGAAAAGCGGTGTCTAATCAAGTAATGTTAGATAAGCAACATTTAGATAAAGAAAAATAAACTACTGTGGATGCATACACAGTAGGTGTGACTACAGATGGGTTGATTTGAAAATCCTTCCCCATGTTCCCTATCTGTGTAGTTTCAAGTTTTTTTGTATCAATTTCAAGTTCCCTTGCCTCCTATAGAGGCTGAAACATTTGATCCCAAACCCAGGTACTGGGGATCTCCACCAGTTGGATCTCAACCTAGTACCTAGTACTGCTACAGATTTTTAAACTGCAAACCAGAGCTCTGGGAAAAGACTTGGTTTGGCAGGTTACTGAAATGGCCAAAAGAAAACCTTTGAAAGGGTTAATAGCTGCAGCGTTTGGAGATTATCATGAAGGTCCTGCAGTCGTTTTTCTGAATCGGACCCTTGTATCAGAAAAGAAGAAGGAAAATACCTTGGCAAAGGGTAAGTCTGAATTTTTTTTTTATTAAAAGTTTTTTTTATGTCTGCCTGTTTTATTTCTGTGATACATATACTAAACAAGGTAATGCTCCTTCTCTCTCTCACACATATTTTCCAGTGTATATTTGTGTTCTGTAATTATGTTCTGTTGTCAAGGTTGCAAGACAGCATTAACTGCCTTTGGCACAGAACATTTTACAGTAAAAAAGAAGAAGCTTCTTTGCCTCATATCTGACTTTTAATTAGTTTTATTTTTAATAAAACATTTGTGCTGCCTAGATAGGGTCAGTGAAAAACTTTTATATGTAGTTGTTGGTTGGAGCAAGTAGTGCTGAAGGTGAAGAGATATGACGTCATAGATTGCAATGTGCAGAAAGATTTGTAGTTTGCAGGCAACATGCCAAGCCACTGCTAGATGAAAATGTAATGTGTTAACAGCTGTGAATGGCTTTATCATACTTCTAGTTAAAACCAGAAACTTTTTGCAAAATGGCAGAGTGCCATATTTTGGCTATGCGCCAAAAGGTGTAACCATGTTATACTAGATGTATCCACTTACAGATGGTATGTTGTGCTGTATTTTAAAGGGGTTGGAATGTGTTTAAAAAATGTTTTGTTCTGAAAAGATTTGGCATGGAGATATGTATAAATTTGTTGATTTAAAAGGTTGTCGGTGTTATAGGACAGGCAGGAGGCAGCACATATATCTAAAACACTTACAGTTCTCTAATGAAACTATGAGCATTACCTCAGCAAATTGGTGTCAAATAATGTCAGTCTTATTTTGTGTTAAGTATTTCTTTTTGTGTGTGTGTGTGTACTGTCTTGGCCAGCAGTTTTATTTTGTGCTCTATTATTATTTAAAGATATTTTAATATCAGTAGTGTTCAAGGACACTACAAAAATAGCTGGGTTTGAGCGACCCTTGCATGCACACTGTGTGACCTTTTGCATGTTATTTGACCTTGTTGTGTTTCAACATTTTATGTTACTACCAGTTGAAACTTGATGTGTGTTCCTTACTTAAAGCACAGCTTTTCACACAAAATGTATGTGTTCATGGAAACACACCAAGCGTGAACCATACAATTTGACTTTTTATTACAGAACTGGCATTCTAAGTAAAAAGGAACAAACATGTTTTTTTTTTCTTTCTGGGCTTGCAGTCAACACAGGCAATGCTCAAAGCCTTCCTCCACAAACATTTGGTTATAAGTACAACTCCTTTGTTCCTTAACAATATCACATGATTGCCATACTATGCAAGGCACTTGAGCTGGAAGGGGGAATTATTCATCACCTCCCTGTACTTTTTTTTTTTGACTTTTTTTATATATATACAGTACACTTTTAAAAAGGACTATTACTGCTGTTTTTGAGAGTTTACCATCTACAGTTAAAAACAATGACTTTTGGTTTTTATGTGTGACCATGGTGTAATTTTCTTTTTTTTCTTTTTAAAATGCATTCTAAGAGATACGTACATATGGTATTACCATCAATCCAGATCTTTTGTAAACTCAACTGACATTTTGTCATGCTTAGGATAAGGGAACCCAGGGACGCTTGACTTCTTTTATCCTATGAAAATAATCTTGTTTTATTTTTAGACTTGTGTATGTTTGTTTTTGTTGTTTGTCTGTGTGTTTCTTCTCTTTCTTCTAGAGCAAAATAAGTTCTCCATCTTTATAGTAAGGTATGAACCTTACTAAACTAGCTGCAATATAATTCTGTTATAATTTGAAGTGGGGTAGGTGGGGACTGCAATGGGCCACCCCATTACCTTTTATCCAGTGCACATTTTTTTTACGGTACTGCACGACTTGTTACTAATATTGCCAGACCATTTCTGGTTCAATATCCATGTCACCAACCACAGCTAACAATTTTATTGCCACAGTATTCAAGCTGTCTCTTCCACCAGTAGGAGCTGGAACTGGGGATCCTTCTTTCCAGTGCAATACTCACAAAGGTTGCAAGGTAAATCACTGTCTCCCCAAAGGGGTAAATAAGGAAAATGTGTATTTGCCAATAATTATTTCTAATTTACAAGTTTTGAAAAGACCCAATGTACTTTGATAGTATAACCTAGCTCAGTCCCTCTGCTTTTTCTAGTGCAAACAGTTAAACCTCATACCTATCATTGTTACAGGGGCTTATGCCCTCAGCAAGTAATCAGTTAAGCTGGAGGGGGATTGTGTATGTATTTCCACACATATTCATGTATTTTAATTGTCTTTTCAGCTTTCTTATCCTGTCAGACAAATATAAAACAACTTTCCATAGCCTTACAGAAATGGATGTATTTTTACCAAGGACTGCAACATATAAACTTAAACTGAACCACACACCCTCTGCAACTTATTCCATGGTTATGTTCAACAAGTAAATTCACAATACTCTAACATTCCTGGACTCTGAACTAAGCTTACAGGCTATATTTGTTCTGTGTTTAAAATATATTTTATGCATTATGCTCAATACTGAAATTGTTCTATTGCAAAAATGCTTATGTTTCACGTTTGTGTTATAATGTTTTGATATACATCTTGCTACACTGTAGCATGTGTGTATTCAGAAAAGTGCTCCACACGTATAAATGTTTTTTAATGTCCATAACCAAACCTAGATACTGGTGCCAGCATTGCTGACCCATCCCTACAATATGTTCCAAGCAAAACCCCAGACAAATTAATACTCTGTTTGTCTCGTTACTCATAGGTACCCCTGAAAAGTAAGTGCACTCTATGCAGGTTTTGTCATTTTAAATCTTAACAATTATAATATGCGGAATTTAGATTGTGCTCCAAACCTATGCTTCAAGCCTTACCTCACTCAGTACTTTGGAGTATTTCACTATACAGGGTAAAGAAGGTAGACCCTTTCACTTGTTACAGGTGCAATTGGCACCACTATTAGTTGGCATAGGCCAACAATATATATATATTTGTCCCACTATTGCATAGTGTAACAGGCATATTGCCATAAACTATATGTTTGAAGTGTATTATTGTAACATTACAAGATTTTATAACTCAGGTCTCAGTTAGGCCTGCTAGCAACAGACATGGAAATCATGTTCATCACTATAACCTCTTCTGTGATTTGAAAGCAGGGTGTAACCATAACATTGTCGTGGATTCACAGATGGTCAAATGGTAAAATTGGACCTCAGCCCGCACCCCCAAGTGTGTGGTTGACATCCCATTTTAATTTTTCTCTTTCCAATTGCCAGAATTTAGGCTCTATCACACCACTCTTTACAAAGCAAAAAAGTCATTGGTTTAAAAGATTATTTATGTGTTCTTAACTCAGTTTCTAACACACTTTGCAAGTTTGCAGGTTTTCATGGTGTGGCACACATAAGATCTCCACGTTCAACAGCAGTAATACTTTCATCTAAGTTGCCAAGACCTTCATCTTTTTTCTGAAAAGAAAACAACTGCCACAGCTTTGATGTCATCACCATCTTTGTGCCTGACTGGTTCCATATAAGGACTATTGCATGAATCAAGTTATTATTACCGCTGCAAGTGTAATGTTTTCAGCAAAATTACACCTATTTGTAGAACTTTAAATTAACTAAAAAAGGTCCAGTCAGTTCAGACTCTGCAATCAAGCTTACTGTTTCTACTTACTATGAAGTTAAGTCTGGGGTAGGGGCAATTCCCTAACTTCAGCAAGAAGATTTTACTTCAATTGATCTTCAAGCAAGACATCCATTTTCTTCACTGCTGCTTGTTTCAAACATAGCTGGTACTTTCTACAAACCTATTGCTCTATTGTGGACTGTGTTCTTAATGGTTGATTGTAAACTATTCTTTTTTATGGACTGTTAATCTTTGTGCCGGGGTGTAATCAACTACCACAACACAAATGCTATGCCAGTGTGTATGTGTGTGGCTACTCCATTAAAAGGACTCAGTGCACAATCTAATGCACCCCTGGCCAATGTGTCTGCCAATCAGCCTTCCAGCAGCCAGCAACATGAACACTGACTTTTCTACTATGCTGGTGTGCTGGTGTTTTGTTTTTAAATTACTGTCTGCATTGCCCCATGTGTCTTGTGGGGTTACCACCATTCTGCAAGTGACATTTCACCTGTACTGTAACTACACCAACTTGTGGTTACATATATGAACTTATGAACTGTTAATTTCATAGACTGTTATTCATATAAACTTTCTAAACTGGTTATATATGTTTTATAAGGAATTATCTGTCAAGAGACATTATCAACAAATTCTTCAATCAAGCTCCAAGGGTGTGCCACACCTCAACACCAGGTAGCATCTACCTTATCCATTCTCAAAGTGGATTCCATGAACTCTTCTTCATCAACACAATTGTTATGTCACATTGTGTTATATGTGGTATCACATGTTAACATCTTTTCACATATTTCAATTGTGGTGTTGACATCCCTGAGTTCTGCACTATGTTTTACAAACTCGCCATTTGTGCTCCATCTGTAACCACCCCTGTATCAACTCCAGAACCGGATGCTTTTTATAAATGCCTTGACTATCTGTATGCTGGCAACCAGTTTTAAAAAAAGGTTTTTCATGTAATCAATTATAAACTGTTTTTCTAGCTTTAAAAAATGGTAGCTTGTATTATAATAGCTTAGAAATTATGTAAGATAAAAGTATTAAAATGCAATTAACAAATTAAAATCAAAAGTGTTTAGTTATACCAAACTTATATACTAATCAAAGAATTATCTGTGGGGGTTCAAGACTCCCCTTACCAGTCTTCCTTCACCCCCATAATCAGAATTGCTAAAAGTGTTCCCAGTTAACACTAGGGCCCCCTAGCCGATTAACTGTTACTTCAGTACCTGAAACCATTATAAATAATGTACAATTTATGCGTATACCTGTTGTCTTAAATATCTCCCATTGAAATTGGCTGAGTTTAAACATGCATTCAAACTAATGTGTCCTTATTTTATGTCTCCCTAATAGTAGATGTAATAGCAGCCCATTAACAGAGATCACAAGATAGAATTGCAGGGCACTAAGCTTTAAAAACATTTATTTAATAATTAGCATCTTTATTTTTATGTTTACTTTTGCGAAGGCTCGGGTCTGCAATACGGGTCCCTTGCCTTCGAGGTGGAGATTGTTGAAAGTGGCCAGTGGCCAAAGTTTAGTGACCAGTGACCAAACTTTTATCAACAATATGTAATTGGCTAACCAAAAGGTTGAGGAGATAGAAAGGTGTAAAATGGCTAGAGTAGAGGCTGCAAAGGGCTAGTAAAAGATGAAGGTGGCTAGTAGATGACTACATGATACCAACATGTGGATTAATGTGCCTTGTAAGTGCAGAGGTGTTTGGAGAGTAATAATTTAAACCATGCAAATAATGATACCACTGTGCAAATTAATGTCTGTGTAGATGCCCAGGCTCAAAAGGTGTTGGGCCCTTTAAATAACTGTAGAAAATAAGTGAACTATGTTTAAAAAAATAAATGTTTTAAAGAAAATTAGCTTTGCTTTGCTCAGCAGAGATATTTTGTGCAAAACCTTCCTTCAACCAAAGGTCATAACCAAAATAAGGTTCAACTGCTTCAAACCACTGCAGCTTAGATACAGTTCCTCATTTTATTATTTCTTGTGTTTAAAAAAAAATGTGTAACAGAGAGTTGATAAGAAACAATTATATCCTAGTTTCCACTGTCTAGTCATCAAGTTATTTAAAGTGAATGTGAAGTCCCCTTGTATGTTTTCTGTATCCTAAAGTGAGTTATTTTTGATAAATGTAAAATCCCCTGATCGCCTGTTTTTCCATCTAAAGATGACCACATGTCTCAGCAAAGTGTCAAATGTATCTTATGACCAAGGTATCTCATGGCCATTGTACTTTTAAAACCTTGTCTCATAACGTTATTAAATGACATGATGTCTAGGCTAAAATTTGCTGTAACAGTTGGGAATTTCCACCATGCATTTTTGGGGTATAAATACAGAATCTAAATGTCATGGCCAGTGTGTTTTTAGAGGAATAGCTACGGTTGCTATAGATGCTAAAACACCCAGAAAAGGGAGCGGTTCACTCCACTTTTCTGTACCTGTAGCCCTGGTGGTAAAAAGCCATCAGCTGTTTAGAGTTAATCATGTTAGAGGTAAAATTGTTAGGGCTTTTTTGGTATTAATAAATTGCAACTAATTTAAAATAACATTTGGTGTCACGTGGCTTTATTGGATTACCAAGGACTACTAGCCAAGAACCTTGTGCTTTTACAAGATGGCTATGGTGATAATTTACTCAAGTATCTATGGAGGAATGGGTGTGCAGGGTCTGAAGGACCCTGCTCTCTCACATTCAAATAAGGGGAATCAAGGCACTCCAACAGGGAGATGAAGGTTAATTACAATGTCTCTACACTTACGGATAGATGGGAGTGCAGGGCCCAAACAGCTATGGTAATACTTTCACAAAAAGTAAGGAAATTCATTGCAAAAAACCCCGTTAATGTATCAGTTAGGGTTCATATTACAGTGACAAAAGTTTGGAAATGTGGTGTTAGGGTTCCCAATCCTAACACCCCATCCTCCACAACCAACCAACCTGCCACCCCAACCCACCCCACCTTCCACACACCAACAGGTGTTGAGGTGTGTCTTGGTCATTGACACTAATGCCACCTGCCTATTGGTGTGTAGAGAAGGTGGGGGGTAGGAGTCAATGAGGTTGGTTGGGGGTGAATGAAGCGTTCGGAGTTGAGAACCCTTACACCACATTTCCATAGTTTTGTTGCTGTAATATGAACTCTAACTGATGCATATCAAAGTTTTTTGCAATGAATATATATATATATATATATATATATATATATATATATCTGTGTGTGTGTATTATAGTGGCATGGTAGTGCCACTATGGTTAGGGTTGAGTACCCCATTTAAGGTTAAAGTGTGAAATTTGTCAGGTTAACAACTTTGCCACTGTATGACAGATTTGTCTGAAATTTGGTAGGCACAGAGCAATACCATAGATCTCTGGATCTGCCAAGGTTTGTACCAGTTGGATATATACAGTTGCAGAGCTATAAAGCACCATTCCATGTCACTTTTACGCCTTTTTGCGCATTCTTTGCTCAGGCCTACAGGTTTCACAGTTTGTGCGACTAGTCCGAACCCTTCAGGGAACATGCGGCCAGGGTCTCCAATGTGCCTTTCAAAGATTTTGTGAAAAAATATTAAACATTTCAAAAGTTATTCAAAAAACAGGTTTCCCATTATAATCAATGGGAAAAGTTAAAAAAAAGTTTGACAGTATCACAAATGCAATTTTTAGTGTCGCAAATGACCCCTGTAGTGTCATGAGTCAGCCATTTGTTGTTCAGTTACTGGTCACAGAAATGCTTGGCATTTAAATTTGAGACCCTCTAGGGACATAATTATTTTTGTGTTCACCTAGTCGAGCCCTGAGGATGCTAGCCATGTCTTTTTTTGGAGGTTAAGCACCTCAGAAATATGTTTTTGAAATTTTTGTAAACTGTAGTGTCACAAAGTAGTGTCGCACCTGTAACACTTTCGTGATTTTTTTCCCGAAAGTGTCGTGATTTGCCACACTACTTTGCGACACTATGCCCAAAATAACGGGAAATCTTTGCCACCCTGCTGCAAAAGAACGGTTTTGTCTTTTGGGCTGAAATGTGGAGGGAAGAAAGCCAGCATCCCACACATGTGCCTTTTGGTGGTTTGATGACAAAATATTACAGGGATGCAAAGTTGCAGTACTCCGAAGTTAACGATTATTCCCATAGATTGACATTATGGCGTCCGCCGTGCCTTTCGTGGCCTGTATCTCGGAAACGCTTTGAGATATGGACTTTTCATCAGAAAAATGTTTAGCCCCCCCATAAGGGAGCTAATTGCAAAACTAGCCAGGAAAGTCATAAATTATATGAAATTTAAATTTTTTTCCTACGTCGTATGGTTCCTGAGATATAAGCAATTTAGTATTCCAAGCGTCCTTTTCTGCTCCGAGGCCCATTATTATACATACTTTCTTTGTATTCACTGTGTTTTTCTATGCAGCATTTGGGGGAAAAAAGGGTGTGTGCTTTCGTTACTGTTACAGTTAGCATTTCCGCTTGCGTTTCCGTAACCATTTGCATTCGTGTTCCTGACTTCGCCACCGTGTGCGTTAGTTACCCTTTGTGTTTTCATTTGCATTTGCATTTATGTTACTGTTACCATTTGCATTTCCATTACTGTTTCTGTTTGTGTTTTGTTTTGCGTCACCGTGTGTATTACCATTTGTGTTTGCATACGTGCTTTTGTTTGCGTTTGTGTTTCCTTTGGCGTCATCATTGCTGTTACCATTAGCATTTGCATTTCCAATTGTGGCACCATGACCGTGCACATTACCATTTGCATTTCTGTATGCACTTGCATTTGAGTTTCCGTTTGCATTACTGTTTGCTTTGGTGTCATCATTGCTGTTACTGTAACTGTTTGCATTTCCAATTGCGTTACCATTACTGTATGCATCTTTGTCACCATTTGTATTTCTGTTGCCCTAAACATTTGCATTTTCAGTTGCGTTTCCGTTGTCGATTGTGTTACTGTTTCCTTTTACGGCGCCGTTGCCTTAACCATTTGCATTTTTGTTTGTGTTACCATTTGCATTTCCATTGGTGTTACCGTTTACGTTACTGTTTTCTTTAACGTTTGCGTTTCTGTTGCTGTTAGCATTTGCCTTACCATTTGCATTACCATTTCTGTTTTCATTAACGTTTGTGCTTGCATTTCTCTTACCATTTGCGTTACCATTTAAGTTTGCATCACCATGTGTTTTACCATTTGTGCTTGCATTTGCATTATCGTTAGCGTCCACCACCACATTCCATTCACTATTTATAGTGCTAATTCTCAAAAAGAAGGGAAATTCATGACAAAAAACTCCATTTAATGCATCAGTTGGGGTGGTTCCACAGCAACAAAAGTGAGGAAATTCGGTGTTAGGGTTGCCACCCCTTGCACCCCAAGCACACCCCATCCCCACCAACAGGCATTGGGGTGTGTGTTGGGGTCATTGGTCCTAACTCTTGCCCCATCCCATGTGTAAACAAGCTGAGGTGGTGCAGTATAGGAGATTGGGGTGAGAGTTAGGACTGATGACCCCAACGCACACCCCAATGCCTGTTGGTGGGGACAGGGTGGGCTTGTGGTGCAAGGGGTGGCAACCCTAATGCTGAATTTCCTTGTTTTTGTCACTGTGGAACAACCCTAACTGATACATTAAACAGAGTTTTTTGGCATAAAAAAAATATATATATATATATTATAGGGGTGCAGTCGCGTCCCTATAGTCAGGGTTGAGTAGGCACTTGAATGTTAAACCTCAATTTGTGGGAGTTAATAACTTTGCAACCATTCAATGGATTTGCACGAAATTTGGAATGTACAGTCTGGCATGGTAGATATCTTGATTTACCAAGTTGTGGTTTGGTCAGACAGACAATTTATGTGCAGTGAAACACCAAAAAATGCACTTTTCACCAGTTTTGATGCATTTTTTTGCCCATGACCCTGTGACCACGCCATGTGGTCTTTTGGTCTGAAGCTTGGAACACAGAAAGAGGTTGGGTCAAGGAACAATCCAGCATTTGTTTGGTAAAACAATATTAATCCTTTCCAACGTTATTAAATTTTAAATTTTTGAGTTCTGAGCATGCTCAGTTCACTCAAAAATGTATATGTATATTTTGTGAAAGATAAATGGTCTCATGGTCAAAGATTTTGTCAGCTCACAAAAGAAAAATCCTAGTCCATCAGAAAAATTCTTTGTTTGTGAGCCGCCATCTTGTTTTTAGTTTTCCAGGCACCCAAAATGTTGTAGCTTTCTCTATGGGTGATGTTTGGGCCAAATGAAGCATGAGTTTTGTTGAGGGTGACCCCCTCTACAAAGCCATGCCTTTGGTTTGCTTAATTTCTGTCAAAAAATAGGTTTTAAAAAAATAAAAATTCTTCTTTCGTGACTCGCTAACAATCTTCTTTCGTGAGCCAGCAAAATCCTGGCCCGAGGGACGATCCTAGTCCGCGAGCTTTGTTTGTGTGGGAATGACCAGATAGCCAGAATTTCATGACCAGATGTCCCTGGAGATGACCAGATGGCCCAGATTGGTGCAACCAGATGTCCACTCATGGACTAAAATTTTGTTAGTTCGTGGAGTAGGATTTATCTCGCGGCCGAAGATTTTGCTATCTCACGATTGAAACATTTTTAAAGATGTAAAAACTTCAGAATTGTAGAGCTCATTAACTGTTTCGTCTTTTTACTTGAAATTTATAGAGTGTTGAGGCGATGCCCTAGAGGTGTGAATTATTCTGTTTAGTTGTTGGGGAATTAAGTGGTTGCATAGATATGTCATGACGAAGTTGACGTTTTTCACATAGGATTACATTGTGGTGTCTGTCACACCTTTTGGTGCCGTTATCTCGAAAACAAAGCGAGATACAAAGTTTTCACTACTGGCGACCTATGCTGCTGGAACAAGATTTTAAACCATAGAGTAAGCCTGCAGTGGATTTTTTTTTTGTAGGTTGCACAGTTAATGAGATACTGTCAAATTTGTGTTACAAGGGCTCCTCACCATATAGGACTGCTGTATAGCTATGCGTAAGGGGGAACACGGGCCCCACAGATGTATATTGTTATGCAGTAATGGGCAACACCCACCAATACATGTTTTTACAAGTTATATTACACTTTTTCAAAAAGTAATGAAATTCATGGCAAAAAAATGCACTTAATGCATCAGTTAGGGTTAAAGCAACAAAAGTGAGGAAATGAAATGTTAGAGTTGAGCACCTAATCCCCCCCACCCATCCTCCACAGACTGACAGACACTGGGGTGTGCCATGGGTTTGTGAGGTCTAACTCTCACCCCATTCTCCTTTACTGTAGCATATCAACCTGCTTACACATGGAATGGGGTGAGAGTTGGGCCACGACCCATGACACACCCGGCATCTGTCAGTCTGTGGAGGATGGGTGAGGGGGTTAGGTGTTCAACCCTAATGTTTCATTTCCTCACTTTTTTTGCTTTAACCCTAACTGATGCATTAAATGCAGTTTTTTGCCATGAATATATACACATGCGCACACACACACACACACACACACATATACACACACACACATACATATATATCTATATACACACACACACACACATTATATGTATGTATATATATCTATATACACACACATACATATATACATACATATACATATATATATATACAGTATATACACATACATTATATGTGTGTGCGTGTGTGTGTATATATATATATATATTCATTGCAAAAACTCTGTTAATGCATCAGTTAGGGTTGATTCCACACTAACAAGTCTGGAAATTCCATGTTAGGGTTACCAACCCTACCCCCCACAACCCCCACACCCTCCACAGACCAACAGGCTTCGGGGTGTGCCTTGGTGTCATCGACCCTAAATCTCACCCCATTTCACGCCAAGCTGAGATGGTACAGTATAGGAGAATGGGGTGAGAGTTAGGGCCGACAACCCCAAGGCATACCCTTACACCTGCCAACCCTAAGTGATGCATTAATGGAGTTGTTTGCAATGAATATATATATATATATATATATATATATATATATATACACACACACACATACACACACACACACACACACACACACATATATTCATTTAGACTACACTTAAATGTAAATATCACTTACTTTCAAAGTAAGTATAACAGATACACACATATACACACATATACATACATACATATGCCACACATATATAAACACAGAAGATATGGCATGAAGAACTCAAAAATTACAACTTTGTTAAAATTTTGTTTATTAATGGTGTCTTCACTTTTATTAAGCTATCCTCTTATATTACCTTAAAACTTCACAACCACATATGCATTTCAAAGCAGAATCCTTACCCTTTTAGAAAACATAACATTACATTATTAAGTGCAATAAATAATGCCTGACAAAATTAAATATAGGAATATTTTGAAATTTCCTAAGAAATTTAGGGGTGGTGGTTGTTATTTAACCCAATAACTTTTAACATTAATCTTTTGAGGTAACGTATCGGTATGCATTTTAAAGCGCTAACTCCCACCTATTCATTTAGACCACACTTGACTGTATATATCACTTACTTTCGAAGTAATAGCCCAAGAATCTGCATTATGTATGTGGAGCTGAAAATCACAAAATTTGTTAAGGTGTCAGTACAAAACTGATGCAAATTACCATTTGGCCCCAGAATTCATGCGATCAACAGACAGAACATGAATTTTGGTATATCTGCTACATTAAACAACCACTGGCATTTATTTAGCTCTCAGGTGACACCCAACCTTCATCTACACCTGGTCAAAGTGGTGTGAAGGGGGCTGCACTAGTCTTACTGTTGGCTCTACCTCACTATCAGCAAACTTGGCAGGGCTGCTACATGGGCTGGAGGAGAAGGTTTTTATGGGTGTGAGAAGGATGGTATGGGTACCACATGGGCTGGGGGGAATGTAGGTATTTTATGTTTAGCAGGGCAGGGGAGCAGGTTTGAGGTTAGCTAGTTCAATTGGTTTGACTGGTTTGCATTAGTAAAACCAAAAGTTTGTTTATGGCACCGATAGTTTGCCAGAGTCTGAGAGATTTGAACACACACAGTTCAAAGTTTTCGATTTCTCTGGTAGAACTGAACTTGAAGCTCTATACTGGGGGTAATTGTAACTGTGGATAGTAAGCTGAAACCAGAAAGGCAATGTGCTGCCACAGTCAGGAGAAAAATGCAATGCTGGGATGCATTAAGAAGGAACTAAGGGGTAGGACAAAGGTTATGATCTTCTCCCATATGACACCTTGGCCAGGATACTCCTGGCATGCTGAATCCAGCTCTTGTCACCACCATACAGAAAAGACATGGAAGAGAATGAAGGGGCCTAGTACAGGGCTACCAAGCTGATAAGTGACTTACTGCAGGGGGCAAGACCTATGAAAAGAGATTGGACCTACTCAAATGATACACAACATACAGAAGAGAAAGTTGAGAGGGTCACTGTGTCCTGAATACTAAAGGGATTATACATAGATGGTTGAGTTTGTGAAGGCACAGAGAACTGGTGGGCATGCACTTAAAGGGGAGGGACAACATAAGGGGAAACAATAGAAGCCATTACAACCTTTGTTATCACTGAATGCTGTGCTTGTCATAGCTCCAGTTGCATGATGATATACAGTACCATGCAAAATGTCCTTGGCAGCTTGTGCTAACCACAGCAGTCCTCCTCCACCCACCTACTCTGGACCATAAGACCTGCTTCAGGGCCACTGGATCTCTTAATATTTTAGGACATCGGAATCTTTTATGTGGTCCTGTGATCCTCCATCCACACCTCAGACCCACGGCACTCCCTAACATCCAGTGGTACCCCCACCTCACCAATGTCCAATTCTCCTGCATGGCTGAAAATATGTCTGTAGTTCCATGTTGATATCTGCCACCTTCTGGCTCCACAAACCTCTGCTGCAGTGTTACAACACCCTCACCACCTACAGTACCTTTAGAGATTCTAAAGGCGGAGAATATTACGAAACACTGTGACAGAGGCAGTGATGGCTGTCATGTTTTGTGAACTGCCTTGTAGGCAATATGCATTGCAATCCCTGCTCCTTCACTGTATATTTACAAATGAACTTGCAAGTTCATGAGACAGTCGTGCCCCCTCCCCTTGACATGGCTTAGGGGGTGTAAAACCACAGAAATCACTATGTACTGTAGTCATTGTGCCCACATAGTAATGGCCCCAGTTAATTTGTAGCTTTGTATGGAGCCTGCAGCATTGAAAGAGACATTTTTTTTAAATGCAGTGCTGTTCCTACTGATTAATAAATCCCAAACATTTGCTTTGCACCAAAGTACACCCAGCATGCTTACATAACCCTTTCCTCAGATATGGCAGGGCGTTGGGAGTTGAGACTATGTAGGGATATGGGATGCCCTGTATTGCCTTGACCTCATCAGTCTTAGCAAAGGGAAAAAAAATCCCTACAAATCTAATATTGGCATATGGAAAGGAATGTGTTTATGCAAGAGATCTGTTGTCTACTTTGCACAGTCATGGAAAGAATTATTAACATGCCACACCTAGGAGGCTGTGGAAGAAAACTCATCCATGGCCTACAGTTCACATTAGACAGACCTCCCATGCAGTAGCACATATTCCCCCAGTAGAATGTAACTTTTGGAACCACAAAACCTAAAACGTTGTTTGCATAGTTATTATAAATCCTAGTGGGAATTTCAGAATTTGTTTATCTGGTTGTGTTCAGCTACTATAGTGTGTGAACTCAGAAATTTGAACTGTTACCATGTGATTTGTTCTCTGTGGAACTGTTTTACCTGAATAGGGTTAATAGGAGAAGCTAAACTAGTACATGTGTTTACAGTATTTGCTGGTAACTTTTATAATATCTATTTAGATACAGTAGATAGATAGACAGACAGACAGGCAGACAGATAGATAAACAGATACATCTTGTTTTGCCATTCTTGACATTCCATATAGAAAACCTTGAAATATAATACACACAATACAATTAAAACAGAATCAGCAAGAAAGAAAGAATAAAAAATACAGCAGCATTACTAAGAATATAATATAATTCATAGTCAGCCGAACTAACTTGATTCACAGTTATGTACCCTCTATTTCACATATTTTAAACAGGATTTATAAACATTAAACAGTATGAATTACCCTTTAGCTGATAGAATATTCTGGTTCAAACTCCTCTAAAACATGATTTTGTTAAGCCTAGATTGACGCAGAACAAATTTACTGACAGTAACTCTGATATGCAGTATTACCAAATGGGTAGGGAATTTGCTGTGTCCTAAATGGTTGTGAGAGTTCAGAACCCAGTGCCTTAAGGGGGTGACAACTGACATGTTAGGAACCCTTACTACAACAAGGACACAGGGTATCTAGAGGTTCATGCCTTTCAGAAATTTCAATGAAAAAAGATTTCTAGCAGCTGTGGTTTGTTAGTTTATAATCACCTCCCACTCAGGGTGTGTGGCTTGAGCGCTGGCATGATGACAGCCTAATTCCTTAGATCCGTCCTCGACTAGACAAAATCCGTCATTTATAAATGTGATCTGGGACTGAAGTACCATTTTGCTTTTGGGGGAATGCTCTTTGCACCCTAGCTGACTGCCAGGAGTCACTGTTTCTGACAGTGACTGCCTGTATTGCCAGGATATGCCAGTGAAGGTGGGACCTTGTGCCTTGTGCCAGATGAGATAGGCTGTTCTGGACCCAGCCAGCAAGACCTATGCAACAAAAGCCACTGTGTCTGCTCTCCCTCAGCTGAAGGGCTACCAGTGCTGAGCAAAGGAATATATTTACCCTTCTGTGTCCTGTGTCCGGTGTTTTAGGAAACTGTCCAGTGAGCCTACACTCAGCATTAAACAGCCATGGAGGCATCTGCCTCTCTCTCACCCGCCAATACTACTCTGGGCAGCCAAGAGCCCCCCGCTCAGCAAATACCACTGGGGGACTCACTCTCATATATCACCAAAATGCTGGAGTTACTTCTTGTCCGAGTGGATGGAATAAGTACAGCCCTAACGGATGATGTTGCAGATGTCAGACAACTAGAGGACAAACTTAATGTAGCTGAACAGTAGACTAAGGAGCTCAAAAGGCACCAGGACCTAGTATGGCAGAGGCTACATGAACATGAAGTGAAATTGGCCAAACTCTGGGAGTGGACTGAGGATCAAGAGAATCGGGGACACCGCAATAATATCAGGATTCTGGGCATCCCCGAAAGTGCGGAGGGTCAGAATATGGAGCACTTTCTTAATGAACCCATTCCTAAGCCGCTGGGGATTGCTGGAGAGGCACTATGGAGGTAGAAAGAGCGCACAGAGTCTTCGGCAAGGCGGGCCCCCCTAACTCCCCCGCTAGGCCTATAATTGCCTATCTACTATGATATTCAGTAAAAGAGCAAGTATTGTGAGCTACAAGGGACATTGGGGATATTATATGGCAGGGGGATCACATTTCATTCTACAGGGACTATTCACATGAGGTAGCGGCCAGGTGCAAGTCCTATGCTCCAGTGAAAAAACTCTTACAGGTGAATGACGTCAAGTACAGATTTAAGGGTCTAACATCTCTATATGTATCTAAAGATAGCAAGGACTTACTAGCCCAACATCCACAGGAGATTGAAGCTTGGCTCTCCAGGTACTGGCCTACTATCCTCATTAATACTACATCTCTCAGATGCCTCTGGGTTCCAAGACAGCAAGAGCAGCAAAGGCGGAATGGTGGTAAAGGGAAGGTGTTTCCCAGGGACCAAGTTTGTGGTTGGACCAGTCCTACTTCAGATGAGTCCCCCAGGTTTAGTTTGACTGGAAGGCAGAAACCCTCGGCCAAAGGACATATCTTGTCTTGATCTCCAAATTCGATGCAGAAACCCACTATGCCAGCTGCAACACTGGATGAATCCTCTCATTCAAGCCACCCAAGGCTGAGATCCAGGAGCTGCCAGCATCCAAAACATCACCTACCTTCTGCCTCTCCTCCTGCAAAGCTTCTGTGGGAGGACTTGTCTAGTTATGAAGAGGTGACCGAGTTTTTGAGCAACCAACAGATCTCATGGATACTGCTGCCCCCGGAACTGGGCTGCTGAAGTGCCAGAACCTAGAGAAATTCCAGAAGAATCACTGCTGCTGGTCAAACCTGGACTTAAATCTTTTGTCAAAGTAGTGGTGGATGGCCTGCCACAGTGTAGGAGCCCAGAGAATCGTCTCCCCAGTGCCACTGCTCTAGGATCGGAGGGATGAAGCAGGACAGGCTTCCCATATCAGGAGAACTTTGACCTCACCATAGGCTAAGCTATAGACTTGTTACTATTGTTTTCCTTTTTCACCTCTGCTGAACATTAAAACATAGAGGCTCCATAGCACACTTAGCCAAGGGTCTCCCCGTGTCCCCTGAAGGTTTTGAATGGCGATTTACAATACGCGTCCACCTTAAATAAATGGGATCCACTGCCCCCCCCCAGTGCTACCTGGAAGCTTCCGAGGCCAGGGGATAAGGGTGGTTTGGCGAAGCAGCTCAACCCTCCTCTGCCTTTCCTGCCTCCCCATTCACATACCTCAATTTATCAAGGTCCTGGACTTGGGGAACTAGGCCAATGAACATAGTTTTGGCCTCAGACCATTGTTTTACTATGCAATTAAGCTATGCAGGGATGGGGGAGAGTCTCCCCCATGCCTAATTCTTAGTGCTGACATACTTTCTAATGCTCCACTAGAATTCGAATATACACTATCATAGCTCTGGCAAAGAGACAAAGATTCAGTTTTTGGTCATGGTTGGCAATTACTTAACTGGCAAGTTATCTTGTTGCTGGCTATTAGCATTCCCACTAGTTGAAACTATAATATTTTAAGCTGTTAGGCTGTTGCCTTTATTACTGATTAGCTGTTCTATATAATATTACTGTAACAGTAAGGTTAACTGTTTTATGTATTACCTAGTTTATCACTCTGGCAGGTTATTAAGGCTAAGGGCACCCCTTCCCCTCCCCTCCTCTGGTCCCCTCCCACTGATCCCAACTTCAGGGATCATTGTTCCTCCCCTTTGTTCTCTACCTGGATTACCTATTATTGGTGCAATGTCCAGGAAAGGATGGCCTACCATTTACGGTCAACCTATCCCATACCTCATTTGGGTGAGTCAATCAGCATAGCTAGGGGGCTCTACAATTATAGGGACTCCCATTACGTGTTTAACTCTGCACCCTTAGTGTTCTCACTTACTGTAGATAGTTGTTGGTTGTTTATTGCTGTTCCGATATTGATTGCTAAATGTGTAACTATACTATTTTCTTTTTCTCTTCTTTCCCTTAAAGTACTTTGACACGCTGTACGAGACACTTCTTGTATCACAGGACATTGCTCTTTGAAGCTCTCTGAGACACCTGTGGTGGTCAGAGAGGGCATGCCTTATAGCCTAGAACTTTTGTTTAAGAGTAGGGTAACTTTTGGTCCCATTTGGCTCAGATACCAGGAGGTGAATGGAATTTGGTCCCTGCTTTTGATACACTATGTCAAGCAACACCAGACAGGGGTGGAGGTGTGTCTCCTGGAACGTCAAAGGGCTGAATCACCCAGTGAAGCATACAAATGTACTGCAGCACCTCCGCTCCGTGGGGGCAGATATTGTCCTCCTTCAGGATACACACCTAACTGCCAGGACAGTGCAATGGCTTAAAAAATCATGGGTGGGTAAGGTCCTAGCGAGCTCTGCCCCCAACAAGTCCAAAGGGGTAGCTAGTTTGATCCGCAAAGCCTGTGCTTGGGAGAGGTAGCTGTTAAAGTGGGTGTTCAAGAGTGCTGGGTTGCAGTTCGCATTTCATACCCCGGGGGGAAGTCATAGTTGTGAATGTGTATGGTATCAAGTCGGACTCTGCCGCTTTTCTAGCTGAGGTCGGCCAGGCACTTACTTCCCTATCAGAAGGACATCAAGGTATGCCAATCCTACTGGGAGGTGATTTCAATCTTGTCCCAGACATCTTCCTGGATAAATCCCATCCCATGCCCTAGGCACACCCTAAGGCAAGGGCAGCCCTGCAGGAACTCACAGACAAATGGGGGCTGCTGGACCCATGGATGAGAGACAACCCTACGGACCTAGACTATACTTTTTTCTCCCCCATGCACCACACTTGACTACTGGTTGGCAAACCAAGAAGCTGCACAGAGTATTAATGATACTATGGTAGGCAATATCCTTATTTCTGACTACGCGCCAATTGCCTGTAGCTATCTTCCACCCAGACAAGGCCCCTCCTCCACCAGGTGGAGGTGCAACCCTTTACTCTTCCAGGGCAAGGAGTTCTGTTCTGCTATAGTGTAAGAGATGAGGAACTACTTCCTCCACAACTCAGGGGGTGAGGTGGGAGTTGGCACTGTTTGGAAAGCCTTCAAGGCGGTCCTGCATTGCTGTATTATCTCCTACATGGCTACAAAAAACAAAGCCCGTAAAGAGGAGGTTGCCAAACTGCAAGTGGAGTTAACCATCCTAGAATCACAATTTAAGTCCTCCTCCTCCACAAGTGTAAATAACCCCTTTTGACCTCCATTTTGGGGCTCAAGTATCGTATTAATATCATATTGCAATGGAAGGCTGAGTGGCAACTTCTTTGGTCCAAACACAAATACTGGGAGGGTGGGGAAAAGGGTGGCAAATTACTTGCCTATCAGCTATGGAAACAGCAAGCTGCATCTCGCATACATGCCCTATGGGACTCCAATGGAATGGTTGTCTCAGATCCCAAGGGCATTAATGAGGTCATGCGGCTCTTCTACCAGTCCCTCTACCAATCCAAAACCCCACTAGATGATGCTAGCTTAGACGAGGAGTTGGAAGAGTTTTGTAGCTCTTCTACTGCTCCCTGACTTTCCCGGAGTTAACTGAAGGTCTCAACAGGCCCATAACTGTGGAGAAACTTGGCACGACACTGTCCCAGTTAGCCAAAGGGAAGTCACCTGGGCCAGACGGGATGACAGTGGAGCTATACCAACTGTTACGGGATGGAATCTCGACCCCGTTTCTCCTAGCTTTGCAAGAAGCTCATGACAAAGGAACCCTTCCCCCTACCATGAGAGAAGCACTAGTCACTCTGCTCCCCAAGAAGTCCTCAGACGCTTTAGATTGTGCTAACTTTTGCCCTATCTCACTGCTATTGGTAGATATGAAGATAGTGGAAAAAGTGCTTGCCAACAGAATGGTGGATATATTGCCCACTTTAATTCATCCGTCCCAAGCAGGATTTTCTAAAGGAAAATTTTGATCAGATAACCTAAGATTGGAGCTCAGCCTCAAATGGTTAGCACTACAATCCTCGGTGCCTATGGCAACCCTGGCTGTTGACTTTTCTAAAGCTTTCAACTCTGTGGAATGGAACTTCTTGCATAGGATCTTAAACCTTTACAGCTTCTGCCCCTATTTTCGGGGATGGATCTCTGTCTTCTACAACTCACCCTCTGCAAAGATCCTAATTAACAAGGACATATCACCCCCATTCCAGCTGCAGAGGGGCACTCACCAGGGCTGCCCTCTCTCCTCCTTGCTATTCCTGGTGGCCCTAGACTCCTTAGAAAGGAAGCTCATAGCCTCCACAGATACCTCTGGAATCTTGGTGGTAGAGCATTCCTACCTGGTTAATTCATATGCAGATGACCTCCTCCTTACTATGTCAGAGCTGGAGCAGGAATTACCCCAGGGTCTTGCCATACTGCAGGACTTTGCCAGACTTTCTGGACTACAAGTCAACCAGAAAAAGACCATTCTGTCTCCCCTGAACTTGGCTTGCTCTAAAGAGTATCTGCGGGGCACTACCATATCTTGGGCTCCCCAGAGTTTCTCCTACTTAGGAGTGACTATTACCACCAGATGGAAAGAGTTGAAAAGTGCAAATTTTACTCCTCTACTGGCCTCACTCACAGCAGAGATTGACCGTTGGCGAAAGCTCAACCTCTGCTTGAAGGGCAGGGTTGAGACTGTGAGCATGTTTCTTCTCCCTAAAGTTTCCTACTTTTTTTAACAATCTTCCTATCCGGTTATCCCCAAAACTATTCCAATCCCTGGATAAGTTAGTCTACCTTATGCTTTGGGAAGGGAAAGCTGCTTGTTGGGGCCGATCCAAACTTTGGGCCCACTGGTCCAAAGGGGGCCTTGGCCACCCCTGGTTCCCGGGGTATTAGCTAGTGTATCTCATAGCACAGGCAACAAAGTGGTTTGTTCCGCCCTGTCTCTCAGCCTCCCGTATGGGCTAGTCTCGAAGCCTCACTGGTGCGGGAGGACACTCTACATTCCCTTCTCTCAGCAGCTTGCTCTTCACCCTCCCACGTTACTCCGGTTATGCTGGAGACAAGGACAGCCTGGCAAACTGATATGGCTGCTTCACATACGTTGAAGTCTGCCTGGCATCCCCCTCAACTATATTCCCCTTTGGAAGAATAGCAGCATTTCCATAGATAAAAAAACTGATCCACTGGCCAGCTTGGGCTGGCAAAGATATTAGGCTCCTTCGGGACCTATATTTACCAAATACTAAAGTATTAATGTCCTTCGAACAACTAAGGATGCAATTTAACCTCTTGGCTCAGGATTTTTGGAGATATCTCCAGATTCTAAGTGCCATCCATACCCTCCAAGCCCAAGTGGTTTCAGACACTAAGTGGGAATGGCTAAGTCTTCTCCACAAGCCAGACGTGCAAGGGGGCCTAGGTGGGAAAATTTACCGTACGTTAAGAGACTCTCGGCTACATCACACTGAGGTGTAGATAGCAATGGGAGTTGGACACACAGATGCTCATCTGTCAAGAGACATGAGAATGTTGCATCAGAGAGTACCACACAGCATAAAAAGATGCCAGAAGCCAGATTATCCAACTCAAGATACTTTTGAGGTGGTTTAGAACCCTGGTTGCACTCCACTCTATGGGACTTCTAACCCACTCCCAATGCTAGAAATGCCATCAGTGCCCTGCCCACCTGTTGCACATAATGTGGCATTGCCTGTTGTTGACTCCATTCTGGTCCTCAGTTTTTGCAGACTGCACAAGAGTGGTTGGCAGAACAATCAGCCAAGAAAAAACCTTACTGTTGTTAGGCGACTCATCACCTCTAGACCCCTGCCCACTACATCATAGAAACATAGAAGCATAGAATTTGACGGCAGATAAGGACTGCTTGGCCCACCCAGTCTGCCCAATTCCCTACCTAATGGATAAGCTACAGATCCTAGTTAACCAGCAGCCTACTTCTTTCTACCCCCACCCCCTAGAATTGCCTTATGGCTGTCCCGTGGATGCTTGAATTCAGTCACTGTTTTTGACTCCACAATCTCCTCCGGAAGGCCGTTCCATGCATCCACAACCCTCTCTGTGAAAAAATACTTTCTTACACTACCTCTGAGCTGCCCCACCCATCTTCAAATTGTGCCCCCTTGTTCTTGCACATCTCTTTTTTTGAAAGATGCTACCCTCTTGGACTTTGTTAATTCCCTTGAGATACTTGAAAGTTTCTATCATGTTCCCCCTCTCCTCCTTTCCTCAAGGGTATACATATTAAGCTCCTTTATTCTCTCCTCATATGTCTTCGGTGCAGTCCCTGCACCATTTTAGTTGCCCTCCTCTGGACAGCTTCCATCCTGTCTATGTCCTTGCGGAGATTGGGTCTCCAGAACTGCACACAGTACTCCAGATGGGGTCTCACCAGCTGTCTGTACAGAGGGATAACAACTTCCTGTTTTCTACTGGTGATGCCTCTCCCTTTGCATCCCAGTATCCCCAACCCTCCTTACTGCCCTCTCACATTGCTTGCCCACCTTTAAGTCATCTGATATGACTACCCCCAGGTCCCTTTCCATTTTTGTTGTTGTTAGTATCTCACCCCCATTGTGTACTCTTCCTGGTTTTGTTTCCCAGGTGCATTACCTTACTTCTTAGCATTAAATCTAAGCTGCCATACATTTGACCATTCTTCTAACCTTGCCAAGTCCCTTCTCATCCTTTCCACCCCACCTTGTGCATCAACTCTGTTGCAGCTCTTTGTATCATCTGCAAAGAGACATACTTTTCCTTCCAGTCCCTCTGCAATGTCGCTTACAAAGACATTGAAGAAGACCGGTCCTAATACTGAACCCTGTGGCACCCCACTAGTACCCCCCCTTTCTTCAGAGTGAACTCCATTTACTATTACCCATCATAAAGGATGGGTCCTAGTGGTCCTGCTCGAAGCTAAACGAGCAATCCTAATAAAGTGGAGACAACCACAATCACCCTCGCTCACAGCTTGGCACTCTGCATTGGCAAAGTTGGTCATATTCAAAAGGCTCTCATTCTTGAGCATTAACCAACTGAATAAATTCCATAGGAAATGGGATGCCTACCTACATTCACATCTGTGTTCTGTACCGCCAGCACCACCTGGCAATCCCCCTGCCTGAGGGCCTTCTTGACCAATGCCACCACTTCTAGGATCCGATCTTTTCTAGTGGACATTAGGACGCAGGTCGATGTGGACTTTACCTCATAGTTGTCCCCCCCTTGTCCTTCCCTTTTGGAAAGGCAGGGTTATTCACCTTCTCCCTCCCCCCCATGGGGTCAAGGAGAAAAAGCCCTTACAGGTGTCTCGTATGGTATTTTGCTTACAGTATTACTATACTCTTTTGACAATTGTATATTATCACCTTCACTTTGTGCATATTGCTGACTACTCACATTGATTTATTGTACCAGGAATTGTTCAGGTGTACCCTACCCTAGTCTTGGTAGGCAACAAATGTTAATGTAGTTTCCTCTTCTTGCACAGCCAGGGCAGTGGAATCACCACTCTCTTCCATGCATTCCTCTGAGGCAAGAGCTTGAGGCTGTGTACCCATTCCTTTTTCACAAAGCCACATAGGTTCCCCCTCTTCTTTTTCCTCACTGATCATCTGTGCCCAGGAGTGAGCCATCGTCCTCACTCCTGAGACTAGCCACTCTTCACTGGGCGTGGAGGTCGATACCCCCCCATTCAAAGGCCTCCCTCATCTCATCTTCTCCTATGAGACTTGGGCAAGGCCCCCCTCTCCAAGGGTCTACTGATGCTCTGCCTGAATTGTCTCTCTGTGATCCAGCATCCGAAACATCAGCACATTGTTCTGTCTGCAAATCTGCACCCTCTAGCTTTGTGCCACACTCCCCTGAGGGGCCTTCTCCAACAGGCTCCACCTGGTGCTGTGTGCTGCCAACTGCAGATTCTTGATCTTTTGTCCATGTGGGAGCCAAACAAATCTTGGGCACTTTAAATAAACCATATTTCTCTAAGCACCCCGAACAGTGAGGTGCCATGAAGACGTCCCTTCCAGCATTTAAGCACATTAAGCACACTTGCACTGGGTATCCAGGAATCGCCACATAAGGAGGCAGTTGTCCTCCATAGTAACACCTCTCAATGTCCCTTAACTTGTTTACTTCTGCTGCTACCACAGCCTGGGCATGATCCGGGTAGCTGGCTGGTCCTGAGGACATGACTGCAGAGAAGAACAAACAAATGCTCACTCTTATTGAAAGTCCCACATCACTGAACACTTTCTTTTACTTTTAAAATGGCTCCTGTGCTGCTGTGTTTACATTACTACCCCACCCTGTAATGGCGGCGGCAGCACTCCTGTGCATCAACATTCTGAAATTGGGTCAAGCCACTGCGCATCTGATTTACACACTCTACTGATAACTTTGCTCAAACTGCACAAACTTGCACTGTTCTTTTTTCTAGCACATTTATATGATTTACCACGGACTTTTCACTTGCTGAAGACATTATTCTAGCTCACAGTCTCTTAAAGCATCAGTATTTCAAGCACAGGATTGCCTGTAACTCTTGCTGCATATAGTGATACAACTCACAGTCTCTCTCATGGCTTTGAAACTTTACTGACACTGAAACCATAACTATGTCCACAGTCGATGGCTTAAAAGGCTTGCTTTTGATGGTAAACTTAAAACAGCCTTTGATTGCAATGCGATTGCACTGCTGCACACAGATTCAGCTGGCTTTTGGCAAAAATCACTTGTTTGAGCAATTATTTCTGTTGGTACTCACTGTTATCAGTAGCTGTTTGCTGCGATGGAAAACGGCCTACAGCCAGTCTTGGAGGCCTCTGGAAAGAAGCGGGTTGGCAGTCCTGCCGATTGTCCCTCTGAACACCACACTCACAGTTCAGTCGATCGAGATGGGGTTGAGCCCGAATTTAGACAGAAAAGTCAATTTTTTAAACTTTTACAGCGCTTTCAGTCACCGCGACGCTCCTCCGATAAGCCAGTACATGCACTCCACTCACAATCCCTCTTGAATGCTGGACAGTTGCTGTAGAACTGGCTTGGGGGCGGGACTGATTGCAGTCTCACCAACCACACGACACCATGCAAATGAGCCTGTTTGCCTCGCGAGTGCTCTTCTCCTCACGGCGATCGTCGAGCAGGCAAATTTAAATTGCAAAACCACTTTTTTTTTTTTCCGAACTGACTCCATGGCAGGAGCCCATTTCAACCATTTGTCATGGCCATTAACACAGCAAGTCTCTCCATTCATTAGAAAGCATTTCCAACGCCCAGGGCACAATTTTTCTGTTGCTACCCCTAATCTTCCACACTTTTCTTTGTCACACAGTTTTTTTTTTTAAAGCTGGCAAAACGCTGTAATTTTTGATGCAGAACAAGGGCATACTCTCTCAGGCTTTACTGCTCCTTGGTAAACAGTTGGCATTTAACAGCAGCACATGGACAACAGCACACAGTGACACACTAGTTAACCTTGCTTCAGCTTTTGGGGCTACCCACTGCCAGATAACCAAAATGCTAGCCCCTTGCCCGAGCACCTTTCCTCCCTAAATTTAAAATCCAAAGCGGTGCCTCCATTTTGTAAGACCCCACCCCTGCCTTTTGCAAATGACAGGTGGTATGCTGTTTAAATCTGACAGCAGTACCAGGTGGGGACTGGGTTCGGGGAGGAATAGGTTACTCGGCACAAGGGCTAGGTTTGGCTACTCTGCACAGGGGCACCCAAGTAATTCCGAACACAGGAAGCAATAACTGTAATGTCCAGTACCAGGAATGGGATTCGAAAGTGTGGCTTTTATTCATCCAAGCAGAACAAACAAAGCATAGACGGACCCCCACGGGGCTACACTTCTGGTAATGCAGATTAAAAGAATCAGGAACACTTCTTCAACACTCCAGCCCTCAGGCTCTGAACCCACCGGGCACACAGCCCAGACTTGCATGCTGCTTTGGGTACACAGCCCAAACTTGTACACTATCTGGGATTTCCCTGGCTCGGCTCCCTTGCTGGCCACTCGGATACCTTCCAAATGTCATGGAAACCTTTTCTGGTGGTTCCCTAAACCACCTAAAAGCACCTCAGTTCTATCAGGGAGTTCTCCTTTTAATCCACGTCTGGGTACTTTCCTCAGGCACTGGCCAAGTACCTGAGAGAAAGTAAAGGTGCCACAGAAACAAATCCATGAAGGTGAATTTGGTTACTACTGATGGGGGGTCTCCACCTCTCTTCCACAGTTCATACCGGCCATTTCTCTGGACATTAAACATCTCATTCTGTAAAGCTTGGCAGTGTAGATTAAGGTTAAATGTATGTCACATTTCCTCTACTTGTCTTGCTTTCCCATTGTGCTGGACTTGAACATACTTTTACTTGGCTTAGCCCATTGCTCTAGGCCCCCCACGTATTAAACAGTCCAATCCCCACTTTACTTCACTACTTTGTGCTGGACTTGAACCTACTTGAATTAACCGGCAATGTCTATTACACTAGACCTCCTACAAATTAAGTAGTCCAATTCCCACGTTCCAACAATTCAGGTGAAAACATAGGCTCTCTGTCAGAGCGAACTCACCCTTTGGTTGCAGGTGCCCCACAGGCAATTCCTCACAGGAATTTCTCTCCCACAGCTTCTGGTGCTGCAGCACAGCTTGAAATAAGGCAGCTTCTTCCTTAGCTGGAACCAGGAAGGTTGCCCCTGGAAGACAGGCAAACCTTTCTACCCCCATCCCCTCAGGGATGCGGCACATGGACCAGTAACAGCAGTCTCCACCACTTCACAATCAGCTTACTGTGTTCCTCTTTCGGTGGAAACACACACCTCCCTTACAGCAGCTCTAAAACAGAGCTTAAGGCTCTGAGAGCCTGCCCACAGACTGCTGTGCTGCTCCTCTCTCCAAGACTGCAGACAGACTGTGTTCAAAATCCCCAACATTCTATCCTAACTTCCAACTGCAGCACTCCAGTGTGGCTCATGCAACTGCAAGAGTTCTATGGTGATGTCATCCCTCAGTCTCAGCTGAGACTGAGAACAGAGTGAGACAGTGTGAAATCCATTTAACTGGAGTTTCACAAGCTGCCTTCCCTGCCTACCACTAGGTCTTACTGGGATTCTAGTAACCCTGGGTAACAGGGGGGGTTACAGCTATATGCTTTAATGCTGTGATGACTGTCTAAAAAATGGAAAATAATAAAATTTTTCATGATAAAAAAAAAATAATCACCTCCCACTCGTCAATCAGGGAGTGCCCTGAGCACACTGAGTGGGGAGAGACAAAGCCCTTGAAGATCTAAAACAACTTTCTTTGTTCCCTGGCTGCTGCTCAGATTGCGGTTTAATTTCAAAAAATACAGACCTTCTCTTGGAACAGGGACGTCAGTCCCAGCCATCCCAGGTTACCCCCCACTCCCCGATCACTGCTGGAGACTGGAGTCACCCTTCAGAGCTCTGCAAAGCCTAGCCTACCAATCACTTCTCACTCAGCCAATCAGGGAGTGCCTTGAGCACACTGGATGGGACTAGACAAAGCCCTCAAAGATCTAAAACAACTTTCTTTGTTCCCGGGCTGCCACTCAGAACGCAGTTTCATTTCATCAGACATGGACCTTCTCTCAGGACAGGGAGATCTGCCCCAGCCATTAAAGACTACTCCCTACTCCCGATCACAGCTGGAGACCAGAGCAACCTCTTGGAGCCCTGTACAGCCTAGCCTGCCAATGACCTCTCACTCAGCCAATCAGAAGCCCCCTGAGCACAGCAGGTGGGGCTAGACAAAGCCCGTGAAGATCTAAAACAACTTTCCTTGTTTCCTGACTGCTGCTGAGATCCTGGTTTCATTTCATCAGACACAGACCTTCTGTCAGGACAGGGAGGTCGGCCCCAGCCATCCCAGGCAATCCCCCACACCCCAATTGCTGCTGGAGACCAGAGCCACTCCTCAGAGCCCTGCACAGCCTAGCCTGCCAGTCACCTCCCACTCAGCCAATCAGGGAGTGCCCTGACCATACCGGGCAGGACTTCCCTCCTTTTTTCAGGACTTCAGGACCAAGCAGGCTCTGTGCTGTGGACTCAGCATGATGGATGTGTGCTAAGGATATTGACTGCAGTCTGCTCATAGTCAACCCAGTATCTGCCGTCTGCCAACCACTCTGCTCCAGAGCCCCTCCAGTAGCCTTTTCTACTAGACATAAGCACCACGAATCACCACCTCAAGGTACTGTGCATCTGCTAGCAGTTTACCGGCATCCTCCTACCTTTCTGCAACCAGCTCTGCCCACTGGTACTTGACCCTAGTTCTTGGGACTGCCCTAATCCAGGCTGTTCAACCATCTCCAGCTCCAGGGTGGCTAAGGAACACTGCATTGCATTTTGCATCACCTTACAGCATCTCCCATCCATTACCTCTGGGTTACGTCCACCTCATAGGCTGCAGATGCACATGTGTCCAGATGTTGAAATCTGATCTATCTGCCTAGGTCCTCTCCCTTACCACAGGTCCCCAGTTCCTTTATGTGCATCGCAGAGGCTGCAAGCATTCTTGCCTAGCTCCACAGTACTAGTAATAAGGTAGGAACTTCTCTTATACTTCGTTTTATATTATATGATATATGGGACTTCAGGCAGAGGGCCGTAGGGTAGTTACTGCTCCAGTGGCTACTCTGTGATGCAAATATTTATGTTTACAGTGTTTTTCTGTTCAGCTGTGAATTACTCTAATCTGCATTATGTTATATCTGGCCTGGTTTCTGCAGAGGAATATAACTATTTGCATGCAGTTGTCTAACTTGGAGCAACTTTTATCTACCGAGAGATACTTCCTTTTAGGGTAGCTAATTGTAGGCAATTATTTTGATTTGTATCAAGCTTGGTGTTAAAGCTAGAGCTAGTTCTGATAAGCCATCTTAGGTTGTTAAGATTTTTCAGCTTACTGCTCAGCTATTAGCTATCTTTTTATTCTCTGGTTTATGTTTGTTGTGGGCTTACAGCAGATAGTGCCTGGTTGCATCTATGTAGCCAGAATTCAGTTTCCAAGTATTTGCTGTTCTGCCTTCACACTAGAGCCCTGCCCTGTGTCTGGCTTTTAAATATGGCACCACAATCAAGGCCGCTTCCTTCTCCCCCCCCTCCTCGGCGCTCTGCCGTGCATCTCATTCCCCTCTGAAGTTGTTTTTGTGCGCCTATATTCACTCACTCCATAAGTGCCCCCATCACAAACTTAAATTTCAAGATGTTTGGACCAAGAACCCCTTGCAAGCGGCTCTGGTTCCCCCTAGCGTGGGTTGGGTCCCCTTACAAGCAGACCTCTCTGATGCGCAGGGCTCTAGTACCCTAGCCCCATCCCTGGTTGTGCCAAAAGTTCTTATTCCGGCCATAATCCCATCCCTGTTTGTGCCCAAGTTTATTCTGCTGTGCATTCCTCACCTGACTTTGGGCAATCCCGAAGTCTGCAGCCACAGCCTCTTCTGATTTCCTCTGGTACCGCACCTTAACCCCTTCAGAGGTACTCCTGATCGCTCAGCCATTATGGCCAAAAGCAGTAGCACTACAGACCCCGCCTCCATTTCAGCTCTCCCCTAGACACTCCTGGTCATTGGTGCATGCCCTCTCATGCTTGCATGTGTGACCCCCTATAAATAGGGGTTCCCAAAATTCTTCCTTGGGTGTGCTTAAATGCCCCCTGCCAGGCAGGCTTTCTGTCTTTACAGGTGTAAAAGTGTTTGCATGCAAGTGCCCTGTTAGCCTCCGTACTGTTCCTTTAAGAGACATTATTTTTGTAGTGTATAATTAATTTGGCTAGGGGCCGAGTGTTTCCAGGCCCGAGTCCCACCGGAGCTGCAAAAATATTGCTCAGTTCTGCCATCGCTAATGGTGCAGAGGGAGCTCTGTTAGAACTGGTAATTGTTTGCTGATTAGCTTCTCTATTAAAATAATGGTATTATAGTTTGTCTAACCTGTCTTTCTTTGCAGCATAGACATTTCTTTATTGCACCAATCAGTACCTTTTGGGGACCTTAAAATGGAATCTGTCCCCAGGGGTCTTGTGGGAGTGAATTTCTGTAGGAATTGTAGTTTTTCCATTTTGGCGCCTAAATGGACCTGGAGGGGGAGCCCTTACTTTGACAGACAGATGAATCAACCAACCAAACCCTTTTTGGATCAGAAGGAAGTCCCAGTGCTGCCTGCAGCAGATGGTCAGTCTGAGTTTGGAGTTGAGAGAGTGAACTGCTCAAGACATTCGAGCAGCTGTTCCTGTGTAGTAGCGCAGGAAACTTGTGGGAAGGCTGTGTCTGGCTTGCCTGCTTCATCTTCCCTTCTGAGGGATCTGCTAGTGAAATCAATTGAACTTAATCAGAACCGGCTTGTAACCAGAAATATCGAATTGTGACTGCCCTGTTACCTGAAGAAGACCGAAGATTTGCTGTAAGCGATCGGCCGGTCAGGATGTCTGAATCACCACAGAGATCACGGTTTTGCTTAGGAAAACTGAAATTGCAACTGGACTGTCATCCGACCTGTAGTATTGTGTTTTGCTTTACTGTAAATGTGCTGTAAGCTGTCAGTGGGTCGTGATTTGGTTCCCCACTACTTAAGTCTTTAATAACTGCCTTAGTGAGATCCAGGAGTGGATGGATTCGAGTTGGTTGAAGTTGAACTCGGAAAAGACAGAGGTGTTGGTAGTGGATTAGGCGTGCTGGATAGGGGGGCCAGGGGCTGGTTCACCCTCTGTACTTTATCGTGGGGGTGTTTCACTCCCGACCTCTGAATGGGTGCATAACCTGGGGGTCATTTTTGATGAGGGATTGACTCTGCATTCGCAGGTGTCTGCTGTCATCAAGTCCTCATTTTACCATCTGAGGAATATCTCCAGGATTAGACACCTTGTTCTGTTCGGCAATCTTCCTACGCTGGTCCATGCCTTTGTGTCCTCACATCTGGACTATTGCAACTCCCTTTATCTAGGGCTTTCTGGGATTGAAATCTGCCACTTGCAGCTGGTGCAGAACGCAGCAGCCAAGCTTCTGACTGGTACCTCTCGGTCCAACCATATTTTGCTGGTGTTACGCGGACTGCACTGGCTGCCCGTGCAGTGGTGGATCACCTTTAAATTCAGTCTTATGACTTATAAAGCCCTACATGAACTTGGTCCTGACTACCTGAAAGAGCTCCTGGTCCCTTACTGCCCTAGACGATCACCTCGTTCAGCTGGCGAGGGGTTGCTAGAGATCCCGAGGGTGTTCTTGAAATCTTCTGGGGCTCGTACATTTATGTATGTGGCCCCTACCCTCTGGAATTCTCTACCCCACCACCAGTTACGGGAGTGTGCAACCGTGGAGGGATTCAAAAATGGCCTAAAATCATATCTGTGGGTGCATGCATTTGGAGTTTGAGTATATTTATTTGGTTGTTGTAATATGTGAAATTTTAAATGTTTTATTCTTTACGGCACCTTGGTTTTTTGAAAGGTGCCATAAAAATAAAGTTTTATTATTATTAGTATTATTATTATTATTAAGTGTGTCACGCTTGCTGGACGCTGTCTCCAGCACCTATCGAACTGAATCTGAACTGTTCACCCCACCTGGGCCCTGCCACCTTGGCTCAGTGAGATACTTCAGATGCAGAGATCACTATCGACAAGAGACTCGCCCGAGGATCAGCCCCCTGCTCAACACCTCGAACAGGAATGACACCTCGGTGAATCATGTGGACCCTGCTTCTCCTGGCATACCAGCTTGTCGACCTGCAGTCTCCATTTCGTTCATCCTGTGTTTCGTATTGGGTAGCGTGAATAAACACCAGGGTAGCTCCCTGCAACATCAGCTAAATTAAAAGTGTTGTCATCTGATTCAATTGTTGTTTTCTTGTTACAAACTGAGTCTCCAGGCTCCGGATTACAAATTGTGTGTGGTTGTGCATGCTCCTTCTTTCCATCACAGGGCCCCAACCAGCTGCAATGCTGGCCTACCCCGGGCAACGTGTCAGGCTAGCCCATCTTTTTTCCAACTAGGTACCCAGAGTGTGTGACTGTGAAGGGACTCTAAAGTGCATGCATGATTGCCTGATTGAATCAGTCACAGAACTAATCAGCCAAATTACACCCCTCCCTTGTTTATTCCCCCTGAATAAATCAGATCTAATTATTTTTGCATTTAACTTGACTGTGGTTCCATTTTGTACAAAAAGCACTGTACTGTTGTTACCTGCTGTCTAACCTTATTTTGCAGGGGGTCTCCAGGGTTGAACTGGTGGAATCAGCCCTGGTGGTAAGTGCAGAGTGGGGATTTGTATGCTGATTGGGGTTATTGTAACTGTGTCTGTTGTTCATTGCTTAGGCCACTAGAGGGGAAAAAGGGGGGGTTACAGTGTCTAGGAGGGCTGTACCCAGGTCAGCTACGCTACCAGTAACCCTGCCCTCCAGGTGAAGGCACCCTTTTTCAGTACTCAGGCCCCTTAACCTGCACGTAATCACTCAGGCAGGGAGAGTAGCCCTTGGGATAGCGCCACGTAGGGGTTACATGTGCGATTATGTCACGCAGCCATCTTGGGAAGGGCCACGGCTGGATGGCAATCCATCCAACAGTGACTAAGCGTGTACGCGCACGACAGCTCAAACACCATTTTTTATCATCACGCATCCGCCATCTTATGTAGGGTGGTCAAGCAAGGCACAATGCTTAAAAGGGCCATTAATCAAACAAGGCACAAATAATTTAAGGGGGCAGCATATTGGTAATGCAGATGCTCTTAAGCCCTAGCAAGTTCAGCTGCACCCTACTCCTACTCTTCAGGATCTGCCAAGGTGTTCATACGAATTTAAAAAATTAAAAAAAAAGAGAAAGATAACATTTAAAGGGCCAGCACCTGATACAGCCACCATCACTGAGGCTTACAGCCCAGGGCTTTTGACCCTACACCACACAGTGGCCATTTAGGGAGATATAGGCATACAGTCATTAGTAGAGCCTAAAGGTGTTCTTGCTGCATTATGCATATACCACATTGAGGTTTATGTATTTCCTCGGTAAGTTCTTCCCTATCACTCCTAGATGGTCTTAGGGGAGACATATTAGCCAGGGCATCTAGATGTTTAATAGCATGGAGGATCTTCTGAGTGACATACAACCCTCCCCCCTTTTTTTTGTTTTTTCTCACCTGTCATTCACAGGTAAGAAACATGGCAAAGACAAAAAGTGCAGATCATGTCAGATTACCCTACTGGGTAATTAGACAGGCCCACATTGTCCCATGTGCTCCCAGCAACAACAGGATCAGAAAATAGCAAGCTAGCCAGAATGGAGCAAGAAACAGACTCACAAGGAATGGGAGTTGCCCGATCCATCCATAATCTCAAAAAGACGCACCTTTGATAGGTTTTACCCAATTCAGGAGGCTGTAAACAAAACATGGTGTACTCCTCCCATGGTAGACTATCAGGTCACAGAACTATGCAAGAAGATGGTCCTACCATCAGAAGTCACCACACCTCTTCAGGACCCTACAGACAAGAAAATGGAGGCGTTCATGAAGAAAAGTTTTGAGATGACGGGTCTGGCCTGCAGAGCCAACACCACAATGACTTACACCTCTAGGGCACTAGTAACATGGCTCGAGGAACTGGTGGCGTCCCTGGACTCGAAATGTAAACAAGTTGATCTGGCGGGTTACACGATATAGGTGACAAAATACGCAGCACACGCATCTATAGACACTTTCAAAATATCGGCAAGACTAGCCACACTAAATAACAGAATAAGGCAGCTCATTTGGTAAAAAATCTGGAATGTAGATTTAGAATAAAAAAACATGCTAAACAAACTTTCATTCAAAGGAAATCTGGTGTTTGGCGAGGGCCTAGAAAATATGTGAAACAGAAGGGCGATGGCAAAAGTCTGGACAAAGACAAATCTTCCAGAAACACGTACTGGCCTTTTGAAGCAGATTTCATCCCTACAGAGGCAAACGGCACAGAAGGCAAACAGCTCAATTCTCCCAAGGAAAGATTTACTGTTCAAACTATCTTACTTCAACAACGCCAACCGCAGCACAGCCCATGGCAAAGGCCAAAGGGGCAGATATAACACCACATTCACATGTGGCAGAACCAATTCTAACTGACTACCAATCTCATGTGTCAGACAAGCAGGCCAATGAGGGTATACCGAATCCCCTACTCCACCCACCAATAGGCACCAGACTTCTCCAGTTCTCCCATGTATGGAGCCAGACTACTTTGGACAAATGGGTTCTAGAGGTGGTATCTTGGGGATACTCCATAGAGATCCAACAAAAAACATTCATGAACAGGACAGTGGTGTCTCCAATATCTCACTATCCAGCAAAGATCCAGGCAGTGAGGACCACACTCCAAAACCTGTTGTCCAACAAAGCGATAGCAGAAGTACCACTAGACCAGGTAGATCAGGGAATCTACTCCATCTTTTTCCTCGTGCCCAAGAAGACAGAGATATGAGACCCATCCTAGACCTGAAATTTGTCAGCCGCTTCATACAATACAATAAGTTCAAAATGGGGACGCTGCAGTTGACCCTATGCTCCATAAAACCAGGAGACTTCCTCACCTCCATCGACATGAAGAACACTTATCTTCACATCCCCATCAGGCCATCCCACTACAAATTTCTGAGATTCAAAATCCTGGGGCAACACTTCCAATATCAGACCCTCCCCTTTGGCCTAGCATTGGCTCCATGTGTGTTCACCAAAATTTCAGTCACCCTCACCGCCAAACTGAGGCAACAGGGAATCCACCTCATCCCGTATCTTAAAGACTGGCTGATCCGAGCCAGAACTCCACTAGCAGCACACCAGCACACTCAAATGGTGGTAGATGCACTACAGTCTCATGGCTATGCGATCAACCAGGACAAGAGCAGTCTGGTACCCAGCCAAACTATAGAACACCTGGGAGCCACCATAGATACAGCAGAAGGGAAGGTAAGACCTTCAACGAAGAGAGCAGACAAGGTCTTAATGCAGGATCGAGCTCTGAGCACCATGCCAAATCCCACCCTAAAGGTGATCTGACAGACACTGGGTTCCATGGCCTCTTGCATCGGCCTAGTCCCTTGGGCACTTTGGAACATGCACCGCTGCAGACCATAGCAATACAAGCAGGGCACCAGCTACAACACGACCTGTCCAACCCAGTCCATTTAGATCCCTTAGCCAGAAAGTCAGTAGCATGGTGGTCCAACAGAAACAACACCATCAAGGGAGCGGAGCTACAGACTCAGCACGATGTAGCTATAGACACAGACGTGAGCCTATAGGGTTGGGGAGCCACAATGAATCACATGCTAGCTCAAAGCAAATGGTCAACATCAGAGTCAAGAATGCAGATAAATGAACTGGATATGAGGGTAGTTTACCATTAGCTTCATCATTTTCAAGCATTCATCAAACAAAAGAGGGTGCTCATAAGGTCAGACAACCAAGCAACGGTGGCCTACATATCGAATCAAGGGGGAACAAGAAGCATACAACTGCTCCATGAAACAAAAAGAGTAGTGTATGGGGCACAAACACATCTGAAATCTATCACAGCCGTTCACCTTGCGGACAAGCTAACTATAAAGGCAGATTGGCTCAGTCACCAGGAAATAGTACCCAGAGAGTGGTCACTGCACCATCATATATTTCACCAATTAAACCAAAGGTCGGGGCCCTGAGAAGTAGACCTCATGGCATCCGCAAGGAATACCTGTCTGCCAACATACTACTCCACATACAGAGAATCGGGAGCACTGGGATTGGGAACAGATGCCCTATCACAGGATTGGCACTTTAGGAGAGCATTCATATTCCCTCCAATTCCCTTCATTCAGGAGGCCCTGAACAAAATCCAAAAAGCAAGATCCAGTGGTATTGGTATGTCCGAATTGGCCAAGAAGGCACCAGTTCACGACTCTAGTCTTGATGTCAATCGACACACCATGGATACTGCCACTCCGACTGAACTTACTGACACAAGGCCCAGTCAGCCACTTGAACCTACACCCACTGCAGCTAACTGGCTGGCTACTGAGAAGCAAGAACTGTTAAACAAAGGATACAGCCAAAAGGTGGTGGATACTATGCTACTATCTAGGCACACATCCACTGCCACCACCTACAAAAGACACTGGTTCATCTTTGAAAAGGACTTTCCTCAACGGAGTAGAGAGCATCAATTTCCATCTCTCAAATCTTTTCTTGCAACAGGGAGTAGAGTTGGGTCTCTTAGCCGCATCATTACAAGTTTAAGCAACAGCTAATAGAACAGGCAAAGGCCTAGTCAAAGGATATTCCCCAGGTTCACACCCTGACGTACTTAGATTCTTAAAGGCTGTGTCCAACATTCACCCAAAGTGCAGACTGACACTATCACCCTGGGATCTGAACACAGTACTAGACATATTAGCCTTGGCACCCTTCAAACCAATGGTGACCACGGACATTAAATGGGTACCTTTTAAAACAGTGTTCCTCCTAGCCATTTACTCAGCAAGATGAATAAGTGAGATCAGAGCACTCTCCTGTAATCCTCCCTTCCTGGTGATACACAATGATGGGTAACATTAAGGACCAACCCATCTTTTTATTTGAAAGTAGCCACTCCCTTCAATATGTCTCAAATGATCGAGCTACCTGCATGGACTGCACAAATGGCTCAAGGTCAAGGTGAAGAGGTGAAGCATTGGGACATAAAAAAGGTAGTTACCATGTATCTAAACAGAACAAAGGATTTTAGACAATCTGACAGTCTATTTGTGGTACTGAGTGGACCAAGAAATGGTAAAGTGGCAGCTACATCCACATTAGCCAGCTGGATAAAACATTTCCATCACCGAGGCATACAAGCTGCAGGGCCTACTACCACCTCAAAGCATCAATGCACATTCCACCAGAGTAGTGGCAATGCCCTGGGCTGAACATAAAAAGGCCTCCATACAAAACATTTGCACAGCAGCAACTTGGTCCTCAATGCACACCTTCAACAGACACTATAGACTCGATGTAGCAAATGTCGAAAGGGCACATTTCGCCAGGGAAGTGCTACTTAATTATAGTGGGCCTTATCTGGAACATCATCTGACCCTACTCAAAACATATTTCTTACTGCTTCTTAGAACCCAGAGGTAATGGATGATGCTGTAAGGTGATGCAAAATACACTGGTAGTTTACTCACCTGGTAAAGGTGATTGCATGAGCATCACCTTACAGCATCCCCGTACCCACCCAGCCATTCTAGTCAGATGACAATCCAGCTAATGTGGTGTTTACTTCAATTATTAGTATTATTTCAGATATAACCTATACTGTAGTTTTTAATTTCCAGCATGCCATATGGGCTGGTCAACATTAATATGTAACTAATAGGAAACAAATCCATCAAATAGTATCTCTTCTCATGGAGTGTTTTCTATGCTGGGTATTCAGACCTGCATTCCTCGCTCTCTTATATGTCCCTGTATATTTTTTCTCTTTATGTCATAACAACTTTCTTACTACAGTAACTCTATAGACCACACAGCTTTGGAAGAATTGAACTGGGGATCTGTGGTAAGGGAGAGGACCTAGGCAGATCAGATTTCAACATCTGGTCACATGTGCATCTGCAGCCTAAGAGGTGGATGTAACCCAGAGGTAATGGATGGGGGATGCTATAAGGTGATGCTCATGCAATCACCTTTACCAGGTGAGTAAACTACCATTATCTCTGATGCTGTTGCTAATTGTGCTGTGTACCTCATGTGCCACGTAGTGGATTTTTTCAGCATTTTCCCTAGCTAGGTCATGAAGCTGCCCAGCTAGCTTTCTAATCTTGTTGCTATTATTGTTATGACCTTGCTTATATACCTTCCACCACTGCACTATTTCCTAGCTTAATATCTAGTCCATTTAGTTTAAGTTTCCCAGCTTTTGTTTTAACTTCTAGTTTACCGTCACTGTGTAAGTTTTCCTTCTGCTCAAACAGTGAGCCATAGGTCACTGTGATTTGCTTCCTAGCCTTAGTTCTCTGACTCCTGAACAACCTCTTGCTGTTTACTGTGCTTAATACTCTGATTAGCTGCTATTCTCAGCTGTACACACATTGTTAGGGCCCCATATTCAAAAGTCCCAGACTTCATTGCACAAGTGCCTACGAGCGCAGCTGAGATTCGCCGGCACAAAATAATGGTATATTCAGAAGATGTGCCATGAGATGTGACCGTGCATGTCCGGCTGAATATCCTGAACATACGTGATCATGCAGTGGGAGATACATGGCATTGCAGGTGTTCTGAGCCCTAGGCGGGGCATAGGAAATGTGCGATAAGCAGCCACATGCGCAGTGTGCAAAACTGCAGTATTCAGCCAGAATATGCAAATGCCCTCATTGCACATTCTGAGCTCATTTCCCACATGCGCAGTTCATTATTGGAATATATTCAGGCCATTTGCATACCCTAGGCATGCGCAGTCCCAGCTTTGCAGGGCTACCCCACCACCCCACAAAGGTGAACAGGAGGTACTGCAGCCTAGCAGGCAGGCGCGGTGGAATGTTTGGTGTGTGAGTGGGTGGACTGAATTGGCCTGGGTACAGTGCTATTACCCATAGCAATGTACAGGGTTGGACTGGGGTACAGGGGGCCCACCTGGACAGTGGCCACAGAGGCCCACCTGGACAAGCAACAGGGGAGGGCACAGGGTGACACAGTTTGATCAGTATTCCACATGCATGTGATACACCAGCTCTGTATGCATCATACAGTCACCTGCAGTGCCCTGCACACCCCCGTATGAGAGGAACATGGTGATAACTGCAAGGAATGGCAGTGTGCAGAGGGTGACCAGGTACCGAAGTGGGTAGGTCCCACCTGTGTGCACCTATGGTGAACCACTGTGGGTGTGTGCCACAGGTGAGTCCCTGACCCATGCCAGGCTGCCACTCATACCACCAGGCTACTTGGGCACCATTGCCCCAGATGTCACCCAGGGTGCAAGCCACCACTGAGTGGCACCCTGCAGGCCACATAGGTGCAGGCCATGGTCCCTGGTACATGTGCTACAGTGTGGCCATCTGCTCTGCTGGTGTGCTAGGAGGGCATCCAACAGCACTGGCATGTGGCAGCTGTGTGTCTATGTCCTGGGTGCGGTGTGGGGGATGGCTCTCTGGGTGGTGCCTCTGGTGTGCCACCACATGTGGCTTTGGGTATTTCTGTCCTGGAATGACTGCTGTGTATGGGTACTTGGAGCACGTCCTGGTGTACCTCCAAGGGCTGTCTCAGGAGCCTGTCTGCAGTTCTGTGACCTTCCTGTGGGTGGCTGGCCGATTTAGGCCATCCTTTTGTCTGCCTAATGTTGAGTGGCACACTTCTGGGATGTGCCACAGAAGCTCTGCACATTCTGGCTGAATATATAGGGATGTGCAGCATATTCATATACCCGCCCCCTTTTTTTGTGCCACATACATTATTTCTGCGTGATCGCACATTTGGAAATGGGCAACACATTCTGCCTTTTGACTATCGTGCTTCCGTGCATTTTCTGAGCTGCGCCGAGCATCGCCATTTTGGGCAGCACATCTCCTTTGACTATGTGGGCCTTAGTCTCTTGGGTTTTGCATATCTTAAGTCTTATAGCCTGCTCTGCACCCCATTGTACCCTAGTTCGCTAGCCACTGCTTTCAGCCTTTAACCCTAGCACTAGTTTGTTTACCATCTCTGCACCAGCTAGCGAGAGGTATCTGCCTATAGCCCAGCCCTGAGAGGGCTAACTGCTCAACTGTTTCAATCTACCTCCTCCTCCTTAATTCTTATTTCTTTCCTTCTAGTCACTACCCCCTACACCATGCTCCTTTCCTACCTTTTCTACCTTGCTTTTCTCTCCCTCCTACCCCAGTCTCCCCTCAGGTCTGCTCACTCTATTCTTACCCTCTATTCTCCTTCCTCCCTCCCTCCCTCCCTTTCCTCCACTTAACACACCCCATGCACCACCACTCCTTCCACCTGTCTCACCACCTACCTCTCTAATGCCCTTCCACCCCAGTCTGCTACATTGTCCCTTCCTGAACATAAAATCTTTCCATTGTATCTGTCTCTTCTCGCCACTCTCCTGTCTCCCACACTCTCCATCCCATTCAAAAGAGAAAAGTCTCACTCTATTCTCTTTCTTCTTTTCCTTCTCCTACATCTTGCAGGCAATGTTCAATCCAACCCTGGTCCCTCTTCCCTTTCCCCTTCTCTCCCCTGCTCTACTCAAAGGCTTCACTCTCTTCCACCTCAATGCAAGAAGTCTCTGTCCTAAGCTTGACTTCCATAAAGTCTGGTTCTCCCAACACTTCCCTGATATCCTGTGCATCATTTAAATCTGGCTGTCCTCTACGGTGCCTGACTCCAGCCTAACTCTCCTCGACTTCCAGCTGTTTCGATAGGACAGATGCAGGTGTGGTGGTGATGTTACCCTCTATGTTCATCAAACCCTCTCTTGCTCTAGCTCCTGTGAGTAACTCCCTTCCTCACATGAGCTAATGCTAGCAAAGTTATCCTTTCTCTCCACCCTCCCTAGCTTTGTTGGCGTTATGTATGCCTCCTCCAAGCTGTATCCCCCTTCCCTGGTAGACTCCCTCTCATCTCGCTTGCTACCTCTGGTGAGCCAATCCTCCTAGAGGACCAACTTCAGTTAGCTTCCCCTGCTTTCAAGCCCACTATTCACAAGACTGAGTCCTTTAACCTCACCCAGCTTATTACTTAACCCACCTGTCTCAATCTGCACTCCTCTAACCAGTCCCTACTGGACTGGATGCTCACCCTCCCACCCCACCATATCATAGCTGCAGGCATTCTCCCAGACACCTTCAGTGACCACTGCCTAACCTACTGTGTCAGGAAAGTGTGTCTCCCTCAGTCATCCCCCAAGTACATCTGGTTTAGGCCTCTCAGGTCACCAGACAGTGATGCCCTCCTAAATGAACTTGCAGTCTCTGACTGGTTCCCTGTATACTCAGCCCCTAACATAGACTCAGCCCTATCTCTCTCTTCATTGCTATTTCCAACAATATCTGGAACATCCATGCCTCCTTCAGAAAGGCCAGAGTTAAACACTCCCACCATGTATGGATCTCAGCTGACCTAACTGAACTATGCTTATAACATGGATGCCGAAAATACTGTATTCTGATTCGTCAGAACAGGTCACCTGACCATTGATGAATCCCCAGTATATCTACAGATGCCTTTCACCAATATCCTGATTGACAACAATGTAAACTGACCTACTCAAATCACTCCACCATACAAACATGTAGACCTATGGCAAATTTCACCTACAAAATGGCGGCATTCCACCCAAGAATGGCTGAATTTTGCCCTCAATGGTGGAATTTTGCCCTAAACGATGGAATTTCGCCCGAGAATGGCAAAATTTGCCATATCTCTAACCAGCAGTTACATCCTCATTATACAAAATCCACCAAGTGGAGAACTACAACTACAGCATCCTAAATACACAATATCCATTAAGTGGAAGGGCTATTTTATTATAATTGCATGTTCACAGGGATTTATTTTAATATTTCTTTAGGTAAACTTCTAACTTAACATAACCCATGTTATAAGAGGATTAACCCACTCCAGGGTATGTGTTTATGTACGTAATAACCCACGACAGGGTGTGCGGTTATTGGTGATTAATCAACACCCCGGGTGCATTGTGAGGCATGAGGCCGCATGATGAGTGTCCTCTCGGCACCTGGGGTGTTGATTAATCCCCAATAACCACACACCCTGGAGTGGGTAATTACGCTTATAACATGGGCAACATATGGAGTTCAATGAAGAAAGAAAACTGTGGTAACATGCAAAAAACATGGGAATTTTATTTTGTGTCCTTCCACAACATAGTACTGCAGTACCACAATGTATTGTGTGTCCTGTCACTGCAATATATAGTGCCAATAACAGAATTTGCTATAAAGCAGTACAGTCAGCTGTTTTGTGCAGATGATAGTCCCACTGAAACTGAAACTGTGGACCCTGCAATACAAGCAGACTTGATAAACCAAATGGACTTCTTCTGCTGGCTTCTTGATATGTTAGTATGTAACACAGTTTGCTATATAGGATTATACTGCACTGTATTCTACAAGCAGGGATACTGAGACTGATAAGATACACATAGAGCATGACTTGCACCTGGGATCCTTCACCATGCACTGAGCAGCTGATCATAGCTAAGCAACACTAGCTTGTGCATATACATCTACTGCCTTTTGTGGCGAACACATCATGTGGAGAAAAACAGTAAGTACTACTTTCACCATCAACAAGGACATCTACGGCATTTGTTCCACAACTTCTCGTTATACAGTAGGACACTAATATGACTGTCTGACTGAGAGAGGAGTCAGCCACACCGCTGATCGACTACTACCACTGCCAGTTGTCAGACTGTCCCTTTCTGTGAATGTCATTGCCAGTGGCTCTCTGTTTGTGTTTGCAACTCTCTGCCTCTGAGATATATGACTGCATCGACAGGTGCTCAAACACAGCCAGAGAACACTGTGACAATGTCATCCTACAAGCAGTGCCTCACAGGTATGGGGTGACTTACTCTCTGTCTGCTCGGAGTTGCACAGGTTACAGGACTACTGCTGTATGGACTTGTGCACCCAGTCATCAGATGGCACATTACTGGAATGGCATATATGACGTGCTGCAGATGGGACATTGACTTTGTGATGCTGAGTCACAGTAGCAAGGGGATGGGAAATGCTCTAATGGTAACATCGCTGCACACTGTACACTCCACACACAGATGGTGGAGGAACAATATCGATCTGGGCGTGGACCCATATAGCTACAGTGATGATCAATGGATGACACACTACACTACAGGGTACTGGCTGTAGTGGTTGACTGTCTCTCTGTGCTGTATCTCTCCCAGTGGGACAGGTACAGTTTGCACAGTGTGTCCTGGTCCCGCATTTTGCAGAGTGGGAAGGAGGAACACAATATGGCACAGTGACAGTTGCCTAAGGGTTTCAAGTTCCGCAGGGGTAAGTGGGTGGGTAGGATCAAAGAACGGAAACTCAGAGTTTGGGAAAGTGCTTCAAAGTCTGCTGGGTGAGTGGGTGGGCACAGACACAGTCTGGACAGTCATTGTTTGGCAAACTCATTCCGAGGTCCGCCAAGGCGGGTGGGTGGAAAGAGACACAGTTCTCAGGACAGCTCTACTGCTCACACTACACAAATAAGTGTACTCTCTGGTTGCCAACAGAGACAAACTGACATCCACTCTGTACTTCTACCACACTCGTGCTTAGCAAACATATTAATGGCTGCCTTCCACAGTGCCTCTCACCCCGAATAACAAGATAGGTCTGCTGTTTGATCCATTTTGCGGGGCCTGATCGCCAGTCACTATGCGTGTAACAGACATTAATGAATGGTCAGGTGGTGGACTCCTGCCAGTCAGCTCACAGATATCTGGCTGCCCATGTTATAATGAGCATTAATTCATGCCTGGGTGGTTGAAGTCACTCGGCCTGTGGCCTCGTGACTTACAACCCCCCTCCCCCAGGCGTGGATTAATGCTCAGTAAACTCATATCCAGTCATGGGGTTTAATCCTTCCTTGTCCTGTAACCTTGTGTGGGCACACTTTAAATCCTTCCAATCCCTGGCTAACCTCCAGTCTTACAAGGCACACAGGAACACCTGCACTAAGGCTGTTCACACCACAAGTCCCTCTACTTCAAAGCTAACCTCCAACCAAATCTCTCCTCATCCTCAAAATTTTGGAAGGTTATCCACTTGCTATTCTATCCCCCTTCCCGGCCTGGCCCTCTCGCCCTCCTGATGGATGACTCGCTGGTCTCCTCCCCCTCCCCATAGCAGCACTTTTCAACAAATTCTTCACCACCTGTGCGCTACCCTATCACCTCCTCCAGACACTACTGTCTCACCCCACCCCAACCATCTTAAAGCTTCCACTTCCCTCCTGTCTCCCCAGGAGTCTACCTAGCTGTTATGTCTGTTAACCTCTCCAAGTCCAGTCCTGGTGGTCTGGACCCCAAGGTCCTATGAATCTCTGCTCCAGCAATTGCCCTCCTCTCTCTCACCTTCTGAACCTATCCTTTTCTCTCAGCACTGTTCCTCCGGCCTGTAAATTTACTAAGGTTCTCCTCTGCACAAAGAAGGTGACCCCCACCCTCTAGCAACTACAGGCTGCGATCACTCCTCCCCTCTCTTGCTAAACTCCAAGAATCTTATTGTTTATTCTAGGCTTGCAGACTTCCTAACCTCCTCGAAACTCTTGTCTCTGTTCCACTCTGGATTTAAGGAGAACCACGCCACCGTGTCATCCATGTTCCATGTAATTGGCACCATCCTTACTGGGATGGATCAGGGACAAATCACTGCAGCCATCTTCATTGACTTAGCCACAGCCTTTGACTCTGTGTCTCACCTCTCTTACTACACAAGCTATACGCGACTGGCCTACCTGCATCCACTGTGACCTGGTTCTGATCGTGACAATACCAAAAAGCCACCTGAAGGGTATGAACATGTGATGTATTAGAATCTGTAGACATTCAGTTATGAAAGTTTTCTATCATGCACTTTATGTATTGATTCATTGTTTATAATACATATTAGTTTAAGTTAGCACGTCTTTAATATATATCTGCTTGCACTTTCAGTGTGTTTGTTGTTCTGTAAAGTTTTTTATACATATTTTGGTGTGGTTTACATTACACATTTTACCATAGGTGTGTGTCACCCCATACTTGATAACATTAATTAAATGTTGTATAAAAATAAGGTGCACCACCTGTTGGAATACTTGCTGATGATGCTCTGAAGCGAAACTGGTAGGAGGTTGGTGGGTCTCACTGTGAGCTCTCATTTTGTGAATCAGTATTGTTTTATGGCTGTTGGTCATTAATAAATGATGTTTTAAACATGCTTTACAGCTTGTTTTGATTGCATCTTTGAGTTTATTTTGCCTTTTCTGCAGTGGGTGGTGCTGAAGTTTATTGGTTGCTGGTTCTGATCGTACCTAACAGACTGTCAACAGTCTGTTCAGGAAGGTGGAGTCCTGCCCTCCCTCCAGTCCTGGCAAGAGTCCCTCAGGGCTCCATCCTAGGCCTGATCCTTTTTTCTGTCTTCCTGAATGACCTCCCCTCAATTTGTGTCACCTTGCAGATCCATATGTATGTGGAAAACACAGTCATCTATTCCTCTGGCCCCTTAACCACAGCTGTGGAGGTTCCACTACAGTTCCACTACAGTGCAACTTCTGCAATGTACTGTTGGTTCCAGGCAAATCAGCTCAAGGTAAACACTAAGAAGACAGTGTCCATGACCTTTGGCATGAACCAGAAATTGGCAAGGCCCTTGCCTTCCCAGTCTTCTCCACTTTGGATGGCACTCCTATTGATACTGTCCCTGCCTTTGAATATCTTGGGGTCTGGCTTGATAGCAAGCTTGTTCTCTCTGCCCTATTGATGCCATCCATACCAACTTCACCCCAAGCTAGGCACCTTGTACTGCAACAAGGACTGCCTCTCCCTGCAGGTTCACCGGGAGTTGGTTACTAAAATGATCCTCATGGTGTTTGCCCATGCGGACGTGTTCTATGGTACCACTCCCACCTCATTTCTAGTCAGACTGGACACCCTCTGTAATGCCTTCTGTCACTTTGACACCAACTCCCCACCCCGCACTCACCACAGCTCTTTTTATTCATCCCTTTCCATCCTCCCTGTACCTCAACATTGCCTGTCCCACTGCACGTCCTTTATTGCCAAATACTGGTTTGGCACCCTTCCATCTTACCTTTCCTCACTCCTCTACCCCCCGGCTCTTCCTCTTACCCTGTAAGCACCAGAGACTCCAAAACCTTTGCCATTCCTGACCCTCATTCATGTGCTGGGCAAGCTGCCTTCTCCTACCATCTCCCTTCTCTCTGGAACCAGCTCCGCTCTTTCTTTTGCCTATCCACCTCCTTCCTTGTCTTCAGACACTTGCTAAGATCTACTCTTGCTCCCCCGCTCCTGTCATCTCCTCTCATAAATTTATTTTCCTCTGCCCCTTTGTAGCCTTCCTTGCTCCCCCACCTACATCCTATTACTCACCTACAGTGGCGTGAAAATATTGCCCCTTCCTGATTTCTCTATTATTGCATATTTGTCACACTGGATGTTTTCAGGTCTTTAGAGAAAATGTAATATTAGATAAAGGGAACCTGAGTGAACAAATAACACTTGTTTTTTTTTAATTTCACTTATTTAATGAAAAAGTTAACCAACACCAACTGGCACTGTGTGAAAAGTAATTGCCCCCTTACACTTAATAACTGGTTATGCCACATTTAGCTGCAATGACTGCAACCAAACACTTCCTATAATTCAATATCAGTCTTTCACATCGCTGTGGAGGAATTTTAACCCACTCTTCCTCACAGAACTGCTTTAATTCAGTAACATTTGGTAGGTTTTCGAGCATGAACTGCTCGTTTCAGGTCCTGCCACAGCATCTCTATTGGGTTTAAGTCTGGACTTTGACTAGGCCACTCCAAAACTTTAATTTTACTTCTTTTTAGCCATTCTGATGTGGACTTGCTTTTGTGTTTTGGATCATTGTCTTGCTGCATGACCCAACTACGCTTCAGCTTCAGCTGAGATGGAAGGATGACTGGACATTCTCCTTAAGAATTTTCTGGTACAGAGCAGAATTCATGGTTCCTTTAATTATGGCAAGTCATCCAGGTCCTTAGGCAGCAAAGCATCCCCACACCATCACACTACCACCACCATGTTTGACTGTTGGTATGGTGTTCTTACTGTGGAATGCTGTGTTTGCTTTACCTTGAGACATTATGGGATCCATGTTGTCCAAAAAGTTCCACTTTGGACTCATCTGTCCATAGAACATTTTCCCAAAAGGCTTGTGGATCATCCAGGTGCTTCTTGGCAAATGAGAGACGAGCATTTATGTTCTTCTTGGTTAGCAGTGGTTTCCGCCTTGCTACTCTCACATGAAGCCCATTTTTGCCCAGTCTCTTTCTGATTGTGGAGTCATGAACACTGACCTTAGCTGAGGCAAGAGTAGCCTGCAGTTCTTTGGATGTTGTTTTAGGATCCTTTGAGACTTCTTGGATGATTTTCACTGCGCCCTTGGAGTAATTTTTGGCAAGCCGCCCCTCCTGGGAAGGTTCACTACTGTTCCAAGTGTTCTCCATTTGGAGATTATGGCTCTCACTGTGGTTTGATGGAGTCCCAGAGCCTTAGAAATAGCTTTGTAACCCTTTCCAGACTGATAGAGGGCAACAATTTTTTTTCTGATCTTTTCAGGAACTTCCTTTGATCATGGCATAATGTGCTTGTTAAATCTTTGTGCTGGCAACGTGACTCTGATGGTAAGGGCCAAAATAAGTGAGGTTTATATTGAGCAGGGCTGGCTGTAATCAAGCCTGGCTGTGTTCAATCAGCTGACTCTAATTATCCCTTTAATTGGGTTGATTAACTAGGGGCAATTACTTTTCACACAGTGCCAGTTGGTGTTGGTTAACTTTTTCATTAAATGAAATAAGTAAAAAAAAAGTGTTATTTGTTCACTCAGGTTCCCTTTATCTAATATTATATTTTGTCTAAAGACCTGAAAACATCAGTGTGACAAATATGCAATAATAGAAAAATCAGGAAGGGGCAAATACTTTTCACACCACTGTACTTGGGTCTGCTGTACTCTCAGCTCCCTGCCTGCACTTTTACTATGCTGGTACTACATTCTGTGGCACTATAGCACACACTGTTCAGTGCTTCTTATTTGTTACTACCAAGCTTGTATCTAATCATTGCTATGACTGGTCACTCCATTCTTGGATTTTGCAATGACTGGTCACTCTTTTCTTGGTCTTACTGCCAGAGAAACTTATTGTTTTGTAAGCTGCACTTTGAATGCTCAGTTATTATTATTGTATGTAACTCCACTTTTCCGCCTGGGGTGCACCTGGAAACAAGCCTCAGCTAAGTGTGCCTTTCCCAGTTATCAAATTTTAAACAAATAAATAATTTTTTCTTGCCATAAATTAAAAACAAATAATACATTTTAGTGCATTCACGACCTAAGACACACCTTTCATATAAAAATAGAACATTAGAAGTCATCTACTCATTTTTATGTTGGCTTGCACTTGCGCAGCCAAAATATTGCAGTTGTAGCAGATTTGGAGGTACAGTCACTGTGGGCGAATGCAGGGCATGCATCAGTAGGTGCATCCCTCATTCCCCAATAAGGCAGCTGCAGGTGATGACACCAGCGACACGTAAACTGGCCACCAGATCAAAGAAAGGTCCGCTGCAATGAGAGCTAAGTTTATCATGCGGCGTGCTTTCCTGGTGAATCAGTTCACTTAACATGGCGGCATTGACTGTCGCTGTGCAGAGCACTGACTTCAGGGTGCATAATTCCCTGTCAGCATGCCCTGACCCACTTCATTTGCTAACGGGGCACCCACTCCCTGTCGGCATAATGCCCCCTCCTCCATTTCAGTGTGGGCTGAGGGGGTGCCCAATCCCCCTCAGCATCATGCATCCCCCTCAACAGTCTTTCTTTGCTGACAGAGGCCCCAATCCCCATTGGTTTTAGACTCCCCCTTCCCAGTTTAATTTGCCGATGGGGGAACCCACTCCCCATCAGCATAATGTCCCCTCTCTGCATTTGTTGTGTGCCGAGGGGGGTGCCCAATCCCCCCTCGGCTCTTGTCCCCCCCCTTCGCATGTGCCGATGGGGGTGGCCAATCCCCCATTGGCTACAGCAACCCCCCCAAAAAAAAACACTGAGGTGGCACTCTGGGAGCCCACCCCAGAGTACCAAATGCCCCTGTAAAAAAAAAAAAAAATCCCATGATTTTTTTTTTGTTTTTAAACCTGTGAATCAGAAAACAGTCCCTCGCAGTCTGTTCTACTGTCTCCCTCAAACCGCACCCACCCTCTCATGCTCACCTCCCACCCCCCACACCATACTTACCTCCGGAGCCCAGCGCAATGATCTTCGGTGGACCGGGAACATGTCTGCACTCTTCAAAGTCAACCATGAACTGAAGAAATGCCGGTAAGCTGTATAATGACATAAATAGGGTTTTTTCAACTTTGGTGCACATCTCAGCCATTTTTGGGAATTTTGGCACCAAATTTTCAACATGTGGTTATTGGGACCCCTCCTCATAAATTCAGTCACTGTCATGGCATTATTTGGTCGCGAAAGGTGATTTTTCGGTCACTGTGTGGAATCACCTTTCAGGACCAATTAACAAAATGATAGTGCCACTGTTCATGAGTGGGCTCTCAAAAAGCCTATGTTGCAAATTTGGTGACAAAAAATAAAAAAAATGGCTGTTTTACGAGCGTGCATTGCACAGTTTCCACGCACGCTCATAACTTTGTGAATCTGTAATATTTTCACTCCAGATTTTCAACATTGCCATTTTCCAACACCTCTTTATGAACAGTACTGCTGTCATTTTACATATCCTGGCCGAAATGTGTTTTTGCACGTCCAGCACAGAATAGTGCAGTCGCTGTGTGAAATCAGTTTTTGGGACAGTTTGACAAAATGACAGTGACACTATTCATGAGCAGAGGTCCTAAAATGCCTATGTTGAAAATTTGGTGATGGAAGTCCGTAAAATGACTGTGTTGCGCAGTTTCCATGCACCCTTCTAACTTCACAAATTTGCAATACTTTCATGCCAGATTTTCAACACTGGCATTTTTTCACACCTCCTTATGAACAGTACAGCTGTCATTTTTCACATCCGTCCCGAAATGTGATTTCGCACCTGTGGCATACAATGGTGTGGTCACTGTGGGAGATCAACTTTTTAGGACAGTTTAAGAAAATCACAGTGCCACTGTTCATGAGGGGAGGTCCCAAAATGCCTATGTTGAAAATGTGGTTTAAAAAACACAAAAATAATTGGGTTATGGACGTACGTTGCACAGTTTCTATGCATGCGCATGACCACCAATTTTACATATTTTCGCTCCACATTTTCAACTTTGCCATTTTTTTACACCTCCTCATGAACAATACAGTTGTCATTTTTCACATCCTGTCCAAAATGTGTTTATGTACCTGTGATGCCAAATGGCACATTCGCTGTGCAAAATCACCTTTCGGCTAACAAACTGATACTGCCGCTCTTCATGAGGTGGGGTCACAAAAAGCCCATGTTGATAATTTGGAGCAAAAATACCAATACATGCCTATGGCGTTAGCGTTTCCAACTGTTACACTCCACCCTGTAGAGACTGACAGGCATCAGGGGGTGTGACTTGGGATCATCAGCTGTAATGCTCCTGCCACTTCACCCCCACCCCCACCCTGCAGCCACTGACAGACATCGAGGTGTGCCTTGGAGTGTTCAGCCACAAAGTTCACCCCATTCTCCTATACTGCACCCACCTCAGTGTATGTCCTTATTGAATGGGGTAAGTATAAGGCCCAAGGACCCGAAAGCACACCGTGACACTTGTTGGTGTCTACAGGGTAGGTGAGGTAAAATGGCATGAGCATTATAGCTGACGACCCAAAGGCGCACCCCAACGCCTGTCAGTCTCTGCAGGGTGGGTGTGGGGTTGGTGTCAGTTCAATACTTCACTGCCACTCCTATTATGCATCTCTAACTCCTGCACTACCAATGCCAATGCCAGCGAGACAACATTCGGCATTGACAAATGCTTGTTTTATTCTGTGTTTTATTTTGAAGGCCTCTGATTCTCAGCCTTGATTTTCAAAGCAGCATCTTGTTTACTTCCCCAGAACCACCCCCCCCCAGCATCTCAATTACTTCCCTAATTCTCCTCTGCCAGTGCTTCCTCCTTCAACTGGCTGCCCACCTGCTCACTCATCTACATGTGTGCTGGACCACTCATTAGCTCACATTTCTAGCATCATCATAACTTTTATTAAGTGGGTCTTGTGGCCATTACTGACTGACGCACCTCATTTTCTCTGCCTCTGACCAGCACTCCTTACTGATACCACCAATAATGCTCACCCTCTCTCAGGTGCTGAAGGCACTTGGCACAAGTGCCTCACATCTCACTTCACACCTGAGCATGCATTAACCCATGGCAACCACCATCCTGTTGTGTCTTATTGCTTATTCCACAGACTCTCTTTCTGTCTCTCTCAATCTCTCTGTACTCAGCCCTTTTCTCTTTTTAATTGCTCTTGATATTTTCTTCATTTCAGCTTCCTTGCTGCCTCTGACCAAAAAACACTCCTCTTACCTAGGGGTTGGGGGTGGTGAAGATGGAGGAACTATTGGCCTTTTTTTGCTGTTTCTCTTTTAGGCCAGGATCACTGCACTGATTTGAGTCATACAAACTCAGCTCAGGAGCTCCAAACTCAAGACTGAGTGGTGCAAATTCTCTACTCTTTTATTAGGAACAGGAAGGGCAGGCAGCTCCCAACATTTGCATAGGCCTTATTTGTGCCGCCATGTGCACAGTGCAATAGCTTAACAATGGCGAGGGCTAAGGAGAGCATGGAATCCTCTAGGACTCAGGGCCTCTGTTCACACATTAACCTGTTGGTAACAGGACTTGAAGGGGGTGAAAGCCTGGTTACACCTGTTTCCTCACACCCAGTCTGCAGCCTCAGCATTTACGCAGGGTTCTTGCTACTAATCTTCTGTGAAAAACAAACAGTACAGCTAGTTATCATTTTTTTAAAAAAATGAATGCGCCTAGCGGTCCTTATCTGCTGACAATTTCTATGTTTCTATTATTCTTGCCAGCCTGTCAGTGCAACAGTGGCACTACTGCTCATGATGCCAGCGTCCCCCATTCTAGAACAAGCGTGGGTAATTGGCGGCTAACTGATGGAGGGAGAATTGAGTACCCCAATTAATTTTCTCTTTCTTTGTGTAAACCCTGCTCCGGTCTAGGGATATCATTCCTGACTTGTTCCATGGGTACAGAACCCTATGAAAAAAACAAGCATTTGTCAATGCCGAAAATTTGCTTGCTGATATTAGCATTGGACATGCTGGAGTTAGACAGATGCAGAATAGGAATAGCAGTGAAGTATTGAACTCATGCCAGTCCCACCTCCACCCTGCAGAGATGGACAGGCATTGGGGTGTGCCTGTGGGTCATTGCCCGTAATGCTCACGGCATTTCACCTCACCCTATCCTGTAGACACAGACAAGTGTTGAGGTATGCCTTGGGGTGTTCGGCTTCACAGTCACCCCATTTCATAGGGACATACACTGAAACGAGTGCAGTACAGGAGAATGGGGTGAAGTCTGGGGCTGAAAAGTGCAAGGCACACCTCAATGCCAGTCACTGGCTTCAGGGTGGGGGTGGGATGGCATGAGCATTACAGCCGGTGAACCAAAGTTACACCTCTGATGCCTGTCAGTCTGTACAGGGTGGGACGTTATGGTTAGAAACCCTAACGCCCCGGGTGTGTGTTGGTATTTGCACTACACATTTTCAACATGGCCTTTTTGTGACCCCCACCTCATGAAAGCATTTGGGACCTCTTCTCATGAACAGTAGCTGTGTGATTTTGTTAATGTGTCCTGAACTTCGAGTTCCCACAGTGACTGTGCCATTCTGCACCACATGTGTGAAAACACAGATCAGGCAGGATGTGAAGAATGACAGCTGTATACCATCCATAGGGAGGTGTGAAGAGATGGCAATGCTGAAAATCTGTAGTGAAAATATTAAAAATGCGCGAAGTTCCAAGCGTACGTGGAAACTGCGCAACACATGCTTGTACTGCAGTCATTTAGTGGAATTATTTCACCAAATGTTCAACATAGGCATTTTGTGACCTATGCTCATTAACACTGTCACTATGATTTTCTTAATCTGTCCAAAACATTAATTTCCCACAGCGACTATGCCATTGTGCGCCAGATGTGCAAATGCATATTTTGGGCAGGATATGAAAAATGACAGCTGTACTGTTCATAAGGCAAAATGGCAATGTTGAAAATATGGAGTGAAAATATTACAAATTCGTGAAGTTATGAGCATGCGTGGAAACTGCGCAATGCATGCTTGTAACATAGCCATTTTATGGACTTTCGCCAGCAAATTTTCAACATAGGCATTTTAGGACCTCTGCTTATGAACAGTGTCACTGTGATTTTCTTAATGTGTCCCAAATACTGATTTCCCACAGTGACCGCACAATTCTGCGCCGGAAGTGCGAAAACACATTTCAGTCAGGATGTGAAAAATGACAGCTGTACTGCTCATAAGGAGGTATGTAAAAATGCAAATGTAGAAAATCTGGAGTGAAAGTATTACAAATTCGCAAAGGTATGAGCATGCGTGGAGACTGTGCAATGCACACTCGTGAAACAGTCATTTTTTGGATTTTTTACACCAAATTTGCAACATAGGCTTTTTGAGAGCCCACCTCATGAACACTGGCACTGTCGTTTCGTTACTCAGTCCCAAAAGGTGATTCCATGCAGTGACCGGGAAATCACCTTTCAGGACCAAATAACGCCATGACAGTGGCAGAATTCATGAGAAGGGGTCCCAATAACCCCTTGTTGAAAATTTGGTGCTACAATTCCCAAAAATGGGCGAGATATGCACCAAAGTTGAAAAAACCCTATTTATGTCATTATACAGCTTACCGGCATTTCTTCAGTTCGCGGTTGGCTTTGAAGAGTGCAGACGTGTTCCCGGTCCACCGAAGATCGTTGCACTGGGCTCCAGAGGTAAGTATGGGGTGAGAGGGTGTGGGAGGCAGGATTCACAGAGGTGGGTGCGGGCTGGGAGGCCACCTAACTCAATGAGGGACTGTTTTCTGTTTTACAGGTTAAAAAATAAAAAATAAAATAAATGAAAACATCGCTGGACTTTTTTATTTTCAGGGCATTTGGCATGCTGGGGTGGTCTCCCAGTGTGCCACCTGAGTGTTTTTGGGGCTGTAGCTGACGGGGGATTGGGCACTCCCATTGGCACATACCGAGGAGGGGGAGAGCCGAGGGGGATTGGGCACCCCCCTCAGCACACAACAAATTGGGAGGGACATTATGCCGATAGGGAGTGGCCTCCCCTGTTGGCAAATTGAACTGGGAAGGGGGGACTGAAGTCGATGGGGATTGGGGCCCCCATCAGCAAAGAAAGACTGTTGGGAGGGTGCATGATGCTGAGGGGGATTGGGCATCCCTTCGCACACAACAAATGGGGAGGGGTTATAGTAGCTGGCGGGGAGTGGGCTCCCCCTTTGGCAAATGAACTGGGTTGAGGCATGCAGACAGCAAGGTACTGCCCTGCAATGACAGGTCACTCCCTCATTGCAGCAGCAGATTTGTTTTAAGGTGGTGGCTCACTGGCTGAACTAGTGTCAGCAGCAGCGTGCCACTGCATTGGGTAAAGGGCCAAGCCTCAAAAGGCACTGGGGCATTGGCCCCACATAGTGCTGCACCTCCAAAATCTCGCTTCTGTCCTAAGTTGTGATGATATGTTTCTTGTGCATGCGCATACAAACATAATAAAATCACTTACTTACCCTCCTGATCCTGTGGTGACCTCCTGGGTGTGGAGACATCTTTTAGGCCACTGAATGCTGTAAATCAACTGGTTAGCAGGTAAACACTTGGTAATTAGTAACTGAGTGTCCAAATGAAGAGTACATCAAGAGAATACAGTTTAATGAAAGTAAAAGCTCATAAGCATATTATTACAAGGAAAAAAATCATAAATCCCAGCCAGGAGGGTTTCAGGTACTTCAAGTCCTACAGGGAGGAATGTTTTTATGAACTTCAACGTCCCATTCTGGGAGGCAGTTTGTCAGGGCACAGGCCCTTTAATCAACACCTTCATATCTTCTGGGCTGTGCACAACCCTGGGGCAGTGGAACATTAACTGTAGCTGTCGGTGTTGTACCCAAATTACTAGACAGGACCAAGCATGCGATATATTTAACTTGGATACTAGGCTGAGATTTCAAAGTGTAGCAGCACTGAAATATAATGTGACTAACAGACATTCTGTCTGGAGGCTACCCGAGGATTCCAAACTTCCAACCATTCCTAGAGTTGATACTCATTCTGCTACCACCCTCCAAGGTAGAGCCCACCATAGCCCAAGGGTTCTTGTACGTTCGACTCTATGGAATTATGGTAGCTAAGTTAGAGGCCCATAAGCCCACATAATCTCCACCTACAGTATTCCAGACTCTTGTCCCATGGGTTAAAAGGACTGATAGGGATTTGCCACACACATTTTACACATGGCTGGAGAGGCCATTACTTCCTGGAGTCACAGTTTTCCACAGCTGTAGCCTCTCACCCTCTCCCAAGACATTGACCCTGTGATGCTGAGGGTCCCAATCCAAATCAATTATACAGCTTCAACATTTTGTGGATTTGCCACATATTTCACATTGGCTGGGAGAGGCATTTACCTTCCACGGGGATCTCAGATGTCACAGCCCCTGCCTCTCACTCTCTCCCATTCTTGACCCCTGTGGTGCAGAAGGTCATTACCAAATTATCCACTCCTCTTGTTACAAGAGATCTCTCCACACAGAGGGAAAGGGAGTACCAAGGCACTTTAATACATTTCCTTTTTAAAGTTCAGAGTAATCACATTTCCATCACATAGGCTGTAAACTTAGCTTTGTGTGTAAAATAACTTTCTTTGAGGATCTACATACAGTGGAGTGACACCCCAGTGGGCTCCATAGTACGCACCATCACCACAATCCCAAGGCTTTATTGGGTTCAATTTCTAGCAAGGCCTCTACTCCTCAAACTACACTGAGTCAGCAACCACACCCCATGATTTATCAGTCATCAGCAGCTGGCCAAACCCCATAAAAACTCCCAGTGAACCCAGCCAGCAGGGAGTCTCCAGGCTGGCTACAGATAACCCTTTTAGGTCTGTTAACATACTGGGTGGCTGAAACCAACTGGGTGTTACACTTGGGGGGTGATGCTCCTCTTGCATGGTTGCAACTTGATGGGGACTGGCAGATAAGGGGGCTCCATTGTGATATGGAACAAAAAGGACTATCAGAATGAGATACTGAGTCAGATAAACAATCCTGAATTTTACAAAACACTTGAGATGGATCTGACAGATATGTTCAAGAAAAATATTGACATAATTTTACATGATGCACTCATGGGTGGCATCATGAATCAAGAAACTTTTGATGTTTTGTGTGTCCCACATCCAATCAAGGCAGTACTCTACAGACTGCCCAAGATACACAAAAGCCTACCAAAACCACCAGCAAGACCAGTTGTGGCCAGTATTGGATCACTGACTGAACCTTTGGCCCAATTCATTGATGGCCACATAAAATTCTATTGCCCAGGAAACAAGATCTTATCTCAGGGACACAACACACCTATTGAACATTCTTAAAGACATTGAAATACAATCTGATCACTATTTAGTGTCAATGGATGTTCGAGCACTCTATACAAACATCCCTAATGATGGGGGACTACATGCACTCAGGGAAACCCTGTATGAATCCAGTAACTATAGTCCTATACTAGTGGAATTTTTGATTGCCCTGACATAAAAAGTGTTGAACTATAACATTTTTCTTTTCAAAGACAGGATGTACTTGCAGACAAAGGGGATGGCTATGAGGGCAGCCATGGCCCCAATTATGCCATTATATATATATATATATATATATATATATACACACACACACATATATACATATACACACACATACATACATGGCATACATAGATACATAGACAGTGTCGGCAGATAAGGGCCTATGGCCCACCCAGTCTGCCCATTTGAGCTTGTAAGTTCAGTTTGTTTTCCTAGAAGTCTGTTTCCCTTACCCTGACCTCTAGAATTCCTTTATGTCTATCCCATGCATTCTTAAATCCCGTGATTGTTTCAGCTCCCACCACTTCCTCTGGCAGGGTGTTCCACTTGTCCACCACCTGCTCTGTGAAGAAATTCTTTCTCATGTTTCCTCTGAATCGCCCTCCTCCAACTTCATCCCATGCCTCTAGTCCTGGAACATCTTTTTCGCTTAAAATAGTGTTTTCCTGCACTCTGTTTCTCCCTGTAAGATACTTGTATGTCTCTATCATATCCCTCTCTCCCTCCTTCCAGGGAGTACATGTTCAGTTCCTTCAACCTGTCTTCATAGGACTTGTGATGCAATCCATGCACCATCTTTGTTGCCCTCCTCTGAACCTTCTCTACCCTGTCTACGCCCACGTAGGTATGGTCTCCAGAACTGTACACTGTACTCCAGGTGGGGCCTCACTAGTGTCTTGTATAGAGGAATTATGACCTCCCTTTTCCTGCTGGTGATGCCCCTGCCTATACATCCCAGCATCCTATTTACTTTACCTGATGCCTTGTCACACTGTTTCCCTACCTTTAGGTCATCAGAGATGACAACCCCAAGATCCCTTTCCTGCTTGGTGCATGCTATATCCTCACCCCCCAACTGATATATTGTGCCAGGGTTTTTGTGCCCCATATGCATTATCTTGCACTTCTTGGCATTGAATTTCAACTGCCAAACCCTTGACCATTCTTCAAGTTTCTGCAGGTCCCTTCTCATTCTGTCTACACCTCTGGTGTGTCTACTCTGTTACAGAGCTTTGTGTCATCAGCGAACAGTGAAATTCTGCCTCTAGATCCTGGTCAATGTCACTGATGAAGATGTTGAATAGGACCGGTCCCAGCACTGATCCCTGTGGTACCCACTGGTCACTCTTCCTCTGTGGAGTGACAGCCATTTACCACCACCCTCTGTGTCCTGCCACCCAGCCAGTTACCTACCCACCACACTACTGTCCTGCCCACACCCATATTCCCCAGTTTGTGTAATAGTCTCTATGTGGCACAGTGTCAAAGGCCTTGCTGAAGTCCAGATAGGCCATGTCCACTGCCCTCCCCTGATCCACCTCCCTAGTCACCCAGTCAAAAATTCAATGAGATTGGTCTGACATGACCTCCTGGTGAAACCATGCTGCCTTGGGTCCTGTAGTCCATTGACAACCAGATGTTCCACCAATCTCTCCTTCAGAAGTGCTTCCATGATCTTTCCCACTACCAAGGTGAGGCTGTCTGGTCTGTAGTTCCCTGCTTCCTCTTTGTTCCGCTTTTGTATAAGGGACTACATCTGCTGTCCTCCAGTCTTTGGGTACCTCCCTGTTTCCAGTGATTGGCTAAACAGGATAGCCAGAGGTTCAGCCACCACCTCTCTTAGTTCTTTAAGGACCCTGGGTGCACCCCATCTGGCCCCATTGCTTTGTCAACTCTTATTACTTCCAGTTCCTTCAGGACCCTTTCTAGTGTAAAGGGACTTGTGTCCATTTCTGCACCATTCTCACCCCTTGTACTCCTTCAGACCCATTACCCCTTCTTCCTCAGTAAAGACTGAGCAGAAATACCTGTTCAATATGTCAGCTTTACTGTTGTCATCCTCCACGCACTCCCATCCTCCCCTTCAGTCTCACTATCCCTCCCTTTGTCTTTCTTTTTTTCACTTATGTACCTGTAAAAGGTTTTGTCCCCTTAACCACTGATTTTGCAATGTGTTCTTCTGTCTGAGCTTTGGCTTCCTTACTGACTTCCCTGCCTCCCTTTGTTTCTCCTGGTACTTCTCCCTATCCCTTCTGCCTGTGTCTTTTTGTATTGCCTGAATGCTATCTTTTGGCTTTCACTTTTGCTACCTCTTTGGAAAACCATAATGGTCTCCTCTTCCTCTTCCTCTTGCTAACCTGCTTAATGCATAATTCTGTTGTTCTTATAATCCCCATTTTAAATACTGCCCACTGTTCTTCAACCCCTGATTCCTGTCCCATTCCCCTTAATGCCTCTTTCAAGTATTTCCCCATTTTCCCAAAGTCTGCCCCCCTAAAATCCAGGATACGTGTTTTTGTGTGGTTTGGTTCTGCTCTTTCTGTGATTTCAAACCATAATGACTGGTGGTCACTATTACCCAGGTGCTCCCCCACTGTTACCCCCATCACACTGTCCCTCTTTGTGAGCAGAAGGTCCAGTATTGCCTTCTGCCGAGTTGGTTCCATGACCAGTTGCTTGAGGAAGGCACCCTGAAGGGAGTCCAGGATAAATCTGCTCCTAGTTGATGCTGCTGCTGGGATGCTCCAGTCCACGTCTGGAATATTGAAGTCTCCAACCAGTACTACCTCACTCTTGTCTGCCATCCTTTGGATGGCTAGCATCAGCTCCCTATCTGTTTCTTCCTCCTGGGCTGGTGGTCTATAGACCACACCTGTGCGGATGGCTGGCCCCATTTTCCTTTCTAGCTTAACCCACAGTATCTCTCCCCCATTTTGTTCCTCCTCCTGGATCTCTGTGGCCCTTATGTCATTTTTCACATACAGTGCCACTCCTCCTCCCTTCCTGCCTGCTCTGTCTCTTCTGAATATGTTGTAGCCAGGTATGGCCATCTCCCAGTCATGGTTATCATTACACCAGCATATTGGGAGACGGAATACCTATACAATGATCGCAACCCATTTTTTGATAAAATCAACATCTATAAATGATACATTGATGACCTGTTTCTTATTTGGAAAGGTATACCTTCAAAGCTACATGTCTTTGTCCAATATTTGGGAAATACCAACCCACATGTAAAATTTGAATTGACCTTTGACCGCCATCAAATTCACTTGCTGGATCTCACTATTGAAAAAACTTGTGATGGGGAGATTGTTACTACACTTTACAGAAAGCAAACAGAATGAAATTTCATCTTATACTTTTCCAGTTTCTGTCCAAAACACATCACAAGAAATATACCAGTTGGCCAACTTACGAGATCCAAGCGAAATTGTACATTGCAAAGTGATTACCAGAACCATGCAAAGATTCTGATCGAAAGACTTGAAACTTGTGGCTATATTGAAAAGGTCATACTTGAAGCAAAAAACAAAGCAGATGGCTTGGACAGAGAAATGCTTCTCATAAAAAGCAAAAGGAATGAGAAACAGAATCCTTCTAGTGACAACACCCCTGTCTTCATGGCTACATTCACGCCACAGGCCAACACAGTGAAAACATTTTGGAAAGAAATTGGCATATTCTAACAACAGAAAAAAGTTGACACCATATGTTCAAACAACTCCAAGAATGGTGTTTAAAAGAGGACAAAACATCAGAGACATTCTGGTACATAGTAACTATTGGGAAAAAGGAACAGGAAGAAGTACCACACAACATCTACCTGCGGGTACACATAAATGCAACAACTGTACATTCTGTAAATACATCAAACCAGGTGCCTTGTTTACAAATCCTGTCACCAGAATACAATATAATATAAAAGAATTTGTCACATATAACTCCACGGACATCATTTACTTGGCACCATGTGAAGCCTGTCTGGCATTTTATGTTGGAAAAACAAGACGGTAACTAAAAGAAAGAATTGGTCAGTACATCAGGATTGCGCTTGAAACAGGATGGCATTTGTGCTTGGCCCAGCATTCTGAACAAAAGGAAAAAAATCACATCTTTTCTTCCAGGTTATTGAAAAGGTTTTCCCAACAATCAGGGAAGGAAGCATTGATTCTAAACTGTTACAACAGGAAACCTTTGGGCAATACAAACTGAAATCTTATGACTGGCTGACTAAACAAACATTTCCAACTGTCACTTTTTATAGAATTCATAATAATTTAACCTTGCTTTTCAAATACAGAAATTCATGAAGTGTGTTCATTATGGATGGTTCATGAAACATTAGTTACATATGAGATATCTTAAACATTAATAATGTATCCCTCTTCTGAGTCCACAGTTTGTTGAACTTAAATAGGTTATATAGCTAAGATAGTTAACATAGAGTACATTATAAACTTACTATATGGCTGAAGTTAAGGAATATTTTGAACTATGTATTAAACACTTTTAAATGCTGGAACATATACCAGTCTGTATAAAAATATCTATTTATAGCCTCTTATCCAAGTTGATACTTGACAATCACTGTTTCTCCACCCCCATTACCACCTTTCTCTATATCTATATACTACATGTTTACCATAACCTTTTCCTTTTTTCTATTTCTACTTCTCCATCTTTTCCTGCCTCTTCTTCTCACTATATGAGATATTATAAACTTTAATATTATATATGCCAATCAGCCAATACATATACATATATTTATATATATATATATATATATATATATATACACACACACACACACACTTTAGCATTATTCAGCAGCACTAGTCCATTTTATTTAATTATTCTTTACACATTTGTGCTTGGGATGTAGTTTTGAGTGTATTTATGGTGCTCTCAACTGTTATACTGCATTGTCACTTTTCAAGCTGCACTGTCACTTTAACCCTTTTGTTTTATTGAGCACTTACTATTAGCACTCACATAGCCTTTGAGAAAGTGCAAAGATTTGCACGAAAATGTTTGGCTCAGTTTCCTTTAGGGAGGAGTCTTATATATCTGTTTGTACTATTGGATTAAATATAGAGAGAATAGTGCATAGGAACCATGCGCCAGCCAGCCTATTGTACCACAGAGGGTTCGATTTACCTCAGACCTCGAGAAAAGCTTGAGAGGAACATGGTAATCAGAACCCGAAGTGGTACAATAGGTTAGATGTATGAGGTCTCTATGCGCTATTTTTATAGGTATAGTCCCATTGTCACACGGTTTTAATTTTTAAAATAGAAAAAGTTTGTTACTCCATCCTGCTGTTCAAGTCAGGCATGCTTGCTAGGTGGTGTGCATGGTTGCCAGGAACAGATGTTACATTGTTTAATGAGCAGCCTTCTATTGGCTGTCATTCTGGTGTGGGAGGGATTTTCAAAAAAATAACATGGCGGTCAGAGTTCTCTTAAGCTAGTGGGAGTTGGTTTGGGATCTTCGGTCATTGTTTTTGTTAAAACTAAAATATCTGGTTGATCCTGCCTTATCACAATATCTGGTTGATCCTGCATCTTTTGAGGCTGTGATGCGACTGCTTCTACTGCCACTGCTGGGAGTGTGGAGCCTGCCGCTTCCGCTGAGTAAAGGTAGGAGACTGAGCACGTGGAACCTCTAGAGGTTTTCAAAACATTGTTCTGCTGCAGTAGGGTACAATCGCATTCTATGACCTTTGAACTGCAGCAGAACAACATTTTTGGAACCTCCAGTTTCCATGCACAATAAGGGTCCACTATACACTATAAAGAAATCTCTTTTTTGGATTATCTGCATCAGCCTGGAATCCTTGAACTTGTGCTGTTGGTAATGGAGGACTGAGTAGCTGGAGCTCTGTGCTCTGTAAGTACTGTTTACTTTACTCTGGCACCAATCCATTTATGTATTGCAGCTGCCTCTTGGTCGCTATACACCTGTCAGTGCAACAGTGGCACTACTGTTCATGATGCCAGCATCCCCCTTTCTGGAACAAGCGTGGGTCATTGGCGGCTGGCTGAGAGAGGTAGAATTGAGTACCCCAATGCCTTTTCTCTTCCCTTGTGCTACCCCTGCTCCAGTCTAGGGATATAATTCCTGACTTGTTCCATGGGCACAGAGCCTATGAAAAAATAAAGTCACTTACTTACCCTCCTGAGCCTGTGGTCACCTCCTGGGTGTGGAGACATTTTCAGGGTCACTGAATGCTGCAAATAAGTTGGTTACCAGGTAAACACTTGGTAATTAGTAACTGAATGTCCAAATCAAGTGTACAGTTCAAGATAATACAGTTTCATGAAAGTAAAAGCTCACAGCAGCCGGTTGCACAAAACCTGACTTAAAATTAGCCTAAATATATTGTCTTAGGACTTAAAAATGGTCTTGTCTAAGTCTCGGAGGTGAGACTGTTGCACAAACAAAAAAATGACTTGACTTACATAAGACAGGTTTTAGCCTGATGTTGCCTAGCAACACAGACAATACTTTAAACTGGTCTTAACTGTACTCCACTGAAGGAAAAAAAAAGATGGCTACCAACAACACGATTAGAGAGGTATATTGATACAGTCCTAAGCAGATTAAAACAGTTTAAGTGTTATAGAAGAAATTGTTATTATGTGGTACATTACTAGTGATAGATGTTTTTAAACTTTATAGTTATTTTTTGCCTATTTTGTGTATCCTTTTTAATGTTATTCCCAATACAGAGGCTGGCCTGGGATCACCTGTAGGACATTTCAGATGTAGTTGCTTGTCTTGTGGCTTTTTTATGGGCCCTTATGTCCCTGTGTAGCACTCTGCCCCCCCTTCCTTCTCATACTCAGTCACCTATATACACATTCCAATACTTAAAAAGTTCACCCCTGTTATACACAGTGCCTCCCATATTCGGCCCTCCACAATCTTATACTTGGTGACTCCCCCGTATTCAACCACAAACAGTGTAGTTTCTCTTGTTGCCCCCCCCCCCCAATTATCTCTTCTCATTATTGCATCTGTTGTAAAAGTTACTAGGAAGCTTAGCTGGAAACCCCTACAGGGTCATTTCTCTATTAGCCATTGTGTGGCTCATCTTTTAGCAGTTTTCTGATGCCTTCCACTCCGATTGGGAGCCTGTTACAGAAGCATTGCTGCTCACTGCATGGAAGCCCTCCTGCTCCTAAATACCCATTTTATTTGCCGCCGGAGCTGCTGCTGCTCTGGTGGTTGCAGGGAGATGCTACTGCATCAGCATCTTCCATCTCCACATGATGCTTTTTTCCCCAGCTCCCAGTCACATGGAGCAGGCCAAAGCCTGAGCTCTGTATGGGTTGGGAGTAGAAGCCCTGCCCAATAGTGCTGTCGCTCGCTCTACTGCAGCAGTACCCACAGCTTATTCTCTTCTAGCTGCCTGTCCTAATGTGGAATAGAGTGGTACAAGTAGGCTTGCAAAATGCGGGGCACTATCAAAAAAAGAACATTGTATAAATGTGAGTACAGTTCGCAAAGTTTGCTGTTAATTTAATATACAATTTTCACTCTCATTGAGGGATATTTGCATTTAAACTTCACTGAATGTGAAACAGAATGACCTTCATGTGGAACAGGGGGCTTTGATTAAGTAAAATGAGGAACAGTTCTCATAATTATGTGAGACAGTTGAAGGTATGCTAGCCATAGCTCCCCGCCCCACCCACACTAGACAGCAGGAAAAGATTTTCAATTTGTTTGAATACATTGGCCACTAGAAATCAATAACACCTAGTGTAAATCTAGCCCTGGATCACCAATGATAAATTATTTCAATAATGCTGTGCAACAAGTACAAAGATTACCCACTCCATACTACTTATTATTACTGCAAGAAGCCCATCTAGGTGGCAGTCTGTGGTTTTCTGAATCTTCCACACTCAACAACACTTTCTCATCTCTTTTCATCTTATCTGTTTACAATTTTTTTATTTCTACATTTCTGCCTTCCTAAATCCTAATTTGTCTTAACTATAACAAAGCCCTGTTTACACCACTCTATTTGTAGCGCATTAACCCATGCACAGAGGTTAATGTGCTGCAAATGTCACCATGTGGACACTCACGGCCCACCTCATGATGCCTTCGTCCACATTTTGGAGCAATGTAGGACAGGGTATTAGTTTCAGATCAAACGCATCTCCCATGAATGTAAACGTGATTGTGTGCTCACTCCTGTCCTGCATGTTCACGCTCTGAATCTCAGAAGAGTAGCTGCTTGACTTGCAGTGGAGCTATATGGCAAGCTCTCAGATACTGCGCTCCTGCTTCCAAATTCCTCGGGGCAATTATATTTGCCATCGGAGTGGCAGCTCTGGTAGATACAGAGACGGTGCACTTGTACTGCCCCCATGGCATCTCTTGCTCACAGGGAGCAGGCCAAAGCCTGAGATCCCTACAGGTTAGAGTAGTAAGTGCAGCCTTGCATTTTCTCTTTTATTGCATGCATTGGTGCTACCAGCAGCAGCCCCTGAAAAGATTTTATTGGTACAGCAGGATGGACACATGTTTATAGCTCAGAAAGTGCAGATCATGGCAGCCTCAATGTACTGTATTTCATAACCTGCAAATTGTTTGTCTGCTAACATGCCCACCCTCCCCCATACTGCTCAGTATGCTTCTTCTGGTGAAACTTTCAAGTAAGTAAATAAATAAATAATAAATGGCATATTACATTGCAATCATATTGCATGAAGTGTGTAAGGAAGTTTATAGAGCTTTCTAGTTTATAGACAGTGATTGGAAAACTGTATTATAGTCAAATTTATTTACAGAAAGAAAATAAAAAATAATTTATGTACCTATGCATCTCAGCCCATAATTAATGTGAGTGCTGGTTGCTGTTATGGCTGTTTGATTAAATTATTTCTATTAAGTGTTGTTTTATTTTAAATAATATTTTGGTTATAGATGATTAACTGAGCCAGAATTCTCTAATGAAGAGGTATTCCCCGAAATGCTGGAGCTATTGTGGGAAAAAGGTTTTTTTTAGGTATATCAGGGAAAGAAGGAGAGTAAAAGGGCAGGTTGGTAGGTTGAGGTTCAGGGAAGGAGTGGGCTGAGGAGGCAGGGAACAGGTAGAGGTACTCAATGAGTACTTTGCATCGGTCTTCCCTGGTGAGGAGGTTAGTTGCGCATGTGCGAGGGTTAAATGCTGAGGTGGCCAGGGATTTGAACACGTTGTTGTACCTGTTGGTGCTATTGGGACTAAGAAGGTAGCACATTGTGGGGGCAAGACAGGCTGTGTCTGCAGCAATGATGGGATTCAAGGACTTTGTCATCCCTGTTGGCAGGGTGTGTGAAGACATCAAGTCCCTACAAAAGGAAAAAGCCCCGGATCTGGATGATAGCCACCCTAGGGTGCTTTGGGAGTTAGCAGACATCCTGGCTGCACCCCTGGCAGCCCTCTTTAATTCTTCCCTCCAGAGTGGATGTGTGCCTCATGACTGGAGGGTGGCACACATTGTGCCCATCCACAAGGGTGGCACAAGAGAGGAGCTGGGGAATTACACGCCTGTCAGCCTAATATTGGTGGTGGGAAAGTTGATGGAGGCCATCCTTAAGGAGAGGTTGTGGGCATTCTTGGATGAAAGGGATACCTGGATGATCCCCAGCATGGCTTTGTCCCAGGCAGCTCATGTCAGACTAACCTTGAGCAGTTCTATGACTGGGTGATGATGGCACTGGACCAGGTGAGGCCAATGGATGTCATATTTTGATTTCAGCAAGGCATTTGACCTGTACCTCATGCTGGACTACTGGAAAAGCTGGGGTGGGAATGCTGACGGTCAGATGGATTGGAAAATGGCTATCTGGACGTACCCAGAGGGTCATGGGGGGAGTCTCATCTCCAGAATGGTCATTAGTGGGTTCCACATGGATCAGTTCTGGGCCTGCTCCTCTTTAATGCTTACATCTCTGACATCAGTAAAGGAATCTGGAGTGAACTGAGCCTCTTTGCAGATTACTCAAACTGGGGGTGGTGGTGGATTGGGTGGAATAGATTATTCTGCAGGAGGATCTGGTGGCTCTGGAGAGGTGGGCACATTCCTAGGGGCTCAAGTTTAACTTGTGGAAATGTGGGTCCTTCACCTGGGACCCAAAACCCTACCCATGAGTACACCCTGGGAGGGGTTACACTGCAGTCTTCAAATGGGAGAGGGACCTGGGAGTGGTAGTGGACATCAGAATGAATAACTGAGCAATGTAGGTGGACTGTGGCCAGGGCAAATAAGATGCTGGGTGCATTGATAGGGGATAACATCCAGGAGCAGGGAGGTGATTCCCTGTACAATGGACTGGTTAGACTGCACCTTGAATACTGCATGCAGTTTTGCATCCCCACTTGAAAAAGGACATTGCCCTCCTGGAGAGGGTTCAGAGGAGGGCAACTAAAATGATATGAGGTATGGGTGACATGTCCTATGTGCAGAGACTCGAGGAGCTCAGCCTTTATTCACTAGAGGAAAGGAGGGATGGGGATATGACTGAGGTCTTCAAGTATCTAAAAGGGGTAAATAGAGTTAGGATGGAAAAGGTTTTTCAGAGGAGGGAGGGTGTGGTCACTAGGGGGCATAGTTGGAAGCTGGAGGGGAGACTCGGGGGAGAAGGAGGTGTTATTTCACTGAGATGGTTTTGGAACCATGGAATACGATACCTGATGAGCTGGTGGCTACAGTTTCTGTGGAGGGGTTCAAGAGAGGCTGGATCAGGTATCGGGGGAAGGTGAAACTGAGTATTTGCCAACCATGGGGGGGTGAGATCCTGACTGGGGAGGGGTTGGTCAGGTGGGGGGGGTATTGCAGGTGAAGTCGGTGCCCCTCAGGGGTACTGACTCTTGAGCAGACATGACAGACCGTGAGGCCTAATCTGATGGCATCTTAGTATGTTAGTATTTCTGGTTGGATTAATGTTTGAATTAATAAATTGTTTCTATTCGGATTTTGAGTTTGGTGAGTGGGCTTGATTGATCCAATCTGTGTTTGAGTAGTTTCAGGGCTTGATTGGCTGTAGCTCCTCCCATATGAAATGTTTTTTGCCTTGTAAGCTGTGCCAGACCTTCCTTCATTAAACAAATACCTCTCAACATTTCACCCCCAAATGTAACAGGGTATACCTTAAAATGTGGTACAAGTAGGCAAAATTGTTTCTTGCCTACTGCTCATTGTACTGTACTTATAGTGTACTTCTGTGCCATTGTACGTGTCCCGGGTCGTGCCTGAAAATGGTCACTGGGATCAGTGCACTTACCTGGTTACTAAAGTCATACATAAATAAATAAAATGTGGGACACTATCAAATCTTTAACATGAAGTTCAGAACACTGAATAAATATGAATGAAGTTCACAAAATGTGCTGTTTTTTTCCAGTGAGGATTTATACTCCTTTGGTGGGTCAGAGCTATGTGTCCGCCAACCTGCTGGACTCAGGGATCTTTCGGAGCTTCTAATGCTAAGCGTGTCCTGGCGGACCCCCTGGAGCCAGCTTGGAGGCTTAATCCTGCCATGGCCCCTGACTTTTTTCCTCCTGGTTTTCTCCTCGTTACCCAAGGACCCAGACAGAGAGATGCATGCGCGTGGAGGTGCGCCTGCGCCCTCTTGCTCTGGTGACAGCCTCTTCCCTTACTCCACTGGCCTTGTGCCCTGGCTCTTTCAACTATGCTGCATCCTGGCCTCCACCATGAGAGACACCCAAGAGCTAATGGAAGCACAGATACCTCCCAAGAGAGGAGAACTACAAGCCAACAGCTCAATCCTGCACCACACCCTCCCTCCCTCCTGTACAGACCTCCAACGACATGGCAAGAGGTGAGAGGTCTAGTGCCTCAGCCCTCTGCGCCACCAGGTCGGCAACGAAATGTGCTGTTATTTTAATAATACATTTTCAGTCATTGTTAGATATCTTTGCATTAAAACTTTAACTCTGGATATGGTACAGATCCTCTCTATATGGAACAGAGGGCTTTGATGAGGTAAATTGGGGAACTGCTCATAATTACATGGAACAGTTGAAGGTATGCCTACACAATATTGGGACCATTGACCCCATCACCAGAGCTACTACTTATAATTACTGGCAAGTAGGTCGCCAAGGACGGTTGTTTTTTGAGTCACCCCCAAACAAACACCATCTCTCCTCTTTTCCTATCTGTTTACTGATTTTCTATCTTTCCCTATATTTCAGTCTTCCTAATCAGCCTTAACTGCTGCTTTTTGTCTAAAACTCATTTATTTAACGCCTGTGTTGTCCTAATTCTCCTTTGAATCTGTCCACTCTCTGTCTCTTCTCTCATTACTGTAGTTTCTCCATATTAACCTGTTTGTCTATCTTCTTTAATAGGTCTGGCAAGATGCTGACTGCTTCCCTATCAGAGAAGTATTACTCTATGTCTAACCTAACCTGTCCTTCCTATTTACTCCTAAGAACTATGGATCCTTTGTGACTTCTGTTCTCTATTTTATTTTACAGGTCAAATGTACTTCGTACCTTCAAGTCCTACTTCTGGCTCTCTAGCACCCAGGTAAGAGACCCTCACATATTGCCTACATTTGATGGGTTTACTGTCATGATTTGGTCGTGTCCGTTACAGTTTGTATAAGGTAACACAAACTGCAGCATTTTCTTTTTCCATAAAGTCTTTTGCCTTGGCGGTTCATGCTGATAGGCTCTCAGCCCTGTTCCCACCTCTTCCATCTGGCACTCACCTTCTCCAGACTGCTGAACCCAAAGTCATCCCATGGACTGCCCCCTCAGTAGGGCTGAGAAGGAGAGGGCTATCATCCCCCATGCAGTGACTCCCATCCAGAACTGTGCTGGTGTTCCAGGTGGTGGCATGGAATGAAGCTTGGTGAGCAGAGTTTTATGAAGCATGTGTCAACCATTTTTCCATTTTCTCTTAGATCCCCTGCCGTGGTAACACACAAGTGTGCATGCATGGTAGCACACACATGCTATGGAACCATGGTCCATCCCTTCGATGTCACTCATGCTTCTAGCACTACTCCCAGCTTCACCTGTGGCAGCCAGTTGCTGAGTGAGCATACCCCACCCCAGGAGAGGAGAGCTGTCTGACATTTGCTCAGTCCTCTTGCCCCTCCCTTCCCATGGCAACTCCTCAGCAACTTGAGCATGTTCCTGAACTTGGGTCACCAACTTGGTGGGATGGCATGAGAAACTATATGAGGACAGGCTGTGGGAACTCAGCATGTAGTCCCTGGAGGAGAGAGAGAGAGAAATCTTGAGGGACATGATTGAGACTGTAGGTACCTCACAGGGGTAAACAGGATGCAGGAGGGAATTTCTTCAGAGAAGCAGGAGTACCGGAACACGGAGGCATGCAAAGAAGCTTGAGCGGGGGAGTTTAAAAATGATGTGAGGAAATACTACTACACAGAAAGGATGTGTGGATGCCTGGAACAGCCTGCCATAGAAGGTGGAGGGGTTAAGACAGTGGGGATCTTCAAGCATGCATGGGGTAAGCACATGGACATAAGAAGTTGAGGAAAGGGAAGAGGGCTAGGACTGTGCGGAATTTTCAAATTCTGACAGAACACAATTTAGTGGAATTTTTGAAATTCTGCCATAATTCAACTGAATTGCTCTCCCCCATTCCACCCCGTGCCAGCTCCCCGGCAACCCAAGGTCATTCCCAAACCCAGGTCGTTGGTGCAGTGCAATGTAAGGTGTCCAATGCCTCAGCCCTCAGTGCTATCGGGCCAGCCTACACAATGATTTTCTGCTGGACAAAATGCTATTCCGCAGATTGCAGTAGGCAGAATTCCATAGAAGAATCAGCGAAATTCCAGTCAAAATTTCACTGGCAGAATGGACATTCCACACTAATTTTGCCAGCAGAGTTCTGCAGTCCACACAGCATTACAGATGGGAGGGACACCTGAGACTGATTAGGGTCCAAGAAGTAGTAATAAGCAAGCAAATAAAGCAGACTAGATGGGCCTACCTGTCCTTTTTCTGTCATCAAATTCTATGTTTCTGTATTTATAGAGTACATGGATATAGATGAGTGGGACCCTTCTACACCAGTAGTGCATATTCTACTCCCCCTTGCAAAGAAATGCATACAAAATACATGGGTCTCTCGGCAGCAGCCAACTTTTGAAGTGTGAAACAATGAGGTTTTGAAAGTCTTACCAAAGAAGAGACTTGCCTTCGAGATAAAGGACAGGCAAAAACTTGAGACAGTGGGGTCCCTATATCATTCCCTGCCTCCCAGGAGGCCACACTGATATGTAGGAGAGTGCTAAAAGAGCTATATTGCTGCCAAATGAAGACATACAGCAGACACACCAAGATAAAATGAAATAATTTTTATTATGCAGGCGTGACAAACAATGTGATGCATGCAATCATTACTTGATTGTAAGTTTCCTGTTAAAACCTTTTGGTTCTTCTGATGTCCAAACACTGAGGTTTAACAAACCTGGAGAGGCTGGAAAGGTGGTCTAACACCTGGAAATTGAAGTTTAATTCACAAAAGTGCTCACTGATGCACCTGGGGAGGAAGAATAGGAGGAAAACTTACTCCCTTGGGCGGTTGGTGATTAAGGAAAAGGAAACAGAAAGGGACTTGGGGATTATGGTATCGCGTGACCTCAAGGTGGGCAGCCAGTGTAGCAGGGCAGTGGGAAAGGCAAATGGAATGTTGGCCTGCATTGCGAGGGGTTTTAATAGCAGGAAGAGGGAGGTACTAATGCCATTATACAGAACCATTGTCAGGCCGCATCTGGAGTATGGGGTGCAGTTCTGGATGCCTCACCTATGAAGAGATGTTGAGCTGATGGAGAGGGTGCAGAGAAGGGCAACCAATATGGTACGAGGGATGCAGGATGTACCCTATGAGAGAAGATTAAGAGGGCTGAATTTGTACCATCTGGAGACTTGGGGGGGGCATGATTGAGACCTTTGAGTATCTGAAGGGAATAAATAAGGTAGAGGGTAACAGCTTGTTCAAATTGAAGAAGGGAGCGAACACGAGGGGACATAGCCTCAAACTGGAAGGTGGGCAATACAGAGGTAATGTCAGGGGCAGTTTTTCATGGAGAGGGTGGTGGAGGCCTGGAACAAGCTGCCGGAGGAGGTAGTGGCAGCTGAAACGGTGGAGGGGTTCAAGAGGGCTTGGGATAGATTTGAGGGGTTGGGAAAAGAGGGTGGAAGCATAACAGAAGGGGGAGGTAGGGTGTTGGGCAGACTAGATGGGCCGTGGTGCCTTTCTCTTCCATCACATTTCTGTGTATTCTGTGTATTATAAAACATAACACGTGTAGTGTCTTAGCTGTATCACTTGCCCATCTCAGCATTTAACTGTCCTGTGGTGGAGGCCCATTGCTAGTGTAAACTCCGAGAAGCTTCAAAGGATAGAAACTGCAGTTTTGCAGTACGTGCTGCAATGCTCAAGCACTGGCGTACCACAGTGGCCAGGGAGATTGAGAAGAAAAAACAGAAAACTGGCAGCCAGGCAGGCTTGATGAGCCCTGATGGCTTTCCCTTGGTCCAAACCGCAACAGAATTAAGTGTAAGATGGTGGGATACTGGGAGTAGCTGAAGTTTTGGTAGGGATAACATTGAGACATACTTCAGAGAATGGAACCTGGGGGACAAAGAGGTTGAAGGAAGGAACGGATCAGGGGTCAGGTTTGTGGAACTTGGGGGAGGAGACAGAGTAAAGGGTGCGACAGGAGGGGGGACAGTGGAAGTATAATGAGTGGGAGATAGGTGGAGGGAGGTGGATGGGGACACAAAGAGGAAAGGAGAGTTGGGTGTAACAACTGCAGAGTGGCCATATTCATGAGTACCCTGTGGAGACTGAGGGAGTGCCCAATTTGCCAAAGGCTAGGGAGACTGGAGAAGGAGTTATCATGACTAAAGGGAGAAATGGCTTGCCTAAAAGGCAATATGCCATGGCCAAGAAGAGGTACTGAAAGGAGAAACTCGGAGGGCAGCCTGGTAGGGGATAGGAGGCAGGATGAAGGAAGAAGCAGGGGATGGAGAGTGCAGACCACATGGGGGTCTGGGGGCTGGTGCCAGTGCTGGGGACAGGGGCACTACGGGTGTCAGCACAAATGATCTTGGATACGCACCAGGCACAAACAGGTATTGGCCATTAGCTGAGATGATAGGGAGGGTGGGGAGGAAGAGAAGGAGCTTCCAACAGTATTGAAGGGGAAAAGGACAGAGGAAGGGGGGCATGGAGGAGAAAAAGGGGGCATGGGGAAAATACAGATAGAAGGGTGAGTGCTGATGTGAGAGGAAAAACAAGGGCAGACAGAGGGAATAAAGTGCAGAAGGTGGAAGGAGCAAGGAGATAGAGGGGGCAGGAGGTAACGAAGGAAGCAGAGGGGGAATATGAGGGAATCGTAATGTAGGGGGACTGGTCCAGTAGCTGCTGGACAGAGATGTGTCGCTGTCCATGGCAGGGATGGGGATGGAAGAAAGGAGCAAACTGAGGGGGGTGTGGAGAAGGAGGGGTGACAGTGACAGGTGATTCTATACTGAAGGGGATCAGGTGGGGGGAAGGGGGAAGACTCAGTCAGATATGGGTGGAGACTGTACCAGGTTTGACAGCAGACAAGGCAGGACAGGCTGTGAATAAGAACACTAGGGGAGAAGAAAGAAGACTCAAGTAGTAGTACTGTAGGCACAAAATGACATGGGGGTTGTACGATTGAGGAGGTAAAGAGAAGATTTGAAGAACTGGTGAAATTATGCTCGGAAATGGAAGCTCTTTTGGCTTCTCTGGAGGAGCTACCAGTTCCAAGGGCTAGCAGTGCAAGAAGGGTTAGAATAGTGGAGTTCAATTCTGGCTGAGGAACACCCTGCAGTATCTCTTGCATCTCAAGTCTGCCCTCCTGAAGTCCATCACTTTTGTTACTGAACCCCCAATGACTCAACTCAAACTGAGTGTGAACCACACCATTTGGTGGTCACTTCCAGCTAGTGGATCCTCCACCCATATTTCCCTCACAGCCTCCCCGTTCGACAGTACCAGGTCTAGTGTGTTACCTAGGAGGTTGGCCCACTGACCAGCTGTGTCAGGAGACCATCCTGGAATGCGTCCAGGAGTACCTGCTCCCTGGCACTGGAGGTAACAGGAGTGCTCCAATCTACCACCTAGCAGATTGAAATCCCCTACCATGACAACACTCCCCTTGCTACATACCCTCCTAATCTGCTCTGCTAACTCCTTGTCCAGTTCCCTTGACTGGGCAGGAGGTCTGTACACCACCCCAGCCTCAACTTTCTACCCTTGTCGTCCATGAGCTGCATCCACAGTGCCTCAGCTCTCCTTCCTCCCCATCATCACTCATGCATCTGATCCCATCCTCACATAGATTGGCACCCTCCCCCCAACCCGCTGGTTCTTCCTGTATATTCTATACCCCAGGACTGCCAGATCCCAATCCTGGTGTTGAGTGGCCCACGTCTTGGTTATTGCTGCGACGTCCACATTCCACTCAACTAAGAGTGCCTGAAGCTCAGCTATATTATTACACAGATTCCTCGCATTTAGGGAGACCACCCTCTACCCATTCCCATCCATCCCCCCTCTTGGCCCCTTGCACTGCCCTCCTTCCTTCTGCAACCCCCTGCCTTGCCTTCACTATTTTCCTGGGGGGGACAGCTTATTTGGCTCCCCATTCTGGTCACCCGGCATGATGGCCACACACTTGCCCCCCCCCCATCTAGTTTAAATACCACTTTGAAACTATATGTTCTTCCAAATTTCTCTTTAACATCCCCTTACCCGCCCCACTCAGGTGTAGCTCATCCTCAGCTTCACAGTTCTGTCATTCTATGTCTCCCCCATCCTCCAACCAGCCTATATACTTGTGCATACACTACTCCCTCAGTAGAGGCTATGGAGGCTTGCACCAGGACTTAAAGCAAGAAGAGCAGAGACAAAAAGCCAAGCTGGCTGAACAGCAGCATGATGGAGAGGGTGAAGGCAAAGAGGGCTGCATTTCAGAAATTCAGGAGGACGGGAAGGGGGGGAGGACAGGGAGAAATATGAGAGTTGGTCCAAGCAGGTTACCAAGCGAGTGAGGGAAGCCAAAGCCTCAAGAGCCAAGGTTAGCTCAGGGAATTAAGGGAAGGGAAAAATACTTCTTTAAGTATATCAGGTGAAAAAAGGAAGTGCAAGGACAACATAGTGAAGATAAAGAGGGGTGGGGAGTGGGTGGAAAAGGGAGCGGAGCAAGCAGAGGCACTGAACAAATACTTTTATTCCATGTTCATGCAGGAGAAGAGAGGTCCACTACCTCCGTGGATGGGGAAGGTGGGGGTAGGGGATGATGGACGAGCAAATTGAGGAGAACAGAGTGTTACAGGGTCTGAGACCACTAAGGGTGGACAAGGACCTGATGGTATTCACCCCAGGGTGCTGAGGGAGATGGCAGAGGTGTTGGCCAGACCACTGGCAGACCTTTTCAGCATCTCCCTGGACATGGGTTATGTGCCCCAGGACTGGAGGGTGGCCCATGTGGTGCCCATTCACAAGAGTAGCCCATGGGACAAATATGGAAACTAGCTGACCAGTCAGTCTAACTTCCATAGTGGGAAAACTTATGGAGGCGATACAGAAGGAGAGACATTTCTGGAGGGAAATGATCTCCAAGATGGGCAACAGCATGAGTTTGTTTCGGGGAGGTCTTGTCAGACCAACCTAGTAGAATATTACTAATGGGTTATAAGGCAGCTGGATAAGTGTCATGCTGTGGACATCCTATATTTGGATTTCAGCAAGGCCTTCATTTCAGTGCCTCACGGGTGGCTAGGGGGAATCTGACGGCCGTAGGAGTTGGAGAGAAACTGGCAAACTGGATAGGGAACTGATTGAGGGGGAGGCAACAATGGGTAGTAGTGGGGGGGAACTCTCAACACATAGGCCAGTGACGAGTGGAGTGCCACAGGGCTCTGTGCTGGGGATAGTACTGTTTTAGCTATTGATTTTGGATATCTCGCATGGAATTAGGAGGAGAATTAGTCTGTTCACAGATGATACTAAGATGAGGGCAGTAGTTGATGAAGGGGACAGGTGCAGGCAACTGCAGGGATCTGACCAAACTAAAGGAGTGGTCGGAGAGGTGACAGCTGGGCTTCAATATAAAGAAGTGCAAGGTTATGCACTTTGGGACAAAGAATCCAAAATACAGAATATTGGTTGGGTGGAGTGAGGCTGAGGGTCACTGAGGAAGAGAAGGACCTTGGGGTGCTGATAACAGGGAGCATGAAGAACTCTGCTCAATGCAGGAAAGCTGCAACTAAGGCTAACAAGATGCTGGGGTGTATTGCAGGGGGATTCATGTCCAGGCACAGGGTAGTGCTACTGCCACTCTACAGGTCATTGGTCAGGCAGCACTCGGAGTACTGTGTGCAGTACTGGCACCCATATCTGAAGTAGGACATTAAAATGCAGGAGGGGTGCAGTGGAGGGTGATGAAAATGTTATGGGGGATGGAGAGCAAAGCCTACGAGGACAGGCTATGCGAGCTGAATATGTACACTCTGAAAGAGAGGAGGAATAGGGGGATATAATTGATACATTCAAGTATTTGAAGGGGATTAACGAAGGTGGTGCAGATGGGTTGTTTAATCTGAGGAAAGGTAGGAACACTATGGGGCATGGGTTTAGATTGAGGGTGACATTTAGGAGAGAGATGAAGAGACCTTACTTCATGGAGAGGGTGGTGTCGAAATGGAACACCCTGCCAGAGGGATGATATCATGTAAGATGGTGGGACGTTTTAAAAGGCACGGGACAGGGAATGAGGGAGGGTCTGGGTGAATAGTGCTGAGAAATGGATAAAAGGACTGAGAATGTCTTGATGGTGGGGGTAGGGCTGGGACAGCTGCAAACTAGGATGCTAGCTGCACACTGAGCAGACTTGGATAGACCTTTGAGGTCTGTTTCTGCTGGCAGATTCATGTGTGGCAGATTCGGATGTGTGTGTTTTTGTGTGTGTGTGTGTGTGTGTGTATGTGTATATATATATATATTAGTATTTATATTATAGTCTTCTTGGTAGCATCAGATGAGATATGGGAAATAGCAGTCCCTTTAACAGGTAATCAGTGCACTCATGTGTATACAGTATATATTTTTTAATATACAATATTAAGAATGGTTACATGCATTAAAGACGCTTTCTTATAAATAACTATGGCAAGGTAAACCTACTTAACAACAAATAAGCCTGGTACGAGGAGGTTTGAATTAAAGTCTTTAAATAAGACCGATGAAATGGAAAACAATTTTTGTGCAACAGGCTTACATTTGTTAAGGCCCCTTGCTTTTGTAAGACCAAAACAAGTCTTAAACATGGACTTAACCATTTTTGCAACCGGCTGCAGGTACTTCAAGTCCTACAGGGAGGAATGTTTTTTTATGAACTTCAACTTCCCATTCTGGGAAGCAGTTTGTCAGGGCACAGGCCCTTTAATCAACATTTTTATATCTTCTGGGGCTGTGCACAACCCTGGGGCAGTGGAACATTAACTGTAGTTGTGGGTATTATACCCAAATTACTAGATAGGACCAAGCATGCGGTAGATTTAACTCAGACACCAGGCTGAGATTTCAAGTGTAGCAGCACTGAAATATAAATGTGACTAACACACATTCTGTCTGGAGGCTACCTGGGGATTCCAACCTTCCAACCATTCCCTAGAGTTGGTACTCACCCTGCTGCCAACCTCCAAGGTATAGCCCACCATAGCCCAAGGGTTCTTGTGTATTCGACTTTGTGGAATTATGGTGGCTAAGTTAGAGGCCCTGAAGCCCACATAATCTCCACCTATTCCAGACTCTTGTCCCATGGGTTTAAAGAACTGATAGGGATTTGCCCCACAGATTACAAATGGCTAGAAAGGTCATCGCCCCTTGGAGCACCAGTTTTCCACAGCTATGGCCTCTCACCCTCTCCCAAGACGTTGACCCTATGATGCATGATGCAGAGGGTCCCAATCCAAATCAATTATACAGCTTCAACATTTTGTGGATTTGCCACATATTTCACATTGGCTGGGAGAGGTAGTTATCTTCCAAAGGAATCTCAGATGCCACAGCCCCTGCCTCTCACCCTCTCCCATTCTTGACCCCTGTGGTGCAGAATGTCATTAACAAATTACCCACTCCTCCCATTACAAGAGAACCCTCCCCGCTACACAGAGCGGGAGGGAGTACCAAGGCACTTTAATACATTTCCTTTTTTAAAGTCCAGAATAATCACATTTCTATCACAGAGGCCTTAAACTTAACTTTGTGTCTAAAATACCGTTCTTGGAGGATCTGCATACAGTTGGGTAACACCCCAGTAGGCTCCATAGTACAGGCCGCCACCACAATCCTAAGGTTTTGTTGGGTTCCACTTCTAGCAAGGCCTCTACTCCTTCAGGTGCAGGCAGCAGCTCTCTCCACCCCTCTCTAAAACCAGACTGGGTCAACAATCACACACCCCATGACTTATCAGTCATCAGCAGCGCACACATCCCATAAAAACTCCCAGAGAACCCAGCCAGCAGGGAGTCTCCAGGCTGACTACAGACAACCCTTTTAGGTCCGTTAACATACTGGGTGGCTGAAACCAACTGGGAGTTTCACTTGGGGGGTGATGCTCCTCTTGCATGGCTGCAACTTGATGGAGACCAGATGGGAGCACAGCTGGGAAGCACAAGACATGGAAGGGGTAGTTTCCAGAGACTAGACATGTGTGCATGCTGTTACACACAGAAACAGACAGAAACACTGAATTTGTCAGCAGAAAAAGGACTACTTGGCCCTCCAAGTCTGCCCAGATGTTCCCTGCCTAATCTGTATCCGCAGACCCTAACTGGTGATAGTGGAGAATACCAGACCACCCGACTTGCGTAGCATAAAGCTTTATTGAATACAGTGCATGCTTGTGCTTGCTGTTAATTTTGTTTTTTGTCAGTTTGCTTGAATTGGGAGGCTTTGCCCCCCACACACATCCCCTTGTTTTTTTAAAGGGGGTGTGTGGGGAGCAAAGCCTCCCAACTCAAATAAACTACTAAAAAATAACTGAAAGGCAGATTTGAGATAGTACCTTAATGTGAACTCTATGTGCTTGTGCTTGCTGTTAACTAAGCAATATACCGCGAGAGGGTGTGGGTGATGCCAGGATTTACCCATGCCAGGTGTGTTGTTTGGTCATGAGGCCGCAGGCCGAGTGGAAACAAGCTCAGGTGATGAGTAAATCTGGCATCACCCACACCCCCGAGTGGCATGTTGTAATTTGTTTATAGAAACAAGAAAAAAGAACATTTTTTTTTCTATTTCTTTTATCCCCCGGCCCTGGCACTGTCACCCAACCAACCACCTACCCAGCAGGCTCGGAGGAACCCCCATCATGACATGTTGTTTTTTATTTTAAATTATTTCATTGATTGTATTGCTTTCGCTGAAAATAGTTCCTTGTTGCTGTGGAAATGGTTCCTAGATTCGATTTCTATGGGCCTGCTAATGGCATAAGACCTCTTTTTCTGTGCCCCAAATGTCTTGCTATTTGTATGTGCTTGTGAATGGAATGGCAGTACCATCATCTCCTATGTTCTCGGTGCCACACACATACTAAGAAAACTCCATACCCGTAGGTTTTGAGGTGGCGCTGAAGCTAGGGAGGTTCGTATACCTCCACCATGTCCCTTTAGCTGATGATATATTTTAGGACTTTGAGGAACTGCAAACAAGGAAACTGGTGCTTAATAAAAATGAGGCGAAAAGTTGTAAAACTCATAGCTGAAAAGCTAAGTCATGATAATGGGCATGTGCTGTTGCATAGGGATGCACAGGGAGAGGCATCACCAGTGGAAAACAGGAAGTTGTTATCCCCTGTACAGACAGTTGGTAAGACCCTATCTGGAGTACTGCATGCAGTTCTAGAGACCCATCTCCACAAAGACATAGACAGGATGGAGGCAGTCCAGAGGAGGGCAACTAAAATGGTGCAGGGTCTGCACCAGAAGCCATACAAAGAGAGACTAAGGAAGTTAATATGTATACCCTTGAGGAAAGGAGGAAGGGGGAGGCATGATAGAAACTTTAAAGTACCTCAAGGGAATCAAGAAAGTCCAAGAGGGGAGCATCTTACAGGAAAAGAGATGTGCAAGAACAAGAGGACACAATTTGAAGATAAGGGGGGATGGTTCAGGGGCAACGTGAGGAAGTATTTTTTCACAGAGATAGTGGTGGATGCATGGAACCACCTTCCTGAGGAGGTCGTGGGGTCAAAAACAGTGGGGGAATTCAAGAATGCATGGGACAGACATAAGGCAATTATAGTGGGGGTAGGAGGAAGTAGGCTGCTGATTAACTAGAATCTGATCCAATAGAGAGGGAAATGGGCAGACCCAAGTGGTCCTTATCTGCCGTCAAAGTCTATGTTTCTATGTATAAGTCAGATGATATGCATATGCATAGTCACATGCACAGTATCATGGCTCCGCTTTTTGGATGCGAGTTTTACAACTTTAAGCCCTTGTTTTTTTTTATTAAAAACCAGTTTCCATAGTTCAGAATTACTGCATCTCTTAAAATATTTCTTTACCTGAACAGACATGGTAGGAGGCATGAACGGACTGCTGCTGTGGTTTGGGGCAAAATGCAGAGTACCGGAAACAATCAGTTTTCATGAGCAGGGTTATCAGATTTTTTTTCTGAAAGGGAGTTGTTAGTCCAGACAGCTGTTTATGGTTTGGGGAGACAAATTTCAGAGATAAGTTGCTTGAAAGGAGTTACCGGAAACGATTTCTGAAATACTATTTGGGGCAGTCTGCTTGCCAGAGTGTTTTGGGAAGTTATTCTGGTGGATTGACAGTTTTGCTAATGTTTTGTGGACTTACTGTGCTTTCTTTTTTGTGTTGTGTGTTTACTAGTGAGACACTAAGGTTTTAGTGGGGATTCAACATGGCAGGTTTTCACTATCGACTTGGGGCTCGGATGGATTTTAGAGAGTGCTAGCTGGCACCTTTTCCAGTTGGGTGTTACTAGGATTTACAACTGGGAGAAGGTGCCAGCCAGCCAATCAGAAGGATGCATTTTAAGACACTTTATATAATTTTGTTTTTTGTCAGTTTGTTTGAATTGGGGCGCTTCGCCTCTCACACCCCCCCTTGTTTTTTTTTTAAACTAACTACTAAAAAATAACTGAAAGACAGTTTTGAGAGAGTGCCGTAACTTGAACTCTATGTTAATAGCATAGGAGTACCATAACTTGAACTCCACGCTAATAGCATAGGTCCACCACTGGTCCAGTATTCTCCACTATCACCCCTAACTGGTTCCAGTGACCTTCCCTCCTCACTGACTGTTTTCTAATATACCCCAATGCCTATCCCATGCATGCATGCTTGAAACCCTCATTTGTGTTTGCCTCCACTATGACTACAGGCAGTCTAATCCTGATTTCTACCACCCTTTCAGCTAAGAAATATTTCCTCACATCTTTCTTGAACTTCCCCAGCTTTATTATATGTCTGCTGTTCCTGGTGCTCTTTCTCATTTGAAAGAGACTCCTCCAGCATCATGTACACCTCTGTGAGGTACTTGAAGGTCTCTATCATGTCACCTCTCACTCTCCTCTTCCAGGGTTTATATGTTGAGATCTCTCAGTCTCTCTTTGTAGGGCTTCTGTGTAACCCTGCACCATTTTAGTTGCCCTCTTCTGGACTATCTCCACCCTATCTAAGCCCTTTCAGAGGTGCAGTCTCCAAACTGGACACAGTACTCCAAATTGGCTCTCACCAGCGAGCAACACAGTGGCAATACCACCTCCCTTTTCCTGCTTGGAGAAAACCCTCCCATATACCCCAACATCCCACTAGCTCTACCCACTGCTTTGTTATACTGCTCTGACAGTTTGAGGTCATCAGATATGGTAACTGTAATGTCCCTTTCCTGTTTCATGACTATCAGTACCTTTCCCAAATCCAATACTCTTTGTCTGAGTTCCTATGCCCTAGGTGCATGATTTTGCACTTTTTGGCATTGAACCCCAACTGCCATGCTCTTGACCACTCCTCGAGTCTCCCAAGATCTCTGTGCATTCTATTCACCCAGTCCTACGTGTCCTAGCTATTGCAGAGTTTGGTATCATCTGCAAAATGACATACAGTATTTGGCTGTACCACTAACAGTTCTATTTAACAACTCACTGGAAACAGGAGTGTCTCAGGAGAACTGGAGGAGGGCAGACGTAGTCTCAGTACACAAAAGTGGTAGCTGGAAGGAGGCTGGCAATGATAGGCCAGTCAGCCTGATATCGGGGGTGAGAAAGTTAATGGAATCACTGTTGAAGGAAAGGATTGTGGAACATCTTGAATCCAGTGAATTACAAGACCCGAGGCAGCATGGTTTCACAGGGGAGAGGTCATGACAAACAAATCTAATAGACTATTTTGACTGTGTGACAAAGAATGTTGATCAGGGTGGAGCAGTGGATATGACTAACCTAGATTTCAGTAAGGCTTTTGAATTTGTTCCACATAGAAGACTAGTAAGCAAGCTGGAGAGCTTAGGAGGGAGTCCAAAGGTGGAAAACTGAATAAAAAATTGGTTAAGAGATAGGCAACAGAGGGTGGTGGTAAATGGAGTTCTTTCCAAGGAAGGGAGGGTGATCAGTTGGGTGCCTCAGGGACCAGTACTAGGACTGGTCCACTTAAAGAGCAGGTACCTACTGTCAGACACCCAGCTCTCCTCAAACATATACAATAGTAGATCTGCTCTACTGTTGAGGGGCATTAAAAATTCTATGCACTTCCCTCTGTTTAAAAATTAATGCAACCCAAAGTTGCACCCCCATAAAAAAGCCTTGTGCTGACACGCCTCCTTTTGTGATGTCAGAAAATGAATACTGAGGGTGCATGTCAATAACCTGTGCAGTATGTATGCGATATGTCTATGGCGTTTAGTACTATTTAGAGGTGACATGTAGACAAATCAAAGCAGCCGCTGGAATAACAGTCCCTGTTTACTGGAGCGGTCACTTTCATTGTTCCAAGTGGCAACTCTAAATAGTACTAAACATCATTGACAAATGGCACCAATCTAGATCTATGGAGCACACACAAGCAGCCTTCATTTTCTGACATCACTAAAGGAGGCGTGTCACACAAGGCTTTGTTTTAATGGGGGTGCAACTTTGGGGTGCTATAACATTTTAACCAGAGGGAAGCGCATTGAAATTTTAATGCCCAACAGTAGAGCAGATCTACTATTATATATGTTTGAGGGGAGCAGGGTGTCTGACAGTAGGTACCTGCTCTTTAAATGTCTTTAGAAGTGGCATTGCAGAAGAGCTGGAAGGGAAACTGCCTCTCTGCGGATGACACCAAAATCTGCAATAGGGTGGACATTCCAGGGAGGGGTGGTGGAAAGGATGAGCAGAGACCTGAGAAAGCTAGAGGAGTGCTGAAGAGTATGGCAGCTGGGTTCCAATGCAAACAAGTGCAAAATAATGCACTTTGGGCACAGACACATAGGGGAAGAGCACAAAATGGGTGAAGTGGTATTGACGACCACCAAGCAGGAAAGAGACCTGGAGGTAATCATATTGGATGACCTAAAGGTGGCCAGGCAGTGTAACAAGGCAGTCAGGAGGGCTAGTGGGATGCTGGGGTGCATAGGAAGGGATATCACCTGCAGAAAGAAGGTGGTGGTGTTGCATCTGTGTAGATTGCTGGTAAGACCCTGCCTTGAGTACTGTGTCAAATTCTGAAGACCACATCTCTGGAAGGACATAGACATAGTGTAGGCTGTCCAGAGGAGGGCAACTAAAAGGGTACAGGCTCTGCATCAAAAACCTTACAAGGTGAGACTAAAGGACCTCAATTTGTACACCCTGGAACAGAGGACAGAGAAGGGGGATATCATTGAGACCTTTAAATAGGGGGTAAATAAGGTATAGGAAGGACATATTTTTCAGAAGAAAAGGTGCTCAAGAACAAGGAGACATGCTCTGAAGTAGAGGTGGCCAAGCCAGAGAGGTTCAAGCCTGGCTCAAGCTCAGTGCCTAGCTCGTCTTGGCTAAAACTCTATCAGCAATTGAGACCCAAAATGAAGCCGAGCCAGTTATAGTCAAAGTAAGCATTTTTATCAGCCTAAGCAGTTAATGTAGTGTCCAAAACATTCAACTGCTATACAGAGAACAGCTTGCAGTACCCAAGGCTCGGCTTGTGTTTTAGCTTGTAGAGTCAAGCCAGACCACTGGTTTGGCTCTGACTTGGCTCTAGGAGAACAATTCCTGGCTTGCCCACCTCTACTCTGAAGCTGGAGAGGGTAGATTCAGGAGAGATGTGAGGAAGTACTTCTTGACAGAAAGAGTGGTGGATTCCTAGAACAGCCTTCCAGCGGAGGTGGTGGGGGAAAAAACACATGGGTGATGTTCAAGAATGCATGGGATAAGCACAAGGGAGTCATAGGAAAGGAAGGGGAGGAGGGAGAAAGAGCTGTAGATTGGGCACACTCTGCAGTAATAGTGTAGGCAGGGAGAAATCGGCAGACTGGAAGGACCAAGCAGACCTTATCTGCTGTCAAATTCTGTATTTCTACGTATGCAGCTTAGAGTGTTGAAAGAGGTGTGCAAAACACTTGTGGCACTGGTACTGATCTCTTTAATTGCTCCCTGGAAACAGGGGTAATGTCAGTGGATTGGAGGGTAGCTAATCTGATGATACTTCATGAGAGTGGGTTTAGAGATGATCTGAGAAACTGCTAGTGAGTAAGTCTGACTTTAATAGTAGGGAAGCTGCTGGAAACCATTCTAAAGGAGTACCTGGCAGAGCTTCCTGAGGTCAACGGATTACTGGACAAGAAGCAGCATGAATTCAAAGCAGGCAGGTTGTGGCCAGACTAACTCAATCAACTTTGTTGAGTGGGTTACATAGGCAGCGCACAGGGGCAAACAGCTGATGTGCTATACAATACATGGACTTTAGCAAGGTCTTCAACTTCATACAGCAAGAAGGCTGCTTAAAAAACTGGAGAACCTGGTGCTGGGGAACAAACACCAGCTGGATAGAGAATTTGAATTTCTCAGAGGTCAAGGGGGTTATCAGTGTGGTAACTCAGTGATCAGTCCTGGGGCCGGTGTCATTTTATATCTTCATATGTGACATACCATGGCAGAGTGGATACAGAACAAGGTCTGTCTCTTTGCTGACACCAAGGTTTGTGGGATGATGGACATAGAGGAGGGATAAGGGACATGAAAGGGGATCTAGAAAAGCTAGAGAAGTGGTCTAAGGTGTGACAACTTAAATTCAGGGCCAAAAATATACATCATGCATATTGTCTCTCTATGCAGTATGCCTATGCACTGCAGGTACAAAACATGTAGCCATAGCTAAGTGCCAGAGCCATGCAACAGGTGTCTTGCTGGACTCCATCAGAATGCAGGAAAGGGGCACACATCCCTTATTCGCCAGACCCCCCCATCTGCCTTCAGCCCAGTGTGCACCGATGGTCAGGGGGAGGGACTGGGAGGCAATGCTAAGCTCCATGCCAGTCACAAAGGCATGGAGTACTGGTGGAGGAGGGAGCAGACTATGAGACTGGAAGATGGCAGCCTGGTGGGGCACATGGCTGCCCCTCTACAGCAACCCCCATCCCTCTTGACATGCTGCAAGGGCTGGGAGCTCCTTGCTGGCACAAGCGTCTAGTGCATGGGACCTGGCCTGTACCAGGTATGCCAGTAACCATACCCACTGAACTGTGTAGAGCAGGGGATTTGGTGTGCTGGCAGGATGGCATCTGATTAGATGACCACTGGTATCCTCAATCCCACCTGTGCCCCCCCTTCTGCTGCACTCCTACGCACCTGTGGGGTAGGGCTATGGATGGATAAATGGGGTTAGAAAATGGTCAAAACACTATCAGCTCCCTGATTGGCTGAGAGCTAAAACAGGGGGGACATTAAGTTTTGATAGATGCCCGCTTGGAAAGAAGTGCCAATTTGAGGTACCCCCTTACCAACGTCAGTCCATAGCATCTCATGCACCACCTTCCCCCACCTACTGTCCCAGTGTACAGGTTAAAAATCAGTTTCAAACATTTCTTACTTGAAGCTTCTGTACCTTGCTCTCCCTTGCAGTTTGTTTTTTTCTCGCTCTAACTACCGCGGCTTTCTCGCTCGCTCATTTACCAATTCTCATCTTCTGTGACCGTTCTCATACACTTCCGGTTACCTTGCCGACTGCCCGCAAACAAACATACCAAAAAAACATTAAATAAAAAAATATTTAAAATTGCCAATACTCCTTGTGTCTGTCAGTGTCTGTGCACGTGTGCTCTGTGGGAGAGGGCTGAGTTGCAGCCATCACATTTCAGCATGCAGGACATCGAAAAGAAATCGCACCAAAGAGGTGCAGTAAGAAGGGGACACACTAATGGGGAGGGCTGAAACATGCTCTTTACATTTAAAAAAAAACAGTACTCCATGCTACCCTCCCACATCGAACTTCTATCTATCCTCATACTGGGTGGGGAGGGGGCTACTGCAAATGCATCCATACAAAATAAACAGACACTGCAACATAGAAAACAAGGCTTACCATAGGCAGCAGCACCATCTAGTGGCATTTCCTAAAGGGACTATTTAACAGAAGCTCCTCTTTCTCATATGTTAATTACTTTTTTACCTGTTTTTTCCTTAGAAAATCAAAATGAAAGCCCATTTTCTAAGCACAACAATGCCCTCTAGGGTGGGCAGTATGGCCAATACCGGACCGCCCAAGGGCTATAAGGCCATCCGCCTGTGGTGTCAGGCCTCATTATGCCCCTGGCCAGTCCAGTATTGCCCAATACCACCCACCCTGTCGGACATTATTGCTTGCATAGTGCATGGCGTGCAGTGCACCCCTATGCCAGGGCGTGGAGGAGCATTGCCAGGGTAAGTCACTAGCACATGCCTTGTGCCCAATAGTACATAGGGCCCATTGACTGGAAAATCCTAGAATTGACAATTGGATGTTGGAGTTAGGGTGGTTGAAACTACTGAAGAAAGGGGCCTAAGAGTTATTATCAATGACAACCTTAATTCCTATGCCCAATGCAACAAGGCAGTGACGTAGGCAGGCATACTCATTGTACACATTGGTATACAGTTTTTTTTGAGTACCTGTCCCAAACCATATGCCTTTTTGTTACCACTATCATATTAATCTGGAGTATATGAGCTAGTGTAGGCCACTGAGTAGTGTCTATAGCTGTTTAAAATTAAACTGTTTAGGAAACAGATAAATGTGCATCCTGTTTAGAAATTAGATGAGTCATCTGACAACAATCTGATTTGTTTTGTAATGGGGAGCAGCAGTTGAGAGATGTGTACATTTTTTTCAATAGGGGGACGCAGTTGGAGAGAGTGTGTACAAAACAGAACTTTCTGACTACACTCCTGCAACAAGGCTTATGGGAGAGCAAGCAAAATATTGGGGTGTATAGGTAGGGCGTTCACAAGCAGAAGGATGGAGGTGATACTGCCCCAGTATGGGTTCATGGTGAAACTTCACCTGGAGTACTGTTCCCAGTTCTGGAGACCTCACCTCGGCAAAAGCAGAGACTGCTTGGAGAGAGTTCAGAGGAAGGCTACAAAATAATATTTGGACTGCAGGGTGGGAGGAGAAGCTGGACAACCTAAACGTGTACTTTCTCAAGGCCAGAAAGTAGAGGTGACATGATTGAGACCTAAAAGTTCTTGAGGGGTATCAACAGGGTAGATTGCAGGAATTTTTTTCATGAAGAACAAAAACCTAGCAACCAGAGAAAAAGGGGGTTTTATGTGATAACGGTGAGTCTTTAACTGTGCCAATCACATAGAGCGAGAACAAAAGTGCCTGATGTCAAAATGGTGAACAACATAACACCAACCATCGCAAACAGCAACGGTCTCTTACTACAGCAATAACGGCAACCGAACCAAGTATTTTATGCTGGGGGCTATGACCTCTGATTGTGGGGCAAGCCTCTGCACCCCCAAATTAAGATTACCAACTACAGGAGGAGCACACAAAGAAAAATTACAAAAGCCCCAGGAAGAAAAAAAATATTTCCCTGCACTAGGACCCAAATCTGGCACCACAGGCTTCAGGGGCGGTGTCTCAAGCCACTACATCAAATGGCCAGCTTGGCAAGGCTTGGCCAAACTAATCCTAATACACTGTTTCAGCGAATGTAGCTCAGTGCTACACTCACCATAACTACTTGTTGGTGTTTTCTGACAGTTGCTCTAAACTACGAGTGGTATTATTGAGTCGCTCATATTGAACTGCCTAGTAATACTCGCTCATATCACTGTACGCTGAAAAAGGGTTAAGGCTGGGGTGGGGGATGCAGGATGCTGGAAAGTACGCTTTCATGGAAAGGCTGATTAACACCTGGAACAGTCTACCAAAACAGGTGGTTGAAGCCAAATTAATGACTGATTTCAAACATGGATGGATAAGCACATGAGGATAGTAAGATCGGGGGGGGGGTAGACAGCTGGGGAAGGTGGGCACTGGATCACCAGAATGGCAAGAAGTTCAGCAGCTCCAGTCCGATGTCAGGTCAGACATGGAGTTAGGTAGGAAATGGGTAGACTAGATAGACTAATGAGACTTTATCTGCCATCGGATCTATCTATCTATCTATATATCTATATCTCATTCTGCTTACTCATCCATCCATCCATCCATTTCTAGAAAAACAAGCATTTGTCAATGCCAAATGTTTGCTTGCTGGCATTGGCATTGGTAGTGTAGAAGTTACAGAGCTGCGTAATAGAAATGGCAGTGAAGTATCGAACTGAAGCCAACCCCATCACCACCCTGCAGAGAATGACAGGCATTGGGGTGTGCCTTTGGGTCGTCAGGCATAACGGCCGCCATTTCGCCACACCCTACCCTGCAGACACTGACAAGTGTTACGGTGTGCCTTGGGGTCTTTGGTCTTATGTGCACCCCATTCCATCAGGAAATACGGTGAGATGGGTGCGTATAGGAGAATGGGGTTAACTTTGGGGTCAAGAGTCCAAGGCATACCTCGATGCCTCTCACTGGCTGCAGGGTGTGGAATGGTGATGAGCATTACAGGCAAGAATCCCAAGTCACACCCCTGATGCCTGTCATTCTCTTACAGGGTGGGGCGTTATGGTTGGAAACCCAACACCTCAGGCATTCATTGGTATTTTTACTCCAAATTTTCAACATGGTTTTGTGACCCCACCTCATGAACAGTGGCAATATCAGTTTGTTAGCGAGCTGCTTATGCACAGCGACTATGGCATTTAGCACCACAGGTGCAAAACACATTCTGAATAGGATGTGAAAAATGACAGCTGTACTGTTCATGGGGAGGTGTAAAAATGGCAATGCTGTAAATCTGCAGTAAAAATATTAAAAACTAGTGAAGTCACTGAAGCAGTATAGAAACTGTGCAATGCACACCCAGAATGTAATTAGTTTGGGGATTTTTATAGCAGATTGTCAACACAGGCATTTTGGGAATTCGATCATGAACAGTGTCACTGTGATTTTCTTTATCTGTCCTGAACAATGATTTCCCACAGTGACCACGCATCTCTGTGCTGAAAGTGTGAAACACATTTCGTCCATGTTGTGAAAATGACAGCTGTACTGTTCATAAGGAAGTGTAGAAAAATGCCACTGGTGAAAATCTGGACTGAAAATATTACAAAGTCGAACTTACGGTGCGTGAACTAGCAATTCTCGTGCATACAGTCATTTATGGACTTTGTCACCAAATTTTCAACATAGCCATTTTAAGACCTCTGCTCATGAACAGTATAACTGGGATTTTCTTAATCTGTCTCAAACATTGCTTTCGCACACCGACTGCACCATTGTGCGCTACATGTGCAGAAACACATTTGAGGTGACATGTGAAAAATGGCAGCTGTACTGCTCATAAGGAAGTGTAATAAAATGGCAATGTGGAAAATCTGGAGTGAAAATATAGAAAATTCGCAAACTTATGAGCATGAATAGGAACTGCGCAACGCATGCTTGTAAAATAGTCATTTTTAGGAATTTTTTCACCAAATTTTCAACATAGCCATTTTAAGACCTCTGCTCATTAACAGTGTCACTGTGATTTTCTTAATGTGTCCCATACATTGATTTTGCACACCAACTGCGCCATTGTGCGCTACATGGGCAGAAACACGTTTTGGGCAAGATGTGAAAAATAACAGCTGTACTGCTCATAAGGAGGTGTGGTAAAATGGCAATGTTGAAAATCTGGAGTGAAAATATTGAAAATGCATGAACTTACGAGCGTGCGTAGGAACTGCACAATGCATGCTTGTAAAACAGTCATTTTAAGGAATCTTGCCACCGAATTTTCAACATAGACTTTTGAGAGCCTACCTTATGAACAGTGGCAGTGTTATGTCATTACTCAGTCCTGAAAGGTGATTTTAGCAGTGACTGCTAAATCACCCTTCAGGCCCGACTAACGCCATGACAGTGAGAGCATTCATGAGAAGGGTTCCCAAAACCCCATGTTGAAAATTTGGTGCAATAATCAAAAAATACCTGAGATATGCAGCAAAGTTGAAAAACCCTATCTATCCCATTACACGGCTTACTGGCATTTCTCAGTTAGCATTCGGCTTTGAAAGTGCAGATGTGTTCCCGGTTCACGAAGATCGTTCGCCAGGGCCGGAGGTAGTAATTGTGTGAGGGGTGTGGGATGTGTGGGGAGGTGGGGTGCGCAGTGGGTTGGCACGGGTGGGGCAGACACAGCAAGGGACCATTTTTAAGTTTCAGGTTTGTTTGTTTTTTAAATGACGACGGATATTTGCCACTCTAGGGTGGGCTCTAGCGTGGCACAAAAGATGGCTGGTGGGGAGCGTGGAGCTGATGGGGATTGGGCACCCCGTTGAGCAGCATCTGTTGCCACGCTGGGATGGGCTCCCAGCGTGGCACCCTGTACCTGGAGGGGGACCAGTGGAGCCGACGGGGGGATTGGCACTCCGTCGGCTATACAATGTGTAGCCATGTTGGGGTGGGCACCCAGTGGCATATGGAACTCTTGTTTTGGGGAGGGGTAAGCACAGCCAACGGGGATTGGGCACCCCGCCAGCTACACAGTGTGTGTATGGGGGCGCAGCACGAGTATGCGTGCCTGTGTGTGTGTGTGTGTGTGTGTGTGTGTGTGTGTTTGTAGGGAGGCGCATGAGCAGGCGATATCTTATCACTGCTCACCGAAGCGTATCCCCCTTTCAACTGTACTCCACTGCATTTTGGACTGCTGTCATAGACAGCTCCAGCAGGCATTGGAGAACTGCAGCCACGCCTGCAAACACACTGACTGAATTGGAAGAGGGCTGCCACACCTCCGAAAACTCGGATGATGGCACTATGTTTCTTGCACATGCGTGCAAGCAAACATAAAAATGAGTAATAATAACTGGTCAGCAATTTTTCCTATGGGCTGAAACAGTTGATATTTCTCGTAATAACCGGCTGGTTGTTATGAGGTTCTCACGCTCCATCAAAAGGAAGCGCTCCCTAACTGGTTTCCGATTTGTTTGTGGGTGGGCTAAAGCGTTCCTAAAACATGGCGTTCGTGATCTTAGCGAGGAGCCACCACAGTAAGATCCTCAGCTTCCCACAATCTTTTCTTAAAGTATGTGGTTGATCCTACCTTAAATATAACCATTACTGTTTTAAAATAAAGTATCTGGTTGATCCTGCGATTTGCCAGCTTCACACACACACACCATCAGCAGGAACAGATTTCTGACTGCCTAATAGAGGTAATCACGATCGTAATCACAATCATGATTTCAGCTTGATTTCAACAAAATAATTAAAATGAGAGCAGAGGGAGCAGAGGGTGCTTTGGAGCAAGAGGAGAAGGACTGGAGACTGCTAAACAGCTCAGTAATTTAGACGTGGAGCCTGCCTGCTGGTGAGCTGTAAGTTGCTGCTGTAAGAATAGACTGCAGCTGCCACACAATTTATTCAAAAGCACAGAGTTTTTGTTGTGTGTGTGTGTTTTCTGTGTGTGTGTGTGTGTGTGTGTGTAGAAAGAGAGACCCTGTCTGTGAAGAGGGTGAGTCAGAGACTGTGTGTGTGTGTGTGTGTGTGTGTGTGTGTGTGTGTCTGTGTAGTGAGGGGCTGGAAAAATTGCTTGCCAGTATATTATACAAAATAAAAGATGGGAATGTACATGAGAATTTAATGCACCCTCAGTGTGGATGCTTTGATAAACCCCTCGGGCTTCGCCCTTGGGGTTTATGTAGCATCCCACACCTCGGGTGTGCATTAAATTCTCATATCACACACTTCCCCATCCGTTATTCTCTATATATTACAGTTAACATACAATCCAAAAAAGCAATGCAATTCTAGGTGGGATTCAAGGACTTGCAATGCACATTCCCTCACTCTTTATGGACTAAGTCCAGTCATTAATAATGTGCATCTTACCTTCACAAACTGTGTAAGTCATTCATAATTGTATGCAAACAGTATCATAGTCAATGGCATTATCTAGGCATAGCTGGCATTTAGCATTTTGTCTGTGAGTAAATGCAGGCTAAAGGTAGATTATTTGTCTTCCTCCTACTCAATAGTATCTACAAGATCAAACAGAGGAGATGTTTGATTAGATGTCCTGTGGTAGGATGCGGGGACACTCTGATGCTCAGAGGTGGTAAACTCAAGGGTATCATGAGGCACTTCTTCTCCCAAAGAGTGGTGAGCCTATTGAACAACCTGACATTTTTTTAGGCTTACCTTAAGGTCAATAATGTCTTTATACTCACTGCTTCTAGTGGTGTGTAGGTTCATCTGTGGATTGTGTGAATTTGGCTGCTACACACTATGTGCATCATTTGCAACTTGAGCACTATGCAATTTGCCACACTTGCAGCAAAGTTTACAATGTAAACTGATGCAATTTGCACCTTGGGGTGAATTTGCAATGCAAAGTGGGGCACTTCACATAGTAAAACTCACTGCAAGGTGAATAGTGCGGCGATTCCCATAGTAACATTCATGTTAGTAACAGTCAGTGTCAGTGGCTCAGTAGGTAGCACACTCACCTCTGAGGCCGGGAGATCAGAAGGCTGTGGATTCAGTTCCCACAAGTGGCACTTGGGTTAATATCCCAGTACTGACACTGTAGTGCAGCATGAGAGGGGGGCTGCACTTCTGAGGTGCCGTCTTTTGGATGAGACGTTAAACCGAGGTCCCATCTGCCTGGATTGGTGGTAGTTCAGGTGGATGTTAAAGATCCCATGGCACTTATCGAAAAGAGTAGGGGAATTTCCCCCAGTGTCCTGGCCAAATTTCCCTCATTTCACTAAAAATACTACCAACAGCTTAATTTGGTTCAAGGTCAGTTGGCATTCATCTGTATCCCCCTCCCCCAGGCTGTGCCTGAAAATAGGCAGGATTTGTCTAGTGCACTTACCCGGTCAACAAAAATAAAATAAAAAAATAAAAATGTAAGTGCAAATTTCACTATGCAGATTCATGCATTATGCTATTTACTTCACCCGTGACTAGTGCTAGGCTGCTTTATATGTTCGCCACTGATGGAACAGTCTCTGGTTAGAGCCGATATGGCTGTGGAGACCCTTCTAGGAGCAGCAAGAGTGCTGAGAAAAGAATATGCGGTGCTCTCGCCACACCGGAGTCAGCCTACTGAAGGATAGGTTGTAGCATAGCTGAAGCAGTTACAGCAAGAGAAGGTGGGGATGTGACTGATGTCTGTATAAGACACTCATAAGATTGCACCTGGAATACTGCATCCAGTTCTGGAGGCCCCATCTGAGAAAAAAAACATAGACATGGTGGAGATGGTGCAGTGAGGGCAACTACAATGGTGCAGGGCATATGGGGTAAGACCTATGAGGAAAGACTAGCCAGCTGATATTTAAAATATTTATTTCATTTGGGTAAAGCATTTAAACCATTTTAAATATTGGATTTTACAAGATATGCCAGTTGAGATTTGATATATGATATATTGAATCTTAACTGGCACATCTATAAATATCTCTTACAGTGTGGTCATGCTTTTACCCATTATTTCTAATGAATTTGCACAATGCAGATCTGCTGAGAGGCAGTTTCAATGCAGTCTTCATTTTGTACATTTTTACAATGTGTTTTCCTAGAACATGCCTGCTGATTGCTATATACTGTATTTAGCCAGGATAGTTCACAGATGTGGCATATTATTTTCAGTGGGACTCTACATCTACACAATATTATGCTACATTGCATAAAATCAGAACATGCTGAAAACAATATTTTACATCTGGACTAGGCTACACTGAACAAATACATTATAAAAATGGTAAAATCATGACCACACTGAAAAAATATTGCATCTAATCTGGGACATCCTGAGTAAATACAGTGCAGGTGTCAGTGTGGCTCAGTTGGTAGCATATCCGCTTCTGGACCAGAAGGTCAAGGGTTCTTGTCCCATACCTAAAACGCTGGCACCCAAGTGCAGTATAAGGGGGGTGCGGTACTGTTGGGGTGTACCATCCTTCGGATGAGACATTAAACCAAGGTCCCTTCTACCCATCCTGGTGCTGTCCTGGTGGGTGTCCAGGTGGAAGTAAAAGAACCCAGGGCATTCTTCACAAAGAGCAGGGGACATTCCCGGTGTCTGGCCAATATTCCCCTTCCCATAAAACCAGTTCATGCAATTGTTCAGGCTGTGTGTGGGTGTTGATTCATGATATAGCTGCCATTACACATTCAGTCACTTCACTACCAGTCTAGCATTGCTTGTAAAGCACTTTGGGATACATTAGTATTAAAGCTATATAAATGCTGATTCTTCTTTCTTCTTCAAAATGTGTAAAATGAAGATCCCTATGAGAATGAGCTGTAGCATCGCCCTGTGCTATCCAGGATACAAAATATAGGATAAGAAATATTTAAAGAAATCTACTGTAAACTAAACTTCATTGTGCTCCACATAACCAAGACTGACATAAACAGTTTCTTTATTGTTTTATAACATATTAGATTGCAGTATTTATTTTAAATGTTGTGGTCATGAGGATGGTGTGTGTGGGGTGGTGTGTGTGTGGGGGGGTCGTGTGTGTGTGTGTGTGTGTGTGTGCGCTTCCTATATATAGTAAATAATTAATAACTATTGAGGGCAACTGGAAAGGCTGGTAATACAAATAATTTTGGCCTTTGCAAAAATCAGACTTTAAAGACAAACATGGGGAACTAAAAAGAGCATACTTAATACTATAATGTTTTTGAAATCTATAAAAGAAAGGGAGAGTTTCAAAAATGAACTGCATATGGCACAGGCAGAATTTATTACGACTTAGACTAAGAAGCCACAGGAATGAAAAAAGTAAATGTAGTTAAGTAGAGTGTTGAGGACACTGAGCATTGTACTCCCTGGAAGACAGGAGAGAGAGAGTGGGTACATGATTGGGACCTTCAAGTACTTGAAAGGGATAAATAAGGTGGATAAGGAGAGTCTCTTTAAGCTGAGTTTCAACCATAACACGAGGGCACAGTCTTAAGCTGGAGGGTGGGAGGTTTAGGAGGGAGGTCAGGAAGCACTTCTTCACAGAGAGGGAGGTGGACTCTTGGAATGCGCTGCCAGAAGAGGTAATCTTGTTGAAGACAGTGGCCAGCTTTAAGAGAGGCTGGAATAGGCATAGGGGGAAGGTAAGGATCATGGGTAGGGAGGATGGGAGGTGTGGAGAGGGAGAGCAGGGACAGTAGCTCAAGCTGCGTACCCTGCAATATGAGCAGACTAAATAGACTAAATGTCCTTCTTCTGCTGGCTTCTTTGTATGTTCATATGTTAAAAGGCAGCATTTCAGATGAGGAGAAGGTACTTCAGAAAAATATTCAAAAAGGGGAGAATTGGAAGTCCAAGGCAAGCAAAGGAAACAGAATGTTAATTAGGAAGCAAAATGAATAATAGATGTCAGTTACAGAAAGTATGCTGGTAAATGCTGTAGATTTTTTGAAATACATTTGCAGTAGGCAAAGAGATATTAACAACATTGGTTCACTAAAATATGAAGATGATTGGGAAATTAATTAGTAGAGATACTAAATCATTTCTTTGCCATATGAGTGCAAAAAGCACATTAGTCCTCAGTCAAGAAGGCACATACGTGCACTGCAATGTCAATCAATGTCAGTATCACAAAAAATAACTTTATAAAGTATCTCAAGTATTGTAGATCCACAGATCCTGAATCTGGATATTATCTGGTGGAAGGATTTGCTTGTAGATCAGTTTTGCTTTCTAGGGTTGATAACGTGCTTGTTCCCTTTGCAGCTCCTTTAATATCCTTGGGTGGATGCTGTCTGGCCCCTTGGCCTTATCCACCTTCAGCTTTGTGAGTTCTTCCAGAACTCTCTCCACTGTGAATGAAATGGTGTTCACACCCCCCCCATGTCTCTCCTTAGTGAATACTAAGCAGAAGTATTTGTTCAGTATTTCTGCCTTGTCCAGATCCTCCTCCTTACACTCTGCCTTCTCCCCTTTGAGTAACACAATCCCACCCTTGTTTTTCTTCTTTCACTGATGTACCTATAAAATGCCTTATCCCTTTGTTTACAGACAGGACACAGTTGTATAAGTAAATGGTGCCCATACACTGTAAAAGAGGTTACATGTGATAACTGCTGAAAGCCTAAAGCGATTGCCATTACTCAGAAGTCAAGAATGCTGAACATTTTTTTGGGCACTCTGACAGCCTGGCACACAACAAAAGCGGTGCAGTGGACTTACTTTTTAAATATTTTTACGTGAGGACTTGCCCCCTACTTACTGTAAGTTCTCAACTCCAGGGGGAGTGCATGTTGGGGAGGGTTGAAAACATTAAAAAACAAAAAAAAAGGTTAGGGCAGGCGCAACAAAATGCCAACACCGGACCCAAACCAGTACCCTGCTGACCAGCACTGCCAACCCACTCACCATGCCAAGGGGTCTGCTCGGCAACCCTGCAGCAGCACCCTCACAAAGGAAGGTCCTGTCAAACTAATCTCATAGATTTCTTGTGACTGGGTAACCAGAGTGGTGGACCAAGGGGAGCAGTTGATGTTGCCTACCTTGACTTCAGCAAAGCTTTCACTACTGTTCTACATAGAAGATTGATTAATAAGCTGGGTAGGCTCATGGTGGGTCAGAAGTTGGTCAACTGGGTGGTAAACTGGTTGACGGGCAGAAAACAGAGAGTGGTGGTAAATGGTATACAGTCAGAAGAAATGCAAGTCACAAGTGGGGTACCTCAGGGATCAGTCCTGGGGCCAGTCCTCTTCAATATCTTCATCAGTGACAATGCAGATGGACTGGAGAGTAAGGTTTGTCTGTTTGCAGATGACACCAAGATCTGCAACAGAGTAGATGATCCAGATGGGGTGGGCATAATGAGAAGAGATCTGGATAAACTAGCAAAATGGTCAGAAGAGTGGCAATTGGGGTTTAATGCAAAGAAGTGCAAGATCATGCACATAAGGAGAGAAACCTGAAGCCACCTATAGCATGGAGGAGTTGCTGCCAGTCACAAGGGAAGAAAGAAACTTGGGCATCATCATCACCAATGACCTGAAATCATCCAAGCAGACCACTAAAGCAGTAGGTAAGACTAGGGGGTTGTTGGGGTGTATTAGTAGGGGTATCACAAGTCGGAAGAGGGAGATAATAATCCCTCTTTACAAGACACTGGTTAGGCCCCATCTGGAGTACTGCATGTAGTGCTGGAGGCCACACCTTCACAAGGACATTAACCAAATTGAGGCAGTCCAGAGAAGGGCAACCAAAATGGTGCAGGAACTGCATCAGAAAACATATGAGGACATATTAACGGAGCTCAATATGTATACCCTAGAGCAAAGGAGGGAGAGAGGTGATATGATCGAAACATTTAAACACCTTATGGGCATTAATAAGGTGAAAGAGTCTAACATGTTTCAGTATAAGAAAAGTAGCAGGACACGAGAACACAGCATGAGATTAGAGGGAAGCTGATTAAGGGGTAATGTGAGGAAGTTCTTTTTCACAGAAAGGGTGGTGGATGCATGGAACGGCCTACCTCAGGAAGTGGTGGATATGAATACAGTGCAGGGCTTCAAGCAGGCATGGGATAGGCATAAGGGAACAATACAGATGAGTATGAATAGATAGGCCATTGACAGAACAAAGGCCGATGGCTCATTTATAAGATAGAAAAAGAAATGGGCAGACTGGATGGGCCTTGCGGTCCTTATCTACCATCAGCTTCTATGTTTCTATGTTTCACATTCCCTCCCCCCTCTCACTGTGCATGCTTGCCCCCCCCCATGTACACTATAATGCAGCCCCCCCCATCCAGCCACTTTACCCTGCGGTAGCCCTCTAGACATGCGTTGGGGATGGGGTTGCAGTTATTGTCAGTGCCCATTCCCCAGCGCTGTAATCTCGTGCTACTGTAAAAGACTGTGTATGAGCTATCATACACAGACTAGGCTTTGAATAAATATTGAGGTTTCCATGGTAATGACACCTCCCAAGCTGTACTTTTGAGGTCTCTTGTTACCACGGAAACCTCTCAATTGAAACATTGCCTTGTTGTGTATGATAACTCATACACAATCCCCTATGTGTTTCCATCTAGTGGTTCTAATCATGTCATAGAAATCTCGAAAGCAATGCTTGTCAGAACCATGAGATACAAGCAAGGCCAAACTGTGCATGGTTTCTCATGCATTCTTTTGTATAGTATATGGCCTGAAACATAAATTAAAAAAACAAACAAATGCTGCTTGTTTTATTCTCAAGAGACATTTGGTATAATTGTTTATTATAAAAAAAAAAAAGATATTCACCCTCACCCAGCTTCTGAAAATCCAATCAAGTGAGTTTTAGGCTTCTGTTTTTTTTTTTATCCTGAAACAATAGCAGTTAATTCATTATTTATGTACTGAAAATTTCAGACATTACCTTTGAGCACAAGTGCTTATTTACAAAGGTTCCACATCAAATACATAGTCAAAAAAAAAAATTACAAGTACATTAAGCAATTCCAGAGGAAATGCAGTCATATCAGCTTAAAGCACTTAAGACAGAACAGTTATGTATAACTCTGAAAAAGTCCACACAGATTGTTGAATAAAAAGACATAGGTTATATACAAAGAGAAAGCAAATAAAATAGTTTAACAGTTACAACTGCATTGGACAGTAAAAGCAGACAGCAAAGAACTCTTAAACAGATCAAACTTGGGGAGATTCAGCAGTGTATCAGTCAGTTCTTTTAACCAGTTAGCGGCCCTGACAGCAAATGGCCACTGAATGATGATGTGTTAGGGTATGGCCAGGGTTCTGTGTCTATTTGGAAGAAAATGAAAGCAAAATGAAAAGTGGCATGAGTTTCCTTTGTAATTAAGAAAGCTGTTGTGACACAGAAGGGTACAACAACATCCTATGACCTTTGAACTGTGGTACAGCATCTTTTTCATTAGGGTGGAATCATACACAATGAAGGGTAATCAAACATTATATTGCTTTTCTTTCAAAGACTGTCCAAGTATAATAAATGTCAAAGAACCAGCATGGTAGGCATTTAGAAACAGTCGGACAGGGTTTATGAGTAACTACAAAATGCCCGGAAACACTATAGAAAGTGATTAAAATAATTGCTTATATACATTTGACAAAATTTTAACAGTTTTCAAATGGCATATGAGAGACTTAAAATCATTTGACTTTCTGGTGTTTTATACCAAATAATGGCTATTAGGTTAATTGGAAATAACCACGTTGTTTACATTTTTGAAATAATTGTAAACTTGGGCATGTGAAAATCTCTTTATCACCCCAGTGTATTATTTTGTGCTTTTGTTTTGAAACAGCCCTATTTTTTCTTATTTAGTGCCCCTAATAATGCAACCTTTTCCCTGCTAAATATTTACTTTGTAATTACTTTGTGGTTCTGGAATCCAGTAACATCAGCTGAGTTGAAAACTACTTTGGTTTAAAGAGCCTTTACAGCAGTCATCCTGACACACAGCAAAGTGGTCACTGACACGCTAATTTAAAAATAAATGCCACTTGCACACCCCTACAGGCACTACTTCACCACTGTCTGACAACAGTTGAAACAACCCCCAAAAAAAGCTATACAATAAAACATTTTGTATGTTTTATATTATGATTTTATATTATTATATTCTTTTTTTATAAATCCAAGAAAATGGCCAGCTGCTTACCAGCAGTAAACACTTACAGGCTACCAGCCAGGGACACAGGAATTGTTTTAAGGAGGTAGAGTAATGCCCCAGAAAATTGTAAATTGTTGTTCACTTTTTAAAACTCAAATCAAGCTAAACAGGTGTTGTTTCTTGGCCAATAGGCGTGAAGTTTACTTACACATGCATACCCGTGCGCATATGTGTGTGCACACACACACAAAAAATCTGGATATCTAGGTAATCTTATTGAGGCCTCTCTAACTTCCCACCACCCGAATGCAATGTGAGTTCTCTCTGTAGCTCAATGCCAAGCTAACACCAGAGCCGAGTCCAGTTACACCACAACTGCCTTTCTGGCCATCATGTGATCTGGGGAGCATGTTGCTGTTAAACAGTTTCACTTATTTGAATTAGTCTGTGTATTTTATTCATTTAAAATTTGGCGACAGGAGGTACACTTAGCCAAATCTCGTTTCTGGTTGCAAGCCAATAGGATGGGGAAATAACACAGATTACAGCAAACTGACCAAAAGAGTAGTAGTACTGACCATAGTGTAGTAAAAACAAGAAAGAATGCAAAACAATACACCAAGGGTGCTGAAACAAAAAGTTGAACCAAACATTTTTAAGAATCCTCAAGCGTCAACCCCCCAAAGTTAGAAATGTTCAAATCTCTTGCAGAACCGAACTTGCAGCCCTAGTTTCATTCTGTCATACAGATACTGCACCTGTATCTACTAATACACAGTCCACTACATAAGACAAACAGTTAAATATACTGTTCAAACTGTCCAGCCAAGGACAGTATTTGTTCTAATTTAAAACAAGAAAATATTAATTTAAATTCTAAAGAAACTCTGAAAATGTTTTTCTGGCCATTGTTCTTTGATGAAAAATACTATCCTTCCAAGATGTCAGGGACCAGCCAGGTAGAGAAAATTGTACATCCCAGAGGCACTTTCCTTCTCTGGGGAGGGAGGGAGGGTAACACACTCTGCCATGCTTCTGCCTTCTGGGTGACCATAGTCGTCAGTGCAGTAGAGCAGCTTGTGGTAAAGAAAATGCCAGCTGGTGCCCTATGCAGCCATGCTTCTGCCTGAGCATGCACAGAGGTGCCCTCCTGATTCAACATACAAAGGAAGTGTTTAACAGGCAGAAAAAATGGCAGTATGCATGCAGAATGATGCTTGGTATCTCGTACCTTCCTTCTGATTGGCCATTCCATCTCCTGCACTAGAGTGCTGGAGAGAACAGCTGAATGACCATCTCCCCAGATGAACCACTACAGGGCATGAAGTGCTCTGTGGCACTGGAGGAAGGCAATAAGTGTCAGAGATGGGATTGCATTTTGAATTTTATTTACTGTATATTTTAACATGATAAGAACACTAGGCAAAGCCTGTTTTTAGGAGTATTGTCCTGTATCATACAAGCAGTTATAAAAAAACATTAAGAACAAGAGTACACAAATAATACATACATACATACATCTATTCAAATATAATTACCTTTAAAATAACACCACTTAAAAAGAGGTGCTTTGAAACTGTGACATGTAGGCAAATTGCACAAATGAAATTGGAGGAGAGTTCGAGATGAAGTGTCATGTAGCAGAAAGACATTTGTCAGTAACGTTCTACCTCCTGGTACCTTTAAGAGCCTATTGGGAACTTAAAAAAGCAGGAATGGGACAGGGCTGTAAACAGTGGTAGTATGGGCTCACCAGGGCAAGATCCAGGTACAGGTGTTGAAACAGCTCTCCCTGAATAGCAGGAACAAAAACAGAGAGACCTGCACTCCTCTGTGGCTCACGGTGTCTAACAAATCAGCTCCCATGCTTAGGCTGGTTGTCAAGGCCCCCTGGCAAAGCCCTGCTGAGTGAAGTGCTGGGTCATCTCAATTGTTGTGTTGGTCTCTTCTGCTTTATGAGGTAGCCTGCAAGGCACAGCAGTGGGCTGGACTTTTATTTGTGGGCATGGCCCTGAGTGACACCTGGATGGGCAGGCAGGTTGTGAGGTAGCCATCCACTAGGGGCAGAAGGGGAGGCAGGTAGGAGTTCTCTGGGGGAGGGTGGATTACAGCTAGAGGGAAGAATAGCCCATAAAAGCAACTGCACCTAAGAGGTATCCCTCTCTTGCTTCTCTTCTTCAGGTTAGAAAGGGTGTTCAAGGCTTGGAAGATAACCCTGCATGAATGATTGGGATGTTAATGTAACCCCCAGGGGGCACTATCCCAAGGGCTACTACCCCTGTCTGATTTTCCACTAACAGGTTGAGGGGCCTGGATCCAATGGCGGGTGCCTCCACCCAGAGGTCGAGGTTGAGCCAGTCAGGTATGACTTGTTCGCAGTCCTCTGGGTCACTGCAACCCCCCTGTCTTCCCATTAGTGGCCCACACAAATCAATCACAGTACCCTCACTGTGTACACTGAACCCCAGGCTTGAACCAGTCAGATTGCTCCAGGACCCCCTGAAAAGTAAGAAGCAGTTACACAATAATCACTGTACAGTAATTCACCATAAACACACAAGTTAGCTAGTATACCTTTGCAAAACTATCAATCTGATTTATTTAGGGAAAATAACAAGAATGGGGGGAATCAGGTTAATTAGCTTACCACTCTAATATATAGGTAGTTACCTAGGGCACTGTGCACAGGCCTAACCTATAAGTCACTGTTTCTGGGTACCCAGGCAATAAAGGCTAGTTCCTCGATGCAGCTGGTTGGGACCCTGACACAGAAATGAGCATTTGATCCCTCCAAAGATCAGATGGAGCCAACAGGCTCAGTTAGTGTAGCCAATAAAGAAGCCAGAAGACCTTGCCCTCACTAGGAGCATTTGACAGGGAGCTACCCTGATTTAGTACTCACGACTCCAGTAGAAAGAGCGCTCTCACACCACTTGCAGGATTGAGTCTGGGATTCAAACACTTCTCCACACATTTATATGAAAGGCAGAGGGGTACCATACCAGCCAGCTGCTGTATACCTCCGATCTCTTTCACTGCACACGACCAGAGCCGGCGCCAGCTTCACTTGTCCTGACAGACCAAGCGCGATTGAAGCAGATTCTCCAGTCCTCTACAGGGTGAGCCTGGTAGGTAGCTGCACTTCTGCACAGCCTGCTCTGACCGCTGACTAGCGGATTTAGTCTGACACTTTCTGGTGTTTGAAACCGCCGACTTCTGGCCTTCCACACGCGCTTTCCACGCGAACGCTCAACAGCGCAGGAGCCCAGAGCTCCTTCCTCTCACAGCCACAGTGTCTCTGTCTCTTGGGCAGTTAGGGCAAGCCTCACAATTCGGGCACCACCTGATCCCATAGGTGGGCTGCAGATGCCAGTCACTTGTTGCTGCCCCTATTGGTGCAAACAAGGTGCCATAATCCAGACTTCACTTCCCAGAATTACTAGCTGTGTCCCATTGGTCAGCCGGCTCCATTAAGAGTCCTAATTCTGGTTGGCTACTCACTCCATTTAGGAATCTCCCCTTGTTCCTATTGGACCCCTCACACAGTCCATGTCCAAAATGGAGGGCCAATCACACAAAGTCCAGCTGCAATGGAAGCAGGTTAGACAAACTGTAATTTCACTAATACTCTAAGCAATTGTAACCAAGCAGTTACATCTATCAGGAGGGTTCCCTTTGCGCTTACAGTGACTGTAAAATTGAAGTGATGCCACCACAGCTCAGGTGGGATTCGAGCAGGGAAACACAGTCCCCCCTTACACAGTCACTGGAGCCTGCTAGCAGGCAGCTCTTAAAGGGACAGTACGCAGAGGCTCTAAAAGCACTCGCTGCAGTGCCATTTAACAACGGCTTAAACGCCAAACACCATCCAGACTTGGAGCGCCCAGCAAGCTCCTGGAAGACTTTTTGGAACCCCCTATTTGAAAGGGTGTTACATTAACATACCAGGGTACACAACCTACAGGAGAGACAGGGAAGGGGGGGGAGGAGTAGCTCTCTAGGTAAGGGAAGGGATAAAAGCAACGGAACAAAAGAGTAAACAGGGAGGAGAGGAGGCACTGTGGGTCACCTTAGAGACTGGAAATGGCACCACAATCCACACAGGGGTTGTATATAGACCCCCATGTCAGGGGGAGGGAATGGACAAGGATATGATAGAAGGCATCCTTAAGAGGGCAGAGAAAAGGGAGATACTGTTGATGTGGGACCTGAATATGCCATATGTTAACTGGGGCACCTTTGCGCATCATATCCAAAAAGCAGGCATTCTTGATGCCCTACAGGTGGCATGCCTCAGACAGCCAGTTTTGGAACCCACTCGTGAGGGAGCAATCGTAGACCTCGTACTCTCAAATGGGGACAGTGAGAGGATCTCAGATCTAGAAGTGGGTAGCCATCTGGGAACAAGTAACCACCAAACAGTGTGGTTCATGATAAACACAGCTAGAGTCAAGCCATACAAAAGTGAGGGTACTGGACTTCAGGAGGGTGACTTTGGTAAGATGGGAGAGTGCCTTAGAAAAGCACTAGCAGACAGGCTAGAAGGAGGGGTGGGGCAACAATGGGGAAATATTTAAACTGCCATCACAGAGGTAACAAGCCTTTGTGCGAAGCAAATAAACAATTCAAAATGAAAGAAAAAGCCACTATGGTTCTCAAAAGAGGTGGCAGGGAAGGTTAGGGAGAAAAAGATAGCATTTAGGAAGTACAAGGAAACACAGAAGGAGAAAGACAGAGAACTGTACCAGTTAAGGCAGAAGGAAGCAGGGAGGGAGGTCAGAATAGCAAAGGCCCAAACTGAGGAAAAGATAGCCAACTCGGTTAAGAAGGGGGATAAAACCTTTTATAGGTGTAACCCCTAGGTGGCGCTATCCCAAGGGCTACTACCCCTGCCTGCTTGGCTAGCAGCAGGTTAAGGGGCCTAAGTTCAGTGACAGGTGTCTCCACCCATAGGTCAGGGTTGGTATTGGTCTAATTAACACAGCCCTCTGGGACACTGTGACCCCCCTTGTCTCCTGCTAGTGGTCCACACAGTACACAACGGTTACCTCCCCCACACCCCTGATAGGTTTTACACATACATCTAGATTTAGCACTTACCCTCTGGACTGGTTCCTTCAGTTGGATTCTGGGGACCCCCTGTAAAATAAGGTGATGCATGACAAAATCAACTGTGTAATACCTAGGCATAAACAGACTCCATAGTCAATGTAGATTGCAGAAAAAGTAGATGATTTGATTTATTCAGGGGGACTATAACAAGGATGGGGGCAATCAGGTTAATTGGCTTAAACACTCTACAAATATCACAGTTGTGCATGCAGTCAGTGTCCCTATCAGTCACACTCTCTGGGTACCCAGGATGGAAAAGGGGGCTAGCCAGGACCATTGCCCAGGGTAGGCTGGTGTTGCAGCTGGTAGGGGCCCTGTTAGGAAGCAAATTAACATGCACACCCACTGACTGTAATCCGGAACCAGAGAGCTCAGTTCGTGAAAACAGCACAACAAATTAATCAGATGACACACTTGTGATTTAAAAGATATGTTGCAGGGAGCTACCCTGTTTACTACTCACGATACCTAAGGCCGAGAACAGGATGGATAATGGTTGCTCTGGACTGCCAGAAGGAGCAAGGTAGGGAGACAATGCCCTCGTGGCAGGGCACAGCTGCATTTGATAGCAGGCGGATTCAGTCCGATATAAACTGGGTACAGTTTCCAGCCTACCACACACAACTCAGCTTGAGGGGGAAACCAGGTTGCAGCCCCCCTCCAGTTCACAGCACATTTATATGTAAAGAAAGGTTACTGTACCAGGCAGGCTGCTCCTTGATCCCGATCTCAAAATCACTGCTAAAACCCGGGAGCACAGCGGTAGCTAAAGTTTCTGACAGGCCAATCACTTTTAGCAAAATCTTCGGTCTTCTTCAGGTGAACCTGGTATCCCTCCAGTAGCTTTCTTCACAGCACACCCAGCGGATCACTGTCCGACTATTTTCTCTCTCTCTCTCTCTCTCTCTCTCTCTCTCGGCAAAATGACAACAGGCCGAGTATCGGGCCTTCCACGCTTCTTCCGCATGAACTACTGTGCAACAAGGCCACTCGATTATGCAAGCTCTTTCCTCTTCAACTTCCAACTCGAATCTATTCTTTTTGCCCACACCTCAGGGCACATCCGCAATCAGTTTGGAGGCACAGTCCGAAAATGAAGCTCCCCTTTTTCTTCTCCAAGGCAAAAGAGCTGAAGGCAGGCAGGCCAGACTTAGCCCTTCCCACCAAATCTCCACATTACCCCATGGGGCAGCAGATCCACAGGCTGGAGCTCCTCACTCTCCAAACTCCAACTCACTTCTGGCTTGCCAGCAGACAGCTCAGGGGATTTCCTTAGATCCAAAAGGTTTGGTTGGGGAGTTCAGCTGTCAATCACAGTAAGAGCTCCCCTTCTGTTGCAAAGTGCCAACAGTCTAAAACTACAAATCCCAACTGTATACAGTCCCATTTCAGCAGGCTCCATTTTAGAGTCCCCATCACTGATTGGTCCCATTCGGCAGTTTGGGACCAAAATGGTGGAGCTAAACCGAACAGTCCTTGCTGCAAAGAAGGCAGGTTAGAACAAACACTATATCTTTACCACTCTAAATGTTTATCAGTAATTAGTTACATCTCTTAACAGGGCTCTGTCTGCGCCACTAGTGACGGCAGAAACGGAGTGAGGATTCAGCAGCCTGGGCAAGATACAGGCAGGTAAACACACAGTCCCCCCATAAAGATTAATTATGACTGCAAGCAGGCAGCCCTTAAAGAGACAGCACATGGAGGCTCTAAAGGCACTCACTGGTAACAACATCTAAAGGCTTAAACGCCAAACACATACCAGGCAGTGAGCAATTAGGCAAGCTCTGGGAAGACTTTTTGGGAACCCCCATTTGTAGATGGGTTACATCAGTACATCAGAGAGCGTAGAAAGACAAAGGGAGGGATAGTGAGGTTGAATAGAATGGATGGTGGGTGGGCAGAGAGGGACAGTGAAAAAGCAGGGATACTGAATGAATACCTCTGCTCAGTATTCACAAAAGAGGAGGAGGGGAGAGGTGCCTAATTCAGTTAACAGAAGCACTCTGGATAGGGGGGTCAATCCCAGACCTTTCACAGAAGAAAGGGTTCTGAAAGAACTCCTAAAACTGAAGGTGAACAAAGCAATAGGGCCTGAAGGAATTCACCCCAGAATTCTAAAAGAATTAACGGGAGAACTAGTGACACCACTGACTACCCTTTTTAACAAATCATGAGAGGGTGGTGTGGTACCTGAGGACTGGAGGAAGGTGGATGTTATTCCCCTTCACAAAAGTGGGAGCAAGACAAAGGCAGGAAACTACAGACCTGTCAGTTTGACCTCAGTGGCAGGGAAAGTGATGGAATCACTTCTGAAGGAAAGAATTGTTGAGTACCTAGAGGCCAGTGGGGCACAGGACCCAAGGTAGCATGGGTTCACAGTGGGAAGGTCATGTCAGACAAATCTAATTGATTTCTTTGACTGGGTGACAAAAGTAGTAGACCAGGGAGGGGCTGTGGACATGGCCTATCTACACTTTAGCAAGGTATTTGACACAGTCCCACACAAAAGATTAATAATCAAATTAACCAGCTTGGGAGTCGGTCCCAGGGTGGTAGCTTGGCTAAAACATTGGCTGGACAACAGGACGCAGAAGGTAATTGTAAATGGAATGCACTCTGAAGAAAAAGGGGCTACTAGTGGGGTACCGCAGAGTTCAGTACTGGGTCCAGTCCTTTTTAATGTCTGTATATGTGATATTGCAGAGGGACTGGAAGGAAAAGTATGCCTCTTTGCAGATGACACAAAGATCTGCAACAGGGCTGATACACAAGGAGGCATGGAAAGGATGAGAAGGGACTTGGCAAGGTTGGAGGAATGGTCAGAAGTATGACAGCTTGGATTCAATGCAAAAATGTGCAAAAATAATGCACCTGGGAAACAAAACTCAGGGATATTTACACAATGAGGGTGTGACAACAACAAAAATGGAAAGGGACCTGAGGGTAATCATATCAGATGCCCTTAAGGTTGGCAAGCAATGTGAGAAGGCAGTAGGGATGGCTGGGTGGATACTGGGATGTATAGGGAGAGGCATCACCAGCAGAAAACAGGAAGTTGTTATCCCTCTGTACAGACAGTTGGTGAGACCCCATCTGGAGTACTGCATCCAGTTCTGGAGACCCCATCTCCGCAAGGACATAGACAGCATGGAGGCAGTCCAGAGGAGGGCAACTAAAATGGTGCATGGTCTACAAGCGAAGCCATATGAGGAGAAACTAAAGGAGCTTAATATGTATACCCTTGAGGAAAGGAGGGAGGTGGAGACATGATAGAAACTTTTAAGTACCTCAGTGGAATCAACAAAGTCCAAGAGGGTAACATCTTTCAGAAAAAGAAATGTGCAAGAACAAGGGGCACAATTTGAAGATAGAGGGGAGACGGCTTGGGGCAATGCGAGAAAGTATTTTTTCACAGAGAGGGTGGTGGACTCATGGAACAGCCTTCCTGAGGAGGTTGTGAGGTCTAAAACTGTGGGAGATTTCAAGAATGTATGGGACAGACATGAGGCAATTCTTGTGGTGGGTAGGAAGAAATAGGCTGTTGGTTAACTAGGATCTGCAGCTTATCCTGTAGGGAAATGGGCAGACTAGGTGGGCCAAGTGGTCCTTATCTGCCATCAAAGTATATGTTTCTATGTTTCTAATTACAGCAGCTGGTGGGCATCTGAATTTTGTCTGGAAGGTTATGCCCATGGGCAGGACATGCATGTGACATCTGGCCGGGTAGGCTCCGTTGTTCCAAGCCACACCACAGGATATAGGTGATGAAAGCCATGGGGAGATCTGGGTGTCGGCATGCATTCCTACAGTGTTTCAATGGGGTGGCACTTTTGCTGGCTGTGGTGACCACTCAGGAGTTGGAACTCTTTACAGACGCATTTGGATGTTTGGACTTTGATGCATTTTTCAAGGAAAATGGTGCATTGGCCAGTGGCCATCCTCCTAGTGACCTTTGGGCTTGCTAAGCAGATCACCTTATTGGAATTGTTTTCAGTTATGGTGGCCCTGGTGGTGTGGGGCAGATATTTAAAAGACAAGTCTGTCATCTTTAGGATGGATAACAGTGGGGTATTTTATGCCATAAATGGTCAGCTACACTGAAAAGTCCTGATGGGCAACCTCATGACAGTCTTTGTGTTAAAATGTCTGTTTCTTAATATCCATTTCAGAGCTGTGCATGTCCCAGGAACTGATAATGGTATTGCTGATGCTCTTTCTCATTCACAGTGGCGGAGATTTCCAGAGCTGTCTCCAGGAGCAAAGAGGCATCTCAGGGATGTTCCCAGCTTACCTCTGGGAATTGGAAACCTGGGACTTACTCAGGAATTCACTAGCATCCAACACACAGGTGCCGTACTAGAGGAGGGTAGAGAGCTATACGGGGGTGCGTCAGACACTCAGCTGGCAAAAGGTTTGGCCTATTCTGGTAGACCAGCTCTTCTTGTATGTCCTGCACAGGAAACGATTGATGGCCACACCAGCAATTGTGTGGAAACATCTGGGAGACATAGCATGGTTCCAGAAGGTCATGGGGCACATAGATACCACCAGGGCTTTCCCACTTCACAAGAAGTTGCAAGGTTGGGCACAGTCAGTGCCCAAGAGACCAGATGGCCAGCATCCCATCAGCCCAGAGCTATTAAAACAGGTATGGGATGAGCTTCCAAAGATATGCTTCTCACCATCAGAAATACATTTGTTTGGAACAGCCTATTTCATGGCTTTCTGTGGGGCATTTTGAGTATTGGAGCTAGTGCAGTCAAACAGGGCAGTGGGAATGACAATGACTCTGGGGTATAATGCTTAGGGGAGAGCTGTGACCCTGGGATGACTTCCAGGTCACTAACTGTTTAAATACTAGCCCCTCGGTGAGCAGGGTGAGCTCAAGCTGGGCGCGACACCAAGACATGCACAGGCATGTCCAGTGGGATCAGAGGGAGGAGTCCTGAACTCTTTGTAAGTTATACTTCTGGATAAGCTGTTAAGCATTAGTTTACACAATTGAAAAAGATATTTGTATTGTAGTAAGTGCTAATTTAGTCATGGAGACAATCAATAGTTTCTTAAAACAAATGTGCAGAGAAGGCACTATGATGCGTGTAGTAAATGCCATGTATACTGAAATAACAGTCCCAATACAGGGGATGTTGAAAGGTGATAGATGCTTGGAACATGAAACAGACTGTTATAAACTCAATAATGCTCTAAAGGCGTTAAACAACATTGGAAGAGATAAAGAATATTGAACGGCTATATGGTATTCAGGGTAATAACCAAGTGATTACAGAGTCATCAAACACAAACACAAGCACAAAAAAAAGGGCAAGAGAAGTAGGTTTACCTGAAAATGACCCCAGATATGAATACCAATGGTAACAAAAAAAGTAAAGAATCTAAAAACAACAGTAACCATGAGTGGTACACGGTCAAATGAGGTGAGGGAAATAAACAGGGAAGAAGAGCTATCTCATCATATGACATATAAACAGAAAATAGATTTAGTATCTTAGCAGACAACTTTCTAGGTGATCCTAACACCCATTCTACAGAGTCAAGTCATGTAGAGATGATTGTACTGGGGACTCTATTAACAGGAAATGTGATTCCGTAATATGTAATTCTGATAAAGAAAATCGGATGCTTATGTTACCCGGTGCAAAGCCAGAAGACATACAAAGGGAGATATCTAAAGTTCTGAAGGGCTCTGAAAAAATCACAAATTGTCACTATTCATGCTGGCATCAATAATGTAGGATTTAGTTTTGAGAAAAACAACTGCTTGAATTTAACTGTTATAGCAAATAACATAAAAAAAGGGGGGGGGATGGAGGTGGTAATTTCAGGACTTCTTCCAGTACCAAGGGCAGTATATTAAAAACAAAATGCACACTAGAAAGAAAAAATACCAGACTTAAGAATTGGTGTGACGGAGACAGTTATCACTTTATTGACTCCTGGGAACATTTCTACAGAAAAAATAAATTGGATAGTGAGATGGATTACACCTAAATGAAGAAGGGCACATGTTTTGGGAAACCTGATAAAATCACAAATGAAATCAATTCATTTAACCTGATAAAGAAGGAAATGGTAAAACATCGAATAACAAAAGTTATACAAATAAAATGAATTGAAACTGGGAAAAAGTATATTAAATGCTTACTAAGCAATATAAGGAGCCTTAATAACAAAATGGCAGAGCTTCAGACCATGTTACTCTCAGAAGGTATTATATAGCAATATTAGCAGAGACCTGGTGGGATTAGAAAGATGTTTGGAATAAAAACAAACCTGAGTAGACAGAAAGACCAAGAAGGGAGGCTGAATTGTTATTTATGTTTCTGAATTAATAAAAACTATAGATGTATCATTGAAGACTAAAAATGAGTTATCAACAACAGAAACATTATGTAAGCAATAATACCCAACAGGGTGGGCGGTATTGTCCTATACTGGACTGCCCATTGGCATAATGAGGCCTGACACCGCAGGCAGAGGGCCTTATAGCTCCTGAAGGTCTAGTATAGGACAATATCGCATACCCTGGAAGGTATTATTTCACTTAGCAAATGGGCATAGTGAAAAATATAAGTTGAATAGAAAAATTGTTAAGTAAAAAATTGGTTTAATATGACTTTTGTAATAAAATAGTTCCTCTGCATGGATTTGAATGCTGTGTGTTTTTTTGGGTGGGAGCTGGTTGTCATGGTTACCACCCCACCCTCCATACACATGAGCCGCTCATTGGCTGACAACAATGTGGTAGCTTGTCTGCAAAACATAAAAATGATTAGTATAAAACAGGCAGAGACAGTGGTACATTCAGTAGCTCTAGTGTGCTTGACAGTATACTGCTGGAGTGTCCCATTGGCAGTCACGGTAGTTGGGTACTGCACTTAAGTCAATGTTTTATGTGGAGGCAGTCTGGTGGAGCAAGGCACTCCCAGAGGCACTTGTGAGCCGTGGTTCACTTTGATTTATTTTATTTGTTTGTCAGAAGTCGGCCAGTGTATGGCAAGCAGAGCAACTCTGTTTGACTGGTAAGGACTTGGAAAGGCTCAATCACGCTGCTCTGGAGTGGCTTGTGTTGCACTAGTCATTTAAGTAAAGCCAATCTGACTGACGGCTTCCTTTTTCTTTTATATTTTTTTTTATTTTGGGCGATGGTCTAGTTACTGTTTAAGTTACTGAATTAAAAGTAAGACAGCCTGGGGGGGGAGTGAATGGGATGGGGAGTGGAGCCTGAGTGACCCAGGAAGCTGTCTCTGCTAGTGCTATATGCTAGTGGTTTGTGATCTAAAACATGGATACTGTGTACTAGATTATTTATTTATTGTTCTTTTTTTCTTGTTGTTAAAAGGCAGATGGGGCAAACAGCAGGATGACTGGTCGAGTCTCAGCTTTCACTAAGCAAGACAAAAAAATGGCAGGCAATTTAAATTCAACATTCCACTAGCACCCAGAAATTAGTAGTCAATGGCACTTTTTTTTACCTGGGCTCTGTTGTCTGGTAGACACCCACCTTGCCAAGGCTATCAGTCACTCAGAGCTCAGAAATTTCTTAGCCCATTTTCTAAGGTTAAAAGTAAATAATGGTACTCCGGGGAAGTACATCTTGGGTTTATGTTATAAACCTCCTGATACTTCTGAAGAAAGAACTCAAGAAATCCTTGATGAAATAATAAAGGCAATGGACACAGGTAAAATCATATTGGCCGGTGACTTAAATAACCCTGATGTAAATTGGAACATTAGTAAATCTACATCCTAACAGAGTGAGGCATTTCTGGATATTTGTCTAGAAAATAACCTGGTGCAATATGTAAAAGCCCCTACGAAAATGGAAAATGTGCTAGATCTGGTAATTAGCTCAGAATGTGTTCAAATAAATAACTGCAAAGTTATCACCCTGCCAGGTACCAGTGACCACGCCTGCGTAACCTTTTCTGTAGAGAATAACCACATTAACCAGAAAAGATGCACAGAGATTTATTTGCATAGAACAGCAAATATGGAAGGCATTAATGCAGATATTAAGGAGAAATATTGGAGCACAATTTTAAGCAATAAACAGTGGATGAAGGCTGGGAATACATAAAACACAATCGTTCTGTTATGAATACATGAAACATGTCAGAAATGTAATCACAAATGTATAAAACCAAAATGGCTACACAAAGGTATTATAAAGTTAATAAAAAAGAAAAACAAGGCCTGTGGCATTTATAAAGCACAAAACACAGAGGAACACTGGAAAAATTCAAAATTATCCAGAAAACTTGCAAAAATAAAATCAATAAAGCAAAGTGAAACTACAAAAAAAAAAGTAGTGGAATCTGCAAATACAGATAATAGTAAATGGTATTATGGGTACATATATTATTTTAAAAAGACAGACACAGAACTGACAGCTATTAAAATATAGTCATTTGATAACAGACCTAGTAGAAATGGTAAATATGTTTAATACATATTTTTGTTCTATTTATAATGGACTCCAAAACACCACCAATACTAAAGATAATGACATTGTTACTGGCAATCATGAAATTCAAATTAAAGATATAATTTTGAAAATTGATGATCTAAAAATCACATAGTGTTCCAGGTCTGGATAACATCACACCATTAATGTTAAAATTAATGAAACACAGTATCTGCATACCCTTAAAAAACTGTTTGAACAATTATTAAACACAGGCATAGTTTCCTGTAAGTGGAAAATAGCAAAAGTCACACCAATGTATAAAAACGGCTGTAAACTGAACATAAGAAACTACAGATCCATAAGCTTAACATTGGTGCTGTGTAACATTTTGGAATCTTTAATAAAGGAAAAAATTCATAATCAACTAGTAAATATCCATATGTTTGATGGAAATCAACATGGTTTTAATCCATCTCCCCCACTGACCTGTAATGGCCCAGGCTCGTTCCCGAACCCAGGTTGCTGACTAGAGATGTTCGAAATTGGAAAATTACGCCTAGCGTAATATTTTGCATAATTTACACATTACGCAAAATATTTCACGTGGGCATGACGAAATTTCGCCTGTAACAGTTTTCTTGCAAAAGCCGTAATTATGCCAAAATTTTGGCCACAGGGGGTGTAATTTCGCCATTATGCCTCAATTACGCCAGTGCCTTGTGATTACGTTGGCGAAATTGTGGTGTATTCTGGGCAGATAGACAAAATCTCACATGCACAGTGTTTCCTGCACACCGTATTGTATGTTGATTCGGAGGAGTTCAGTGTGGTGCATCACAACCAATAAACCCTTCTAAAACATCTTTTTTGATTTTTCAGAGTGAATTGCTCACAAAATCAAAAGTTTAGTTCCTAGTGTTGCTAGTGAACATTTTTTGTTTTTGTATCTTTGGGAATAGTTAGTTAAACTTAGTTATTGCTTCAGGTTTTCTGTGTCTTTGAGGGAATGAGTGGGCAAGGGTCAACTGTGTGGTTTATGAAAGTAGAGCAGGCTAGTTCCTAAGATTTGATATATTTCTCACAAGTTGTGAGTGAGTTTCTGTAATTTCTTTTAAGTCTGAAGATTTGTAGTTTGTGTGCTACTTATTTGTTATATTTTCTACATATTGACTGTTTTTGGGTCACTTTATCTGAACAGTTACTGCATTCTTCTGACTGAGTAGTTCTGTTCCTGTTTTCTATCCCTTTGCTGAATCACTTTTGTGATTTATTTTCTTTAAAGTTCGTGTACAGTGACCTGACCACTTGACTTGTCCATGTCGAGGTACACTGCATTGTTGAATTGGCACAGAAATTAAAATTGGGATCTAGCGCCTGCAGCGCTCCTGTTGAATTTGCTTACCATATTCACCCTTTCCTCCCTGTTACACCAATGTTGTTTACTACCTCACCAGGCGGCTACTATATAAAAATGAATATGCCTGCCAAGAGACATTTAGATAAAGGTGCTAGGGTTGGAGTTGGCTCAAAGAAGTCTGATGGAAAAACACACCTATTTGTGAATCCGTGGCCTCTGCCGCTGCTGCTGTGGCAGACAGTAGCAACAAAATTAAAGTTAGAAGTGGCTTGAAGTCTGTGATTCATTTTTACTTCCCAATCTAGCTAGTATGCTTGTTGGGGATGATACCGGGAATAAGAGAGACACTACACCAGTGGAGGCACAGAGGTCCAGGGGAGGTCGAAAAGTTCTTAGTGTGACTGTTGTTCCTGCTCCAGGAGGAGCTGATGGTGGTGAAGGTGACAGTGTCCAGCTTCAGTGTGTTTCTCTGGGAGAAGGAGATAAGGAAAGTCAGACCCACCCCCACAGTGAGGAGATGCCAGAGAGGGAAAAGTTTGTCTGGCACTGGTAGTAGCCAGTGATAGGGATGAGGAAGAGGATTTAATATGTTTTGGTGGTGATGATGATGATGAGGTGTTGGATCCCCTGTGGGAGCCAGAAGGGAAAAAGAAGAAGGGTGATGATGATGTAGCTCATTTAGATGATGACGAGACTAAGGTCGAGGATATCAGGAAGCCTACAACAAGCAATGGCACAAAAAGCAAAAACTTCCACACCTTTGGCTAAGCTGTCCAAGTCTGAGTCCCATCATGTCAAATCAAGAGTTGCAAAGTGCCTAGTTTGGGATTTTTTCATGCTTGATGCAGCTGGTGACACTGGCAATCTGTCAGCTGTGTCAAGCACATGTAAGTCGTGGAAAAAAGGGCAGCCACTTAGGCACCGGTGGGCAGCACGCCCACTTGAAAAACAAGCACCCATTGCGTTAGCACAAACACCAGAAAGATACCATAGCTGTTGGCAGTGGCTGGACTTAGAAACATAGAAGCATAGAAGCTGATGGCAGATAAGGACCGCAAGGCCCATCCAGTCTGCCCATTTCTTTTTCTACCTTATAAATGTGCCATTGGCCATTGCTCTGTCAATGGCCTATCTATTCATACTCATCTGTATTGCTCCCTTATGCCTATACCATGCCTGTTTGAAGCCCTGCACTGTATTCATATCCACCACTTCCTGAGGTAGGCCATTCCATGCATCCACCACCCTTTCTGTGAAAAAGAACTTCCTCACATTACCCCTTAATTGGCCTTCCTCTAATCTCATCACTTCCCTTTTCAATCTTAATGTTAGTGACAGCAGTGCAATAGAGCAGGAAGAGGGAGGAATGAGTGGGTCGGTGGAGGAGGAGTGTGAGGAATCATTTTCTCTCCTGAGCAGTGGACATAGTAGTAGTGGAGCTGCCACTCCCTCAAGTCATAAAAGTACACCATCAGGCCCCAAATCCAGCAAAATAACCAGTTTCATACATGCTGCACATTCTAGGCCTCAAGAGTCACTTGGTACCCCAGCAAGAACAACATTGGTGGCACAAGTAAAGTGTTTTTCTCAACCCATTGCCAAAATGCAGCCCACATTGAGGAGTGTGTTTCTGCGGCACTCAAAGTACCCTCCAATCATGCTGCTGCACGTGAGCTAAATGCAGCCACAACTGAAATGCTCGCCATCAATCCGCTGCTCTTCTCCTTTGTGGAGAATGCAGAATTCCACTGTTTGATAGCCCGTGCTCGTCCCAAATGGCAAGTGCCATCGAAATGTATTTCTCCAAATGTGCAATGCCGAACTCTACAGCAGAGTTTCAGAGTCCGTCCTACATGCCATGAAGCATTCTTCCTCCAAATATATCCACCTTAGCATGGATATGTGGACAAGTGGGCAGACAGTGGGCAGCTCATATCTGTGCATAACAGCACACTGGGCACAGGTACCTGGGGTGGTTGTTGATTTGGGCTCTGGCAAAGGTGCATAAAGCAAAATTGTAAGGTAGCAACACACCTGGTATTTGACAGAATGCAACTGTAACTATGCAAAGTGTTACAGGGTCTCACACTGCTGAGAAAATGCTGAATGTGCTGCTAAATAACATTGATGAGTGGATCAACTTACAGTCACTCACAGCGGGGTTTATTGCCCATGACAATGGCTCTAATGTTGTTAAGTGCATTAGTGGCAGTGTTTTTTTTTCAGAGTTCCCTGCCTGGCACACTGCCTTAATCTAGTTGTGCAGCAATTACTAAACCAGGATGAAATTACAGAAACTGTGTCTGTCACGGATGCATCTGTGTTTACTTTGCCCACTCTGCTTAGGCCCGTGACCATCTGCATGAGCTGCAGCTCACTAACCATCTGCCTCAGCACCGTATGAAGCTTGATGTTGTTACCAGGTGGAACTCCACATTGTACATGCTGAACCAGCTTTATGACTAGCATAAGGCAGTTTCATATTACCTACTGCTGCACAACACCAGGCACAGTGCTGGAGTGTTCATTGCCCTAACAATGGAGCAGTGACGACAAATGGATGGCATAATATGTATTCTGTGTCCATTTGAGCATGCAACACAGGCTGTGAGTGGGGAGACTGCCTGCATAAGTCAGTCAATACCCCTGATATGTGTGCTGAGGCAGACACTGGTAAATGTTCGTCACCAGATGGAGCAAAGTGATGATCTTCTATTCATGCAATGGGTCACATGCGCCATATACTAGACAGCAATACACATATCTCTGCCATTATGCAGTCTAATGAATTTGCTGTTGCTACCGTGCTGGATCCATGATACAAAAGTGGCTTGCCTGCCATGATTGTAAGGTGGCCATGTGTGCATGGAGAAATTAACCAATTGCCTTGTCAGATGGGTATATGGGGCACAGGTGAAAAATGCAGAGACACAAAAGGCACATAAAGATAAACCAGGTCATGGTGTTGCTACCACCACCTCCAGTAAATCATCAGAGGCCACCAAATCAGACAAAATCTCAAAGTTGCAGCAAAGCACGGCATTTAATCCCATTTGGGATGCTCTGTGCCAGGTGGGCGTTGAAGAAATTGAAGAGAAGGAGGAGGAGGAGGAGCATGATGAGGCGGCAGGACTCAGGGCAGCACAACGTATGGTGGATGCTTACATGGGAGACACCAAGCATCTTGGCATCAGTGATGAGCCATTGGTGTACTGGAGCAGCAAAGTGAGCGAGTGGCCTTCACTGGCATCTGTTGCTTTTAAATACCTTAGTTGCCCACCACCCAGTATCAGTGTGGAGCGGGTGTTCAGTTCTGCTGGGACCATTGTGCGTGACAGTAGAACAACTCTGTCTCTGAAGAATGTTTCCAACCTAACATTTATAAAAATGAATGAGGCTCACATTCCCCATAACCAATTATTTTGATGGTGTTGCCCCAAGAAGTGAGTCTCGGGGATGATGATAATGAAGATGTCCAGAGTAATAAGGCCTCTACTAGCGGGGACAGGGAGCTAGATGAAGCAGCAATGCTGACTGAATTTCCACCTGGTGATGACTCCAGTCTTGAAGACAGTGAGAGCTGCTTCATGGATGATGTGTCACTGGAAGAAGGCTAAAGGTGTTGTGCCCCACCCCCACAGCCAGCACCAGCACCAGCACCCCACCTCCATTTCCACATATACAGTACCTCCTCCATGACACAATGAATGAATGTCTAGTGAGTGTGCCACCACTGTATATATGACAGTGACAACTTAGTCGGACAGTGCACAGCCAGTACTGCTGCCTCTTAGTCCAGCTAAATTTCTCCTCCTCCTCCTCCTCCTCCAGCAGTCTTCCACCAAAAAGAACCGTATGTTTTTAGTTGTCAGCAGTGGCACACATCTTGCAGGTTCAGCACCTCGATCCAGAGTCCACACACCAGGATGGAAGACTTCTATTTAGTCACCAATACCGGACATAGATGGGATGCTTCAGCAAATGTCCACCAGAAAACCAAGCCACCATTCCACTTCAAGTACTCTGTACCTGTCTGGCAATAAGAAAAAAAGAAGAAAACATTTTTAGCATTGTTACAACAACTAGGTGCCCCCCCCCCCATCATTACAGGAAGCTATAGTTGCATCAGGGAATGGCTGTTAAACTGGAACACTTGACATGAACGCACTATGTCTGATGAGCACAGCCAGCAGCCAGATTTGGATAGAGGTAATACATTAGTACTACGCACCCCAGCAGCAAAATCCTGATTATTGATGGAGCCACATATAAGATACTTACTGTCAAAGTCTGACATCTTTGTCCTGCAGTAACCACAAACTTAATACTTAATCATATCCACCAACCCAACCTCAACCAAGTCCTCCCACCCACCCACCAGCTCACCAAACACCATGACAAATTAAGAAATACTTACTGCCACTTAATGAATTGCACTCGTATTGAACAACAGCAGCAGCAGCAGTGCACCTGGAGTTAACGGCTCTTGAATTCCTGCAAGTGTGTTTACCAAAAAAAAAAGAATACAATTGCAATCTGACTCAGATATCCGAGCTGCAGTCACCTATCCATCTCCGTGATTAAAAATTCAGTACTTACCTTGTCTTTGACCTTGAGCAATGTTAAATGTGGTACATTCCAAGTAACATCCCAAATCCAAATCCTGGGCTGGCATGCACGTTGTCATTATGATGCACTCCCCATAGTCAGGACATGAGATAAATATAAAATAAGTACGAACATATAAGAACTTGTCATGATGTCCCAATACCAACCCACCATCCACCTTCTCTTGCACCTGAAAAAATAAACAGATACTTAGGTGTGCAGCAGCAGGAGCAGCATCGAACGACTACGTGAAGAGAATCCCCAAGAAGCAGATAAAGCATTACTTCTCGTCGCAGTTTTAGAGCAGCAGGTAGCAGCTACAGGCAGGCAACAGCAGCAGCACTCAAGTGTCATTCAATCTACAGTGACTTAAAACCAATGAGACAACAGAACTAACCAGGGGCCAGGGCATTATCATTGCAAAATGATAATTACACAGTTCGCAATCAACTAAGCAGCAGCAGGAGGAATTAAGTACAAGTTTAAGTCACAGCAGAACCATTTTGCAGGAGAATTTATTTTTCTCATCGTGCTAAAGTGGCTTATGTTGCATATTAGGCAGCAGCACCACACTTAGGCCCGAAAAGCATTTAAACCATGCAGAAAACAGCACATTTGGGTCTTCATGATGGGTGTGAGCCTGTAACTGCATGTGTCACACCTGATTTCACTCTCAATGTACTGTGCAATTTTTTTGGAAACATTTCTGGACTCATGGGACATGATTCAAATGTGCAGTCACACACTTAGGCCCAAAAAACATTTAAACCGTACAGAAAACAGCACATTTGGGTCCGCATGATGGGTGCGAGCCTGTAATTGCGTGTGTCACACCTGATTTCACCCTCAATGTACTATGCAATTGTTTTGGAAACATTTCTGGACTTGTGAGACATGATTTGAACATGGAACCACACACTTAAGCCCAAAAAGCATTTAAACTGCAGAAAACAGCACATTTGGGTACGCATGATGGGTGTGAGCTTGTAACTGCATGTGTCACACCTCATTTCACCCTCAATGTACTGTGCAATCTCTTTGGAAACATTTCTGGACTAGTGGGACATGATTGGAGCTGGCAACAGTGATTTTTCAGACAGAAATATTGGGCAAACGGGTCCTAAAACAGCTACTTAATGTCTGGAGGGTGGGCACCCTAAAACATAATGACTGAGACCAGTTTCCACTTCCAATTTAATGCACCATTTTGTCTGCAACTTTTCTGGACATTTATTGCCTGTACTGTAGTGGTAGAAACAAGATGTGAGACAAAAACACTTGTAAACAGTGGACCAGAGAGCATCATTTGGTCCAGGTGGAGGTTGGGGCGCCATAAAACATCATGGCTGGGACTTGATTTCATTCTCACTGTACTGTGCAATTGTTTTGGAAACATTTCTGGACTTGTGGGACATGATTTGAATGTGCAGTCATGCACTTAAGCCCAAAAAGCATTTAAACCATGCAGAAAACAGCACATTTGGGTCCGCATGATTGGTGTGAGCCTGTAACTGCGTGTTTCAAACCTGATTTCACTCTCAATGCACTGTGCAATTTTTTGGAAACATTTCTGGAATTATGGGCCATGTTAGACAGTGGCAACACTCTGTCTCACTCAACGTTCTCAATGTCATCCTATTTTTTTCCTGTCATACTATATTGTATTTCTCATCTTATCATGCCTACTCTGCACAACATGGCTTCAAGAGGCTGTGTTAAACTGTAGCCCTACTGCAGCACATTTTGGTGGTCATGGTGTGGTTGGACACTGTAACACCAAGTTAACATTGTAATTTGTGGCAAACACAAGCCATAGGGACACACGTGTTAGCACCAGAAAAATTTACATTGTCTTTAACTACTTAATAAAAGTGCTTATGTTTCTATGATTGTTGTGTACATATTCATTCACACTGATACTGTACACAGCCAAAACAACTGCTGCCAGCCCACAACATCATACATAGCTTTGGGAAAAAATGTTGTTCCTAGGAACAATTTACACATTACAATACTTTACATTTGTGGCTAGGAGGACGACATACATACAAGTCAGAGGGACTAACATAAACTAAATAGAAATGTACAGTAATTACGGGTAAAAAAAACTAGAAGTGACTAACAGATAGTAACACATGAGAGGGGGTGCATCATAAGGGTCAGGTCAGGGACAGGGTTTACATATATGAAATGAAAGAGGAAAGGAAGGGGGCATAAACATTGCATAGCACACAAAACAATGGACAAAAACAAATGAAAGGATATAGAAGAAGAGGACAGAAAAAAATACATACATATATTTTTTTATTTTTGTTATTTTTAGAGGGTGCAGATGAGGCAGGAGTGACAGTAACAAAGCAGGGACAAGAGAAAGAAAAAAAAAAAAAGGTTGTTGCCAGTGCAGCACTGACTGGTCTGGAGGCTGACCGTTACACTGCACTGGCACCAGGTACACTTTCTGCTGTGCCACCACCAGCACCACCACCACGCAGCTCCTTCAGAAGCTCAAATATTTTGTCTTGCTCCTGAAGGAGTTTCCTGAGGTCCTCCCAGATCTCCTCTCGGAAATCAGTGAACTCACTGTGCAGAGCTCCCACCTCTCTGCGCAATGCTCTCAGGTCTTCATCGCTTACTGTTGCTGGTACTGGTGCTGTGGCAGCTGCAGGCTGTGCTGGGTCCCCATCATGAACCTGGAGACGCCTCTGTCTCTGGAGTGAGGGTGATGGGGGCTCTGCACCTGCTTCCTGCTACTGCTGCTGCCATTGCCTTCTGTAGCGCCTATGCACACCACTGGCCCCTGCTTCCTGCTGGCCCCCTTCACCTTCTACCAGCTCAGCTGCACCCCGGGCTCCTCTACCTGCTGCAGCCTCTTTTTATTTTTGAAGCCAATCTGCAGCGTCGTGGTGCTGCAGAAGACTCCTTTGGCCACCAGTCCCAAAATGACCCTGGTCTTGCCCCTTCTCACTGATCTGTCACACAAGGTGCAGATCATGATGGAGTTGTCATTTGACTTTTCCAAAAAAAAACACACACCGCAGATGACCCTGTCTGTGGCTGGGGAAGGGCAACAGCTAATGTCTCAGAGCTGGTGGGCACATCATGCTCCTGCTTGGAGGAGGTGGGAAGTGCATGCTCCAGCTGGGGTGGCATCTGAGGTGACTTCTGCTGCTGCTGCCTGGGTTGGGGGCCACAGGAGGATTCTGCTGCTGCTGGGATGGGGCAAGGGGCTCATGCTGCTCCTGGGGAGTGGGGGCTACATGCTTCTGCTGCTGTTCAGTGGGGAGCACAGACATAAAGGCCTGTCTATTAACGTGGATACCGGGTAGAGGTGGTCCAGCTGCCTTCTTCCCATTCTCACTAGTCTCCATAATTTCTATCTCCTTCTCCCCCCCCCCAAAAAAAAAAGAAAAAAAGAAAGGGGAGTTTTACACACACACACACACACACATGATACAAAAGATAGATAACTATAAAAATGAAGAAAAAACACTAATTGAAATATTAGCTTTTTAAACTAATGGAGAACAGAGATCAGAAATCAAATAAGCCGCAAATGTAAACACACACACACACACACACACTCCACTAATTTTTCACTCAAGTGAGTTAGTGCTCTCCTGCAGTCTCTCTCCTCTCCTACTTCCTAGCTATAACAGCTCTAAAGGAAGTAGATTTAATCTGGCTTCCTGTCCAAGTGCAGTCACCCATGTGACCAGCAGTCTGCTAGAGAGAGAGTCATGAGATCAGCTTTTTTTCTCAATTTCGCCTGATATTTACATTGGGGAGTAATGTGCGGACAAAAGGAGTAATCAGAAGCATAATTTTGCAAGCAAAATTTCACCTGTGTGGCAGAATTACACGAAATGCCACGTGCGGCAAAATTAGCAATTTCGCCGGCGTAATAAAATTTAGTTGCATCTCTATTGCTGACGTGATGCGAGGTGTGGCATGCCCAACAAATCTCATATGCTTTTATGAGCGTATTAGTAAACATCTAGATAAAGGAAAACCATCTGAGGTGATACTGCTAGATTTCAGTAGAGCTTTTCTGATTCAGTGCCCCACTGGGCTGTGAGTGAAAAACTTATAAAATATGATATCGACAGACACATTATAGCATGGATTAATAATTGGTTGGATAGAAGAACACAAAGGGTAACAATAAGGGGACATCTTTCAGCATGGGGTGATGTGACCAGTTGAGTGCCTTATTTTCCAGCTGTTCATAGCTGATTTCTTTCTTTCTTTCTTTATTTTCCATATACAGTTTTTCCTCCTCTGGTGCAGCTGGCAGGCAGTTCTGGCCCCTCCCTCAGAGATGTCCACTCTCTGGCCCCGACTCTCCCACACCCAATCCTCCCGGTAATCCCCAACGGGTTACCCCCCCATGACAGGGCCGAAGGCGAAGGGTGTTGACTTCCCCCTCTCCCCCAGAGACCAACATCCAGACTCAAGGGGGCCAGTGTGGGTGCTGCAGGGCCATCATGGAGTCTGCCACCTCCATTTTTCACTTTTTCTCTCCTTCCCTTGTCACGGTTGCTCTGGCGCATGTGGAGGCACGTGCATGCAGTGATCCGCGGCACCCTCCCTTGTCTAACTGCTCCTGTCTGCACTACCCTCAGGCCCCCACCCGGTGGCAGTCCTTCAGTGGGAATGACTGAGTCCCTACCCAGGAGGGAAGAGCTGCCATGCAGCTGCTCAATCCGTCTCCTGGCCTCCCTCCCCCTCCACTGACCCACAATGACCCAGGCTTGTTCCCGAACCTGGGTTGCTGATGTGGTGCGAGTTGTGGCATCCAGCACTTCAACCCTCAGCACCACTCGGCCGGTTGTTCATAGCTGATTTAGAGGAGAATGTCCAAAATTACATTATCAAATATGCAGATGATGTGAAATTGGGAGTTCCTTGTAAAACAATGAACCAAGTAAACTCATTGCAGGAAGGTCTGGATTCTACAGCTACTTGGGCGTGCAAATAGGGAATGTCCCTAAACATGGACAAATATTGTGTTCTGTGTATGGGGAAACATAACCCACTGAATAAATATCTTTTAAACAACCATGTTCTAGAATTAAAAACAAAAGAAAAAGACCTAGGGATATTGACTGATGACAAACTGGACCTGAATGATCACTGTACTGTGGTAGTAGACCCCAGAGTCAGTTGAAAAAACAATTATGACTGACATATGACACATTATGACTGATTTTTCCAACTAGTTTGAAATTTGTAACTTCAACTAACTAAAGAAAATCCAACCAATTTTTTCAACTTTCACCATTGCTGAATTTTATTTATTGCCTCAAGAAGTTCACCGGAGATGCTAGTCACATAACCCAGGAGCAGAAGAGATTAAATCATTCACTGTAGTGCATGAACTAACTAGTTGCTGATGCACAGTTGAGGTCAACAGTAATGTAAATTAAAAGATACTCAGAAGAGAAGAGATAGCATATTTCTTGTTGTAGGATAGAAAAGCTGGTGTGCCTCAAATGTTCCAATGCTAGCAATATAAGTCGCTATTAAACACTTCAATTATTTTTTTATTCTCGTGGTTTTGGATTGGCCTTGCTTGCTTGCCTTGCGAGGAATGCAAGACTACTTCTCTTGTACCCCTCACACACACCCAGCCCCAAAGTCACATAAACAGTTGCATTAGACCCTGGTGTCAGAGTATGCTGCTGTACACCCTCCTAAGCCACATACAACCTTAAAGTCTTGTGGTGTGGGATTTGCTTCAGTATCCCCTGAAACCACAAACAGCCTTAGACCCTGGTGTGGGATGCTGATGGTGTACACCGCCAAAGCCACATAAAAAGCAAAACAGCTTGTATCACATGTGGGTGCAGCAATACACCTCCACAGCCACATAACCAGCCTTTTATCCTGCTGGAATAATGCATTGCTGCACCTGCTGTACACCACTGAAGCCATGTAAACAGGATTAGACCATGGTGTGGGTTGCAGCAGTAGCAGTACACCTGTGAAGTCACAATCACATCAACAGCGTTACGGTGTGGGTCCATGATGGCGTACACCCCCAAAGCAAAAAGCCACATAATCAGCCAGCCTTTTGTCCTTCCAGTGAGGAATGTTGCAGTACTGTAGTACACCCCGGAAGCTTCAAGCACGTAAAAAGCCTTCGACCCTGATGTTTGCTACTGCAGTAGTACTACATCAGTACATCTTCAGATCTAATCAACATAAACAGCATGCTGCCTTAGACCATTCTGTGGGTTGGATCATGCTAGCTACACCCCACCACCCCTGAAGCAAGCCACATAAACAGCAGCACATGCACAGCATCAGTACAGTGAGTGACAGCGATACTGGTGTGGGATGCTGCAGCTAGTACATATCCCCACCCTGGCTTGAAGCACTCTGTGAATGATAAAATGAACATAATCTCACTTGTTTAATTTAATTTGCACACCCCAGCACGACTGACTCACTGTCCAGCCAGCTAAGCCAAGGCAGAGGCATGACACGAGGCAGGCTTAGACCTTACCCACCCTCAGCCAGTTCAGCTGGCAACCACAAAACAAAAACACCACAACAGCTGAATTTTGAAAATATAAAACCCTTCACTGCCAACAGTGCCAAACAATAGTATTGTTTTAGTTAATGCTGCTGCTTGTTTTGCTGCCTGTGCCTGACAGAAATCTTCACTGCCTGGCTGCCTCAAATGTGTATAGTAATGCTTCAGAAAAAAAAAATGTTTTAAGACAGAGCATCCCAAACAAAATACAGGTCAGCAAAGAAGAAAACTCAGTTAATATTGGTTTTAATTTTAAAGTGACTTAATAAGTTCCATATTTATTTCTCACACACAAACAGTTCCAAAAAGCTGTATATGAGACATGACAGTCTTCCAAGCAATATGTCCTGAACTGTTACTGCTATGACTGAGTGAGCTATGTTAGTTTTGCACTTCGTAGTTCCGAACTACGAAGTGCAAAACTATCAAAGCTTGTTCAGTCAATCATACCAGTAACAGTTTAGGCAAGAACATATTATTCAGAACTTCGGAACACTATCATATTCAATTTATTTGATATTAATTTTTAAATTAGCACAGAACAGGTGCAGAATCTGATAAGTAACATGTCAGCCTGCCCTGCAGTCTGCTGCATATTATCAATGCCAGCTAGCTTTTGCGTGTTCAAAAACGCAGAATCTGAGAAAAATATTTAAGGATGTGCTCACATAATATGAAAAGACAAACAGCTCCAACTCACTGTCAGTCTCCCAGAAATTAAAAAAGAACTTCAACAGTTTTCATTTTCAATTCCTTCACTAACGTACCAGTTGTCGACTCCACTACTGCTCAAAAGTCTTTCAGTCTCTCTCTCTCTCTCTCTCTCTCTCTCTCTCTCAGCCCGACCATCAACGACAGTGACTCCCTCCCTCATCCATCAAATGTGTGACAGCTCTACTCCCATGCATCAAGGTAGCACCTGATTTCACTGGCCAGACTTCCTAGCAAGGCAAGGCCACTGAGCTGACTAACCACCCTCTGAGTGACCCACTGAGTCCTGATCACTGCTCCCAGCACTCCATGAACACGTAATAATCTGGTCCAGACTCCAGACCACCACCCCTTCTCCACAGTCTCCCCTGTCCTCCAAACCCTTACCCAGGGCCCTTCTCACTGGTCTGTCTCTGAGACTAGTACAACGAGTCTCACTCCCTTTACTCTCCTCCTCGCTTCTCCTCCAGTCTGGTATCATGTGTGGGTCACAGAGGAGTGTCTCTGGTCCCTTTAGACTTCACTCTGTCTCCTCGGCTCACTGTCTCTCCCCCCCCCAGACTCCCACTCACTTGAGGAGGTGGAGGCCTCTGATCCGACTGGTGGTGTGTCGTTAATTGCTATGCTCCTGCCGCTCCCAGCCAGACAACAGTCCCCCCACGACCCACCTCACCTCCTAGACCTGCTGCACTTGTCCTCAGTCTGTCCTCCTTCTAGTACCTCCTACACTGTGGACTGGACAAGAATGAAAAAAGTAATAATCCCAACACCACAAACACTAATCTCCATCTCTCTGACTCTGAAACACCTCACTCCTCAACTTGCAGCTGCTACCAACTCACTCGTTCTTGCATCTCATGCCATTGCAGAGAAGTGGTACAGACACCTGGCTCCTTCTGCTCTCTTTACTCATTGGCAGAGGGTTAGCAACCAGGAGCCAGGTGTACATTAATTGGCTGAACTTGGAAGCTGAACGCAGAACATCCACCCCATGTCAAATAAAAAAGGAGAAGTCAAGTTTGACTGTCTCATTGTCAACTCAGGCAGCAAGATTGGATTCAGGCAAGCAAGCCAGCCAGGGGTGTAGCTAGGCATTTCATATTTGTACACCAAGCTGCCACACTGCTACCCTCCCACCACTGTTGTCCACGCCCTTCCCCCCACAAGCATCACTCAGTCTGTGGCATATACTTCAAATATGAAACATCAAGATATAATGCAGATAGCATGCATAAATGGTGGACTTAATTATCTTTCTGAAACATTAATTAAGCTCAAGACAAATCAACGGTACCATATTAGAACAGAAGTAGATATAATGTGCGCAAATTGTAACCCAAGGGAAATGTTGAAAAAAAAAATGTTCAGTTCACCATCTTTCTTAACTGCCCATAGTGACTGAAATTTACTTTCCAGACAACCTGCCAGGGAAAACATTAAATATTAAATCCTTTATGATGTAGCAAATAAATGGACTTTAAGACCTATTAATGTTTAGAATCGCCTTCTATCATCTTCTGTCAAAGTTACTGTGGTTGCTTTGGAGACTGACATACAGAACATTAGTAGGTCTTAAATTGTACAGGTCACAGGCTACTTAGAAAGGATTTAATATTTCCCCCTGGAAGGTTGTCTAAAAGAAACTTTGAGCACAGAAAACAGACTAAACTTTACATTATTCCAGTTGTCTGTACAATCAGACTTGTCCCAAGTAACTGCAACACTTTGACAGAGACTCCCACACCTACATACACTGATGTTAAACACATCTGAAACAAAGAAAGTGCAAATACCTGACCTGAGGTGTAGGTTTACCAGATGTTCTCTTTAACCAGTACAAGTCCTCTTTTCCAGCTGCCAGATATTCTTCATGTACCTTCTCTATCCTGTTGTATTATATTTAATATTTTTTTACTCTTGTCTACCCAGGACCTCATTGTAAAATGAGCTGTGAAGGTGGTGGAGGCTTTAAACCTATTTACTTGGGGGTCAGGCCCAAGGGCTCATCAGGCAAGGAATTAAGTGTACTCTTTTTGACATCACAAAATTTGGTAACTCTAGATGGCACAGTAGAATACAGGGTACTAGGAGGTCAAACAGATTTACTGGGTTTTGTGACCAGGTTGGCTGACTTATACTGAAAGTCCCAACTCCCATTATAGATTTAACAGAATAGAATAGAAATAATATGGGACAGTAACAGCAAACCTGTCCATGGAACACTGAGCACAGAATCCTAGAACTATTCATTGTCTCATGTTCCAAAAGCAGAAACTATTTTTAAATGAAAATATGGTGTGGGCAGTTTGTTCAGTCTTATGCTTAAAACTAACATTATACAGATTCCCAGTCATATGGTGGTTATAAATTACAGGGTAATTCTCAGGATGGCCTCAAACAAACTACAGAAACTGACAGTGATGGGAGAGTGCATACAAAACTGAAATTCCGGACTGCTCCCTAGATTAGTAAATTACTTAACCAGAGAATGTACTAGCAGCAAGAAGAAATATACTGACAGGGTCATACCTCTTACTAAGCAAAGAGCCATGGCTTGAGTAAATAAAACATTTACTCAAAGCAAGGGAGCATCAGAAATTTTGCATAAACTCCCTGATCAATGCCATCCCCTGTACCTGCTTGAGACCATATTGAGCATCACTAATTTTTAACCACCACACACTGGAGATTCTGTATAACATTAACACAAGTTATAAGCATCAGACCGAACTCAGATTGGTATATTATCAATTTAAATTAAATTCTGCTTTTTGAAAATGACAAAGGGAACAGCTCTAGCATACTGTGCTCAGTGTTGTTCCATGGCCAGGTGTGCAGTGACTGTCACATATAGAAACATAGAAACATAGAATTTGATGGCAGATAAGGACCGCATAGCCCACCTTGTCTGTCCATTTCCCTACCTAACAGATAAGCTGCAGATCCTAGTTAACCAACAGCCTACTTCCTTCTACCCCCCACTAGAATTGCCTTATGTCTGTTCCATGCATTCTTGAATTTCCCCACTGTTTTGACTCTATGACCTCCTCAGGAAGGTCATTCCGTGCATCTACAACCCTCTCTGTGAAGAATACTTCCTCACATTGCACTCTGAGCCATCCCCTCTATCTTCAAATTGTGTCCCCTTGTTCTTGCACATCTCTTTTCTGAAAGATGCTACCCTCTTGGACTTTGTTGATTCCCTTGAGGTATTTGAAAGTTTCTATTATGTCCCCTCTCTCCCTCCTTTCCTTAAGGCTATACATCTTTAGCTTCTTTAGTCCTCTTCATATGTCTTCTGGTGCAGACCCTGCACCATTTTGGTTGCCCTCCTCTGGACAGCCTCCAACCTGTCTATGTCTTTGTGGAGATGGGGTCTCCAGAACTGTACACAGTACTCCAGATGTGGTCTTACCAACTGTCTGTACAGAGGGCCAACAACTTTTTGTTTTCTACTGGTGATGCCTCTCCCTATGCAACCCAGTATCCCCCCAACCCTCCTTACTGCCTTCTTACATTGCTGGCCCACCTTTAGGTCATCTGATATGACTACCCCCAGGTCCCTTTCCATTTTTGTTGTTCTCAGCATCTCACTCCCCATTGCGTACTCTTCCCCTGGGTTTTTGTTTCCCAGGTGCATTACTTTGCACTTCTTTGCATTGAATCAAAGCTGCCATACATTTGACCATTCCTCCAACCTTGCCAAGCCCCTTTTCATCCTTTCTACCCCACCTTGTGTATCAACCCTGTAGCAGATCTTTGTGTCATCTGCAAAGAGACATACTTTCCCTTCTAGTCCCTCTGTAATGTCACTTATAAAGACATTAAAAAGGACCGGCCCCAGTACTGAACCCTTCGGTACTCCACTAGTAACCCTTCTTTCTTCACTGTGGACTCCATTTACTATTACCCCGTGTCCTGTTGTTCAGCCAGTGTTTTACCTAGGCTACCACCCTGGGACCCACTCCCAGGCTGGCTAATTTGTTTATTAATCTTTTGTGTGGGACTGTGTCTATTCCGTTACTGACCACTTAATTCTTGGTTGACCTCAAATGGCTCTGTGTTATAAAATTACTACCACGCATGAAATGCCTTTTCAGAACCAAGAACAGACAAACCAGTGTCATGTTCAAATCTATTTCTATTGCAAGTGTTTATGCTTCGGAATTGCTGACACTATATTCTGTTATTCGATTTTCTGAATGGTTTCAAATCCTCCTTCAGTAGCCTTTGAAGATCATAATATGTTCTCTGAGCATTTTTTGCACTGTCCATTCTGTAGTTTCAATGCTAGCAGTTTCAACATTTTCTCAGTGGCAGTATTTGTAACATTTAAGAAAGCAACTCTGTCTCTCACACAGATAAGATTTAATTTCTGAACTGTTTCCTGAACTTGCTACCTAGGTGAAAATTTGCTAAGTCCAAAAAGTCAAGACCCTTTCTGGACTCCTCTGGGGGACACACAAAAGCATAAATTCAAAACTTAAGAGAGCTGTGAAATAACAATGTGCTTTAATTAACTGATTCATCAGGTGCAGCAGTCTCTGAGACTCTGACAGAGCTGACTGGGATTCTTATCACTCAGTTTCACAAGTGCTCAGTCCAGACCAAAGGTGCAACTTGCTAACAATCTGCTGTGCTCCAGCCACCCCGTATTCAAAGAGTTAAACTGTTTCTGGTGGGGGAGGAGAGCTGACTGTCTACATAACCATAACTGGTGCTGACAGCAGCAGTATCAAACAAGCATTTTATTAAAACTTAGACTGACAAAAGAATTAGAATGAAAGTGAATGTATTTCAGCTCTGGAGGACAGATGTTTAGAGAGTCTTCAGCCTTGCAAAGGTTAACTCGAGGGGCTGCCAAGACGGCACCTTCAGAAGGGCATATATTTCTAGTTTATGTCCCGAGGATCCTGGGGCAAGGTAACAAGTTCAATCCCCCCTTCGCCTCTGGTCAAAATAAACGTGTCATATGCTACTTTAAAACAAGGTATATAATTTCCCCCAGCAGGCTGTCTGAATTCTGACCCTAACTTTGAGTGAATAGCAAAAATCAGGTTAGTAAAATGTACACACTAAGCCTGTCCTCTGCACATTCTCAACTCAGACCCATCCCCAGCAACAACACTCCAGACAGTCCTGACACCCATGCACATACACTGAATGATTATCTCAAATGCTACTGCAGCAGAATTGGAAGAAGATTAGCAAAGACAATGCAAATACCTAACAGAGCGACTACACTGAAGAAATACTGATCTCACACACAGAAGGTGCTGTTCGGTAGTACGCAATGCATCTTTAGATTCCAGAGATTCCAGACAGTCCCAGACTCGGTCAAGCAAAGCAGCAGTACTCCCTCCCATTGCCATTGATAGCAGCTCTGTTTTTAATGTTCAAATTGCCCTGCTTTCCTAGTCTCCTAAACTCTTCTCTTCTACATGGCTCTGAATTGAAAATGCTGTGTAGAAAGTACATTGTTAGGGCATTTAAACATGCCGCCCTTTAACAGGAACCTGACACCACATCCACTCACCGAAATGCAGCAGCATGTGGACCCACTTGAGACATCCAATTACAGCTTCAGCAGATGAACTCTGCCCCCCACCCCGGCTGCTGAAACAAAGCTCAAAGGGATTAAGTCAAGGTCAGAAAGACAGACAAAGAAGGGCAGAGGACATGCTGGTATGTTTGCTATCCCTGCTGTTTTTTTGCAGTGTGCTTGGTGTATCAGTGCCTATGCCCTTGAAGCCAGCCAGCAGCCAGCCCAGAAGCCATGACAGAATTGTCGATTTTAGTCAAATACAACTGCACTAAATTATGGCTGCAATTCAGTGCAATTGCAACTGCATTAAATTGCAACCCACGATTCAGACTACCGACGGTGGTTCCGGGGTCTATGTGGTAGTGGCAAAAGCAAAAAGCAAACAGAACACTTGGGGCAAATAAGCAAGCAATAACACATGACGAGGTGTGGGTTATTGCCTGCTAACAGCATGCTCAGGGGTGTACTAAGGCATGTGGCACTTGCACAGAGTGACTTATGCACCTGGGCGTGCTCTTATCAGGCGATAACCCACACCTCTGAGTGTGTTATTGCACTTATAAATGGGCCTCCTGGTAAAGAAGTTAATTTGAAAAAAAAAATGGAGTAAAAAATTTGTGAAAATATGATATCTGTAGAAAACAGAAAAAGTAGTCCCTCTGTTTAATTGAAAATCACTATAGCAGGTCACTGTGTGTCTGTGTCTATAGTAGCCACCCAATGACTTTGTCTGCAGAAGCCACCCACACAAACTGGGAAAAGTATGTTTTAATTTTTTTTAAATATTTTTCTTACTTTTCCACAGTTTGAGTGTAAGGCACTGGGACTGAATGGGTAACAGCTGGGCTGACCTGTTATGTGTGCTGTTTCCTGCGCACTGCCGAAGATGTAGAGAGGATTTCTGTGTATGGTTTCTTTTATTTAAGTTTTTTTAAATATCTTCCTTTTGTTTGATTCCAGTTTGGGATTCCTGAGAAATGGTTGGCTGGGTAGGAGTGAGCATCTCTCTCAGCAGCCCCTGTAGAAGGACGTTTCCGGGTTTGCATTTGCTATTGCCGTACATGGAAGTAACATCAGGCGCTCGCTCTGTTTTAACGAAACCATTTATCTTTTTAAACTTAATTTTTTGTTTGTATAACAGAGTGAGCACAGTATAAGTTAGCAAGTGATATCTGTGAGTGTGTTTTTATGTGTTCAGTTGTCTGTGCTTAAGAGATGATTTTTTGCCCTGTTCCCCCACTTTTGTCACTCCCCCATTGCGATATTGAGATCCCCCCAACATTTTACCCCTCCCCAAGTTGCCTTCTTTGGTGGCTATCTCCTTTCCCGTGCTTCTCCCAGTCCTCGAGTTGATCCCCCAGGAGACAGTTATTTCAGTTAGGGGGCTGTAGGGGGGAAGCCCCACACAATGGGAGGTGCGGGGGGGGGGCATAGCCTCCCGCAAAAAGTAATGAAAGTGCATCGGTTTTTAGGGTGTAGCTGTAGTTCTGTTCTGCGATTTGCTTATTGTTATTTTGTATTTGTGCTTATGTGTCAGTACCATTATTTCTTAGCTGTTATTACATGGTACCAGCCTCATTTGCTCCTTCATGCATTAAGTGACATTAAGAGACATAATGATGTGGTATTAACCATGGTGGGTGTGTTTGTCCAATTGCGTAAGAGTAAGACAGACAGTAGAGCTCGGGGATGTTGGTGCAACCTGAGATCACTCCACAGAGTGCAATGGGATATCCATGCATGGTTCTATAATTATGTGGCCAGTCATACAGGAGGAGGCAAAGCATTTTATAGACATGATGGCAGGGTACCGTTACACTATACCAGTTCAGGCATGTCTTACAAAAGACTTTGCAAAGGTTGGGGTTTAATTCAGAGGAGTTTAACACTCAGTTCTTAAGGATCGGGGCCACACCACATTCCAGGGCAGAAGGGTCAATGAACAGACGGATTCTGGCCCTAGACTATTGGAGATCACAGGCATTGGAAAATTATGTAAGACTGCATATGATGTAACTCCTTGTTTTTTTGTCTTGGCAGGTGTTGGTTCCTGGGGTGTGTGGATCTGGGTAAGACGAAAATGTGGTAGGGCCTGAAAACCCTGCTGGTGGACCAGGGAGGTCCAGGAGGTGGTTCGGGGAAAGAAGGCAGCCTATAGGCAATTCAAGTGCTCAAGGAGTGAAAGGGATTGAGGGGAGTAGGAGCTGATGGCTAGAAGGGCCACTAGGGTGGTGAGGGCGGCTAAGGCAAGGAAGGAGCAGAACCTGGCCAGGGAAATTAGGAGAGGGAACAAAGGGTTCTTTAGATACATTGGGGAAAAACGAAGGGTGAAGGGGCAGATTATCAGGATTAAATCAGGGGAGAGATGGGCACAAGACCCGGGAGAGCAGGCTGAGGTACTAAATGAGTACTTCACCTCAGTTTTCACCAAGGAAAATGGGGGTGCTGCATCATACATGGGAGGAGACAGAGATACTGAGGAGGGGGGGACCCTTACCGATCAGCTGGTCTGGGGAGAGGGGGAGGCATCACTGGCAGGAGGGGAGGGCTAAGCAGGGAGAAGAGGTACCAGAAGTGGAAATCACAGCAGAGAGAGTGAGGGAAGCCCTAAGCTCCCTTAAGATGGAGAAAGCACCGAGGCCAGATAAATTACATCCCAGAGTGCTGAAGGAACTTGAGGATGTCCTGGAAATCCCTGGCAGAGGTTTTCACCACTCTCTGAGGACAGGGTGTCTGGACTGGGAAGGCATGACAGTGCGCCTGTCCACAAGGGGGATCAAGGGAGGTGGTAGGGAACTACAGGCCTGTCAGCCTGACATCAGTGGTGGGCAAGGTGATGGAGGGCATTGTCAAGGAGAGGCTGGGGGACCTGGAAAAGTTAGGGTGCCTGGACAATAGACAGCATGGATTCATCCCGGGGAAATCATGTCAGACAAACCTTGTGGAGTTCTATGACTGGGTGACGAGTGCCTTGACCTGTAGACCAGTGGACGCCCTCTTTCTAGACTTCAGCAAGGCATTTGACTCTGTTCCTCACATGGGCCTGTTGGATAAGCTGGGTGAAATGGGGGTGGGGAACCAGATGATCAGATGGATAGGCAATTGGCTCCAGGACCGGACCCAGAAGGTCATAGTTGGCGGGATAGTCTCATCCCCAAAGAGGGTCATTAGTGGGTCCCACAGGGATCAGTCCTGGGCCCCTCCTGTTCAACACCTATATCTCTGACATAAGGACAGGAATCAGGAGTGAGATGAGTCTCTTTGCGGATGACTCAAAACTGGGGGCGGTGGTGGATGGGGAGGAGGGAAGGGTGGCCCTACAGGGGGACCTGGAGGCTCTGGAAAGATGGTCTAGAAGGTGGAAGCTGAGGTTCAATGTAGGGAAATGCAAGGTACTCCACCTGGGGGCCAGAAACCCGGGCCAAGTGTACACCCTTGGGGGAAATGCTACAAGTCTCGATGGCTGAGAGGGACCTGGGGGTGGTGGTGGATGTCAAGATGAACAACTCGAGACTTGTAGGAGGGCAGCAGCCAAGGCCAACAGGATGCTGGGATGCATCGCTAGGGGATCACCTCCAGAAGGAGGGGAAGTGATACTCCCTCTGTATAACTGCTTGGTGAGGCCACACCTTGAGTACTGCATGCAGTTTTGGAGGCCACACTTAAAGAGGGACATTAAACTCCTGGAGAGGGTCCAGAGGAGGGCAACCAAAATGATTTGGGGCTTGGGGACAGGACCTATGAGGAGAGGCTCAAGAGCTAAATATGTACACATTGGAAGAGAGAAGGACTGGGGATATGATAGAGGTCTTCAAGTACATGAAGAGGGTAAATAGGGAGGAACAATGGGTGCTCAAGGAAGGAGGAGGGGCCACTAGAGGGCATGGGTGGAAGCTGGAGGGGGGGAAGATTCAGGGGAGAAAGGAGGAGGTGCTACTTCACTGAGAGGGTGGTGGAGCCATGGAATGCACTGCCTAGGGGGCTGGTGGAGGCAGAGATGGTGGAGGGGTTCAAGAGGGGGTGGGACAGGTACAGGGGAAGGGTTCTGGAAGCAAAATCCAATGCAGCAAGAATATCCGAACTGGGAAGGGAGAAGCCAGAGAAGGCGAGGGTGGCAGCAAGGTCAGCACCCAGGGTGGGGGCTGACCAATCGAGCAGACTCGAAAGACCGTTAGGCCTATTCTGCTGGCATTTTAGTATGTTAGTATGCAGCCACTCCTCCAACCATTGAGCTGCCATCTGAGCAAGGCAGTAAATAGGTGGCAAGAACCTATTTCTGGATCCTTGGCAGGCAGACATGGATTGGATGAGTGCTGTGGGATGAGAGGTTGTGAGTTGCTACCGTGGTTACAAGCCAAAGCACAGTGGTGGGGCCTTCCCAGAGTGCTGGTGAGCCACTTGGGGGAAATGACCTTGGAGCTGTTAAGTCACTGGACCTGCTACACAGTGCAAAGTAGGACCTGGCCTTTTATTTATTTATTTAGTTTTTGTTCACCAGGAAAGGAGGACTAGGCAATTCTGCCTATTTTTTGCTTCATTCCTGGGAAGGGGGTGATACAGATGGAAACCAACTGACATTGAACCAGATTAATCTGTTTGTGGTATTTTTAGTGAATTGGAGACATTTGGCCAGGACACCAGGGAAAATTCCTTTGCTGTTTTTGATAAGTGCCATGGGATCTTTAACATCGACCTGAACAACCACCAGAACAGGAAGACGGGACCTCGGTTTAATGTCTTATCAGAAAGACGGCACCTAAGGATTGCAGCACTCCTCTCATGTTGCACTACAGTGTCAGTATTAGGATTTTTCCCAAGTACCTGGTTTGAGGATGGAACTCGCAGCATTCTGATCTTCTGCCCTCAGAGGCAAGTGTGCAACCTGCTAAGCCACTGACATCGTGAAACTTTTTGAGACAAATGTGCCTACGAGTGCACATTATGTTATCAGACAGTATCCAATGGCAGCAGTGGTGGAATGCCTGCCATCCCAGAGCCATTGAGAAAGTGTGCAGACTATACAACATAGCCCTGTGTCCATTTATGAACAGTATTGAGGGGGATCCATCCTAAGGCATGATGACAGTTTGATCTAGAGACCCCAGTTTTATGCCAAGGATGGGGTGCATATGTTGGTGATAGGGCTAGGAAGGTTCTTAGAAGACATACAATGGGCAGTGGAGAAAATAATAGTATGAGATGCCTGTGTTGGGTTGAGCATGACAGCAATGCTCACACTATGGTGGCACAGTAGTCTTGGAAGGTCTGTTCAGAGTGGGTAATGGGATCATGAGGTTTGTGCAGCCAGATCACCCTGAAGTTGACAAAAGATCTGGGCCATATGACTGGAGTTCTCCCTTTCAAGGGAGGCAGTTGGATGGGCAGCCTTTTTTGGGCACTTGCCCTGTGGCATTCCGGAATCCTCTGATGGGGAAGGATACTTCTGCACCTGGTTAAGAGCCATCCCTCATGCCCTGGAGGGAGGTTACCTCTCGGGTGGGCTCTGATTTGTTGGGTGGCTCTCCATTGGAGTGGAGGATAGCCATCAATAACTCTTAAAGAGATGAATAACGACTACCAACCAAGTCTACCTTGCTGTGCGTGTCATGTTGATGTTGGCTGTAACTGCTGAATCATGGTTAATAAATACTTGGCTGGGGATATTTTCATCAAAGCTCATTGTCTGTCTCAGTCTGTTCAGGCGAAACAAAGGATATGTGGATTGGGAGCAACCAATCTGAAGCCTCAGCCAGGAGCAGAGACATCCTGGAAGCCCTGCAGGGGGCATGCCTAAGACAGCTAGTGACAGAGCCCACCCAAGACAGGATGATGTTGGACCTGGTACTCTCCAATGGGGACAGAATTACAGATGTAGAAGTGGGGCACCATCTGGGATCAAGTGATCACAGTATGGTGTGGTTCAATGTGAAAACAGCAGAAAGTCAAACCACATGAAAGCAAGGGTCCTGGATTTCAGGTGGGCCGACTTTGTAAAGATGAGGGAATGTCTTAGGAAATCACTGGCAAGGAAGGGGGGGACAATGGGAGAATCTTAAAGAGCTGGTGACACATTCAGGAGAACTTTAACAAAACATAATATTTAAATACAGTCCAGCTTGTATTTCCCATTAGTTCTGTATTCCTCCTCCCCATTAATTATATTACTTAGGTTATTTGTATGAAAACAAGATCTTTAGTCCTGAAGAGTTCATCTATTCCTGCTGCTCTCTCCCTACCTGAAGTCACAGAGCACTGTTTGTGACTGCACAGTTACTCCCATGGCAACAGATTGTGATGTCACAACAGAGGATTATGACTTGAAGTAGGGAGCAAGATACAGAGGTAGATGAACTCAAAATGAACTCTAAGGGAGAAAAATCATATATTTATACACATTTCCTTAGTAATAATTTATGGGGAGGAGAAATATATAAAATAGAAATGGAATGCAAGCAGAATTGTACCTGATTATTATGTTTTTTTATAGTTATCTCATTCTCCTAGGCAGCTCCACGCCTCCTTGAAGTGCTGACTGAGCGGTGCCACAGACCATCCCCACAACAGAAGCTCTGTGCCCGGCTGAAGGCCAAGACCTGTTCCACTCCCTCTGGTACTAAGGCAGCTCCACATCTCCTCGAAGCGCTAACCATGCGGCTCTGCAGACTGTCCCCACAACAGAAGCTCTGCGCCCGGCTGAAGGCCAAGACCCGCTCCACTCCCTCTGGCACTAAGGCAGCTTCACGCCTCCTTGAAGTGCTGACTGAGCAGTGCTGCAGACCATCCCCACAACAGAAGCTCTGCACCCAGCTGAAGGCCAAGACCTGCTCTGCCCCCTCTGGCACTAAGGCAGCTCCATGCCTCCTCGAAGTGCCAACCGAGTGGCACCACAGACCATCCCCACAACAGAAGCTCTGCACCTGGCTGAAGGCCAAGACCCACTCTGCTCCCTCTGGCACTAAGGTATGGCTTGCCACCTACTTCTATGGCTTTTGCGCTTATTGGCTCACGGCCCCGCGCTACCCTAACAAGATTGGCCAGAAGTGCTGCTGCCTCTTCCCTATTGGACAGAGGCTTCATCAGACTTGTACACTGTGGCTGAGCCAGCTCTGTGGCTCTCCCTACTGGGTAAAAGCAGCCCTGGTTTCCGGTAGGTAGTGTCCGGTCCTTGCAATGCCACACACTCAATTTTTCAAACCTTAACGCTTCCATGGAATCAATTAATTTTGAAAGTGGGGTTTTGTACTGGACTTAATATCTGCCTACCCCAAGACTGGGTTGTTTGCAAGCCTTACTTGTACTGCTAACCTGTGCTAGGACTGAATTTTTATTAAGAAGTGAATGCAGAGTTTTCTCGATGTTGTCCTGATTTAGTTAATTTACTTGTTTTTCCCTGTAAGTGTATGAACAGATCCCTCTAAATTTACTGTAGCTTATTCTTTTTTTGTTTTTTTTTGGTGTACTTTTCTTGCATACAGCTCCCTCTTGTTTTATTCTGAAATTCTTGAATTACTTCTGTAAATGAAATGACAGTACCTTCTTGATTTATTTTTGAATTAATTTTTCCAGCCTACAGCTCTACCCTGCTCTTTGTCTACCATTGGTGCCTCTCTGGCTACCCTTACCCCCCTCCTCACCTTAGGTCCTATTTAATGTTCGCCTCAGAGCTTCTCACCTCTGCCCACAAATTACCCAGCCCTTGTATTCTCCCTTGTTTCCCCTTAATATAAACCCCCACCTAACCTCTGTTCTCCACTCTCTTTCTCCTAGGCAGCTTCAAGCCTCCTCAAAGTGCCGACCGAGTGGCACCGCAGACGTTCCCCACAACAGAAGCCCTGCGCCTGACTGAAGGCCAAGACCTGCTCCGCTCCCTCTGGCACTAAGGTACAGCTTGCCGCATAGTTCTACGGCTTTTGCGTTCATTGACCCACAGCCCCGCGCTACCCTAACAGGATTGGCCAGAAGTGCTGCTGCCTTTTCCCTATTGGACAAAGGCTTCATCAGACTTGTATGCTGCAGCTGAGCCAGCTCCATGGATCTTTCTACTGGTTAAAAGCAGCCCTGGTTCCCAGTAGATACAGCCCGGTCCTTGCAATGCTGTGCACTTGATTTTTCGGCCCACCCCTGCACTCCCACCGCAGACATCCATTAAATGCTCATAAGCCACTCCGAACTACTTTGTGGTTGGCTCGACACTTCAAACTAATCCTTAGTTTTACCATCTCTGGCCCCTCTCTGGTCAGACTAACAGCTTCCAGGAAGTCCCACTACATACCACAACCATGCTACACTTAAAAGGTACAGGAATAGTACTAATTTGCTTGGCACTTTTGCTGCATTATGGGCCATCACCAGCCCTCACAACTTCAAGGTCTCTAATGACCTCCAATCAATGTCCTATCCTCAACCAACATCATCCCCCTTCCTGTCTACAGTTTTCATAGCATCCGTGTCTCCAGTCACTAGCCTTGTGATGTAAAACAGCCCTAACTCCAACTTGAATCAGATGGTGGTGAAAATGACCTTTCTTGCATAAACCCCTGATGCAGTGCCACCTCTGTACTATGCTGCTATCCGGGGATATTGAACTAAACCCTGGGCCGAATTCAGGCCGCACCACTAACACTCCTTGCGGAAGCATACCAAACTCCCTGAGACAGCTGCCCACTTGGACCAACACCCCAGGCCTCAAAATAGCTCACATGAATATCCAAAGCATCAGAGGTAAGATGCCCAAGCTTGAAACATGGACCCAGCTTCATAAACCTGACATCCTATGCATATCTGAAATCTGGCTAAAACCTGATGTTAAATCTCATGAGGTCATCCTTCCTGGATTATCCATCTTTGGGAAGGATCAGGCTCATGGAAAATGTGGGGTGTCATGTTCTGTGCCAGGACTGAACTGGCTGCTGATGAAATGGTTGACTTGGACATCTACCCTCTGGCTGAGCATATCTTCATCACCACCACTCTTGGTGAGTCCAATAAACTGGAGTTAGGCTGCATTTATCTGCCTCCCAGACACTCATCCTCTTATGAGGTTATCACCAGCCTGGACAACATCCCCCAGACATGGCAGAGTGGTATGTGGTGACTTTAACCTTAACTGACTTGGCTCACAAAATACGCAGTACTGCTCTGCTCTGGTTGACATAAATTTTGTGCCAATCATAGAGCAACCCACTAGACTGAACATGAAGTCTGTGAGACACTCCTCGACTGGATCATAACCAGCACACCAGCTAACATCAAAGCTGCTGGTATCTTCCCAGACTCCCTGAGTGATCACTCACCCACTTATTGTGTCTGGAACAGCTCTGCACCCAATCCACCCCCAAAAATAATCAAAACCATGGATTTGACCAAAGTTCACCGAGGAAGAATGCAACAACTGCCTGGCCTCCATCGACTGGTTACCAATTAACACCCTCCATGATATAAATCAGGCCCTTGACTATCTTATCTCAATGTTCACAGCTGCTCTTAACTCTCTTGCCCCATATAAAACCAGAAGATGTAAAGCCTTCCCTGCCACTTGGCTAACTAATGACATGAGGGGTCTCATGTGCACACGTGATAAAACCTGGAAGACCTTTAAGAGATCTGGGGTACATACTAATTGGATTGTTTATTGTTGGCTCCACAATTTATACAAAAATAAAATAAAGGTGGCTAAAAGAGACTATCTTATATCTTTACAAGAAACAAACCTTACCACCTCTAAAAGTTTCTAGCGCCAGATGAATACCCTATTAAAAGGTAGAGAACACATTGTTCCCTGAACCATGACCGCTAGTGGAGCCACTCTCACAACACCTCTGGACATTGCCACTGGAATAAATAACTTCTTTACAGATCTTACTCCCTACAAACATGGTCATACCCCCTCTTGCTCGTACTACAATACCAATCAAGATCAACATGAGATCAACCTCCTTTCATATAAAAACTAACACCAATTTTGAGGTCCTAAAGTTGCTCAAGAGACTCAAATGTGATAGCTCTCCAGGCTTTGACACCATGCCCCCTAAATTCCTCCACATTGGGGCATCAGCACTTGCCCTGCCCATATCGATGATAATCAATCGATCTTTCATCACCCACTCTATCCCTGACAAATGGAAAACAGTAGTAGTGGTACCTGTCCACAAATCTGACCTGGTTGATACAGCCCAAAACTATAGATGAATTTCTAACCTCTGCCCTATTGCGAAAAATCAAGAACGAATCCTCTACAACCAGTTGTACTTATTCCTTGAACAAACAAACATCTTCCCAGACTTTCAGCATGGTTTCCATAAACAGTGAGGAACCGACTCTGCTCTCCTCCACATAACCTCTGACTTGTTCAATAGCATAGATCTGGGCCAAGCCACTGGAGCAGTCTTTGTAGACCTAACTAAGGCCTTTGACTTTTTTAATCACCCCCTGCTCATAGCTAAACTTCATCACATTGGACTGGATAATAACTCCCTCGTGTGGTTTTCAAATTACCTAACAAATCATTCTCAATGTGTCAAATGTGCAAGCACACTGTCCCCTCTAACACCAATCACTGGTGGAGTACTGCAAGGGTCCATACTTGGTCCCCTACTATTTTCCATATTCATCAGTGACCTTCCTCTTAACTGTGGTGATGCATCAGTACAATGGTACGTGGATGATGCAATACTCTACAGATCTTCCAAGGATATCTGCACCCTGACCGTGAATCTTGAGGTAGACTTCCATACCCTAGAATCTTGGTTCTTAAATGACCAACTGGTTCTCAATAAGAAAAAAACAAAACTATGCTTTTTTGTCACACCTCCTTCAAAACCCCATATGACACAACTTTCCTCTTAAAAACTGTCTTATCATTCAAATACCTGGGACTCATGCTTGATGAGAACCTAGCGCCCGAAGCACACATAAACAACACCATCAAAACCACTAATCAAAAACTTGGGCTACTCTACCGTTCAGCACCCTACCTCTCAAAGCATGCCAGAGTGACCACTGCCTCTGCCACCCTGCTCCCTGGTGTATTCTATGTGGTACCAGTAATCCACTCAGTTAAGACTCTGTTACTGAACAAGCAAAAAAGACATACCATAGGACAGCTCGCTTTGCCGCCTTGGCCGCTGCCCATACTCACCACTGCCTTGTACTCAACAAACTAAGTTGGCCAACCTTTGATAACAAATTTGACTTCCCTGTGAACTGTACCACCTTTAAGTTGATTCATCAGCACCCCCTCCCAGTCTGATGGGCCTGCTATCCCTAAAAACCTACCCCATATGTACTAAGATCTTCTAGCCTACCATTACTGGAGCTCCTGAAGGCCAGGCTAAAGATAGGCTAAAGATCCTACATGGTCACGCCCCCAGAATTTGGAACAATTTGCCCCACCTCTGCTTTCCTGAAAAACCATTAACCAATTCAAAAAACTCTACAAGGATGAATTCTTCAACCCCCCAATGCAGAGGCAACTGTTATTAACAAGTAAGGCCACATGTGACTAATGTTACACATCTCTCTTAATCTCTGCAAGGGTCACAGACAACCTCCCTTCTCTTCTATCTCAAAGACAAGCAGCTCTCCCCACTTCTCACTCCTCCTCCTCCTCTACCTTGAATAACATCTGACTGTAACCTGAACCCCATGTCTCTAACCAAATGCAGTTGAATCTGGCTATTCTTAGTTATCTTGCTGTTTAAATTGTTGACATCTGGTATGTGAATGGCATAAATGTCCCTGCACATGGTATAAAATGTTAATCTGCTTCCTGCCTCCCCTGGCTACCTGCAAACTGACTGTAATCCTGAATCCTTTGGTTATTGCCTACTCGGGTACTGTTGTTATTTACCTATGGCGTAACTGTATATTGTGACTCACTGTACTATTCTTTGTGTATTATTGTATTATTGTTTGTTCTTGGAATGCTTTATTCCTTGGGTCGTCGCTGTAAAAGGGACTTTGTCTCAGCTGACCTACCCGGTGATCAAAATTCAAATAAATAAATAAAATAAATAAATCTTTTAGGCGTCAGTAGCTCCTTAAGAGAGCCAGAGCAGAGGCAACAAGCCATTGCATTAGGCATGTAAGCAAAACAAAGAGAAAGAAAAAACACTATGGTTCTCAAATGAAGTGGCTGAGAAGGTTAGGGCACAAAGGACGACTTTCAGGAGGTACAAGGAAACACAGAAGGAAGAAGACAGGGAACTGTATCTGCAAAAGCAGAGGGAGGCGGGGAAAGCAGTCAGGAGTGCAAAGGTGCAAACAGAAGAAAAAAATAGCCCAGGCAATAATAAAAGGGGACAAGAACTTTTTCAGGTACGTTAGTGAAAGAAAAAAGACCAAGAGTGGGATTGTGAGACTAGAAAGGGAAGGAGGGAAGTTTGAGGAGGGGAACCAAGAAAAAGCAGAAATCCTGAACAAGTATTTTTTGTTCAGTATTCACAGAGGAAGGGGAAGGGGAGGGACCAAAGTTAGGCAATGAAAGCAGCACTGGGAGGGAGGTGGACTCCAGTCCATTTAAGGAGGAGATAGTCTTAAAGGAACTTGCTAATCTGAAAGTGGAGAAGGCAATGGGGCTGGATGGGATACATCGAGTATTAAAAGAACTCAGGGAGGTACTGGCAGCACGACTGACAGCCCTGTTCAACAGTTTGCTGGAAACAAGTGTGGTACCAAAGGACTGGAGGAGGGTGAATGTAGACCCTCTTCACAAAAGTGGGAGCAGGGAGGAGGCTGGCAATTACAGGCCAGTCAACCTGACCTCAGTGGTGGGGAAACTAATGGAATCACTACTAAAAGAAAGTATATGAGAGAGACTTTCAAATACCTCAAGGATGTAAATAAGGTACAAGACAGTAGCATCTTTCAAAAAAAAGATGTTCAAGAACAAGGGGCCATGATATGAAAATAGAGGGAGGAAAGGAGGCTTAGGGGTAACATGAGAAAGTATCTTTTCATGGAAAGGGCGGTGGATCCATAAAACAGCCTCCCGGCAAAGATTGCAGGGACATAAATAACAGGAGAATTCAAAAATGCATGGGACAGACATAAAGGAACGCTAGTGATAGGAAAGAGAGGGTAAGCTGCAGATCATTTAGGATCTGTGGTATATGAAACAGGTAAGGAAAATTGACATAATAGGTGGGCCAAGCAGACGTAATCTGCCATCAAATTCTATGTTTCTATGTTCCCTATAAGACAAACTGCATTCCAGTTTTGGTTGTCTGCCCACACTTGAAAGCATTTGGAAGATTTCATGTGAATGAACCTGCTTTGGCAATCAGTTTAAGTATGGGAGGTGTTTTGTTGGACACTGTGAGCCCACAGAGGAGTGTAGGTCTCTCTTTGTTATGGCTGTGGGTGGAGACTACAGCCATCTTGCTATCTGTAGTTGGAAAATGAAGTATCATGGAACTCATGTTTTGGACTTTTCAATGTATCCTTCCATGCCAACTGAAATAAAATACTCCCTTTTTTCTGTTAAGAATGTTGGAGACATAACTCCAAGCTGCTTATCAGATGCCATTAGGAAACTGAAACAGTTTGTTAAATATCGGTTCCTATTAAACTGGAGATTTGTTTACCCCCTTCAGAATGCAACAACTTGCACATTTAAATACTAAGCATTTAAACAGCTTCTTGCTACGAGTTTCATTTGGCAATATATTGTCTTTCAAGAAAGATTAATGCCTCATAAATGTTACCCTTTCCCCAGCACATCTATAATTTACACTGTTTGTTTAACCTCTAAAGACACTGTCTCAGACATATACCAGGTCTTCAGTGAACTACTATTCAGTGAATATGTATCGATCAGCAGATATTTTCTTTTCTACTATGCTTTTTTTTGGAAAAAAATATATTGAGCTACAGCACACACACACACACACACACTCTCTGTACACACCACCCTCATGGTCACAGCATTCAAAATAAATACTGCATTCTAATATGTTATAAAAAAAAATTAACTGTTTATGTCATTGGACACAGTGAAGTTCAGTTTAGAGTAGATTTCCTTTAAATATTTCTTATCCTATATTTTGTATCCTGGACACACACACACACACACGTGCACACACACACACTCTGTACACAACATCCTCATGGCCACAACATTCAAAATAAATACTGCATTCTAATATGTTAGAAAACAATAATTATACAATGGCAATAAAATCCTGGAACATGATTGGCTGACTGCCCTTGGCAAAAGTGAGGTAATCTGAGAACAACTTCACTGTATTGATTTGTTGTTGCATTGTTTGCATTTTCTCTTAAGAAACAAATATATATTGCCACACTAAAAATCTACTAAAAACATTTTTTACATTTTTATTTTTATTTTGTATAATAATGAACCATTGTATAATAGCAATAATGGACTCCAGGGTGTGGGCCATGCTGGAATAACCTCACTTCTGGGACATTGGACACACTTGGCATGTGGGCTCATGCCAAACCACCCAGGTGTGAGTTAGCCCAGCACAACTAACATCCTCTCATGCATTATTGCTTAAAACTGTTTGTTTATGTCAGTGAACACAGTGGAGTTCAGTTTAGAGTAGATTTCCTTTAAATATTTCTTATCCTATATTTTGTATCCTGGATAACGCAGGGGAGAAGCTACATCTCATTGTCATAGGGATCTTAATTTACAAATTTTTGCACTGCATTTTCTCAGACTGTCTCAGATTAGGTGCAATATCTTGTTTTCGGTGGGGTCATGATTTTACCTTTTTTTTTGCAATTCACTATACTTTAAATATTTTTTAACAAGTGTTTATAATGGAACATACAGAAGCAATCACTTGTCAATGGCAAATTCTGCTTGCTGGCATTAGCAGTGGAAGTGCAGGAGTTAGACAGATGCAGTATAGGAATGGCATTGAAGTATTGAACTGACACCAACTCTATCCTCACTCTACAGAGATGGACAGGCATTGGGGTGTGCCTTTGGGTCATCACCCATGATGTTCATGACATTTCACCACACCCTACCCTTCAGACACTGAAAAGTGTCAAGGTGTGCCTTGGGGTGTTTCGCCTTTACATTCACCTCATTCCATAAGGAAATACACTGAAATGGGTGCAGTATAGGAGAATGGGGTGAACTCTGGGGGCAAAGGGTCCAAGGCACACCTCAATGCCTGTCACTGGCTGCAGGGTGGGGTTGGGGGTGAAATGGCATGAGCATTACTGCCGACAATCCCAAGTCACACCCCTGGTACCTGTCAGTTCCTACAAGGTAGAGTGTTATGGTTGAAAACCCTAATGCCCTTGGAGATTCTTGGTATTTTTACTCTAAGTTTTCCACATGGGTTTTTTGTGACCCCACCGCATGAACAGTGACACTATCAGTTCATTACATGAAAGGTGATTTTGCAGAGCGACTGCGCCATTTGGTGCCACAGGTGCAAAAACACTTTTCAAACAGGATGTGAAAAGTGACAGGTGTACTGTTCATGAGGAGGTGTAAAAAATGGCATTGTTGAAAATCTGGAGTGAAAATATACAAAACCTGGAAAGTCATAAGCGTGCGTGGGAACTGCCCAACGTACACTCGTAATGTAAGTAGTTTGGGGATTTTTTACAGCAGATTTTCAACAAAGGCATTTTTGCACTTCCGCTCATGAACAGTGTCACTGTGATTTTCGTAATCTATCCCGAACACTAAATTCCCACAGTGACCACGCTATTCTGCCCCGGAAGTGTGAAAACACATTTTGGCCAGGGTGTGAAAAATTACAGCTATACTGTTCATAAGGAGGTGTGGAAAAGTTTCAATGTTCAAAATCTGGACTGAAAATATTACAAATTCGTGAACTTACCAGGGTGCATGGAAATTGGCAATATATGCTCGTAACAGAGTAATTTTATAGACTTTTGTCACCAAATTTTCAACATAGCCATTTTACCACCTCTGCTCATGACCAATGTCACTGCGATTTTCTTAATGTGTTCCAAACATTGATTTCGCACAATGACCCGCTAATGTGCGCTACATGTGCAAAAACACATTTTGGGCATGATATGAAAAATGACACCTATACTGTTTATAAGGAGGTGTGGTAAAATGGCAATGTTGAAAATCTGGACTGAAAATATAAAAAATTTTCAAAGTTCGAGCATGCTTAGGAACCGCACAATGTACCCTAGTAAAACAGTCATTTTTGGGAATTTTTTCACCAAATTTTCAACATAGGGTTTTTTGGGGCCCACCTCATGAACTGTGACACTGTCATTTAATTACTTAGTCCCAAAAGGTGGTTCTGTGCAGTGACTGAGAAATCACCTTTTGGAACCAAATAACAAAATGACAGTGACTTAATTCATGAGGTGGGTCCCCAAAAACCCCATGCTGAAAATTTGGTGAAAAATTCCTCAAAAATGCCGAGATATGCACCAAAGTTGAAAAAAACATTTATTGCATTATACAGCTTACTGGCATTTCTTCAGCTGGCGGTCAGCTTTGGAAGGCAGGTGACATGCTCCCAATCCACTGAAGATCATTGCGCCAGCCTCTAGAGTAAATATGTGGTGGAGGGTGGGGAGGTAAAGGCAGAGGGTGGGTGGGTTGGGGAGGGGTGAGACAGTCAACGAGGGAGCTTTTTACAGATGTCTGTTTGTTTAGACTATGGGACTTTACTACGTTGGGTGGGCTCCGCATGGCAGCTGGAAGTTTTTGGGGGCGAGTGTAGCCGATGAGATTGTGCACTCACGCTGGCTATATAAGGATTCTGCCATGCTGGGGTGGGCTCCAGCGTGCACTTGGAACTCTGGTTTGGGGGTTACAAACAGTACAGTGGAGCCGACAGGGGATTGGGCACCCCAGTCAGTCATATGGATTCTGCTATGTTGGGTGGACTCCCAAGCATGGCAGTGGAAGTCTGTTGTGGAGGCAGTGAAGGTGACAGAGTAAAAGTTCAAAGTTTGTGATATTTATTTATTTAGTTTTTGTTGACCGGGTAAGGCACTCCAGTCAAATTCTCACCTATTTTCAGGCATGACCCAGGGCGAGGATACAGATGAATGCCAACTGACTTTGAAACCAGATTGCTGTTGGTGGTATTTTAGTGAATGGGGAATTTGGGCAGGCGCTGGGAAAATTCCCCACTCTTCCAGCAGGGGCTTGACTTCCTGACAGCAGAGTGGAGGAGCACAGTTTGAAGACGGAGAGCAGAGGAAGAGAGCTGATGGTAGAGAGGGCCTCCTCCCTGTCTTGTATAAATTTAGAGGCCTGAAAAGAGTTCAGACACTTTTATGGATCAAGAAGATAAAGTGAGGAGCCGGAAAGGAAAAAGAAGGAATTAAGAGAAAAACTTCTCTGTAGAGATGGAGGAGGAGATATTGCAAGCGTGGTAAAAAAAAAGTTTTGGAAAATAATCAGCAAAAGAGAAGAAACAAGAGGGTCTTACAGAGCCAGATATTTCGTTGTGGAAAGCAAAGAAAATAGGCTGACTCCTATCAGGCTAAATTGAGAAGCAATGATCTGACAGTATCAAACCAAGCTGCACCTGCTGAGATGGGGGGACAAAAACAAGTGAAAGTGTCAACAAAGAGAAAGGCGAAGTAAGTCGGAAACTGCTTGGGCTGAAAAGGATTGTAGAAAAAGCAAGACAGAAAAGAAAGAGCTAAAACAAACAAAGAAAACACAGATTTGGAAGATATTGAGGAAGTCACAGAAAAAAGGCCCATTAGGAAACAGTAAAGGAGAAAAAGGAGGTTTTAGATTCAGAAGAGAGAACTTTCAGAGACTTTGCAGACGCACCTGAATGGGTAACAGAAGCCTTATTACAAGCAGGTTGGAAAAGAAAGGATGATGGGTCTGGATGGGATCCAAACAGGCCCAGTACATCAGGAATTAGTAAAACACAAAAAGAAGACACAACGGATGTAGAAAGTAAATTTGGGGAAAAAGTGGATGAAGCCAAAAAACAAAAAGATGTAACATCAGAGGCAGATAAAACTAAAGAGATAATTTCTGATGGACTTGATAGCAATAATGAAGAGTCATCTATGGAGCTTGAGCAGAAAATGATATTAACAGATAAAGAAACGTAGGAGGAAGGGGAAGTCCAGAAAGAGAAACCTGGGTGAGAATACTAAAGAAAGATTATTCCTAAAGATATAAAACCACAAGTTAAAAGAAGAAATGGAGCCGATGGGGATTGTGCATCCAGCCATAAGGGACTTCTGACATGCTGGGGTGGGCTCTCTGAAGATGTGCCTAACAGAATTTTTATTGGAAAAGAACTTTAATTAATAAAATGAAGTTTTATCCATATGAAATATATGCCTTGTTCATGTACCAGGAAGCACAGAATTTGACATAAGTTTTAAACATGAAGGAGGGTTGGACAGCTTTGGAAATTAGATCACAAATAAAATATACAGACTTATGGAAGGATTTCTAGTTATTCATTATCAAAACCTGCTTTAAGATAGTGACTTTGTTATTTTGAAATGAAGGCATCAATGTGGTCGACATTAATTTCTGGATCAACAGAGGGCGAATGCATGGGCCACCGGAACCGATATTGGTTGAAAATGGTCTGTGGACAGGTGGATGGAAATATAAACTAACACTTAAACAAGTAGATGGGGAAATTCAACATTTCCACAACTGTTTCCTTCTAGGCCAAGATAGAGGCATTGAGCTTTAATGCAGGCCAAGTGCGGCTCTACAAATGTGGAGAGGAGGTCACTTAAGTAATGTCTGTGGTAAAGTCAAGTGTGGCCTGTGTGGGTTGTTGGGCATTTAGCAGAAATGCACAAACCAAATTAAATGTAGTTTATGTGAAGAGTGAAGGGCACACTTGCAACAAATGTCCCTGGCTTCCTGACAACAGCCTAGAAACTGGAGAAAGAGCAGAGCAAGATGTCTACCTGGCTGTGGCTCAGAAAGAGAAAGAGAAGCAAGATAAGGTAATAAGGAAAGCCATTATCAGAGAGGACATGGAAAGGAATAAAGGCACAACCTCGACCAAAGGGTTGGTGGCTACAGAGCAAAAAAGAACTGCAAAAGAAAAACAGGACTTTTAAATGGAAGGAAGACATAAAGAAACTGGATTTATTTGGTGACACGCCGAAAAAAAAACAAAAAGAAGAGTACAGCAAAACGTGATAATTTCTATTGAAAAAAGATCATGAAGCGTAGAGTTAACAACAAATACACTATTATTACAAGATAAGGAATGGTCCACTATGGAGGAAGGCTCTGATTGGTCCAACACAGATCTTTTCTGAAGGTACAGGAGAGTGGATGGAGACAACAGACACGCAGGTGTCAAAAGAAAAGGTAAAAGTGAGGGGAGAAACAAAATGGGAAGTTTAAAATACCTCCCACTCTATAATACAAATAGTATATAAAATAGAAGGAAGAGGCTGGTAACTTTTAAAATACTATATGGACTTGAAAAGTGACTATATGTGATTCCAAGACACAAGGTTACACACTATAGATGAAATTCAACAAACTCAGAAAGATTGGACATGGGACCATCCTATGGTCTTTGGGATAGATAGGTGTACGGGGGTGGGGTAGCTTTCTCTCATGATGTTCAAATTTAAAAGTAACAGATTTGGTCCTGGAAGAGCTATGATTATTGATGTTATCTAAAAAAGAATTCTGTGAGAATTATTGTAATTTATAATCCACAAAGAAAAGAAGGGAATATGCTAATAGATCAAACAGAGGCTTATTTGCATACTTCCAAAACTTTGTGGTGTGGGGAGGAGACTTTAACTGTGGGTTATCTCAGAGCAGATTGGGGAGGGCACAACATAAAACATTTTTGTGATGATAACCACTTGAAAAGAATGTTAGATAAAGCTGGGATGGAGGATGGGGATAGGTTAAGGAAAAAAAGGAGAACACACATATTTCAAGGGTTCATGTTCTACTTGTATAGATTTCTGGATGGTACAAAAAAAAGTGGAGGTAGTTGATATTAGGAGTGTACTGATTGAGACATCAGCTCATGTGGCAGTAGAAGTTGAAATTAACTTGGGGAACAGGATGAGAATAAGAAAAGGCTATTGGAGGATGAATACAGCTAAGCTACAAGAAGATACTTGTATAGAAAAGATTAAAATAATACTGGAAGATAAGGTAACAGTTATGGAATTATATTATAGTGGAACAGAATGCTGGGAAGATACTAAAAATGAAATCAAACAATATATGATCGAAGAAAGACAGAAAGTAGAGGCAACAAATTATGGGAAGTATTTCAAATTAAGGGCTAGATTATATAAACTTATGACAAGGCAGCTTAAAGATAAGGTGGATGAATCTAAACAAATTGAATAAATGAAGGTTAAACGAAAGAATACCAATATAATAGGGTCACATCTTTAATTATTGAACAAAAAAGTGGTACCCAGGAACAAAATATCATACAAACTCCTATGACAGTAGTAAAGAAAGAATAGAAAATCGAGTTATGTACAAATTACAGGATGGAAAAGGGAGGATACATACAGATATAGAAATATTAAATGTACAGTACAAGAATTTTGAAGGAAAATTACTAGCAACAAAGAAGCAGGAAAAGTGAGGATTTTTTTCTGATAATTAGAGATGCCAGAGTTGGAGGAAGATGAGGCAGAGGAGATAAAGGGGAAATTAAAGAAGAAGTGAAAGAGGCAATAAAATCTTTGTCAATAACACGTCACATGGGTAGATGGGATTCGAATATGTTCTATAAAATTTTGAAAACAAATAGCTCCCATTTTAACAAGAGTATACAATGGCATAATGAATTGAGACAATTTGGCAGAAAGTATGAAAAGGAATAACGATTTTTTTTTGCATAAAAGGAGAAAAACACAACTTAAAAATTGGAGGCCCATTAGTTTATTGACTTCGATTACAAACTTTGTAAGGTAATGAAATAATAGGTTAGGACTTTTCAGAGAAATTGATAATGCAGTCTCAAACATGTGCTATTCCTGGATGGAGCATACAACAAAATTTAATTTATATTAGAGAAGTCATAAATAAAGGAAAGAGGATTCTTTGCAAGGGTATTTGTATGCCTTGGATCAAGAAACAGCATTTGATGTTGTAAAGCATCAGTATGTATAGGATACCTAGAAAAGTTTAAAATTCAACAGAATTAATTAGTTTAATAAAAGCAATATATAAGTAAAGTGCAAATTTGTCCTGGTTACTGGGCAACTAGGGACTTCAATGTATATAAGAATGGGGTTCGCAAGGGTGCCCATTAAGTCCTACTATATGTATCTTATCTAGACTCACTCTGAGGAGAATAGAGGTGGAGAAGAGATTAAAAGTATTGTATGGCCAAATAGGGAACTGAATAAAACAAGTGATTATGTAGATGATTGCTTAGTTTTAGTAAAATATCAGAGTTCAGGGGATAAGTTAATAGAGTAAGAAAAAGTATAGCCAATATACAGGGACTAAGATAAATAAAGGGAAAAGTGAATTTATCTGTTGGGGCAGTGGAGAAAAGAAAAGAGGAGATTTGGAGATAGCAGAGGAAGCATTAAGGTGCTAAGAATAAGATTTGGAGGGATGATGCAATACAACACAACTGGGAAGAAAAGTATCAAATAGCCCAAATAAAAGTACATAAATGGAAACAATGAGTATGACACGAGAGAAAATAATTTACTTATTAAAAAAGTTTATTGTCCCAATATTTTTATTTTAGCATACATTTTCCAGTACCATTTCAAATGCAATCCAAAATTCAAAGCCTTTTTTCAGTTATTGGGTCAACAAGTTAAATCCTATTAAAAGGGGATAATGTATAGAACCATAAAGATGGGGGTTTAAACATGATAAATCCAATTGTTTTTATATAATATTTTTGTGTTTTCAAATATTGTACCATTAGTAAAAGGTGAGAACAAAGCTTGGTCTTGGTTAACACAGCAATGGAATGTACCTTTCATTAAATGTATTGGGAAGAAATGGAATATAGTAGGAGGTATGTGGCTAATATATATGGAAATTGAATGGAAGTATTTAACCCAGTGGGGTTAACAGTGGATGCTCAATTAGGGGTAACAGTAAACAGATGTATAAAGAAATTATGGAGAGGAATTTCTGGGAAAAACACATTTTTAATGTAGAAAAAGGAATAAAAGAGCTGGAAATTTTAGCTGTTACATTAGAAAAAAGAATTCTGGGAAAAATGAAAGATGTAGTGTGGATGTGTAGTCATGGGAAGTTAAATGTGAGAGGTAACCATAAACATAAACGAATGGAGGAAAGAATATATGGAGAAAGAGACTGTGGGACAAAAGAGGAAAGCATGCAGCATTTATTTTTTGATTGTGAGTTTATTAACCTTTTTTGGGGTATGGTAGCCAGTTATTGGGGGATGCAAGTTTTTAAAAATATGACATATGAGATTTTGATCTATGGTCAGTTAACAAAAGAATAGGAAAAAAGTTAATAAACATACAGTCTATGTTATTTTGGCAGTTTTGAAATGGTCTATATGGCAAAACAGATGCTCAAGATTTTTGCAGAATAAGGATTTGACTGTACAGGATGTTTTTTTTTTAAGTTTCAAGATGAAGTAGATACAATTTTTCAAGATGAATGTAAATTAGGGGGAGAAGAGAAAGCAAGAGAGCTGTGGAAAAATGTTACTGGAATTGGGTAGATAATATGGATATCATAATAACTGTGTGATTTGTTCTTGTTTTGGAAAAAAAGTGTGTTTTGTTTTAATAAAAACTTCCATACTCTTTGAGAAGTGCCATGGGATCTTTAACATCCACCTGAACTGCCACTAGAACAGGCAGATGGGACCTTGGTTTAATGTCTCATCCGTAAGATGGCACCTCAGGAGTGCAGCACCCCACCCTCATGCTGCACTTGCAGTGTCAGTATTGGGATATTAACCCAAGTGCCTGATGTAGGGATAGAACCCACAGCCTTCTGATCTCCCAGCCTCAAAGGTGAGTGTGCTACCTGCTGAGCCACTGACACTGCTCATATAGTGTGCCTCTCTCTCCCCAGGGCAACATTCACAATCTGGTGAAGGGATTTTTTTCATTATTTACAGTTTATGGGGATGAGGTATAGATTATGTAGTATGTTATACTGTATTAACCATAAACAATCCTGTTTAAGATATTTATGAGCATTAATCCACAAAGAGGTTCCAATCAAAGTGGGACCAGTCTCTCTCAAGGGTACTCTGCCAATAAAAGGTTGCCAGTGATACCAGATTGCAGATTTGCTTGATAAGTTCTTTGTATATAAGAGATATAGCCTTCCTCTTTGAGGCTCCATCTATCAAAGGCTGAAACAGAGAAGCTGCAGAATTAGGCCAGAGGGGAGGTCCTAATCATTTTTAATGCATTGGGAAAGCTGCATAAACTTAAAGTGAGCTGAGGAAGGCACAGCAAACTTCTTTCTAACTACAGAAAAGGAGATAATTTTGTCACCCATAACTAAGTCCTTAAGTTTAAGATCTGATAACGCAGGCCAATAGGATGATGGGAGTGGTTTGCCAGCAATACACAAATTAAAATCGTTAAAGATGGGTTGACCCAAATCTTTGTAACAAACTAATTTTAATTGTGTACATAATTGTGCATGTACTTTAAGACTCCAACCGATTGGTGAGGCCACAATTCTCTTGACAATGCGCAAAGGGCAAATACAACAGTGAGGACAAGGAGAATTTGTGTTTCTGAGCTAGAAAAGATTCTATTGCTAGCAAGTTGGGGTTGGAGTGATTGATCCCTCCAATGCACCCCATTTAAAGTATTTAGCGCCATGCAAGGCCAGATAACAGATAAAGAAATCAGGAAGCTGTAGACCTCTTAAACCATACGGTCTGCTTAATTTCATATATGATCTATGTGGAGGCTTGTAAAGCCGTAAAAAGGAGGAGCAGATGGTGTGCAGCTTGCTGAACCAGCCTTTAGGGAGAAAGATATTTAAAGCCCCTAGTGGGTAGAGCAGTTTTGGTAAGACAGACATTTTAATTAAGTTATCTCCGCCCCACAAGGACAACGGGAGTGATGCCACCTGGCCAGATCTTCCCAGTCTGTTTTTTATTATTGGGTCAAGGTTCAATGCTTTAATTTGGAAAGATATTTGGTCAGTTTAATGCCCAAACAGGGTAAAGCTAATATCTCCCATGGTAGACCTAATTGTTGGCATTGACTTTTGGAACAAAAAGGGACAGGGATAAACAGTGGACTTATGGGCATTTAGCTTATAGCCAGAGAACTGGCTAAAGACAGTGATAATGTTGAGAACTTCTGGTAACAACTGAGTCCAGTCAGCAAGGTGTAGCAGTATATCATCAGCAAAGATGATAGTTTATAGGTCGAGGAACCTACAGTAATACCCTTAATAGCAGTAGTTAAGTTTTTTTTTTTTCTCTTAAGAGGTTCCAAGTATAAATTGAAAAGGTATGGGGACAAAGTGCAGCCTTGCCTTGTCCCTCTGGACAGTGGGAAGACATCAGATACCATGTTGTTACAATAGCAGTTGGAAAAGTATAAAGAATTTTAATGCAGTTAATAAACTCCTTTTGGAGTCCAAAGATCTCAAAGACTGAAAAGAGATAAGGCCAGGCTACATGGACAAAAGCTTTCTCTGCATCTAGGGAGACCAACACAGAATCCTGGTTTGCCTCCCCAGATGCCAAGAAAAGGTGAAATATCTTTCTAAAATGATCTGCTGAGCATCTGCCTACCACAAACCCCACCTGCTCCAGGCCAGAAGGAGTCCACACTGATGCTAGGTGGGAGGCCAAAATTTTGGCATATAGTTTGATGTCAGTATTGATAAGAGAGATTGGACAGTAATGTTCTGGTTTCGATGGATCTTTCCCCTATTTGGGCAGAAGAATAATACAAGCTTCAAAAGAGAAGCATCTTTAAGGGGATAGATGAGCCAAGAGTGAAATAGCTGGGCTAGTAAGGGGTTAGAATCTCTACATAAGATTTATAGAAATTGGAAGAAATACCATCATCCCAGGGGACCTGTTCAACAGCAGAGATTTTATGGCTGCACCTACTTCCGCCTCCAGTGTAGGGCACAAGAGGGGCTGTTGTTGCTCCTCTGAAAGCAGGGGAGTGTTTAATGATTGGAGGAAGTTTGTTTGGTACCCCAGGGCCTCCGTATCTATAATGGGAGCTGTATATAATCGACGGTAGCAATCTGAAAAGATAGAGGTCATAATCAGAGGATACATGGTTGGCAAACCTGTGCTGGGGTTTGACAAGGATGGGATCCATCTCTCTGTAGTCTGCTGTTGAACACGGAGGGCCAACAGCTTCCCTGCCTTGTTGCCCTGTCCAATATAAGTGGCTTTTAGATGTGAGGCCATCTTGTCAATGAGGCTCAGCAATTATTCGGAATACTTAGCTCTAAGCTGGTCCAACTCCAGACGGATACTTTCAGGAGAGGAAAAAGAGACAGTCCATTACAGAGTACTAATATGGGAAAGCCATCTCTCCATTTGAGTTTTCTGTTTTCTTTTACGGGTGGTGGCTAACCTAATTAATTCTCCCTTCCAGGCTGATTTGAGCCCACCCCAAAGAACTTTGAAAGACACTGGTGAGTTTTGATTTTGCTGCATTGTTTGTACCATATAGCTCTGAAAAACTCAGACTATTTCAGGATCATTGAGTAGTTGGTTGCTGAGTGACCAAGTATGGGGGTGACCGAGGTTGAGGGACTGCAATAGATAACAGCACCAGGGAGTGATCTGATAGGAATTTTGCATGGATTGGTAGTATTTTAGCCATAGGAGATGTTGTTTATTAATTAGAAAATAATCAATCCTTGAAAGGACCTCATGGAGAGGTGAGTAGTAGGTAAAGTCTTTGGTGGTAGGTGTGAGCGGGCGCAGGTCTCTTTGTGGACTAATTGGTAGTGTGACACAGTTTCAGTTGTAAATAAATGAAATTTATTCAGTTCTATCTCAAAATTTCTTCATAGCAGGACAAATATAACATCAGTGGACTGGTACGACAACAAAATAAAATAATCAGAATGGCAAATAAACTTTATCCCATGACTTTTACATGGCTCGAAAGGTGTTCTTCTCCTAATACCTGCTGGAACAATTCACAGAGCTCCCTGGAGTTCACCTCCAGACCCAGGAGCACAATCTAAACTAACAATCTCAAATGACAGTCCTTTTATACAGGGACATGATCATGTGTTCTCCCTAACTCCACCCACATCATTAATGCTAAAGTAAAACTTATTTAAACACAGTTATTTTGTTTTAACTATCTAACTAAACAGTTTATAATTCACATACATTTATATACATATTCAGTCTATTTTATTTCAATTCCTGGCTCTTTTACAAATAGCTCTGACCATCAGGCACCACCCCCAACAAGAGACGGCATAAAACAAAGGAACAAAGGGCTGGTCAGCACTATACTGTAGCTGTCCTGGAAGGGAGTGGTGCAAGGACAGTCAGAAGCAGAAGCTGAAAAGCCAAAGACACATGAACTGGTGCCCTTTCTGTAAGTGAGAACTGTACCACACAATTTATATACTCATTCTCTGAGGTGTACAATCCCCATATAGTTTCATAACCTGCCTTAACTGGTTGTTTCAAACAGGGAGCTTTAAGCAGGAAGTAATTCAAACTAACCAGCCTTTTACAAATGGTTTTACAGCCCACTACAAGTACCTTGTCCCTAGTCTTTATTTTATCAAAAGATAGGAGAGGACATGTATATGAATTAACATTATACTGACCTTCTGCCTGGGGAAGTTAAATGTGCAATAAGCACATGTTGCATTTCAGTACTTTTCTACTGTTAATATTTACAACCACTGGAGAAGGAATAGCTTCCAAATAATACAGTCCCTCAAAGACTGAAACTTAAACAGAACAGTGACTTAAATGATTTTATTTTATTTCCCCTCACTTGCAACCCATTCTTCCTCTTAGTCAAGCAGCACCTGAATTCTGGTGTGCTACCAAACACCTCTAAAAAGAAGGACTAAAAGTGTTCTTTCAACCCAAGTAGAAACAGATTGCTGGTGCTGCTCATTTAAGCTCCAAATTAACTCAATTACCATGTAAAGAATCCCAACTACCTTTACACAAGGGATTCAGTTCTCCCTCTCTCTTTAACTGAATTACCTGGGGGTTACTAAATGACTCACTCTTACTTCTGTCCTCCCCTTTGCTTTATTTTTTTCTACCTTGCTAGTCTCCACTACACTATCTTTTAACTTAGTCTCAACTTTTAAAGCTTACATTTATTTATTTGATTTCTGATTTTACATAGTTATAGTATCAAAAGGCTTTAAGTAAAGCACCAAGCCCAAAAGTTCCAGGGCCCCTAATCCATCACAGAGTCACTCTGTGACAGTAGGAGTAAAGAGTTCTCCATAGGATCCACTAGGCCGAGTTGGTCTATAAGATCCATAAGGGCTGTCTGGGCTGGGGAAAGATCCACTTTCACTCGGTATGTCCTATCTATACTGTTGGACTGCAAAGTTCCAGTCGCCTCCCAACAGAATCGGCAGTTGGCAGAAAGGCATTAAAGCATTCAATAGTGAGGAAAAGAATGCTGGGATAGCCAGGTTAGGACCGTATACTGATCCCACCACCAGCTCGAAGTTACCTAACTTACCAGGCAGCAACATATACCTCTCCTCAGCATCCCAGACTTCTTCCATCAAAGTAAAAGGAGTACCTTTGGCTATTAAGACTGCCACTCCCCTCTGGCGGGTACTATTACCTGTACTGTAAACTTGCGTTACCCAAGGGTTCTGCAGATGACCCACCTGGCTGTGGACAAGGTGGGTCTCCTGTAGGAAGGCCAGATGTGGTTGAAACTTGTGTATATGACGAAGGATGGCATACTTTTTCCTATTGTCCTTACCCCCCTTTATATTCCATGTAATGAAATTTAGGTCACTACTCATAATATCCAAGGGAGTATTTGCCAATCAACTCAAATCTCTCCCTGAGATGATGCACAAGATCCCACCCACCACCCTCCCATCTTCCCAAACTCCCCAGAACTGAAGAGTAAAAACAAAAAACAAATACAGAACCACTATGAGTAATCTATCGCAACTGTTTACAAACTACCTAAACTAACTCGGGCCTAAAGCCTTCTCCTAAATTGTGAGGTCCACACTAAAGTTGAGGGAGCCCCACTCAGGTATTAGAATTACTGTCTGAGCTTAATGCTAATCCTTCCCTCCTAAAAGAGTCTAAGTTAAGGTAACTGTGAGGCCCTTGGCTGGGATTCAAATGCTATTTCTACTTGCACTAAAATACAAAAACTGTTGTTGGACCGGACCATAAGAAGGTCATTGGCATTAACAGTACTGTGTAGCTAAGATGCTTTTTTAATTTATTTATTTAAGGAATCAGATACATCTTTGAGCCAGGGCTCTTTACAAGGTTCCACATCAGGTTACTTGAAACATTAGGACAGGCAGTGGTATTGTGCAAAGAGAAATAAACATAGTAGCTGGAGGGCTTTGTCAAGTACCAAAACATCACAATTGTGCAAATCACTTTTATAACAAATTAAACAATATAGATTCATATAGGTAGCCATCCGACAGAGGAGGCAAGGCCAGAGGCTGGTGTAAAGAGGGAGAAAGAGAGGGAGTGGGGGGTGGGTCATTGGCAGGGTCAGTGAGGAGGTGTGTGGAGGGAGTAGAGGAGGAGGGAAGGAGTAGGGAGGAAAGAGTGGGGTATGGGGTTGGGGGGATAAACCATTTAGGTATAGCAGTCACAGGAGGCACAGAAGATGAGGTATTGAAGCAGGCTAAGCTTAAAGGCACCCAGGGTTGCTTTGCTGGTAATGTCTGCTGGCAGGGTGTTGAACCAGGAGGAGGCTCTGAAAAAGAATGATCGTTGGTCTTTGGTAGTCCTGCAAAGGGGAACAGTGAAGGAGAGGTTGTTTAAATTCCTGGCTTGTCGTGGGCCACTATATGGTCTCAGCAGTGCCTGTGATCCAGGGGTAGTAGGTCCAATGTTTGCTTTCTTGCTAGAATGCAGGTTTGATATTTAATTCTACCAAACAGTTGGAGCCAATTTGAGTGTTAAGTAGATTCGCAGGTGTGTGTAAAGGCGGTTTGCAGATGTTTGGAAGCCTTATGACTTGTTTAGTGCTGTGGCAATGTATCGGAGAGCTGTGCTAGTGGCAGACCCATAGATCACAAGCCCATAGTTTATTATAGAGATTACTGAACTGTGAATGGCAGTGCTTAGGGCTTCATCTGTGAGGCAATTCTTATGTCTATAGAGCAGGCCTATGCAGGTATTCACAGTTTTTGCTACATAGTTGATCTGTTCAGAGTATCCAAGAATTGGGTCAAGAATCACCACAAGATATTTAAATAGATGTATTTGTTCAAGGGTGGCCCTTTGCTGTTTGAGATAAGACAGGTCTCTGTTTTTATGTTTGCTGTGGGTACCATGGAACAGCATTGATTTGGTTTGCTGTAGTTAAGAATAAGCTTGTGTGATTTAAACCATTCCTCTACATCAGTGAAGCTTTCTTGTAGTAGCAACTAAAGAAAGGAGGGGTCAGAGTGGGAGGTGAAGATGACAGCATTGTCGGCATACAGTAGGACTTTTTTCTGAGCAAGATGAAGGGAGGCTGTTTAGAAAAATGCTGAAAAGCATAGGATTCAGGATGGATCCTTGTGGGACTCCTGATTGGACCAAAAGGGGTGTTGAGAGGGATTCATCAATTTTTACCTGCTGTGTTCGGTCACTGCCACTTATTCGTATGTAAATATAAAACAATAAAGCAGTGCCCGATCATGGTGCTTCCCATAATCACTTTTGTAGATTAGTAGATAAATAGAAAACAAAGCCACCGTGTAAAATTAAAACACTTTACACAAGTGGTGTTCAAATTACTGGAGACACTGAAAAACAAATACATTATTTTAGTGAAAACCAGTAAAAAAAAAACGGCATTGGTAACTACTTTTAAACTTAAAAAAAAGTAAAACGTTCACGGTGAGTATGCCCAAGAAAATTGCACACATCTCCTTCCATTAATAGGATCCTTGCTTTTTAAACAACATCTAACAACTCTTAACTAAACACTTTTCATCAGTCTAATAAAAAAGTTCAGTAAAAGAGTGATCAGGAGATACAAGTTCGAGGTCTTGTTGCCCCTATTGGAAAACATGCGAATTAACATAAAAGTCAGCGATCTCAGTAGCAAAGTAAGGGTCCACTGCAAAAGTCAAAATAATTGTGATCCAATAAGTAGTAATGTAATGTACAGTACTGCAGACCTGAAAAAACAAATGTGGCACAGCTTCAGATCTAGATGAGCTGGTAGAGGAGAGTACCAACATGCTTCATGCTGCAGAGAACAAATCTCGATCTCCGCTAGTTCAAAATTATCTGCAACCTTGCCAGACTACAGGACCTCACTTGATCTTCATCCTGGTAGGTACTGGTGCTGAAGAAGAAACACAGTAGACCAAGGAATGGGTACCCACTAATGAAATGCAAACGTAGCAACAACACCCCTTAAAACAGCAAAGGCAAGCAGAATAGGTGCAAAGGTCCAGCCAGAACCCCCTCCAGTTTCGCTACAAACAGTTTACATGTATTCTCACAGTGAGGGGGGGTCAACAGATGAGCAGGTCATTCCAGGAAATCAAAGTCTGTATTGTAACTTAAGAAAGCCCCCCTGTTGTGTCCATTATGCTGTAAATTCTGGAGCAATAATAACACAGCTAACAAAATAGCTCAGGAGCTCCTTTGCCACTAGAGACAGTTCACCAGGGTGGGGGATTTGAAGAGATGAGGGTACAGAGTGTGAAGCTCCTTACCAGCCTGCTCTGCATCTTCAAAGCAACAAAGGCCAGCTTCAGTAGTGATTTCAAGATGGGCTGGATACAGAAGATGATGTTTAATGTGCGCTGCCCACAACTTATTAAGTAAAGGGCGATATGCAGCTCTGACTTGTCTAGTTTTGGCAGTCATGTTGGGGACAATCCAAAGCTTGCTGCTGGACCGTTTAATAGCTTCCAGCTTTCTGGATTCCCTGAGGATGTGTTCCCAATCCACAAAATGTAATAACTTAAATATGATGAGGCGAGGGGGGGGGGTCACCCGGTAGAGGCTTGGCCCTGAGGAATCAATGAGCTCGCTCTATTATATAGCTCAGTCCATTGGGTGATGGGCCTACCACCTTAGTACACAGGCGCTGCATAAATTCCAAAACATTAGGGCCATCTTCGCCTTCTGGGTGCCCAGGTAGAACCAGGTTGTTACATCTATTATGACCTTCCAGGTCATCTAGTTTGCTTTCCAGGCTGTTGACAGATCGCTTTAGTTGAATGATGTCTGGATCGGTTCGGGCCTTATGTTCTTCTAAGGATGAGATGTGGGCTTCTGCATCGGAGATCTGCATAGCGAGATCTTTTAGTGTCGGCTTAATTTCTATCATGTCTGCCACAAGTTTGATGGCCGCTTTTTTAATTACAGACAGGTCCATGCAAATCTGAGTTGAAGACAAGTTGCCGGGCAGCGAGGGAGATTGCTCTATTGGTGAATTACTTCTGCACAATCTTTTGGCCTCCATGATGATCTGCTGGTCGTCTGCACTCCAAGGCAAGTCCACCGATTGCTGTTTTTGTGAGGTACCAATTTCCATTTCTTTCTTCGACATTCAGTTCAGTTTGGATTCTGACAAAGTATACCGGTGTATAATATTCAAAGTGTTGCATTTAAAAGGGATTAGGGTGAATATCTTCTGCACCTGAGCAGACTCCGGGGAGTCAAGCTGCCTATCTCAATGCCCAGCATCACGTGACTCCATGATTTACCATTTGATAATGTATTTCTTCAGGCCCAGCTGAGTCAGGGCCCATATTCAAAGGAGATGCGTGGACACCCTGGCGGAAAAGAGGAGATGTGCCACGCAACTATAATGCACTGCAGTGTGATATTCAAACATACGGGATGTGCTGACCACAAGGAATGGGCCAGGGTGCACACAAATAGATGCTGTGCAAGTCGGGGTGAATTCCTATGCATATGTTTACTGTGGCTTACCTCAGTGGGAATGTGCCCCTCACAGTCCAGAGCAGCGCAGCCCACAGGCCATGAATAGCTGGTCTAACTCAGCCAGCAACCCACAGGCAGGCTGCAGAGGTGCACCCAGGTGCACAGTAGCCTGGCAGCCCTAGTGGACTAGAGGTACCCCCTCCCATCCCCGATCGATCCAACTCCATCACCAAAGAGCTCCACAGTGTAGGGGCCCCCCCGGACCCAGTCACACCAGAGGAAATCATGGTCCATATCCATAGCATAGAGGACCCCCACCCACTGCCTCGGTATGTAGACACCCCCACTCCCCCATACCCATCCTGTTTCAGAGACTGGCATGTCCCTCCATTCCATGCCATGGCTAGCCACTGACTGCACTGGACCAGGGTTGAGGACCAGGACTCCGGAATGACTCAAGTGGCTATACTATGCATTGGGGCACTATGCAAGATGCAGACCCACCAGTGTATGCAGCCGCGTGTATGTCCCTGGCAAACTGTAAGAGGGAATTGACATACCTCCGATGCATGCCTTGTCAATGCTGTATCTTCCTGCTGTCATACACTGCTACAGGCCCACACTGTCCCCTGTTCCTCTGTGTAATATGCCATCCTCCGGACTGCTGAGATATCCTGTGTGCCATGGGGTACAGTATCCTGCAATGCCATTTGCAGTGTATGCTCCAGGCTATGGATAGTGCATCTGTGGTTCCCTGATTGTACAACAAATGGGTGGTCGGCTGTACCATGCCTGTTCCTGTGTGAGTGGGTACAGCATTGGCTGTCACCCACTCTGAGTAGTGCAGTGACACCGGGATGATGGATCCGCATGCAAGCGTCTGAGATGTATGGCCACTGGGTGTTATCACCCACACAAAGCGTGTGCCTATGTATGACACATTCCAGCTTCCTACTGCCAGTGCTCCACCACCCGAAAGTAAGATACCATTTCTTCTGTGAACTATCCAGGCTAAAAATATAGCAATCAGCAGGCATATTCTAAGAAAATATATTGTAAAAATGTGTAAAAGGAAGACCACATTGTGCAAAGTCATTAGAAATAATAGGTAAAAGCATCCCAAAAGCTCTCCCCAGCCATATTGGCTCTGTCCAGAGTTTGTTTTATTATAGGACAGGCCTGGGAGTCAGGCTTGGGGCAGCATTCGTGAACAAGGGGAATAAACAAAATGAAAAGGAATATTGTCCATGAAAAGTTTCCATTTACAAAACTCATATTATTTACTCTTTCTCAATGAGAACTTATTTATTTGAGAAGCAAGAAAGCTTACAGGAAATTTTCCCTACTGCTAAAACACGTCTCGTCTTACTCGTGTGTCACCTTCCCAGAGAAGACAGGAACTTCTGTTTTAACCAGTTAAATTCTGAAGCATAGTGACATGGGCTGTTCTGAGTTGGGTCAAAGAGCTGATGGCCAACTTTGACAGATGATCTAGAAGACCTGTCATGACTGCACAAGATTAACTTCAGCATGGTTACTAGAGACAAAAACATTTCAAAGTAGGAACAAACTGTTCAAAACTTTCCAAGCACATCAGTATTTACTCTTAGAATGAACTCTGGCCTGGGGTTGTAATCCACACAGTGAAACATCAACGGTTGAAACAGATGAATGATACACAGTCATGATGAGGTGTTGCTTCTCCACTTGGCACAAACAACATAAAGTATGTTTAACTTGGTTCGATTCAAGGACAGATGCAGAATATGTTTTTCAGACAAAGGTTTCTAAATTCCACCTCAACTTTTCTTAATCAGAAGAGAACAATACACTATCAAATCAAAAATCAAAGGGCGATAGGACATATCCTGCACAATGCCATTAATTACTGCAAAGGGATAGCTATGGTCTCCAAGCAGAATAAAGAATTTGTGGAAGATTAAAAGTTGCCCACCTCCATAGATACTTAATGTGCTCAACCTACATATTGAATAATAAGTATTAATTTCTTTTCTTCTATTTGTAGCATTTAGACGATTTGATTCAGGTGCAGATTTGAATTACTGACTGATCAAATTAGATGTTTGTGAAAATATCTGTGTCAGAAATTGTCTGCGCGGGTTTTAACTTTTTGTCTGATGTCTGTATATTTTGATACTTGTTCGATTGAAGCACTGTTTGTCACTACACTCTGCAAAATGAAATTCCAGTCTGGTTTCAAACCTGCTGTACTGTACAGATGTTAGGATGTTACTCATGATTACTACCCCTGCCTTGCATCCATGGGTGCTCCAAACAAGGATGCATGATCTGGGCTCTGCAGAATGTGTGTGTGTGGGGGGAGAGAATATAGTAGAAAGTAGACACAGTGTCTACATCCAGAAAAGATAGGTGGGGCAGGTCAAGTGTGCAGCGTAACCCTCTGGGAGGCAGTGCCAATCCAACTGCCCACTGTTTAAGGACACCTACTGCAACCCATCAATTGCAACAATTGCAATACTTATATTTAACAAAACATAATTTCATACATCACTAATAATTTCCTCACTAATGATAGGCTCACACCGTAAATACGAAAATAACAAAGAACAGTATTACAATCTGAAACTGGTGCCGTAAATAGAATGGGCGGTTAAAAATTATGCAGCAATAATTATTACTAACAGTTCAGGTCCCTCTGACAGGAATAAGGCCTTCCCTCATACCATACAAGGGATCCCTCTGCTAACTGTACTATTAGCCCCATTACTTGCAATAATGAAATCCCATATTAACAAGTAGCCAGGTAAATGACTTTACTTTTGAGTAAATGACTACTGCAATACTAAATAATTACTAAGTACCCAGATTAACTTAAAGATACAGGCCAAATGATGCATTGTCCAGGATCTTGCATTGGTCTAGACTGCAAGCTTGCAACAAATAACCCCAGCGGCTTTTGCTAGCAGTTAATAAAACCACAGAATTTGTAATCCAGCCAAAGAACTGCAGTCCAGCAGGGAACCTTTAAACTAGGGCTTGCATGTCAAGCTGGCTAGGTCAGTACTCACTTGACTGGATGACCACAGTTTCATTGGCTGTACAGGACCAGGTTGTGTGCATTCTTAAAAGACAAGGTAAAGGGGACTCCCACACATACATAGTATCATGCACAACCTCAGGAGTGTATCAAATTTGCAAGCAAACAAACTCCTCTAAAGTAGGGAGGTTAGCACTGAAAAGTCAAGCTCTTGGACTCAGAGTCTCGCTCAGACTCTTATATTGATTTTGCAATAAAATATTTCTGAGGGAGACTCCAGTGTCGAGCTTGACTTTCATGATGTAACCTCCCTTCCACAGTGGGTTTGTTTGTTTTGAAGATTGCGTACATTCTCAGATTACACTAAACTCTACAATAGAGTTGACAATGTGGAGCAGATAAAGGAATTGCAGAGGTCCTGCAAAGGCTGCAAAATTGGTCCAATATTTGGGAACTGAAATTCACTAACACAAAAATAGAGGGGATCTATTTATTTTTTTCATAACTAGGATTACAAATACCTTTGAATCAGGGGTTCTTTTACAAAGGTTCCATGTCCAGAGTTGCAAACAATGTAAGAGCAATAGGCAAAGAAGGAGCATTAATAGCCAGTATACAACAGAACAGAGTGCAGAAATCAAAGTAACAAAAAATTACAACGTGAATTTCAGGTAGAGGACACATAGATTACACTGGTGTGTGTCATGAGAGAAACAGTTTAGCGTAATCACATAGTCATATCACAGTATAATACGGCAGAAAAGAAACTCAGTCTAAATCAGACTTTGTCAAACTGTCAGTTTATGTAGGAGATACAGAAGAAGGGTCAAGGGGGGGGAGAGATGGAAAGGGAGGAGATATGGGAGGGTTGAGATAGTAGTGGGAGAAAATGGCAGTAGGGAGGGGAAGAGGGGCATGGGGTGGAAGGGGCATAGGGGGGAGGGACAGGGCAAGAGATTAACAGGGACAGTCACAATAACTAAGAGTTACCAGGTGCTCGTGTAACTTGGTGCTTGAAGACTCCTAGTTTGCATACTGAGAGGATTTCAGGGGGTAGATCATTCAGCCAGGTAGGGTCTCTCCAGCTAAAGGTATGCTGTGCTTGTGAGGTCCGGAATTGGGGAACGTGGAAGACAGGTCTGGCTGAGCTACGGGTACTTTGCTGGTTAGTTGAGGGAGAAAGCAGGGACTGGGTGGCCGGGTGAGTAAGGGCGAGGCATATTTTTTTAGCAAAAAGACAGGTCTGGTATCTAATTCTACTCTGAAAATTAAGCCATTCAGCTTTCTGATAAAGCTGGCAGGTGTGAGTCCATTTGTCGGCACCTGTTATTAACCTACAGGCCTTATTAAGTGTAATCATTTGCCGCTTGAGCGTGGTATCAGTGGCAGCACTGTAGATTAGCAAGTCATAGTCAATGACAGACAATACAGCGCTGGTGGCTGCAAGCCTCAGAGCCGCTGGTGTGAGGCAGTGCCTGTGTTTGTAGAGGACCCCAGGTCTGCAGTTAACAATCTTTGAGATATGATTAACATGCAGGCTATATGAGAGGGAGTTGTTCAATGTAATATCTAGGTATTTAAATTCTTGCACCATCTCAAGGAGCTGATTGGAGGTATTGTAGATGATAAGGGGTGAAGATTTATACCTGTTATGGGGACTGGCAAAAAGCATTGTCTTAGTGTAGTTCATTAATAGTTTGTGGTTTGCAAACCAGGTTTCTGCTTTCGCGAAGTTTACTTGCAGGTCACTAGTGAGAGGCAGTAGTTCAGTGTGACTAGAGAAAAGCACGGCGTCATCTGCGTAAAGCACGATGTTGTTGCTACAGGCATTGGGCAGTGTATTTAGGTACAGGATAAATAGCGGCAGTCAAAGGATGGACCCCTGTGGGACACCGGAGTGTACAGGCAGACAGCTTGAGAGAGAGCTACCAATTTTAACTTGCTGTGTACGATTTGCAAGATAGCTTTTGAACCAGAATGTGATGGAGGGGACCAAGGGAGGGGAGGGTGCTACGGAGTAGGGAGTGATTTACCGTATCAAAAGCTTTGGTCAGATCAATAGAAACATAGAATCTGATGGCAGATAAGGACCGCTTGGCCCGCCTAGTCTGCCCATTTCCCTACTTAATAGATAAGCTGCAGATCCTAGTTAACTAACAGCCTACTTCCTCCTACCCACCATTAGAATTGCCTTATGTATGTCCCATGCATTCTTGAAGTCCCCCACTGTTTTTAACTCCACTACCTCCTCAGGAAGGCTGTTCCATGTATCCACAATCCTCTCCTTAAAAAAATACTTCCTCACATTACCTCTGAGCCATCCTCCCTCTATCTTCAAATTGTGTCCCCTTGTTCTGAAAGATGCTACCCTCTTGGACTTTGTTGATTCCCTTGAGGTACTTGAAAGTTTCTATCATGTCCCCCCCCCTTCTTTCCTCAAGGGCATACATATTAAGCTCCTTTAATCTCTCTTCATATGTCTTCTGGTGCAGACCCTGTACCATTTTAACTGCTCTCGTCTGGACAGCCTCCATCCTGTCTATGTTCTTGCAGAGAAGGGGTCTCCAGAACTGCATGTAGTACTCCAGATGGGGTCTCACCAACTGTCTATACAAAGAGATAACAACTTCCCATTTTCTACTGGTGATGCCTCTCCCTATGCATCCCAGTGTCCCGCCAGCCCTCCTTACTGCCTTCGCACATTGCTTGCCCACCTTTAGGTCATCTGATATGACCACCCCGAGGTTCCTTTCCATTTTTGTTGTTGTTAGTATCTCACCCACCATTGTGTACTCTTCCCCTGGGTTTTTGTTTCCCAGGTGTATTACTTTGCACTTCTTAGCATTGAATCTAAGCTGCCATACATTTGACCATTCCTCCAGCCTTGCCAAATCCTTTCTCATCCTTTCCACCCCACCTTCTGTATCGACCCTGTTGCAGATCTTTGTGTCTTCTGCAAAAATACATACTTTTCCTTCCAGTCCCTCTGCAATGTCACTTATAAAGACATTAAAGAGGACTGGTCCCAGTACTGAACCCTGCGGCACCCCACTAGTAACCCCCCTTTTCTTCAGAGAAGACTCCATTTACTATTACTCTCTGCGTCCTGTTGTCCAGCCAATGTTTTACCCAGGCTACCACCTTGGGACCCACTCCAAGGCTGGCTAGCTTGTATATTAATCTTTTGTGTGACTCTTTGACAAGTATACCGCCCCAAATCAATATAAAGTGACCTGGCAATAAGACCTTGGTCTAAGGCTTTGTGAATAAAATCTGTGTATTCCAGAAGTGCTGTGGCAGTGCTATGTGCCGTACAGAAACCATGCTGCTGTGGGCATTGGATACCATATTTGATGAGAAATTCAGTGAGTTGGTCAGTCACTGCTCTTTCAAGAGCTTTGGATAAGGGAGGAAGAATAGAAATAGGTCGGTAGTTTGAGACTAGCATTCGGTCACTACTTTTGTGCACTGGTGTAACAACTGCTGCTTTCCACTGCTTGGGGAACTGATTAAATGACAAGGCGAGGTTTAGGAGTGTGGTGAGGGGTTTTAGTATGATATCAAGTGACAGGTATGGAAGTTTTATATCCAAGGTGTCACTGCTATATCTTGATTTAGTTAAGACTCTAAGCAGATATTTCTTCACCTCGGTGAGTGTGAGTCTCCTGAAGTAGAATGGGGGGATATGGGAAGGGGGACAGTATTGTCCGGGGTGCCATTGGAGCTGGCCTCATTGAAGAAACCAGATGGCAAGACCTTACTGAGATCTGTAAAGGCTGAGCTGAACGCTTCAGCTATAGGATAGGGGTCCTGCAGAGAGGTGTCATTTATGACTATCATAGTGGGGGATGCCTTGTTCGGCTTACCTCTAAGGTCCTTGATTTTCTGCCAAAGATTTTGGCTGTCACTTCAGGAGTTCATGAGTTCACTTTGGTAGCACGTTTTTTTGGCCCTGCGAATTTCCTGGGTGCAGGCATTTCTAGCCACTCTATAACGTTGCTTATCGGCGGGGTTTCCTGAAGCCTGAGCACGGTACCACAGGTTGTCCCTGGCTTTCATTTTGGCTAATAGATCAGCAGTGATCCATGGGTTGGTTACACCCTGTACTTAAGTTTACGAATTGGGGCAAAGGTGTCACACGCTTTGTTGAATTGTGCAGTAAGGTAGTTCAATATGACGTCAGTGTCGGGGAAAGAGCCCAGAGGTGACCAGTCACATTGTGAGAGATAAGTCCTGAATTGGTCAAGCTTCCCTCTTTTTAGCCTATGTAGATTTTTAAATGGGGGGGGGGAGTTAGTGATTTCGTTCATCTAGAGGCTGATGACCAGTGAGTGGTCACTCATCATGTTAGGGAGTACCATGGTGCTGATATGTCATAGCGGGTGTGTGGTGAGAACTAAGTCCAGGAGGGAGTTATTTCTGGTTTTCAGGTTAGCTCTTGTAGGGGAGGTCACCAGTTGGGTGATGTTGTGTGCAGCTGTGACATCTTTGAACTGCTCAGCTTCAGGGGCCAACCAGTTAATGTTGAAATCACCCATGATTACAACCTCTGATTGATTAGGCAGGCTTTCCAAGTGATCAATAACCAGGTTAATGCCTAATTTGTTTTCACGGGGTGGGATATATACAGAGAAAATGTACAAGGCTTTGCCACACTGTCCTGAGAGAATTTTGATACCATTAATTTGGGACTGGTTATCTGTGGTGATTGTGGGTAGAGCTTGGCCCTTCAGGGAGTTTTTTAGATTCTAGACTCTGTGTTTGTCAGAGAGTCTGTAAAGTTGTACACTGCAGTAGCAGAGTTCATCGCAGGGTGAAACAGGTCCACAAGTTACTTTGTGAACTGAATTCAGTGCAAAGAAATGCAAGTTGTTTTTTATTTTATTATTTTATTATTAGATCATCGGTTTACAGACCTTTGAGTCATAGACTCGTTTACAAAGGCACCTTGTCAAGAGAGCAAACATCACAGCAAACAAACAGTACAGTACATAATGCTTAGATTAAAAAAGCAACCAGTGTTACAGGCATTCACTGGTGGTACACGCTTGGTAATAGGTAGATCACAGTAATCATAATATACGTACACGAGTACCACATCAGGTAGCAACCAGAGATATTTTATTATATTAGTCAGCAGATGTTACATGAGACCCCAGGTATATACAGCAAAAGTAGACAGGGCAGACCCAGCCATGGGGTGAAGGTAAGGGGCAGGTGGGGGATTATGTGCAGTTGCAGCAGCGAGTGCTTGTCAGATGGCTTCTGAGGGAGACTTTGAAAGGACCAAGCTTAGTGGAGTCAGTTATATTGGCTGGGAGGGAATTGAACCAGGAGGGAGCCCAATAGCAAAAGGATCTCTGGGCCATAGAGGTCCTTACCCTGGGGACAATAATGGAGGTTTTGACAGTGCTGTGGGTGGAGACTGAGGAGGAGGCATGCTGCAAGGAGGTGGCGACCACAGGGGGAGAGCCCTAGTAGGGTCTTTTTTACAAGAAGGCAAGTTTGGAAGCGGAGTCTTTCTTCAAGGTTGAGCAAGTTGGTGGTGGAGTACAGCAGGCATGTATGGGTGTGCCTAGGGGCTCCCAGCATTAGCCTGCAGGCCTTGTTTATAGACAGCTGGATTCTTGCAAGTGCAGTGTTGTCGGCTGCAGCATAGATGGGCAGCCCATAGTCAATTAGTGACAGGACAGAGAAGGTGATTGCCAATCTAAGGGCGTCTTGTGGTAGGCAGTCCCTATGGCGGTATAACAGTCCGATCCTGACATTGGTGGCAGCAGAAAGGGCATTGATATGGGAATGGAAGAAGAGTGCTGAATCAAAGGTAATGCCCAGATACTTGTAGGAGGAAACCTGCTTAATGGGGTTTAGTGTGCTAGGCAGTATCACGAGAGGGGCACCACTGGCTTTGCTTTGGCGATGCGAGAAGAGCATAGCTTTGGTCTTTTTTAGGTTCAGGACTGTCCTTCGTGATCTGAGCCAATGCTCAGCTCTATCAAAAGCTTGTTCGAGGGTGGCCTGGAGTGTGTTGGGGTTGGGGTCAGCGGTGAAGAGCACAGCGTCATCCGTGTAGAGGAGGATCTTACTTGGGCAGGCCAAGGGGAGGGAGTTGAGGTAGAGACTGAAGAGGAGAGGGCCTAAAATGGAGCCCTGGGGAACCCCAGAGTGGACAGGTTGTGTGTCAGATAAGGTGCTATTGATTTTTACACACTGAGTTCTGGCAGAGAGGTAGCTGGTGAACCATGCAAGGGGGCTGGGGGAGAAACAAAGGCATCTGAGGGAGTCAAGCAGGAGAGGATGGCAAACCGCGTCAAAGGCCTTGGAGAGGTCAATGAACACGGCACTGTGATGAATTTAGTAATCAAAACCCCCAAAACAGGTTACTGAATGGGAGGGGTTTAGCTGGACACAACAAAGGGACATATGAGTAATCATTATTGACTCCCTTAAACAAAACAGACAATTTAACAAAGCCCTCAGCAAGGGTAACAGCATGCTAGGGTGCACTGGGAGGGCATTTGACAATAGGAAACAGGAGGAAATGTTATATCTTTACAGGTTACTGGTGAGGCCACACTTGGAAAACTGTGCCCAGTTTTGTAGTCCCCACCTGAAAAAGGACAGGGACAGGACAGATATGGTACAATGCAGGATAACCAAGATGATTCAGGAGCCAGGAGGGCAGACCCTATGAGAATCAACTAAAGGTGCTGAACATGTATTCACTGGAAACCAGACATGAGAGGGGTGATGACAGAGACCGTCAAGTTCTTGAAAGGAATAAACAAGGTGAACTGTGAAGAGCTATTTACCTGGAATAGAGAAGCTAGGACAAGGGGTCACAAGTGGAGGTTAATGGGGGGGGGGAGGGAAGGTCCAAAAAGTCTGTGAGGAAGTATTATTTTAAAGAAAGGGTATTTGAGCCATGGAATGGTCTGCTGGCTGAGGTTGTGGGTGCTAAGGTCATAAAGGGCTTGAAACATGGCTGGGACAGAGCTGAGGGCATTGTAGCTACCCAGAGGGATGAGGGAGGCAGAAACATGGCTGGGACAGAGCCAAGGGCATTGTAGCTACCCAGAGGGATGAGGGAGGCAGAAACATGGCTGGGACAGAGCCGAGGGCATTGTAGCTACCCAGAGGGTTGAGGGAGGCAGAAACATGTCTGGGACTGACCTGAGGGCATTGTAGTTACCCAGAGGGATGAGGGAGACAGAAACATAGATAACAAAAGTGGGGATAGGGTAAGTGAAGACCCCACAAAGAAAACAGGTCCTGGGATAGGAAAAGGAAATACTGGCAGACTAGAAGGAACGTCAGTTTTCTTTTTGCCGTTATCATCTATTTTTCTATGTTTCTATGAACACAAGAACAGCATTCTGATGGTCTGCATGGGCTTCATGTGAAACCTAGCACCTATGATGCAACAGGAAGCAGGCCCCTCTGGTATTGGTCAGATCATAGCTCGCTGTCTGGGTAGTTCCCTGGGGTAGTTGCAAACAGCATATCAGCATGTTAAGTTCCAGGTGAGGCCTAGACTGGAGTGCTCCCATGTTTCAACCCTGGGTACATACCCGATACAGGTATCAAAGCACCCAGAGACAAAGCTTCCTGACCTGACGCTTCCCTCAGTCACATCAACAGAGGTAAAAGATGGTTGCCCTCCTTCCACTAAACTCCAACAAAAGTTCCTGGAAATTCTGTGCAAACAGCACTCATTCAGTAATAAAAGTATTTCAGTCCTGATGGAACTTCAGCAGCATATGGTCTGAATCTTGGCAGGCCGTCAGTCTCTTCCATCTTACTCTCAGCACATCAGTCTCCTTCAGGAGCCTGAACGGGACTGTCTGAATCTTCTTTTTGCTTCTTGGAAGTCTCAGCACTAGTTACTAAAAGTACCACCAACAGCTTAATCTGGTTCAAGGTCAGTTGGCATTCATCTGTATCTCCCTTCCCTGGGTCATGCCTGAAAATAGGCAGAGTTTATCTAGTGCACTTACCTGGTCAGCAAAAACTGACCAAATAAATAAAATGGTTCTGAGCTTCCTGCCCCTTTATTGCTGTATCTGCTGTTGATCACTTAGAGGGGCATAACTCAACTCATGACTGGTGTTGAAGGCACCAACAAACACTCTGCCACTACATAACCCATTGTGCTTCTGCTAGTTCTTCCTGTGACACTCTGGCTTATGATTGGTTGTGCCATGAGTCAAAGGTTTTGAAGATGGCAACAACCATGTTGTTACAAAAACACTGGATTCCAAAGTTTTTAATTTTACTGATTCTTTGTTGAGAACACTTGGTGATTGATTTATGGATGATAGTCCCCTCTGGGCTGATGTTGGGTATGTCAGAAATATCTGTGGTAGTTTGGTCGGGCATCAGAAAACTTGATTCTTCGAGCGCACAAGGTGCTTCTTTTGTCAACAGCAGTGGAGCTCAGAGCACAGAAATACATCTACTACCATTTCTTCTTCACCTCCTGGCACCAAGCATCAGTTCCAGTGGGGTGGACAGGCAGACAGCAACAGTGGACCAGCCCTGAGCCTCCGACAGAAAGCTGTAGTTCCCCTTTTCACTAAATAATATCAATATACCCAACTAAGAAAAGGCATTTTCTACACAAAACGCATACATATTATACAAAATTTAACATCACACTACCCTGTTTTAAACATATCCATTACAATTAATAATAACCTACAAATAAACATTGCACTTTTTCACATACAGTATAAAATGAGTAAGGACACAACAACATTGAGAATGTTAGGTCTTTCAAAGGGAAACTATTTGTTGAAAACAACATAAATATTTCCATAATTGACACACCTGCACACACTTCACTTGATTTGACTAAACTCATACGATACCCTCCAAAAGCTACCATTATTATGAAACAGGTAGAAAAACAGCTGGCTCCTGATGGACCCTTGAGGTACTTTCAGCCAAGCCATTATCCCAGCACAGCAGCCCAGTTAAAAGTAGCTCAACAAACAAATGTTTAAAAAATACACCAAAATTACTAAAAAGGACAATTTCATAATCACAATAAAACACTCTGGGGAGTGCGTTACAGTGGGCTAACAGCCCTTCTCGGCTTCACCTCATACTTCAACCCACCCAGTGTAGGCTTCTATCCCACCTTAATGCACCCCCTGTGATGCCTTATTGATTAACACCTACAATACAATACAGAAAAACAGTATAGTGCAAAACAGTGAAGGCAGAAGCAGACGTTGTAGACTGTCCAGGCTTTTTTTCTTGATCACCAAACCCTTTTAAACTGTAAAACATTGTCCATCTTCATGGACCAGCATAAAAATAGCCCAACTTAGCCTGCTAAAGATTGGCAGGATCTTTCTTAGAAACAGTGGTTGCTTTGGGGGTGTGTTGGGGGGGGTTCTAAGTTGCTATTCTATAATCAGGGCCTTTAGTTCTCTGCAGCACTTCAGTCCTAATGTTTGTGACAGAGTTCCTAGGCTCCAGCGTCAGCATTTATTCATTGCTGCGGCATGAAGTCTTCATTTACATCATTGGCTAAAAGATAATATAATGAAGTTATCACATGTTGAGCACAGAATAGGGGCTTCCAGATATTCAAGGAGGGAAGGGGAGCCAGGCACTATTGAAAACTATACAGTTTAATTAAAAATCACCAAGAACAATGAGTTATATGACACTACTCAGATTTTGTGGCAGAATACAAGTTCAGTGTGAAATTCTGTGGCTGTTGAATCATAGAATTCCATGGGCTTGCCAATAATATTCTTTCAGTGACACGGATCACGTTTTTGTGCCATTGTACTTTCAAGCTACTGTCCCAGAGGCCCTGGGAAACTGATGATAACAGTATTCAAAAATAAATGTCATAAAGCATTGGAACTTTAAAAGTGAGACATGTATATCATTGTTTCATAGGATTTAGTTGTAGCAGCCCTTAAAAGCAAATGGCTTACCGTATGTCAACCTACAACAAAACAAACTGCCAGCAAATTCATTCTGCTTTCCCAAATGTTAACATCGTTAACCGCGCTTTATCTCACTCATCAGTTATGGCATCATTCTGTTAAAACAGCATCACCTGAAATTCTGTGCTTTGCAGAGCAAAGTCATACATCCTTTTATCTTCTTTATTCCCATCTGATCTACCTGGAGGTTTTTAACCATGGGCTTTTGCTGATGTGTGAAATTTGAATAACTGAATATTTATGTTGATATCATTGCATTTTAATTCTGGTGTGAACAACCATATAGAAATGTCTGAAATTACTGTATATGTCAAGTACTCTATTACACTTTTCATTGGTGATACTTTGTTTCAGTTACAAAGTAGATGTGAAGTAGGAAATCAAACAATAGTGGGAAATTGTAGGAGTTACATGAAACATTCCCAATGCTCCACAATAAGGCTTTTGCTGTTTTCTGCAGCATGCAATGGTCAAAAGAAATTGCTTGATAAATCTTTTGTCACTCGTATGGGCTTTCAAGATGAAAACTTTGTGCTCTTGAGATGAATATCAAAGTTTATCATGTGCAGCCCAACTTTAAAAATCTGAAAACCACTTCTGATGATGTCACCTTCTGATGAAGCTGCATACTATCAGACGTCTGCAACCCCATAATAATAATGTACTTTAATCCTTGACGGAAATCATGGTAAACTATCTCAAGCAGCCAAAATCCACACTATATGGATGTTAACAAGGCAGAGACTCAAAAATTTAAAAATGAATAGCCCCAAATCCCAACACATGCTCAGTTCAGGTAGTGACTGCAGTCAGAATCAGTCTTCTTAGTCCCATCCCAACTTGTCATGTTATACCAGTGATAATGAGGATGATGATGACAATTTTACCATCACTTCCAAAAAGCTTGTTTCTGACCATCAGAACGTAGACTCCACACTGTGTAGACTAAAGAGTGGGCTTGCAAATGTAAGATAGGACATATGTAAGAGCAAATCAAAGGCTTCATATCTGGAGACAGGCCTCACAGAGGTAACTATGCCAGCTGGCCAGGAGAATGTTTATTATACTTAGTTCAATGCTTGGTATTTGAAACAGAAGAAGGCTAATGCCCTTATAATCTGTCTCCCACGTTAGTGGGGCCACTTGGTAAAGGTTGTGTGTAGTAAATGTTTGTCTAACCTGTTTTGGAAGGTTAAAAAGGAGGCGACATGTACGCTCAGGCTAACTGGCTCCAATTCAAAGGCAGACTCAGGTACCAAACATGTTTACTGTCCAAAAAAGTAAGCTTAGGAAAATGTCCACAGGAGTGCAAAAGCTTATGACTCCCACTATCAACCGTCATTGCACAAGAAGCTGTACTAGCCAGATTTTTAATATACCCCGCTGTCGCACTTCTTTGGGACAAAGGTCCTTTGCCTACCGTGCCTCACTATGGCTGATCTCACTGCACCATGACATCACTTCAGCATCCACCTTGGGCTCCTTCAAGGTTAAACTTAAGCAACAGCTAGTTGCTGATGCCAGTTGTGACTGCTTCCAATAACCTTCCTTCTTGTGACCAACACTTATTCTAACCTTATGCTATCCTGACCTTATGCATAACTATTCTCAGCATGTAAATAGCTGTTCTAAATTGCTAATCATTCTCCTTTCACATTTCCTCTTGATTCCTTCCACTCTTTCCCCTCACCCCTCTATGGCTTTCCTTATATCCCCCTTCCCCCCTGTTATATTGCTGAGCTCCCTTGCTCACTTTAAAATGCTTTGTCCCATACCTTCTCACCTGTGATGAGCCCCTTGGGCTGATACCATCCCTTACCTTGTTGATTATTAGATATTAGGCTGAGTCTGTTCTCATTTTCCTGTAAAGGGTTGTTTCATAAGACCCCACCCCCTCTAATATGACCCTTTAAATTCCAGGTTTTAATCAAATACGCACCTTGGCATACATTGTATAATGCCACATCTATTGGAACATCTCTAGTAATATACTGTTGTAATGTTTGTATAATTCCTTGTTTTGTTTGTTCTCTGTCTCATACGTTTCCAATATGTATTGTTCGTCTGACGTGGAACTTATGAAATGAGCTTGTTCTCAAAGTTGTTATCCAAAATTTCAATAAATAAAAAATTAAAAATAAAAAAAGGAGTCTACATCCATCACTTCATTGGGGATACTATTCCATACTATCACCCTCTGTGTAAAGAAATGTCTCCTATTGTTCCTCTTTGGGAATGTCAGTTTAAGTTGCCAGCTATGGCTTCTTAGATTGATGTTTCTATTATTTACTTCCAAAACCCAGGCTCAACATTAAATGAGTATCCCTTGTTATTTTAAACATTTTAGAATGTCTCATTTTAAATGCCTAATTTCCAATGAACAGAGTCCTAGTTGTTGCAGCCTCAACTCATATGTTACATCCCTTAAACCTGAAATCATTTTTGTTGTCCTACCCTGAACGCTCTCCAAGTTGTTAACATTCCTTCTAAGATGCAAGCTCCACAAGGGTGAACAATAGTCTAGATGGGGTCTCATAAAAGCTTTATAAAGGGGCAATATACAACTCTTATGTCTGGACACAAAAGCCCATCTAATATACCCTAGGACAGTGTTTGTTCTGTTTATCACCTCATTACAATGTGGGCTAAAATTTAGGTTGCTATCAATTAAAATACCTAGATCTCGTTCTCTCTCTCTACGGTTTTTAATACTATTCCATTCAGTGTATAAGCATACATCAAGTACAGTATTATTACTTGAGCCAAGGTGCATAACAATGCACTTGTCAGTGTTAAAGATCATGCCATTTTTGTGTGCCCAGTCTTCCAGTGACTTCTAGTCCCTTCTGAGATTCTCCACTTGATCAATTATACTCACCACAGCCCCCAATGTTGTGTCATCCACAAATTTTGTTATCCAATTACTAATATTCATATTCATGTCAGAGACAAATAGTAAGAAGAGTGCTGGCCCCAAAATGGAGCCCTGCGGCACCCCACTTGTCACCTCCCCAGGTCTGACTTGGTCCTCATATTCTGATACTCTGGGTTCTATCAATCAGCCATGATTTAATCCATTTGGTTAGCATAGGATTAATACCACCATCAACCAGTTTCTTAATTAAGTTGCTGTGGGGCACCTTATCAAAGGCCTTTTGGAAGTCTAAAAAGGACATGTCCACAGGCTTATTCTGCTCTAATGCATTGCTCACCATCTCATAGAAATCAGGAGTGTAGGTTAGATAGGATCTGTGCTTTTTAAAACCATGTTGTGCAATGTCACAGAGATTCATGATGATAACAGCTAATATTCTTCAGGTGAAGCTACCTCTGGCTGGAAGCTGCAATACTGAACATAGGATTTGCAAGAAAGCGAGTTGTGCTCACAACAGAGGAAGTGAACCTTACAATTGTCTTTGGTTTGTAGCTAGATATTCTGCTGGTGGAGGCTACTTCTAACTGAAAGATGAAATAAGGAACTTAGAATTATCAGGAAAGACAGTCTTTCAAGCAACAGAGGGAGGTGGATCTTGCTTTACTTTTGTTACAATTGTTAAGATTTTCAGTGCAGGAAGAGTTTAAACCCTGAGGGATGGAATACTGCTTACTATGTCTGTCCTGGTGCACAGCTGACTTATTTTGGGGCTGAAAGCCTTCAGAGCACAAATCACCAGGCTGTTTTGGGGCTGGGGAGGTTTACCTGAGTCTGACTTGGATGTCTGGATTTTTCTCTGTTTGATTAGCAGGGTATTTTCTCAGTCAAATTGTTGTGTAGGGCATCTTGCTGACAGGAAGGCACTCATCGCAGTGGTGGGTCAGAGCTTTTAGCTGATTGTTTCATGAGGGCACAGTTTAGGCCCAACCCTGCCCACCACTCACCCCACCCACCCCTGGAAATAGTTCCTTTATACCTGGGGTTCTGACGTATTTCTCAAGAGTGCAAGTGCATATCACTGTCATATCCTCTCTAGCACACTGCACTGACAATATAAGCATACACATTGTATAATATATATATTTCTATATAACAAACCAATCACACACACACACAAAAGTAGATAAACATGTGGGGAGTAGTGCAATGTAATGGCTGTGGGGCAGCAGTCTTCCAGGAGTCTTTCTGAGGCTGAGATGCTGCCCTATTTACAGACAACTCTCTGCCCTGAGGGAGAGTTGCCCATCTTCAGGCCACACTGACAGGGGAACCTTCCCCAGGCCACACTGGATGGTATGAAGGAACCTCCCCATCCAGGGAGCACCAGAGCCACCACCGCTACCTCAGAGGTTGTGAAAGCACAGCAGTTGGACCACAGTGGCTCAGGAGGGTGAGGATGGTGGAACAGAGGTACACCCAGCCAGTTGTTCCACTCCACAATCCATACACCATTCTGGGGGAGCATAGCTCCCCTATGGATGCACCCGCAGAGGAGACTAAGGAGGCTGAGGACAACTGGCACAAGGGAGGCCCACAGGAAGAAGGCAGAGGACACCACAGGGAAAGGAAGCAGCTCCTGGTGGGGGATTCAGTTATTAAGGGGATAGAACTGGAGGGAGCAGGGAAAACTGAAGTAAGGTGCCTGTCTGGTGCCATGGCTTGGAGGGACAGGAAGCACATCCTCAGGATCACGAGAACAGCTGCATGGGAGTCTGAGCTGGATGTCATTGTCCACCTAGGGACAAATGACTTGGCTCATCATGAGATTAGAGCAGTGCAGGAGGACTTTGTAGAGTTGGGGAGGGGCCTAAGACAAGTAGCATACACAGTATCCTTCTCAGAGGTGCTGCCTGTCAATGGCATGGGTGAGGCGAGGGTACTTTGCACCATGCAATTTAATGAATGGTTGAAAAAATGGTGTGGAGCACAGGGGTTTGGCTTTATTGGGGACTGGGGTTCCACCTGGAGGGACACCAGCCTATACTGGGAGGATGGTCTGTATCTGTCCAGGAAGGGAACAAGTCTTTTGAGCAATTGGTTTAAATGCTTCATTGGCAAGCTTTTAAACTAGTCAAGGGGGGGAGGCACTGATAAGCAGCAGGAAAATCCCAGCCTATCCCTACAAAACAGGGTACTAAATGAGAAAAAGACCGAGGTAGAAAGGTCAGTGGGGGATGCTGCAACAGAAGGTAAAGCCATCAAAAAATGGAGATCAATGAGTACCAATGCCCGTAGCCTGGGTAACAAGCTTCCTGAATTAGTGGCCTTGATGGAGGAGGAACATCTGGATATCATGGCAGTCACAGAAACATGGTACACACAAAACCATGACTGGGACATAAACATACCAGGATACACTATCTACAGGAGGGACAGGGAGGGTAAAAGAGGAGGAGGAGTAGCTCTTTACATAAGGGAAGAAATCAAAGTGACAGAACAAAAGGGTAAACAGGGAGGAGAAGAAGAACTGTGGGTCAATTTGGAGACAAGCAATGGCACCACAATCCGCTGGGGGTTGTATACAAGACCCCCTCTCAGGGGAGGAAATGGACAAGAAATGATAGAGTATACTTAGAATGGCAGAAAAGGGAGGTATTGCTGATGGGTGATCTGAATATGCCAGATGTTAACTGGAGTGCAGTTGCAGCAGCCACTTCAAAGAGTGGGTTATTCTAGATGCCCTACAGGGGGCATGCCTTAGACAACTAGTATTGGAGCCCACTGAGAGGGGCAATCTTAGACCTGGTTCTCTCAAATGGAGATGAGAGAGAGATCACAGATGTAGAAGTGGGTGGCCATCTGAGACTAGCGACCATCGAACAGTATGGTTCTAATAAACACAGCAATAGAGTCAAGCCATACAAAGGCAAAAGTACTGGACTTTAGGAGGGCTGACTTTGCCAAAATGGGTGAGTGTCTAAGGAATGCACTAGCAAAGGGGCAGGAAGGAGGGGTGGAAGAACAATGGGGAATAATAAAAACTGCCATCACAGAGGTAACAAGCCTTTGTGCGAAGCAAATAAACAAAACAAAACAATGTGAGAAACCACTATGGTTCTCAAAGGATGTGTCAGTGAAGGTTCAAGAGAAAAAGAAAGCATTCAGGAAGCACAAGGAATCACAGAAGGAGCAGGACAGAGAACTGTATCAGTTAAAGCAAAAGGAAGCTGGGAAGGCAGTCAGAACAGCAAAGGCCCAAACTGAGGAAAAGATAGCCAACTCAGTTAAGAAGGGGGATAAAACCTTTTATAGGTACATCAGGGAGCGAAGGAAGACCAAGGGAGGGATAGTGAGGCTTAATAAAGGGAAGGGGGGTGGGCAGAGGGTGACTGTGAAAAGGCAGAGATGCTAAACAAATATTTGTGCTCAGTGTTTACAAATGAAGAGGAGGAGGTACCTAAAACAAACAATAGAAACACTCTGGATACAGAAGTTGATACCAGCCCATTTACAGAAGAAAGGGTTCTGAAAGAACTCTTAAAATTGAAGGTGGACAAAGCAATGGAACCTGATGGGATTCATCCCAGAATTCTAAAAGAACTAAGGGTAGAACTAGTGACACCACTCACTACCCTCTTTAACAAATCATGGGAGGATGGGGTGGTACCCAAGGACTGGAGGAGGGCAGATGTGATTCCCCTTCACAAAAGTGGGAGTAAGGCAGAAGCAGGAAACTACAGACCTGTTAGTTTAACCTCAGTGATAGGGAAAATGATGGAATCACTTCTGAAGTAAAGAATTGTCGAGTATCTAGAGGCCAGAGGGGCACAGGACCCAAAGCAGCATGGATTCACAGTGGAAAGTTCATGCCAGACGAATCTGATAGATTTCTTTGACTGGGTGACCAAAGTAGTAGATCAGGGAGGGGCTGCGGACATGGCCTACCTAGACTTTAGCAAGGTATTTGACACAGTCCCACACAAAAGATTAATATGCAAGTTAGCCAGCCTGGGAGTGGGTCCCAAGATGACAGCCTGGGTAAAGAATTGGCTGGAGAATAGGACACAGATAGTAATAGTAAATGGAGTCCACTCTGAAGAAAGGGGTTACTAGTGGGGTACACTTGAGACTCAGTTAGGACCAGTCCTCTTCAATGTCTTTATAAGTGACATTGCAGAGGGACTGGTAGGAAAGTATTCTCTTTGTAGATGACACAAAGATCTGCAACAGAGTTGATGCACAAGGTGGGGTGGAAAGGATGAGAAGGGACTTGGCAGGTTAGAGGAATGGTCAAATGTATGGCAGCTTAGATTCGATGCTAAGAAGTGCAGGTAATGCACCTGGGAAACAAAACCCAGGGAAGAGTACACAATGGGGGTGAGATACTAACAACAACAAAAATGGAAAGGGAGCTGGGGTAGTCATATCAGATGACCTAAAGGTGGGCAAGCAATGTGGAGAAGGCAGAAAGGAGGGTTGGGGAGATACTGGGATGCATAGGAGAGGCATCACCAGTGAAAACAGGAAGTTATTATCCCTCTGTACAGACAGCTGGTGAGACCCCATCTGGAGTACTGCATGCAGTTCTGGAGACCCAATCTCTGCAAAGACATAGATAGGATGGAAGCTGTCCAGAGGAGGGCAACTAAAATGGTGCAGGGTCTGCACTGGAAGACATATGAAGAGAGACTTAAGGAGCTTAATATGTATAGCCTAGAGGAAAGGAGGGAGAGGGGGGACATGATAGAAACTTTCAAGTACCTCAAGGGAATCAACAAAGTCCAAGAGGGTAGCATCTTTCGAAAAAAGAGGTGTGCAAGAACAAGGGGTCACAATTTGAAGATAGAGGGAGGCAGCTCAGAGGTAATTTAAGGAAGTATTTTTTCACAGAGAGGGTTGTGGATGCAAGGAACGGCCTTCCGGAGGAGGTTGTGGAGTCAAAAACAGTGGTGGAATTCAAGCATGCATGGGACAGTCATAAGGCAATTCTAGGGGGTGGGGGTAGGAAGAAATAGGCTGCTGGTTAACTAGGATCTGCAGCTTATCCATTAGGTAGGGAAATGGGCAGACTGGGTGGGCCAAGCGGTCCTTATCTGCTGTCAAATTCTATGTCTCTATGTTTCTATCATCTTCCACTAATCTTTCTTTAATGATTGACTCCATAATTTTTCACCCAAATGGAGGTTAATCTTATGGGTGTATAATTGGGCATGATAGCTTTGTCTCCCTTCTTGAAGATCAGAACTGCAACTGCAATCCTCCAATTTTCAGGTACCTTTCCTGACTCCAGGAACATATTATAAATTTTTGACAGCATGTCTACTATCCAAGTATTCATTTCCTTTAGCAACCTAGGATGGAGGCCATCCAGGCCTGCCAATTTCTCAATATCCAATTTATTCAATTTGGATGAAATTTCCATATTTCTGATATTGGTATTTGCTGTCCCTGATTTAGTTATGAGTAAGGTGATATACCCATCCCTTATTTTATCCAATACGTCATCAGTTTTTGAATATACTGAGCAAAAATATTTATTAAAAATCCCAGCTTGCAACATTGGATCTGTTATTTCATTTGCGCCTTACTTTATTGGGCCTGCAGATCCATCAATTGCTTTGTTATTAATGTAGGCATAGAAGGGCTTACCATTGTCCTTTGCGGGTGCCAATTTAGATTCAAGATTTTTTATTTCCTTTCTTATCATTTGTTTACTTTGTTTTACCTCTTTTTTGTATTTATAAACATTGTAAACACTATTATCATTTTTCATTGCCTTGTAAGTCACTCTTTTCTTAGCCAACTGTTTCCTTATCCTATAAGTATACCACTGTGGGACCTTTCCATTTTTATTACAGAGGGGCTCGTCTAGTACAAAGATGTCCTCTAATTTCAGTATTTTATTTTTCACCTTCACCCATAGTTGTTCTGTGCTTAAGCTATCGTTCCAATCCCGTCTTTCAAGTTCCCTTCTGATTGAGTTGAAATCGGCCTTATAATAATTCTTTATGACTGTATGACCCATAGCCTTTTTTTGGTTTAACAGTTATATACAACAGAATCATACCATGGTCACTATTACTTAGAGGTTCCATTATTTCTATGTTACAGATAACCTCTGATCTATCTGTTATAACCAGATCCAGGATATTCATTTTCTCTGGTAGGCTGTCTAACCATTTTGGTTTAATCTGTTGTTGATTATCATATCAAGGAACAGCTGTTCCTGAGTATTATTAGTTGTGTTAGTATCCCAATTTATTCCTGGGAGGTTGAAATTACCTAATAGTAAAATGTCTTTATTATGAGGTGTGCTAGTTATGTTGTTAATTTAAAATAGAATACATTATGTGGTGGTGTGTGTAATGAGAATTTTACACATGCCCGATGTGTTAGATAGAAACATAGAAACACAGAAGTTGACGGCAGATAAGGACCACAAGACCCATCCAGTCTGCCCATTTTTTTTCTACCTTATAAATGTGCCATCGGTCTTTGCTCTGTCAACGGCCTATCTATTCATACTCATCTGTATTGCTCCCTTATGCCTATCTCATGCCTGTTTGAAGACCTGCACTGTATTCATATCCACCACTTCCTGAGGTATGCCGTTCCATGCATCCACCGCCCTTTCTGTGAAAAAGAACTTCCTCACATTACCCCTTAATCTGCCTCCCTCTAATCCCATGCTGTGTCTGCTTGTCCTGCTATTTTTCTTAAATTGAAACATGTTAGACTCTTTCACCTTGTTAATGCCCTTAAGGTGTTTGAATGTTTCGATCATATCACCTCTCTCCCTCCTTTGCTCTAGGGTATACATATTGAGCTCTGTTAATCTGTCCTCATATGTTTTCTGATGCAGTCCTTGCACCACTTTGGTTGCCCTTCTCTGGACTGCCTCAATTTGGTTAATGTCTTTGTGAAGATGTGGCCTCCAGTACTGCATGCAATACTCCAGATGGGGCTTAACCAGTGTCTTGTAAAGAGAAATTATTACCTCCCTCTTCCAACTTGTGATACCCCTACTAATACACCCTAACATCCCCCTAGCCTTACCTACTGCTTTAGTGGTCTGCTTGGATGATTTCAGGTCATCGATGATAATGATGATGCCCAAGTCTCTTTCTTCCCTTGTGACTGCCAGCAACTCCCCTCCCAGTCTATAGGTGGCTTCAGGGTTTCTCTTCCCTATGTCCATGACCTTGCACTTCTTTGCATTAAACCACAGTTGCCACTCTTCTGACCATTTTGCTAGTTTATCCAGATCTCTTCTCATTCTGCCCACCTCATCTGGTTCATCTACTCTGCTGCAGATCTTGGTGTCATCTGCAAACAGACAAACCTTACCCTCCAGTCCATCTGCAATGTCACTGATGAAGATATTGAAGAGGACTGGCCCCAGGACTGATCCCTGAGGTACCCTACTTGTGACTTGCATCTCTTCTGACTGTATACCGTTTACCACCACTCTCTGTTTTCTGCCTGTCAACCAGTTTGCCACCCATTTGACCAACCTCTGACCCACCCTGAGCCTACCCAACTTATTAATCAATCTTCTATGTGGAACAGTATTGAAAGCTTTGCTGAAGACAAGGTAGGTGACATCAACTGCTCCCCACTTGGTCCACCACTCTGGTTACTCAGTCAAAGAAATCTATGAGATTAGTTTGACAGGATCTTCCTTTTGTAAACCCATGCTGTCTTGGATCCTGTGCTCCTATGGATTCCAGGTGTTGCACTATCCTTTCCTTAAGGAATGCCTCCATAATCTTGCCCACTACTGAGGTAAGACTGACTGGTTTGTAGTTCCCTGCCTCCTCCCTGCTACCACTCTTGTGGAGTGGGCTCCCATGAGCCCTTCTCCAGTCTTCTGGGACTTCTCCTGTGCTCAGAGACTCACTAAACAGTTCTGATAATGGCTCTGCTAGTTCCACACTTAGCTTCTTTAGTACCCTGGGATGTATGCCATCAGGTCCCATTGCCTTGTCCACCCTGAGCTTATCGAGCTCTTGTAGGACCCTTTCTTTTGTGAAGGGACTAGTTCTCACCTCCCTTCCCCCCCCGTGTCCATGGTGCTGAGCTGTAGGTCCTGCCCTACCTTCTCTTCCATAAATACTGAGCAGAAGTATCTATTTAACATAGATGCTTTTACATGGTCCTCCTCCTCACACGCCCCCTTATCTCCTTTGATCTTAGCAATACCCCCTCTGGACTTTCTCCTTTCACTAATGTATCTATAGAAAGTCTTGTCACCTTCTTTTACTGTATGTGCTAGTGTTTCCTTGATTTGGGCCTTTGCCTTCCTTGCTGCCTTCCCTGCTTCCCATAGGAAAGTTTGGTATGCCTCCCTATCTTCATCCTGCTGCATTCCCTTATACATCCTGAAGGCCAGCCTTTTGGCTCTGACCTTTTTTGCTACTGTTTTTGAGAACCAAAATGGTTTCCTTCTTCTTTTGCACTTCCTTTTCTGTCTAACACAATGGGATGTTGCTTCAAGTATTGCATCCTTAATGCTTGCCCACTTTGCCTGTACCCCCTCACCTGTATTTCTTTTTGCCATGGCTAGCTTAACTCTGCTGGCCATCTTATCAAAGTCAGCTCCTCTGAAGTCCCATATTTTTGCATTGGAATGGGATGATTTAGTTGTAGTGGCCAAACTGAACCATACCATGTGATGGTCACTGGCCCCCAGGTGACCTTCTACCTAGAGATCTGTGATCCTTTACCTGCTAGTCAGTACTAGATCTAGGATAGCCCTGTCTCTTGTGGGTGTCACATAAACCCCGAGAGTGAAGCTTGAGGGTTTTATTTTGGCATCCAACACCGATGGCGTGTGTACAATTTTATTTTTTATAATTACTAGATTTCATTTTTGTCCCACAGCAATTATATAAAATAAAGAAAAGACATCTCCGTGCAGCTGCGGTCCGACCGGGTTTCAGCAGGGTCAGCGACGGTTGGATGAGGCTGCTGGAAGAAAGTTTTTTTTTCTCTTTTTCATTTGTAGGAGCCAGGCACTGTTAATTGTTTTGGAGAGCAGTTTCTGTTTTTTTTAATCGTACTTACCACTAAGTCAGAGAGATCATGTGTATCTGGGTGTTAGGTTGCTTGCAGCGACAATGCGAAGACCCAGGCTGGAAAGGAGCATGCTAGCAGAAAGAAAACCTGGCATGTTTGCCATAATAAACGCTTCTTTATTATGGCAAATTACGATATGGGTTTTCCATGGGACAAAAACAAAACCCATTAATTATGTCAAGACGGTACATGGTAGATGTATCTGGAGGCCCGTAACAGACCCCCACTATAAGTTTTTTCTGATTTTTCCTTGATATTTCTACCCATAAAATCTCCTTATCTATTGAACACTGTGAATCTATAGTAAGAGTTTTACATGCTGTATTATCTCTTATGTGTATAACTATACCCCAGCTTTTTTATGCTTCCTATCCCTATAAAACAATATGAATCCAGGGATATTTCTATTCCAACCATTATGCTCTGATCACCATGTTTCAGTGATGGTGGCCAAGTTTATCTGTTTTTCTTCCAGCAATATTTCAAGTTCTGTTTTTTTGATAACATTAAGACTTCTTGCATTCACCAATAGTATTTTTAATCCATCCTTTGTGTGTGGTTGAGATTTGGTACTTTAGTTTTGATATTCTCCTCCTCTCTCCCCTCAGATATTAGTTTTTTGGGGTCTCTGTAATGTTGTTTATGGTATCGTAAATCATGGTTCCCAACAGTTTACTATGCTTTCTGCTAAGGTGGAGTCCATCATGATAATATAATATATATTTTTCTATTTTTATTTTATTGAAATATAGATTACAAATACCTTTATAGTGCCCTTTGAACATTTCTCAGGACCTTATGCAAGTGACAATTTTTTCCAAACACCCTCTCCTAAGCCAATTATTAAATGTTTTTATCTTGTTATTTCTTACTAGCTAGCTCTTGGGACAGGGAGTATTTCGGAATATATGATTTCGCTGTTACTCTGTTCTAATACACTATGCATATGTTGAAATTCTATAATGGTGTCTTCAACACTTTGGCCCCCTATATTTTTGGTTTCAACATGCAATAGTACTGTTTGTCTTGTGTTTGAGTTCGTAATAATGTTTGGTAACATCCCTGTTAATTTTCTTATTTTAGTCCCTCTGTAGCTACATGTAGTCACATTTTCTTTGTTATCCCTTGTTCAGTACCTGTTCGTATACTTGGTGATTGAATCACCCATTATGAATATTTGTCATGCACCTAATTCGTCATTGCTCTGGGTTTCACTTCCCTCATTCATGATTGGAATTACTGAGTTAACTGAGTAATCCATAGTATCACTCTGGTTGTATTCTTTTCTTTTTGTTTTTTTAATCCAGCACTTTGACTCCTCGTCACCATCTCCCACATACTTGGCAACGGGGATATGTGATGGAGCTAGCAAGTGGCTCTGGCCCTTCCCTCAGAGGACCTCAGTCTCAGGACCTCTGCTGTCTGTGTGCCCGACCCTCCCAGCAATATCCCATGGGTTGCCCCCCATGACAGGGCTGAGGGTTAAGGGTGTCGACTCCCCTCCAAAAAAAAAATCAACATCTAGACTTCAGAAAACTGGAGTGGGCACTGTGGGCCCATTGTGGAGCCTGCCAGTTCCATATTTTAACATTTTCTCCCAGCATTTGCCACGGCTGCTCTCACCCTTGTGGAGGCACAAACATGCAGTGACCCACAGCATGCTCCCTAGTCTAGTTGCTCCTGACTGAACTACCTCTGAGCCTCCACCTGGTGGCAGCCCTGCCGCAGGCATAGCTGGATCCCCACCAGGGGAGAGCTTCCTATTGCTGCTCAATCCATCCCCCGGCCTCCCCCCCCACTGACCCACACTGATCCAGGCTTGTTCCTGAACCTGAGTCGCCAGCATGGCACGAGGTGTGGCATCCAGTGCCTCAATCCTCAGCACTACTGGGCTGGCTGCACTCTGGTTGTTTTCTGAAGTCACATTATGTGGCGAGCTACCCCACTGCTAGGCATTATTTGTAGATATTATTCTGTTGTATATAGGTTTTTTTATGTAGTTATATGTACATGCCACTGTCAGCACAAATGCACATAAAGAAAAGACTAGATCAAAAAACAAAATTGCTTGACCTTCTTTTGACCTGGAGGCAGCTGTTTGCCAGGAACTGAAATTGCATTCCCAGTTTTTTTAACAGAGATATGTCAAAACCCATTTCTATGTCATAAAACCATGCACTCAGGAAATGAATGCTTTGATCTAAGGAAGCTGTTATAATATGCTACATTTTATGAGGTAACAGGAGAGGAACATGCTTCCTTGAGAACCTGTGTGAATTTTATCTTACGGGTGCCAATGGTCTACAAGGGACTTTAAAGTGCTTAACTCTGAAATGTCATATCCATGCTAATTATAGGTCTCAGAATCTGATTTTTAATATTCTTGGACATTTTGGAAACAGCACAGCAATGTCATCTCCTGGCCAAATGGAGCAGTTTCTCTGAGCTGGAGAGTGATGACACTGCAGGATTTCATATAGGTATAAATAGCCCAGCTCAGGGCATTTTGAACACATACATTTTGCTTGGACTTTCCTGACCACAAGAAAACAGCTGATAGCACAGAGACTGCCTAAGAACCAAAGGCTGCTACAGAAAGACTGAAATATTTTTACAAATGAGCGATTCTCTGGACTTGAAATCTTCATACCTAAGGTAGAGACTTAGCTAACAAGTTTTAGTGAATTTTTTTCTGTATATCATTTTTTCATTTGTTTCTGCATACTGTAACCCAAATTAGCATTCTCTTTTATCTCTAATTGTATTTATTTAGGAATTTTAGTAAAAACATTGCTTTTCTAAAGAAATTCTGCCTGTGTGAGAGTTCTTATATTGTAGGTGTGACTGTACAAGGTTTATTAAAAATCTGTGACAACTGTTATTTGCTTGGCGGGGCTACCATAAGCAACCAAATTGAAAAAGGGTCTGTAAGGGACATCTGTAAGGACAGGGAGAATACCAGAGTCTACAAAGATTTTGAACCAGGATGTTGCATGTCCTGTAGGAAGAAGGCCAAATCAGGTGTTTACGCTGCTACACCGAAGAAAGTGTGATAGCTGGGTCTTCCTTCCATGTGTAATAGCCAAGGAAAGGGTTTCATATTTGGCCACATGATTTGAGGCTGGTATTGTGCCCTTATCCAGAACTAGGGGGACACCCTGGATCCTCATGACAGAGGTGCAGTCGTGACCTTGGCGAGCATTCTAAAGGACGATGAGGATATTCCTGCCTCCCCATCACAGATTGCACTTAAGGGTGGGCACTGTGGACTCAGTGGGCCTGACCCTTAGGAGTGGGTTCTTGACACATTGCACCCTGCCAGGTTGAGCAGTTCCTGTGACTGTGTCTCAGCGTCCTGTAATAAATTTCTATTTTTTTTATCATTTAACAGTTTGTCGCCCTGCTGCGGTGCACTCCGGCTTGGGCCATCCAGCCGCCGGCTCCGCCCACCTGGAGAACTAGGTAGCTCAAACTACACCCAGGAAGATATGGGACAGCCATCTTGCCATCCCACTGGAGGGCCCCCCTCAGCCTCAGCCAGCCAGAATAGCCCTGGACCCTCCCCGACAGGACTCTGCCAAAGTCCTCCAGGTGGCTCGGAGTGCAGCCATCAAGCTGCACGGTCAAGCCCAGCCATTTTCTCTCCTGATTGGTCCCTGGAACATGGACGTGCAATGATGTCCAGGCACAACGTGCCATAGTCCACCATGTTCCCCCTCTGATATCCCCCACACCAGTAGTGCCCCTGAGCATCCCCAGGGGCCACTACAGTGCGGCAAGAGTCCCCAACCCACCCCAGGACCAGGAGAGCAGGCTACGGATGCTCAATCCCAGTCCTCCCCTGCTGACCCCCGATGATCTGGGTTCATTCCCAAACCCGGGTCGCCGGCATGGTGCAAGGTGTGGCGTTCAACACTTCAACCCTCAGCGCCACTGGGCTGGCTCTCTAATAAATTTATTAATGGGGAAAAACGATTGTCATCTTCAAAGGTGAGTCACTGCTCTCCTACCTTTTTTTCTTTTTCTTGTTTTCTGCTATACTCCAGTCATCAGCTTCACCTTCTTCATCATTTCTTTGGCTTTCAGTACTCAGCCCTTCTTTATGAGTATCAACACCAAGAATAATTGCCTGACAACTTTCTAGTTGATGTTTAGGCTTCTTATTTCCTGTTCTTTTATTACCAGTCTATTTCTCAATTCCACCAAACCAGTACAATGCTTACAGGTGAAAACTTCTGTGTCTGGTTTAGTACTAAACATGTCGCATATAGCACATCTAACCCCCAGTTCCCCTTTGGAAATAGTGACTACATTTAAATCCATGTTCACAATTACAATTGGTCACAGGAGGAGAGGAGAGGAGATTTAACCTTTATTATACAATGGCTTCAAAAATGCTCCCTTCTGATTGGCTGGCTGGCATGATTTACACATTGTAAATTGTAGCATCACTCCACTGGAAAAAGTGCCAGCCAGCCACATGTGGAACCCCTCCCCCATTAAAATCCCTCCGACTCCCGAAAATCCCCTCAAATAGCCACCATATTGTTTCTCACTTAGCCGTCAGTAAAACCATGGTGTTTAACAACCACTTATAAAACAAAGTACACTTCTGTCATTTCTTTTTTTTATTATTATTAACAGACAGTATGTGCCTCCTGATCATCTACACCTCATTTTCTTCACCCTTCCTTCTGAAAATGATGACCAGTATACCACTGTTGGAGCATGAGTTTTGGACTGCAAACAACATTCTCCAAATACATTTAATAGGCTCCTGAACTCTGGATGTAAAAATGGCAATGTGATTGCTTGACCAACTGGCATGGAAGGTGCTCTGGGTGTCTCAGGTGCACTGAACAGAAATTCAAATAATTTGGGGGGCAGAACTCTGGTTCTAACATGAGAGCCCCCCAAAAAAAGTTCCTCGCTCTTTACATTTCCCAGCCCTGCTGTTAGTGACGCTCCTTGCGGCATCTGAACACCATGCCTCTTGATCTCAAAGTCACAAATTATCGCTGCTTCCCAACTCCACCCCAGATCAAAAAACAAAATTGGCAACAAAACTCCCCTACTTGCTCTACATTCTGTTGCTCCTTTTTCAACCACGCTTTCCCACCAATGGCACTTTCAGGCTAGCTGTTTTTCTTGCCTCCCAGCTCACCTTGCTCTCCCAGTGCAAACTGAAAAAAAAAATGAAATTAAGCAATGCACACAGGAGGGGACTAACCAACCAGACCTAAAAAAAATGAACTAAAACTCAACTCACAAAAAGGTGGGAAGACACAACACATCTAAACTCATAATTTACCTAGCCACAAAGGACTATTTACAGTACTTCACAAGAATATCCCCTAGAAAAACCCTAAAAAAACAACAAAATACCTAACCTTTTTTCTTTTTTTTAAACATATTTATTTAATTAAATTTCTCAAAGTATAAATTACAATATACCACGAGAGGGTGGTTTCCAGCGGCCTCATGAGCAAACCACCACACTGAGCATGGGTAAATCCTACCATCACCCACACCGTCTCATGGTATATTGTTTAATTAAACAATAGCTCTGGAAAAAGTGTATTCTGATTGGCTGGATGGCACCATTTATAACGTGTAAATCATGCCATCACCCCATGGGAAGAATTGCCAGTCAATCACCGGTAACAAGCTTCAAAGCCTCCGGCCGCCATATTGTTTTTCTTAGGTAAACAGAATGCGCAAAACTCAAAATAAAAAACATAAAAATGTCTCTCTCCTACATTATTATATTGTATAATCGCAATATACCATGAGAGGGTGTGGATAACGGCAGGATTTATCCATGCCTGGTGTGGTTTCTTCACCCGGCCAACAGCCTCATGAGCAAACCACCACAACAGGTGTGGGTAAATCCTGCCATCACCCACACCGTCTCGTGGTATATTGCTTAATTAATAGCCAGGAGTGAGGTACTATTGTTTGTGATTGTCACAGTGTGAGTTAATACATAGACCACTATCTAAGCAACAACTAATGATTGTAATGCTTGGCCTACTATGAAGTGAAATTACACCATTTTATAGCTTTGTAAAAAGTGAGTTGCACAGTGGCAAGTTAGAATATATGGAAAATCAGTCTCACAGGAGTAATATTCAAATGAATGGGCTCTTGGAGGGTACTGAGAAAGGAGATCTGCTGCATTCATTGAAACTTTCATTAAAGAACTACTGAGCCGGCAAGAGACAGAACCATGTTATCTGGAACATGCTAATAGATCAGCAACACCAAAACTTGCAGACTTGAAAGCAAAATCCCACTCCTTTATAGTTAGATTTTTTGACTTTCAACAATGGGAGTTTAAAGGCAACCAGCGCAAAGAAGGAAATTCAGTAAGTCTCATACTCTATGTTTTTCCATCTCAACTCAAGCTTTTTCTGGAATCTGGGCCAAAGCTGTTTGAGGTATTTATTGAAGGCAGTCCACACACACTGCAACAACTTGCAGGTTGGGGTGGGGGGGAGGTCTCAATACCCAGAAGGGTCATCATTGGGGTCCCTCAGGGATCTGTGTTGAGCCCACTGTTGCTTAACGCATATAAAGTGGACATTGCAGAGGGAGTCAGGAGCAAAATGAGTCTGTTTGCTGATGACTCCAAACCAGGTGTAGTGGTGGACAGCAAGGGGGGGGGAGGATGGCACCTCAGGAAGACCTGGAGAGGGTTGAACAGTGGTCACACACTTGGCAGCTGGTGTTTAACTCTCAGAAGTATAGTGTACTGCATCTATGGGCTTGGAATCCAGGGTACAGCTACCATATGGGGGGGGGGCAACTTACAGTCTCCAAGGAGGAAAAAGATCTGGGAGTGGTCATAGATGCCAAAATGAATCACTCTGAATAGTGCAGGAGAGCTGTGGCAAGAGCAAACAGAATGCTGGGGTGCATTGCTAGGGGGGTAACATCAAGGAAGAGGGAGGTTACCCTGCCACTATACAACTCTTTGGCGAGGCCACACTTGGAGTACTGTGTGCAGTTCTGGTGTCCTTACTTACAGTAAACAGGGATGTCACTCCCCTTGAAACAGTAAAGAGGAGGACATCTAAGATGATCCAAGGTATGGGCGAAATGTCCTATGAAGAGGGACTTAGTGAGCTAAACATGTACTCCCTGGAAGACAGAAGGGACATAATAGAGACCTGGGTAAAGAATTAGCTGGAGAATAGGACACAGAGGGTAACAGTAAATGGAGTCCACTCTGAAGAAAGGGGGGTTACTAGTGGGGTGCCGCAGGGTTCAGTATTAGGACTGGTCCTCTTCAAAGTCTTTATAAGCGACATTGCCGAGGGACTGGAAGGAAAAGTATGTCTCTTTGCAGATGACACAAAGATCTGCAACAGAGTTGATGCACAAGGTGGGGTGGAAAGGATGAGAAGGGACTTGGCAAGGTAGAGGAATGGTCAAATATATGGCAGCTTAGATTTAATGCTAAGAAATGCAAGGTAATGCACCCGGAAACAAAACCCAGGGAAGAGTACACAATGGGGGTGAGATACTAACAACAACAAAAATGGAAAGGGACCAAGTTAGTTTCATATCAGATGACCTAAAGGTGGGCAAGCAATGTGAGAGGGCAGTAAGGAGGGCTGGGGGGATACTGGGATGCATAGGGAGTGGCATCACCAGTAGAAAACAGAAAGTCGTTATCCCTCTGTACAGACAACTGGTGAGACCCCATCTGGAGTACTGTGTGCAGTTCTGGAGACCCAATCTCTGCAAGGACATAGACAAGATGGAAGCTGTCCAGAGGAGGGCAACTAAAATGGTGCAGGGTCTGCACCAGAAGACATATGAAGAGAGACTAAAGGAGCTTAATATGTATAGCCTTGAGGAAAGGAGGGAGAGGGGGACATGATAGAAACTTTCAAGTACCTCAAGGGAATCAACAAAGTCCAAGAGGGTAGCATCTTTCAAAAAAAGAGGTGTGCAAGACCAACGGGGCACAATTTGAAGATAGAGGGGGGCGCAGAGGTAATGTAAGGAAGTATTTTTTCACAGAGAGGGTTGTGGATGCATGGAACGGCCTTCCGGAGGAGGTTGTGGAGTCAAAAATAGTGGTTAAATTCAAGCATGCATGGGACAGCCATAAGGCAATTCTAGTGGGTGGGGGTAGAAAGAAGTAGGCTGCTGGTTAACTAGGATCTGCAGCTTATCCATTAGGTAGGGAAATGGGCAGACTGGGTGGGTCAAGCGGCCCTTATCTGCTGTCAAATTCTATGTTTCTATGTTTCTATGACCTTTAAATGTCTGTGGGGGATTAACAGTGTAAACACAGAGGGTTTGTTCAGACTGAAGGGGAAAGGACCACGAGGGGGCATAGCCTAAAACTGGTGGGAAGTACAAAAGGGAACTGAGGAAATACTTCTACATGGAACAGGTGGTGGCAGCTTGGAAAGTGCTACCAGAGGAACTAATTTCAAAGGAATCAGTGGGAGGTTTCAAGAGGGGTTGGGACAATTACATGGACAAGGTACAAGTAGTGAAAGAAGGGAACAGTTGGAGAACTCTGTGGGAGGAGCATGGGTGCAGGGGGATGAAAGGTGGGGCAGCAGCAGAGACTGTACTGTGAGCTGTATCTCGTGTAGACCTGATGGACTGGTAGGCGTAATCTGCTGGCAACTTTGTATGTTCATAACTGGGAGTGGAAGTGAGGTCTCTAATACTGTCACAAACTACACTGAAGAAGGAAATTAAGAGGCAAATCTGGCACACAAGGGAATGGTAAGCAACAGCACTCCCAAGTTATACTGATGACAAGAGAATGTTGGTGCATGATTTTGCAGAAACAGGCTATAGCACATAGAGACTCCAGGAGCAGGAGCTTGGGGCAAGCTTGGAAGATTGAAGCTTCCCCAGGAAGCAGGCTTAATATCAGGTCAGTGCTTAACCTATGTAATAAGTTACCTTTACTTTTCCAAATGATCATGGATTCCTACTAGGGATATAGCTTTTTAAACAAATAAAATAAATATATGAGGTTGTGTGCTTAATGAGAATTGTACACACATCCAAGGTATTGGATGCTACATAAATCCTGAGAGCGTAGCTCGAGGAGTTTACTTAAACATTCAATACTGAGGGTGTGTGTAAAGTTTGAGTTTTACACACAACCCCATGTTATATTTTATATAATTGCTGGGTATTTTTTTTTCACCAAAGCAATTATATAGAATAACAAGAAGCCTCTGTGCAGCTGTGGTCATACTGTGTTTCAACAGGATCTGCGGTCAGATGCGGCTGCTGAAAGAAACATTTACTTTACATTTTTTCCCATTTTTTTTTAATGTAGCCCAGTTTAATCATTTTTAGCCCAGCAATTTTTCTTAATGGACATACTGCCAAGTCAGAGTGGTGATGTAGTCTTTGGTGGTAAGCCAATGTGTCTGGCAATGAGGAAGAGAAAAGCGGTGCCTTGTGCATGTGCAGGACAAGGTTAATACCGGGTCGCCCCTGAAAAAGGGACCTTCGAGGCTCAGTGGGCCTACCCTGGTCACCAAAATGTAATTAATAAATAAATAAATAAATAAACCTGAAGCATGTTTGCCAATATAAACACTCTTTTACAATGGCAAATTACCAACCAGGTTTCCCTTAGGGAAAAAATGATACCCAGTTATTGTAATGCACTGGACTCTCTTCACTGCCGATAGCTTAACTACCCTTTGTTAATGAAGAAACCTGACTTGTATGGGGCAAAAAGGGGATTGATTATGTTAATATTTGCTCTCATTTCAATCACAGACCCCTGTTAAAGACTAAAAAAATGTACCTAACTTCTGGGTTTCTACTTGTCGAATGTGTTCGGGGGGAACAAATATATCAACCTCATCTCTCTAAGGTTTCACTTGCAATAGCTACGTATGGTGGGGATGGGGAATGGTAATGAGTTTACTCTAGGTTTTGTTTAATATTGGGCCTCATTCCCCATAACTTTTTGTTAAGGCACATGATGGGGACACTGAATAGATTTTTCTCTGGGATCTCCTTCTCTCTCTTTTTGTGGTTATATAAATATTCTATAGCATTATACCTATTTTGTTGATGGCACTACAAGCCTCAGCATCTGACCTTGATTGTTGGTTGGCCTTAGATTACTTTCCTCTTGTAGGTTTGCTTTTATGTTCTGTTTAACATATTGTTTAATCTTTTCTGCATCAAGCACATTTGAGTAGTTTGAAATTTTTTTTCTTACTCTCCCATGGGGCTTGTTTTGCTTGATTAGAAACAGAATTTGATGCCAGATAAGGACCACGTAGCTCACCCAGTCTGCCAATTTTTTCCCTGCCTATACATTCACTACAGACCCTCCTTGATCTCCAGATCCCTACCTCCTTGCTTCATCCTAAGATTCCCTTGTGCCTATCCCATGCAAGCTTGAAGCTCACCACTGTTTTGGCCCCCACCACCTCTGCTTTAAGACAGTTTCAGGAATCCACCACTCTTTCAGTGAAGTACTTCCTCACATCTCTCTTGAATTTATCCCTTTCCAGTTTCATTGTGTGTCCCCTTCTTGTGCATCTTTTCCTCTGAAACATATTCTCCTACTGTACCTTAGTTACCCCCATAAGGAGAGGATTGATTAATGGTGGGTTGCAATGGGTCTGGGTCTGCAGTGCTGACTCTAAGTATTCTACATATTTTATCATCTGGAAATACTAATGGTATACATTTAGGTAATAACTTATAATGTTAAGTATCTGGGGGCTGATAAAATGAGACAGAATTTTACAGGCATTGCAAATATTACATATCACAGTAGCACTTTTGCAGGAAACACACCAGACCACAATGGAGCACTCAAAGTTGAATAGAAAATGGGTTGAAGAAATGTATAAACATAGAAACATGGAATTTGACGGCAGATAAGGACTGCCTGGCCCACCTAGTCTGCCCATTTCCCTTGCTACATGAATTCCAGATCCTAAATGATCTGCAGCTTACCTTCTCTTTTCTACCACCAGGTTCGCCTTCTGTCTATCCCATACATTCATGAATACATCTATCATTTTTGCCCCTATGATCTGCACAGGGAGGCTGTCCCATGCATCCACCACTCTTTCTGTGAAAAAAATACTTCCTCACGTTAACCCTGAGTCTCCCTCCTACTAACCTGATATTGCAACCACTTGTTCTTGTACATCTCTTTTTCTGAAATATATTGCCCTCCTGAATGATGTTGATCCCATTCAGGTACTTGAATGTCTATGATATCCCCATCTCCATCCTTTTCTCCAAGGTATACATATTGAGGTATTTCAGTCTTTCCTCATATGTTTTCTGGTGCATTCCTTTCACCATTTTCGTTGCCATTCTCTAGTCCGCCTCCATTCTCTCTATGTTCTTCTGGAAAAGTGGTTTCCAGAACTGAACACAGTATTCAAATGCAGCCTCACTAATTGATTGTACAGTGGCATCACCACATCCTGTTTTCTACTGGTGATGCCTCTCCCTATGCACCTTAGCATCCCTCCAGCCTTCCCCACTACCTTCTCACATTGCTTAGCTACTTTCAGGTCATTTGTTATGATTACCCCAGGTCCCTTTCCAGTTTTGTTGTTAGTATCTCCACCCCCTCTATGTGTATTCCTCTCCAGGATTCTTGTGCTCCAAGTGCATGATTTTGCACTTCTTTGTATTGAATTTAAACTGCTAAACCATTGAAAACTCCTCCAACTTGCCTAGGTCTCTTCTTATTTATTCCACCCTGTCTGGAGTGTCCACCCTATTGTAGATCTCGGTGTTGTCCGCAAAGAGGGTTCCCTTCCCTTCCAGCCCCTCTGCAATGTTGCCAATGAAGACATTGAAGAGGACAGGACCCAGCACTGAGCCTTGTGTCACCCCCTCTCCCATGATTGAACTCCATTAACCACCTCCCTCTGTGTCCTGTTACTCATTCAATTTTTGCCCCAATTTACCACCTTGGGACCCAGTCCCAGACTGCACAACTTATTTACTAGTCTCCTGTGTGGGACAGTGTCAAATGCACTGCTAAAATCTAGGTAGGTCATGTATACCACCCCACCCTAATCAACCACCCTGGTTACCCAGCCAAAGAAATCTATCAGATTTGTTTGACAAGATCTACGTGCCTTGAATACATGTTGCCTCAGGCCTTGTGCCCGCTGGCCTCAATATATGCCACAATCCTTTCCTTTAGCATGGATTCCATTATTTTCCCCACCACTGAAGTCAAACTGACCTGCCTGTAATTCCAAGCCTCCACCTTATTCCCACTTTTGCATAGTGGTACCACATTCACCCTCCTCCATTCCTTTGGTACCGCTCCCTCCTCCAGTGATTTGTTGTATAGGGCTGTCAGTGGCCCCTAGCACCTCTCTTAGTTCTTTCAGTATTCTGGGATGCATCCCATCCGGCCCCATTGCCTTGTCCACTTTTAGATTCGAGAGCTCCTTTAGGACTGTCTCCTCCGTGAATGGACTGATGCCCACCTCTCCACCATGTGTGTTCCACCTGCCTAATTGTGGTCCCTCCTCTTCCCATTCTTTTGTAAATACTGAGCAGAAGTATTCATTTAGAATTTCTGCTTTTTCTAAGTCTCCCTCAGCACGCTCTCCCCCCACCCCCTTATTTAGCCTTACAATCCCTCCATTGGTCTTTTTCCTTTCCCTAATATACTTGAAGAAGGTTTCGTCTCCTTCTTTTACTTATTGGGCTATTCTTTCTTCAGTTTGTCCCTTTGTACTCCTGACTGCTTTCCCCACCTCCTTCTGTTTTGCCTGATACAGTTCCTTGTCACCCTTCCTCTGCATTTCCCTGTACTTTCTGAATGCCTGTTTTTTTCCAAACCTTCTCTGTCACTTCTTTTGAAAACCATAGCATTTTTTTCTTTCATTTTGCTTTGTTTACTTGCTTTACACAGAGGCTTGTTGCCTCTTCTACGGCATCTGTATGCATCTACTGTATCTACAGTATGTAACCCATCCTCATCATAGAGGGATGGCCATCTTGATTTTCAAAGAGACACCCCTACTACAGGTGGCTCAGGTGGAAGAAGTTGTAGAAGAGGGCATGATCAGACTTAAAGGCTCTTCTGGAGATCTCCCATATACCATACTCAGTGTTTATTCCCCAAATGATGACACTGATAATGTCTTAAGCCATTTCTTAAGAAAGTGTTAATAGACACAATGACTGAATCTGGTAGGTTATATATTATTGGTGGCGATTGCAAAAACCTAATATGGGTAAATTGGGGGTGCAGGGACCTAGTCATCTAGAGTGGGTAGGATGTTGGGTAAATTAATGCACAATTTAGTCTCAGAGAATGTCTGGAGATTTCTGAACCTTAAAGTCAGATACTGTTCTTTCTTTTCTAATCCTTACAGATAGGGATGGGACAAAACCTCACCCTGGAAACTGAGCTGACCCAAATTTTACATGGGTGAGATTAGACATGTGACAACTTCAGGTCTTTCTATGATAGTATTAGATCTGATACTGGCCAATACACTAATGTGGTGCATGAATGTGACTCTACATAACAAATTGACCTTTAAGGCCCTAATCATGGAAAAAATGAACACTTTTCTGAGTTAAAAAGGGTGGGGTACCTCAGATTTGTTCTGCTGAGACAGCCTTAAGGCTGCATTGACAGGCAAGATCATCTAAGACTCTTCTCATAAAAAAGTGCACATAGCACAGAATAAAACTTGAGAACAGTTTATTTAACCTTAAAGCTGAGCACAAAATTACCTTAGATGACAAGTTAAAAAAGAGCCTTACTAAGTGTAGAGAACAGTTAAAAGTCATAACTGAACAGTCAATAGAAGATTCTTTGCAATATGTATGACATGGGTTTTATGAGCTTCTAACCATGTGGTTTTGAAAGTAAGGATCTCTAAGGACCACTGTAAATGTTCTACTGCCCAAGCCAATATCCTGCACATGATTGCCACTTTCTATGTACATTTATATATTAAAAAAGGTTACCTGACTTTCAGGCTAGAGTGGAGCAATTGTTTTGATGGATAAGTTTAGTGAAGCTTTTGGAGGAAAAGTAGGGATTTTGGGATACTCCTATTAGAACAAAATGCAAAACATGTGGGCCACTCCCCTAATGTGAGGTATTATATACTGTAATATTACACAAATACACTTTGTCCCATTTAATTGTATGTATGAATTGATATACCCACTGTGGAGTGATGACTGGTGTACCAACTGTTATTACCACTGGTCCTTATGAACAATGCCAATGAGCCTTGGAGACCAGGCACGTAGGCATGCATATGCAGGAATGCTACTCAGCAGGGGTCCCACAGATCCCTGGTGGCATTTACCAAATGTGCTCAGGCTCGGTGTGGAGCCTGACTCCCCGGCCATCAAGAGGGAGGGATGGGGGCTACTATGCGCCATTCACAAAGGTATGTAGTGCTGTGCACAAGGAGGCATACAAGGGCATAGTAGGGCACAGAATATGGCGGGGAACCCTGCTGAAACTGCCCTATGTGCCATGTGCAGTCAGTACCACCACCCAGTCCCAGCATCAGAATGAAAATCCCCCCAACAGAACCACCTTGCCCCTGTCCCATATGCCAGCTATAAATAAGTGGTGCACTTCCAACATCAGTTGGACAGTGGGCAGTTGTGGAGGTGTGCAGAGGGATGTGCCACTCGTCGCCCCTCACCATGGCACCAACCTGTATGTATGGGGGATGAGGGAGGTGTTATTGGTGTCTTGGGGTGGGGGGGACACTGGACACCAATGTAGGGGCAGGGGAGCTGGGTTTGGGGGTCAGGGAATGTGACACTGACATGCTGACTGGGGACAGGGCTATGATGTGTGTTGGTTGGGGGAATTCTCATATGCCAGTATGGGGAAGTGGCAGTGCTGTGTGTATGTGTGTGTGTGTGTGTAGGGGGTGGGTGTTCTTCCTTAATGGACCAGGGCTGGTGCACTGTTGTGTGGGGGAGGGTCTGCTGTGCGTGGGTAAGGCGTGATGCCATGGGGGGTGGGTACTGGGCAGGGAGGTCTACTAGCCAAGGAGTTCCTCAATCACACATTGCCTGAGTGCCTGCGAGTGCTATGCACACACCTGGACTCATGTACTCCCTCGCATGAGATCCAATCTGAGACCCAGGATGGGCAACCCATTGGATGCCCACCTTGGTCTGCAACTCTGCCTCCATCCGCCCTCTGTGCATAATGTACAAGGGGTGGGGCCATGGACAGGTGGCCTGTGATAGTGCCTACCAGCATGGGCACACCTGTCCATGGGTACGGAGCTACGCAGGTGGAGTACATGCCTCTGGCATGTGCTTTTTGCAAATTCATGAATAGGCAGCATTGTTTGTACTCTATTGTTCTTTTGTATATGGCATTGTATTACATGAATGCCACTTATTGTATGTGACTTACCCCAGGTCACACCTGAAAAATGGATGCAAGTCTCATTGAGCTTACACAGTTATCAAAATTCAGTAAATAAAATAAAGTAAATTGTAACTCTTCTCAAGTCTTTATTGTTCAACAGCCTCAAAAATAGAGCTAGGGTGACATGTCACGGCCCACTTTGTCACTTCATTTAGGCCCATAAATGCTGTGATCACATTTTTTTGTCACTTATTTACTAATTAGGCTGTGACAATGAACTCCATGTTCAGCACTATCCTGCTTTTTCTCTCTGTAACATCATTTACTGTTTCAAGTAGTACTATCAGTCTTCCACCTCAGGGTAAAAAGTGCCTTACTAATCAAGTGCACCAGACCACTTTCTAGGCTTCCAGTCACCTAGGGAGTCGGCTGTTGCATTTAATCATTGAAAACCAAACAATGGTGATTTTTGCCATGAAGAAATAGGAAAGATGATGGTAAGCACAGCCCAGTATGGCACTACCTCTGTTTTTGTGGCTGGTGAACAATAACAGTTTGAGAAGAGTTGCCATATACAGTGGAGTGAGCCCAATCTCTTGTATTTTGCTCTATGGGATGGTTGGCAAGGGAATGTCTAACACTCAACTACTTATTAGATCTTGTTATGATTGTGAACATCCTAGATACCAATTTTATTGCACTGTGTGATCTCATTATCAATTAAAAAAACAAAACTCTGGCTAGAGCCAGCACGGCTGCAGCAGACAGGGCTTGGCAGCTCTGGAGCACCGCTGACTATCCGCCATGTCCAGCATGGCCGCGGGTACTTACTGCACACACACGACTTCCCACGCATAAGCAGAGAACTCCGGCAGCCATCTTGGACATGATGGACAGCCAGCAACAGAGTCTACCGTGCCCAAGATGGCTGCCGCAATGGAAGTCATGCATGTGCAATAAGCACCCGTGGCCATGTTGGTTATGGCAGACAGTGCTGTGTTCAGGCTGCTGAACAACGTAGTGCAGAGGATACGCATCCGTCTCTACAACCGTAACTCCAAAGAAAAAGGAGCAGGAGGTATCCGGTCTGCTCCTTTTTCTGTACGATCACAAAATGGCTGCAGGGCTCCACCCGCTGCAGCATAAAAACTGGAGAGGTGATTAAAAATTTGTAAAAAATGGCAAATAGTCACAGACAGAGGGCCTAGTCTCTGAATTTTGCAATGTTCTACATATTTGACTGCTTTGTTACAAAGATATTTTGCCAATATAATAGAGAGGAGATGCCCTCCCCCTTCCTGGAGACAAGCCTTAATTACAGTAATCCTGACATGGGGTAAAAAACATGCTATATGTGGGTCCTAAAATTCCATCTCTATGTCCAGTTCTGGAGACCAGCTCTCAGGATGAACATAGACAGGGTTCAGGCTGTCCAGAGGAGGGCAACTAAAAATGGTGCAGGGGATGCATCATAAGCCCTATGAGGTAAGACTGAGAGGTCTCAATACGTACACCCTGGAAGAGAGGAGGGAGAGCAGGGACATGATAGAGATCTATAAATTCCCTATGGTGGTGAATTAGGTACAGGAGGAGTATTTTTCAGAAGAGAAGGTGCACCAGAACAAGAGTGCATGCAATGAGGCTGAAATGGAGGAAGTTTAGGAGGGATGTGAGGAAGTAAATCATTACTGAAAGAGTGGTGGATGCCTGGAGCAATCTTCCAGTGGAGATGGTGGGGGAAAACGATGATGGGCTTCAAGCATGCAGGGGATAGCCATAAAGGTATCTTGGCAGCAAATCTGGGGGGGATAGTAAACAAAGATCAGGCAGGGTCTGCTGTGATAGTATAGGCAGGGAAAAAATGGTCAGACTGGATGGGTCAAGTGGTCTTTATCAGCTGACAAATTTTATGTTTCTATGTTTCTACTGCCTTGCTCAGTATAGATTTGATGATTTATACATCCATCTCAGTTTAGAGGCTCAAGACTTGCACCTCACTCCAAGTGCACCTGGATCAAAATGGCTTCAAAAAAGGCCGCTATATTCAAGATATTGGGCTGGATTACAAAATAGCTATTCGATCGTCACAAGTTGCGGTGATCTAGGGCTGCAGCGCACTCTGGATGCATCCGGGATCCTGCACCCAATTCTGTAAAGTTGGGGGACCCTGCACAAAACAAGCAGGAATCTCCACACTCACTGGCTAGCACCAAAGAATAGGTGCACCTGGTGGATGTGCCACAGAGATCTGGCTCCCCATCTGGTGCAACAAAATAAGGGGTAGCAGGATGGTCCAGGGGCAGAAGGGGTATGTGGAATGCCATAGGGGTGCTGGGGAGTAAGTGGGCATGTGGGGATGCAATTCATATAATTATTGTGGTGACTGCTAATGATTAGTTATAATAATGGCATCCCCACTGGGTGCCTGTTCACCCCCCAGCATGTCCACTTGCCCCCCAACACCCCTATAGCACTCCCCTGTCCCTTTTACCCCCAGACTTCACATACAGAGCCCCCCACTGGTTTCTCACCTTGTGGGGCAATGAAACAAGGGGTGTAGACCACCCTCATGGCTGATCTAATTTGAGCCCCTTGTTATGACCACAGTGGTGCTTTCAGAATCCCAAAACAGGGGATGTTGCAGTCCTGCCATGGTACAAGCCCCCTTGCAACCTAGAGTACATTGCTGTAAGTTGCAAGGATGGCACAGTTCCCGTTTGCCGCAGCGGCTTCTCATTCCAAGGCAGAATACATTTTGGAATTGGGATTGCCACAATTTATGATGCAAGGTGCAGATTGCACCACTGATGTTTGACACAGGTGCCTTGTGTAAATCTAGGTGCTTTTTGAACTGCACCCATTATCTGCAGGTTACTCAAATTTTTCTCCTCTCAGAAAACTGGAAGGCATCTACAACTAGCTATTTCTATGGATGCAGAAAAAGCTTTGAACAGAATGAACTTGAGGTTCCTCTGTCATGTCATCAGTTAGGAATTTTGGTCCAGTATTTAATATTTGCATCTGAGTGTTATATTGGTCCACAGAGGCAGTGGCAATTGGGGTTTGCATGGTACATTCTCCTAGATTCTGGCTTTAACATGGCACTAGACATGGGTGCTTTATCTCCCCCTTACTTGTGCTCTGTTTAGAGACCTTGGCAGTGGCAGTCAGATTGAATCAAAATATTCATGCAATGATGGTTATAGAGGTGGAGTACAAAAACCATCTAGATGACTCCCTGTTTTTTATTAGTGGGTCTGCTACTACAGTGACAGAATTACAGACCTTGTTGGATCAATACAGGAAACTCACGGGATATTAAAAAAAATGGTTCCAAGTCAGAGTAATCATGAGTTATAGCCTAGACTAGAAACAGAATTTTTACATCTCCTGGGCTCCTGGTAATAAAACAAAGTATCTAGGAATCCAAATTTTCCTGAAGTTTCCAAATTATTTAAAGTCAATTGTGATGCATGTGAACAAATTGCCATTTTCACTACTGGGTAAAGAGATAACCTCAAAATAAATGTGCTTCCACGTTTACTGTCCCTTTTCTCTTACTTCCTATAAACATAGAAACATAGATGGTGATGGCAGAAAACAACCAATAGTCCTGTTAAACCATTCCCCAGAGTCTACCTTGTTTATTCTTTTCAGGAACTTGAATATCTCTATTATATCCTCTCTCTCCCTTCTAGCCTCCAATGAATACATATTCAGTGCCCTAAGTCATTCTTTGTAGGATTTTTCTTACTGGCCCTGAATCATCTTCGTTACCCTGTACTGTACCACCTGCAGCCTATCCTTGTCTTTTCTAAGGGGAAGGCTCCTAAACTGGACATGGTACTCCAGATGTGGTCTCACTAGGGATCTATAGAGGGGGACTTTCACCTCCTTCCCTCAATTGCCAATACCCCTCCCCATACATTCCAGAATGCTGTTTGCCTTGCAGCAAGCCTTGTCACATTGGCTAGCCTGCTTAAGGGGGTCACTAATGATGACTCTGAGGTCATGTTCCTCTGCTGTTTCACATTTACCCCACCCATCCAATATTCTGTCCTTGGATTCCTTTTCCCTGCATGAATTACCTTGCACTTACTTGACATTGAAATTCAACTGACAGACTCTCAACCATCTCTCTAGCCTCTGAAGGTCCTCTTGTAGTTCTCTAATTGCTCCAGTGCTATCAACTCTTCTGTAGAGTTTGTGTCATCTAAAGGAGCTTAATATGCATACCCCCGAGGAATGGGGGGGGGGCAGGGGGACATGACAGAAACTTTTAAGTACCTCAAGGGAATCAACAAAGTCCAAGAGGGTAGCATTCAGAAAAAGAGATGTGCAAGAACAAGGGGGCACAATTTGAAAACAGAGGGGGGACGGCCCAGAGGTAATGTGAGGAAGTATTTTTTCATGGAGAGGGTTGTGGATGCATGGAACAGCCTTCCTGAGGAGGTGGTGGAGTCAAAAACAGTGGGGGAATTCAAGAATGCATGGGACAGACATAAGGCAATTCTAGTGGGGGTAGGAGGAAGTAGGCTGTTGGTTAACTAGGATCAACAGCTTATCCATTAGGTACGGAAATGGGCAGACTAGATGGGCCAAGCGGTCCTTATCTGCCATCAAATTCTATGTTTCCATGTTTCTATCTGTGAATAGACCTAACCTACCCCAGATCCCTTCTCCAATGTCAGTGATGAACAATTTGAAAAGAACTGGACCCAGGACAGACCCCAGCAGTACTCCACTTGTGATCTCCCTCTCTTCTGATTTAACACCATTTATCGGTACTTGCTGCCATTTCCCTTTTAGCCAGTTTTCCACCCATCTGACTATATCCCTAGCCACCCCAAGATCCCCCAGCTTCTTCAGCAGGTGTCTGTGGAGCTCAGAGTCGAAAGCCTTGCTAAAGTCAAAATACATCAGATCCATGGCATGTCCTTTATCAAATTCCTTTGTAACCCAGTCAAAAAAAGACTACTAAGTTTGTCTGGCATGACCTCCCTGCCAAAAAACCATGCTGTTTACTATCCTGGAGAGCATTACCCTTCAGACAATTCACAAAGTCTGCTCTGATAAGAGACTCCATCAGTTTTCTAACAATTGAGGTGAGACTGACAGGCCTGTAGTTGCCTGCTTGTTCCATGTCCCCCCTTTATGAAGTGGAACCATGTCCGCCACCTTCCAACCCCCCAGGACAAACCTTGACTTAAGTGAGCTGAGGTTCAGCCAGTTCATTTGCAGTTCTTTGAGCACACTCAAAGGGATCTCATCTGGACCCAGGGCCTTGTCTGTCTTGAGGGCTGCTCAACCCTTTCATACCCCATCCCCAGTAAATGTTGGCCTCTCCATCTGTGGGATCCTTCTCTCGGTTGCTTTAGTGCTGCCTTCAGGTAAGAGCCCTCTAGCATCCCTAGTAAAGATGGAGCAAAAGAAGTTGTTTAGGATTGTAGCCTTTTGCTCGTCCTCTTTTATCACATGGTCCCATCCAACAGTCTAACTACTCCCCCACTCCTCCTTGTTTTTTCACTTATACAGTGGAAAAAATCCTTTTTTTCACCCTTGATGCCCTTGGCTAATCATACCTCTGTGTCTGCCTTAACCTCCCATATCACCTTTTTTGTCTCCCTACTCTACTGGAGTTATTCTTCCCTTTCTGCATCCACCTGGGCATACATGGGCATTTCTGGAAGTGACTGCAAATTACATTCCTGCAGTTTTTATGGAATAGGAAATGGGCCTGTGCTGGGTTAAACACATTGTAAATGCTACGGAAAAGGGTGGGTTGGGGATGCCCAAATAAACATCAAGAAGCCAAAGATCTGCTGACCTATGTTTACTTGCCATAAGCCATGTTTCTAATACAATGGACAAAACAGCATTTTCTTTTTTCATGCAAAGGCAATGGAATAACCTGTTTGGGAGAAGTATCTAGCCATACACTATTTAAAGACAGTCTGGAAAAGTGTTTGTTTAAGAGATATATATGTAATTGGTTTTCACTTTATAACATCAGTTTTGATTAATTTTTTCCCTTATGTATATTGTACCTACATATTGCATCTTTAATTCTGTATACTATCCTTGTTGCCTGTGGCACTGGGTCACTGCTGAAAACAGACTATTGGCTCAATATGTTTTACCTGGTAAACAAATGAAATAAATCGCATAAATGCCCAAATTTAGATTATCATATTTGTCATCACTGGCTTTGGCAAGTGTCATGTGGGCTAAACAAAGGAGGATTCTGGTTGGTGTAGGATCAAGAATACCTCCCTAGGCCTGTTGTCCTTATATGAAATGTCTTATATATTAGGGTTCAATAAACTACCTGGGAACTAGTTAAAAATCCATGGTTAGAATGTTACAGACTTGTGTCTCACCCCTTGTACATCTAGATCAAAATGGCTTCATAAAAGGACAATACATTGAAGATAATATCAGAAGGTTATTAAAAATTTTATCCTCTCAGAAAACTGCAAGACATACCTTACACGTCCTTTTAAAGGTCAATATGCTCTTGGGACTCCCTAATGCTTTTGGACCATTCACTCTGATATTGGGAAATACTGATCTTACACCATCTACTGTAATTTAAATTGTGGTTATCCTATTGGGCCCCAATCCCCTTGACTTCATATGCCCAATTTATGGAAGAGGGACTGATTAGCTGCTCTAAAACTCTAAAAAAGAAATTGGGACTGCATAGCAGTGATATTTCCACTTGCACTAAACCCATCGTTTTATACAAGGCAATTATAGACTTCAAGCAATATCACACTAGAAGATAGAATTGGAATATTTTTTAAATTGTGTAATTCAATTATCTGTGAAAGAAAAATATATGTTTATGTTATATGTTTGAAGATAGATGGGGGACAGCTCAGGAGCAATGTGAGGAGGTATTTTTTCACAGAGAGGGTGGCGGATGCATGGAACAACCTTCCTGAGGAAGTCATGGGGTCAAAAACAGTGGGAGAATTCAAGAATGCATGGGACAGACATAAGGCAATTATAGTGTGGGATAAGAGGAAGTAGGCTGTTGGTTAACTAGGATCTGCAGCTTATCCAATAGGTAGGGGAATGGGCAGAATGGGTGGGCCAAGCGGTCCTTCTGCCATCAAAGTCAAAGTCTATGTTTCTGTAAGCTTTTGCTCAGAATGATGCACAACACTGGCAGAGTCTGTTTTAAATGGGAAGAGGAGACACAAACCACCTTGATGGATCATAACTGGGCCACCATTCCAATGTTGGGATCTAGCATATCAGTCTCCTAGGTGTGCTGGCAGTACTGCTGGAAGGTCAAGCACTGGTTCTTTCTCACACTAAAAGATCCTTGTAGTTTGGTTTCTCCAACACTGACTGATGCTGCAGGGGATGTGATGGGTCAGGATCTAATTTCCATATTTTGTGGGACTGTCCTCATATTAACCACCATTGGGTAGGTAAACAAAAATATTAGAGAGGATTTGGGAGATTTCTCTTCCATTCACTTTCCATTGTATGGTGCTGGGGCTTTCAAGCAGTTCTCCCCTGGGGAGGAAATGCATACATGTGTTAGGGCTAATGATAATTGTAGCCCTCAAGGGTATACCATCGCATTGATTGTCACAGCAATATACTACTGCTCATTCTTAGGTTGAGAGGATGTGGGCTATACATTTGAAGGAAAAATCGTGGCTGAGCTAAGGCTGACCATGGATAAATATTTAGAAACATGGCAGCATTGGGACATTTACTTCGTGGCATAACGAGGGAGAAGTGGGATGAGGGTGGGACTCTACAGTTCTGGATTTGACAGCAGTGATGCATAACAGTCTCAAATTGATCTGCTGGCACAAGTAGGGAGAAAAAGGAGAAATATCATATGGTATTTGATTCACGGGGTACAGAGATTGTTTTAAATATTTTAAGCCCAGTTTGGGGTTTTGTTCTCATGTTTCCTTAGGGTTGTAGTTGTGGGGGAAACTCTGACATTACACAGAAAACTGGTAAGTGCTGCTTTGTCTTATCTTAGCAATAAGACACAATGGGGTGTGCATGGAACAGATTTTACCACATGGTCAAGGGTGTAGAGAGGCAGGAAGCCACAGGTCGGGTGCCTTCAGTCCCTGGAAGTGAGGTGATATCTGTTCCATGCACACCCCTGGAGTGTCTTATTGTGCTTATTAAATTGCCTTCTTTTCTCTTAACTTTGTACAGTTGGGAAAAGCATGTTTATATGTACAAACAATAGATTTACGTGTGTGCATTTGTGATAAAATAGTTCTTTCACCACTGCAAATTATGTCATTGATGATGTCATTATATTACTGCTGGATAAAGTTTGTCTTTTGCTGGCATTAAGATTCAAGACATGGAATGTTTATCATGGAATGTTTACCATGGAATACATGGAATCAAAATTCTGCTCAGTTCCACTGGCAGAATGTTCCTCTCCTAACATACTGTATATACACACACACACACACACACACACACACACACACACACACACTACAGAGCTAGAAACTTTATGTCACTGTCAGGGCAAGCAGAAGAGATTTCCCTGTTGAGTAGGTAAAGATAGAAAGGGGATTTTTCATTGTCAACAAAGAAACAGTTGTAATGAAAACTATAAACAATACTTAATGTTTCTAATGTGTTTATGTGTGTAGAATAAGAAGAAGAATCAGCATTTACTGTATATAGCGCTTTTCGTACACACTATCCCAAACACTTTACAAGCAATGCTAGACTGGTAATGAAGTGACTGAATGTGTGATGGTGGCCATATTGCACATCATCACCCACACACAGCCTGGATAATTGCTTGAACCGGTTTATGGGAAGGGTAATGTTGGCCAGAACACCGAGAATGTTCCCTGCTCTTTGCGAAGAGTGCCCTGGGTTCTTTTACTTCCACGTGGACACCCACCAGGACAACACCAGGATGGGCAGAAGGGACCTCGGTTAACATCTCATCCGAAGGATGGCACACCCCAGCAGTACAGCACCCCCCAATACTGCAACCGGATACCAGCGATGTTTCGGTGCAAGTTCAGTCCCGGTGTGGGAAGAGAACCCACGACCTTCTGGTCCAGAGGCGGATGTGCTACCAACTGAGCCACGCTGGAAAGTGTGATGATCATGGAAACAACATTTAATTACTTTGTTTTATTTTTTATTTAAGATAGTTTAATTTTTAAGGCCCAGTTGAAGGTTTTTTACAGTGTAAAGGTAGCAGCCGTGTTTGTGATGGAAGATCAATTCTGGTTGTAGGGGGACTGATGGAAGATAGTTCTGGTTGTAGGAGGACTGATTTGCTCATTGTGTGAAGTGGTTTAGGACCAGGATGACTGTGCATGAAACAGATAACATGCAGGGTCACATAATATATTTTGACCAATGAGACATCATTATTTTGGATGCCCATTTTATAAATTGTTTCAAGTGGCTGCCATGATTCAAACCATTGTTAAGATAGTAGGACCTTAAGTGGCTGGGGGGGACTGGAAGCAGTGACCACATATGGGCACTTTATAAGGAAAAGTGACGCAAACTATCTGTATCTCTGAAAACTGAGGATGATTTTCATATTGGTCCCGCCTTTTGATTGTTTAGAAAAAATCTACAGGTATGTATAAATGATAGATCAGTAAGATATTATCTCTCCTTACAAAATAAATTTTGATGCTGTACTTTGTTAAAGTTAACTGAATGAATGAATGATTGAATATTACCATAACTATTCCATTAACTAAAACCAACAAATTTAATCCACATCAAAGTGAAATTAAAATGTTTATGAGATGGTGGAACTCTTATCTCAGTGCCCACTAAAGAAACCATACAGCCCATGGTATTTTAAATCCATTTACATTAATAAAGCACTCATAGACTCTAAAGGTATACGTTAACTTGATGTTATTAAGAACACCCATCTATAAACATTAGAAGCCCATTTAATTATTTCAGACAAGCTTGAAATAATTATTGACTTAAATGTTATCCAAATATGGGGTTACCTTGGCTGCTCAGTGGTTTAAAAAGGGGTCTGTCTCTTTACCATCACCCCACTAGAAGCTTCCATCAGGAGCAATGTGACAGGTTACTATGCCCATCACCTCCTCATATGCACCATACTTCACCTGCAACTCATTTTGATGATATAAACTGTTATCAGCTGAAAAAGATTTCATGGCAGCTACAGTACCTGAGCAACTAACTAAAGAATACCTGTGAGCTTGAAATCTGAAAACTTGAAAACTGTAAACATTAAGTTATATGAATGAAGTGCTCTTGTTTTTTTGCTAAATAGTACACAAAATCAAATGAAAAATTAAAGAGAACCAGTCTTGATAAGAGAACCGATCTTTATAATTTTTCAGGCTGGGAGTGCTAAGCAGGGTGCTCCATTAACTGAATGGGAGCCCCTATGGGCAGCTGAATAATTATTTAATTCACCCCCTAAAGGAAGAGAAGGGATCATAATTTGCCCCTGAGGGGTTTGCAGCATGATCCCTTTCCACTTCCTCATAATGAGTTCTGCCCTGCTCTCTGACATTTTGTGACGCTGGTATACGATGAGTGTGGGGGTGCGCTCCATTCACTTGAAGGGAGCATCTTTTTACAAGTTCATTTCCTGATTCAGATTGGGTTTTGGCACAAATCAATGCAAGGGTTCACCTAACATGGCTCATGTGAGTTGAATCCTGTCATTGATCTGTGCCAAAACCTGATTTAAAATCAGGAAATGTACCTGCAAAAAGAATGTTCCATTCAAGTGAATGGAGAGTGCCCTCGCACTCTCCCTATACTGATGTCACAAAACATCAGAGTGTGGGAATGGAGCTGACTATGAGAAAGTGGATAGGGATCATATTTTGAGCCCCTCAAGGGCAAATTGTGATTCATTTCCTTCCTTTAGGGAGTGAATTAAAAAATTATTCAGCTGCCCATAAGAGCTCCCATTCAGGTAAGGGAGCTCCCTATTTAGCCTTGTAAGCACCCATAAAGTTGTTCTTTAAAACTGTGTGAGAGATTCTCTTCCCATGTGTCACACGCTTCTGGTTTGGTAAAGGAAATTCTTATAGCCAGGTTAATGTAAATTTATGATGTGATGGTGACAATGTACAATTTACCAGCTGTATAATGTTTGATGCTTACTGTGTTGTTGTCCAAGACTGGTGCATGTTGTTTGTCTTTGAATAAAGATAAATAAAAAAAAAATCTGAAACAATCCTCTTTATGCTCGACTACCTAAATATTCATTGAAAAATGGTACAGTAGTTTGCTCATCTGGTAAAGGTGATGGTGAGGGTGGATATCTCTGAGGCACTCTACAATCATTACATCATGGGTTGTGTTCACCTGATAGTTTGCTTAATACACATGTAACTTCTAAAGAAGTCTGACCCCTTTCCTATAGGATCCTGTCCATATTGGATCAGTTTGATGACTTCCAAAGCTGTACTTAGAAAGAGAGTTAAATGGACACTTTTAGCTTGTGATTAAACAATATAGACCGACATCATTTGGAGTTAAGAAGAAGAGAACTACTTTATTTCCAATTGATACATTATAAATAAGAACTGGCTTGTATGGGATGTCGGTTGTTCATCTTAATTCTGCTTGTGATGGTCTACCGAGTTGGGTGTGGAGTGCCTCCGAGATATCTACCCTCACTTTACCAGGTGAGTAAACTACCATTGTGGGGGATAATCTCTAAGGCACTCTATAGTCATTACATCACGGCTTCTAAAAAGCAATACTCAGATCCAAGGGTGGGTTAGATACATCATGTTCAGGAGTATTAGTCTTTGCAGTTAGAAGGACTGAGCAGCCAAAGTTGGCTTTAGAGTCTAGTGATACATCGATTTTGTAATGTCTGGTAAAGGTGTGTTACATTGACCATGTGGCAGCTGCACAAATTTCTTCTGTGGTGGCCAAGTTTTTCTCTGCCCATGAGTTTGCTATCGCCCTGGTGGATTGTGCCTTGATGTCTGTTGGTGATGTCTTATTGCTTGTCTTGTATGCTTCCACTATCCCCATCTTATGCCAAGACGCAATGGCAGAGTTGAAGTGGGATGTCCCTTTTTGTGTCCTTGTACAGTAATGAATAGATGGTCCATGTTACGGATGTTGTTAGTCATGCTGATGTAAGTTGACAGTACTCGCTTCATGCCTAGTGTCTGCAGCTGTGGTTCTCATTCCATTTTTTGTGTTGGCATTTGTGCTGGTGGCTCTGTTGTTTGATTTGTGTGAAATGATGTGGCTATCTTTGGAAGAATGATGGGATAGTTCATAGAGATGCTCGATCGTAAAAGATTAAGTAGTGAGCCTTGCATGATAGTGCCTGTAGCTCACCTATGCATCTGGCCGAACATACTGTGACCATCAAGACAGTTTTTAGCTTTAGCTAGTTGAGGTCTACTGAGTCCAGGTGTTTGAAGGGTGAGATCATCATGGCTCTGGGCAAGAGATTGAGGTCTCATGGGGCTGACACTGATTTTATCTTTGGATGGATATTTGTTGCTGCTCTCAGGAATCATATGACATCTTGGTGATCACCTGGTGTAGCTTAATTTGTTGGATCTCTTGCTGCTCCTATAGCTGCCACTTGGACCCTGAGGGATGAGGCTGCTGAGCCTTTGTTTAGACCCTCCTGTAGGAATAGAAGTATGTCAGAGATTGAGGAGTTTTCTGGGTTCACATCTTTTGTGTGAGCACCAGTTTGTAAATATGTTCCAGTGTCTTTGGTACACTGTGGTGGTGGAGTTCCTTCATGATTTTGCCATGGTGTTTATTACCATTGGTTGGTAACCTGTCTTTAGCAGTCTCTCCTTTTCAGGAGCCAGGCTGTTAGCTTGAGGTTGTCGGGATTCGAGTGACATACAGTAATGGGCCCTGTGGGAGAATGTTGTGTCTGAAGGGGAGTCTCCAAGGGTGATTCCATGCCATTGCCAGAACTGTGGTGAACCAGGCTCTCCTTGGTCAGTAGGGTGTGATCAATGTCACCCTTGCTCTGGATATGCAGATTTTCTTCAGGACTTGAGGAACAAGTGGAATTGGAGGAACAATGTATGCTGTGTTGAAGATCCATTTGGTTGATAGCGCATCTATCCCTGTGGACTGACTGCCCCTGAAGCAGAAGTAGAATTTTGGGCATTATGCATTTTTGTTGTAAGCCATTAGGTCCAACTCCACCAGACCTCATCATCTGTTGATGTTGTGAAATATGTGCAGGTGGGCCTCCATTTAATAGAATGAATCTGTTGGTGACACAGCCAGTCTGCTGTCATATTGAGTTTTTCAGCTAGATGTACTGTCGAGATGCTGGTGAGGTGCTTTTGTGCCCATGGAATAAGTTTTAAAGCCTCCTTCAGCATCATGACACTCTTGGTTCCCTCTTGTTTGTTGATATATGCCACAGTTACTTGATTGTCCAATTTGATCAGGACATGTTTGCCCTTGATCAGTTGGCTGAAATGTAGAAGGGCCAAGAAAACTGCCCCATCTCCAGTACATTGATTAGTAGCTTTGACTTGTTTGGCAACCATTTTCCTTGTGCCATCTTCTGTTCTGTGGTCACTCCCCAGCCTGTAGGGCTTGCATCTGTGTTTATCACTACCTCTGGTTGTATGTCCAGGGGCATTCCTTTCTGGAGATTTTGTCTTTTTGTTCACCATGTTAGTGACTTCAATACCTGTGGGGGTAGTGTGACTGACTTGGAGAAGTCCATGCTATGTGTTTGTCCCTGTCTGATTAGGAATGACAGTAGGTGTCTCCTATGCCACCTGATTAGTGGGATTATATCTATACAGGAGGACATTAGTCCCAGGACTTGTTAGACTAGCTTCAGGGATGGGTGTTTGTGCTGTTGTAATTGGGACACTAAGGTCATCAGATTGTTGATGCATTTCTCCAATGCGTGCACTAGTCCTGCTGCTGCTGTGTCAATCACAGTCCCCAGGTGCTCTATGGGCTGACTGGGTTTGAGGCAGCTCTTGGCTTGGTTGACCTCCCAGCCATGGCTCTCCAGGCACCATATCATTGTTTATGTCTCTGGAATGGATGGTTCAACTGATCTTGCTCTGATGAGCCAGTTGCCCAGGTAGGATATGACTTGTAAGTCTTGTTCCTGAGGTTTGGCTGCTGGCACCACTCATACTTTGGTGAGGACCCAAGGGGCTGATGCTAGACTGAATGGGAGAACCTGATATTGAAAGTGTTTCTCCAGGATGGGGAACTGGAGAACTCTGTAGTATGATTGTCTGATTGGAATGTGCAGATAGGCATCCTTGAGGTCTAAGGATGTCAAGATGTCTCTGGAGCATATTGTCTTTAGTGTTGATCTGAAAGTCTCCATTTTGAAGGGTTTGTATTGGACTGAGTGGTTTAGGCACTTCAAATCCAGAACTGGACGTAGTCCCCCTGTCTTCTTGGGTACTGTGAAGAAAATTGAATATAGCCCTTGCCCTCTCTCAGTTGGCGATAATTCCGCTATGGCTTTGTTGTGAACTAGCTATGCTAGAACCTGGTAGATCTGTGAGACCTTTTGTTTTGTGTTTGGAGATTGGAGATCTGATCAGTCTGTGTTGTTTGGGTATTTGGCACAGCTCAACGGCATAGCCCTTCTTTATGATCTCTAGTACCCACTTGTCCTCTGTTGAGTTTTCCACAGCATTGGTGAATTGCATTAACCTGGCCCCTACTGGTATGTCTTGGGAGTTTTTGAAGTAAACATAGCCATTGTTTAGAGTGTTTTTTTCGGGGGTATGCATTGTGGCCCGTGCCTCTATTAGCTCCTCCTCTACCTCTATATCTGTTGTAGTTGTAAGAGGGAGGGTAGAAAGGGTGAAAGTTGTTTTCCCTGTACCTGTAGTGACCTCGCCTTTTGTCATGAAAGGAATGGGAGCAGGTCTTGTGTCTAGCAGGAAGGTAGGTGAATCTGTTGGGCTGGTCCTTACCTAGGGACTTGCCATCCTCCCTACCTTTTAGGTACTTTTTAAGGCCCTCACCAAATAATAAGGATCCCTTAAATGGTAGCTTGTGCAGCATAGCTTTGGTTTCATTGTCTGTGTAACCCCCAGGGGGTGTCTGTGTAACCCCCAGGGGGCACTATCCTAAGGGATACTACCCCTGCCTGCTCAGTTGATAACAGGTTGAGGGGCTTCCCACTATTGGCCCACACAAGTCAATCACAGTATCCTTGCAATACCCTCTTACCACCAGAATTGGTTCAGTCAGCTTGGCCCTGAGGACCCCCTGTAAAGTACGATGCAGTTAGACAATGACCACCTGTACAGTAGTTCAACATAGACACACAGATCAGTCAATATACCGTTATAAAACAACCAATCTGATTTATTTTAGGGGGAGATAAACAAGGACCAGGGGAAATCAGGTTAATTAGCTTACCACTCTAAAATATATATATATATGTATATCTAGGGCACTGTGCACAGGCCTAACCTATAAGTCACTGTCTCTTGGTACCCAGGCAATAGAAGGCTAGCCTCTCGATGCAGTTGGTTGGGGCCCTGATGCAGAAAACAAGCATTTGATTCCTAAGAGGATTAAGTAGAGCCAGCAGGCTCAGTTCGTGTAGCCAGTAAAGTAGCCAGACAAAATCTTGCCCTCACTGTGAACATCTGACAGGGAGCTACCCTGATTTAGTACTCAACTCCAGCAGAAAGATCGCTCTCACACCACTCGCAGGACCGAGCCTGGAATTCAACACTTCTCCACACATTTATATGAAGAGCAGAGGGGTACCATACCAGGCAGCTGCTGTATAATCCCGATTGCTTTCACACAGAACACCGGGCCCAAACGTCACAGCTTCACTTGTTCTGACAGACCGAGCGCGATTGAAGCAGATTCTCCAGTCTTCCACAGGGTGAGCCTGGTAGGCAGCTGCACTTTTGCACAGCCTCCTCTGACCGTTGCCCAGTGGATTTAGTCCGCTACTTGCTGGTGTTCACTACGCCAAAATCTAGCCTTCCACATGTGCTTACCGCGCGATAACTCAACAGCGCAGGAGCCCAGAGCTCCTTACTCGCTCACCACCACAACGACTCTGCCCCTTGGCAGTTTGGGCAAGGACCTTCGGTTCGGACGCCACCCGATCCCATTGGTGGGCTACACATACCAGTCACTTGTTTCGCCTCCCATTGGTGCAAAAAGGCACTGAAGTCCAGAACTCCATATCCCAGAATTATTAACGGTATCTCCTATGGTCAGCTGGCTCCAAAATTAGTCCTGATCCTGGTTGGCTCAAAAGATCTCCATTTTAGTTACTCCTCATTCACCATTGGCCCAGTTCAATAGTGCAGGTCCAAAATGGAGGGGCCAAGTGCACAAAGTCCCAGCTGCAAAGGAAGCAGGTTAGACAAACTGTAGTTTCACTAATACTCTAAACGATTATGGCCAAACAGCTACATCCATCCGCAAGGCTCCCTTTTTCACTTGCAGTGACTACAAATTGGGAGCAATTTCCCCACAGCTCAGGCGGGATTCGAGTAACAAAACCCCGGTCCCCCCCTGTACAAACCACGGAAGCCTGTGAGCAGGCAGCTCTTAAAGGGACAGTACTGGAGGCTTTAAAACACTCACAGTGGCTGCATTTTGGCGGCATTGCGCCGAACACCAGTTAGTCAAGGAGCTCTTAAGCAGCTCCGGGAAGGTTTTTAGGAACCCTCCATTTGCAAAGGGGTTACACCCTTCCTGGCCTGGAAAGAACTTGGCGTCCGCGTCAAGCAGTTACCCTTACATCACTTTAAGGCAAACAGTTTACACTGACAGAACATCAGACTTTTGGTTACACACATTGGTACTGTAATACACAGATTACAATTGTTTATACAGCATTACACATACAGGCAACCTTTTTCATTTATAACTCATTTCATTACCTCCTGCCCATGACACTTGGATAGAGGAAACTCTTCCCTATCAGCTACCTGAGGGCTAACTGGGGCAGTAGCACTATACTCAGAGGGTAATACTAACAGTTTGGCATAATTTCCCAGAGCTAGTTTGGGCAAGGAGCTCGGGGACACGTGCACCCCTTTATGGACCACATTCAGAAGTAGATCCACAGGCTGGCCCAGGGATTGATAACTTAATCTTACTACAGGCCATACTTCTCGGCCAGTGCATCTAGGAGTCTCGGAAAAACCTGATGCAGGCCCCGATTCCATTTCAGCCTCACTTAGGTTAGTAGTGGGAACCTCCATAAGAGAAGGGAACCCAGGGCCCATAGTACTTTTGGGAACAGGACCCTCTATGTCAGGACCCACACTGCTTGGTTCAGCTAAGGACATTTCTGGCACTACTAGGATGCTATCAGGGCACTCAAAGTATTCTTCTGGCTCTGGCATATCACTAGCTGGCTCCCCCCACATCACTTCCTTCCTCTGAAAAGTCAAATAGCTCAGCCAGGCCAGACAGTTCAGCCAGGCTCAAGGATCCCACCTCTTCGTCTTTGGTGGCACTCACTTCACTATCTGGGAGCATGGGCTCCAGAGACAAAGCTGGGGGCTCAGACAGTCCAGGAAACCCAACTTCATCCCCAGAGTTAATTAGGGGATTGCCCCTAAACAGTTGACTCAGTTCATAGGAAGGGTAATACTCAATATTATCCTCACTGTCCTCAGACACAGACTGTTGATCAACTTCATCAGACGGGGGTGGAGAAGGCCTCTTTAGTTTGATTTCTGAGGAGTCGACCAATCTTGATTTCTTCTTGCAGCAGCTCTAGTTATAGGCCCAAAAGCGGGGGGGCATGGGGAGGTTCAGCTTCTATCAAAATTTGTCCAATTGGCAGCAGGTGATTTCTGTGTATAGTTTTCACATATTTTGAATTGTTTTCAGGCCGCATTTTATATACAGGTAAATCTTCCAGTTTTCCCACAACAATATGAAGGAGGTGAGGCCATCTGTCAGCAATCTTATGTTTGCCATGCAGTCCCAAATTCCTCAATAGCACTCTGTCCCCTTCTCTCAGTTCCATTGCTTTCACTTTCTTATCATACCTTTCCTTATTGGCCAGGTTTTGCTTAGCAGCCATGGTCTGGGCTAGCTGGTAGGCATGATTGAGTTGGGCCTTCAACTTTTGCACGTACTGTAGATGATTAGCCGCCTGAACCCCATCAGGAGAAACTCCAAAGCAAACATCTACTGGCAACCTGGCTTCACTTTCAAACATCAGTCTACATGGGGAAAATCCAGTGGCATCACTTTTGGTGCAGTTATAGGCATGTACCAAGGTGCTGATCTGTTGGCTCCATCTAGGCTTGTCTTTAGGGTGCAGTGTGCCCAACATATCAAGCAAAGTGCGGTTGAACCATTCAGGTTGGGATTGCCCTGAGGATGGTACGGGGTGGTTCTTGACTTCCGTACCCCCCACAAGGATAGCATTTCTTTAATCAGGCGGCTTACAAAATCTCTCCCCTGATCAGAATGAATTCGCTGGGGGCCCATAGTGAACAAAGAAATTCTTAACAAGTACTTTGGCCACCGTGGTTGCTTTCTGATCTTTAGTAGGAAAAGCCTGCGCATTCCGGGTGAAATGATCAGTAACTACCAATATATTGCTGATGTTCTTCAGATCTGGTTCTAGACTCAGGAAATCGATACAAACCAGTTCCATAGGGGCACTAGTAGTGATGTTGACCAGAGGAGCAGCCCTCTGAGGCAGGGCCTTTCTTTGTAAGCATCGGCCACAGGTCCTGATATACTGCTCCACATCAGAACTCATTCTGGGCCAATAAAATAGGGACTGCACTAAGTCAAGGGTTCCGTCTATGCCGAGATGTCCCATGTGATTATGTAGGGAACTTAACACCAGTTCTCTAAAAACAGTGGGCAACACCAGTTGTTATTTGACTACTCGCCCCTCTTCACCCACGGTCTCCCTGTACAACAGTCTATTAATCAGTTTCAACTTTGGTCCTTCTTTGTACAACAGCGCAGTTCTCAGGTCAGAGGAATGCAATTTTGACACATCCTCTCCCTCCTTGCAAAGCTTCTGAAACAAGGCTTATCATGCGATCTTGGGATTGAGTCTGTTGGAGGCTATCATTATTGAATTGTGGCAATGCACTAGTGTCTAATGCAGAGAAATGACAGTAAGCAGCAGGTAAGCAGTTCTCAGATGGCCCCAAGCAGTCCACCATGCAGCCCACAGCATCAGGGGACACCTGTTCCTCTCTGTCAAATTTTTGGCAAAGGGCTCTTATGTCAGGTTCTGATAACTGGACCCAATCAACTTGGGACGCAGGACTCTGGGAGAGGGTATCAGCATCTATATGGTTCAGGCCTGCTGTATATTCAACAGCGTAGTTGAAGGTTGACAATGCGGAGAGCCACCTATGGCCCATGGCATCCAGCTTAGCTGAAGTCTGCACATAGGTCAGGGGGTTGTTATCAGTCTTCACCACTATCTTAGCACCATACAAGTAGTCATGAAATTGATCAACAATGGCCCACTTCAGGGCCAGGAACTCTAGTTTGTGCACGGGGTAGTTCTTTTCTGAAGAAGTCAAACTTCTGCTGGTAAAAGCTACAGGTCTTAGACCATTTGGGTGTTCTTGATACAGTATGGCCCCCAACCCTTGCAGTCTGGCATCAGTATAGGAAGAACATCACGGTTTGTGCAGAGGTCAGCATAGGCCAGCACTGGGGCATGGTAAGCTGATATATAATGTCATGAAAAGCTTCCTCACAATCAGCAGTCCAGCGGGTGCCAAACACATCATTTGGGTGGAAATAATTTTTTTCTGTCCCAGATTGTACAGTTTTCTTACACTTTTTATGGGTTGGGGGATACCCTTGCATAAAGTTAAGCAGAGGGTGGATCACCCGAGAGTAGTCTTTAATAAATCATCTGTAATATCCACAAAATCCCAGGAACTGCTGCAGCTCCTTCGAGTTTTTTGGTTGGGGCCAAGTGGTCAAAGCTTCTACTTTGCTGGGGTCAGTTTCTATGCCTTCAGTGGATACTATGTGCCTCACATATTTTACAGAAGTTTGAAAGAATTGGCACTTATCTATAGATAGTTTGAGACCAAAGTCTTGCAGTTGATCCAGGACTTTGAACAACCGACTTTCATGTTCTTCCAAGGAGCTGCCAAACACTATGACATCATCTAGGTAAACCAGACATTCGAGCAAATTCATGTCCCCTATAGCACGCTCCATCAAACGTGGGAAAGTAGCAGGGGCACCTGAGATTCCTTGGGGTATCCACATAAACTCGTAGAAGCCTAGGGGGCAAATAAAAGCAGTATTTTCTCAATCCTCCGGAGCCATCGGAATCTGGTAGTACCCACTGCGAAGTGCTAACACAGAGAACCATTTACTGCCATTTAGACAGTCCAAGGCATCCTGAATACAGGGCATGGTGTACTGATCTGGTATGGTCCACCGGTTTAGAGTACTGTAATCCACACACATCCGGACAGCTCCATTCTTTTTTCTCACTACCACAATAGGTGAGACGTAGGGGCTCCTGGATTCTTGTATCACCCCTGCTGCAAGCATCTCCTGTAGGTGTCGCCTTATATCATCTATATCAGCAAGGGCTAGGTGCCGAGAGCACTCACAGAAAGGTCGCTCATCCTGCAGCCAGATGTGATGCTCAGCCCCTTGCACACACCCTACATCCCATTCCTTCAAGGAGAACACCTGTTCCCTCTGGGTGAGCCTTTCACTGATCCTTTTCTTCCATTCTGCGGGTGAGTGAGAATCACCCGATCGAACAGCTCGGGGTCACTCGGTCACCTCTCCTGGGAGTCTTGTTATGGGGCAGAACAGCAGTATCACACAGTGCACCGTGGCCGGGGTGCAACCCCGTCTCACTCGAATATCTCGATCAGATACCTTATGCACTTGAACCATTACTCTCCAGGCAAAGGCATGGGCTCTAGCAGGTAAGATACTGGGCTTAACCAACAACCCCTCTGGCAACTTCCCCTCACCGGGTGCATCCAGCATCAATATCTTATTCTTAACTTCTTTATTAATCTGGACTTCCCCCTGCAAAACACACTGGGCATTTAGTAGTAGTAGTAGAATTTTATTTATATTAAGCGCCCTTCCCAAGCTCAGGGCGCTTTTACAATAAAAACAAATAAAATCAAATTTAAACAATAATTCAAACAACCATACAATATACTTATTCAATATATTCCAGCAAAAGCTAAAGAAAATAAAAAGGTTTTTAATTGTTTTTAAAACCTTCAGCGGTTTAGCATTTCTATCTGACGGTGAGAATTCACAGGGGTTGGTGCCATATAGGCAAAGATCTACCTCCTGACATCTTTAACATGCCCTGGGAATCTCTAGCAATCCCTCATCAGAGGGCGAAGAAGGCGGGCAGGACAGTAAGGCACCAAGAGCTCTTTCAGGTAGTGGGGTCCCAAGTCATGTAAGGCCTTAAAGGTCAGCAATGCGACCTTGAAGGTAATCCGCCACTGTACTGGCAGCCAGTGTAAATCACGCCCCTTTAGGTGTTATATATTAGATGGTGAAACTCCCATCAACAACCTGGCCATCGCGTTTCTGCACCAGCTGCAAGCGGGATATCCACCCCGCAGCCCTAGATAGAGAGCATTGCAGTAATCAAAGCGGCTGGTGACAAAGGCGTGGACCAAAGTTGGAAGATCTTCCGTGGAACCAAGTGTTTCACCGGGCAATATTCCTCAGATGATAAAAGGCAGATTTGACTACAGCCGACACTTGCATCTTCATAGTCAGGCTTTTGTCAAAAGTACTCCCAGGTTACGTGCTTGGCAGAGGTCGAAGCTGAGCCCCAAGATATAAGCCTGAGGGTTTCCCGTCAAGCCCTGTTATCCTCCTCCAGGGTCCACAACCAACACCTCAGTTTTCCTGGATTCAACCTAAGCCAACTAGCACTCATCAATCCTGAATCTCCAGAAGACACTTGTTAAAAATAGTGATGGGATCCGACTCCTGATCAGGCATAAAAGACAGATAGAGTTGAGAATCATCAGCATAACAATGAAAACTCAACCCATACCGTCTTATAATGTCCCCAGTGGGCATGCATACACATGGCGAATAACATGGGGACAGCATCGACCCCTGTGGTACCCACAGGGCAGATAGTGGTAGGTGTTAACTCCCGATACCACTGTCTGGGATCTGCCCTCCAAAAGATCGAAACCAACTGTGGACTGCCCCCTCAGGCCACAGAAAACTACAGGCGGTCAGCAATACCCCATGATCCACGGTGTCAAATGCTGCTGAGAGATCTAGAGAACCAAGATAGAGCGGGTCCTCTGATCTCTTGCCATCAGGAGGTTATTCAATACCGAACAAGAGCCGTCTCTGTACTGTGCCGCTTCCTGAAGCTGGATTGGAGGGTCATAGATATTGTGGATAGATAAATGATCCTCCAGTTGCAGAGCGACCACCTTCTCGATAACCTTCCCTACAAAGGGAGGTTAGAGATTGGTCTATAATTTGCTGGGCAGTCGGGGTCAGAGGGGCTTTTTCAAAGGGGTGTATTACCGCCTCCTTTAAGGGATCGGAAGATCCTCTCTCTAATGACACCACCACTATCCCAGCCAGGACTGGGCCAATAACATCTACACACCCACCACCAGGTGAGTAGGGCCTGGGTCCAACTTACAATAGGTCGGTCATGAGTCTGAATAATCCTCACAATATCTATTACTGCTGGTAGTCTAAAGGTAGACCAGTACAACTGGGCATTAGTACCACCCGATTGATCAGTACAATGCTCAATAGAAAGATACTGGCTGATCTCATCCCTGATGGTGGATACCTTGTCAGCGAAGAATTTGCTAAACTCCTCACATTGTACCTGTGATAATGCTCTACCAGTCTGGAGACAGACTGGATTGCACGATCTGTCCACAGTCCGGAAGAGCTGGGATGGTCTATTTCTAGCTGCAGCAATCTCCTGGACAGGAACTCTGCCTTCTTATGGGAGATTGCTGATTAGTAGAATTATAATGTTCTAACAATACAAGTCTATCCACCTCCAGTTGAGTTTTCATAGCGTCTTTCTAATCTTAGTCCCTTCCTCTTCCACTCCACGGACCTCCCGTCAAACCAGGGAGCCCCAGGTGAAAATGCAGGGGCGAACATGAATGGAGCTATGGCATCCAGGCGCAGATCACAGCCTTATTATAGGCCAAGACCAGTGGCCCTGGATCTACTATCCTTGGAAAATCCGAAATCCAGCTCCGTCATCAGGCCCTCTGGGGTAATCCCTCTTAAGGGCGGAACTGTATTAACTCCCTGGGGGCAGGCCTGTTTTGGGGGAGCATAAATCTGAACCTCAAGGCGTGATGGTCAGACCATCCGACTGGCTCCACCTCCACATCAGATATCTCCATCCCCAGATGGAAAACCAAATCAATGTATACCCCCATGGGTTGCAGAAGTAATTACTCGTGACAGGCCCAATGAATCCATTAATTGGAGGAGATTTTGACCAAATGGCGAGAGTTCATCGTCGACCAGGCATTGAAATCCCCAGAATTATCCATCTGGAGATTCCAATACCATGTCAGCGACAAGTCCAAACCTCCTTCAGGAACTCCTCCTCATCCCTGGTGGACGGTAGATAAGAAGGGTCCTGTAGCCTGCACCTGCACCCTATGCATTCAAAGGTATTGGTATCACCAACTGGCACTTCCCTGAGATCCAGATCTTGTTGAAAACAGACACTTGCTCCCGCTCCTCCGGTCCACTCGGGCGGTGAATCACCAAGAACCCAGCTGAACGCGGAGTCCAACACAGGGCCAGCATTTCCATCTAGCCAGGTCTCGGTGATGCAGCCAGGTCGACTGAGGAAACAAGATCATAATCACTGCAGTCTTGTTCCTAATCGACCTGGCATTGCTGCTTTACCGCCGAAAGGGACGGAAATAAGGGTGATCCCATTTCACTGCTGACACACTCCAAGTCAGTGCCTTGGGTATGGGAACTAGGCAAGGAAGACCTCGCTCCAGCACCCATTTAAGCCCCGCGTCTCCTAACCCTTACTGTCCGTATCCATTCTCTTCTCTCCCATCCCCCAAGAATTCCAAGATCCCTATCCTTCTACATTTAGATCTTACAATGCCAGATTTCGGCATCTAGCATAAACCTCCACTGAAAGTGGAGGTAATTTAAAGGACGGAGATCCGAAGTCTTGAGGAGTACTGCTAACCATTTTACTTAAACCCCAACACATATTTTAAACCAATTTATTTACTCTCATACAAACAACAATCCTCCCACCCGACTTAAATAATAATAACCAAATCCCTCTTAAAATATTAAAACAATTTTATGCACGACTAAGAGAGTCCAACTAATCTAAGCCCAAGATTCCTATCAAATAGCTATCAAACTAAGCAATAATTAACAAAATAAATCTCCCTTCCAGGCAACCAGGAACTCTCACTAACTGGTGCCACTAGATAAAGAAAACTTAATAAGCCAAAAAACAATAAACCCCCGAGCTACATCATACTCTCACTATGGTAGCCAGGAGGAATAATATGGTACTCTCACCACCATATATAATTAATAAATTGTAGTAATAATAAAACCACTAAAAATCAAGGAATCCCAGTCCTGAGCACTCTCACTGCAAGATCTTCAAAAGGCACAACAATTCCTGATTCAAAGAGTCTTAAGTCAAAAATAGTCTGTCCACTGAAGAAACGCTGAAAATATCTTCTGGACTAGCTATATTCCCTTCACTAAAACCCAAAGGTTATACCCAACCCACCATAAAGCTATAAGTGGATACTCAGAGACCCCAGTGGAGCTCAACCAAATGGACTCCCAGGGTTCCCTAGAAGAAAGGACAACCACCCACTGACTCCCCAGTGATGGATGCCCCACCTCTGCACCACTACAGTTGGAAGGTTAGGATTCACCAGATAGGGCAATAAAAGCAGGAAATAAATGCAGAGTCCCCAAATCCAGACAACACCCACAGGGTAGTCAAAACCAGCGTTAGGAACTGACTCAAAGGTTCCACTTTCCTTAGAAACAAAGCCTTCCCAGGATAGTCAAGAATTCAAAGAAAAGCGAATCATTTATCTTCCCAAGCGGTCGATAAAACAAAGCAACCAATCTGCAAACTGCAGCGTATCTTCTGAGGCTGTACTCTAAAAGCGTGTTCTTCCTCAACGATTATGGGACAAATTACAATAGCGCGGTGGCGGGGGCAATAAAATATAGCAGAGTAAACCCACTAAAAACTCAGTTTCTCGGAAACACAGATGGTTATTCCGCTTAATAGCGGAAAGCACGGACAGCCACCAGTCCAAGACAAATGGAGAAGAACCCCCCCCAGCACAACACCCCAATGCACCACCTCCACAGTTCAAATCCAGCACCATCTAAAGTACTCACTGCCCCAAACAGAATTCAGTCCTTCCTTCAACAATTCCAAGACCGTGAAATTAGCAGCAGACACCAAACAGTCTAAAAGATCCTCTGCTCCCACCAGAGAATAATCCCAGATAATGCAGTCAGAAGCAAACTCCCACAGTGGACGAAGAAGTTAAAATCCAATAAAGACTCCCATTGCCTTATTACGAATCGACCAAGCGAATAAACATAGCGATTGCCGGAGAGCGAAAAAAAAACAAAAAACAAACAGGCGGTGATCGAATAAACAAATATATAAACAAATGAAAATAAAAGTGCAAATCTTCCACGAGTACAAACAACGATTTACAAGCACTCCGTATCTTTCAAACTCTTGATAGCTGGCTCAGCTTAGCCGCCATCTACCGCACGCCTCACGTCCCACGTGTCTCTCTTGGGGTGGTGGCATCAGAATGCCATTTCCCATTTGGGGCTAATAACAATGGTTCTGGATCCTTCTTCCAGATGACACCCACTGGGCCTTCAGGTTCTGCCTGGCCAGCCTTTCTCTGAGTCTCAAAGGCCTTCTGAATCAAGGCGGGTATTCTGAGAGCTCGCCCAGTCCTGGACATCTGTTTTTCAGAGCACAGCTGCGCCAAATGACCAAATGTGTGAGCATTTGTTCCAATTAACTAGGGCACCCCATCATACAATCCAGTGGGGGGACACACTAGGGCCAAGGTTTCCACTTGTTCAGCCACCCCAGCCACAGAAGTAGGAAAAGACAACCAGATCTGGATATACCCAGAAAGGTAGGCCTTATCACTCAGCCTCCAAACATGTAGTCCATCCAAAGGCTGCAGAGGCACCTCAGGCAAGTGTTTCCGATACCAGTCTTGGAACATAATTGTCACTTGAGAGCCACTGCGCAACACAGCCTGGGTGGGCACTCCATTCACTCTTATGGTGGTCTCCATTGAAGGCTCCACCACATCAGACCATTCAGGGGGTGGGGGTTTGGAGGTTGCTTGGGCATTGGCCCTGGTCACAAAACTCTTCCTAGGAGGCCCTCCCAGAGGCCTGGTATGGACCTTGTGCTGCCAGGCGACTAGCCTGCTGTTGACCTTCCTTAAATTCTCTGGTAACCGGCACTCAGCCTGAAAGTGTCCATCCTCCCCACAACGGTAACAGAACTTAGTATCTCGGGGGTCTTTGTTGGGAGGGAGATATCTCGCCTGCTGGGGAGCATCATGGGTTCTGGAGGGCTCCTCTTGGCTAGGGTGTTTATTTCTAGATAACTCAGATTCCCCAAACTTAACAGGGTGGGCAGCAGTTTGCTTTAAGTCCCTCACCATTTCTCATAAATCTTTAATCTCGGCCCTCAAATCACTTTCTACCCGGGGGTCAGAGGAAACAGCATGCACCCCAACCCCTCCTTGGGCATCTGGGGGTACAGGAGAAGCATCAGACCCCCTCGAGAGGTAGGTCTCATCTGGTTCACTGGATTCAGGGGTCTGGCATAGATTCACAACTCCCACATAGGGTTCCCAGCCCTCTTCATCAGTCTCTACTTCTCGAATCTCCCTCATCAATTGACAGTATTCGGGAGGGGCAGCCCGTCGGTCTTGTAACTTAAGTTTTAACAATATCACACTGGAAAACCTAGCAGATTTTAAAATATGATCCAGCTGGACCTGGTTCAAAGCTATGGCAATTACCCCCCCCCCTTTTTGATAAGCTTTTTGTAATGCCCTTTCCACCCTAGTGACAAAGGCTGACAATTTCTCAGTCCTCCATTGTTTGGTGGACTTGAACTTCCATAATAATGTCTTCCCCGGTTTCTGTACTCCCAAACACCCCCTCTAAGGCAGAAAGGTACTCTACTGCAGTGGCTTCGGGACTAGTAGCTCGCAAGAAACGAATGATTTCCAAATCTGGGCCCCTCAGGCTCTCCATCAGTCTCTTTCATTTCTCCCCCTCAGAGCACTGCCACTCTTGAACTAGAGGGGTAGCATAGTCCATCCAAGCCTCTAAGTCATCTTCCCCCGAGGGTACAGGCACAGTACCCGAAAAAAGTTTTAGTCTACGATAGGAGTCTAGCTGTATGGGGGGACAACTAAGGGAGGGGAAGCCAGAATAGAACTCTTGGGGAGCCCAGGAGAGGTACTGGGGGAGGCTTGGGGGGTGGGGTCACTAGAAAGGTCCTATGCCTGCAGTAACTCCTGGGTAGTCCTCCCTTCCACGGCTAGCAATTTAAGCAGTTTATCTTTAAAGCTATTAGGCTTGGGGAACCCCCCTGGGGTGACTGACCCACTCCGGCTGTGAATGACCCTCCACCCCGTTGGGCACCTCCTGGGTAAATCACTGGGGGGTACCCTCTCGGGGTCTATAACTATACTGCATAACAGTAACACTTGCAAGGTCTGGTTGAGTAGATCAGCCAAATGCCCCTTCACCTCTACCTTGCCTAAACATTTAACCCTTTCCACTGCAGAAACAAGGTCAGCGTTCTTAGTCCCCAGAGGTACATCCAGTAGTAACACAATTTTCTAGGAATCCAACTCTTCCACTTCACCCCACCCCATCAGTTTGTGCACCATTGTATTGACAGGGTCCAACTTAATCTTAGCCATGATATCCCCTTCCAGTTTTTCCCTTTAGTTTGGCCATGTTGAGGTACTTTGTCTACTCGGCTACTGGGGACGCTAATCCCAGAGGTGCCTCCAAAATGTAACCCCCAGGGGGGACTATCCTAAGGGCTACTAGCCCTGCCTGCTCAGTTGATAACAGGTTGAGGGGCCTGGATCCAATGGCGGGTGCCTCCACCCAGAGGTTGGGGTTGGAACAGTCAAAGGTGACCTGGTCACAGCTCTCTGGGTCACTGCAACCCCCCTTTCTTCCCACTAGTGGCCCACACAAGTCAATCACAGTATCCTTGCAATACCATCTTACCTCCAGAATTGGTTCCGTCAGCTTGGCCCTGAGGACCCCCTGTAAAGTAAGATGAGTTAGACAATGACCACCTGTACAGTAGTTCAACATAGACACACAGATCAGTCAATATACCTTTGCAAAACAACCAATCTGATTTATTTTACGGGGAGATAAACAAGGACTGGGGGAAATCAGGTTAATTAGCTTACCACTCTAAAATATGTATATATATATATATATCTATATATATAGATATATATATAGATATATATCTAGGGCACTGCACAGGCCTAACCTATAAGTCACTGTCTCTTGGTACCCAGGCAATAGAAGGCTAGCCTCTCGATGCAGCTGGTTGGGGCCCTGATGCAGAAAACAAGCATTTGATTCCTAAGAGGATTAAGTAGAGCCAGCAGGCTCAGTTCGTGTGGCCAGTAAAGTAGCCAGACAAAATCTTGCCCTCACTATGAACATCTGACAGGGAGATACCCTGATTTAGTACTCACAACTCCAGCAGAAAGATCACTCTCACACCACTCGCAGGACCGAGCCTGGAATTCAACACTTCTCCACATATTTATATGAAGAGCAGAGGGGTACCATACCAGGCAGCTGCTGTATAATCCTGATTGCTTTCACACAGAACACTGGGCCCAAATGATGCAGTTTCACTTGTCCTGACAGACTGAGTGTGATTGAAGCAGATTCTCCAGTCCTCTACAGGGTGAGCCTGGTAGGTAGCTGCACTTTTGCACAGCGTCCTCTGACCGCTGCCCAGCGGATTTAGTCCGATACTTGCTGGCATTCACTCCACCGAAATCTAGCCTTCCACACGCGCTTCCCACGCGATAGCTCAACAGCGCAGGAGCCCAGAGCTCCTTCCTCGCTCACCACCACAACGACTCTGCCCCTTAGCAGTTTGGGCAAGGACCTTCAGTTTGGACGTCACCCGATCCCATTGGTGGGCTGCAGATGCCAGTCACTTGTTTCACCCCCCATTGGTGCAAAAAGGCGCCGAAGTCCAGAACTCCATATCCCAGAATTACTAACTGTATCTCCTATGGTCAGCCGGCTCCAAAATGAGTCCTGAACCTGGTTGGCTCAAAAGATCTCCATTTTAGTTACTCCTCATTCACTATTGGCCCAGTTCAATAGTCCAGGTCCAAAATGGAGGGGCTAAGCGGACTAAGTCCCAGCTGCAAAGGAAGCAGGTTAGACAAACTGTAATTTCACTAGTACTCTAAACGATTATGACCAAACAGCTACATCTATCCGCCAGGCTCCCTTTTTCACTTGCAGCGACTACAAAATGGGAGTGATTTCCCAGCAGCTCAGGCGGGATTCGAATAAGGAAACCCCGGTCCCCTCCTGTACAAACCATGGAAGCCTGTGTGCAGGCAGCTCTTAAAGGAACAGCACTGGAGGCTTTAAAACACTTACAGCAGCCATATTTTGGCAACATTGCACCGAACACCAGTTAGGCAAGGAGCTCTTAAGCAGCTCCGGGAAGGCTTTTAGGAACCCCCCATTTGCAAGGGGGTTACACCTGCATCCCAAAGCTTCATCCATAATTCTTTCTGGCCCTCTTTATTAGTACAGCTGCTCTAGCATTTATTTTTAGAGAGTATACGGCCATGTCTGCTAGGTATTTTGTGGCTAGTATTGAGGTTTTGAGTAATTGGCTTTCTGTAGATTTAGGAGTTAATGTGTTTGCTGCTTCTTACTGTATAACCAGGCTACCTGTGCTCTTGTGGGATAAATAACCATTGTTGCTGCTCTTGCTCCCAGCCCTGCTAGTTTGTAGTTTTTCTTAAGACTGTCTAACTTTTCTGTCTAATGAGTCCTTTAGACCCGAGAAGGTATCCATAAGGAGTACAGTTTTCTTGTTGAGGGAAGTAATTTGAGGGCCCACTGTGGGTAGAGTACACCACAGTGCCAGTTTATTGGCCAGCAGTGGGCACATTTTGTCTCAAGATCTGCATTCAGGAATGCGGGCTGGGTCAGATGAGTCCCATTCCTTGGTGACCACCTCATTGATGGATTCACAGATTGATAATATGTCAGCTTTCTTTGCTGATGGTTGTAGGGATGGTAGCAGCTTGGATTGGGTTGGGGGTGTTGGTGTGTCAAAACCTACTGTAGCCATAATATTGGGTAGCAATGCAGGGATTTGGTCTAGGAAATACCACTTCGCTGTTAGGGATGGAGGGTCAACTTCTATCTTGCCTTCTCCCTCGGAGTCATTGCCGGAGTTGGTTGTGGTGTTTGGGATCTAGGCCCTTCATAAGGCATAGTAGGTGGTGGTGTGGCTGGACCTGGGATGGGTGCCATAGGCGCATTTGTAGGTGTGGGTGGGCTGGATAGGTGAGGGCCTGTTAACTCCATTAGTTTGTCCAGCATTGCTGCCAATATTTGTTGGTGTGCTTGCATAACCTGCTAGTTTTGAATGAGTAAGGCAGCAGTGTCAAGATTTTAAGCTGGTGTTGGCATGCTGTTGGTTGGTCTGGGTGGCTGGTGTGATGTGCTTTGAGCACCACTGGTGCCCTCCCCAGATCCTCCTCATCATTTAAATGAGAGGGATATTCTGTACAGGAGGCACATAGGCATCCTAGCTGGCCCAGTGGAATAGGTACAACACAGTGCTTGCAGCTCTTTGTCTTGACTGTAGTGCTCTGTGGGAGAGAGGGGACAACAAGGGATGCTAGGAGGGAGTGGTCTTTTTTGGTATTCTTTCTATCTATCTATCTATCTATCTATCTATCTATCTATCTATCTATCTATATCTATGCAGGTGACTATATATGCAGTGCTTAAACATTGCCCCTGCTTCCCCATTTGTATGGCTCCTGCAGTGAGTCAAAGTGACATGAGTGTTTGGCCCCTTTAAGAGTGAGTGTGTAACATAGTAGGGGCCTCTTTGATTCAGAGTCTGCCTGAGAAGGGATGTGGCTGTGAGTTGGCTTGATTGTTTTCCCTGTCTCCCTCCAGCTGAATGGTTGCAGGTGTAAATAAGTCGTGGAGCTTATTTTTTATTTTACTTTGACTTCTGAGGGCTGAACGGAGGCACAGTTTCTCTCCATTCATGATGGGATGCCATGTTAAGGAAGTTCACCAATCTCCATGCATGCGCGGAATAGTGGGGTATAGCGCATGCGTGGATGAGCCTGTTTGACATGCACAAGATGGCGGATATATAGCTGGGCATTCATGAGAGGCAAGTGAGTGCACTTGCTGGAATGGAGTCTGGCTGTGGTGGGAGCATAAATCATAAAAAAAGGGCAGCTCCTGACTCCAATACACAAAGTGTTGTGTACACAGCACCATATTATGGGGAGCACCAGGTGAAATAGGCAAAAATGATGGACATCAGGGATGCATATGGCCGCTGCAGATAGTAAGGTAACCCTTTTACACAGACCAATTTGGCATAACTGGATTTATGAGGTTGGCTCTGGGACCGCTAACAGGGATCCCAGCGTGCTCCTGAATATAGCAGCCAGTGTTTCCAATTTGTAAATGTACTACTGCAGTCCATAACCTCAGACTCATATAATCTTTAAGGGGATATGCCTGAGACTGCTAGCAGGGGTCATAGTATCCCATAGAGCTGTTACTAAACCCTTCATAGAAGAGTGTTGTTTTGGTCAGGCTGTTCTTGGAGTCACTAGCAGGGGCTCCAGAACACCAGAAAATTGAGTTGGACATCATTTTTTTTAAATGGAATATGGACGAGGGTTTAATCAGACCCCTGAGTTCTGAGGGGATACCAGTTATATTGTGCCCAAGAGGCTTAGTATACAGCTGTGACTCACAATGCCTGCAGTAGGTCTTCTGCTCTTCTGATATGCATTATTCTAGGCTTTCTGATAACCAGGTCGGCCAGTAACATAAACAAACATTCAAGTTCAGATATATGACTCTATACCAATGTTTCCATCGCATTGTGCTAACTGTGAAGTAGAGAGAGGAGCATTTAAAGACATGAGTTTTTTTCCCCAATAGAATCCTTTTCTAATCACAAGCCATCCAGCTCCTTGCCTTGGTTCTCTCCTTTTTTGTAGATGTAACACTGTATATTCAGGAGATGATTAACTCTGCTAAAACCTCCTCAGATGCACATTGGAAAACTAATCCAATATGGTCAGGATCCTAGAGGAAAGGGGTTGGACTTCTTTAGAAGTTACATGTGCATCAAGCAACCTGTAAGGTGAACACAACCCATGATGTAACGATTGTGGAGTGCCTCAGAGATTATCCCCCCATACCCTACAATTCCTTTATTTCATTTATGGTGCATAGCTAATCACTATTACAGAATGCTATTTCTGGCCTGCTGGTACAGCAGTAGTGCTACAACTTTTGATGCCAATGACCCAGGTTCAGAAGCGAATTCAGGGCATCGGAGGGATGGTCGAGGGGAAACAGGCTCAAGCGCCCATAGAACTGCTCTCCTCCTCCTCCTCCAGGGGGTGGGTGGGTAGAGCCAGTGCTTGCCTGGGCTGGCAGTAGCTATGGGAAAGGCAGCCTGGGCCTGGATGCCAAGGAGGCATGGCAGACATCCATACATGTCATGTGGAAGTGCATGCATCCTGAAGTCATTGCACACCACACCTCCCAAGGGAACCAGAAGACAGGAAAAGCTAGTGGCAGGATGGTGATGAGCACTCCCAGGCCCCACATCCAACCAGCTGGGCACACTGGCCTGAACTGGATTTGGACCACGGCGGAGATTTGGGAACCCCGCCAACCCTACTGGGGGGGAGGGTAAGCCATGGGGGAAGATGGCTGGCGGTAAGTCCCAGTGGAGGTTGGGGTGACAAGGCTGAGGTGCTTGTCTGAAGGGGGCTGATGAGAGGAGGAGGAGATAAACAGAAGGAGAAAAAAGGATGCTACCTCACTGACTGCAAGCAGTGCACATTGGAAGTGTGCACCCTCCACACCTGTCCAGATCAGTGCAGTAGTCCCCAAGGGCTCAGTCCTTAGTCCTCTGCTGTTCTGTTTTGTTAAATGACCTCCCCAGTGCTTGCACCTCTGCTTCAATATGTGCAGATAACACAGTACTCTATGCCACTGGACCTAGTTCCACTGAAGTGGAGTCCAGCCTACAACATGACCAACTGGAGATACACAAGTGGTTTCTGGACAATCAGCTGGCACTTAACTGTAAAAAGACTGTGGCCAAGCATTTCAGATCAAAAATAACTACTCTCTTAAAGTCCATAAATAAGTTTGGCACAACAATCATAGTGTATGTAAATGATATGGATTAAAGATGGAATAATGTATTATAGACTCGAAGCTGATTTGTTTATTAAATGCTATATAGGTTATATAATGTTATATAGGTTCAACACCTGATTGTTAATGAATCAAATAGCTGAAAACTGTAAAACATGAGTTTATGTAATATTAACTCAATGGAACTGTTTACATTGGAAGGATGTTTGAAATCGTGTGCTTTAAAATCATATGAAGATGTAATCTGAAACATACTGTATAAGCACATAATAAAGAAAGTATAAAAAAAATAACTACCTAAGGACCACCCTCTCTGTCCTCTGCCTCAGTTCTCTGTTAGGGCCTTCTCTGAAGGTAGTGCATAAGCTCAAGTGCCTTGGTCTCTGGTTAGACTACCTCCACCTTGACTTCTCTGTCCATATAGAGCACCACATGTCCATGCTTCACCCCAGGCTTGGTGATTTCTATTGAAATAAAGAGTGCTCAACCCCAGTGCATGAAATGAACTAGTTTCCAAGATCTTCCTCATACTCAGTGATGGAAACTTTGTATAGTGGACTGCTCCTAAATCTTAACCAGCCAGATTGGACCCCTTACTACACTCCTTCAATAAAGCCATCCTCAAATACGCACTTAACATCCCACTATAACCTCTATGATCAGCTTTGTTAGCCTTTCCTTGAAACTTGCTGCATCTTCCATAGATTCACATTTCTACATAAGTTTGGCTTGATAAGCTTCCCAGTTACTTTACAGACCTCCTATTTCCCATTCATAACTCCACCTACTTCCTCAGAGCCCACAAAGTCAGATATCTGCAGATGCCCAGTTGCACCAGAAATATAGGTTGGATATCATTTGTTTTAAGGCTCCCAAAACTGTGAAACAGATTCCCCCATGAAATAAAGGATGCAGACTCTGTCATTAGGCTATGAAAACTGATCAAATGGCAGTCTGTCCACAGCTGCATTTGTTAGCTATACTAGCTGGACTCTTCCCTTGTTTTTGTTTTCAGCAGTACACACATAGAGATAAGTTGTTTCTCAACTTAGTGTGCTGTCCTGGTTAAAAAGCTCACTACATAAACAATCAATCTGGTAGTAAAACCTTTTGTTTCCAGTTTCCAAATGAAAGATACTGAAGCCTGATTGACAATGGTTCCATGTGATAATAGCACCAGCAAAAATGGCACTGAACGCAAGGGCAACTACACATCGCTGAAAGTCAAAACGGCGATCAGCACAATACTGACCTCAACAATCAGTGACTGGCACTTAGTAGCTCTGAGAGGGTGAAGTGTACTTACATTTAATGTGGGGGGGCAAGCCCCACCACCCCACTTCTATTATAATCAAATCCAGGGAGAAATGACAGTGGGGAAGGGGAAACTTGGGATGGGGGCTAAAGTCAGCAGGGGGAGAATGCTGGGGAGGCAACCTACAGGTGATGGGGAGCACAAATGGCAGGGTACAAGGAATGGACTTTGGAAACCAACACACATAAATTTATGTACCAACCAAGCAAAACAAAACATAAAAAACCTACAGCCAGTCCCAAAGCCAGGTCCGCCAGACACAGAGGTCATGACTCTAGTCACTACACCAGATGGCAACTTGAGACTGTTCCAACCAGCATACTCCTCTATACTGTATAGAACCACTACTCCCTACAGACGCAATATTGCTTACTATGTACAAAAAGTGTACATAGCCCATTTTACACTTGCCGTTTTGACATCGCCCAAATTCACTTGCTTAAATTGATTTGCCCATATCATGGGATACCATCATCAACTACTTTCATTTATGTGCAATCACACCTCTAGATAAAGTATGATCTGGGAAATACAGTGACTACAGAACATTACATTTATCGAACAGCACCATGTACTCACTGTTCAAATCAAAATGATAGAACTGAATCTTAAGGAAAATAAAATGATATAGCACATAAACAAGTTCAGTATAAAAAACATAGGTCACAGATCATGGACTGCTAATGCTTTCACATTCTAAAGAAGGCATAGCAACATTTTTGTTTCATTTTTATTTTGTACTGGAAGGCTTGTGAGCAAAATGTCAATTTTCACAAGGGTCCAGTTGCAAGAAATGCATAAATACATACAGATAATGCAAAAAAATGTTTACATGATAAATGTTTCAACAATAAAATCAATGAAAACACTTACAAACTGAGTCCAGAAAAATGGTCAGCACTCCAAGCGTACGCAACAGTACCCTCTTTTATTAAATATGGAAATGCAATGATTAGCAGCAAACAGCAAATTGCAACAACAGTGAACCAAGCGTTGGGCAAATTTCTCTCAAATCCACAGGAGTCTATAAGATGGTAAATTTTAAAACATATTGTACCTGCTGACTCGACACTGAGAACCCAAACACTAGCACAGCACCATTTATGTTTCAGCGTAACAAACTACGCCTCCATCAGAACATGTGACACATACTGACATGCTGTGCATTTAAGGCTAATTTTTCAAAGTGATATCACATATAAAGTGCAATTCAATAAAGTGCAGCAGCAATATATATCTATATATCTATATATATATATATATTATATATATATATATATATATATATAGAAGGGAAGGAAGGGGAGAGGAAGAGAAAGGAAAGGGAAAAGGAAAAAATGGGAAATACCAAAGCATGTTTTTTCAAATACTCAATAATTAATAATTATACAAAGATATTGCATCATTCAATCCTTTAGGTTAAACAGTGTCTAGCATAGTAATCCAAAAAGCTTCTCTATTAAGTAGTTTAGCTTTTAGACTTCCTCCTCTTTGATCCAGTATTATTTTCTCAGTGCCAAAGTATTGTAAAACAAACACAGACATATGGTGTGCTTCTCTAAAATGTTTTGCAATCGCATAACTCTCATTGTTTGTCCTAATTGCTGTCTTGTGCTCTGCAATCCTATGTTTAAGAGTTTGTTTAGTCTGTCCCACATAAAAAATTCCACAAGGGCAAGTTAGTACATACACAAAGCCTTCAGAGCTGCAGTTAAACTGTTGAATGTTAAATCTATTTCCTGTCCTGGGATGTGCGAAAGTAGTAGTATTTCTTGTACCGCTACAGTGTGTACAATATCCAGACTTGTAATTGCCTGCAGGAGCTTTTGGTAGCCAATTTGTATTATTTACTGGTTTCGGTATCATTGTGTGGACTACTGTGTCTCTAACATTGCGTCCTCTCCGAAAAGCTGTTCTTGATGGCTCTGCACTGATAGAATCACATTTTCTGTCACCTTTTAAGACATTCCAGTGTTTTTTTCACTATTTTTACAATTTTATTTGCCTTTGGAAAGTACTGGGTCACAAAAGTAATTTCATAACTGTTTTTGTGTGCTGGACTGACATTTGCAGACTCTGTATTTTTATTTATGAGTCCCACATGATTTACTTTACTCGCATGAGTATAAGCTTTATCAATAGTGTAAGGAGTGTACTGTCACTCGAGAAATCTATTTTTCATAGCTTTACTACATACTTCAAAGTCTTTATTTTGACTACATGTGCATATTGCTCTTAGAAATTTACCTTTTGGAATGTTCTCAATGAGCATGTTGGAATGACAGCTGTCTGTGTGTAAAATAATGTTTTTTGAAGTTGGTTTCTGAAACATTTTACATTCCAGTTTGTTATTACATTTATAAACAGTGAGGTCCAAAAAATTGATCTCTTGGCTATCGTACTCCAGAGTACATTTTAAATGTCTACTAGACGAATTAATGTATTCAAGAAAAAGTGCCAAATCATCTTCTGAACCATACCAAATCATAAAGCAATCATCTCTATAGTGGCACCATACCAATATAACCAATGTTATTAAAGAAAGGGTTTGTGGTATCTTGAATGAACATTTGTTCCCACTGGCCGACATATAGATTTGCCAAATACGAGGCAATTGTAGTGCTCATTCTTGTACCTTTATTCTGGGTGTAGTATTTGTTATTAAAAATGAAAAAATTGGATTCCAATACTGTCCTAGCACAATTAACTATAAACGCAGAAGGAGGTGTATTGCTACTTTGTCTATTTTCAAGAGCTTTAGAAATTGCTTCAAGTCCACCCTCGTGAGGGATATTAATGTATAGGCTGTCTATGTCTATGCACACCAGAAGATCTTCTTCATGTATTATACATTCAGGCAAAAACTTGCACATATGGTTTGTATCTTTGATATATGATGTAAGTAGATGCACAAATTGCGTAATATGAACATCTACAAATTTTTACAATGGTTCAGTAGCTGCACCTGTTGAAGACATAATTGGTTTGCTTGGGGTTGGAATCTTATGTTTATTAATTTAGGTAAAAGATACAGCGCTGGTTTTTGAGGTTCCTTTACATTTATTTGCCAGAATCTCATTCACAAGAATACTTACTCGTCTAGAAATTTGTGGAGTAGGATCATTTTGTAATACAGAATAAAAAGTGACATCATCTAGCTGCATAGTTGCTTCAGAAATATAATCATCGATACCCCATATTACTACAGCTCCACCTTTATCTACAGGACGAATCATAATATCTGTCATGTTGCTCAGCTCTTTAAATGCTTCTCTCTCTGCTTGACTTATAGTCTGATGTTCATTCCAATAATGCTCTTTAAGCAAATCATCTGTTTCTCTTTCAGCAGCTCAGATGTATGCTTGCAAGGCTACACTGCTTGTGGGGGGGGGGCAGAACTTTGATTTATTTTTAAGACCCGAATCATCATGTGTACTTTCTGATGTAACATCATTTATATCATCTTTGCTTATAGTGTCAGAGGCATAACATTCCTTCAGTTTCAGCAATCTAAAACATTTTTGGAGATCAGTTTTTATGCCGAACATGCTGGGGGTATTTGTTGGCACGAAGGAGAGGCCTTTAGACAGAACTGAAATCTGGGCCACAGTATAGTTTTTATTAGTAAAATGTACAACTTCTACTGGTAATTCTTGTTGCGTGGGGATTTCCAAGGTCAATTCCCCTGATTTCAGTATGGAGATACAAGGACACAACGGTGACATGAAGGGCTGGAGGTTCCATGGGTTTGCTTAGAGACAGGGGCTGGGGTCTTTATCCATCTTGGGGTGGTGCATAGACCACCAACACAGGTGGATGAGTTAGACAGGGTTTTAATGGAGACCATAGGCAGAATGGCAAGCAAAGGGAAGGTATTGATTTTGGGGAAGTTAATCTGCCAGATGTAGACTGGAGCATTCTTGCTGTAGCTTTAACAAGAAGCTGGACCATCCTCAGTTCCCTACAGAAGACATTTCTCAGACAGCTGATTACAGGATCCACTAGAGACAGGGCAGTGATGGACATAGCTCAAGACAGCAATTACAGAAGTCATAGTGTGTAGCCACAATGGTACAAGTGATCATCATACAGTGTAGTTTAGCATACAGACTGGGCAAGAGAAAAATCACACTAGAACAAGAGTCCTGGACTTCAGGAGGGCAGATTTTAAGGAAATGGGACACTGCCTTAGTAAATACCTTAAAGGGAGGATGGCTGGGGGAGTGGAGGCACAATAGAAAAGGATAAAGGAGCAGAAAAACTAAGACAACAGCAACTTGTTTGATGGAAATAAGCAAGACTATGAAGAGAAAGAGGCCACTATGGTTCTCAAAGGAGGTCGCTACAGTGGTAATGGATAAAACTCAGCTTTTAAGAAGTAAAAGAAGACCAGATAAAGGGGGACTGGGAGGTATATCTAGATAAACAAATGGAGGAAGTAATGAAGGTGCATGCAGCTAAGGCACAAACAGAGGGGAAAATAGCCATGGAGGTCAAAAAAGGGATAAGACTTTGTTCAGGTACATGAGTGAAAAGAGGAAAGTAAGGAGTAGGATAGTAAGGAATAGGAGAATGGGGGGAGACTGAAGAGCAAGACTAAGAAAAAGTTAAAACTTTAAATGAGTACTTCTGCTCAGTCTTCATAGTGGAGGATGGAGGGAACAGACCAACTGTGTCAAAATGCACTTGGTGAAGTGGACACTATTCAACAACTCATTGGAGATGGGAATAGTTCCAGAGGACTGGAGGAGGGTCAGTGTAGTCCCCTTGCACAAGTGTAGCAGCAAGGAGGAGACTAGCAATTATAGGCCAGTCAGTCTCATATCAGTGGTGGAGGAAATTAAAGGAAACTCTGCAGTAGGAAAGACTGATGGAATACCTGGAGGCAATTAGGCTGCAAGATCACTGGCAGCATGGTTTCACAGGGGAGGTCATGTCAAACGAATCTCATAGATCTTTTTGACTGGGTGACTAAGGAAATGGATTGTGGGAAGGCAATTGATGTGGCCTATCTGGACTTCAGTAAGGCCTTTGACACTGATACACAGGAGAATAATTAAGAAACTTGGCAATCTGGGGTTCGAGGAGATGGTGGTAAACTGGATATCAAACTGGATGACGGATAGGAGGCAGATGGCTGTGGTAAACAGCAGTCAGTCATGTGGATGGGAGAGTAACCAGTGGAGTACCACAGGGATCAGTAGTGGGTCTTGTCCTCTTCAGTGTTTTCATGAGTGAGTGGAGGTGTGTTTCTTTGTGGATGACACAAAAAATCTGCAACAGGGTGGTCACCCAGGAAGGGGTGGAGAAAATACTAAGGGATCTGGGGAAACTTGAGGAGTGGTCTAGGGTGTGTCAACTGGGTTACAATGCCAAAAAGTGCAGTGTCATGCACTTGGGAAGGGGAAACCCTGGGGTTGTGTATAAGATTGGAGAGAGGGACTTACCATCACCAATTAAGAGAAGGACAATGGGGTACTCATATTTGATGATCTCAAAGTGGCCGGGCAGGGCAGTGCAACAAGCCAACAAGGAAGGTTAGTCAGATGCTGGGTTGCTTTGAGAGGGAGATCTGTAGCAGGAGAAGGGAGGTACTGTTGCCACTATCTCACTTGCTAGTGAGCAGCACTTAGAGTACTGTTTCCCATTCTGAAGGCTGCACCTCCACAAGAATATTGACAGGGTGGAAGTGGTCCAGGGGAGGGCTACCAACATGGTGCGAAGTTTGCATAAGAAATCATATGAGGAGAGACTGTGGGAGCTCAATATGTACTTCTTGGAGGAGAGGAGAGCAAGAGGGAAGGTGATTGAGACCTATAAGTACCTCATGGGGGTGAATAAGGTGCGACAGGGGAGTCTCTTTCACAGGAGGAGTAGCAGAACACAACGGCATGCAATGATACTTAAGGGAGGAAGTTTAAGAGGGATATGAGGAAACATAGAAACATAGAATTTGACGGCAGATAAGGACTGCTTGGCCCACCTAGTCTGCCTACTTTCCTACCTAATGGATAAGCTGCAGATTCTAGTTAACCAGCAGCCTACTTGTTCCTACCTCCCCAACCAGAATTGCCTTATGTCTGTCCCATGCATTCTTGAATTCCCCCACTGGTTTTGACTCTACAACCTCCTCAGGAAGGCTGTTCCATGCATCCACAACCCTCTCCATGAAAAAATACTTCCTCACATTACTTCTGAGCCATCCCTCCTTTATCTTCAAACTGTGCCCCCTTGTTCTTGCACATCTCTTTTTCTGAAAGATGCTACCCTCTTGGACTTTGTTGATTCCCTTGAGGTACTTGAAAGTTTCTATAATGTCCCCCCTTCTCCCTCCTTTCCTCGAGGGCATACATATTAAGCTCCTTCAGTCTCTCTTTGTATGTCTTCTGGTGCAGACTCCGTACCATTTTGGTTGCCCTTCTCTGGACAGCCTACACTCTGTCTATGTCTTTGTGGAGATGGAGTTTCCAGAACTGCATGCGGTACTCCAGATGGGGTCTCACCAACTGTCTGTGCAACAACTTCTTGTTTCTACTGGTGATGCCTCTTCTTATGCATCCCAGTATCCCCCCAGCCCTCCTTACTGCATTCTCACATTGCTTGCCCATCTTTAGGTCATCTGATATAACTACTCCAAGGTCCTTTTCTATTTTTGTTGTTGTCAGTATCTCACCCCCCCATTGTGTACTCTTCGCTTGGGTTTTTGTTTCCCAGGTGCATTACTCTGCACTTCTTTGCATTGAATCTAAGCTGCCATATATTTGACCATTCTTCCAACCTTGCCAAGTCCCTTCTCATCCTTTCCACACCCCCTTGTGTATCAACCCTGTTGCAGATCTTTGTGTTGTCTACAAAGAGACATATTTTTCCTTCCAGTCCATCTGCAATGTCACATATAAAGACATTAAAAAGGACTGGACCCAGTACTGAACCCTGCGGTACCCCACTAGTAACCTCTTTCTTCACTGTGGACTCCGTTTACTATTATCCTCTGCATCCTGTCGTCCAGCCAATGTTTTACCCAGGCTACCACCCTGGGACCCACTCCCGGGGCTGGCTAATTTGTTTATTAATCTTCTGTGTGGGACTGTGTCAAATGCCTTGCTAAAGTCTAGGTAGGCCATGTCCACAGCTCCTTCCTGGTCTACTACTTTGTTCACCCAGTCAAAGAAATCGATTAGATTCATCTGACATGATCAACCCGCCGTGAATCCTTGCTGCCTTGGGTTCTGTGCCCCACTGACCTCTAGGTACTTGACAATTCTTTCCTTCAGAAGTGATTCCATCATTTTCTCTACTACTGAGGTCAAAATTGACAGGTCTGTAGTTTCCTGCCTCTGTCTTGCTCCTACTTTTGTTTTTGAAATTGAATATACTTTATTCATTTTATACCACAGTAATACATCATAACAGGCATACAACTGTTCAGCAATAATTACATTAGTAACATGGCATGAGACATTAACAAGACATGTATTACATTTTAATTGCTGTAATATTACATATACAGGGAATAAACTTACCATAACCATGCCCTCCAACCATCGAACAACTACTCCCCCCATATCTCTCCCTACCCCCCTATCCACCCGCCATCCCTCCCAACCAGAGCCGTATTTACCCTCCCATAAGGTGAAATTCCTGGCTACTAGGTAACTCTACTATCCCATTTTTCTATAAATAAAAGACATGGAGGGGGTCATCTATAATAATATCTCTAATTTAGGACAACCAAGGGCTCCATGTGCTATGCCCATATAGTATGTTGTCTACGCAACTGCTTTTCCCCGCTTACCGGGTTTCCTGAGAAACAGGAGTCAGGGACCAAAACGTATAAAGCTTCTCCCATCTAGATTTGTACAGGGGGAGCTTACCACGAAGACTCGTAATTGCTTTTTCTATTCTTAAGATGTATAGAAGTCCCTTCATCCATTCAAGGTAGTAGATCACATGCTGGTCCTTCCAATAGCAAAGGACAAGCCTCTTGACCAACAGAGATATAATGTCCATATAGTACCTCCTCTCCTTGACAGGGACAGTGGTATAATCTCCTACTATACAAACTTGTGGTGAGAAATGCTCCTGTAGCCCCAGCAATGGGTCAGCCCTTTCCCGGATGGTTCTCCACAGGCAGACCACTCTGGGACAATCCCATAATATGTGAAGTAGCATCCCTGGTTCCTGTGCACACCTAAAGCATGCTTGATTCTGCATCTTGCTCATTCCATGCAGTTTAGCTGGGGTATAATAAATGTTATGCAATATATAGAACTGTGTCAATCGTAAATAATCATTAGCAGTGTATTAACAAACTCCTCCCCATATTTTATCCCATGGAAAATTATCCTGCGGAAAATTACATGCCCAATAGTTAGAGTAGCCCGATACATCAGGATTTAGTTTCCCATATAACAACGAAACCAACTGAGATACTGCGTGTGGTTGCTTCACACATGCAAGAAGCACCTGAAGGGGAGCCACTTGTTGCGTATTCCAGTCACCCAAGCCAAACCAGTTTAACAACATGTGCCTAATTTGAAATACAAAAAAGGAGTGTTTATTGGAAAGCTGAAAGAGAGCTAACAGCTCTGGTGTCCCTCCTAGTTTCCCATTTACTACCAAATCACAAACTCTGGCTTGAGGGTCCGCACACTCCTTGGGGGCAACAATTTTCCTGTCACCCAGTTTAAAACTGGGATTACCAAAAATGGGTTGCGATAGGTCCTGTTGGTTATTATATTTCATAAACTTGCAAAACTGTAGGTGGACCTTTAATGAAGTATATATAACCGAACCACGTAGATTGCTAGGCAACTTACCCGGGGCTATAAATAAAAGGCTTTCCGAAGATAGCTCGGCTAACAAGTATTGTTCCATTTGTAGCCATATGGGAAGCTTAACAAGATTTTCTATGTCAGAAGGGGTAACAACCCATTGCTTATATTTAGCCATATGGCTAGCTAAATAGTAATAGTAAAAATTAAGGAGTTTAAGGCTCCCTAGCTGTCTTGGGGCACTTAAGCGTTTATATGCCCTACGCAGGGGCTTGTGTTGCCATATGAATTGAGAAATTATACTGTGGATTCTACAGAAACAGATTAGGGGAAGATAAATGTTTAACATATTGAGTGGATAGAATACCCTCGGCAAAACATTCATTTTGATTACATGCACCCTTGCTTGGAGGGACAAGTGCATCGAAGCCCATCTATTTAGATCTAATTGAATCCCCTTTACTAAGTTATCTAAATTCAATTTTTTCATCAAGGATACTGATGTAGATAATATTATTCCTAAGTATTTAAGACGGGTAGTCCAAGTCATGGATAGCGGGGTAATTTCCTTTCTGGAAAGCAAAGGGTTCAGGGGCATCACTTCTGATTTGCTAATATTACGTTTATAATTAGAAACCCTGCTAAACTTTTGGATTATCTGTAGGGCTGCTTGAATGGACTCACAGGGATTGGTGACATGCAGAAGGATGTCATCCGCGTAGACTGATAACTTTAAGTGAAACATCCCTATTCTAATACCCTGTAGTATTGGGGAGGCATTTAGCTGTCATAACAATGATTCTAGATATAAATTAAATAATAGCGGAGAAAGTGGGCAGCCTTGCCTAGTACCTGATTTTAGAGAAAAGGCAGAGGAAAAAGCTCCATTGCAGTAAACTTTCGCTCTAGGTCCGGAATATAATGATTTAACCCAGGAAATAAAAGGGTCTGGAAAACCCATTACAGCTAGGGTATCAAATAGATAAGGCCAACTAACTTTGTCGAATGCCTTCTCTGCATCCAGGGAAACAAGGGCCATAGGTTTATCTGCCTCCCTGGATACGGAGAAGACATGCATCAATTTTCGGATATGGTCCAATGAGGCTCTACCCGGTACAAATCCAATCTGCTCAGGACTCAGAAGCCCCTCCCATACTTTAGACACCCTGGATGCTAGTATTTTGGCAAAAATTTTTGTGTCGTAATTAATCAATGAGATGGGACGAAAGTTCGTAACCCTGTTCTTCTCCTTACCTGGTTTTGGCAGCACCACTATGATTGCCTCCAAGGGAGTCAGCTCTGTAATCCCCTTCTCACATATAAAATTAAACAGACAAAGGAGAATAGGGCACAGATCCACCTCAAAAACTTTATAAAAATTGAATGGAAAACCATCTGGACCCAGAGCTTTATATTTGGCGAGAGACCTGATGGCATCCCTAATCTCTTGCTGTGAAATAGGGCGTGCCAAAAATTCTTGCTGAGCTATGTCCAATGAAGGCAACGATGAAGCTAACAAATAGTCCTGAATTACATTAGGTGGAGTAGGTTCAGGGGGACTATACAACTGCGTATAGTATTGTTCGAATTCCTTGGCAATTTGCCTAGGGGTGGTTAAGATAGCATTAGTAGATAGGGAAAACATAGCGGGAACAAGACGAGACTCCTCTTGTTTCCTGAGCCTCATTGTCAGGAGATGACTGGTTTTCTCCCCTTGTTCAATATACTTAGCATGGGTCTTAAAGAGGGCATATTCTGTTCTCTCCCTCAGAATTTCTGCATATTCATTATGCAGCACTACCAGACTCAACATCTCTTCATCTAGTGGGGGATTTGACAGTGAGGCTTCTAGAACCCTAATTTCCTCCAAAAAGGCTTTAGGTCATATATCTTGTTTTTGCTTTTTGGTGGCCGAAATTCTAATAAATTCCCCCCCACAGAACACATTTCAATGTGCACCATATTTTATCAAAATCAGGAATAGATCCTTCATTTTGACCCATAAATTACTTTATAAGATCTTTAATCCGAATTACTGTATCCTCCTGATTAAGAAGCTGGGAATTTAATTTCCATATAGTGTCCTTTTGAGTATTTGGGGCTAAGTTAGTTTCCAGCCAAATTGGGGAATGATCAGACAACACTCTGGGGGTGATCCCAGATCCCAGCAATCCTGCAATTACTTTCTGGTTAACCAGAAAGAAATCAATCCGGGAGAGGGATCTATGCACAGGTGAATAGAAGGTATACACCCTAGTGCCGGGATTCAGTATGCACCAGGGATCGATTAACCCATAGACATCTATGAGACCTCGTAAGGATCTTTGGGTCGGGGAAAGATTAGGGCCTACTAAGGAGGATCTATCTAGGGAGGAGTCTGTAACTAAATTCCAGTCCCCTGCTAGAATAATGGCTAACCCACTAAAGGGAGCAAGTGTTAAAGATAGGCTGACAAAAAATTCAGAGGAGTCTTTATTCGGACCATATATCGTGCCTATGAGTAATTCGGTACTATCTAGTATCCCCCTTAAGAAAATAAAACTGCCTTGTGGGTCAATCACCTTTTGTAGTTCTAAGAACTGAGTAACCCTAGCTATCAATATCGCTACTCCACATCATGTTGTGGAGGTCCCGGCCATATACACCGTCCCAATAAGACCTCTTCTCAATAAGTTGTTATCTGTTTCCAGCATGTGCGTTTCCTGCAGAAAAGTGACATGGCATTTCAATACCGCTAAATGCTTGAGTATTTGAAGCCACTTGAACCGAGACCTAGCTCCTTTAACATTCCACGATATAATTTTCATATCAGAAGTGTAATGTTTGGGATATCTACTTGGGCATCAGGTGTATGTTACTTGCACCTTTAAGAGTTGTGTTAGAAGTGGCTCTGAACCCCTCACCACCCCCATCCTCCACTCCAAACCCACATAAACATTTTCAACTATACCTCCCTCCCTTCCACCTACCACCCCCATTTACTGACAGCCCTAAACATTAATGTACCAGTCTTATCCCCCAGTCCGAATGTCTGTACTCCAACCTCTTTAACTGGCATGATGACGACCATGCTGCCTGACAAGCTCTCCCACTACAGTTGCCGGCCCCCCCACTCAAACCCTATACATTGTAACCTCCACTATAAATCACTACAATTCCTAGTTATGGCACCAGTAAAAGTAAATATGCTTTACTTAGCATTCTGTATTCCTGCCATCAAAAACTTATGTGAGGAGCCTCCGTACTAACCTATCTAATTCAGAAGAAAGCAATCCAAATAAAAAGGTCCCGTAACCCAGTTAGGGGTTTAAATTATTACCATTCCTAAACATAGTTAACTTAACTAATCCCATAGTGCCATCCTAACATTTGATTATATAGGTAACAATAGGAGTAATATAACAACACCATTTATATTAAATTATTTAAACAAATTAACACCATAAGTTAAGCATGAAGAAATCCCCAACCCCTTTATAATTCGATGTAGCCAGATGCCTTCTATCTTGCCCTGGGATTCACAAACCCATCCCGGCTTAATATTTGGCACTTAGGCAAGATCACATATTGCAATATATCTCTTTTTCTTGCACAAACAAGGAAGTAAAACTGTCCAGTTCAAATCTCCAACTGGGCATTTCTAATACCCACAGATAACCACTAGATGTCACCACAGTCTCATTTAAATAGATCAGGGAACATATGCTTGCAGGATTCAGCTGCAGTTTCCACCTTTTCAAACAAATGCCAACAGCCCTTGTGGAGTATTTGTAAGGTTGCTGGGTACCTGACTGTGAATTTTATTCCAGTAGAGATAAGTTTAGTGATCACAGGATGGAGAGCGGATCTCTTTTGGTGCACTGTGTATGGTAGGTCCTGCGCCACTCTTATCTTCTTCTCCTCCCATTTAATTTCTTGGAGATCCTTAAGTTTAGCAATGATATATTGCTTGTATAAGAAGTTGAGTAGTTTAAACAAAAAGGGCCTAGGAGGAGAGCCTGCAGGTGGCATAGGCCGTAAAGAACGATGTGCCCGCTCAATTATGTATGCGGGCCCATTAGGAGAGGGCCCCACCAATTTTTCACACAGCTTCTGGGTGAACACTATGGGTAGGGAACCCTCCTCCCCCTCAGGTAGTCCCAGCACACCGATATTGTTTCGCCTCGATCGCTCCTTGAGGTCTTCTAGCTTTTCTTCGTCTTTCTTGAGCCTTTGCTTCATATGTACCATCTCTGGCTCCAGACGCTGCCTCCAGTCATCCAGCAACGATATGCGGGCCTCATTATCTGAGGTCCGAGTAGTAAGCTGGTTGATTGATGTCCTCATACTTTGCAGTTCTGAGGCTAACACCAGCAAGGTGTCTTTCATAGGTGTTAGCTCCTCGAGGAATCATTTTTCGGTGTAAGCGCTTCTTGTTGTTGAGTATGAGAACTCGGGTCGTCTGCCTGCGCTTTGGCCCACTTGGACATCTTCTCCTTGCTCGGTGTGGATGGCGGAGTATGCTTCAGCGTGGCTTTCTTCATTTCCACATTTATTCTGCTTTAGGTTTCGTCTCTCCCCCGAGTAAGCAGCACGGATTTAATTCCGACCCTCTACCCGGTCTCCCTTCATCGGTAAAATGATGAAATTGAGCAAAATACGCGATTTGAGTGGGGTTGGCATGGGAGCTATCTGCAAGAGCACCCTATCAGGCAGCCATCACACCAGAAGTCCCTTGCTCCCACTTTTATGAAGGTGAATCACATCTGCACTCCTCCAGTCCTCTGCCACACCCTGCTCCCATGATTTGTTAAAAAGGGTAGTCAATGGTGTTACTAGTTCTCCCCTTAGTTCTTTTAGAATTCTGGGGTGAATCCCATCAGGCCCCATTACTTTGTCCACCTTCAGTTTTAGGAGTTCTTTCAGAGCCCTTTCTTCTGAGAAAGTACTGATATCAACCCCCTTATCCAGAGTGCTTCTTTTGACAGGATTAGGTACTTCCCCCTCCTCTTCCTTTGTGAATATTGAGCAGAAGTATTCATTTGGTATCCCTGCTTTTTCACTATCCCTCTCTGCCCACCCACCCTCCTCTTTATTCAGCCTCAGTATCCCTCCTTTTGTCTTTCCCCATTGTTGCTCCACCCCTCCTTCTTGCCTGTTTGCTAGTGCTTTTCTGAGGCACTCTTCCATTTTGACAAAATCAGCCCTCCTGAAGTCCAGTACCTTCACTTTTGTATGGCTTGACTCTACAGCTGAGTTTATCATGCACCACAATGTTTGGTGGTCACTTGTTCCCAGATGGCTACCCACTTCTAGATCTGAGATCCTCTCTCTATTCCCATTTGAGAGTACCAGGTCTAAGATTGCTCCCTCCCTAGTGGGTTCCAACACTAGCTGTCTGAGGCATGCCCCCAGTAGGGCATCGAGAATGGCCCTGCTCTTAGATATGGCTGCAGCAAAGGTGCTTCATTTAATATCTGGCATATTCAGGTCCCCCATCAGTAATATCTCCCCTTTCTCTGCCATCCTAAGGATACCTTCTATCATTTTCTTGTCCATTTCTTCCTCCCTGAGATGGGAGTCTGTATACAACCCCTGTGTGGCTTGTGGGGCCATTTCCAGTCTCCAGGGTGACCCACAGTGCCTCCTCTCCTCCCTGTTTACCCTTTAGTTCCATTGTGAACATACGAATATGCCAGCAGAAACTGACCACCCGGTCTATTTAAGTCTGCTCGAGTGTGCAGCCAATACCCCTAGATTGCAGCTGCCCCACCCCCTCTCCCCTTTGTCATCCCACTGCCACCCCCACCCTCAATCTCCCCATTCCCTGTCCCATGCCCTTTTGAAGCTGTTCACAGATTTACATGATACCACCCATTCTGGTAGGGCATTCCATTTATTACCACCATCTCCATGAAATAGTGCCTCCTCATTTCCTTCCTAAATCTTATATATATAGATATATATATATATAGATATATAGACAGTGTCGGCAGATAAGGGCCTATGGCCCACCCAGTCTGCCCATTTAAGTTTGTAAGTTCAGTTTATGTTTTCCAGGAAGTCTGTTGCCCCTTACCCCTGACCTCCAGAATTCCTTTATGTCTATCCCATGCATTCTTAAATCCGTGATTGTTTCAGCCCCACCACTTCCTCTGGCAGGGTGTTCCACTTGTCCACCACCCGTTCTGTGAAGAAATTCTTCCTCACGTTTCCTCTGAATCGTCCTCCCTCCAACTTCATCCCATGCCCTCTAGTCCTGGAACATCTTTTTCGCTTAAAAATAGTGCATTCCTGCACCCTGTTCCTCCCTGTAAGATACTTGCATGTCTCCCCCCTGTATTCTTAGCCCATGCCCCCTGGTGAACCTCCCCCTCCTTAACTTAAAGATCCCATCTGCCCCATCCTTATTGATTCCCCTCTGATACTTGAATGTCTTTATCATGTCCCCCCATCCCTTCTATCCTCCAGGGTGTACATATTCAGGTCTCCCAGTCTGCTATCATAGTCTCTCCCCTCCATTCCACATATCATCTTTGTTGCCCTCCTCTGCACCCCCTCCAGTAGCCTGATATCACGCTTTAGGTATGGCCTCCAAAACTGCACACAATTCTCTAGGTGCGGCCTTACCAGCAACCTGTAGAGGGGCAAGATCACCTCTCTTCACCTGCACGAAAACCCCCTTGCAATTCACCCCAGCATTTTGTTCGCTTTTGCAGCCACTCTCCTGCACTGGGCAGTGTTGTTCATGGTCCCTGTTATCATGGGTCCTTCTCCTCCTCAGTAATCCCCAGCTTAACTCCCCCCAGCCAGTATTCTCTCCTTGGGTTTTTCACTCCAAAGTACATAACCTTACACTTCTTTGCATTGAACCCCAGCTTCCATCCCTTCTCTCCATCCACCACTGCTTCGATTTTGGTGTCGTCGGCAAACAGACTTACCTTGCTCACCACCCCATGTGCAATGTCTGATATGAAGAGCCCAAACAATACTGGCCCCAACACAGAGCCCTGTGGCACCCCACTCATCACCATCTTTGGAGTTGTGAGCTCCCCTCTTACCACCACCCGTTGTAGCCTGCCACTCAGACAGCTTTTAATCCAGTTCATCATTTTTGCCCCTACCCTTTCCCCAGTTAGCTACTCCCCAAGCCACCCATGAGGCACCAAATCGAAGGCCTTGCTGAAGTCCAAGTAAAGAACATCCACCGCATGACCTTTATCCAGCTCACCTGTCACCCAGTCATAATATTGTATGAGGTTGGTTTGACAAAACTCCCCTGAAACAAACCCATGCTGCCTCACATCCTGGAGGCCATTGTCCTCCCGGTACGACACCAGTCGTTCCTTTAGTATTGTTTCCACGAGTTTGCACACTATGGAGGTGAGACTTACTGGACGATAATTACCTGGTTCATCCCTTGGCCCGCTCTTGTGTAATGGTACTACATGTGCCATCCTCCAGTCCAGTGGCACACATCCCGACTCCAGTGAGGTGCTGTACAGATCCACCAGTGGCTCCGCCAACACTTCTGCCATCTCCCTTAGCACCCTGGGGTGGATACAATCTGGCCCTGGTGCCTTGTCTACTTTCAGTGCCTTCAGTCCTCTAGGACTCTACTTGCCTCAATTATCCCATCTGTCATCTCCTCTCCTCTGTCCCCACCCTCCCAGCCCATGCTGGTAGAGGTCCCCCCCTTTCTTCCTTGAATACTGATCAAAAGTATTCATTCAGTGCTTCTGCCTGCTCCTACCCCTTTTCCGTTCACTTCTCACCCCTTTTTATCCTCCCTATTGTCTCCTTGCACTTCCTTTTCTCCCTGATGTATCTGAAAAAGTCTTTCTCCCCACCCCCCATTAATTCCTTATGCTAATCTCAGCTCCCTCTGGGCCTTGGCTTCTCTCACTTTTCTGGTCACCTCCCAGGACCATCTTGCATATTCAACCCTGTCCACTTTCTTCCCCATCCTTCTAAACCTCTGGTGCACCACTCGTTTTGCCGCCACCACCTCCACAGCCTCACTGTTCAATCAGCATGGTTTTCTAGCTCTTCTCCTCTTACTCTGTGCCTTGGTGCACACTTCTGTTGCCTCTGTAACCCCCTGTTTAATAATATCCCATTTCTGCTCCACATCCATTTCCTGCCTTGTGCCTTCCAGTTTCCCTTTCAGTACTTCCTACATCCTCCCAAAGTCCACCTCCCTGAAGTTTACCACCTGAGTAACTGATTTATCTGGCTCCCCACACATCGTGATATTAAACCACACCGTTTAGTTATCGCTGTCAGCTAGTGGGTCCTCTACCTTTATTTCCCTCACTGCCTCCCCATTCAACAATACCAGATCTAAAGTGTTCTTTAGCCTAGTAGGTATAGTAACCAACTGTGTCAGGAGACCCTCCTGGATTGCATCCAGGAGCACTTGCTCCCTAGCACTGGAGGTGACCAGAATGCTCCAGTCAACCCCTGGCAAGTTGAAATCCCCCACGATGATCACCTTCCCTTTTCTATATACCTTTTTGATTTGTCCCGCTAACTCCCTGTCAAGCTCCTCAGACTGGGATGGTGGCCTGTATACCACCCCAAACCTCAATTTCCTACCCCTTGAGTCTAGGAGCTGCAGCCAGACTGCCTCTGTTCTCCTTTTTTCTCCCTCATCCCTAGTGCATTTGATCCCATCCCTCACATAGACTGCCACCCCAACCCACCCCTTACGGTCCTTCTTGTATAATTTGTATCCTGGGATTGTCAGATCCCAGTCCTGGTGCTCAGTTGCCCAAGTTTCTCTGACAGTTGCAATATCCACCCTCCAGACTGCTAAGGGTGCCTGTAGCTCAGCTGATTTGTTTCCTAGGCTTCTTGCATTCAATGAGACCACTCTCCATAATGCTCCCTTCCCTTCACTAGCCTCCATCTCCTCTCTTCTACTCCCTCCTTTTTTGGCCACCCTGAGTCCTTCCCTGCTAGCTTGGGGGGTAGGCTGTGACTCCACTCTATTGGATTCCTGCCTACCTGCTGTCCACTTGCCACCCCTTATCTAGTTTAAATCCACCCTTGTCACAATATACCTTCCCAGTCCTTGCTTTAATACCTCTTTCCCCTCCCCACTCAGGTGCAGCCTATCCCTTGCAAACAGATTGTTATTATGTACTGCCGCAGCTGCCCACAACCCCATACCCCTTAGTTTGACACCATTCTACCAACCATGTGTTCAACTCTCTAATCCTCTCCTTTCTCACTGTGCTTGCACAGGGTACTGGGAGCACTTCGGAGAAGGCCATAGACTCCCCAGTCTCCTCGCACAACCTTCCCACTTCATCAGTCCTTTCCCTTGTTACCTCCACCATTTCCCCCACTAGGTCATTTGTCCCCACATGTACCACAATGTGTGGTTTCCTCCTACCTCTCTTTATGCACCTTAGTATTGCCTGTCCTGCCATGTCTGCCTTTAATCCTGGTATGGACTCCACCCATATCTGACTGTGCCTCTCCCTCTTGCTGCCCCATCTGACCCCCACAAGTATGGAGTCCCCCAATACCATTACAGCCCCCTCCTCTTTCCTTGTGCCCATCGCCAACCTCCCACACAGGTTCTCATTTTTGGAGCCTCTCAAGACTGTGTTTTTACCATGTGCCCCAGTGTCTTCCCCGGTCTCTCCCAATTAAGACCTCTCCCTCTCCTCCTGTTTGACTGCCAACCTCCATCTCCATCCTCACCTCTCTGAGTACTATCTCTCCCCCTACTACACCATGCTCAATCTCTCCACTAGTAATGCCCCTCATTCCCTCTTCTTTGTGAGTGCTATCCTTTATGCAATCACCTCCTGCATCATCTTTACCATGTGTTGCTAGTAAAGTAATATGTTCCCTATCCCCTTTGCCTTACTATGTGCTTTCTCCTCCCTCCTGCCTACTGCTGCTCCTCTTTTTCTAGGTCCTACTAGAGTCCATCCTTCATCAGCTGGCTTCCTGTCTAGTTTGCCCCCTCTCCCATCCCTTGACCCACTGTTCCTTCTCTGTGGTGCCCCCACAATACTCTCAGATATCAGTCCGCCTACCGATGCAATCCTCCCATCATTCCTCAACCTCCCCAGCTCCCTGCCAAGCTACTGCACCTCTTCCTCAAGCCTTCTTAGCCCGTGGCATATTGGGCACCCTCCACAGTATATTCATCCGCATTGCTGCCCCATAACCATTGCACCCAACAATCCTACCCATGGTCCACACTACCTATACAGCCTCTCCACACTAACTATCCCTACAGCAAGTAGAATTAACTAATCCTAGCCCAGCCTCTAACAAAATTTTACCTGATTTATTCCAGTTGAATGCCCTTCACAATATCTACCTATCACACTAATCAGCAATTCATTGTGAATGCTGTACCCCTATTTGAGACCTACCTATGATTTTTCCCTACCATGTGGCTGCTTTATTGGATAGAACTACATGAGCTGCACCTGAAGCCCCTTCCTCCAATTGCAGGGCACATGTTTCCTATAAATGAGCTGTGCTCTGGGAGGGAGGTGGGGAGGTGGGATTAGGGACCACACCCGACTCTCACAAGAGTGTATCAGCCCTGTGTCTGCCCCTCACTGCACCACCAAGCACTGAAACCTCCTCTGGAGGAAGGTCCCCCCACACAAACACTGTATTAAACAAGTCAGCACTACTTGCTAAAGTCCACAGTCTGAAAAAGAATTTAAAGCTTATCCAGCAACTAAATCCTTTCCCAAACTGCTCAGCAAAAGAAGGTTCAGACAACCTCTGTCAGACCCCAATTGTTTCTGCAGTACTGCTACATGAGAAGCCCTGGTATTTAAGCCTCAATGAGCTGTAAATTGATCCTGGCTGAGAAGGACAGAGACTTCCAGAAAGCTGCTCACAATGCCTATAAAAAAGATAAATGAATATCTAGCTTCCACTGTGGATCCCCCATACCACACAACACTATTAAACAAGTCAGCACTACTTGCTAAAGTCCACAGACTGAAAAAGAATTTAAAGTTTATCCAGCAACTAAATTCTTTCCCCAGCTGCTCAGCAAAAGAAGATTCAGACAATCTCTGCCATATCCCAACTGTTTCTGAAGCTGTTTCAGCTTTGATTCCTTCCCTTACATAGAGAGCTATTTCTCCTCCTCCTCTTCTCCTCCCTTCCCTGTTCCTCCTGTAGATTGTGTACCCTGGTATGTTGACATCCCAGTCATGGTTCTCTGTGTACCATGTGTATGTGATTCACAGAAAGGGTTGTGGTCATCTGGAACAACCTACCCAAAGATCTGGTGAGGGGAATATAGAAAGCTTCAAGCATACATGGGATAGATACATGGGCATAATAGGTAAAGGAAAATGAGGTGGGAGGGAGAACTGTGACCAAATAGGGTCAAAGATGTAGAAATAGACAGGGAAAATAGGCAGACTAGATGGATCTTCTGGTCATTTTCTGCCAACAAATTCTATGGTTCTATGTTTCTATGTATCTTACCATAACTTCCAGGTATCAGGCAAAGGTCTCAAATTAAAGGCTTAGGTTACCTTACTGAAATACCATAATCTTACCTTTATTTTTTGAAAAATGATTAGTTTAGACATTTTCATTATGAAACGAAGTGCAGATACAGTTTATCAACTTGATTATGTTGTTCAGGATTGAAATTGCCAGCACTGCACTCAAAATTGAATTGATCTAAAATATGAAACTTGCTTAGCATGTGTATTCTTTGGAAAGTCATATATTTTTTATCAGATATAATGCAGTTCTTAAAAAAAAAAAGGATTCATAAGGAACAAATATAAGAAAAGCAAAAAATCATAACTGACCAGTGTGTGTATGCCAATCAGCCATCTGGAATTCCAGTTCTGAAAGTATTAGGTGATGCATATAAGCATTACTGACAGAAAGGATCACATTAGCAAGTTTTAAAAAGGTCAGTCTAAGAAACATGAGATATGTCTTACATCACTCCAGACCAAGTAATTCCCGTTACAGTCAATTGAAGATGGATTCTGCATCACCCTATCAGAACGTAATACAAAAAACATGAAATATCATTCTGAGGTAGACATAGAACAAAGTTGTCTCACCAAAGGGATGGCTTACTATAAGAATTCATTAACTGTGCTGTAGCTGTCATGTGGCTAAGAAGAGGCTTCAGGTTCCAGTGCTGTCAATCCAGCTCCTTTCATGAGCACTAAATTTATGCACGGAAAAAACAGGAGTCATTAACTTCAGTCTAAATAGGTTTTGCTAGGATGATAGTGCAGAGGATCATTCTAAACTTGTAATACAGTCTTATCTATGACACACACTGTATAACAGGGCTAAACTTATTAATAACTTTATATATGGTAGGTAATCAAATTTTCTGAATGGTTTGAAGCAAGACATCGAAGGGCACTTGGGGAGAAAGAATGTGTTCAGAGCTCTGAAGAGACCTCCCCCCCCCCACTGAGAAGGACATGTTGGCTGATTGGAGCCTGACTCTTCAGCTCCTGTTGAGAAGGTTATCCACCAATTGGGTGGACAAAGGAGGCATTGGGGGTGTGGAGCTAGTAGAGCCGCTGGATTTAAAAGGGCAGATCTCCGCTTTCCACTCTCATCAGCAGCATAAAACTGGAGGGCATTATAATAATAATAATAATAACTTTCTTTTTAGAGCGCCTTTCAAAATATCAAGGCACTTTACATATCACATCACAACATACAATGCTAATTTCAAACATATAAATAAAATAATTCCATTAAAACATCACATATTAAAACAAACCATAAAATCATCCATATAATCAATAAAATATTTACAATCATCTTCCATTAACCATCCTGATAAGCCAAGTGCCACAAATAAGTTTTTAAATCTTTCTTAAATACCTCCACGGAGCCATTCAGGGGGAAGGAGTACATTCAGGGCTGTGAAGAGACCTTTCTCTCCCCTCCTCCAAGGAAAACCCATCAGCTGATTGGAGCCTGAATCTTTGGCTCCATTGAGAAGGTTTTCCACCAGTTGGGTGGACAAAGGAGGCATCGGAGGGTAGAGATAGGAGACCCAGCCTCTCACCATATAGGTACATCCTGCCAAGTCCCTCCCACTTGAAGCCCTCACACAAAGAAACTGCATAAAGGACAGTGACTAGAATCTGCCAGGAGTCAGTCAAGAAGACAGTCAACAGCCAGGAACCCTGCCCATCTCAAACCAGGTAATACTGTATTGTTTGGGGAGAGGGGTGTAGGGAGAAAACAGCTAACCTATCCTAACAGTAATCTACTGGGTGGGAACTGCAGACACAGTTAACACTGTTAGTTGTGCAAGAAAGAGAAAAAAAGTTGTTTGTTGTATCTGCATCTGTAACATAGCCAGAGTATTTTTAATTATAGGGTTGTTACTGCGCATAGTAACTCATACAGCTTTGCCTTTACTGGGTTCTATGTGAGTAGGCCGGGAAAGCAGGGAAAGTAGGGATAGAGAATGTGGAGAGTGGTGCAGTGCAGTAGCTGTGGGATCACAGTATTCAGGAAGACCTTCTGGAGACTGCGGTTTTACTCCATCTGCTTGCACCTCTCTGGGATGGCAGAGAGGGTCACTAGACTTTAGGTCCAATTTGCTAGGAGTCTGTCTGACACTATTACCTCAAAGTATGCCAGATAGGAGGAGCAGCTGGACTGTGGTGGGTTTGAGAAGGGTGCGGGTGTGTGTGTGTGTGTAAGGATGGAGGAGTGGGTCAGGAGTTGTGGGCACATTCCTGAACCAGTAACACTACAAAATTCCTATGCCACTCTGGCAGGGCAGGACTGCCAGGAGGAAATACTCATGGTAGTGGCCAAGGAGGATGTGAGGGCCCTCCATAGTGGAGACCCCAAGGAGGATGGGAGAGAACCACAGAGGAGGAGGAGGAGGAAGCAACTTTTGGCGGGGGACTTGACTGTACGGGGGATACAGCTGGGAATAGGAAAGGTGGTGTACATTGCTTGTGAATAGTAAAAACTAAATAAAGTATATTTAATGTCAGGAAAGGTGGTGTAGAGGGAGGTCAGGTGCCTGCATGGTGCCATGGCCCGGAACGATGTGAAGCATATCTTTGGGATTGCTAAGGCAGCAGGAAGGAAAGAATGGAAGCTGGATGTCATTGTCCACCTGGGGGCAAATGACCTGGCTTGGGATAGTGCAGGGGGAGTTCAGGGAACCGGGAAGTGGTCTTAGGCAAGTAACATGCTCAGTAGCTTTTGCAGAGGTGCTGCCTGTCTATGGCACCAAGGCCTTCAACTCTTGGTTGAAGAAATGATGCTGAGTGGAGGGGTATGGCTGTACTGGGGACTGAAACATATAAACATAGAAATTGTCAGCAGATAAGGACCGCAAGGCCCATCCAGTCTGCCCATTAACCTTACACTTGCTTGCATCCTCTGAGCCTATCTGGTCAGTGACTTTTCACCACTCCATCTCAACTCTAAGGTTCCCCTATGCCTATCCCAGGCATGTTTAAATCCCTCCACTGTGCTAGCTCCCACCACCTCCTGTGGCAGACTATTCCATGTGTCCGCCACTCTCTGTGAATAACTTCCTCACATCTCCCCTTAATCTTCCACCTACCAATTTCATATCATACCCCCTTGTTCTTGTACTCCCCATATATTGGAAAATGTCTCCCCCCTGCACCTTGTTTATGCCCTTACAGTACTTGAATGTTTCTATCATGTCCCCCTCTCCCTCCTCTCCTGCAGTGAGTACATACTGAGGTCCTTTAATCTCACCTCATATGTTTTCTGGTGCAAGCTCTGTACCATCTTAGTTGCTCTTATCTGGACTGACTCCACCCTGTCAATGTCCTTCCAAAGGTACAGCCTCCAGAAATGCATACAGTACTCTAGGTGCAGCTTCGCTAGTGTCTTATACAATGGCATCACCACCTCCCATTTTCTGTTAGTGATACCTTGGCCTATGCATCCCAGCATGCCACTGGCCCTCCCTGCAGCCTTTGTACTCTGTTTGGACACCTTTAGGTCATCAGAGATGATGACCCCTAGGTCCCTTTCTTCCTTGGTGATTGCCAGCAACTCTCTCCTCATCCTGTACCTCTTCCCAGGATGTTTTCGTCCCAGGTGCATAATCTTGCATTTCTTAGAATTAAACTTTAGTTGCCACTCTTCAGACCATTTTTCAAGCTTTCCCAGGTCCTTCCTAATTCTTTCCACCCCTTCTGGAGTACCCACCCTGTTGCAGATCTTGGTGTCATCTGAAAACATGCAGACCTCTTCCTTCAGCCCTGCTGCAGTGTCACTAATTAAGACATTAAACAGGACTGGCCCAAGGACTGATCCCTGTGGTACCTCGCTGGTCACCCCCCTCTCCCCAGATTGTATCCCATTTACCACCATCCTCTGTCTCCTGTCTGTTAGCCAGTTCCTAACCCAGTTTACCACCTTGTACCCCATACCCAGACTACCCTTCTTGTTAACCAGCCTTCTGTGTGGGACAGTCTCGAAGGCCTTGCTGAAACTGAGGTAAGTGATGTCCAATGTCCCCCCAACCCTAATTTACTTCCTCCGTCACCCAGTTAAAAAAGTCTGTCAGAGTTGTCTGACATGACTGAGGGCCCACCTGGGAGGATAAGAGCCTCTACAGAGGTGACGACCTGCATTGATCCAGGATGGGAACCATTGTTCTCAGTAGACAGTTTAAATTTTACTTCGATGAACACTTATACTAGCTGAGGAGGTGGTGCAATAAATAGGGGAGGCAGAAACTGCCCCATTCCACAGGTTGAACTAGAGAGTAGGGAGATCCTGAGGGGAGAGATCCCCCCAGGGTGCAAATAAATCAAAGAAGCAGGGTGTTAGCAAAGGGGGGGAGATGCATTCAAAAGAGAAGGGGGATGGAGGGGAGCAAAAAGATAAAGGGGCAACAACAAACAAACAGCTAACAAAATCTAGAAGGTAATGTGTGCTAATGCTAGAATTCTGAGAAATAAGATCCCAGACCTAGAGTCCATCATGGCAGAGGCTGACCTGGGTATTGTGACCATTACTGAGTCTTGGTGCACCGACAACCATGATTGTCACATGGCCATACCAGGCTACACGCTATTCATAAAGGACAGGGTGGGAAGGAAAGGTGGGGTGTGGTGCTTTGTGTGAAGGAAAGCATAAAAGTGATGGAGATACAGGGAATTCATGGAGGGGGGTAGAGGTGTTGTGGGTCACCCTCAAGTCAGGAAATGGAGCCACTATTTGGACAGGCATGATCTACAGGCCTCCAGTGCAGGGGGGGGGAGTTAGATAAGGAAATTTTAGAAGCAATTGGCAAAATGGCTGAAAAGGGGAGGTGTTTCTGATGGGGGACTGCAATCTGCCAGATGCAGATTGGAGCCCCCAGTGGCATTTTCAGATAGAAGCAGGGGCATCCTGGACTCCCTGCAGAGGGTGTTCCTCTGGCAACTAGTCAGTGAATTCACTTATGGTGGGGCAATAGTGGACCTGGTGCTCATTAACAGGGACAGTGTTGCACACATCAAGGTGGGAAGCCATCTGGAGACCAATGATCATTGTACAGTCTGATTCAACATAAAAACAGCTGTGGAATCCACTCACACAGTGGTGAGAGTCCTGGATTTCAGAAGGGCAGATTTTGTAAAGATGGGTGAATAACCTGACAGGGGAAGATGACTTGGGAGGGTGTGGAGGAACAGTGGGACAAACTGAAAGAGGGCATAGTGAAGGCAACAAACCTCTGAGTCAAGCAAGTGAGCAAAATCAAAGGGAAGAAATGAGCACTATGGTTCTCAAAAAATATGGCAGAAAAGGTAAAGGCTAAAAGGGTTGCATTCAGAAGATATAAGAAAACTCAGAGGAAGGAAGGTAGGGAGGTCTATCAGAGGAAACAGAGGGAAGCAGGGAGAACAGTAAGGTGTACAAAGGTGGAAACTAAAGAAAGAATAGCACAGGCAGTATCAAAAGGGGACAAGACATTTTTTAGGTATGTAAGTGATAAAAGGAAGACAAAGAGAGAGATTTTAAGGTTGGTGGGCAGGGGACTGCACAGAAGGGGACCAAGAAAAGGCAGACACCTTGAACAATACTTCTGCTCAGTGTTCACAGTGGAAGGGAGATACCGAGTAAAAGCATCATGAGCTTTGAGGAAAGTGAAGCGGATGCTTGTCCTTTTTCTGAGGAGAGAGTCTGGATAGCGCTGCTGACCTCAAGGTGGACAAAGCTAAAGGGACAGATGGGGTGCATCCAAGGGTACTGAGAGAGCTCAGAGAGGTACTAGCTGCACCTCTGAGAGACCTGTTTAACAGATCACTGGAGACCAGAGTGGTCCTGGAAGACTGGAGAAGGGCAAATGTAGTCCTACTTCACAAAAGTGGTAGCAGGGAAGAGGCAGGCAGTTATAGACTTGTCAGCTTGACATCAGTAGTGGATAAGTTAATGGAAACACTGTTAAAAGAAAAGACTGTGGAATAGCTTGAATACAACAGGTTGCAGGATCGGACACAGCATGAATTCATGGGGGGTAATGCCAAACAGATCTGATAGATTTCTTCAACTGGTTGACTAAGGAACTGAATCAGGAAGAAGTGGAAGTGGTCTACCTGGATTTCAGCAAGACTTTCAACACCATTCCATATAAGAGACTTGTAAACAAGCTGGGTAGTTTGGTGTGGGCAACTAGGTGGTAACCTGGGTAAGATACTGATTAGGGGATATGAGGCAGAGGGTAGTGGTAAATGGAGTTCACTCCGTGGAAGGGAGGGTGACCAGCAGGGTACCTCAGGCTTCAATACTAGGACCAGTCCTTTTTATGTTTTTATAACTATATTCACTAAAAATACCACCAACAGTTTAAGCAAGATCTGTTGGCTTTCATTTGTATCCCCCTCCCCCTTGGTTGTGCCTAAAAATAGGCAAGAATTTGTCTAGTGCTCTTACCCGATCAACAAAAACAAAATAAATAAATAATAAGTAAAAGATGGATCTGTGAGATAAGGTCTGCTCTGTGCAGATGACACCAAGATCTACAACATGGTGGACACTCTGGGGGAACCAAGCAGGCAAGAGACACTGGGATAATTATATGAGATGATCTAAAGGTGGCTAGGCAGTGTGACAAGGCAGTTGGGAGGGCTAGTGGGATGCTGGAGTGCACATGAATGGATATCACCAGCAGAAAGCGGGAGGTGATGTTAGCCCCTACATAGTTTGCTTGTAAGACCCACCTTGAGTACCATGTCCAGTTCTGGAGACCACATCTAAGAATGGACATAGACAATGTGGAGGAGGTCCAGAGGAGGTAGATCAAAATGGTGCAGAGTCTGCATCAACAGTCCTATGAGGAAAGGATAGAGGAGCTCAATATGTACACCTGGAAGAGAGGAGGGAGAGTGGAGATATAACAGAGACCTGTAAATACCTCATGGGGTAATAAGGTACAGAAGGGGCCCTGGCCTAGAACAAGGTGACATGCTATGAAGCTGGGGGGGGGGGTAGATTTAAGAGAAATGTGAGGAAGTATTTTACAGAAAGAGTGGTGGTTTCCTGAAATAGCCTTCCAGTGGAGGTGGTGGGGATGGCAACAGTAGTCGGGTTCAAAAATGTCTGGGACAGGCACAAGGGTATCATAGGGGTAGGGGGGTTCAGTTTCATAGATAAGTAAGGTCTGCAGTAAAAATTAAGGTAGAAAAAATGGGTAGAATGGGTCGGCCAAGTGGACCTTATCTGCCATCAGAGTCTATGTTTCTAAGATCATTCTTTATTAGTAAGAGGATTCAGGCACAAAAATTGCTACTGTCCCATTACAAGGGAACTGATGGATTATATAGGCATTGTATTTTTTTTATTTTTAACTGCAAACTGATTTAATTGTTTTGGTTAACATGTCAGAACCCTGGGGGTAGAAATGAATGTATTTTTATGAGGTCTTTGTGGGTATCAAGATTAACTCTGGGGAATTATTGGGAACAAATGACCAGAAGAGATGTATGCTTACTTAGAGAGTTGCTACTGCAGACTTTGTTAACCAGGAGAGGATGGTTTTGGAAAGCACCATCCTTGGGAATGAAAGCTGATATGGGAAGATCTATCCCCTACAGTCACAGTGTAGCAGATAATGCTGAGACTCAAGCCCTTTTGGTAAGTATGGAAGAGGATTAGTGTGAATTTGCAGCTGTCTGTGATATTCCTGTTTTCAGAATTTATATCCATATCAACTAATGAAATGATCCATATTTAACTGTACCTTAAAGAGATAGCGTACTGCCCGGAAATAATAGTAGTTTTCAGATGTAGTCAACTATCACTTCTTATATCTGAAGAATTTTTGTCTTTTCTGTTTGCTAGTTAGAAGATTTTACACCTGGCAGCACTGGGGTGATGTATAGAGCAACATTCTCTCTGGAGGCTAAAAAAGTCAGTTCTGTTCCTCCCACTACATAATCAACATTGGGACCTCACTGATTGTGACATCACCAGTAACCAAGGAGAATATTTCTCTTACACATGAAGCAGCAGGGATTAGCACTCCTTAGTTACTGATTCACAATTTTCTGCATTTTGATTGGTGACTTGTGAAAGTCACTGCTCAGACTGCAAGGGTACTGGTGCTTCAGTGTTTGGTCACATTTCTGATGATGTAGTAGGAGGAACAGAACTGACTTTTTTTGGCCTCCAAACAGAGTGCTGCTCTATACATCAGCCCAGTACTGCCAGCTGGGCAGATCTTCTAATTAGCAAACAGAAAGTACTCCAGATATAAGAAGTGATAGCTGACTGCATCTGAAAATTACTATTAATTCGAGGCAGTACACTGTGGCCCGGATATTCAAAGGGGTTGCACACGGCACAACAGAGTTGCACTTGCTCAACCCCGCACTGCACTCTGGTGGAATTTTGAAAAGGCTGCCAGGTGCAGTGCAAATCCCGATGCACCAGGCCACAATGTAAATGTATGTGGCGCAGATGCAGGGGGGCCATACATATGTGGCACATCCCGATTTTCAGCCTGGAATGTTCGGCACAACTGCTGGCACAACCCTGCATTGCGCCACATAGGGGGGCTCAAAGTTGAGCTCGTTAATGGGAGGAACAGCTCCTGGCCACCCACAGGTGGACTGCTGTATTGCAGGGTGCAACACAGCAGCCAGCAGCCGTGGGTAGCCACCTGCCCACCCAGAACACCATCCATAAACACCCATAACTCCCTGGTATTCTAGTGGTACCCCCCTGCCTCCTGTTTCCCAGATTGTGATAAATCGCTGTAAAATAATTCCCTGGTAGTCTAGTGGTACCCTCCTCCCTCCCATTGCTTCATTCACCGTTCCGTCCCGTGAATAAAAGCTGGTGATCCAGTGGTACCCCCCCCTCCTGTTGCCGCAATCACCGGTCATTCCCTTGAATAAAACCCCTGGTGATCCAGTGACTTCATTCACATATTTGGGACTGTCTAGTACAGTATGCCCTGCAAGCCCATACTGTACCTGCCATTTGGTGGGTGGCCTGTTGGTATGTGGGCGGGTTGCAGCCACCCACCAATGACGGGGTGGGAGTAGGGTGGGCAAGGGGTCCAGTGTGGGTGGGTGGGGGTGCCACTAGATCACCAGGGATTTTATTCATGGGAATGACCGGTGATCACGGCAATGGGAGGGAGGTGGATACCACTAGACTGCCAGGAAATTATGATACAGTGATTTACCATGATCGTGGCTATGGGTTGGGGGATGCCCTGGGATCCCCACTGTGCACACATCATTCTGTGCATGGCGCAAGGCACAAGGCATGCAAATGGTGCCATAATGGCATACAACTGGCCCCATTTGTGCCATGCATATATTATGGCCTCATTTGCATGCCCTCTGCTGAATATCATGGCTGATGTGCCCAGCGCAACTGCATTTGTGCTGGCGCATCCCCGTGCTCCTGATCTATGGCTTGCGCCAGTGCAGTGCCACTGTGCTGTGTGCTGTCCATGCCATATTCAATGGTGTTGCACCATAGCACATCACCGTTGAATATCACCTGGTCCTGGCCCTGGCGCATCCCAGTTGCGCTCCCATGCCTGCGCAACTGCCAGGCGCAGTTTGAAAATCCGGGCCTAGCTCTTTAAGAAAAGTTGATATGAAAAACTGTGTTTTACATAGTTTCCTTTTTACTGACAACATTATGTACAGTTTCCTTTTTCTCATGGAACCAGAAATTTGGAGTTTTGACTATGTCACTGCATGGGTTCAGAACTCTGAGTACTGATATGATAAGTCTTGTGGCTCATGTTCGGAGTTTGCAATCTCTGCAATGACAGTCAAAACTCGAAATTCCTGTTTCCATGAAGAGAACTGCACAGAAGATTAATTCCTGCTCATTTCCCCTTTAAGAATCCAAACTTGGTATCAGAGTCACAATCCTCAACAATGTTGTAAAAGGAGCTGCTGAAATAATGACAGGTTGTTTATTGTTTATGCTTAGTCTGCATGTTGAAACATTGCTTCTGAGTAACTTTCTCTTTTCAGCAACTACTCAAGTTCACTCCTCTGCTCTGTTTCCAGCCCAAACAATGGAGCCACAGTTGTTCTTAGGCAATGTGGTGAAATGGCCACTTCCCTTTGTCTTTTTTTATTCAGAGTAATAAATTATGTTTTATCTATGCTGGTGTTCCCTGGCATTTGTGAATGTTTTAAGAAAGTGCTGCTCACAAAGTACAAACATAGGCTAGTGAAGCAGGCACTGTAGAAGACTGCCTTATTTCTGTTGTCCTTGATTTTCAGTCTTATCTTCATGCACGGTTCATACCATGTTCAGTTGTTTTTCCTTTCTTTCAGTGTCTCAATGTGATGTGGATTTCATTGGTGTAAGAGGCATACTTTTCAGGAAACTGTGGGTTCCTTTGCTGCAAAGAGGACTGAGTCCCTATAGTTTAAGCTACATAGCTGCAACCTGTAGACTGTCTGTATACTGCAAAAGATATTGGTGGACTTCTGTGTTAGGACTTCAGTGATCTAGGGATGTCTGCATTTTACAATCAGACAATTATCTTACGTAAATCAATTTTCTGAGAAGCCTGTACATACTGTGCTGAAGGAGTAGTTTTTTGAGTTGTTTATTTCAATCTGAGTTCTGTTAGATGACATACAAAGGCAGCCCTAGGTAAGCAGCACTATAGTGCTGCTAAACTAACCATCCAAAAGATTGACTCTCTTCAGTTCTTTCAACACATAACTGAGCCAACTTGATTCAATCCCCAGTCCTCTGACTACTCCCTCCTGGACTGGGTCCTCTTCTCCCATCCTTATCGTATAGCAGCTGCTAGTATGCTATCTGATGCCTTCAGTGACTAAAGCATGACCTACTGCACCAGGAAAATTCAGCTCTCCTCTGCACTCCCAAATTTGTGTGGTCAAGGCCACTTCACTTAATCTTGACTCACTTCTCCTTGACGTCTCTGCTACTGACTGGACACCCATCCTTACTACCTCTGATACTGATAAGGGCCTCTCCCTGTTCCACTCAAAATTCACACAAGTGTGGCACACACATGCCCCTTTAAGAAGTCCTGTGTGAGAGGATCCCACCACTCTTGGATTAAGACTGACCCCAATGATCTTTGTAGGGTGTGGGAAGCTGCCTGGTCTTACTTCAAATTGTTGTGCTCCCCTACAAACCTCCTCATGTACAGGAGGCTTCTAAATTCCTGTGCCAATGCCACAAGGACTGCCAAAGCAAGCTGTTTTGCCTCTAACCTCCCAAAAAAACCTCAAGTCCCCCATCAAATTCTAGAAGGTGACACAGTCCCTATTTGACCCCCCTCACAGTTATCCTCCATGGTCCTGCTCCAGAATAGTACCCATATCTCTACTCCCTCTCAAGGTGCTTCTCTCTTTAATACATTTTTCACTATCTGTGCCATCCCTCCTCCTATGCAACTGCTTTCTCCTTCTCCCCTACCCCAACCCTTCTCACAACTCATGCCTAATCTCTGCTTTCACTACTCTCCCATCTCTGTACTGGAGATGTTTTGTGCCCCCCCCAACTTCTATAAAAAGGTTGTCCCTGGATGGCTTGGACCCTAAACTACTCCATCTCTGCCTCTGCCATTACTCTACCCCTCATCCATCTACTTAACCTCTCTTTTTCCTTCCACTCTGTCCCACAGTCCCAAGATTGCCAAGGTTCTTTTCTTGCACAAAGGTGGTTTCCCTCCTGTTCTCAATTTTCCTTAGTGATCTCCCCTCTTTCTGTGTCAGTTCCATATTCATAAGTATGGGAGTGATGTTGTGCTTTTCTCCTCAGGTGCCTAGGTTCCAGCTCTGGAAGCATTGCTACAGTGTGACTTTCATAATATTCAGTTTTGGTTGCAGTCCCACCAACTTCAAGTCAGTAGCTAGAAGACAGTGTCCATGACCTTTAGCACAACCCATAGGTTTGCCAAGCTCCCTTCCCCTATCTTTTCCATATCAGATGGCACTCCGCTTGAGATCATTCCCAACTTCAAGTATCTAGGGATGTGGCAGCATAGCAGACTCAACTTCTTTACCCATATTGATACCATTCATAGAAAGCTCCATCCCAAGCTATGTGCCCTCTACTGCAGCAAGGATTGCCTTCCACTCCCAGTCTGCTGTGAAACTATCACAAAGATGGAGCTTCTGGTGTTTGACTATGCTGATGTGGTCTATAGCACCACCCCTCCTCCTCTCTTGCCAGACTGGATTGTATCTGCATTGTCTTCTGCCACTTTGCTACAAATGCTCCCTCTCATACCTATCACTCACTTTGTATCAGCCTCTCAATTTCACCTCTTGCCTCCTGCTGGCTCACTCACTGTGCCACCTTCTCTAAATACTGGCTCTCATTTCTTCCTCTTTAGCTCTCCTCAATTCCCCCTGCCTTCTATGCACTTTACTATAAGGACTGCCGTATTTTCTCCATTCCTTTCTCTGAGTCAGCTGCTGGGCATCCTGCTTTGTCCTATTGCCTTCCTTTCATTTGGAACAATCTTTCCCCCTCACTTCATCTGTCTTTCTGCTATCACACATTCATTCAGCAACTCAAACTCCTCTCCTATTCTATCCCTCCTGTATCTGCCTGGGACCTTGCTAATTCATGCCCCTAATTGCTCTTTTGCATACTGCCTACAAATGTAACCTTCCAACAGAGAATTCCTGCTCACAGCTATTCGAGCGACTCACTGCAAGGGTTGCTAGCCCCAACAATAACTATGCAAGATTCAGAAAAGCAGTGCTCCACCAGCTAAACAGAAGCACACTGAAACTGTTAAGTTGTGTACTGGAATTCAGTACTAAGTTTTTATTCCATATAAGTCGGACCAGCAATCCAGTGTTCACCCACAACCGAAGCCCCTAGCACCTCGGCAAACAACCTTCCAAGGGGGGCATGTTCATTAAAGACAGAGCATCATTAATTTTAAACACAACCCAAGTTGTAGCATCACCTCAAACACCATTAGTGATTAGACAATACATTATTTAAATCTTAAACAAGAACATTATAAAAAAAGGTAACATCTTTACACATTTACATGTAATATACTGTACACTGTGGTACCTACACATTCAGGAACAGCAAGCCAAAAGCTACATTTAATTACTATTTATATTTGAAAATGTATTAAACCTGGACTATTGCATTACTAAACTATATAAGAACCATAAGGGACCTTTCTTATAAAACAGATCAACCTAAAGGTTCTAACTTTTAATCTGTCCAGAAATACGAAATCAAATTCAGTATGGAACTCACTAATCACTACTTTTTACAGATAGAGGTAAAGCAGAGTTCAGAGGTATCTTTCACATATGGCCCTTTGTTCCGGAAAGTCAAGGTACAGACAGGCATAGTATCTTAAAAGGAAGAGCAAAAATATGTTAAAGTTAACATCAGTATTATCTAAATTCTTAGAACTATAAACATATCTATACAATTTATATATAGTCTTATACACAGGTGGTCAAATGCAGTAAGGGGAAGGGGAGGGGGAAGGGGAAAAAGAAGAGAGGAAAGGGGAGGTTCAGGAAGGGAAGAGGGATATAGGGATTGGGAAGGAGGAAAGGGTTTTTTGACGGGGAAGAAGGGAGAGGAAAAAAAACCTTTTATTTATTTATAGTCAAGATCATGATAATGTACATTTCAGATTTCACCTCCCATCTCTTAAGAAGGGTTTTAAATCCCATCTTTCATTGAGCCCCTTTGGTCATACAGTATTGACTTTAAAGATCCAGAAACTCTCTCTTTTAAGTAATAGAGTGGATCTATTACCCCCTCTCAATGGTTTTTGCACCCATTCCAAAGCCATGAACTTAAAGTTACTTAAATCAGAATCATGGCATTCTAGAAAGTGTCTCCCTACTGGCGTGTCAACTCTTTGATTAATAATACATCATACATGTTGTTGTATTCTCTCCCTTTTAGCAATCTTACAGTTTTGCCAATATAAAACAAATTACAATTACACTACAAAATATAAACTATAAAAGTAGTATTGCATGTGATTAGGTCTCGAATATGTATTTTCTCTCCATCTGGCAAAGTAAACTCATTCCCTGTCTGCATGTACGGGCAAACATTACAACTCTTAAATTTGAACACTCCTTTTGGCTTGGGTGGTAACCAGTTATCCTGAACTGAATTTTTGTTATAAAATTGGCTATGTACAAATTTATCATGGAGGCTTGCTGTCTTTCTAAATTCTATGTGTATCTTGTACCAATTCCTTCAATGTACTATCAGCTTTCAAAATATTCTGATTCCTCCAAACCACATTTCCTGTCAGTCCTGATATTTATTTATTTATCATCTCCTGGTGTGACCTGGGGGGAAGGGGTACAATAGGAGTGAAACATTAAACATTTAAGTTACAAGATCAACATTAACATACAGTCGTAAAGCAGGTGTTACAAGTACAATAGTGTTACAACAGTGTTGCACACAATAGGTAGAAAGTGTGGACAATAATAAGTGCCAGATTAATAAATAAACAAGTGCTTACATGAAAAGAAAGGGGGAAAGGAGAGGGAGGGGTGAGGTGGGGGGGGGAAGAGTTGTGTTCAAGTTACATTCAAGTTACAAGAGCAACTTTAACATACAGTTGCAAGGCAGATGTTACAGTGTAGAAGGAGTGGACAATAATAAATGCTGGCTTAATAAGTAAACAAGTGTTTACATGAAAGAAAAGGGGGAAAGGAGAGGGAGGGGTGAGGTGAAGGGATGGTGAGGGAAAGGGAGTAGATGAGGGATACAAGCCCTGGGGGTAGGAGAGGGACCAATGGAGAGCATTTGGGGTCCCTTACATTCTGTGAGAGATCAAGGGAGGCCAGTAAGGGGGAGCAAGGGGAGGAGAGCTAGAAATTTTGGGGGTGGGGTGCACAGGGTAAAATGAAGGTGACAGTAGAGGGGTAGGGTTCATCCAGGGCTTAGAGGAGGGAATTAGGGAGGGACATGGCAGGAGCAGCTAGGTACAAGGTAATTATTGAGAGCAGAGCTGATGGAGTAGGCAAAGGATGTGTGCTGGATTTGAGAGGGGAGTGAATTCCAAATTTCTGGGAGGTGGTGAGAGTAAGAAGACTGGCCGATTAGGGTGGATCTGTGGGAGATTACCAGGGTACAGGAGCCAGTTGATCTAAGGGAATGGCAGGATGGGAGGGCTGTTATAAAGGAGGAGGTGAGGTAGGAAGGGAGCTCACCCAACCAGTGCTTGGAGGTGAATTTAGCACAGTGGCAGAGTTGCCTATTTATAAAAGAGGGGAAGGATAGGGCACAATAAAGATCACAGTGGTGGGTGTGAGGGGGGCATCCAGGGCAAAGCAGCAGAAGGAATTGAAGAGTGTGTCCAGTCTGGCCAGGGAGGACATAGGGGTAGCACCATAGACTACATCACAGTAGTCAAAAAAGGGCAATATCATCTTCTGAACAAGCCCACACTTAGCTATAAGAGGGATGCAACTGCAGTTCCTGAACAGGGCACTAAGCTTGGGGTGCAGTTTTTCTGGATGGTGTCAATATGTCCAGAGAAGTTCAGGTGTTGGTCCTACCAAACATCTAAGTACCTGAAGGAGGAGGATGTTGCCTCAAATAAAGTTATATCAAGGGTGTGGAAAGTGGGTAGGGAGGGAAGCCTAGAGAGTCTCTGCCTTGTGCCAAAGGTCATGGGGACAGTCTTCTTGGTGTTGAGGAAACATTGATGGTTAGCAAACCAGAGCTGAACCTTGTCAAAGTCTTGCTGTAAACTGGTTATAACTTAAGCAGGACAGGAGCCAGAGATGCATACAGGACTGCATCATTGGCATACATATGTATAGCAGAGGAGGGGAGCAAACAGAGGGAAGGTCATTAAGAAGCTGGAGAATAGGAGGGGCCATAATACAGAGCCCTGGAGGATGCCAATGCTAATCTGAAGGGGAGGTGAAGTGTCTTCTAAGATCTTAACTGATTAGATTCTGCCAATAAGGTAGGCCTTGAACCAGTTTGTGGCAGTGGGAAATAAGCCACCTTCTGGGAGTGAGTCTAGGAGAAGGGAGTGAGAGACAGTGTCGAAGACCTTGGCCAGGTTGACAAAAATGGCAGAGGTAATTTGGCCATTGTCCATCCCGGTTAGGATGGAGTCTGTGAGCTGTAGGACAGAGATGGTGGTGGTTGAGTGTTTTTTCTGAAACCAGACTGGAAAGGGGTGAAAAAGGAGGTATCAGATAAAAAAGAGGTGAGTTGGGAGAGGACAATGTGTTCTTGAAGCTTGGCAAGAGTGGGGAGGTATATCTAGCACTTTTTCAAGTCAGATCAGAAGGGAGCAGGGTGTTGAAGGTGAACCACCCTGGGCAGTCCTAGTGTTTTCTAGGCTGAATTCCTTAAACTGATATTATTTGCTGTTATTTACTTCCATTAATTGCTTCTCTTTATTTTGCCATTAAAGTCCATTTTATTTATTTATTTATTTATTTTGTTCTGCTTAATAAATATTGACATTATATTAAGTGCCATCACTGCCTTGGTGTCCATCTGTTCTCCCGCAGCATGTCACACATGGTGGCAGTGGTGGGACCAGGTTGGAGTAGTTGTTTCAACTAGTAGGTAGTGGTGGGTGAAGTGGGCTCAATCTGCTCCACGAAGTGATTCATGGAGTAAAGGTGAATTTGCAGAGTGCTCTGCAACACGAAGTGGAGTCATTCGCGTTATGATGGGTAACGTGAAGTCCATTGAAAAGAATGACACACAGAGTGAACGTTCCAAGATCTAAATTTGTTTAGAATATTGTTGTTGATCCCCCAAAAAGCCCCACAAAGAGACATGCAAGCAAAGCTGGTTCTCATCATGGCACTGCAGCCAGTGGTAAGATAGTCTGTGGGTGTGGTAGTATGCAGATGCAGAAGTGCATTGCTGATGTGAGGAGAGGTATTTCTCCTGCAATGTTTTTTTACCACCCAATCAGTAGCTTCACTCATACTTGGAGGAGACAATGTTGTCCCAGCTGGTGGTGTTAGTGCAGTTGCTGATGGTGGTAGTATGAGTATTGCTGCCTCACGTTCGACTTCTGACCAGTGCACCGTGTCCAAAGATATAGTGTAGTGTGAAGCAGTGCAAGTGAGTGGCAGTGTAAATGATGTCATACTTCCCAGTAACATCCCAGTAACTGAACCCGAGGATTCTGATAATCATGCCAACGATAGCATACAATGTTACATTTCTTACACCGTGGTTCATGTCACGCATTTTCCATGCAGTGATTCACAGTGTGGTGAAAAAATATCAGGTGATGGTGGTGGTGATGATGATGATGATGAATGTGATGATGATGATGTTGCTGTGGTTGCAACATGCAGTCCACATGCCAGCATCCAAGCAGGAGATGTGGATGTGGGTGATGTTGATGAATATGATGATGATGTAATTGACCCCACTTAGGAACTGGAGAAAAAGAAATTCAAGGTAGCAGTGTCTGGATCTGGTTGCATTAATCCCCCCTGTAAAAACTTGTTATTTACCAGTTTCAGTTGATGGTGATGATGATGATGATGACCCAGCAATTATGATAGATAGTCATGGTGGTCAGTTGCAGTCCAGGTGTGCACTGCCCAAAAAATCACATAGCACACCCCCCACTTCAGTGCTTATAAGAACAGAGTTCAATAAGCAGTATCATGGACATGTTAAAAGTAGAGCAGCACCACAATCCCTTGTTTGGAATTTTTTTGTTCAAGATGCAAATGATGAGTCAGTTGCAATCTGCCAGGTTTCCACGTGCATGTGAGTTGAGGTAAAAAGGGAAGCCATCTGGGCACAGGAGGACATCTTAAGAATAGGCACATGGCACTGTGGACCCAGCTTAAGATGGCAGCTAATACCACAGTGGGGCGTTCACCCTTGCCATCAACCATTATGAGCATGTTATCCCCTTCCATGAGTGTTAAGTACAGTAGGAAATTAAATGTGTGCAGTAGTGAGGAAATAAGAGCAGAGGATTACTACAGGCATGATGAGGTGGAGGAGCATAATGATTTTGAAATGTTGTCCAGTGTTGGTGAGAGTAGCAGTTTTGGAGGTGGTGATGGTGAATGCAGTATGTCTAGTGCAAGTGGTACATCAACCCCGGTTGGCAAATCTGGCAAAATAACTGCATTTCTGGGTTTGTCATCATCACCTGTGCAAACGTCTTCATCAAACACCCACACTCCACCCCCTGCCATTCGCAGAGCAGAACCATTTGTCATCACACCCCATGTAAAACATTTGTCAGCCCACGTTACAGAGTGTTTTTACACATAAGCTGAAGTACCCACCCAATCATACAGTGTCATGTTAATGTAATGCTGCTGTAGCTGAAATGCTGACAATTGATCTTTTGCCCTTCCTCTTTGTGGAGAATTCTGGGTTCCAGTGGTTTGCTGCACATGCCTGTCCAAAATGGAAAGTCCCATCCAGGACATACTTTTCGACCCGTGCTGTCCCAGAGTTGTTCCGTACTGTGTCCGACTCAATAAGACATGTCCTTCAACATTCCTCCTCTCCATTCATTCATTTAAGTATGGATATGTGTACAAGTGGCAAAACAGCAGGGAGTACATATTTGTGTATAACTGCACACTGGGCACAGGTTCTGGGGGTTGTTTGTGATGTTGGTAGTGTGAATAATCAGTGCAGTAAGGTGGAGTGTCGTGGTAGCAATCTTACAGGAATTCGGCTGCATGCAACGATTGCTATGCACAATGTGACTTGTTCACACACTGGTGAAAACATGTTGGATGTGGTACTGACTGAAACTGACAAGTGACTGAACCCCCTGTCCCTGAGAGCTGGGTTCATAGCAAGTGACAATGGGTCAAATGTGGTAAAATGCATCACTAATGGTGGCTTTTTTCGTGTTCCATGCATGGCCCATTGTTTAAATCTTGTGGTGCAGGAGTTTCTGCAGCACCCTGATGTAAAGGAAATGCTGACAATTGCACGCCGTATCTGCTGTCACTTTTTACGCTCTGCAAAGGCCCGTGACCAACTTTGGCAGTTGCAGATGTGAAACAGCTTCCCTCAGCTTCGCTTGAAGCTGGAAGTCATCACCCAGTGGAACTCCACTTATACATGGCAGAGAGGTTGCATGAACAATACAAAGCCATCTCAGAATATCTTGTGATGCACACTAGATGTGACAGTTCCGGGGCCTCCATGTCTATGATGACTGAACAGTGGCGTCTCATGGACTCTGTAATAACAATTTTGCGTCCTTTTGAAAATGCCACACAGGCAGTGAATGGTGAGTCTGCCTCCATTAGCCAATCAGTTCTACTGCTGCGGGTGCTGAGACAGACATTGGTGAATGTACAGCATGGCCTTTATGTTGCCGGAGACAGTGCTAGCAGTATGTTGCTGAAACACATGCTGACAGTATTCAACCAGAATCGTCATATTTTGAACATTTAGCGTAGTGACAACTTTGCCATAGCAACAATGCTGGACCCACAATACAAACTTGGAATTGCCTCAGTACTGGAAGGAGGTCCTGAACAGGTAAAAAATGTCAGTGGGCAACTGGTGCGCTTGGTTCATGGGGCACAGAAGTCACATGCCAAGGTCAGCAAACCTCTGCAGCATAATACGGCTGAAGATGTACCTGGAGGACCATCAATCATATCCTGTAAGGGGAAGGGGACTGCAGTTCCAGGTGGTCTGTCATCCAAAGTGGTTGCAGCCAACCGCTTTGGGAGACTTTGTCCCAAGTGGGTATTTGTGAAATAAATGATTCTGGAGAACAGGATGATGCATCAACCACTGGACTTAGTGTGGCACAGAGAATGGTTGAGTCATATTTCTGAAAACAGGCATCTGTCAATAATTGATTATCCTCTTTTGTACTGGAGTGGAAAGGTCAGTGAAAGTTGCACACAGGTTGTGTTACTTGACAAGATGTGGTTTTGAAATGCAACTTGACATGAGCTTGAGAACCAGGGACAATCAAATTGTAAGAAGTCATTCATTTCTTTTTTAGGAAACTTCCAGATGCTGTGTTGTGTCATAGTTGCCTTATCCAAAGAAGTTCTTCAACATCAGGCCCCCCCAGAGCACACATGCAACACAGAAGTTGTTTCAATCGACAACCATGACCATCATTACCAACAAGACTCGAGAAGGATGCAGATGAAATCTATGAAGAAGTAACCAAATAAGAAACCATTAATGAAACAAACCTGCAAATATGCTTCTGCCACAAAAAAAAATACTTACCTTCATTGGCTTGAGAGTTATCCATTTCAAATTTCTACGCAAAAAGTTCTCATCAAGCACTGGAATGTGCACACCAACAGTATCTGTGATCTGTGATACAAAACAATACAATGAGTACATGTCTATATATGTTAACCCCCACCTACAAAATACAAATATATATATATATAAATCAACTCACCAAGGCTACTATTAGTGTACAGACAAAGGGCACCCTTCCATCCAGTTAAGATGATCACATTGCATTTGCAGGAATCGCAGCACACATTGGACCAGCAACAGTTCGCTCATGGTCATCATTTCTGAGGGGACTTTGCATGTGATGTAATGCTCCCATTTCACTTCGTTACCACTTGCCAATTTTCTGCACACAAGACAGATGCATTTTGAGCATGCAGAAAAAATCTGGGGACTCTGTGTGAATACTGAGCACATGACTGAGTGCACCATTAATTCTGGGGGACTTTGCATGTGGTGTAACGCTCCCTTTTCACTTCGTTACCACTTGTCCATTTTATGCACACAAGACAGATACATTTTGGGCATGCAGAAAAAATCTGGGGACTCTGTGTGAGTACTGCACGCATGACTGAGTGCGCCATTAATTATGTGGTGTAACACTCCCATTTCACTTTGTTACAACTTGTCAATTTTATGCACACAAGACAAATGCATTTTGTGTGTTGTGATTGTGAGCACATGATGTCATACTTAAATTATAAATTAAAGCAACATTGCAAGTATGTGGTGACAATTTTGACCTGTACTTTTTTATGCTGTTTTACATTGCCAGCCACTAGTTACCTCCGAGTCATGACTTGAATGATACCCTTCTTTTCACAATTTCTGTCTGTTTTACTTTTTCTCATGTCTGAAAAAAAAAAGGAGTACACCTTTCAATATTGTTCTGACCAGGTTTTTAGCACTATTTGCAGCTGTTTTTCAATAAATATTGTTCTGTGAGGTCATATAACACTGCCTGCTGCATAACTGTTAATTTTACAACAGAAGTGATATATAACAACTGATGGAGAAAAGCAGCGGAAAATACTGACAAAGACCTGGTCCACACCGTATTAAAAAGAGTGCTCCTTTTATTATTTCAGACATGAAAAAAGTAGCAAAGCAGTCTCAAATACTGGAAATTTTAGCATCATACAAGTCAGGATGTAAGTAAAGTGGCAATGTAAAATAGCCTTAAAAAGTATAGGTCAAAATTTTCAACAGATTGTTGCACTGCTTCTTTATGGAGATTCGCCAAGTTACGTAGTTATTATGGTGTTGCACCTAATATGTGGTGTTTCCTTCGGGAATTTTTTGCTCACATGCCTACACAGTGCAATACATTTCTGTCAAAACACCTGTAATTTCATTAAGTGTAACAGTCATGGAGGAATTCCCATCTGAAGGGCCACCAGCCTCTGCCTCTTCAGCAATGTTAGATGTGATGCTGAGAAGGGTGCGCTCAATTATAGTGATTGTCTGGCAGTTTCAAATGTTTCTTATAATGAATGGTCAGTTTTGTAGAAACGTGTGGGCATGTTTCCAGTAACAAGAGTCTTGTTAGTGGAAACGCACTACACGTTCACCACAAACTGACCATTTTATCATAAAGAAACATTCAGAAAGATGCCGGATATCTACTATAATGGAGCACGTGACCTGCTTTCCAAGCATCACGTCCTAACATTGCTGAGAGTGGGGGGGGGGCAGAATTTGGGTGGCTTTTCAGAACAGAAATTCCTCCATGATGTGATACACTTTTATGAAATTATGGGAATTTTTGACAGAAATGTATTGCACTATGTAAGGACACGTGGAGCAAGAAAGATTCCCCTGGAAGTGAGGCGCCCATATATCGGATGCAATGCTGTAAGTTGGTGAATCTCTTTAATGTCTATTTCACAAACAAAATATTTATGGAGCCTCAGTAATGTTTACTTTGAGTTGGGACTCATGAATTGAATTTGAAGTGTTTCGCAAAAAGCATGACTGAGCAGTGCAAGTATGCCATGCTAACCTGCATGTGTGCCGTCAGTGTACTTTCCTGTGTGTGCATACATTGTCCAGATTCATGAAAACATATATATGGTGTGACTTGTTGCAGTATCTCAAGAATAAAGATAACAAAGAATACATGATGTATATTTTATTGGTACCATCAGCACCAGCGGAGTAAGTGATATGATATTTTTTCAGAGGTATTGGGTCACTGTGCACCTCAGTCACTCACAGTGCACACATGACTTTGCAGAGATCATAGCACAAAAACACATGGGGGGGAGGTGTCCCTAAAAAAAATCTCTTAATGGGGGATTCCATGATGTTCCAGCAGCAGGTGGAGCATTGACAGTATCTGCAGCTGCTGCTGCTGGATCTGATCCACCTGCTACTGCAGAGCACCCACCCTCTCATTGCTTTCCACAAGGACCACCCACACCAGTGCAATGTCTGCCTGCATTGCAGGCAGTGTGGCGGGGTCCACTGCAGCAGGAAAGCTGGGTAGTGGTGGTGATGGTGGTGAGGGTGGTGCTGGTGGCTGTGGTGGTGGTGGTGGGGAAGCTGCTGCTGTTGCCCTCCTCCTTTTGCAGTGGCAAGGCACAACACCCTGAGCATCCTTTGTCACTGCCACAGAAGGGCCAGCAGGTGGACACCTGGCCCCTTCAGTGGGAGCCTGCCACTCTACCTTGAGGTGGTTTGCCATGTGTGTGCACTGGCCACTGGTCCCCAAATGTGTCTCCCGGGGGCCACAACACACCTGCACACCACACAAATGGCAAACCACAATGGTGCTGCCCCCTCACACAGTTAAAAAACTGCCACACCAGGAGCTGCGGGGGGAGGGACCAGATATACTGCCAGAAGTACCTTCATTCACCTGAGGCTCTACCTGTGGCTGTGGAGGTGGTGGAGGGGGTGCTGCTGGAGCCCCTGCAGCTGCTACTGGTGGTGGTGGTAGTGGCAGACTCAGTGGATGTGCCTCCACCAGTGGCACTGGTGCTGCTGCTTCCAGAAGGGGAGACACAACACCAAACAGTTGGGAGCAGTCCAATGACACCTGACCACCCCCATGTGTGTGCACTCCTCCCCTGTGCCCATGCTCACGGGCCACAGACTCTCCTCCCGGGTCCATCATGCACAAGTTCCTTAGACTGTGACCGACGTCTCACAATACTCCTTCACACGCACTCACAGTCTCACACACTTGCACACACACAGTCACACAGTTTCACACACACACACACACACATGCACGCACACTCAAAATAAAACTTATGAAAAAAATCAGCAGCAAAAAAGAACTGAAAAAACACACTACAAAAAAACTAAAGATTTCGCTTTTAAAAAAGCAGTTTTTTTTCGGTCAAATCGCAAGATACCAACTACCAAGTAGCAAACTCTCCTCTCTCTACACCCAAAAGGCTTCCTCCTTCTACCACTGCAAAGGAGAAAGTGAAACTAACTGCTTTTCTGACTCGCTTCCTTCCTGCCTGGCTAAAGAATGTGACTTACAGTACTGTAAGCCATGTGATGTGTGGGGGGCTGCCTATATTGTTGTCACTTCACCTTACTTCATGTTAAGGTGGAATGACAACACGAAGTCAGAATGGGAAAGCGAAGTGAGCACTTTGAAGTGCTCGTGCTCACTTTGCGTAGTTGTATGATGATACGAAGTGATCACTTCACATCCACTTCGCCGGCGGATTTTAAATTTGATGCATCTTTACCAGTGGGTCTGAATTAAGGCCCAGGTGGACAGCCTATGCAGCAGGACAAGGCGGCCCCCTTCCGAGTTCCAGGTGTGGCAACTAGGTCCATGACAGAGAAGTTCCAGATACCTTTGGTTCCTGGACTTGATGTTGCTGTGAAGCGGAAAGTGGTGAAGAGAGAAGTAAGTGAGATAAAAATGGAAGGTGATAAGGTGGAAGGAGCAGCCCATGTAAGTGGTGGAGTGCCAGAGGAGGAATCTCCACCAGAGGAATCCCATGAACTCTTGTGATAGTTATGTCTTCATCAGGTTGAAATGGAAAGGCAATGTGAGAGAGACAGAAAGGAGAGTGAGGCCTGGTGGACTGATACTGTCCATGCCATACAGGTACTGGGCACCAGTAGACCTCTGCCCTCCCCTGTGGGGGGCCATAAAGATATAAAAATGGTGAAATTGTCAGACTATGATGACATAGAAGCATATATTATGACATCAGAAAGGGTAGCTACAGCTTGTGCATGGCTGAGGGACCAATGGGTGATACAGTTGGCCCCCTATTTAATGAAGAAATCCGAGTTGGCCTATAGCCATGTGGACAGTGTTCATGCCGGCAACTATGACCAGGTGAAGCAGGCAATCTTAAAAAGGTATGGTATAAACACTGAGATGTACTGGCAGAGATTCAGGACCTACAGGTTTCACTCTGCTGATGAGTCCCAAGAGGCATATACCCAACTGAAAGACCTTTTGTTTAAATGCTTACAACCCTCAACAAGGACCTCTGACCAGATTTTGGAATCTATTACACTTGAACAATTCATTTGGATTTTGCCACAGGACATCCAAGTTTGGGTGAAGGAGCCCCACCCAGAGACTTCTAATATTGCAATTCATCTGGCAGAGGACTACTAGGCAGCCAGACCTCATAGACATAAGGGACCTGTGAGCACAATGTCCAACCAAGCCACGGTAAGACCCTCCAATATAAATAATGCTTCTCAATGTGCTACTCGTCCCACAACCAAATTTAATAATAAACCTGGAAGGGGTATAATCCAGACATTATACGTAGAGAATGCAATGGAAAAGGACACATTGCCTCATTCTGTCTGAAAAGAAAATCAGAGCTCACTCACCTGGCTCTTGCTAATTGGGAACAATATCTGGTGTCTGTAAAAATTGGGGGCAAAACTGTTTCAGGATTACTAGATTCAGGCAGCAAACAAACCCTGGTGAGAACTAACCTATTAACCCCTAAGAAAGAACCAGGAAGGCCTACCACAGGAGTGACATGCATTCATGGGGATGTACACTATTATCAAGCAATCAAACTTTATTTATAGAAAGTGCCTTTCTTAAACCAAGGCGCGTGCACATAGTAAAACAAATACAATAAATAATATCACCAGTAATCAATAAAAGCTCATAATATAAAACTCTAATAATTCTAATACTACTTTAAAAATCAGAACATGCCAAATCAAAAAGATACATTTTTAGTGCAATCTTAAACTCTTAATGGTCAGGCAATCTTGTACCCGATGAGGTATTTCCACAGGGTTGAGGCCACAAAGCTGAAAGATCAGGCCCCAGAAGTCTTCAAATGGACCCTGAGAATCTCTAGCAATCCCTCGTTGGCAGATCGGAGAGGGCAGAGGGGGCAGTAAGGGTGAAGGAGATCTTGCAAGTAACTAGGCCCCTGGTCATGTAGGGCTTTATAGGTCAGCAAGCCAACCTTGAAGTTGATCCTCCACCACACTGGAAGCCATGGAGCACAGGCATTATGTGACTGGTTCTGAATCTACCAGTCAGCAGCCTGGCTGCCGCATTCTGCACTAGCTGCAAGCAGCAGACATCAACCCCTGGTAGCCCTAGGTAGAGGGCATTGCAGTAGTCAAGGTGAGAGGTAACAAAGGCATGGACGAGCATTGGAAGATTCTCAGGTGGAACCAGGTGTTTCAGCCAGGCAATATTCCTCAGATGGTAAAAAGAGGTCTTGACAACGCTGACACCTGTGATTTCAGGGTCAGGCCATCGTCAACAATAGCGCCCAGGTTCTGCACCCGGTCTGAAGTAGTCAGTCCAACTCCCCCCAGACATAATCCTGAGTGCAAACCTGCTGACAAACCCACCTCCCAATGATCAGGGTCCACAAGCAGCACCTCAGTTTTAACCGGGTTCAACCGCAGCCAGCTCACACTCATCCAGTCCTGGATCTTGGTGAGACAGTTGTTAAATACCGAGAGGAACACATCCTGATCAGGTGCAAAGGACATGTATAGCTGAGTGTCATCTGTGTAGCAGTGAAAACTCAGACCATACCACCTAATAATCTCTCCTAATGGCAGTATATACACTGCAAACAACATGGGTGACAAGATGGAGCCCTGCGGCACCCCACAGAATCAGTAAAGAGGGGCTGAGGAATAAATCCCAGACACCACTCTCTGAGTCCTACCCTCAAGGAAAGATTGAAACCATCTGAGTACTGTACCAGACAGTCCACAGACGAGCTGCAGGCACTCCAACAACACAACATGGTCCACAATATCAAATACTGCAGAGAGATCAAGGAGGACCAAGATCGAATGGGTCCTCTGATCTTTCACTATTAGGAGGTCATTTAGCACCTGGACAAGGGCCGTCTCAGCACTGTGTCTCTTCCTAAAACCAGACTGGACAGAATCATAGACATTGTGGCTGGTCAAATGATCATCCAATTGTGACGCAACCACCTTCTCAATAACCTTACCCACATAGGGCAGGTTAGAGACAGGTCTGTAGTTCACCAAGCAGTCCTGGTCAAGGGAGGACTTTTTAAGGAGGGGCCAGACAACCACCTACTTCAGGGGATCAGGAAACATCCCCCTCTCCAATGACCTCCAGACTATCTCAGCTAGGACTGGGCTGATCTCGTCAATGCATCCTACCAAGAGGCATATAGGGCCTGGATCCAAACTACAGCTAGTTGGTGGCAATGTTTGGATGATCATCACTGTGTCAGTGATTGTGGGTTGGTTAAAGCTAGACCAGGTAAATTGAGGGCCCGACATCTCCTGCCGACTGCTGCAACTTCCATTAGAGTAAGCAAAACAGATACCGGACCTGATTGTGGCAACCTCATCTGCAAAAAACTAGCAAACTCATCACAACATTCTTGTGACAAGGCTCCCCCAGACTGGAGACAGATTGGATTGCACAATCTCTCCACAGTCCAGAAGAGCTGAGCTGGTTGGCTCTGTGCAGCAGCAATCTCCCTGCACAGGAACTCGGCCTTCCTATGGGTGATTTTGCTGATTGGTAGACCACATAATGGTCCAGCAATCTAAGTCTGTCACATTTCAGGTCAAATTTCTGCCAGCTCCACTCTAACCTTCACCCCACTCTCTTCAACTCCTTCAAGGACTCATCAAACCACGGAGACCTTGGATGCAGGGTGAGGGGTGAACATGAACAGGTACTATGGAATCCAGGGCCACTACCACCGCCTTATTATAGGGAAGTACTAGATCCCCTGGATCCATGCATTCACTCGGTACACCTGATAGATCCAGTACCCTCATTACCCCTTACAAGAGACCATGCTTGAAATTCAATGTCAACCTCAACAAATAAAGGTCGGCGCTGTACTCCACCTTCCAGTACCAGTTCTCATTGGTCATGACTACCCCCAATTTAAGTCCTTGTTATCATCCAACATCAGTGCTGTTACCACAAGGGCCCAAGCTACGCAAAATGACTCTTTGGGACAGATCATTCCATTTAATATGTATATATATATATATATATATATATATGGGCCAGATGGGAAAAAGAGAAAGTCCAGAAGCCAGAAAAGAAGAGAAAAGGAACAATGGACTATAGCCAACAAGGACTCCGGGTCATCAACTATTGATAAAGAGCATGTTAAGGGATTTGAGTTTACTGATTTCAGGGATGCACAGGGGAAAGATCTAACACTTGCACCTCTTCTTTTGCAGGTTGATGTGTCTAATAGGTCTAAGAATTAGAAATATAAAATGTTGAATGGATTATGATACAGATTTAGTACCAAGCCCCGGACTGGGGAAGTTATAGATCAATTAATGGTTCCCCAGCAATACAGAAAGCAGCTATTAGAGCAAGCCCATGACATACCCCTAGCAGGACATCTTGAGAGGGATCGCACCCTTGGCAGGGATCTTCACTGATTCTTTTGGCCTGGTATTCATGATCAGGTGGCTGAATACTGTCAAAGCTGTGAAGAATGTCAGAGGGTAGCCAAAACTCGGAAGAAGGATAAGGTGCCTCTACACTCGATGCCATTGTTTACTAACTCCTTTGAGCAGACAGCAATGGATATTGCTGGAGTGCTTCCCAAAAGCTCTAAAGGTAACAGATTCATATTGGTAGTCTGTGATTATGCCACGAAGTACCCAGAGGCCATTCCCCTATGTAGTGTTACTGCCCCTAGGATAGCAGATGAACTGAGCAAAATCTTCAGTAGAATGGGTATACCCAGAGAAATCCTAACTGATTGGGATAGTAACTTCTGTTCAGTTATGCTGAAACACTTATATCAGACCCTAGGCATAGAGGCTATACACACTACCCCTTATCATCCTCAGACTGATGGGCTGATTGAGCATTTCAGCCAAACATTAAAAAAGATGCTGCAGAAATTTGTACAGGAAGAGGGCAACAAATGGGACACCTACCTCCCTTATTTAATGTTTGTGTATAGGGAGGTCCCACAGGCATCTACAGGATTCTCCCCATTTGAGTTGCTGTATGGGCAGAATCCCAGGGGCACTTTTGATATTATCAAGGAGACTGGGAGGAGGGGAAAACAACCAAAGGTATAGTCTCCTTAGAATACCTGAAGCGGTTACACCAGAGGTTAGCAAGATACATATAAAAGGCTCATCAAAACAACCAGATAAAATAAACATTACAGAAGGAACAATATGACAGAGAAACAGGGTGCAAAGAATTCATACTGGGTGAAGAAGTCCTTCAACTGTTACCATCTTCAGATAATCAACTACTTATGAAGTGGCAGGGTCCATATGTGATAAATAAAAGAAATGGGCCTGTCACGTATGAAGTAGTTACCTGACAAAAAACATAAGAGGTGTATTTATCACGTAAACCTCTTAAAGCGCTGGATTGGGAGACCTTCTCAGATGTGTGAGTACATCTGTCCTGAACCTCCAGAAAGTGAACTGGACATGGTGTATCAATGCCTGGAAGGTTCAGGGGAATTAGATGATCTGAAGGTAAATCCTGACTTATCACCTCAGCAGGTAGCCGAATGTAACACCCTTTTACAGACATATAAAACAAAATTTACAGGGACCCCTGGGAGAGTGAAGGATGTTGAACATTACATCTCCCTTACCCAAGATGTACCCATTTAACTGAAGGCTTATAGGCTACCAGAAAGGGATAGGGAGGATGTGATACAAGAAATCAAAAAAATGCAATGGCTGGGCATTGTAGAACCCTCCCATATTGAATGGAGTTTTCCTATAGTTGTTGTGGGGTAAAAGGAAGGGTGTGTGTGTGTGTGAATCTCTCTGGACTTCAGACAACTAAACGCTATCTCTAAATTTGACACTTATCCCATGCCGCGCATTGACGACACACTGGACCACTTAGGTAATGCACAATATATCAGTACTTTGGATTTAACCAAAGGTTACTGGCAAATTCCATTGGATCCAGCCACCAGGGAAAGGACAGCATTCAGCACACCCTTAGGCTTTTTTCAGTTCACCACAATGCCCTTTGGCTTACATGGTGCACCAGCTACCTTTCAAAGGGTGATGGACAGAATACTGATGCCGCATACCACATATCGTGTAGCATATCTACATGACGTGATCATCTTCAGCCCTTCTTGGGATGACCATTAAGGTCATCTGTTGCTGGTGCTAACTGCCATCATGGAGTCTGGGTTAACTATCAACCCCTCTAAATGTTCTTTAGCCATGCAAGAAACAAAATAACTTGGATTTCAGATAGGTAATGGTCAGTTAAAACCAGATATAGGTAAGGTGGATGCTGTGGCTAATAGCCCTAGACCTATCACAAAAAAGGATGTTAGATCCTTCTTAGGTCTAGCTGGCTATTACTGATGGTTCATATCCAATTTCTCCACTTTAGCCGGCCCCCTTACTGATCTGATAAAAGAGAACAAACCTAATAATGTACCATGGACCCCGAATGTGAGGAAGCATTCTGCTCCATAAAGGCCAGGCTATGTTCTTCTCCCATCCTACGAACCCCAAACTTCACACTGCCCTTTATTGTTCAGAAGCATCTAATTATGGCATAGGGGCTGTGTTAACACAAATAGTGAAGGGAGAAGAACATCCCATAATACACATTAGCCGGAAGCTACATGAAAGGGAAACATGCTACTCCACTATAAAAAAGCAGTGCTTGGACATCAGATGGGCCTTTGAAGCATTACACTTTTACCTTTGGGGGGGCTGAGTTTGAATTATGGACAGACCACAACCCACTCTGTTGGCTTCATGTGATGAAAGATAAAAATCCACGAATAATAAGGTGGCATCTTTCATTACAGCCTTACCAGTTTATGATTAAACATCATAAAGGTACTACACACTGTAATGCTGATTACATGTCCAGATATGGGACAAGTAAAGAAAAACACCTGTCATCAGACCTCAGGGTAAAGAATGTAGAGAATATGGAAAAGCATACTTTTCCACAGTTTACTGAATTTGTATTAAGGGACACCGGACACCGAAGTGGAGCCTTAGGAGAGGGTAGGCTATGGCTCCATCTCTCCTTGTGAGAGATCTGATGATCAGGTGTATTGAACAAATACAGATTGCTTAAAGTGATCAAAACCATTCTGGTTTTGTCTTAGGTGGGGAGGAAAATGTGAAAGGGTTTTCCTTGTCATGAATTATCAGGTCTCCAGGGTCTGTTTCTCTCTGTTGTCTCTCCTGTTTTGTGTATTAGTCTGTGTCTGTCCTGTATTGTGTCTGTCGTCATTGTTTCTCTGTCTCTTGGGTTGGCCACTCATTTCTATCTCTCTAATTCTAAGACCTTGAATGTCCCGATATTCATGACTGGAACCCCATTCCTTATTCTCTCATGTTGATAGGATAAGAAAGCTAATAGAAATACTTCGGGAGATTTCGTTTGGTTCAGGGTTAAACCCAATCAGACTGTGAAATATGTCTGCGTATTGTGTTATTAAAAAAAAGCATTTCCTTGTTGAGCAGTAAAATCATTAGTACTGTAGACCATCAGGTTTTAAAAATTATCGTTATGCCTCTTGTTTGAGGGATACTCAGAATAGCAGGAAATAGCATTTATCTTCCCTGTCATATGGCGTTTGAAATGCCATACCCTTGCAAACCTGTACAAAATAAGAAATATGCCTCTGTTTGGCAGTCTGCATATGCATAATAGCGCTATCATTTTGTTTTTCTTCTACCGGTGTTGCTAGCACTTTAGCCCTGCATCCTCGCATAGACGAAAAATCCCTTGTATGCGTCCACAGGTAGGACAGGCTCGGTTAAGATGTTAAGATGTCTAAATTATGCTTTGTATCAGCAAGAAGCCACCACAGGAGAAGACAAAGTTTCAGTAAGCTTCTCGGCAGTGCGGCTTCTCGGAATAGGTTCTCCTGCATCTCCTGTGCGATGGTTCCCACTACCGCAGAGGAGACTGTTTTTTTTGTGCACACCCACTTGCTGTTACGCTTAAGAAAAGCAGTTCAGTAATAACAGAGGGAACAAAGCATTACTAGTATGCAAACTTACAGTGACGAGTAGTCTGCCATGGCAGATTTCAGACAGGTCTCAAATGCTGCAGCTAATAAATTATTTTCTGTTGTTTGCTGAAGGTTCATCAGTAAACCTCCTCAGAAGCTGTTGCTATAGAGCCGTCCGGCCTCTCCAATATCACATTTATGCAATGAACTACTGAGGGTGGAGTTTACTGATGATCTTCAACATAAATTCTGGATCCAGACTCATTTTTGTATATATAAAGGTAGCGTTCAGATACCACTAGAAAATTATGTGTATTAATGCTGTTATCCACTAAAGGGTTGCTGGTGGGTGGAGTTAACCCATCACATGACTGATTCTGTCTGTATATATCTAGCACTTTTCAAGTCAGATCAGAATGGAGCAGGGTGTTGAAGGTGGAACACCCTGGGCTGTCCTAGTGTTTTCTAAGCTGAATTCTTTAAGCTGATATTATTTGCTGTTATTTACTTCCATTAATTGCTTCTCTTTATTTTGCCGTTGAAGTCCATTTTTATTTTGTTCTGCTTAATAAATATTGACATTACATTAAGTGCCATCACTGCCTCGGTGCCATCTGTTCTCCCACAGCCTCTCACAAGAGGGGTATGTGACGGGGTTCAATAGGGATCTGTCCCATTTTTGTATTTTTATTTTATGACAACTAGGATTACAAGTACCTTTGAGCCAGGCTCTTTTACAAAGGTTCCGCATCAGAGAACAAATACAATACAAGTTACAGAAATAGGAACAAAACAATAAATAAGTCGGCATATTAGGTTACAATGGTAGATCAATACAATAGTTAGAATAAGTAGAATGTATACATGGGAACACAGAGTAACAGAGAGATAAGTAGGAGGGAGGAAGGGTGGAAGATGAAGATAAACGTGAGGAGCGAAGTTGGAGAGGGCAGGAATTGCAGCCAAAGGGCATGGTCATCAACTGGGAGCAGGCTGAAACTAGTCAACAAAAAGGGAATGATCACTGAGGGCTCAGAAGAGGCAGGGGGTGAAGGGGAAGAGTCAGGAGTGGTGAAAAGAAAGAAGAAGAAGAAATAAAAAAGTAACACAGAGGAAAAGGAGGGGGGTGGAGATGTGGTAGGTGATTGTTGGAGGGAACAAGAACAAGAGGGCTGAGGAGATTATAGGTAGCATTCACAGGAGCTAGAGTTAATAAGGTGGAGGTGGCATTTATGTTTGAATGAGCCAAGGGTGGTAGTGGAGGAGATGTCAAGATTGAGTGCATTTAACCAGCTAGGCGCTCTGAAGGCAAAGGATCTTTGGCCCTGAGAGGTGCGACGGCAGGGAACCTGAAGGAGCTGGTATTCAGAGCCGCTGGTGTTATGTGGCTTTTGTCTAGAACTAAGCAGTGCTTGGACTCCTGGCAGAGTGAGGCTCATGGTTACTTTCTTTGCCATAATGCAGGTTTGGTATTTTATGCGATTTGAAAGTTGAAGCCAGCCAGATTGGGCATACAGGTCACATGTATGAGTGAGACGATGAGCACCAGAGACAAGCCTGCAGGCCTTGTTAAGTGATGTTGAAATTTGTCTCAGGGCAGTGGCAGAGCCATAGATTATAAGACCATAATCAATGATGGAGACCACCGAGCTTTGGATGGCAATCTTCAGTGCTTCTGCAGTAAGGTGTTGTCTATGTCAATAAAGTAGGCCTAGGTGCATATTTGCTTATTTGGCAACATTGTCTATGTGTGCCCCATAGGAGAGATTTGAGTCCAGGGATAACCCTAGGTATTTGAATGACTGCACTTCCTCAAAGGTGTTGCCATTGCTGGTAGAGATAGCTAGGGGGTGAGATCTATGCCTGTTTTGAGAGCTGTTAAAGAGCATTACTTTGGTTTTTTTATGATTGAGGACAAGCTAATGATGAATGAACCAGTTTTCCACTGCAGCAAAGCCTTGCTGAAGATTGGTCTGCAGGAGCACAGGGTCCTTGTGGGAGGTGAAGATAACAGTGTCATCAGCATACAGGATAATCTGTTCAGTGCAAGATTTCAGGAGTGTGTTAAGAAAAAGGCTGAAGAGTAACGGACCCAGGACGGATCCCTGAGGGACTCCAGATTGGACTGGTCTGAAGTCCGAGAGTGTCCCAGCAATTTTGACTCATTGAGATCTGTTTTGCAGGTAGCTGTTGAACCTTGAGACAGTGTCAGGAAAGAGTCCTAAATGCTGGAGTTGTTGGATCAGTAAACAATGGTGGACTGTGTCAAAGGCCTTGGTCAGATCTACAAATACTGCCCCGGTTAAGTGACCCATAACCAATGTGCCGTGCAGTGCTCCAGTGAACTCCAATAATGCAGAAGAGGTGCTATGTCCTTTTCTGAAGCCATGTTGTTGTGAGCATAAGAGATTGTGTTTGTACAGGTAGTCTGTGAGTTGGTTTGATACTATGCATTTGAGTGCCTTGGAGAGAGGTGGTAGTATTGAAATCAGCGATAGTTCGCATTGCAGGTCTTATCCCCGCTTTTGTGGACTGGAGTAACTGTAGCCGCCTTCCATTTGTCAGGGAACTGACCAGTGCTAAGGAAGAGATTGATAATGTGTGTTAATGGAACTAGAACCTCATCCATAGTGAGGGTTTGGAGTTTTAGATCCATCGAGTCTCCGCTTGATCTTGACTTTGAAATTGCTTTGGTGATGTGCGTTGGGGCATTGTGCAGGTTAATTTCTTTGAAGTGGAAGGGTGGGAGAGTGGTAGGAGGATCATCGGGGATAGCGGGGTAGTGTCAAGGAAAAAATCTGGGGGAAGGATGCTGCTGACATCAGTAAATGCATCATTAAAGGTGTTTGCAATGACCAGAGGATCCAGGGTGATGGCATCATCAACCTTTAGCATGGTTGGGGAGGATTTAGTTTGTTTCCCTGTAACTTCTTTGATATTATTCCAGAAATCTGACCCCTTTCCCCAGGAGTTTGAGAGAGCTTCTTTGTAGTAGGCATTTTTCAGTAGTCGTATTGATTTAGTGCAGTTATTGCGGGCACATTTGTAGTTCTGTATGTCATGCTGGGCACCAGAGTCTCTAGCCAGGGCCCAAAGGTTGTGCTGAGCCTTTAGCTGGGCCAGTAGTTCTCCAGTTAGCCACGGGTTGCAGAGTGCTTTGACTTTTCATTTTTTTTAAGTGGGGCATAGGTGTCACAGGCTGCATTGAAGGAGGAGATAAAGAGGTCAAGAGCTGTGTTAACATCTGTTGAGAGGAAGATGGGAGACCAATCAAACCAACTGAGGTAGGATTTAAGGTGTCTTAGCTGTCCACATGAGAGTACTCTGCTAGTGATGACTTTGGGTGGGGGCTTATGGAATTTATTTGACCATTCACATATAATGGGTGAGTGGTCAATTAGTGAGTCAGGAAGGACAGAGGGTGCTGGCGATATGAGAGGGATGACTGGTAAGGACCCAGTCCAGTAAGGTACTAGTGCCTGTTTTATAGTTCTTTCTGGTAATGGAGAGAACCATTTGTGAGAGGGTTGCTGATGATATGGCATCCCGAGATATAGAAGCATCTGATGAGAGCCAATTAATATTGAAATCACCTAGTGTAATTGTCTCCGCACCTACTGCTTGGGATTTGATGAAGTCCAGAACAGTTGTGAGGCTCTTCCCTTGGTCTTTGGGGGGGGATGTAGACTGTGATTACTGTGAGGGTTTTGTTGTGTGCTCCTAAAAGTAGCTTAATAGGTAAGATCTGAGCAGTGGAGTCATGGAGAGGAGTAGAGATGGGGCAACCGATGAGATAGTCTTTGGTGTAGATTGCACAACCTCCACTTCTTTTGGACACACGGTCCAGTCTGTAGATGTTATAGCCTGGTAGTGTAATCGCTGAGTCTGGGATTTTTGGTGACAGACATGTTTCAACAATTTCTAGAATATCAGGTCTGTGCTGGTTTACAAAGACTTGGATGGTGTCAAGCTTAGGGATCAGGCTACAGATGTTAATAGTGGCAATGGTGAGGCCCCCAGTAGATTTTGTACAGCCGGCATTGGTGGTAGTAGAAGGGCCTGGGTTAAGGTGCACATCTGATATCAGAAGGAGAAAGAGGAGGATCTTCAGGGTGCATAGAAGGAGTTTCTTGCAGGTGAGATTATGTATTAGTGGTTTGCTATTACTGGTTTGGCGTTGCAGGTGCTTGCCCCAGAGCAACATCATACGTGATGAGGGATATAGGAGTGACCATTGCCTGTATTTGTGGGAGATGTGGTGCAGCCAATTAAAGGTGTCAGGTGTCCATTTGTTACACAGAAGGAGTTGAAAGCAAAGATTTGTTCTATTCTCTCCTTCTCTGTCTCTTGTCTATCTGACTGCGCAGTCACATTTTCTTGTGAGACAATTCTCTGCCTCCGCTATCTCTCTGCCTTCACTTGCTGTTTCTTTTCTTCCTCCTTGTTTTTCTGCAGTTGTAAAAGTATATTTTATTTATCTATTTTATTTATTTTTTGATAACCGGGTAGGTGCGCTAGACACGAAAGTGACTATTTTCAGGCACGACCCGGGAGGTCACCAACATAGAGAGATAACAGTTACATAGAATACAGTGTAAGGAGATGTGCAATACATCGCAAACATAAGGTGAGGTAAAGTTAGGACAAATAAAGGTACAAGGCACGAATGGTGTAAAAATTATACAATTAGAGATAAGTGCCCAAGTGTAGATTATCATAGTAATAACACAAGATATGAGGTACAGAAAGAAGAAATATACCAGAAGGCATCATTATGACATACTGAAAGTGAGAGGGTGTTGATTTAGAAGGGCAGGAGAGGGCTAGATTTAAAGGAGGCTGAAGGATTAGGGTGCCATCTCACACCATAGAAGATGTTTCCAAGGGCAGCCAGGGCAGAGTAAATCTAGATCTATGGAGGGTTGAAGTAGGTACATTGGGCACAAGTAGTAAGGAGGGAGCGGTGCCTTTTCTTAAAAGTGGTATGATTAGGTGCAAGGCAGACATCTAGGGGCAGCGAGTTCCAGTAGGAGGGACCTACATGAGAGAAACCTGATTTCCCTTTGGTAGTTCTACATCTGGGAATGCAAATCAAGGAAAGGTCAGTTGATCGGAGACCATAAGAGATGGGTTGAGGGATCAGCAGGGAGGCTAGGTAGGTGGGCATACTAGATTGAAGTGCACTGTCCAGTAGGTTTCCAAGAGAGAGGAGACGTTGTGCAATAGGAGAAGGCCAATTTAGGTCAGAGTACAGCAAGCAGTGATGTTTTAGTCTGGAGGAAGCAGAGGCGTAGTGGCATATATTGTTGTAGGTACTGTCCCACCTATGAAGATTGGCTTTAGACATATTTGTATAGATTACGGATCCGTAAGAAAGTGATGGAAGTAGGATTCCTCTAGCAATGGCAGTCCTAACAGTGGGGGTAAGAATATAGCTTGTTTTGTAGGCTAAGCCTAGTTTGGCATTTACAGCCTTACAGGTGGAGGTAATATGGGCATCGTAGGTGAGGGGATTCATCAAGTAAGATGCCCAGATATTTAAAAGAAGAAGTTACCATCTCCAGTGGGAAGCTGTCAGCCCAGGTGACCTGGAAAGATTTACTGTGCTGTTTTAATTTAATAGAGGATCCGAAGAGCATGGCCTTAGTCTTTCCAACGTTTAGAACAAGCTTATTTTTGGTGATCCAGGATTGAATATTTTGTACGTCCAAAGAGAGCTTGTGATTAATAGAGTGGATATTGCCTGAGCTAGTGTAAAGGACAAGGTCATCGGCATAAAGTAACGATGAACAGGAGGATACCACTAGAGGAATGTTGTTAATAAAAATCGAGAAAAGCAGGGGTCCGAGGATAGAACCCTGTGGTACACCAACATTGATGATTGCTTTTTCTGAGGTGGCTGAGTTGAATTTCACAGTTTGATACCTGTTTGATAGGTAGCTATGGAACCAGTTTACAACTTTGGGTGAGGAACCCAGTGAGTGGAGATTGGTAAGCAGAAGAGGGTGGTTAACTAGATGAAGGCTTTTGTCAGGTCTATAAAAACTGCCCTGGTTAGATGACCCTGGTCCATAGCTTGAAGAATATAATTTGTCAGCTGTAGTAGAGCAGTTTGAGTACTATGGCCTTTTCTAAAGCCATGTTGGTTAGGGTGCAGGAGGTTATACTTTGTAAGGTGTTCAGAGATCTGAGCTGAGATGAGCTTGTCAAGGACTTTATTTAATGTTGACAATATTGCTATAGGTCTATAGTTGGCTATATCTTTTTTGTCACCTTTTTTGAATACTGGCGTGATTCTAGCTAGTTTCCATATCTCGGGCACCACCCCCTCACTTAGGGACAGGTTGAATATACAGGCCAGAGGCCCGGAGATGAAAGCTGATGCAAGCTTAAGGAGTCTAGGTTCAAGGCGGTCAGATCCGACAGCAGTACCGTCTGATATAGAATTTAGATGTTTGAGGACATCGTTTTTCGATATAGCTTTAAAGTAGAAAGTGGGGATCTGTGAAGTTACTTTTGGGTAGGGGGATCCAGGTATTAGGTTAGTGGAGGAGAGAGTGTTTGTGTAGCTTGAGAGGTCAGAGAAGTAAGAATTAAAAGCATTTGCAATTGTGCCTGAGTCATTGCAATGGACGCCTTTCAATATCACGTCGTTATTTAGTGGTCTTTGATTAGAGCTGAGGAAAGTCTTGATATAAGACCAAAATTTCTTGGGTTCGCCAGCAGCATCCAGCAGAAAGCCTTTGCAGTATTGGCTTTTAGCAAGTCTTATTTGTGTTTTGCATTTCGACCGCTGTTCTCTATAGTTGTCATAATCCGGAGGAGCCCAGATATTTTAAACTTTCTCCAGCATTTGTCCCTGTTTTTGAGGGCTGTGAGGAGGTCTTTGTGCAGCCATCTAGTTTGTTTACCACGAACACGCTGAGTGGCGACTGGGGTATGTGTGTCTTGAAGGAGTATGAACCTGCTTAGGAAGGCATGCAGGGAAGTTTTGGTACTAGTAGAATGGAAGATAGAGGACCATTCAGTGTGAGACACATCATATAGGAAATTACCTTGATTTAAGTTAGCATAATTTCTGAAGCATATGTAGTTTTGGTGGGATGTGGAGTTTGTGGAGGTGCTCCATATGCAAAAGACAGGGGAGTGGTCACTGATATTATCCGGCATCGTACCAAATTTAGCAATTCTATCCATACGATTTGTTAGCACCCAGTCAATAAGGGTGCTAGAGTCAGTGTTGATTGACACCCTTGTGTAATCAGTAATGATTTGGTGAAAATTGTAGCTCTGCACCAGGGATTGAAGTGTGTCCTGAGATTTGCCAAGCCAGTTTAGATTTATATGGCCGAGAATGATGAGTTCATTTTTCCCCGCGTGTGCAGCTGTTTGAGCTAGCAAATCAGCTAGGCCTTGTGTTCCACTGTTAGGTGGATTGTAGGCACAGATAATGTGGAGTTTCTTATCTCCTAGTCTGAGTATAGCATGGATATATTCACACAGGGAGTTTTTATTGTCTGTTATCATAGTCATATTTAGGTTGCTTTTGTAATAGATTGCAACACCCCCACCGCGCTTTGGAGGTGGTCTGTCATGTCTGAGAAGGGAGTAGTTTGGGAGCAGGCAAAAAGTATCTGGAATGGAGGGTTTTAGCCATGTGTCAGATAAACAGAGCACATCTGAGTGGTGGTTTGCCACCCAGGCTTCTAGATCTGCTTGATTGCGGAGAAGGCCCCTAATATTAAGATGGACTATGTGAAGCCCCTTCGTATTATATCCTGAGCAAATTAAGGGTTATATGCCCATTACGGGGCCTGGGTTCAACTCTATGTCTCCAGACAGTATAAGGGCCAGCAATATGAAATACCTTAATATATGCAAGGTGATTTTGGTACAGTTCCGGCAGTAGGTACGCCATCGTTTGGCAGTGGATGCCGTAGCATTGTAGATGAGTAGTTTAGGGAGGAGGGCAGGGGTCGTGTCAATGCCACATTCGGTTAGGATTAGCATATTGGAGCAGGTAAAATCATTTAGATACGCATCCTCATGCTGAATATGGTATTTGGGGTGAGGTACATTATGGATACTGAGTAGCATCAGAGACAAGATGAGAGAGGTCATAGTTAGTGATGACCAAAACATTCTATAAGCTTTAGTAATAGGCATATTTTAAAAGAAGAGCAGGGATTGAGGGACGCAGTAGAGGGCAAGAGGTGATTGCTGTGAGAGGAGCAACAGTTATTACTTGGTTAGAATGTACAGTGGCTTGCTTAGTATAGGAGTTGCATAGGACTCCAAAAGAGAGAAACTTAAGATTTATCAGAGGGGTAGGAGAGCATTAAGCTGAGAAAGACAGATTATAGGCTGTAGGCAGGGAAGCTACAGGATGTGTGGAGAAATTGTATTAAGTTGAAAAAATCAGATAGACAGTAATGAAGAGAGAGAGCAAATATATTGTAGCTGAAAGACTATTGAAGAAACGGATCAGGGCAGACTAGAGCTTAGAGTAGTAACAGCATAAAAGTTATCAAAAAAAACAGTCGTGAGAGGAGAAATTAGGAAGGATTTATTTGGAGCGCCCCCCATGGCTAGTTAATATAACGAGCCAATGAGAAAATGGGGAGATAGTAAATTTTACCTGATTGGTTCCCTTAACCTATAAGAGTAAATGCCGAGCATGGGAGGGTGGGCGAAGTGGTGGGAGATGCCAAGGCATGTCAGGCTAACAACTCCGGCAAGAGAAGGCGGCGGGTGCCAGGAAGCCTGGTTTTAAATTCTGCCCAGTTCCAAATTCTGCCTTTGCAGCCTGCTGCTTACTGCCCTGTTGCATTTGCCCTGGTTACAATTCAGTTCAGCAGGAGCAGTGAGCTGCTAAAATGTTAAAAATGCTCAGCCCGAGGTCCAGGGAAGAGATGAAATGGCGTCAAATTTCAATTTTGCCGAGAAAAGGTCCACGCTGGGCGAAGGTGCCACGGGTACACTTCGTTACCGTACCTTGCTTCTGTTATCGGCGTCGGCGTGAGTTCTGGGAGCTGCTCCGATCGGGCGGTAGCCCGGGGTGACTGGCCAGCTGAGGATAGAGAAGAGATAAAAATCAGTATGAGGAAGGGGACAGAGGACAAAAGAAAAGATCAGGGACAGGTAGGATTTGCTGCGAGGGAACAAAGAGGTTGCGAGTTACATGTGTGACGCTGAGGGGCGTCAAGGTGGGGGTGGGAGCTCCAGTGGGGGGAGAGAAAGAGAGGCAAGTGCAGGTGAGCAGATAGCTAGGCAGGAGGGGATGGGTCAAGTGTGAGGGAGAAAGAACAATTTGAGCAAGAACAAGCACAGACAAGTTTCTTTACACTGATTATAAAAGAGCAAGCTAACAAAACTATTTGTACAGACTATAAGTAGCATCAGAATTAATTTCATCCAGCATAACAGTAGTTGGTAGACAAAATAGGGTAGCAACTAACTAGAATTGGCAGGGGGCAAACAGAAAAGCGAATTTATATTCAGAGCAGCAGTAATTACTATGTGGCTCCTGTCCTGGCAGCTCCGGCAAGAGAGAGAGAGAGAGCGAGTGAGCACCAGGGAGCCCGGTTTTAAATTCTGCCCGGTTCCAAATTCTGCCTTTGCAGCCTGCTGTTTAGTGCCCTGTTGCATTTGCCCTGGTTACAATTCAGTTCAGCAGGAGCAGTGAGCTGCTAAAATGTTAAAAATGCTCAGCCCGAGGTCCAGGGAAGAGATGAAATGGCACCAAATTTAAATCTTGCTGAGTAAAGGTCCATGCTGGGCGAAGGTGCCACGAGTACACTTCGTTACCATACCTTGCTTCTGTTATCGGTGGTGGTGTGAGTTCTGGGAGCTGCTCCGATCGGGCGGTAGCCTGGGGCGACTGGCCAGCTTGCTTCTGTTATCGGCGTGAGTTCTGGGAGCTGCTCCGATCGGGTGGTAGCCCGGGGCGACTGATATATGAAACTGTTTGTATGAACCCGAGATCCTTTGGTTTGTATAGACTGTGGTTATACTGCTGAAATGAATGCAAAAATTTATTTGGAACTTAAGATGTTAACACAGAAATGCAGTTTGACCTCTACAACTCTTTTGAAGAGTTGTCAACAAGATGTCAGTTCTGGGTCACTGTGTACTATTTTGTTGCTCCTGCAAGGAAGGAAACTGATGAAGATCTAATGCATTTTGAGAAAAACAGGATGTCTGTTAACAAGCTCAGGATGTGGCAGTTAATTGCCAGGCTAAGACTTATTATAAAAGAGCAGCAATCTTTTGTTAGAGAGAGACTGAACCTTAGAATTAGAGCTTTCTTCAGATGAAGGTCTTTGTTTTTTGTTTGTTCTCCCTTTGTAAATAGCCATCTTGAATAATTTTATTTTTTTATTTTACTGTTATTGGAAACAATAAAATGCTACTTGTGAATTTTGTAACTGTTCCTGGTTTTCTTATGCTTCCTAACGTATGCCTTAATGACAGACACAGCCTGTTCCAGGTTCCCTTACCAATATCATTGATGAACATGTTGAAAAGGACTGGACCCAGAACAGATCCCTGTGGATCCCCACTTGTGACCTCCCCCTTTTCTGATTTAATCCCATTGACCACTACCTCTGCTGCCTCCCCTTTATCCAGTTACTTACCCAGTTTACTATGACCTCAGCCACACCCAGATTCCCCATCTTCTTCAGCAAGTGACAGTGAGGTACTGAGTCAAACATCCTGCTGAAGTCAAAGTACAGCAAATCCACAATGTCACCCCTCTCCAACTCCCTCATCACCTAGTAAAAAATAACTATCAGGTTAGCTTGACAAGACCTCCCTGCCATGAATCTGTACTGTTTACTATCCTGGAGACAGTTGCTCTCCAGGCAGTCCATGAGGTCCTCTTTAATCAGTGACTCCATCAGTTTCCCTACAATACAGGTAAGACTGACAGATCTGTAGTTCTCTTCTTGTTTCTTGTCCCTCCCCCTTATGGAGTAGAACTATGTCCTACACCCTCCAGTCCTTCAGAACGAATCCTGTCCTTAGACAGCTGTTGAACAGACCTACCGGGGGTCAGTGCCAGTTCTGGTGCCAGTTCCCTGGATGTCCTTGGAATGCAACCCAACTGGTCCTGAGGCCTTAGCTGCTAGCCCTTTCAGGACCTTTTCGTTAGTAAATGTTGGCTGCCTCATCTCCAGGACCCCGTTAGTAGTTGCTTTGATGCCACTCTCTGGCAGAACTCACCATCCTCCCTAGTGAAAACTGAGCAGAAGTGCTCATTAAGGATGGCATCCTTTTGCCCGTCTGCCTCAATCACCCTATCCCCCTCAGTTAGCCTTATAATCCCCTCTCTTTTCTACCTTTTCACTAATATACTCGAAGAACTGTTTTTCTTTGCTCTTGACCCCTTTCACAATACACAGCTCTGTGTCTGCTTTTGCTTCCCTAACTGCCCTCTTTGCCTCCCTGATTTTCAGCAAATATCTCCCCCATTCTTTTTCCCTTGCTTTTCTTTAAATTTGTAAGAGACATTTTTCTTGGCCCTCACCACTTCCCTGACCCTTGCCAAGAACCATTGTGGTCTCTTGAACCTGTTCTTTTTGGTTACTGTTCTCAAGCATACCTTAGATGCCCTGAGAATAGCCTCCTTAGTTGTCCCCCCATCTTTCTTCAACCCCATCTATGTTATCTTCCCCTACTAATTCATCCCTGACCATTTCCCTCAGCCTGTTGAAGGATGGTCTTCAGCTCTCGATTGTGGTTTACCAGACCTGAGGGCCTGTTCAATCCAAATGGAGTTCAGGTCACTGCATCCTAGTGGCTCCCCTACTACCACAGCTTCTACCACTTCTGAGCTGGCGAGCACTACATCAAGAATTGCAGTCTGCCTGGCAGGCTCCTTAACTAGCTATTCTAGCAGTCAGTCCTGGAATGCATCCAGCAAGGCCTGACGTCTGGTGCTCCTGGCAACTGGAACATCCCAACTCACATCCAGCAGATTCAGGTCACTCACCATCACCATTTCCCCCTTAGCTACCCCTCATTCCAATTTTTTTTTGTAATCAAAATTTTCATTAGTTTTCCAAAATACAGAGAAAGGCATCTTTGGATACATACAGATATCTTGATCCTGTGAGTGGGGTCTCCAATGAGCATTCAAACACAATACAGTTAAGGAGAAAATGTGGCCGGGGGAGTTCCCCTTGGAGAGTCAATGCTAAACAGTACTTGTCAGGCTTGTCACACTGACATGCAGGGTACTATATGGGACTGATTACATTTTTGAGTGGAGTTGCTGTTATCTAGCAGTCTTGTGCTTGCACTGTTTTTCAGGGCTAACAGAGCTGGCAGAGGGTATATGCATTATCCACATCTCTTCTCTCCTCGTAACAAAACATTAAGGTGGGTCAGCGTTTGCGCAGGCTATAGGGTACATGGAGTACTGGGTGGTGGTGTCTGCAAACTGGGGTGAGTGCAAGTATTGTGGAATGTAGTATCCAGCAGGAACCCTACAGTATGAGGAGTGGAGATAGTTGCTCCAGGTACTCATGTATTTCTGTTCCTTACATCTGGCTTCTTCCTGCACCCATTCAAAACTGGCAGTTTTCCCCAGTTCTGCCAACCATTCCTGGATTCCTGGGGGGTCCTGCTCTTTCCAGTGCCTGAGGATTACTCTTTTCACCATCATTAGCTTGTTTACTAACCACCTTGTGCCCTCTGTCCCTTCCCCTTTAACTTCCCCATCTCCTAGCTCTGAAAGGATCCCCAACATGACTCTCACCTGGTCTAGTGTGATTTGTTCCAATGTGACTTCTTGATGGACTTACTGAACCTCCCCACAGAAAAGAGAGACAGCCTTTGGTATGAGTATACCAGGTGTGTGATGCTCCCTGCATGCTCCTGACACCTCCAGCACACTGTCTTTGGCAGGATACCCCATCTACAGTATATATATATTTTTTTATTTATATAAGTTTAGGAATTACAACCCTTTGAGTCAGGGACTCATTTGCAAAGGCTCCGCGTCATACACTGAACAGTGGACAATACAGAGTTATACTGAGTATGCATGATGTCAGGTGTCCTGTGCCAACGGAGCAGGATTTTCTGTTGTGTGAATCTGTTTTCTGTGTCATTAACATGCACATGGTGAGGGACCTCTAGCACTTTTCCCAGGCTGGTTGCAGTTCAACCCGAAGTTCCCATTCCAATTCCCACCTTGTGACATCTGTTGGGTCCCCTCCCTGGTTGATGTGCAGGTGCTAGAGGCTCACTGCCTTCCCTTTTGTAGGCGACCAGAGGTTGAACAGTACGTCTAGTGGGTGGGCCTCCTGGCTTTTGAGCAAAGGGCCCAGCATGGTGGCCAGGTCATGCCTTAGTTGGAGATATCTCCGGTGATGTTGCTTTGGGAGCTGATACTTACTCCTCAGCTGTTGGAAGGACTGTAGCACCCCCCATGGCCTTGTCCAGTACATGGTGTAACTGAGTGAATGATGCTCCTACTGGCCAATCTGTCCAGTTGACAGGTCTCCCTCTGATACAGTGATTGGCATTCCTCCAGAGCAGGAGTGCCCTTGATTTTGTGAGGCACCACCCTGTCAGTTTAGTCATTTGACACCAGTTGCTTACCACATGCTGGATGACTGGGTGTTCTCTACCCAAGCCAGGCATTCTGCTGAAGCAAAGCTTGTTACCAGGGTTTCCCCCAGAACACTTTCTTCACAAAGTATCCTTTTGCAGGGTTGGGATTTGGTGGTTTCCGCTCCCACCCTGGCAAGCTGGTGGGCTACTTGTTCCATCTGTTTGAGGCGGAAGTCTGGGAGGTAGAACCCTCTTCTCACAGAGTCTCACCTTAGCTTTTTAAGACTGAGACAGCTTGGTGCTCCTTGCTAGAATAAGGGTAGCATGTCTTTCTGTATTTTTAATTGGAGTATTGAGGCTATGGGGACATGAATTTTGTCTTGCATGTATTGAATCTGATGGGCTGCCATCATCTTATATGCTTAGGCTCTCCCCCACATAGATAGGTGCAGGTGGCTCTATATTGTCAATTCATTTTATGTCTCCTTTCATAGGGGAGCAAGGTTGAGCTGCCCCAGTTGTTTCAGGTTCCAGGTGAAGTTTAGGCCTAGGAACTTGATCAAGGTAGGTGTGATGGCCATGCTCTAGGGGTACCCATGCTTCAGAGTGATCGAGGTGTGGGAGGGTAGGAGCATAAACTTCACCATGTTGGCCTTATATCCAGAGAGGTTGCCATACTCTTCCAGCAGGCTTATTTGCTGTGGGATTCTGACTGGGTGATGGTGAGCATGATGTCATCGGCAAGGGCCATGACCGTATGCTCCCCTCCCATATGGACACCTTTTATCTTCAGATTCTGTTGAACTGCCTGCAGTAGAAGTACCAGGGTGAGAATGAAATGCAGAGGTGAGATGGGGCATTGCTGACTCATGCCCCTCCCCAGGGTAAGTCAGCAGATGGAGCCCCATTGGTGAGTATGCTGGCTCACGCCCCTGTGTATAGTACTGAGATCCAGTTTCTCATGCCTGGCCCAAGACTGAAGGTTTCTAATACATGAAATAGAAAGTTCCACTCCACCCTGTCAAATGCTTTCTCTGCATCTAGTGAAAGTAGGGTAGCAGAGTGTTGGAGTGTGCCATTTTCCATATTAGGTTTGTGAGGCACCTAGTGTTATCCAAGCCATGTCTGTCTGGTACAAACCCCACCTGATCTGCATCCACCAGCTGGGCGATCACAGTCTTAAGCCCAGTGGGCAACATTTTCACGAATATCTTGCAGTCCACTGGAATCAAAGAGATTGGCCTGCAGTTGCCTCACACTTGGGGATCCTTCCCATGTTTCAGGAGGAGAGATATTTGGGCTATTTTCACTGATGGCAGCAGTGCCCCTTTCATGCTGGCTTCCTCCAGTGTATCCACCAGAGAGCGGATTATGTCTTGGAAGCACTAGTAAGTCTTGGCAGGGAAGCCATCAGCCCCTGAAGCTTTGCCCTTTGGCATAGTTCCCAAGGCATCTGCCATCTCCTTCACTGTGAATGGTCTGTCCAGTAGTTCAGCTTGTTTAGGGTCAGAGCTGGTTGGTGCAGGTTACCTGTGAAGGATTGCATCTCCGCTTTGGTGAGTGTACCTTCCAAAGCATACAGTGATTTATAAAAGTCTTGAGAGGCTTTGTTTATACCCTTCCCCTGGTTATAAGCTCCCCTGTGGGGGAATTGAGGCTGTTTATATTCTTCTTTTGCTCCCTTTTTGAAGCTGATGTGCTAGTAGTCTGCCCAGCTTGTCCCCTGCCTCCCAAAAGGCTTGATGCAACTTAAATAGGGCAAATTCTGCTCTTTGGTGCCTGCATAGGTTTATCTTTTATTTCACCCCCACAATCCGTGCCTGGAGTTCCGGGTTACTACATCCAGACTCTATTTTTTCTCCAGTTCTTTCAGCAGTTTCTCCTGCTCCTGGAGGTCCCTCTCCTTTGCCTTTCATATCCTGTAGGTGTATGCTATGCATTTACCTCTCAGGAAAACCTTGAGGACATCCCAGCTCATTGCCTGAGATGCCTCTGAGGGCTTATTTATTTCCAGAAACTCTCTAATGTCACTGTGGAGCTGTCCACAGAAGTCTGAGTCCCTCAGGAGAATGATGTTGAATATCCAGGGGTTTCTGCCATGGGGACGGAGTTCAGCAGAAGCAGCTAAAAGGTGATGGGGCAATGGTCTAATATCACTGTGGACTCGATCATAGCTGCCATTGTGTTTTCTATCCAGGGGGATGGTGTGAGCCAGAGGTCAATTCTTGAATAGGTTTGGTGCGGAGCAGAATAGAGCATGTAATCACTTCCTTTGTGGTTGAGCAGCCTCCATATGTTCACTGTGCCTGTCTCCTCAGCCATGTCCCTCAAAGCCACCCCAGTCATAGATTTGGCACTGGTGGGGGCTTGTCTCTGTTGAGCAATTCATCAAGGACTACATTCATATCCCCCTTCCCTCGATCAAGAACTGCCCCTTACCCACCTCCAGCAGTAACTGAGTTAATGAGGTAAAGAAAGCAGGGGTCGGCTCGTTTGGCCATAGTTGCCACACAGGGTGGTGTGTGCCCTGTATAGGGAGCCCATGACTATCAGGTATCATCCTTCTTTGTCTGCCTTTATGCTGGTGGGCTGGAATGATACTTCCTTGTGTATTAAGATGGCCACCCCCTGGCTTTTGCTGTTGTAGGAGTTACTGAAGACCTGGGCAATCTGCCTGCTTTTAGTTTATCTACATCCTGCTTCACTAAGTGGGTCTCTTGTGAAAGGCCACCTGCGTGCCCAGTTTCTTGAAGTAATCCAGGATTTTTCTGCACTTAATGGGTGACTTTACCTCTTTGATATTCCATAAAACAAATTTTAGGGGTTTGCTAGCCATTACACTTGTGTTGCCCAGAAGATTCTAGTCTTGTGCTCATATTTTAACTTCTGGTATGCAATTTCCCCACCCCGTAAAGACAGGCTCCATTGTGCAAACACTTGACTGCCCTCTGTAGCTTGTTGGGAATACTCACTACAAGTACACTTATGATTTTAATCCTGCAGGCAGACAGTATTCCCTGTAATTATACAATGAGACATCTAATTGTTATAGCTCTAGTTAGCTTTAATGCCTTAAGATTGCTTTGAACTGCAAACTTTTGCCAGGCCCTTGGTTGTTGAACAAGTGGGGAGATTCCTCCCTGACTGAGTTTGCCAATCCGAAGACCCTGTGCTCAGATTCATCACCTACTGCGTTGGTGTCTACTAGCCATGGTGATCCCAAGTCTGGCCCTCCCTCTAGCCATACATTGTAGTTCTATCCCATGTCTGGTTATGTGAGCTAATATGGGGGTGAGGGGTGCTCAAGGATGGAAGACTGCTGCATAACCGGCTTTCCAAGGCTTGCCAGTGAGTATTGGGAGCCATGTGATTTGGGGCCATACTGGCTATGCTTACCCACTCTACTGCTTCACCCACTGCTCACCAGACACCCTCCATCTGGGGTCTGAGTTGGGGTCCCCTGATGGGAGAAGTATGGGCTGTGCATTCTTGTCTTTCCAACAGGGATAGTTTGTGTGCTCTCACTATGGGCCTTGTTTGCATGCCCTTCCAGGATTCAGTAGGGACTCCTCTATCTCCCAACACCTTTTCTGGTTAGCGCAATGCCGACTGCATCCACCTTCCCCACACCTCATGTGTCTCCCCAGATTGCTTCCAGGCTCGGTGACCCCTCAGTGCAGCTGCCATCTCACCTTTCCACCATCCAGCTTCTTACTGATTTATAAGGCTCATAGATGTAGGGCAGCAAATGTTATCCAAGAGGTGCGTATCTCCATTCCTGTCCCACCCTTGTCGCCACCTCCCCTAGGAACATTATTCCCTAATTGGGATATCCTGCCTCACCTACTGGTGCTATAGGGAGGCCAGAGCTCAGAGGTATGATTTGATCTGGGGGGAGGAGGACACGGGGGGGGCATGGTGGTGGCCTGGGCACTAAGGCCATTTAAGCTTATAGGAGCACTACTAGTAGAGTGTTATTCAGATTTGCAGACCACTGGGATCCTGTAGAAAGCATTGACCAGGAGGGTTCAATGCTATGTGCTCATCCAGTATCCTCTGAGGAAGATGATTTGGTCCGCAACTGAGCAGCTATTGTTCTCAGCGCAGGAAATGAACAAGTATCTGGCCATTTGTGGGGTGAGGATTAGCAGGCCATCCATCCTCCCTATGCGTCTTTATCTCTTTGGGTTCCTGCAGCTTTCATGATCCACCCCAGCTGCCCTTCATATCCTAGCCCCATCTCTGTGGATTGGCTATTCTGGTGGTTGGTGGCCACTAGCCTACAGATTGGGACCCCACCTGTTTTATTATTTTCTCTCAGTGGGCTATGCAGGCTGAAGAGCTCCTACAGTGAGGTAAAGTCAGTCACTCTAATTGACTGGGCTCTGCCATCGTTAGTCCATCCTCCTCTGTGCATCCTGCCAATAGGAGGTGTATAGCTTGGTCCAGGCATCAAATGGGGGTTCCAGCCTTGCCCTGCCACTGTGCTGATCAGTCCTACGTATCAGCATGGCTTCTGCATTAACTCTGATCCCAGGAAAGGAGTGCCGGTGGACAGAGTTGAATAATCAGAGGCACCTGTGAGCTTGACTCTGGTTCCTGGGGAGTGTTGGGGGGATTTTCATTCTCTCCCAAGAGCAGACACCTTTGTGCTAGCTTACCAGGGGGAGCGAGGTTGTGAAGTGGAATAAATGGTGCCTTGTCAGGGTTTGTGGAGCCATGCTGCAAGTGAGAAAGCCTCTCTCCAGGTTCATCTTCCTAAACCCAAGAGTGCTTGGGGTGGCCTGTATCGACACTACTGGAGCTAAACCCCCACACAGTGCCACACCTGAGTTCCCTCTGTTCCAGTGGATGTTGTTTCATTTGTCATCTACAGTTTGGAGTCCCGCTTCACTGCTGTATCCCTGTTGGCAGGTATCCTGAGCTGGAGGGCAACTGGATCCTGGCCTGGTCATTGTTCAATATTACCAGACTACATGCCTGGCCTGGCCAGGCCTCCAGACATAGCCAGCCTGGGTGGGGAATCGGTAGGTGATTCAGGCTTCTCCTTGTGTTCCCAGTGGTGACTGACTACAGGTTTATGGCTTTTCCAGTGTAGAAAAGATACCAGAACAAGGGGGCACCATATGAAATTGGAGGGGGGTAAATTAAGAGGTAACGTAAGGAAGTTTTTCTACACAGAGAGGGTGGTGAAAGCTTGGAATAGTCTGCCACAAGAAGTGGTATGGGCAAGCACAGTGGAGGGGTTTAAACATGTCTGAGACAAGCACAAGGGAACCTTGGGGGGCAAGGGAGTAATGAAAAGCCATTGACCACTTAGGGTAAGTGGGCGCATACATGTATAGGGCCTACGGGTAGACTGGATAGGACTAGTGGTCCTTATCTGCCAACAATTTCTATGTTTCTATGTTTCAATATAAGCAGAAAAAAGAAAACATTCAACATAGAAAATAAAGGAAAAAATGGGGGGGGGGGACAAAACACCAGCTGAGCAAAAGGTTTCCCTGTATCATTTTTAGAGCATAGAAATATGCCAAAATTAATTTCTTAATAAACTAACATGTTTAATATTTATTAAATAAGGATCAAAGAGCAACTGTGACATCTTTTTGTGTAAAGGTATTCTGAGATGGAGAGTGGGGGAGCCAATAGAGAATTTATCCATTTCACATTGCCTATTCTCTCAAAGATGGACCATAATCCTCATCTTCATTTAACCCAAAAGGCTACACAGTATCCAAAGCTACAATCCATCTTGTCTCTCGCTGGAATTAGTTAACCCTATTACCCCCTCTCCTCATAAGCTGGACATGTTCGACTCCCATAAACATCAGACTCAAAGGGTCTGAATTATGAGCATCTTTAAAGTGTGCACCCAGTACATTAGTCTCATCACCATGTATAATGACTCTGTTGTGTTCCTGAAAGTGCACCCTAAGCTGCCTCACGGTTTGTTATATGCACAGTATAGCTGCTTGCAAGAACACCATGCCACATAAACAACAAAGGATGTCACACTGTTTTGCTTTGTTGTCTCCTTTGATCACCATAGCAACTGGTGACATCAGCACAATAGGGCTATAAAACTGTGGGCTCCAGAGAGCTTTTTAGCTCATCTCCTGGTTTCTCTGCATTGCTAACAGGTACTGCCTACAGTTTAAATTCAAGGGCTGTTTTGACAGGGAAATCAGTGTAGAGGCATTTTTAAACCCCCTTTTAGAGGGCTTGGAAAACTGGGCAGGAATTGCTCCTCAGTGCTCAAAAAGCAGCCCTTTGCAGCTGCTTTTGGTGTTAGCTAACTCGCCTTCATAAAGACGAGCTATATACATTGCCCAGCCCCTCTGTTTTGCTTTGTTGTCTCCTTTGATCACCATAGCAACTGGGGATGTCAGCGCGTTAGTGCTACTTAACTGTCAGCTCCAGCAGAGCGTGATCGAGAGCGGAGCGGAGGCGACGCGGGCAGAGGCCAGTGGCGTCTGTCAGCGTCCGTAGGCAGAAGAAGGTGGAAGGTGACTTTGTGTTTTCCAGACAATCAATACTATTCCTATACTCTATTGTAGCTTGTTTTAAGCTTTACTGTATTTTGTTCATCAGACAGCTTGAGAAGTCAAATACCTTCATAAACTGTAATATACCATCTTGGAGTTAAACTTACTACGTAAAAATATGGAAGATATTATCCAAATAAACAAAGAGTGCTTTGGTTGCAGATGTCAATCCTGCAATATGTACTTAATATCTGAGATAAACAACTTCACCTTGCCCTTTACCTGTGTTAAATGTAAAGTTAACCATGATTTAACTGCGAATTGGAATTGTTTAACAATAGGTTAAGCTTTTAGAGACCAGCCAACAGAAATGTCTAGTAGATTTAAAAATCAAATTAGTGATATTTCCCAACCCACCAAAGTACATGTGGTAGAAAAAGCCCAAACGTCAGGAAAAAACTTAGACCATTATCAAAATGCCAGAAGGCAAATGAAATTATCTCCACTTGTCAAGAACCTATTGAAATACCCCCTGCACAAAAGGAAAAGAAAAAAGTTAGTGTTAAGAGAACAAGGAAAGAAGATCCATCTGATAATGCAGATGAAGATTGGTACACTTTACAAATTCAAAAAAATCCAAAAAAGGGCAGAAGAGCAGACCAATTTACGGTTTCTACTTTCAATTCCTTTGATCCCTTAACATATATCTTGGATACCGGCCATGATCCAGAAACAGTAAGTGTCCCCATTTCTGAAAATTTTGAAAATATAGAAAACCCAATATTTACTATAACAAATATGAATCTTTCAAATGCAGAGTTTAATTCTTCACCTCTTTTTCACAGCAATCTACAGAATGTTACTGACACCAGAGAGGCAAAAAAAATGACCAAGTTGATGTAAATCCCTTGATTTCACTAGAAAATTGTGACAACTCGGACCTAAATCAAGATGATGTTTGCAAAAAAAGACAGGTTATAGTGCTAGGAGACTCTATCATCAAACATATTGATAGAATCATTTGCAACCCTGACAACACAAACAGAACTCTTTCAAGCTTCAGGGGTACTGACATTACTGACATCACAGAGATGTCCAGCAACATCTTGCAAAACTCAGGTTATAAACCTTTGGTAATAGTTCACATAGGAGCCAACAATGTTCTAAAGGATTCTTCTCAAAAACTAAAAGAAGATTATGTTGCATTAACAAACAAATTATTGGATTTAGTATGGGAGGTAGTCCTATCTGAAATCTTGCCTATTCCAAGAGCAAATCTTTCCCAACAATGTAAAATGAAAGAAATAAATAATTGGTTGAGATGTTGGTGTCTTAAACAAGATATACAATGTATAACTCACTGGGAGGACTTTTATGGTAAATCAAACCTCTATTGTTGGGACGGACTCCATCTCAGCAGGAGGGTAGTAGGCTATTAGGAAAGCATAGTGTATTCTATCAATAGTTGTTTAAACTTCCAGCAAGGGGAGAGTTGTATGTTCTAGATACAACTCTTGAACCTCAATTTTTCAACTATTCTTCAAACCCTGCATCCATAATCAAATGTAAATTCCCCCAAATGAACACTACTGGTGTCATTTCTAAACCAAATATAAATATTATATTAACTAATGCCAGAAGTCTACGCAACAAAAAAGAAGAACTTACTTACATCCTTCAAGCACAAAAAATATCAATTTGTGGAGTTACTGAAACTTGGTATAAGGATGAAGACTGGAACACTGACATAAAGGGATATAATAAGTTTTACAAAACCGAAATGAAAATAAAAGGAGGAGGTGTTGTATTATACATTGATGAACACTTGAAAGCAAACACAATTAAAACTAAAACAAGTAATAATGAGAGCTTACGGGTCAAAATTTTTCTCCCCATGGTCCACTAGTAATTGGGCTAATATAGAATCTCTAGTTTAACTAATGATGAAAATCAAAGTTTAATAGAAGAAATATCTGAGGTACACATTGATACTCCCTATATACTGATGGGTGAGTTCAATCTTCCAACTGTCAACTGGGACAATTATACATCAGCTTCAAATACTGAAAAGATGTTTGTGGATACTTTTCTTGAATCTAACCTAGAACAAAGAGTTAATAAACCTACCCATGGTAACAATATCCTTGACATTGTACTCACCAATGTTAATGAGAAAATTGATAACATCAAAATACTTCCTCCTCTGGGTGATAGTGATCATTGCATGGTCAATTATGAATACATAGCAGACTTTCCAAGCACAAATGGCATTATTAAAATAAAAAACTTTAATAAAGCAAACTATAAAAAAAAAATGATTTTTTATCAAAATGGAATTGGGAGACAGAACTAAATAACCTAAATTTATTACAAATTTGGGATTTAATTAATAACAAAATCAATATTTGTCTCTCAAATTGGGTTCCTTATAGAATGAATCTGCAACAATAAACGTGTCCCTCTTTGGTGGTCCTCAAAATTTAAGAAACAATTACAAAAAAAAGAAAACTATATAGAAAATATAAAAGTTAATTCCAACAGTCTCCTGGAAAATACAAAATTGCAGCCAAAAATTAAAACACATGATTAAATCATCTAAATCTAAAATTGAATTCAACTTAGTTACTAAAGTTAAAGACAACAAAAAACAATTTTATAATTATATTGGTTCCATGAAAGAAAGAAATCATACAATTGGACCCTTTAACATCAATGTTATACCTATTTTAGAAGAAACAACTACTGCTACAATTCTAAATGAGACATTTCTAAAAGTTTTCGAAACTAATGAAGCTGCAAATACGCCTCTTCTAGTAAATAATTCTAGTTTTCCTGTTTTTACAAAAATGGAGGTTGCAAAACAAATTAAATCTTTAAAATCAAACAGCTCTCCTGGTCTTGATGGTATTCCACCCAGATTTTTACAAAAAATTAGTCATTCAATTTCTGGTCCTCTAGCCATGTTATTTAATTCATCAATCAGAGAAGGTAAAGTTGTTCAGGCTTGGAGGGGAGGCTATAGTTACACCCATATATAAGGGTGGATCCAGACATGACCCTAACAATTATTGGCCCATAAGCCTGACTTCCATCATAGGCAAAATTATGGAAAGATTGCTTAAAGCCCATATTATAGATTATTTAGAAAGAAATAAAATAGTAGATATCTTTCAACACAGTTTTGTGACTGAAAGATCAGTTTTGACCAACCTACTGCATTTTTTTTTGAACCAGTAAGCGCTGCCTTGGACTTGGGTATTCCGGTAGATGTAATATTTTTGGATTTTTCCAAAGCTTTTGATAAAGTATCACATAAAGTCTTACTGCAAGAATTGGTCAAAATTAAGTTGCAACCTAATATTATAAACTGGCTACAGTCATGGTTGGAAAACAGAACTCAACAGGTATCAGTCAAGGGTCACCTGTCTGCGACAGGTGTGGTGACTAGTGGTGTTTCCCAGGGCTCCATCCTGGGTCCGATACTGTTTAATATTATGGTCTCTACACTGCCTACTACTGATAAGATATGGGTCGCAAAATATGCTGATGACTGTAAAATGGGTAGTTTGGCAAGCACCTTTCATGATAAATGCTCCATACAAAATCATTTAAACAACCTATCAAACTGGGCAAAGGCTTATGGTATGTTTTTAATGTTGACAAATGTAAAGTCTTACATTTGGGCAAAAATAACATCCCTTCAATTATTCCTCAAACAATGTTTATCTAAAAAGTATTTTGGAAGAAAAGGATTTGGTTGTCATAATCTCAGATAATTTAACTTTCGAAAAAAATAATATAATTAAAGTTAAAAAATGTAATAAAATAATTGGCTGTATTTTAAGAAATATCAAAAGTAGAGACTCCAAGGTTATTATGCCACTCTACACCAGTCTGGTACGTCCCCACTTGGAATACTGCTCTCAATTTTGTGCACTAACTTCTATAAGGGGTTTAAAACTCGCTGAGGGTGTTCAGCGTAAATTCACTGAAAAAGTATCATCTTTACATAGTAATAGTTACCAAGATAGATTAAAAAAACTTAACCTATTTTCTGTAAAATACAGACAAATAAGGGGTGACTTAATATTGGTATATCAAACCTTAAAAAATTATTATTTAAGAACCACAATTGGACTTACTACTGCCTCCAACGTCAAATCAACTAGAGTCATGGTTATAAACTCATTGGAGAAAATGTATATCCACTAGAAGAGTCTATTTTTCACACAGAGAGTTGTGGGTTTGTGGAATAACTTACCTGTAAGTGTCGTTAATAGTGATAATTTAAATACCTTTAAGCAAAGATTGGATAAACATATGGGAAAGAAGAAATTTGATTTCCACCCATAGGACATATGGGTGGCGAGCATACAATGGGCATCCTTACACGTGCCTTCATTGCTCGTACACTTCTATGAACCTATGAACATGACACAAATTGTTTAATGTGCACTTTTCTTCCTGTGATGGCGTGTTCAAATATATTTGCTGTGTTGGCATGTTTGCAAACTATGCAATTATCACAGTGGAAATAGCCATTAGTATGAACTGATAACTAGTTCATGTATATCTGTGTATCATGACGTGGCACATAAAAACTAAATGTTAACATGTCCCCCAAATTCTTAGCTTTTTTAAAAGAGACTCTAGGATTCTTGCCAGTCTCTCTCGCAAGTACGGGGTCTGTATGCAGGACTGGCCAGTATTTATAGATCAAATTCCCTACTTTCCCTGTTAGATCATTGTGTACTGTAGAAAATGTTACTTACATTACTACTTCCAGTATCATGTTTTTAAGGCTCAGCAGGGTAACTCTGTTTATCTGCCGCACTTTCTCCATTTACAAGAACTGATTCTTCATAACCCCATTCCCTAAATCTGTCAAGCATTTCCAAAGATTGTTTTTCAAATTCACTTTCAGAAGAACAATTTTTTCTAATCCTTAACAACTAACTATAAGGAATCGAGTTAATTAGCTTGTGTGGATGTGAGCTTTTAGCCTGTAGCAATGTATTAACTGATGTAGGTCTTCTGTTCCTAGTAATGGATACTATTTCTCCTTGTAACACGGCATCAAACAGAAACGGCAAATAGAGAAATCTCATTGGACCAAATACAACACATGACCAAAATTGGAGCGGTGATTAATTCCCCAGTAAGAACCGCTCCAACTATTGTTCACGGGGTCACCGGGTCAAGCTCTAGCACCCTTAGGTGTCACATCAGCAAACAGAACACACATTGCGGTGAATACGGAGGATATCAATGCATCGACACAAAGCTGAACAGAACTGCAAAAATGAAAACAACAACAACGCAAGTATTCCCATGTTACAAATGCATTAATGCCCTCTGGAGTCAGCTTCTACTGGGAAATTAATGCATGGTTGGGTGGCTGGTAGGCACTCGGCCAAGGCCTTGTGCCACAATCCCCCCCAACCATGCATTAATTCCCCAGTAGAATCCTCCTTCATTGGACATTAATGCTTACTTGTAACATGGCACAATTAATAGTGCAGAAAAGGAGGAAAACATTTGGTGAGAAGCCATCATGTGTTACATGAGCAACATGGCATTATGGCACGATAATGCCGTGTTGCTTGGGAAGTACAGCAAGCAGCCACATTCGAAAAAGTAGCAGTGTGCAAAAAAACAAAAGTCAAAGTATGGCAGAAATGAAGTTTAGGAAGAGCAAGGAGGTAGGATATAGGACAAGCACAACAAGTATAGCAGACACACAGTACAACAAAATGTGTAGGAGTGAACAGGAATAAGGTAGAAATGGAGCATGGGTTAGTAAGGTTGAGCTTAAGTCGACCCAGAGATATGTAACGATGCGTAGAAGAGAACTGTGGCAAACAAGTAGCCCAACACCAGAAACTGAAATAGTGAGAATGACAGAATGTAGAATGGTTGAGCAAGAGACAAATCAGGAACCTGTAACAGAAGCAATGAGGCACACAGGATCCTACTGAAAGGAACACAGAGGGAGACAGCGAGCAACCGGAAGCAGAGTAAACTGTGAGACGCTCAGCGTATATGGAACACTAAATTGCAATTATGCAGCCGAATCCAGTGAGATGGAAAACAGAGAAGAGACTGGGGAAATGTTTGAGCTGTAATGCAAGGACTAGTGGAAAGAGAACAGCGGCAGGTAAAACATTTAATATACGGATACAAACTGTCAAACTTGTATGCAAATGAGACAGAGAACTTGAAAAGCCAACGACTAAAATGAGGGAATCGTGGTCCTCCTAAGAAGCATAATAAACAAACTGCCGTTAGAAAATTAAAAAAATCTATTGGAATTGTTAAGGACTATAGTAATGTAGTACTGTGCAAAAGTATGAAAAAAACATATATGTATGTAAGAGAGAGTAGCAGTAAGTGTTAAAAGTAACTCTAAACTGAGCTGCATAACTTGAATAGTGTCATGGTGTAATTAATGACAGCAGTAGAAACACATCTGTGACATCCAAACCCATAGTAAGACCATGTTACAAGTACATTAATCCACTCCGAAGGTGGCATCTAATGGGGAGTTAATGTATGGTTGGTCCGTTGTAGACACTCGGCCTGCGGTCTAGGGCCACAACGGTCCCAACCATGCATTAACTCCCCATTAGATGCCACCTTCATCGTGGATTAGTGCTTACTGGTGTACCTTCAAGTGTTATAACCAAAATGTTACAGTTACTTTTATGGTGCTAATATGTACATTTTAAGCTGGCAGAAGTGCTGTTCAAATACCTCATAAACTCATGAAGATTGACTTCATCACCCCCTCCAAATACATACTACATCATTAATAAAATGATTCCAGCTTACAACGTTATAAAAATATTTGTTGTTCATCTCTGAAAAAAACATATATTTTTTCCCATAAGCCCATTACCAGATTTGCATAGCCGAGGGCCATTGAGGCCCCCACTGCTGTTCCACACTTTTGTCTATAAAACTGTCAAAAACAAAATAATTTTTTGTCAGGACAAATTCAAGGGCTTAAATCAAAATCTCCTTTGGTATCTCTTCACCTTGGTAAGGTTCATTTAAAAAATACTGTACAGCATCCAATTCATCCTCATGTTTAATACATGTGTAAAGACTTTCCACATCTATAGTCAACCATACATATCCTTCCTTCCATTTTACAATCTGCGTTTTGTTAAGTAGATGCATAGTATCTCTGGTGTGTGACCTTAAATTCTGGACAAAAGGTTCCAAGACAAAAATAATAAATTGAGATGCATTTTGTGTTAAAGATCCATTATCAGAGATAATAGGTCTCTCCAGTGGGTCAGTTGAATTGTTGTGGATCTTAGGGAGGATATATATATGGTTGGGACAATAGGGGACTCAGACTTGAGGAAATCAGCCTCATCTGCTGATAACAACTCTTTTACTAGTGTCTTATCCACCAAGCTATGTAATTTTAAGGTGTATTTGCTGGTGGGATCACTGCATAAGTTTTCATAATTCTCAATCACATTTAACAGATCATTGACTTTCTTAACATAATCTCTCTCATTCATTATTATGATGTTTCCACCAGTTCACAGGCTTCACAACCAACTCCCTTGCTTCTTCAAGTTGTTTTAATGCCTCCCTTTCTAATGCTGTGAGATTGTTAAATTTCTGATAAAATTCTGAAAGAGTTTTTCTACCTCAGTATTCATTACTTTCTCAAAGGCATTGATTGTGATATTATTAACCTAGGGACAAAAGGTGGACTTGGTACTAAATCTTCCTTTCAATTTCAATTCAATTCAATTCAATTCAATTCAATTTTATTTATAAAGCGCTTTTCAAATTCAAAGTGCTGTACAGACATTAAATCAATAAAATCCAGATCTTAAAAACATTTAAAAGTTAACCAAGAACTAACAGGAGTATGCTAATTCGAATAAATATGTTTTTAAGGCAACCTTAAATTATCAACGGTTGGGTACCTTCAACCAACGAGGTAGAGAATTCCACAGGGTTGTCAAAAAGCAAACGACGTGATCCTGATGACTTCAATTGTACCTTGGGAATTCCAGCAATCCTCGCTGGCAGAACGGAGAGGACGGAGAGGGCAGTAGGGAATCAGGAGATCTTTCAGGTAACCGGGTCCCTGATCATGTAGAGCTTTAAAGGTTAGTAAACCAACCTTAAAGGTGATCCACCACCATACAGGCAGCCAGTGCAGTTCACGGAGCACAGGCGTAATATGACTGGTCCTCGAAGTACCAGTCAAAAGCCTGGCTGCTGCGTTCTGCACTAGCTGCTGGCAGCGGATATCAACCCCAGGTAGCCCTAGGTAAAAGGAATTGCAATAGTCAAGACGAGTAGTGACAAAGGTGTGGATCAATGTTGGAAGGTCACCCGGAGATCAGATGTTTCACCGGCGATATTCCTCAGTTGGTAAAGAGGATTTGACAACAGCTGACACCTGAGATTTCAGGGTCAAACCATCATCAAAAATAGCATAGATTTCGCACCTGCACAGAGTAGAGGCGGTACACCACCAAGTAATAAACCTGATGGCTGTCCAGCTCCACACCCATCCCGGATGACCTGGATCCACCACCAATACCTCGGTCTTGTCCGGTTGAGTCTCAACCAGCTCGAACTCATCAAAGTCTGATCTCTTCGAGGCAGTTGTTAAGTACAGAGAGTGCATCACCCTGACTGGGGAGAAAGGACAGATACAGCTGAGTATCATCTGCATAGCAGTGAAAACCCAAACTGTATCACTTGATGATTTCTCCCAATGGCAGCATGTAAACTGCAAACAACATGGGAGCTAAAATGGAGCCCTGTGGTACCCCACAAGGCAGAGATTGAGCGTCAGAGGAATAAATTCCAGTGACAACTCTCTGAAATCTGCCTGTGAGGTAAGAACGAAACCATTTGAGGACTGTACCAGAGAGTCCACAAAAGACCAGCAGGCGCTCCAATAGCACTCCATGGTCTACAGTATCAAATGCAGCCGATAGATCGAGAAGGACCAGAATGGTACGTGCCTTTAGATCTCGGGCCATAAGGAGGTCACTCAATACCCAGACAAGGGCAGTCTCTGTACTATGCCTTTTCCTGAAGCCAGACTGGAGAGTATCATAGACATTGTGAGATATAAGGTGATCATCCAATTGCAACGCAACTGCCTTTTCAATAACCTTACCAACAAATGGCAGGTTAGAGATAGGCCAGTACTTAGCTAGACAGTCAGGATCTAAGGAGCATTTTTTAAGGAGTGGTCGAACTACTGCCTCCTTAAGGGGGTCAGGAAAACCCCCCCTCTCCAAAGATTTCGAGACAATGTCTGCAAGGATTGGGTAGATGGCTTCTACACAACTTACTAAAAGCGGTGTAGGACCGGATCCAAACTACAAGTAGTTGGTCATAGTTTGGATGATCTTTACAATGTCAATAAATTCCGGCCGGTGAAAGTCTAGCCAGACAGGACCCGAGGATGAGCCACCTCTAGTCACCATCGCTTAATCCCCATAGGAGAGGTCAGGACGATACGGACCTGAGGTCGGCAACCTTATCCACAAAAAACCGAGCAAACTCCTCGCATCTTAGCTGAGAGAATGCTTCTCTGGGTTGAAGACAGACTGGATTGCACAGTCTGTCCACAGTCCGAAAAAGCTGAGCCAGTCGATTTTGTGCAGCAGAAATCTCTCTGGACAGGAATTCTGCCTTCTTACGAGTGATTTCTGATTGATAGCGATCATAATGTGCCATCAATCTAAGCCTGTCAGCATCAAGGCCCAATCTCCGCCAGACTCTCTCCAGCCTTCGTCCAACTCGCCTTAATTCCCTCAAGGAGCCGTCAAGCCACGGGCTCCTTGGACGAAGGGTGAGAGGCCGAACACGAACATGAGCAATTTTGTCCAGAGCATCTCCCACGGCCTTATTATAGGCCAGTACAAGATCATCTGGACTCATGCATTCACCCGACAAGCTCGATAGATCCAACACCGCTGTTAGGTCATTGGGGTTAACATCCTTAAAGGGCGGATTGACATCTCCGTGAGGGCAGATCTAATAGAGGGGCCCTGAAGCAGAACCTTATGGTGTAATGGTCAGACCAACTGACTGGTTCCACCCCAAATCAGAGATCTCCATACCCATGAGAAAAATCAGATCCAATGAATGACCCCTATATGGGTAGAGGAGGTAACAACCTGTGTCAGGCCTAGCATATTCATCAGCTGGAGGAGATTTTGACCAAACTGAGAGAGTTCGTCATCGACCCAGGCATTGAAGTCGCTTCAGAAGTATGAGTCTGGGGAAACTTCAGCACCAGGTCGATGATGAAGTCTGCAATCTCCTGCAGGAATGCTCCACCATCACCTGGTAGACGGTAGACGAGGAGAATCCCGCAGCCTGCACCCTCTCCCAGGATATATTCAAAGGAACTGGTATTTCCACATGGCACATCCACAAGGCCCAGCTCAGATTTAAACATAATGGCCACACCCCTGCCCCTATGATCCAGCCTTGGACGGTGTATCACCGAGAACCCGGCTGGAGTTGCCAAGGCCAAAACAGGGCCTGGATTTTCATCCAGCCAGGTCTCGGTGATGCAAGTCAGATCAGATGATCCAACAAGATCAGAAATAATAGCTGTCTTGTTCTTAATTGATCTGGCATTGCATAACACCACCAAGGTGGGATGAGCTGTCGGGGAAGACCTCGGCACCTGTCCAATTATTTTGGAGCCCTTGGGTATGGGTACAAGACAAGAGTAACCTTTGTCTTGACCCTATTTTGCCCCAGGGCATCTTCTGGACCCCAAAACCCCAATAAGTCCTCCCCTTTCCTGTCCCCCACCAGGCCCAACTCTCCATTTTCGTCCACGCTTCAAGATGCCCAATGCATGACATCTAAAATAGATGTCGGATGTTAATGGTGGGCATTCAAAAGGACATAATTCCTTGAGCCTAGTGGGGGAAAAATGCCCAACCGTCTCTACGGCTGTCCAACACATTTAGACAACCCAAATATAAAACAAAATAAACAAAACCTATAATATAAAAACTTATAAATAAAAAACACTCTCCACTCTCTCTCACAGAGAGGAGCGAAATAAACAAACAATATAATAAAGTAAGATAAAACCCTGCCAATCATAACTACAGGACCATCATGACCATAGGAATTAGCATCACAATTTTCATTGGTTAAATTCAACATTCCTGAAAGGTCAGGTTTGATCAATAAGACCTAATCCATCACAATAATTGTCAAATTCAGTTCTTTCTTCAAATAATTCCTACAAATCAAGCAGATTAATTAATCCCACACCATTATTTTCCACAACAGATGTAGATTAAGTCCATATCCAGCAATGAAGTCATATTTAGATATTCATTTACATGTGGCTGTGAGAGGGATGTTGCAGCTTCACGATTCAAAGAGCCATTTCATAGCACATCATTACTAGACTGTCTTTGAATTTCAGTACTAGGGCTAGTTATCAAAACATCTTCATGTTGAACAAAAGCATTCACATTACCACTGTAACGTCATAATGTGTTACACCAATTGCATCCACTGCTTCAAAGATGTTACGCCCCATAGTTCTATACTTGTTAGCTAAAAAGTACGTTAGTTTAACTTTTCTAATTAACTTCAAAATGTCCACTTTAATATTGAACAGGTCTTCCAGGGGGCAGAGCACAAAGTGTAGACCTTTAGTAAGTAATTTTAATTGTGTCAGTCAGTTCAATATCAGACAAATTAATGACTACTTTATGTTCCTTAAGTTCTATTTCTGACTTATTTTGCTAACATCCTCTTCTGCCTCTTCTGGTCCTTTTTCCTGGTCTCTACTTGTTCCTGGGACTTGTGATTGTTGTTGAAGGCAACCCTCTTTCTGGTGTACTAAACAATGAACAGATTCTTGATTTATGTCAGTTCTCTGTGACTTTTCACCTTAAGCTTTACTTGTATTACTTTTGTTTGTACATTGAGATCTATTCCTCCAATTCCTGCTTTGACCTCTCTTACTGCTTGTAGATCTGCCTCTTACCAAATTCTTTTTCTGGTCTTTCCCATCTGAAAACTTCTCCTCTTTCAAAGTCCCCAGTGTCTCTATTAAGTTTAGATTTTTTGTGATTTACCAGGTCAATTTCTAACTCATTAATTTTTAAGTTTGCTTGCATGCATGTGCAAGAAACATAGTGCCAACATACGAGTTTTCATAGGTTGCCTCCCCCACTTCCAATGCCCTGCTCTGTTTTGCAGGTGCAGCTGCACCGCGCCAATGAATGTCTGAGCTGTCTGTGACAGCCATTCAGATGTAGTGGCATACAGTTCTGAGGACAACACCGCCACAGTCAGCGGTGGTAATGTCCTCGGCAGTATGCAAATGGCCTATACGTACATCAGCACTGCATCTGAACTGTCATAGACAGTTTGTCCCCCCAAACACTACGTAGCATGCTGGGAGCCCACTCCAGCATGCTCATGTACTGCCATCCACATCTGCACAGTGTATGACCGATGGGGGTGCCCATTCCCCCATCGGTTCCACTGCCCCCCAAACAGAATTCTAGGTGCCACACTGGGAGCCCACCCCAGTGTGGCAAAAGTCCTTATGGCTGATGGGGGTGCCTAAACCCCTGTTAGCTCCACTTCCCCCCCCGAATAACTTTCCAACTGCCATGATGGGAGCCCACCCCAGCATGGCAAAAGTCTCACGTTGTCTTCCTAAATAAGAAATGAAAAAACCTGTAAAAAAAAAAAAAGTTCCCTCATCACCTGTCTTGCCCCCTCCCCCAACCTGCACCCACCCTCTGCTCACCCACCTCCCACACCCCTCCAATCCTATACTTACCTCTAGAGCCCAGCACAATGATCTTCAGTGGACCTGGAACATGTTTGCACTCTTCAAAGCCGACCACGAACTGAAAAATGCCGGTAAGCTGTATAATGGCATAAATATATATATTTTTTAACTTTGGTGCATATCTCGGCCATTTTGGGGAATTTCTTCTCCACATTTTCAACATGGGCTTCTTGTGCCCCACCTCATGAACTCAGTCACAGTCACTGTCATTTTGTTATTCGGTCCAAAAAGGTGATTTCGCAGTCACTGTGTGGGACCACCTTTTGGGACTGAGTAATGAAATGACAGTGTCACAGTTCATGAGGTAGGACTCCCAAAACCCTATGTTGAAAATTTGGTGAAAAAATTCCCAAAGATGACTGTTTTATGAGTGTGCATTGCGCAATTCCTATGCACACTCATAACTTTGTGAATTTTTAGTATTTTCACTCCAGATTTTCAACATTGCCATTTTACCACACCTCCTTTTGAGCAGTACAGCTGTCATTTTCACGTGTCACCCAAAAGGTGTTTTCATGCATGTAGTGCACAATGGCACAGTTGGTGTGCGAAATCAATGTTCAGGACAGATTACGAAAATCACAGTGACACTGTTCATGAGCAAGGTCATAAAATGGCTATGTTGTAAATTTGGTGACAAAAGTCCATAAAATGATTGTGCTACAAGCTTGCATTGTGCAGTTTCCACGCACCCTCATAAGTTCACAAATTTGTACAATTTTCAGTTCAAATTTTCAACACTGGCAATTTTCCACAACTCCTTATGAAAAGTACAGCTGTCATTTTTCACACCCTGGCCAAAATGTGTTTTCGCACTTCCGGTGCAGAAATGCATGGTTGCTGTGGGAAATCAGTGTTCGGGACAGACTAAGAAAATCACAGTGACACTGCTCATGAGTGGAGGTCCCAAAATGCCTGTGTTGACAATCTGCTGTAAAAATCCCTAAACTAATTACATTACAGGTGTGCGTTGCACAGTTTCTACACACGCTCGTGACTTCACCAGTTTTTTTATATTTTCACTACAGATTTTCAACATTGCCATTTTTTACACCTCCCCATGAACAGTACAGCTGCCATTTTTCACATCCTGTTCGAAATGTGTTTTTGCACCTATGGTGCCAAATGACATAGTCACTGTGCAAAATCAGCTTTCGGCTAACAAACTGATATTGCCACTGTTCATGAGGTGGGAGTCACAAAAACCCATGTTGAAAATTTGGAGTGAAAATACCAACGAACGCCTGGGGCATTAGGGTTTCTGACCATAATGACCCACCCTGTAGAGAATGACAGGTATCAGGGGTGTGACTTGGGATTGTCACTTGTAATGCTCATGCCATTCCACCCCCACCCACACCCTGCAGCCAGTGACAGGCATTGAGATGTGCCTTGGACTCTTTGGCCCCAAAGTTCTCCCCATTCTCCTATACTGCACCCATCTCACCATATTTCCTTATGGAATGGAATAAGGGCCAAGGACCCCAAGGCACACTTGATGCACACAACTTCCACCACTTCAGTGCCCTCCTTGATAAAAAAGGCTAGTCCTCCCCCTCTACCTGTTCTTTTATCACTCCTGAACACTAGGTACTCAGGGATCGTCAGTTAGCAGTCGTTATTTTTGGAAGCCCATGTTCCTTTTAAGGCCACAAGATCCACCTCAGTGTCTGCCATCAATGTCTAGAGCTCACTGATTTTATTTAGACTCCTGGAATTAAGGCACACCCCCTTTTATCTGATCCCTGTTCCTTCTTTGCTACTACCCTTGTGCTTCTCATATCCTCTCACTTCCTTGCTTTTCTTGGTGCTTGCCCCCTTTGTGTTACCACTGTCCATATTCCCTTCATCTAGTGCAGTATGGGCCACAGTTTTGCTGTTACAAGCTCCCAGATGCTGGGGAGTACTAGCTAGAATCCCCTTCCTCTTCTCTGCCATTGAGGTTCCCCTAGACCCAGTCTCCCCTACAGTCAGTTTAAATGTCTGATATAGATGTCAAAATTCTGGCCAAGCATGCAGGTCTCCTCTCTCATTAGGTGAAGTCCATCACTCTTGAAGAGCCTTCTGTCACAGAAGTCCCCAGTCCCCCATAAAGTGGTATCCCTTAAGCTATCCATTAAACTGTATTACCTCACTCCTTACCCTATCCAGCTTCCACTTCTTGCACCACACAGGGAGGACTTCAGAAAAGGTCAGAGAGGCTGAGTGTGCCACCATTCTGTCCATGGGTCCATAAAAGTTCCACTTCACCTTCTCCACCGACTGCTTCTCCTGATCATTAGTATCAAGGTGTTACACGGCACCCCCAGCTTGCTATTCATACCCAAGTGTGCTGGAGTTTTATTTTTTTGTTTTTACAGGGAGGGACAGGTCAGGAGTAAGACAGAGATCTATGTTTTTGTTTCTTTTAATTGAACCGTGATGGACTTCAGCACAGTAGGAGAGGGCGGGAAGTGCAACAGGAATGGGAGGGACTCCAACAGCGCGATGTAAGCAGAAACTCTAGGAGTAAGGTAAAATATAAAGCTGTTGGTTATTTTATGGGTTTACAGATGATTTTTACAATATTTCTTCATGTATACCTCTGAGATTTTTGTTGTGATAGTAACTGAACGTAAATAACTGATTGTATGTACATTAGACCCTCCCCTGATGGCGATGGCAGGATCGCCTTACTGAGTGGCTTTAATTTTGACTGCCCCTCCCCCCCACCTTGTTTATTAGAACCTGTGAGCAGGATTTGAAAATAAAGTAAAATGCACTTATTTTTACACAAATGTGTGGAAGGGATGATAGCAGCAAAGATCGATCGGTGCCAGTGGGAGAGGATTCCCGAGTCGGTCAAACAGCTCTCGACGGGGGGAGGAGGAGCAGGAGGAGAAGGAGAATAACTTGACATGCCATTTGAATTAATTAAATTTAAAGAAAAAAGTAGTGTCTTCAATTGCAGTGCTGCCTTGTTGTTTCCTGATACGATAGCCGGGAGAGAGCAGCTATTACAGGAATGTTGGTACAAATACACGTAGCTGAGCTGAATAGTGCTATCAGTGTTACTTAATAATTCAGTATGTGTTGTGAACAAGCCACTGAATACTGTATGTAAAAAAAAACCCACAACATTTCTGATGCCAGTAAGAATTACTCTTACCCAGGTTTGTGCTGCTGAGGTGATGCTGCTGCTCTCTAGGTGGAGAGAATGTTTAGGTATAGCCTCCACAGTCACACTGATCAGCTGCAATTCTGGCATTAGCGAAAAACACAAAAATGGCAGCATTTAAAAAAACAAACGTTCCAACAGCACATTGATCTCTTTCAGCAATGTGGTCCTGCTTTTCTGAACTTATTACCTGTGCATGGAACGGGTTTCATGTACAGGTAATAACCAATCAGAAAGCAGGATTTTCTCTCACCATTTTATAAATCCTGGATGACAGATGTCCCAGGAAGGCACCAGACCATACCCCTCCCATCCATACCCCTTCTACCACCAGCAGAGCTGCCCCCCCCGGAATCTGAGAAGCACCCTTAGACTTTCCTCTTAACTTTTCCCTCAAAGCCTGCTGTAGCAGCATTTATTCCTTGCTGTCCTTCTATTTTCATTTTTCTACTTTGGTGGGGTGGCCACCTACCAAAGTATCTCTTGACTATTCTGCCCCTCTACCTTTCTTTTCCTGTCTCGCGGGCATTGTATAGGTGGGTATTATGCCTGTATCTAGTTAAACCCCTGTATTTTTGTTGCCCTTGAATTAAAATGAAACTGTTTGGGGAGATTGTAAACTGCATTGGACCATGGTTGAAGCGCTTGTTGGTCTCAATGCTGATAGCCCAAAAATGTATAAAAAGATATGGGATATAATATCCCTACAAAGTGTTGGGAGCTACTTATTAGTTTGCCCCAAAAGCTGGCTTTATTTAAAGTAGAGCCAATACAAAGGCACCCTACCTAGTTCTTTTATATGTGAAAAAGCACTAGGGATTTAAATATTGAGCTGTTCTACACAACTCTACACTCACCTTACGCCGAGGATCATCTGAGGTCAGTAACTGTTCAGCTGCTGAAGACACCCCCCCCCCACACCACGACATCCGTGAGTCTGTAGCCACATTCTTGCCATCAGTTACTGCCATAGTTTCAGGTATCATCAGCTCAAACTTAAGAAGCACTGAAAGCAGCCAATCAGGGCTGAAGTCACATCTCCACAGGATTTTATAGCCAATCAGGAGGCAGCATCCCTAGCTCTTTTACGTGTGAAAAAGTACTAGGGATTTAAATACTGAGTTGTTCTTCACAACTCTACACTCGCCTGCCACCAAGGATTGTCTGGGGTCCATGAGGGCTCAGCTGCTGAAGACGTTCTTCCTATTGCAGCATTTGTGGGTTTCCTGCTGCATTCTCACCACCAGTTCTTGCCATAAAACTCTGGGGATCATCAGCTCCAACCTGAAAAGGAGCACTGAAATCAGCCAATCGGGGCTGAAGCCATGCCTCTACAGGCCTTTACAGACAATCAGAAGGCACCCTCCCTACCTCTTGGCACCAGCAAGCCTCCTCTTCATGTTGTATGTCTTAAGCAGCCCTCTGTGCTGTGGTCCTTCGTGCTAAAGATCGAGTATAAAGGACATTGTAGGAGTCTACCAGGAGTCAGTCAGAGAAGCAGCCAGAAGCCAGGAACTTTGCTCGTCTCATCCCAGGTAAACTGTATGTGCACATTTAACTGCATTGCTAGTGGGAGTATTGTGTGGGGTTCTAGCTATAATATGTTTAGGAGTGTACTACAGGTTAATGTAGTAGCCTATATCAGCTAAAATTAATACTCATTCTTACATAAAGTTTATTTGCAGAACAGTGTTTTCTGCAGTAGCTAGTGAACCTTTGATTTGCAGGGTTATTTTGTGCTATAGTTAAATCATGCAGCATCACCTTATCTGGGTACGCTCTACACCAGCAGAAAGAGGAAGGTGGTGAATGGTGATACCATTGTATAACTCACTGTTGCAATGCCACTAATAAAGACATTAAAGAGGACTGGTCTCAGAATTGATCCTTGTGGCACCCTGGTTGTCACCTTCCCTTCCTCGGAGTGAACTCCATTTATCACCATCCTCTATCACCTATCTCCCAGTTTCTTACCTAGTTTATTATCTTTGGACCCACTCCTAGGCTGCCCAGCTTGTTCGAGAGTGTCCTATGTGGAATGGTGTTGAAGGCCTTACTGGAATCAAGGGAAGCCACATCCACCACTCCATCCTGATCTAATTCCCTGGTCACCCAGCCACTGAGTGATTGACCAGAACTGTCAGAGGTGAAACCAGCACCAATATCCTTGTATGTATCCTGTCTGGCCCCATTGCTTTGTCCACTTTCAGATTTGTGAGTTCCTTCAGGACACTCTTCTCTGTAAATGGATTAGTGTCCATCTCCCTTCCTTCAATGCCCCTGACACTTATCTGTGGTCCCTCACCTTCCCTTTCCCTGTGAACACTAAACAAAAGTATTCATTCAAGATGTCTGCTTTTTCCTAGTCCCCTTCCACACATTCCCCCCTTCCCTTCTTAGCCTTAAAATCTCTCTCCTGATCTTTATCTTTTCACTCACATACCTGAAAAATGTCTTGTCCCTTTTCTTTACTGCCTAGGTTATTTTCTCCTCCATTTGCACTTTTGCGCTCCTGACTGCTTTCCCTGCCTCCCTCTGCTTCTCCTGATACACTTCCATATCCTCCTCTCTCCGTGTCTCCTTACATCTCCTGAATGCTAAAATTTTTTGCCCTTACCTTCACAGTCACATCGTTTGAGAACCTAACAGTCTCTTTTTCCTCTTACTTTTGCTTACTTGCCTGACACAGTGGTTCATTGCCTTCACTATCCCTGCTTTTAGTTTTGCCACTGTTCCTCCACTCCACCCAAATCCTACCCCCCCTGCCAGGGCATCCCTGAGGCATTCCCCCATCTTTTTAAAACTGGCCCTTCTGAAGTCCAGGACCCTTGCTTTGTTAGGTTCACTTTTGCCACATTTTTTATATTGAACCACACTGTACAGTGATGACTGATCCCTAGGTGACCACCCACTGTGATGTCTGCAACGCTGCCCCTGTTGGTGATACAAGGTCCAATACTGCTCCCTCATGAGTGGGCTCCTTTACTAGTTGCCTGAGGAATGCCCCCCCTGCAGTGTCCAGAATGTCGCTGCTCCCAGCTGAAGCTGCAGCTGGGATGCTCCAATCTACATCTGGCATACCGAAGTCCCCCACCAGCAGCACCTCTCCTTATTTTCCATCTTTTGGATAGTTTTCACCCGAACCTTATCCATCTCCCCTACCCCATGTTGGAGGTCTGTAGATCATGCCAGTGTGAACAGTGGCTCCATTTCCCATCTCTAGGGTGACCCACGGTACCTCTACCCCTCCCTGTATTCCCTGTATCTCTTTCACTTTTATGCTATCTCTCACATAAAGAGCCACTCCTCCCCCTTTCTTACCCACCCTGTCCTTCCTGAACAGATTATAGCCTGGTACAGCTATATCCCAATCATGATTCTCATTGCTCTATGACTCAGTAATGGCAACAACGTCCAGGTCAGCCTCTGTCATAATGGCCACTAGGTCCGGGATTTTATTTCCCAGACTTTGAGCATTTGCACACATGGCCTTCCAAATTCTGCTACCTCCCTGCTTGTCAACCACCCCTTTTCCCTTTTGCCTTCCCTCTTTACCACCTCTGCCCTCATTCCCATCCCTCTTTATTTGTACCATTTTGTTTTTCTTGTTATCCGGTACTCTTGGGAATTTCCCTGCCTTAGAGTTCTCCCAATGGAGTACTTCATCTTGTGGGGGGGGGCAGTTTATGTCTCTCTACTTCCTTCTGCCACCCACCTCAGCTACTTTTCATGCTTGCCAATGTAACATTTAAACTGCTCACTGAGGATAAATAAATAAATAAATAAATAAATAAATAAAATAAAGACTGTGGGTCTCCTCCCAGTTGGATGCAGACCATCTCCCATGTGTAGGCCTTTATACCTCCAGGTGGGACCCTAGTCTTCAATGTAGCTGAATCCCTCCTCTCTGCATCACTCCTTCAAGCTTCTGGTACAGAGTACCTTATCCCCCCCATCATAGACAGGCAGCGCCTCAGAAAAGGCCACTGAGCATGCTACCTGCCTACGAACCCTCCCCAACTCCCTGAACTCTTCCTGCACTATCCTAACATTATCCCTAGCTAGGTCATTAGGTCCCTAGGTGGACAATGACATCAAGCTCTGCCTCCTGTTCTACTGCCCTAGCGATCCTCAGGATTCACTTCCCATCCCTCTGAGCTGTGGTGCCGGGTAGGCACCTAACCTCCCTCTACCCCTCACTTCCTGCCCCCAAATCTATCCCCCTCACAATGGAGTCCCCCACCAGGAGTTGCTTCCTCCTCCTTCTTCTCCTCTGGGTCTTCTGCCACCCTCCCCAGGAACTTATCTATGGAGGACCCCGCATCCACCCTGGCCATTACTACAGGAGCCACCATGGGACAATCTTGCTCAGCCAGAGTGGCATAGGAATTGTATAGTGCTTCCATAGGAGGATGTGCCTCTGACCTACCACCCATCCTGAGCCCACCATAGTACAGCCGCTCCTCCTCCTTGGTACACTTTTGGGCAGCGGTGGCAGACTTGGTGGTCCCTGAGTGGGGGAGGAGGCCCCCGCGAATCCTGGCCAGCTCAGCCTGGAGTTTTAACAACCTCCGCCCTCAACACAGAGAGGTGCACGCAGATGGGGTGCACACAGTCTCCAGAAAATCTCCCGGAAGAGTGCTGCCCCACAGCCACTGCATTGCACCACTCCCAGAATATCTATGAATCTAGAATACCCTGCCTATTTTTGTTTTTTTCTCACTTGCTTAATTCAAACTCTTTCTTACCCATACCCTAGATGGGGTGTTTCACCTATTCCCAAATTTTTGTGTGACGCTATCTTACTTCAAATCCTCTTTCACCCTTTTTTTAACCTTACCCTAGATAGGGTGTTCCACCTAGTCTCACATTATTGTGGGACCCTAACTACTCTCACTCCTGTGCAGTGTGAGTTACAACAATAGGTTAACAGGACACTTACCACAGTTATTAGGCTGAACTTCCTAGTATCTTGGGTTCCACGTCATAACAGTGAAAATTAAACAGCACCTGCTATGACAGCGAGTGCACTTTGCCAAAAACTGATACGGCAATGGTGCACTACACAGAAAATATAATGAGTGATGGTCTCAACATACTCACTGGGACCAATATCTGGTATATTTTTATGCCCCTGCACCCCACTTAATAATTATAATCAACTCTGGGGGGGGGGGCTGACACTGGGGTAAGGAGACAACTTGGGAGGGGGCTATTTGGGGGGCCTCAAATCATTGATACAAGGGACAGGGGTCTATGGAGCACAAATGCAGGGATCGGAGAATGGCAGCCAAATCCCCCCCCCACTAAGTACCAACTACAAATCAAAATAAGATATACACCCTTCGCCAGCCCAGAACCTGGTACCTCCTGTGGTCATATACCTCTTCTACCACACCAGATGGCCAGCTACCAGTTCTAAACTACCTCCCATATCCTCAATTACATCAGGCCCTTCCTACCATCACTCTATCTCTCTATCGCCATTATTACTCCCCTACACTTCCTCTTTCCACATTCGGCATCCTTCTATACTCATTCTATACACCGATAATTAAATTGAGTTAGCTCAAATTGAGTTCGCTCAATTTGAACCACCCATATCACTGGATACCAGTCCCCTGCTTCTTCCTGCATATGTGTTCTGAGTGTGGACCCTTCTTTCACTCCTCCAATGCTCCCCTGTCTCCCTACTGCAGTGCAGAATGTCCAGCTGCTGGCTGTCTCTTTGGGCTGACTCCAGTGAGCAGACTCCAAAATCCTTAGTGCATTGGTCCTTCATGCAGGGGGCCGCAGCATGGGTGTGTGTGTGGTGTGTGTGCAGTTAAATAGCAGAATGACAGGAAAAGAGCTTTCAGGGCTGCTTCCTGATTGGTCCCTCCACTAGGGCTGGGAGCTCAGTCTTGCTCCTGATTGGCTTGATGGCCTCTTCCTTATAAAGGTGTCTAGTTGTGCTCTTTGTTGGCTGAGTGGACGGTGGGAGGGGTGTCAACAAATTCGATTTACTCCCCCTATGAACCCTCCTCTATTGCTCTAAGCCCCAGTGTTTGGGGCTACATCAAAAAATTATATTTGGTGGAGGGAGGGCTCATGTCTTCAGAGCAGGCTCCCCCTCTAAGGTAACAATCTGTCAGCTGAATGCAGCGAGAACACCGGCTTTGGGCGATTTTAAAGCCCCAGCCTGCCTTCTAATTCCTGGATGCATTCTTTGTTGGCTGAGAGGAGGGTGGGGGAGTATGAACAAAGCCTACTGGTTCCCACCATGAACCCTTCTCTGTTGCTCTAGGCCCTGGTGTTTGGGGCTACATCAAGAAATTATAGCTCTTTTTGGTGGAGGGAGGGCTCCTGTCTTCAGAACTGGCTCCCTCTAAGGTAGCGATCTGGAAGTTCAGTGCAGTGAGAATACTGGTATCATCTCAATATGCTTTTCCTGCTAAAACTTTTATATAAAATAAAAAAATACAAGACTCACTGCTATCCTTATCTAACAAATACATTGAAACACCAGATGGCAAGAAATAAGCTAAGCTGTGGATGAAATTCCAGGATCCACTGCTCTCTCTTTACTCTCTGTTGGTTCAATGTACCAGTATCCCTTGTTGAGAACCAAACCTGGGACCTTGTGTCCTGAAGGCAGCAGCATTAAGCTAAAGGGAAATTTCTATGTATGTACATGTGTACAGTGATTGCTAGCTGTGAGATAATAGAGCAGCTTCTATAGCACGCATGGTACAGATACTGTTATGCAGATCCAATGCTCTCTATTGTCACACAGTACTGACAATGTTTTTATTTGCTTTCTCCATGGCTCAGGTTGCCTCAGAGAGACACGGGTGAAACACAGAGCAGTAACAACTGTACCTGTCTAAGCACATGACACCTAAAATGTCCATCTGAAAAAATATTTTTAAAAAAGCTTTTTTAAACGAGTTGGTTCTAAGTAGGGGTGGTCACTGGGAAGGTGGTGCTTCTCCAATAAATGAGTTAACTAACCAGGAATGGAGAGCACTCACTCCTGCAGGTTGCTATTTCAAATAAGCACAGTACACAGAAATGTAATCAAGGCTTTTTTACTCGCATTTTCTTCAAACACAGCAGTGTAATGACAGGGATCTTATATTTCGCCTGACCCATTCAGGCTTGATCAAAGACAGTGAATCATTTTTCATACACAGTTTTTATACCTTAATTACCTGTGACCATCTAATGCATCAGCTAATAGAACCTTGTTAACGTTAATCCTCTAACCAATCATAAAGTGCATTATGAAATTCAAAAATATATGTAAAAATATACAGCAACACCAATCACTTATAAGAATATTTTCATTTTAAATATTTTCTCAATAAAAAGAGACTGTGTATCATTTCATGTTATTATTTTAGAAAAATAATGCTTCTTAGTTTCAGATTTCATTTCTTAGCTTCTTGCTTTAATCAAAACCCATCTTTCACCTGGTGAGCCTGTATTAAAGAAAACATCAAAAAGAAACAAATTCAGATGGCAATAACATCTTTTTCAGTTCCTCTAAGATGCATTCAAAACCATTCCTTACAGTTTCATATGATTTTTCACATATCATTTAGATCTTTCAATCTGTTATAACCAGACACAATTGTTTATTATTAGTATTATTGTTGTGCTGATCAGAGAGGGATTTTCCTTTCCTTTATTTCATCCTGCTACTTAAGCTGGACAAAAGTATAGGGGGAGATCAGGAAATAACTAACTTTTTTGTTTCTTTAAAAGAGGTTTTAGTTCAAATTTGTCATTCAGCCCTTGTCCCCTTGTTGCCCCTAATTTAAAGATCCAGAGTTGTTCTTTTTCATTTAGAATAGACTCAAAGTTACCACCTCTGACATTCTTAAGGACACTCTCTATACCCATGGCTGTGACCTTATGTCTCTTGTCCCTGCTATTCCTAATATGCATAGCCATTGCATAATCAATGTTTTGATTTTTAATTGCCACAATGTGTTCATTTATTCTCAGGTGTAGTCTTCTCTTGGTCCTCCCTGTATAGAACTTTCCACAGGAGCAAGTTAGTTTGTAAATAACACCTTCTGTGTTACAATTAATACTTCCCTTTATTTTCTCAGTTCTCCCATTTTTTTGGGATTTACAAAAGAATCTGTCCTTTCCATAAAAGAACATGTACCACAAAAGCCACATGTTTTTGAGCCCTCCTTAGAGGGTGGTTTTCCATCAGTAGATTTCCCTTGATGACTTGACCAATCTATCGCTCAGATTTGGGCCCCTTCTATAGGATATCCAGAGGGGTTTTTCCAAAATGGGAGATAGTTGTGTAAGTCCTCTTAGTATTAATAGGTTATTCTTTACAATACCTATCACTTCTTTGGACCCACCCCCAAATGTTGTGACAAATGTTACATCCATACCTGGGTCATGTGGTCATTTTTGGTTATGCATCAGACTGTCATGTGGCAAATTATCAACAACATTTCTAGCTTCAGCTATATCCATCTCTCAATATTCCCTCTCCCTCAGCCTGTCTGACAATTAATTTCCTCTTAAATTATACACATTTGCTGACCCACAGTCCTGTTTCATCCTCATAAATTGCCCTTGGGGAGATTTTTCACTACATGTCCAGGATGGGAACTTGTAGCCAAAAGTAGGCTGTTTCAATCCGTTGATTTTTTGTATAAATCTGTCAAAAGTGTACCGTCTATCCCTTTCTTAATAGTTAAATCCAGAAAGGGAATTTCCTGTTGGTTTGCACTGATTTTGAATCTCAAGTTAGGATTTGAAGCCTCCAAATATTTAACAAATTGATCTAATTCACTTCTGGTTCCCTTTCAAATTAATAAGATGTCATCAATAAAACATTTAAAAAGTCCTGTTTGTCAAAAAAATGATTAACCTTGGGGTTATATGCATATTCTTCCTCCCATCTGGCAAGGTAAAGATTTGCAAGGCTTGAGGCCAGAGTTGCCCCCATGGCAGTGCCATTGATCTGTTGATATATCCTATCCTGAAACATAAATATGTTGTTCTTCAACACCAACTCTACTAAATTTACCAACATATTTATGCTCTCCTGAGGCAAAGTAGTGTACAGAAGTAAACTTAGTTCTATAACACTCACCCCCCCCTTGTGTGAGATATTTGTGTAAAGGGCCTCGACATCTATTGTCACTAGCCACCATTCCTGCTCTATCTGTATCTCCCTAAGAAGTGTTAATATACTTGTTGTATCTCTAATGTAGCTCCTAGATTTTTGTACAATTGGACATAAAAAATATCCACAAATTTTGATATGGGTTCAGTTATCCATCCTATCCAGATACAATGAGCCTACCTGGTGGTGAGCTAGGGTTTTTATGCATCTTGGGGAGTGTGTAAAAGCAGTTTTTTTATGGGATTGTACAGACAGAAAGTAAAATTCATCATTTGAAATGAACCCATTTTGAAAAATCTCCAACAAATATGGTTCAATATTTTTCTTGATTTGTTGTGTAGGGTCTGAGGTCAGGGGTTTATAGAAGTTAATGCCTTCTAATTGTCTATTGATCTCCGCTACATATTGAGATGTATTTTGTACTATGATACTACCCCATTTCTCAGCTGACTTAATAATAAGTTTATTGTCAGATAATGATTTTATAGCTGCCCTCTCTTCATTTGTTATGTTACAATAGGATAGTCTCAGTGTTTCTGTAAAGGTACTTTCCAAGTCTCTCATGCAGCATTTCAAAAAAGCAGATACCCTAGGATGCAGGGTTGAGCAAAAGGTGGAGAGCAGTTTAAATTGCTGACAGATATAGCTTGCAAGGGTGCCTCATTGACTTGTGAGTCCTGTATATTACCCCCCTCCCCACTTCCTTGTTCTGAGTCAGAAAACAACAGTTTTAAATTCACCTTTCTAGCAAATTTATTAATATCTATAAATGCATCAAATTCTGTAACAGAATGAGTAGGAATGAATGATAAGCATTTACTCAATACCTATATCTTGGTATCTGTAAAATTCAGATCCGAGATATTAATCACAGTCAGTATCTGTTGTGAGGTGTTTGACCTTGTACTCTTCTCCTTGCCCAAGATGCAAAAAAAAACCCTACCTCACCACTAGATAGGCCCATTGTATCTGGGATAAGATGGGTAACTGAGCCCATATAAAATTTTGTGGATAGTTTTTTACATCCATTTGTACCAAAATCTAGGAGCTACATTAAAGACACAAGTGTATTAACACTTCTTAGGGAGATATAGATAGAGCAGGATATTGAGGCCCTTTACGAAATTCACAAACAGAACTCCTCTGTACTACAACATGGCGGTCATCTGCAAGCACCACAAACGAGGTGGCTAACCTCCCCCTTGAAGATTCATATAGTTGAGGCGCGAGGGGCCACCACACTTCAAGTTTCTGCAGTTCACATATCATTTGTACTAACATTTATTGCAGTAAAAATATTTGCTTATTGGCAATATTGTGTTCTGTGTTCCTTGTGCACCACACACTTTTGGACTTGCCTTTATACAAATATCCTGCATGGGGCGGGGGGGGCTGAATGCTATTGAACTAAGCTTACTTCCGTACACTACTTTGCCTCAGGAGAACATAAATATGTTGGTAAATTAAACAGAGTTGGTGTTGAAGAACAACATATTTATGTTTCAGGATAGGATATATCAACAGATCAATGGCACTGCCATGGGGGCAACCCTGGCCCCAAGCCTTGCAATTTTTTACCTTGTCAGATGGGAGGAAGAAAATGTATATAACCCCGAGGTTAATCCTTTTTTTTGACAAACAGGACTGTTTTAAACATTTTATTGATGACATCTTATTAATTTGGAAGGGAACACAAGTGAATTAGATCAATTTGTTGAATATTTGGAGGCTTCAAATCCTAACTTGAGATTCAAAATCAGTGCAGACCAATAGGAAATTGCCTTTCTGGATTTAACTGTTAAGACAGAGGTAGATGGTATACTTTTGACAGATTTATACAAAAAAACAAATGATCAAAATAGCCTACTTTTGGCTACAAGTTGCCACCCAGAATATGTAGTGAAAAATCTCCCCATGGGGCAATTTATGAGGATGAAATGAAACTGTGGGTCAGAAAATGTGTATAATTTAAGAGCAGATGAATTGTCAGATAGACTGGGGGAGAGGGAATATCGAGAGATGGATATAGTTGAAGCTAGAAATGTTGATAATTTATTAATAACAATTATAATAATGATAATAACTTTATTTGTCCAGTGCCCTTCAAAATAGCAAGGCACTTTAACAGTAAGAAGGATAAAACAAGATGCAGTAAAACACAGTTAAATACAGATAGTCAATAAAATTCCAGGAATTCAGTAAAATCAAACAGAATAGGCTTGGTGCCATAGATAGGATTTCAAGGCCTGTTTAATGCCCCCCATGATCGTGCACTCCTGAAGCTAACAGGGTAGAGAATTCCAAAGGGCTGGGGACACATGCATGAATGCATGGGCCCCCGAAGATTTTAAGGATACCTTCAAAATCTCTAGGAACCCCTCGTCAACCGAGCGGAGCAATTGCCCAGGGCAGTAGGGAACCAGAAGCTCTTTCAGGTAGTCTGAGCCCAGTCTGTGTAGGGCTTTGTAAGTCAGAAGTCTGACTTTGAAGGTGACATACCACTGAATCAGCAGCCAGTGCAGTTCGTGCAGCACCGGGGAGATATGACACATCTGAGGAGTCCCCATCCACAAACGGGCTGCTGCATTCTGCACCAGCTGCAAGCAGCAGATATCAACCTCTGGTAGCCCTAGATAAAGGAAGTTGCAATAATCAAGGTGCAAGGTCACAAAGGCGTGGACCGATGTAGGAAATCACCAGATGGAACTACATGCTTGACCCTGGAGATGTTCCTCAGATGATAAAAGGAAGGCTTGATGACTGTCAACACCTGAGATTGCAGTGTCAGCCCATCATCAAGAATCACCCCGGGTCCCACACCCATTCTGAGGCAAGAAGCTGGGAGCACCCCAGGAAGAGCCCCATAGGCAGACCAGCCCCTGACCCCTCCATCCGATGACCTGGGTCCACAACCATCACCTCAGTCTTTCCCGAGTTCAACTTCAGCCAGCTAGAATTCACCAATCCTGGATTTCAGTGAGGCAGTTATTAAATACTGAGAGTGTTCCATCCTGGTTGGGTGTAAAAGACAGGTAGAGCTGGGTATCATCAGCATAGCAATGAAACCGCAGCCCATACAGTCTTACAATGTCTCTGAGGGGCAGCGTGTACAATGCAAACAACATGGAAACAACACTGAATCCTGAGGGACCCCACATGACAGAGAAAGAAATGGTCAGAGGAATAAATCCCCAACACCACCCTCTGGGTTCTACCAGTGAGGAAGGACTTAAACCACCTGAGGACTGCACTAGACAGGCCACAGATGAACCTCAGGTGTTCAAGCAGTACCCCATGGTCCATAGTGTCAAACGCTGAGGAGAGATCAAGAAGAGCCAAGATGGAGCAGCTTTTCCGACCTCTCGCCATCAGAAGATCATTGAACACCCGAATCAGCGTAGTCTCAGTACTATGCCTCTTTCAAAAACCAGATTGGAGAGGTTCATAGATGTTATGGATGGTCAAATAGTTCTCCAGTTGTAGAGCCACTACTTTCTCAATCACTTTCCCCACTAAGGGGAGGTTAGAGATATGTCTGTAGTTAGCAAGGTAGTCTGAGTCCAGATAAACTTTCTTCAGGAGGGGTGTCACCACCACCACCACCTCCTTCAGGGAGCTAGGGAACTCACCCAACTCAAGGGAGCACCAGACTATCTGTGCCAAGACCGGGCCAATGATATCACAGCAACCCATAATCAGGAAAGCTGGGCCCAGATCTAAACTACAGCACATAGGGTGCATACCCTGCACAATCCTCATAACATTGATGAACTCCAACCCATCAAAGGTACTCCAGGAAAAGTGAGGGAAAGTGACTGAGCACCGATCAATAGCATCCCCCATAGAGTGTGCTGGTTGGATCCCCACCCTGATGCCGGCCACCTTATCTGCAAAGAATTGAGTGAGCTCATCACACTTCAATTGTGAAAAAACTCTTTGAGACTGCAGGCAGGCCGGGTTGCAAAGTTTGTCCACAGTTTGAAAGAGCTGAGCCAGTCGATTCTGGGCAGCCAAAATCTCCCCAGACAGGAACTCTGCCTTCTTACAGGAGATTGTTGATTGATAGACTTGATAATGTTCCACCAATCTAAGGTGGTCAGCCTCCAGGGCAGATTTCCACCAGCAGCACTCTAACCTTCATCCTAGTCACTGCTTCTCCCTCAAGGTCCCATCAAACCAAGGTGACCGAGTGTGAAGAGAGAGAGGATGAGCACAGATGGGAGTGATAGAGTCCAGAGCTGTAGAAATGGCCTTATTATAGGTCAGAACCAAGGCCTCTGGGCTCCCACTTACCTCAGGAAACACCGATAGGTCAAGTATCGCTGCCAAGCCATCATGGCTCACATCACGTAATGGACGATATATGACCATCTCCATAGGGGAAGGACTACGAAGAGGGGCACAGAAACTGAACCCCACGGTGTAGTGATCGGACCATCTGACAGGTTACACCCCCAAGTCGAAGGCTTCAGCCCCCAGGAGGAAGATCAGGTCAAGAGAGTGACCATGTTTATGATTAGCAGAGGTAACAATCTGTGTAAGGCCCAGTGATGTCATCAGCTGGAGGAAATGTTGTCCAAATTGCGAGAGTTCATCATTGACCCAGACATTGAAGTTGCCCAGGACCATCAGCCTGGGTGATTCAAATGCCCTATTGATCATGAAGTCCACTACTTCCTGAAGGAATTGCTTCTCATCTCTGGGCAGATGGTAGATGAGGGTGATCCTACAGCCTACACCTGCTACTACAGTACACTCAAATGACCCAGCCTCCTCAACTGGTACACTTGTGAGGACCAGTTCGGTCTTGAAACAGATTGCAACCCCTACCCCATGGTCCAATCTTGAGCGATGTATCACTGAGTACCTGGTCAGAATTGCAGCCTCCAATGTCAGGCCAGCATTCTCATCCAGCCAGGTCTTGGTGATGCAAGTCAGATCAGATGTCCTAACAAGATCTGCAATAATTGCTGTCTTGTTTTTAATAGCTCTGGCATTGCAAACACCACTAGAGTTGGATGGGTTTCCAGGACTGCCTGGGCTGCCTGCCCATGAATAGTGGTTGTGCCTTTGGGTATGGAAACCAAGCATGGAGGACCACCTTCCAGGATCCATTTCACCCCAGTGCATCTTCTAGACCTATTGACCCCAATGTGAGGGCCCAGCTCATTCCTCCTCCACCATTCACACCCCCAGCCCTCCACCCCGACGGGCAATACCCAGTACTCTACAGTGCTGGTAGGTCGAAAACTGTAAAGGGGGAGACAAAAGGGTGGAGATCGTGAAGGGTAGAGGATGATATTGCTAACCCAAGTCAAACTAGATTATGCCAAGCCAAAACAGAAGAAAAAAAAACAACAGATAAATTCAAATAAAACCCAAAATAAATAAAACAGTTCAATACTCCCACAACTCTCACTTGAAGGAAGATCAAGTAAAAACAAATGAGAACAATTAAACAGACAATCAGACAAAAATTAACTTAACTAAAACCCTTTTCAGAATCTCTTCCTTTCTTTCTCTCACTGAGGGGCAAGAGTTTCAGATAGAAATACTGAATCAAATGTTCTAATAAATGACCCCCAAAACCCACCCCCCATGCATACAGTGTACTAAAATAAAGTTACAAATATAGATGGCCACTCAAAAGATTTAGGGCAATCAGGCCAGTCACCAGAGTCCTGGTCAGCAGTAGATCTGCTTGAAGCAATTCCAGTCACAAAGAGTAAATAGTATGTCTTCTTGAACTGTAACTTAAGACCAGTATATGCATAAAAGAAGTTATGGATACACCTCCTCTCACTTGAGGTGCCAAAATCAGGTAGTACAAATATAACAAATGTCTTTAGACCCCACAGGCCCTCTCACTACCTGGGGGATCTAACAGAAAACAGGCACTCTCACTGCCTGAATCAGAGAAGAGAATACAAAACAACAAAGTAAAAAGGTTTGAGGTCTGACCATTTGCAGGCAGGATGTCCTTAAGGCAGGAATCCTCTCAGAGATATTCAGGGTCCAATAAGCAAAAAATGGGGGCCTGAAAAATCCCATCCAAGGGACTGCAGCTGGAAATGCTCGCAACCGCCACCTTGTCTCTCAACTGGCACCAGTGACAGTCTGATGCATTGCCAAAAGTGACCACATGACCCAGGTGGGGATGTGACATTTCTAAATAAATGTGATGAGTACCCCAGGGTTCCTTTTGAGGCAATTAAAGGGGAGATGAGGATGGAAGGACAATACATAAAACAAGGAGTAACCTAATCTCAACCCTCAAAAAAACAAAAGCTCTTTCATGAAAACTAAATATTGAATCTTATTGCTGAAGTTTTTTTTAATTATTTAACAATATATTAGTTATATGACATTTGATACAGACATGTGATCATATAGCTCAAACACATGAAAGTGTGAACAGCAACAATATATTGCAGTGCTCCAAGCATGTAACATATGGTTATACATATGAAAATGTAAACAGCAACAATGTATAACAATGCTCCAATAAAGTGTAAAGTAACATTTCAGAACTAAGTTCCTTCATCAGACTGGGAGCTAGTGTTGCTCTGGAAATAAAAAGAAATGAGGGAGAGCCATTGAATATACATTTTTAACATCAGAATTGTATGTATAAAAAAGAAACAAAAAACAACTTAGCTGAATAGGTGGGGCAAACCTATAAACATATAAATATTCTCTTCTAAGGCATTGTCAATGTTGGCGGTTTACACACGGCTTGCTGGGGTAAATAGCGTCAAGCGCCTACTTCAAACACTCTGAAAAAAGAAATATAAGAAGTCTTAAACCTAAATTAATGTCTTTAGGTGAAAATGAATTTTATTATAGAAAAAAGGCTTACTATTGAGAACAATTCCCAAATGGAGTGATTATCTGGATAGAAACTTGAGAGGTATCAATGCGCTATGTACAAAAGAAAAAAGAAAAGTTTTACTTTCCGGTTTTTAATTCTAAATTAGGATAATATAATAAATAAAGATAGTATACCTCGTAAAATAAATTTGAAATATGAAGATTCTTTTTATATCTATTCAAATCTCTGCAACAGAATAATAAATGCTTGTCAATTAAAAGATAAAGATCTTTACTCGATCATTTCTAATAAAGCGAGATACAAAAGTTCTTACCGATAAGGTACTGCTCACAAGGAACTTTAAAGACCCATTTGAGAGTTTTTTAATTTCACGGGGAAAGCTGCCGCCATTGAACAGAACGCCATGAGTTACCATGCACCTGACTAAAGGTGCTTACTGAAGAAGGAGGAAGGGAGCAGAAACCTACAGGTATAGACATAACGTGTTCAGGTCATTCTATGACGTCTATGAGTGGGTTTGGTCACATACATGTACATTTCTCTTAGTGCTGAAAAACTGCCCCTATTATTTTATATTATTTAACAATATTAAAAATTACTGGTTCATTTAGCACAACCAGAACCATTATGAATGTAACTTGTAAACATGAAAATTCATATTTATAAAGTGAAATCAATGAAACAACGCAGAAATTATGAATGATCGTATGAAGTAATAAAACTTAATCATAAACACTCCAGTTAAGAGTTTCATTCAGTCCATATCTTGGCAAGTATGTTTTCAAGTTGAAGATCCACCAGGCTTCCCTCTTGAGAAAATTAGTTCTCTGTCTCCACCTCGATGTAATATGAGAATTTTTCTATTCAAAAAACTTCAAACTTGCAACTTGATGCTGTAATTCTAAAAAATGCCTAGCTAATAGAGCGTAAATCCTGTCTTCGAATAGTGCTTTTATGTTCAGAAATCCTGATTTTTAAAGATCTAGTGGTTTCACCTACATAATATAATGAGCAGGGGCAGACTATACAGTAAATGACATATTCAGTGTTACATGTAATAAAATCTTTTATGTGGTAAATATGATCATCCCATGTGCTTTTAATATTTTTAGTCTTTATACCATTATTACAATGAATACAATTTCCACAAGGGAAAAAAACTTTTATGTCACTTTTAAGCCATCCCATTCCATCCTGTGATTGTTTCCAATGTTGTGTTTTTATTATTTTATTGTAAATGGTAGTGGTTTTTCAAGCTGTAACCCAAGGTTTTTGTTCAAAAATATGTGATCCACTTTCAGAACTCTGTAAAATCTTCCAATTAGACAGAATAATGTGTTTTATTTTCCCGAAATGTACTGAAAATTTCGTAGACATGTTAATTTTATCAGTGGTGGGACTTGAACCTGACACCCTCTCAAGTAGTAAACAACTACGTTCTTTAGAATCCATTTTTCTTCTAGCTAGATCCAAAATAACCTCTATTTTTGAGTCTTTTTATAAGATCATTAATGTTATTTTCATAACTATCATGGCCTGTGGTGTTACGTTTCACCCTTAACATTTGACTGCATGGAATGTTCTGTTTAAGGTTTTTAGGGTGAAAACTATTAAAATGTAAAACAGTGTTCTTAGTAATTTCTTTTCGATACAGATCAGTGTGAAATTTCCCATTTCTTTTAATAATCTTTAGATCCAGAAAGGCTATCTCTTGGATATCATAATTCAAAGTAAATTTTAAGTTATTATTACTTTCTTCCAAGTAATGGTGAAATTGATGAATATTTTCTACTGTGCCATTCCAGATAATCAATATATCATCAATGTAACGCTTATATAAAACAATGTTGGGTGTATAAGGATTTGTGTTGGACTCAATAAATTGTTTTTCAAAATAAGCCATATACAAGTTGGCATAAGTGGGGGCTACTGTTGCTCCCATAGCTGTTCCAATCTTCTGCAGATATTTCTGATTCTCAAATTGAAAATAATTGTTCTCCAACATCAGTTTGGTCAATTGTAATAGAAAATGTTTATCCGGTATATTTTCATCTCGATTTGATAAGAAATATTCTAAAGATTGTAAACTTTCAGTATGGGGAATACTGGTATAAAGATTTTTAACATCTAAAGTGACCAAGAAACAAGCATCAAAATTAGTATCAGTGTTATTCAATGTATCAAGTGTTTGAATACAATGTTTAGTGTCTTTAAGGTGAGACCAAGTGTCTAAAATCAAATGATTACAATAATGGTCAACAAAAATAGATAGTGGTTCAGTAATTGAACCAATTCCAGAAATAATGGGTCGACCTGGGGTTTTTTGTATGTCTTTATGTATTTTAGGCAAACAATAGAACAAGGGTATCTTAGGTGTTTTGTTTAATAATTCTTCCATCACCCATTGTTCTATAATTCCTCTGTCATTAGCTTCTGTTAATATTTCTTTGATTGTATTTTTTAATGTTGTGAAAGGAATTGTTTGAACCTGTTCATATGTGCTAGTGTCAGAAAGATGTCGAAAACATTCTTTTCTGTAATCTTCAATATTCATTATAACTATACCCCCACCCTTATCAGCCGGTTTAATTATTGTAGTGTCATCTTTACTCAGATTTTTCAATACTTCAGTTTCTTGTTTCGTTAAGTTGAATTTAATTTTTTTGTTTTTAGAATCAGATAACATTTTATCTATGTCCAAATTGACCTTGTTGATGTAATTTACTATGTTAGGAGAAACTAAATTGATAGGATCAAATTTAGATTTAACACCCAAGGCATGTTTTAATAGTCGTCTTTCAACTTGTATTACTGATTCTGCATCTGTTTGAAAAGAGGGTTGTGATCCAAAGAAACTTTTTAATCTTATTTTTCGAAAAAATCTTTCAAGATCCAATTTTAGTTCAAAAGGGTTGAGTTTCTCTGAAAGACTGAATGATAAGCCATAACTGAGAACTTTAGATTCTATAGGTGATAATGCTCTTGATGACAGATTAAAAACTGTCTGTTCTACCGGTATCTCTACCTGAGTTCGTGTGTTTTTCTTTGATCTTTGTCTAAGTTTTCTGTATCTCTTTCTTTTCTGCGTGTGTCTGAAGGACCAGGGTCCTCTGTACCCCTGTGAAAATCCTTATCTCATCCGCTAATCTACTGTTAGTTTGCCAATTAAATAGTCGATCATCAAAATATTGTCTGTCATTTTGCCACCTTCTCGGGGTATAAAACCTACCATAAGAATTGTAATAGCACCTATTGCGTCTATTAGTGTATCTTCTATTAGAAAAATCCCGAGATGGAATAAAATCTGAATCTTCCGAATCTGTAGTACCAGGAGTGGCATCAGATAAATTCAAATCATATGTATTTGTATGACTAGATGATTTGTTCCATGAGTAAACTGTGCCATTTTTGTAATTATTAAGATCCCATTTGAATTTACCTATTTTAATATTCTGAATATGTTTGTCATATTCCAAAAGTGATTTTTCTATTTTTTCTAAAAGAGTTTTTAATTTAGAAGTTTCTATAGTTTCTCTTATTTTAGATTCTAAATCATTAATTTCCATTAATAGTTTACTTTGTTCTGTTGTGAGTGTTTCAATCAATAATAGCATGAAATCAAATGAACATTTAGATCTGATGCCATCCCACTTAAATTGGAAACCATCAGGGGAGAAACCTAATTGTGATTCAACTAAACCCCGCAAACCTCTTGGTATTCGTTTCTGATTCATATATTCCAATGATGTTACTGCATGCCAATCTAACCTTATCTCATGTTCTTTTAAAGATTCTAATTTGTTTAACATGGTTTTGGAGGAATTAGTTGAATCAATTTGTCATAAGTGTCGTTTATTTTTAACCAAACCCATGATTCTGGTGGCCTCATCTTGATTGATACTAATTGCTGTAGATCTATTATCAGTGGTTTTCCCTATTTCTGTAAAGGTGGCCATTATGGCGTGGTTAGAACCAAATAAAAACCAGTAAATATTTACAAAGAGACAAATCCCTAATATGTTTAGGGGAACTCAGAATAAGAACCCTTCCCAAGTTCATACAATGAATAAATAAATGTGATGAGTACTCCAGGGTTCCTTTTGAGACAATTAAAGGGGAGATGAGGATGGAAGGACAATACATAAAACAATTAGTAACCTAATCTCAACCCTCAAAAAAACAAAAGCTCTCTCATGAAAACTAAATATTGAATCTTATTGCTAAAGTTTTTTTAATTATTTAACAATATATTAGTTATATGACATTTGATACAGACATGTAATCATATAGTTCAAACACATGAAAGTGTGAACAGCCACAATATATTGCAGTGCTCCAAGCATGTAACATATGGTTATACATATGAAAATGTAAACAGCAACAATGTATAACAATGCTCCAATAAAGTGTAAAGTAACGTTTCAGAACTAAGTTCCTTCATCAGACTGGGAGCTAGTGTTGCTCTGGAAATAAAAAGTCCTGGTACTACAGATTCGGAAGATTCAGATTTTATTCCATCTTGGGATTTTTCTAATAGAAGATACACTAATAGATGCAATAGGCGCTATTACAATTCTTTATGGTAGGTTTTATACCCGAGAAGGTGGCAAAATGAGCAGACAATATTTTGATGATCGACGATTTAATTGGCAACCTAACAATAGATTAGCTGATAGAGATAAGAATTTTCACAGGGGTACAGTGGACCCTGGTCCTTCAGACACATGCAGAAAAGAAAGAGATACAGAAAACATAGACAAAGATCAAGGAAAAACACACAAGCTCAGGTCGAGATACCGGTAGAACAGACAGTTTTTAATCTGTCATCAAGAGCATTATCACCTATAGAATCTAAGTTCTCAGTTATGGTTTATCATTCAGTCTTTCAGTGAAACTCAACCCTTTTGAACTAAAACTGGATCTTGAAAGATTTTTTCAAAAAATAAGATTAAAAAGTTTCTTTGGATCACAACCCTCTTTTCAAACAGATGCAGATTCAGTAATACAAGTTGAAAGATGACTATTAAAACATGCCTTGGGTGTTAAATCTTAATTTGACCCTATCAATTTAGTTTCTCCTAACATAGTAAATTACATCAACAAGGTCAATTTGGACATAGATAAAATGTTATCTGATTCTAAAAACAAAAAAATTAAATTCAACTTAACGAAATAAGAAACTGAAGTATTGAATAATCTGAGTAAAGATGACACTATAATAATTAAACCGACTGATAGGGGTGGGGGTATAGTTATAATGAATATTGAAGATTACAGAAAAGAATGTTTTCGACATCTTTCTGACACTAGCACACATGAACAGGTTCAAACAATTCCTTTCACAACAAAAAATACAATCAAAGAAATATTAACAGAAGCTAATGTCAGAGGAATTATAGAACAATGGGTGAAGGAAGAATTATTAAACAAAACACCTAAGATACCCTTGTTCTATTGTTTGCCTAAAATACATAAAGACATACAAAACCCCCCAGGTCGACCCATTATTTCTGGAATTGGTTCAATTACTGAACCACTATCTATTTTTGTTGACCATTATTGTAATCATTTGGTTTTAGACACTTGGTCTCACCTTAAAGACACTAAACATTGTATTCAAACACTTGATACATTGAATAACACTGATGCTAATTTTCATGCTTGTTTCTTGGTCACTTTAGATGTTAAAAATCTTTATACCAGTATTCCCCATACTGAAGGTTTACAATCTTTAGAATATTTCTTATCAAATCGAGATGAAAATATACGGATAAACATTTTCTATTACAATTGACCAAACTGATATTGGAGAACAATTATTTTCAATTTGAGAATCAGAAATATCTGCAGAAGATTGAACAGCTATGGGAGCAACAGTAGTCTCACTATGCCAACTTGTATATGGTTTATTTTGAAAAACAATTTATTGAGTCCAACACAAATCCTTATACACCCAACATTGTTTTAATATAAGTGTTACATTGATGATATATTGATTATCTGGAATGGCACAGTAGAAAATATTCATCAATTTCACCATTACTTGGAAGAAAGTAATAATAACTTAAAATTTACTTTGAATTATGGTATCCAAGAGATAGCCTTTCCGGATCTAAAGATTATTAAAAGAAATGGGAAATTTCACACTGATCTGTATCAAAAAGAAATTACTAAGAACATTATTTTACATTTTAATAGTTTTCACCCTAAAAACCTTAAACAGAACATTCCATACAGTCAAATGTTAAGGGTGAAACATAACACCACAGACTATGATAGTTATGAAAATAACATTAATGATCTTATAAAAAGACTCAAAAATAGAGGTTATTTTGGATCTAGCTAGAAGAAAAACGGATTCTAAAGAACGTAGTTGTTTACTACTTGAGAGGGTGTCAGGTTCAAGTCCCACCACTGATAAAATGAACACGTCTATGAAATTTTCAGTACATTTTGGGAAAATAAAACACATTATTCTGTCTAATTGGAAGATTTTACAGAGTTCTGAAAGTGGATCACATATTTTTGAACAAAAACCTTGGGTTACAGCTCGAAAAACCACTACCATTTACAATAAAATAATAAAAACACAACATTGGAAACAACCACAGGATGGAATGGGATGGCTTAAAAGTGACATAAAAGGTTTTTTCCCTTGTAGAAATTGTATTCATTGTAATAATGGTATAAAGACTAAAAATATTAGAAGCACATGGGATGATCATATTTACCACATAAAAGATTTTATTACATGTAACACTGAATATGTCATTTACTGTATAGTCTGTCCCTGCTCATTATATTATGTAGGTGAAACCACTAGATCTTTAAAAATCAGGATTTCTGAACATAAAAGCACTATTCGAAGACAGGATTTACGCTCTCCATTAGCTAGGCATTTTTTAGAACGACAGCATCAAGTTGCAAGTTTGAAGTTTTTTGGAATAGAAAAAATTCCCGTATTACATCGAGGTGGAGACAGAGAACAAATTCTTCTCAAGAGGGAAGCCTGGTGGATCTTCAACTTGAAAACACACTTGCCAAGATATGGACTGAATGAAACTCTTAACTGGAGTGTTTATGATTAAGTTTTATTACTTCATATGATCATTCATCATTTCTGCATTGTTTCATTGATTTCATTTTATAAATATGAATTTTCATGTTTACAAGTTACATTCATAATGGTTCTGGTTGTGCTAAATGAACCAGTAATTTTTAATATTGTTAAATAATATAAAATAATAGGGGCAGTTTTTCAGCACTAAGAGAAATGTACATGTATGTGACCAAACCCACTCATAGACGTCATAGAATGACGTGAACAAGTTACATCTATACCTGTGGGTTTCTGCCCCCTCCTTCTTCAGTAAGCACCTTTAGCCAGGTGCATGGCAACTCACGGCATTCTGTTCAATGGCAGCGGCTTTCCCCATGAAATTAAAAAAACTCTCAAATGGGTCTTTAAAATTCCTTGTGAGCAGTACCTTATCGGTAAGAACTTTCGTATCTCGCTTTATTAGAAATGATCGAGTAAAGATCTTTATCTTTTAATTGACAAGCATTTATTATTCTGTTGCAGAGATTTGAATAGATATAAAAAGAATCTTCATATTTCAAATTTATTTTATGAGGTATACTATCTTTATTTATTATATTATCCTAATTTAGAATTAAAAACCGGAAAGTAAAACTTTTTCTTTTTTCTTTTTGTACATAGCGTCATTGCTACCTCGCAAGTTTCTAGCCAGATAATCGCTCCATTTGGGAATTGTTCTCAATACTAAGCCTTTTTTCCATAACAAAATTCATTTTCACCTAAAGACATTAATTTAGGTTTAAGAGTTCTTATATTTCTTTTTTCAGAGTGTTTGAAGTAGGTGCTTGACGCCATATTCCCCCCCGAGCAAGCCGATGTAAAACCGCCAACATTGACAAATGCCTTAGAAGAGAATATTTATATTTTTATAGGTTTGTTCCACCTATTCAGCTAAGTTGTTTTTTGTTTCTTTTTTATACATAAAATTCTGATGTTAAAAATGTATATTCTTTGGCTCTCCCTCATTTCTTTTTGTTTCGAGAGCAACACTAGCTCCCAGTCTGATGAAGGAACTTAGTTCTGAAACATTACTTTACACTTTATTGGAGCATTGTTATACATTGTTGCTGTTTACATTTTCATATGTATAACCATATGTTACATGCTTCGAGCATTGCAATATATTGTTGCTGTTCACACTTTCATGTGTTTGAACTATATGATTACATGTCTGTATCAAATGTCATATAACTAATATATTGTTAAATAATTAAAAAAAAACTTTAGCAATAAGATTCAATATTTAGTTTTCATGAGAGAGCTTTGGTTTTTTTGAGGGTTGAGATGTAACATTTCTCACAACATTTGTGGGTGGGTCCAAAGAAGTGATAGGTCTTATAAAGAATAACCTATCAATACTAAAAGGACTTACACAACTATCTCCCATGTTTGAAAAAATCCTCAGGATATCCTATAGAAGGGACCAAAATCTGAGGGATAGATTGGTTAACAGTTATCAAGGCAAATCTACTGATAGAAACCACCCTCTAAGGAGGGCTCAAAACCATGTGGCTTTTGTGGTACATGTTCTTTTATGGAAAGGACAGATTCTTTTGTAAATCCTAAAAAAATGGGAGAACTGAGAGCATAAAGGGAAGTATTAATTGTAACACAGAAGGTGTTATTTACAAAATAACTTGCTCCTGTGGAAAGTTCTATACAGGGAGGACCAAGAGAAAACTATGCCTGAGAATAAATGAACACACTGTGGCAATTAAAAATCAGAACATTGATTATGCAATGGCAATGCATATTAGAAATAGCAGGGACAACAAGAGACATAAGGTCAGAGCCATGGGTATAGAGAGTGCCCCTAAGAATGTCAGAGGTGGTGACATTGAGTCTATTCTAAATGATAAAGAACAACTCTGGATCTTTAAATTAGGAGCAACAAGGGGACAAGGGCTAAATGAAAAATTTGAACTAAAACCTTTTTTAAAGAAACAAAAAAGTTAGTTCCTTTCCCCCAACCCCCCCCATACTCTCTGTCCAGCTTATGTAGCTGGATATATAAAATAAAGGGAATGAACCCCCCCCGATCAGCATAATAACAATAATAAACAATTGTATCTGATTAAAACAGATTGAAAGATCTAAAATGATGTGTGAAAAATCATATGAAACTGTAAGGAATGTTTTTTGAATGCATCTTAGAGGAATTGAAAAAAGATGTTATTGCCATCTGAATTTGTTTCTTTTTGATGTTTACTTTAATACAGGCTCACTGGGTGAAAGATGGGCTTTGATTAAAGCAAGAAGCTAAGAAATGAAATTTGAAACTAAGAAGCATTATTTTTCTAAAATAATACAATGAAATGATACACAGTCACTTTTTTATTGAGAAAATGTTTAAAATGAAAAAGTTCTTGTATGTGATTGGTGTTGGTATATATTTTTACATATATTTTTGAATTTCATAATGTACTTTATGATTGGTTAGATGATTAATGTTAACAAGGTTTTGTTGGCTGATGCATTAGATAGTCACAGGTGATTAACATATAAAAACTGTGTATGAAAAGTGATCTCACTATCTCTGATGAAGCCTGAATAGGTCAGGAGAAATGTATGATCACTGTCATTGCACTGCTGTGTTTGGAGAAAATGGGAGTGAAAAAGCCTTGATTGCACTTCTGTGTACTGGACTTATTACGGCTGCAGTGGGCAGAGCCTGCAGATGTTTTGCATGTACAAAAGGGATGATGTCATGTTTTCTGTCCGTGGAACTGACTGAAGGTGTAAATAGACTCCTCCACCTTACCCTCCTCCAAGAAATATTTTCCACTCTCAAATAAATGCACTTTCATGTTAGTCAATGGTTTCAGGGCACTATTTTCTTTCTTAAATGGGAGGTACAAGAACTGTAAACTGAGTAGTGGAAGGCAGCATTAGTTTTTTGGGGGGAGGAAGATCCACCCACACCTCCACCTGAGAAGCTCCTAAAGATCCACCTCCACCTTTTTTTAGGGTTCATGTGGGAGGGGCATGAGGTGGATCTATCATGTTGGAACAACTGACTATCAAAGCTGCCAGGGGAAGTAATTAAGGAGTTCTTGAAACTGCATCTAGGCATACCCCCCCACACACAAACAGACATCATGATTTTTTTTTAACTATAAGCATGTCAATATTTGGCTCTAACAGTATGGGCAAGTTGGGCATAAAAATAAAATAGAAAAAAAAAATGATCAAGCAGGTGCCTTGTCCTTTGTCAGATACATGCAGACAGAAGGTCACAAATCCTGTATGACAAGTTCATTATACAGATGTTTTCCATGTAAAACAGAAATACTGTTATTGTCATGTCTGTAGCATTGTTTGTAGCCAGAAAACTATTATTTACGTAGGTATTGTAAATGACAGGTTTTAATTCAGAAATCCATCTTGATAAATTTGTTTTGTAGCAGTTCTGTAAGATTTATAGCTCTCTGATGTAGGAGTGCATAGCACAGAAACTAAAGGGGTTTGCCTAATTGATTGTTATTTGCATGAGAAGTGGGTGTGACAGTGGCATGCAAGAGTGAAGTCTAACAATTGTTTCTTGGCTATTCTGGGACCTGAAGTTTCACAGTAATGTGTGAAGAGAATAAAGTCTTGTGTTTCGCTCATTTGAATAGGTTTAGTGATTTGATGCTAAATGATATATATATATATATATATATATATATCTATATTTATATCTATATCTATATCTATATCTATAATATATATACACACATACATACACACACACACACACACACACACACACACACACACATATATAGTGTCATGGACACCTGAAAAGGAAGGAGATACTACTGAAATATGAAAATGCTATTCTGATGATTTATTTATGTATAAGATTTTAAGTTTAGTTCTGCCTAGTTCATAAGCTATACAAATCTGATTTAAAGATGGATGTATTACTCAAAGCTTGTGGTAGTAAAATAAGGCAAGAAAAATAATATATTATAATAAATGGGTCTCCCTTTTTCCCATAGGAAAACCATGGCATAATTTGCTGTTATAAAGGAGTGTTTATAACGGCAAACACGCGTACGATTTCCCTTGCTGTGTGCATGCTCATGCAGCAGCGCGACCAGTCGAGACCACTCACCGCCTCCGTGTCACCAAAACAGAACCGCCACAAAAAGTTTCTCCCCCCATATATCATTGAAACACACAAAGACCTGCAGAAAGGGGAAAAAGGTTTTAAAATATGAAAATCTCAGCACTGGACTAAAGGGAAACTGACCTTAGGATACACTGGGAGCTGTTTATTTTATATAATTGCTGAGGTGAAAAAGGGAAAACCAGCAATTATATAAAATAAAAAATGGGTCAGGGTGTCAAACTCTATTTTATGCACACCCTTGTTATGGGATGCTTTTCACAAACCCCTCGGGCTTCACCCTCAGGGTTTATGTAGCATCCCACAACTCGGGTGTGTGTAAAATCGGGGTTTGTGAAAAGCATCCCACAATGAGGGTGTGCATAAAATCTCATTACACACCCTGAACCATACTTTATTCTATATGTATTTTTTTTATTTTAATGGTTTAACCAGGAGTGGCACACTGAGCTGAAAGCGTGTTTACTGGGGCAAACTGGGAGCACATGAGAGTTAAGTGACTTGCTCAGGGTCACCCAGTATGCAAGTGAGGCTGTGGGATTCAAATCCAGATCTCCAGATTTGCAGCTCAGAGACTTAAGCCAACATGCTATACTGCCTCCCTAGTTATGGTAGTCATCTATTTTATGGTGCATGATGTTGGTGTGGTAAGTAGCAGTATATTGCATAGCAGCAGATGTACAATTTCAATAAGTAGGTCATGCAATAGATGTGTTGTGCAGTTACTGAAGCAAGAAGTGTATTTAGCATAATAAAATATTCCTGTTAGAAAACTGATAAATGGGTGACATGTGCATCTCAATTTCAAGGAGGTCCTTATGGGGTGTCAATGTACAATATAAGGTAGTTAGAGTTTTCAAGATGTCTGAGTAATTGCTTTGTACTACCACTGTTAATAAATTTAAATTATTCTATGAAGGAAATTAATTTTATGTAACTGTCTATGTATTAAAAACATTTACCTGTCCATATAATGAAGTACTGCCACATTCGGTACCATCATGGGGATTTGCTTGTTTCCCATAATGCTTTGCATTATTGGGGCATGTGCAATTGTGTTTTCTTTAAAATTTGACTGTCTGGCCAATATCATCCAGGATAACACATACCTCACTGGCATTTGCTCTGGGGTTCTTTTGTAAACCTACATTGCTTCCTATTCCTTCCATTAAAATGTACAACTCCATATATTTTCCTAATAATGTGTATGCCTTCCTTAGAACAGAAACTAAAACAAGTCTTACTACTTACAAATCACTGTGTTGTTTCTCCATACCTCCTTAACAATTCCACACAACTTCATTAGCTTCATTATGCAGCCATAGTAGATCTGACCAGAATTTGTTTGAAATAACAACCTGCAGGGGTGAGTGCTCTCTGTTCCTTGTTAGTTTTTTTAAACTACTGTACAGCAATGAAAAGACTGTTCTTACTTCTTCTGGTGACATGTTCCATAAACTCAGGACCACAACAACAAAAGAGCAACCAACACCAAAAATCCCATTTTCCCAGAAAGCAAAGTATAGGGGCTGGGGTTAAATAGTGGGCCAGAAGGTTGCAGAAATAAGTAGGACACAGTCCTAATTTCACTAAAACCACCAACAACTTAACATGGTTCAATATTAATCATGCCTCCCAGTGCCCCCTCCCACCACCGCCACCACCACCATTGGGCAAGACTGAAAAGAGGAAAATATTTCCTAATATTTATAAAATATAGGAGGCAATATAATGCAGTGGTCTAAGGCTCTGAACTGCAGATCTGGTGACATCCAGCAGACCAGACCTGGGTTTGAATCCCACAGCTTCCATTTGCATACTGTGTGACCTTGAGCAAGTCACTTAACCTCCTTGTGCTCCCAGGTCACTCCTGTAAAAAAGCTTTCAGCTTAGTGTGCTATACCGGATTAAATAAATAAATAAATAAATTTCTTAGCCCTCCTTCAACAGTCAACCACAAAAACAAGTACAATCCATTATGGAGTGTAGGTGAAACCAAAACCTTAAATTTAATCAATAATCTAATTGGAAGCCAAGCAGCTTGTGCAGCACAGGCATAATATAATTCAATGTCTGTGTGGATATCACAGGCTTGGCTACTGGATTCTGCAGGCAGTGGAGTTGGGAACCCAGTAAACTCTTATAGAGCACATCGTAGTAATCTAAGTTCAGAGCAACAAATGCCTGGATGACAGCCCTCGGATCCTTAGGTTTCTGGAAGGAATGTAACCTGGAGATGTTCTTTAAATGATGGAAGGTACTGTACTTCTGACAAATACTGCCACCTAATTTTCTGAAAACACCTTGTTTTCCAGGGCAACTCCCACAATTGTTGCTACCATTGCAGTCACCTGCTGCACATTACAACATTAATGGGTGTCGTCCATGGCTGTAATATGTGAAGAACCAATCCCCAAGAGTTTCATATGGTGATCATTCAACTTCAGCCACATCACTGCCATCCACACAGACACCATTCTAAAACATAACTGGAGACATGGTGGAAGGGGGCAAGAGAAAGAGGTAACAGGGCATTGTTTGTGTGGCAGTGAACATCAAAGCCATATCTCCTAGTGATATCCCCTGTCAGTGTATACATTGCAAATAGCAGTGGAAACACCATGAAACTCTATGTACCCTACCATGGGGAGTGACTGAGTGTGATCAGTAACTATCTATCACCACTATCTGCTCCTGGTCAGTGAGGAATGACTATAATGACTTGCCACCAGGTGACAGGAAACTCAGATATGTGTTACTGCTGCTCATTACCTACTACTAGTGCTACTGTACAACTACTATTACTGTCATAACAATATGCAAGCAATAACACACAATGAGGTGTGGTTTATCGCCTGATAAGAGCACATCCAGGGGTGTACTAAGGCACGAGGCACTTGTGCAGAGTGCCTTATGCCACTGGGCATGCTGTTATCAGGCAAAAAACCATACCTTGGAGTGTGTTATTGCGCTTATAAAATGAGCATGTAAGTATTGAATAATTAAAAAAAAACAAGAAAAAACATAGGAAATAATGTGTAACCCCCACCCCCCGTTATCCAGGGTTACTAGAATCCCAGTAAGACCTAGCGGTAGGCAGGGAAGGCAGCTTGTGAAACTCCAGTTAAATGGATTTCACATTGTCTCACTCTGTTCTCAGTCTCAGCTGAGACTGAGGAATGACATAATTTTAGAACTGTTGCAGCTGCATAAGCCACACTGGAATGTTGCAGTTGGAGGTTAGAATAGAATGTTGGGGAATTTGAGGTGAAGTGAGTAGAGTCTGTTGCAGTCTGTAGTAGAGGTGCTCTGCTGTAGGCAGGCCCTCAGAGCTCTAAGCTCTGTCAAAGAGCTTTTTTTGGTATAGGTGTGTGTTCTCACCTGAAGAGGAACACAAAGAAGAACACATTGAAGTGGTAGAGACTGCTTTTGGTAGTTTCGAGGCCCCATCCTGCAGGGATGAGGGAAAAATCAGCCTGCTTCCAGGGGCAACCCCCCCCCACCGGTCCAGCTAGGGAGGAAAAGAAGCTGCTTGATTTAAGCTCGTACTGAGGCACCAAAAATTCTGGATGAGATTTCTTTTGAGGAGAAAATGCCTGTGGGGCACCTGCAACCAAGAGGTGAGTTCGCTCTGCTAAAGGGCCATATGTTTTCACCTGAAACAAAGTGAAACTAAAGTGACTATTACTGTGGGGTCAGGAAAAGACAGTCAAGTATAGTTTGGAAGATGTGGGGATTGGACTGCTTAAATCTGTGGTGGGTCTAGAGTAATGGACACAGCCACTTATTTAAGTATGTTCAAGTTCAGCACAAATGGGATGTAAATACAGTAGACTGAATGTGAATACATTTAAAAAGAATCTACACAGCAAAGTGTTTTAAAGGATGAGGTGTTACAGTCCAGAGAAATGGCCGGGTATGAATTATGGGAGCGAGAGGTGGGAGACCTCCCATCAGTAGTAACCAAATTCACCTCTACGGGTTTACTTTGGGACACTGAAAGGCTTTCTCTCAGGTACTTGGCCAGTACCTGAGAAAAGTACCCAGACGTGAGATTGATGAGGAAGATTCCCTGATGGAGCAGAAGTGCTCATAGGTGGTTTAAGGGGCCACCAGTAAATGTTTCCATGCTATATAGAAAGTGTCCAGAGTGGCTGGCAGGGGGAGCTGGAGGCCAGGGAGGCAGAGCAGAGTACAAGTCACCCGGGCTGTGCCCAGTGTGTTTCAGAGCCTGAGGGCTAAAGTGAAAGTGAATGTGTTCTGATCTCCATAAAACTGCATTACCAGGAGTGTAGCCCCGTGGCGGTCCATCTATGCTTTGTTTATTCTGTTGGATGTGAATAAAAGCCACACTTTAGAATCCCACTTCTGGTATTGGACATTACAGTTATTGTTTTCTTTGTCCGGAGTTACTTGGGTGCCCCTGTTGTACAGTAGCCAAACCTAGCCAATGTGCCGAGTGACATATTCCTCCCTGAACCCAGCCCACCTGATATTGCTGTCAAGATGGAAACGGCATACCTGGGTGGGGGGTTACAAATGTAAATATTTAAGTAAAATACTGAAACAGTAAAAAATAGTCCCCCATTGATAATTTCTGATGGCCAGTACAGGGTACTGCTCCCCCAGGTTGTTTCTTCATGTCACTATGGACTGTATTGCCTATGGGCACACATTTATTTTTATTTCCTTTCTGGTACCTAGGAGAGAGAGTATTTGTTTTAGAGGAAGTAAAGTAACATGACCGCTATCTTAAAAGTGCTGTCCCAGAGTGCTGTCTGATGTGACGCTTCCACCCCACCAGCACAGTCAGTGATACACATATTTTTGTTTGTAAATGTGGATGTTTTTGTGTTAATTGAAGAGTACATGTTTCATTCATTTTTATTTTAAAATACTGAAATGTGCCCATTTGCTTTACAGCAAACGTTAGGTTTCAGTGAGAGCGAGCGTGTCTCACTGGAGCTGCCGTAGTTACCGCTTTTCTCTCAGCGCTTTGCACATTGCATTTTTAACTATTGGGTGGTCTATCACAGAGGAATTTTTTTGATTTTTATGTTCTGTTGTGTGGATATGTACTGGTGGAGGAGTGGGTGAGTGGGTGTGATTTGTTGATGTGAGGCAATATGGACGAGTGGATTTTTTAGCCACGGGACTGGTTTTATTTGCAGCCTGGAAGTACAGCAACGAAGGAACACAGATCATTTTTCAGTTAGAAAAAAAACTTTTATTTTGTTATTTGGGGGTTTGGACGTGGATGTGAATAGCACTGTTGTGTTACTGTGCTGTTCCAAGTGCCGTTCTGCTGTATTGCTGCCGCTTCAGTGAGTTCTGCCAGTAAGCGTTTTGGTTTATGCTTGGCAAAGCTCACTGATTCATTGTTGTCGTGGGACATCTTGGTGGGCAGTAGTCCAGGTTGGCTACTATATCATCTGATAAGGACACAGCTCAGATGATGTAGTAGCCAATCAGAGACTTGGATTTGTCAAGCCCATTTTATAAAAAGGCAATATAATACTCGCTCAGAAGGAATTTGGTACAAGTAAGGTGCATATAATACATCTTCATTCCTATCTTAGACTGATAATAATTCTTCTGTTTCTTTTCCTGTGCCATCTTGGCAGAAGTTCTTGGCATGTATTATATTGACTTTGAATTTGTTTCTCATGGGAGCAGTTGTTTTGCATAGCTTCATGACAACAGTTACCTCAACACAATACCTAAAGGGCATTATTATTTAAGATTAAGTTAATTTTTATTTGCTTATAAGTTCACTAAAGATACCTCAGTATTTTGTTTTGACACAGTGCTCACTTAGCAAGAACAGTTTATTTCTGTGATTCATAATCTTGTTTTAATTGAAACCATTTTACAAGCACACATTTTCCTATGGTTGGATGCAGTTGTTCACAGCTTATGCAGACTGAATAGGGATGTGATATTTTCTTAGTCACACCCCATTAATGTTCTGGCACCCATGGAAAGGACTATAACAATCTATTTCTTAATACATATCTGCTTGCAGCACCCACACCACAAAATGTTATTGGTAGTATGGACCTTTAACAAATATGGCATAGAATATTTTCAGATTAATATTTTTGGGGTGAGTATCATGATATTACTATGTCAGGAGACAAAATACCTACTCAGAAATTTGCTAATACTGTTACATAAAACGTGCAATGTGATTTAGGTTTCTAAACACTTGTCAGCATTTTAAGACAATGTAGAGACTGGGGTCTGTGGTCTGGCTAAATATGCATTCTCATTGGTCAAAATCCTGTCTCAGGGGAGTATATTAACATAGCATATATGGACTATAACAACAAAAAAACAAAACTTTCTGCTAGTCACCTGTGTTACAAATCACTACACTCACATACCAGCTTTCAAGTCAAACCTGCCTGTCCTTTTTAGGGCTGGCCTGCATGTGACCAGTTACCTTTTACCCATATTGATCCATAAATAACTTTGAATTTGAGTGTGACCTGCAATGTTTTTACTGAACCCTCAGATGAAAAGATTTGTGTTTTTTTTTTTGAAAAGAAGACACAGATGAATATCAAAGAAATGTGAGGCAGGCCCTTCAATCAAATCCAAATTCATGCCCCAGGTGGAGAAAGACACTAGTTGAAACATTTATTGGACTTGTCCACCCCAAAATCCAAAAGCTTCTAATGCATAGCATATGATCACAACACAATCTCACTAGAGCACAACAACAGGCTCTTAAAGGCCTGGAAGATGATAAAACTATAGTGATAATATTAGCAGATAATGGTGGAGTGATAGTTATCCAGGACCTACAGTGATACAGACAAATGTATCTTGACCTGTTAGAAGTAGAAGACAACTTTATACAGTTGCCTACAGACCCCTTATCAGCAACACTGGAACACATCACATAATTTGTTGAAGAGATGATTTCCTTGGGGTGGTTGAAGGTGTGGGAAGAACTTTTAAATAAGGAGTGCTCAATAACATCATTATTTTATGTCATCCCAAAGATTCATAAAAACACAGAAAGGCACCCTGGCAGACCAACTGCGTTAGGAATAGACTTGGCCCTGGAGCCACTGTCATCCTTTCTCAACATCCATCTACAGCCCCTGGTAGAGAATATTCCCGTCTATTCTAGGGGCACAACACATGTCCTGAACATTGTTAAAGAACTGAAAGCAAGGCATACCAAACAACAGCATTCTTGTCATGGTAGATGTGAGGGATTTGTATACAGTACTTTGAAATCTTGTGAGTAAGGTGTGGAGGTCAATGGTCATGGAAGTGTTACTAGACACCAGACCAGAAAAAACATGTCTGCCCACTAGATTGCTACAAGAAACTGCTGAAATACTCCTTAAAAACAATTACTTCAGGTCTGGGAAGCAGTTCTATTGACAGGTGAAAGGAACAGCCATAGGCAGCACCAGGCCCCTGTCTATGCCTACATCCACATGCATGTATGTGAACAACAACACATATTTGCAGATAAGCATCCTCACAGAAGCAAGATCTATACTATTTTGTTCATCTGGAATAGGACACAGATGGAACTCCAGGTCTTTGTACAATTTCTCAATGACTGCAAATGAATACCTGCAATTCACAGCTACCAGCAGTCAAAAAGAGGATCACTTCTGGACCCATGGATTGCATTGATAGGAGGAAGACTAGAGAGCTGGCTCTTTAGAAAACCAATAGACTGTAATACCATCCTCCATGCAAGGAACTTCCACCTAGAAAGATTGAAGGAGCATTGCTTATTCCCAAATGCTCCGTGCAAAAAGGAGTTGCAGCAATGCTGATGAATATATGACAGAAAGGCAAAGACAAACCATAAACTCCAGATTAATGGACTGAGGATATAAGCATCAAATAGTACAACAGGCAGCAAATAGAACAGACAGTGTTCCAAGAGAACAGATGCTTACAGTGAGACTGAAACAATGAGACAGCTTTAAAAAGGTTATTTTCTCCACTACACACTGCCAACAAATGCCATCAATCAGAAAGATTTTAACAAACATTTGGATATCTTGCAGGAGTCACCCATCAATAAGTGGAATATTTAACAACAAACCACTCATAACATAGAAACACAGAACCTGACATCAGATAAGGCCACTTGGCCCACCCAGTCTTCCCATTTTTACCTACCTACATTCTCACAGCAGACCTTACTTGATATATAGCTTTCTCCCTCCCCCTCTTCCTTTCCACTATGATTTCCTTGTGCCTATCCCATGCATTCTTGAAAGCCCCCACTGTTTTCATGCCCATCACCTCCTCTGGAAGGCTATTCCAGGAATCCACCACTCTTTCTGTGAAGACATACTTCCTCCCATCTCTCCTGAAACTACACCTTCCATCTCCATATTATGTCCCTTTGTTCTTGAGTACCTTTTTTTAGGAAACAAATACTTCCCTCCTCTACCTTATTGACTCCCATGAGGTATTTAAAGGTCTCTGTCATATTCCCCCTCTCCATCCTCTCTTCCATGGTGTACATGTTGAGGTCCTTTAGTCTCTCCTCACGGGCTTTTGATGCAGACCCAGCACTATTTTATTTGCCCTCCTCTGGATCATCTCCACTCTGCCTATGTTCTTCTGCAGATGTGGTCTCCAGAACAGGACACGGTACTCAAGGTGGGGTCTTACCAGTGATCTATATGGGGGAAACAACTTCTCCCTCTTTCTGCTGGTGATAACCCTTCTTATGCACCACAGCATCCCACTAGCCCTCACAACTGCCTTATCACACTGCCTAGCCACTTTTAGGTCATTAAATAGGATTACCCCTTGGTCTCCTTCTTGCTTGGTCATTGTCAATTCCACTCTACTCATTGTGTACTCTACCTCTGGGTTTCTGTGCCCCAGGTGCATTATTTTTCACTTTTTTGCATTGAAACCCAGCTGCCATAACCTTGACCACTCCTCAAATTTTCCAAGATCTCCGCTCATCCTTTCTACCCCTCTGGAGTGTACACCCAATTGCAGATTGTGGTGTCATCCACAAGGATGCAAACATTCCCTTCCAGCTGCTTTGCTATGTCACTTCTAAAGACACTAAAGATGAGTGGTCCCAGAACTGATCCCTGAGGTACCATGCTGGTCACTCTCCTTTCCTCAGAGTGAACTGCATTTACCACCATCCTCTACCTCCTATTCCCTAACCAATTTCTTATCCAGTTTTTGGCCTTTTTACCCACCCCTAAGCTACCCAGCTTGCTCACTAGTCTCCTATGTGGAACAGTGTCTAAAGCCTTACTGAAATCCAAATAGACCACGTCCCCCGCTCTTCCCTGATCTAATTCCTTTGCCACCCAGTCAAAGAAATCTATCAGATTTGTTTGACTTGACCTCCCCCCATGAATCCATGCTGCCTCAGGTCCTGTAACCAGTTGGATTGAAGATATTCCACTATCCTTTCTTTCAACAACAGCTTTTCCGCTATCGATGTCAGGCTGACTGGCCTATAATTTCCAGCCTCTTCCCTTCTACCACTTTAGTGAAGTGGGACTACATCTGCCCTCCCCCAGTTCTCCAGAACCAGTCTGGTATCCAGTGATGTGTTAAATAGGACTGTCAGAGGTGCAGCCAGTACTTCCCTGAACTCCCTCAACACCCTTGGATGCACCCCGTCTGGCCCCATTGCTTTATCCACTTTCAGATCTGTGAATACCTTCTGGACTCTGTCCATTGAAAAAGATTGATGCCCGCTTCCCCCCCAATGCTCCTGTTACTTTTTTGTGGTACTTCCCTTTCCCCTTCATCTAAGAACACTAAGTAGAAGTATTTGTTGAAGATGTCTGCCTTTTGCTGGTCCTCTTCTGTACAGTCCCCCTTCCCTTTTTAACCTTACAATGCCTCCCTTGGTCTTTCTTTTCTCACTTACATACCTAAAAAATATTTGGTCCCATTTTAATACCACCTGGACTATTCTCTCTATGTTTTGTACCTTTGTGCTCCTTATTGCTTTCTCTGCTTCCCTTTGCTTCCACCAATAGTCCTCCCAATCCTCCTTCCTCTGCATCAGTTTGAATTTTCTGAATGCACCCCTTTTGGCCTTTACTTTTTCTGCCACCCCTTTCATGAATTACAGCAGTCTTTTTTTTTTGCTCTTACTTTTACTCACTTGCTTGTTGCAAAAGTATGTTGGTTTCACTATTGTAAGCCCCTCACCCCTGTACTTGTTGCAAACAACAGGTGATATGCTGTTGAAGTAGACAGCAGTACCAGGTGGGGGACTGGGTTCGGGGAGGACTAGGTTACTCGGCACAAGGGCCAGGTTTGGCTATTCTGCACAGGGTCACCCAAGTAGATCTGAACACAGGAAGCAATAACTGTAATGTCCAATACCAGGAATGTAATTCTAAAGTGTGGCTTTTATTCACATCCAAACTGAACAAAGTATAGACAGAACCCCAAGGGGCTACATTCCTCGCAATGCACATAAGAGAAACAGAACATTTTCTCAACACTTCAGCCCTCAGGCTCTGGACCCACCAGACACTCAGCCCAGACTTGTACACTGCTTTGGGTACACAGCCTGACTTGTACACTATTTGGGGTTTCCCTGGCTCGGCTCCCCTGCCGGCCACTCAAACACCTTCCATGTGACATGGAACCATTTTCCGGTGGCTCCCTAAACCACCTTAGAGCCTTCAACTCCAGAAAGGAAATTTCCTTTCAATTCCACATCTGGGTATTTCCCACAGCACTGGCCAAGTGCCTGAGGCAAAGTAGAACGGCCACAGAGCAAATCCGTAGAGGTGAACCTAGTTACTAAAGGTGGGGGTTTCCCACCTCTAGCTTCCACAGTCCATACCTGGCCATTTCTCTGGACATTAAACATCTCTTTCTGAAAAGCTTGGCAGTGTAGATTAAAGGGCAAATGCATAGCACATTTCCTCTACATGTCTTGGCTTTCCCCTTGTGCTGGACTTGAACATACTTTTACTTTGGCTTAGCCTATTCCTCTAGGCCTCCCACTGATTAAGCAGTCCAATTCCCACTTTACAACAGTTCAGGTGAAACATAGGCCCCATGTAAAAGCAGAACTCACCCTTTGGTTGCAGGTGCCCCACAGGTGATTCTTGACACTTCTGGTGCTGCAGCACAACTTAGAAAAATAAGGCAGCTTCTTCCCTAGCCGGAACCAGGAGGTTGCCCCTGGAATAACAGGCAAACCTTTTACCCCCCATCCCCTCAGGGATGGGGCACAGAGACCAGTAACAGTGGTCTCCACCACTTCATGAACAGCTTACTGTGTTTCTCTTTTGGCGGAAACACACACTTCTCCCTAAAAGTAGCTCTATATCAGAGCTTTAGGCTCCAACAGCCTGTGCACAGACTGCTGTGCTCCTCTCTTCAAGACTGCTGACACACAACTGCTGCAGCTCACTGTTCAAAAACTCCCAACATTCTAACCTAACTCCCAACTGCAGATTCCAATGTGGCTCATGCAGCTGCGATAGTTCTATGGTGATGTCATCCCTCAGTCTCAGCTGAGACTGAGAACAGAGTGAGACAGTGTGAAATCCATTTAACTGGAGTTTCACAAGTTGCCTTCCCTGCCTACCATTAGGTCTTACTGGGATTCTAGTAACCCCGGGTAACAGGGGGGTTACACTATGCCCCCTTTTAGCTTTGCCTAGAGTTCCTCCATCCCCCAGTCATTCCCCCCACAAGGTCATCCCTAAGGAATTCACCCATCTTTATAAAATCTGCTTTTCTGAAGTCCAGAACCCTCACCCACATGTGGATCAATTACACTGCAGTTTGTATAGCAAACCACACCATATGGTGATCATTGGTCACTAGATGGCCTGTCAGTTTGATTTCTTCAATAGTGTCCCTTAGGGTACCAACCATCAAGTCTAAGATGGTTCACACAGGCCACTGTACTGAGAGATCTGCACATCCAAGAGGGCACTGGACATCAAGTCCAAGCTGGTCCACACAGCTCACTGTAATGAGAGAGATGCATATCAAAGAGGGCACTGAACATCGACTCCAAGCTGGTACACACAGGCCACTGTAATGAGAGAGATGCACATCTAAGAGGGCACCGAACATCAAGTACAAGCTGGTACACACAGGCCACTGTAATAAGAGAGATGCATATCCCAGAGGGCACTGAACATCAAGTCCAAGCTGGTTCAGCAGACCACTGTAATGAGAGGGAAGCACATGCAAGAGGGCAGTGTAAATCAAGTCCAAGCTGGTTCATGCAGGCCACTGTAATGAGAGAGATGCATAACTAAGAGGGCACAGAAAATCAAGTCCAAGCTGGTACACACAGGCCACTGTAATGAGAGAGATGCATATCCAAGAGGGCACTGAACATCAAGTTCAAGCTGGTTCATGCTGGCCACTGTAGTGAGAGATATGCATATCCTAGAGGGCACCGAACATCTGGTCCAGGCTGGTTCACACAGTCCACTCTAATGAGAGATAATAGTGAACTAATAACTCAAGACACAACATATAGATATTAGGTGTCTGGTTAAGTGACAGTTTAGTTTTTGATTACCATATGAATGATGCCATAACTAAAGTAAATAAGAGACTAGGTGCTTTTAGATTCACAGAGTTTTGTTTGAACAAGCAAATGAGATCACTTGTAGTAAATCAACTTTACCGGTTATTGACTATGAAAGCCACGTATATGGCTTCACTAACAAGAAGTGTCTGACAAAAGTTGATTTGATACACAATAGACTTACAAGGTTTATTTTGGGTAAAGATTTTAGTACTCACCAATGCACTTTACTTGAGGAACTTGGTTGGTTGGTACCTTACATAAAAGAAAGTTGTAATGGGCAAACTTGACTCATGAAGTACTCCACACACACACACAAAAAAAAAAAAATGTGTATGAGAAATTAGAAAAAAAAAACATCATTACAACTTACGTCAGACTTCTTTACGAGGATTTAATCCTCCAAAATTGATACATACAGTAATATGTGTTTTCCAGCTATCATGTTTCAAGTATAGAATTCACTTAATAAAGTATCTATAGTTGATCAGGATAATATAAACATTTTTATGAGGGAGTTAAAATATGAGTTGAGGGTGCGATACATGTGCAATGATCAGAATGAAAGTGTTATGTAAAGAACTTGTATAGCGGCAGCCCATTGTTATTTTTGCTCGGGCTATCTCCTAAAGTGTGGAAGGCGATTGTGGAGTAGAGTCACCTTGATGCAGTCAGCATCTTTAATTGCGGTTTGTTACCGGTTTGTTGATGGTTTCATTACCAGGACTGCCCTTTTATTTTTGGAAGGTGTTTTTGATTCGGTGTTTGTTGCTGACACTGTTATCGATGCGAAAAAATGTCTGTGATTGGATTAACTTGCTGGAGATTTGACCCAGGACAGCTGCTTTGACACTGAGGGCTGTGATTTCCAGTGGGCAGTGTTGGGTGGGGGAGCTCCCCGAATTTTCACCGATCCTAGGGCTATACCCGACCCCAGGGACCGAGTGGAATTGGCTAGATTTTGCTCCAGGGAGCTGGAGGCATTATCGGTGGCCATTCCTAAGAGGTCTTGAGATTGGTCCTGATGGCCTAGTTTTGAGGTTTCTGTAGCTATGGGTTTCGGGAGTGATCAGGGCCTGTTTGTGGCAGTGGGGGGGCTTCCCTTTCTTTTGACCTGCTCCTGGTTCTTACACTTGGACCTGCGTGTTGTTCCCTGATGCAAGCTGGATTTGACTTTGGGCTCATGGATGTCTGCTTGGGGAGAGACTGAGTGGCTGTGGCCTGATGGAGGCGGAGAGCCTTGAGGAAATCTGGATTTATCTGAACTTTGTCTGGCCTTCCCTAACCTAAGTCTCGGGTCAGGATTGGGGGCGACCTAGATGTTCTTTGGTTTGCTGCTATTTTTAATTATAGACAGGATTCTGCTTGGATATATTTTTGACCTTCCCCTGTGCTGGATTATGGATTGACTGCATTTTATGGACGACGATATCAAGAACTAACTGCATCCTCTCTGTGGCTTAAAACTAACTTTCTATGGTAGATCCCTGGTGGTGAGAGACCTGGGTGTCCACATTTTTCTTTGACTTAGTTTTTTTTTTTTTTCATGTACTGTACGTTTTCTGTGTTTTTATTTATTTTATTTTTTTTGTGAAATATGATTTTTAGTTTAGGCAGTGAGCGTGCCTGAATTTACCAACCCTCCGGCTCGTGAGAGGACGGGGTGGGGGGTAAAAATTTTATTATTTATAATATTATTCTGTACAGCTACAAGAGGGAATTGAAACAAATTCAGAAATCTTTTGTGGACCTGGACTCCTTTTGGCAGTGAGTGTGCCTAATTTTCTTTATTTCATAATTTATAATATTATTTTTGCAGCTATAAGAGGGGATTGAACCAACTTCAGAACTCTTTTTGTGGACTTGGACTTTCTAGGCAGTGAGTGTGCCTAAATTCCCCTATCTCCTGGGCCGTGAGAGGACTTGGGGGGGGCGGGAATTGTTACAAATGGTATTTTATGAGCGAGGATAAAAAAATTAAGTGCAGGAGTGACTGATTCAGCATATGTGGGATAGGGCAATATTTTTAAGAGGTATTTTTATTGTGTAAGAGTGAGTTATTTGAGGAACTTTGGGATTTGTTTTTAGTTTATTTATTATTTTGTTATTGTGATTTATAGTTTAAGTTTTGGGATAATTATTTTGGTTGGGGTTGAATTGGGGGAATTTATTAGTTTCTAGTTAGTTTTGTTTATTTATTAGTAGTGTAGAATGTGTTGGATACCAGCCCCACAGTTGTGCCCTATTCATCCTCTGCTCTCCAGTTTGTAACTTACCAGAGTTGTAGAGCGCTGGGTATTATGCATAGGAGAAAAAGGGGGTGGGGGTTGCAAACAGTGGAGGATGAATGAGGGGGGGTCATTGTATTGGAGTGGTAGGATCCAGAAGACACCCTAGGGTGAAATGGAATCCAGACTGTGGTTCACCATGTCTGGTGCCCATACCCAAGGGCACTACTGATTGTGGTAGGCAGATTGCTCGGGCAGCCCGGGAGGTTCATCCAACTCGGGCGGTGTTGTGCAATGCCAGGTCTATTAAGAACAAGGCTGCAATTATTGCAGACCTTCTTGAAACAGTGGACCTGGCTTGCATCACTGAGATGTGCCTGGATGAAAATTCTGGCCCCATTTTGGAGGCTGTGACTCAAGCTAGGTACTCTGTGATGCAACGCCCGAGATTGGATTGCGGGGGGTTGCGGTTTGTTTCAAGACTGAATTTTACCTCATGAGGATATTAGTTGAGGAGGCTGAGTCTTTTTAGTGTGCCATTGTAGCAGGTGTGGGCTATCGAATTGCTCTCATCTATCATCCACCCAGTGATGAAAAGCGATTCCTTCAGGAAGTGGCGCACTTCGTCATCGACATGGTGTTTGAGTCACCCAGACTGATGGTTCTGGGTGACTTCAATGCCTAGGTCGACAATGAACTCTTGCAATTTGGTCAATACTTCCTCCAGTTAATGACATCTCTGGGCCTTACACAGGTGGTTTTCACTGCTACTCATAAACACGGACACTCTCTTGACTTAATCTTTCTCCTAGGGATCGAAACATCTGACTCGGGGTGGAACCAGTTCCCTGTGGAGATGGTTAGGTACCGCCCTTTACAGAATATAAGCTCTCATGGCCTTGCGGCGGCACTTGATCTCTCATCCCTCTCATTGGCTAGCAATGACCCAGAGACCCTCATGACAGCTTAAAATTTAGCCATCTTGGTGGCTCTGGATTCCATTGCTCCAGTCCATGTTCACCCTCTCTCCCTTCGCCCCAGGTCCCCCTGGTTTGATGGGACTTTCAGGGAGATGCAGAGACTAGGACGAAGGTTAGAGCGTTGCTGGTGCAAGTCCGCCCTTGATGCCAACCACCTTAGATTGATGGACCATTATCAAGTCTATCAATCTGCAATCACCCGTAAGAAGGCAGAATTCCTGTCCGGGGAGATTGTGACTGCTCAGAATTGACCAGCTCAGCTTTTTTGAACTGTGGACAGACTGTGCAACCCAGCCTGTCTACATGTTCTGAAAGCTTTTTCACAATTAGAGTGCTATGAGATTGCTCGATTATTTGCAAATAAGGTGGCTGACATCAAGGCAGCACTCCAGCCAGCACACTCTATGGGTGTTGCTTTTGATCAGTATGGGGTCACTGTACCTCAGCCTTCCTGGAATACCTTCAGTCGACTGGAGTTCATGGATGTCATGTGGCTTATCCAGAGTGTATGCCCTACGTGCTGTAGTTTGGACCCCAGACCAGCTTCCCTAAATTTGGGTTGCATTGCTGTCATCAGTCTGGTCCTTGTGCAGATAGTCTGGTGCTCCCTGGAATCTGGAGAGTTTCCTAGCTCCCTGAAGGAGGCAGTGGTGACACCACTCTTGAAGAAAGCTACCTTGGAACCCTCACTGCCATGCACCTTCCCTTTTTAGGGAAGGTGATTGAGAAAGTAGTGACAGTTCAACTGGAGAACCATTTGACCATCCATGACATCTATGAACCACTCCAGTCTAGTTTTCATAAGAGACATAGTACCGAGACAGTGCTGGTTCGGGTGCTCAGTGATCTCCTGATGGTGAGAGATCAGAAGAACCATACCATCTTGGTCCTTCTGGATCTCTCTTCAGCTTTTGACACTGTGGACCATGTGGTGTTGAGAGGTAGCCTGAGGCATATCCGTGGACTGTCGGGAACAGTCCTCAGATGGTTTACATCTTTTCTCATGGGTAGAACACAGAGAGTTGTGTATAGGGTTGATTCTTCGGGCCCAATTCCTCTGTCATGTGGGGTGTCCCAAGGTTCAGTGCTGTCACCCATGTTGTTCGCGGTGTATATGCAACCTCTCAGAGACATTGTAAGAAGGTAGGGGCTGAGATTTCACTGCTACACAGATGATACCCAGCTCTGCCTTTCTTTTGCACCCGGCCAGGATGGAGCTGTCTCGGTCTTTAATAACTGTCTGAAAGAAATCCAGGAGTAGATGGATTCCAGCTGGCTGAAGTTGAACTCAGAAAAAAATGAGGTATTGGCTGTGGACCCAGGTCATCAGATAGGGGGGTTGGATGTTGGTGTGCCCTCTGGAATTTTTCTTGGTAGTGTCTCACTCCTGACCTCTGAACAGGTGCATAACCTGGGGATAGTTTTTGATGATGGCCTGACCCTGCATTCTCAGGTGTCAGCTGTCATCAAAACATCTTTCTATCATCTTAAGAATATCACCAGGATTAGGCATCTGGTTCTGTCTGATGACCTTCCTACTCTGGCCCACACCTTTGTGTCCTCACACCTGGATTATTGCAACTCCTTCTACCTAGGGCTTTCTGGGGTAGAAATCCATCACTTGCAGCTGGTGCAGAACATGGCGGCCCGGCTTTTGACAGGACCTGCTTGATCCTGTCATATTACTCCAGTGCTGCGTGAGCTGCACTGGCTGCCAGTACAGTGGCGGATAACCTTTAAAGTCAGTTTACTGACTTTCAAAGCCCTACATGGACTGGGCCCAGACTATCTGAAAGAGCTCCTGGTCTCCTACTGCTCTGGTCGATCACTCCGCTTGGCCGACGAGGGGTTACTAGCAATCCCAAGGGTGAATTTGAAACCATCTGCTGCAAGACCCATTGTGTATGCAGCCCCCACCCTTTGGAATTCTTTACCCTGTCAGTTACAGGAATGTGCAACTGTGGAGGGATTTAAGCAGGGCTTAAAAAACATTTTGTGGCACCAAGCCTTCTCAGCCAATTGAATGTTATGTTTTTTCTGATTTACTGTTATGTGATTTTAACTGAATTGATGTCTGATGTTTGTATGATTTTGATCTGTTTTTATATTGTTAGGCGCCTTGGCAATAGATAAGATGCCTTATAAATAAATTTATTATTATTATTATGTATGTTGCAAATGATGATGTAACTTTAAGTGTTGTACAATTTGTCACTTTCTGTATATGAAACAAACAGGAACATCTATAATACAGGACTTTTGTCCTAAAGATGTTTTATTCCAGCTTATCCAGTATAAAAATAAAGATTTATACTACTACCTAGATGCACATCCAAGAGGGCACTGAATTTCAAGTCCAAGCAACTCCACACAGGCCACTGTAATGAGAGAGAAGCATATCCAAGAGGTCACTGAATATCAACTCTAAGCTGGTTCACACAGCCCTCTGGAATGAGAAAGATGCATATCCAAGAGGGCACTGAATGGCAAGTCCAACCTGGTGCAGGCAGTCCACTGTAATGAGAGATATGCCTATTTAAGAGGGCACTAAGCATCAAATCCAAGCTGGTACATGCAGGTCACTGTAATGAGAGAGATGTACATCCAAGAGTGCACTACACATCATGTCCAAGCTGGTTCACACAGGCCAGAATAATGAGAGAGATGAACATCCAAGAGGGCACAGAACATCAAGTTCAAGACGGTTCACACAGGCCACAGTAATGAGATGGATGCACATCCAAGAGGGCACTGAACAACATGTCCAAGCAGGTTCAAGCATGACACTGTAGTGAGAGAGATGCATTTCCAAGAGGGCTCCAAACATCAAGTCCAAGCTGGTTCACACAGGCTACTGAAATGAGAGAGATGCATATCCAAGAGGGCACTGAACAGCACATCCAAACTAATACAAACAGGAAAACATAATGACGAAATGCTTATCTAAGAGGGCACTGATCATCAAGTCCAAGCTGGCACATGTAGGCCACTGTAATAAGAGAAATGGATATCAAAGAGAACACTGAACATCAGATCCAAGCTGGTTAATGCAGGCCACTGTAATTAAAGAGATGCATATCCAAGAGGGCACTGAACATCAAGTTCAAGCTGGTTCACCCATGCCACTGAAATGAAAGAGATGCATATCCAAGAGGGCACTGAACATCACGTCCAGGCTGGTTCACCCTGGCCACTGTAATGAGGGAGAAGCATATCGAAGAGGGCAATGAATAACAAGTTCAAGCTGGTTCACACAGGCCACTGTAATGAGAGAGATGCATGTACAAGAGGTCACTGAACATCAAGTCCAAGCTGGTTCATGCAGGCCACTGTAATAAGAGATATGCTTATTTAAAAGGGCACTGAGCATCAAGTCCAAGCTGGTACATGCAGGGCACTATAAAGAGAGAAATGCATATTCAAGTGGGCATTGAACATCAAGTTAAAACTGGGTCATGCAGGCCACTGTAATGAGAGAGAGATGTATATCCAAGAGGACACTGAACATCAAGTCCAAGCTGAGGTATACAGGCCACTGTAATGAGAAAGATGCATATCTAAGAGGGCACTAAACATAATTTCCAAGCTGGTTCACACAGGCCACTGTAATGAGAGAGACAGTAGTGCAGGAACAGTTTGAAAAGTGGTAGGGCTAAGGACGTAAGGGGTACAGTTTCCCCTATTAAATATATTACCATGATAGCAAAAAGTGATAGGGCCACTTATGAAAGTGGTTGGGCCATGGCCCTAGTGGACCCCCCCGTTCTGGCACCTATGGAGAGGGATGCACATGCAAGAGGGCACTGAACATGAAGTCCAGACTGGTTCACACAGGCCATTATTAAGAGAGAGAGAGAGAGAGATGAATATTAAAAAGGGCACAGAACTTCAAGTTCAAGTTGGTTCACACAGCCCTCTGTAATGAGAGAAAGACATTCAAGTGGGCACCGAACATCAAGTCTGAGCTGGTACAAACAGGCCAATATAATGAGGGGAAATGCTTATCTGAGAGGGCAATGAGCATAAAGTCCAAGCTGGTACATTCAGGTCACTGTAATGAGAAAGATGCATATCAAAGAGAGCACTGAACATTAGATCCAAGCTGGTTCACGCAGGACTCTGTAATGAAATAGATCCATATCCAAGATGGCACTGAACATCAAGTTCAAGCTGGTTCAACCATGCCACTGTAATGAGAGAGAAGCATATCAAAGAGGGCACTGAACATGAAGTCCAAGCTGGTTCACGCAGGCCACTGTTAAGAGAGAGACGAAAATTCAAAAGGAAACTGAACTTCAAGTCCAAGTTGGTTCACACAGCCCCCTGTAATGAGAAAGATGCATATCCAAGTGGGCACTGAACATCAAGTCCAAGCTGGTGCATGCAGGCCACTGTAATGAGATGGATACACATCCAAGAGGGCAGTAAACATAATTTCCAAGCTTGTTCATGCAGGCCACCATAATGAGAGAGATGAACATTCAAGAGGCACTGAACATCAAGTCCAACATGTTATACACAGGCCACTGTAATGAGAGAGATGCTGTAAAAGTGTGGGTCTCAATAAACAGATCATACAACCAGATTATGATGCATAAAAAATGCATACTTCTGTTTTATGACTTTCTATTAGAAAAACACAACCCCCCCCAAAAAAATCCAATATTTACAGAAAGAAAAAATATGATGTTATTTCTTCACCTCAGTTCAAACGTCAGGATATATTTCTTCTTTAGATGCTATAAAGAAATTCCTGTGTTCTCTCCTTCCTCAGTTAATGTGAAAGCCTGCACATTACCTCCTTGCTGAGATCCTTCTCTCACCTTGGTCAGAACCCTACTGACCAACCTATCTATCTAAGCCTCCTAGTGGAGGGTTTATATAGTGAAGGAAAGGGGTGTGATTTTCACTGAGCCCCTCCTCCTTTGTGACATCATATTCCCTTGCATCTGTAAAACATGCCATTTCAGGGGCAGCTTGTCCTATAGTAGAACCTTACAGCATGAGACAGACCTCCAGGTAAAACAAACTTTTCTTTACACACGTGAAAAAGTATAAGGATAACCCAAACCTGTTTAAGAACAAATAACAGTCTATAACCTTAGCACAGAAAAGAGAGATGAGGGGCGCTCTCCCTATCTGCCTCCATATAAGGTTATAGCGCTTTTTATTTGTCTTTCTGTTCATATAAGGAAACATACATAGGTGAACCACTGTAGTAGCTATATTTTGTTTCACACTACTCTACTCTACTACTCTAATCTTTGGACATGCTTTATTTTTTTCCCAAATCCCTTGTTTTATATTTCCAGAACATTTTATTGTTTTTCTCAAACAGCTTAACTGGCTGCTGCACTTTCAGCAAACAGCTTATCTGGCTGCTGCACTTTCAGCCGACACCTTGCTGAGGAACTCAGCCTTCTAAAACACAGAAGGCTTAACTTCAGTAATTACAGCTCCCTTTTGAATAAATGTTTGACACTTAAAGAACTCCAATTAATTGGCCTGTAGTGTTTTAATTATACTCTCTTACTTTAGCCCATTTTCAAGTGTTTTAAAAACAAGGGTACATTTGTCATTGCTTTGTGGCTTATTAGAATCAGCACCATAGCAACCAAACACAGTTGCTTTCATTTCCTCCTAAATTTAAACTTAAATGTTTGGATAAATAGGTATTAAATTCATACAGAAATTGTACAGGTTCTATAGCACTTTCCTGCAAACCTGTACTTTGAGTTGCCTAAAACATTTTTTCCACTGTTTACAACAATTTTACAGTCTCAGCTTTCCTTACTCAGTAATTGAAATTGTAGCTGAAGGCTTTTTCCACAACCGAGCCCTCTACTCATTTTGGGGCTTCTTTTAAGTGACACAGCTTTTTTTTGCATATATTGTTTTTTTTTATTATGGAACACAGGGCTAATATCTTGTATGCCCTTAGTGTCCTTGATTCTATTTCAGTCCCTATTTTTAATATATTATAACAAGATGCAATTTTTTTATACCAGAGGAAAAAAAGTGACAGTAAAGGCAAAGTAGAAAATTGCCAAGTTGGCCACCCTGACAAGTAAATTAGGATAGATAAGAATAATCAGAACAAGACAGGATAGAGTGAAAGTAGGCACCAAAAAAAAGGGGGGGGGGGTTACTGCATTTTCTCTGTGTCAGCTTTATCCTTCAAAACTGGACCTCCTGTTACAGATGCACATTCAAGAGGCACTGAACATTGAGTCCAAGATGGTTCATACAGGCCATTGTAATGAGAGGGATGCACATCCATGAGGGCACTGAACATCAAGTCCAGGCTGGTTCAGACAGGCTACTGTAATGAAAGAGATGCATATCCAAGAGGACACTGAATAGCACATGCCAAGCATATACACACATTCCACCATAATGAGAGGGATGCATATCCAAAAGGGTAGTGAACATCAAGTACAAGCTGATACACACCGGCTACTGTAATGAGAGAGAAAGATATCCAAGAGGGCACTGAACATCAAGTCCAAGATGATACAAACATGCCACTGTAAAGAGAGAGATGCTAATACAAGAGGGCACAGAACATCAAGTCCAAGCTGGTACACACTGTCCACTGTATTGAGAGAGATGTATATCGAAGAGGACACCGAACATCAAGTCCAAACTGGTTCATGCTGGTTATTTTAATGAGAAAGATGCATATGCAAGAGGGGACTGAGCATCAAGTCCAAGATGGTGCATGCAGGCCACTGTATTGAAAGAGATGCATATCCAAGAGGGCACTAAACATAATTTCCCAGCTGCTTCACGCAGTCCACCATAATTAGAGAGATGAACATCCAATAGGGCACTGAGCATCAAGTCCAAGATAGTTCACACAGACCACTGTAATCAGAGAGATGTGCATTCAAAAGGGCACTGAGCATCATGTGCAGGCTGATGCACACAATTTACTGTAATGAGAGAGATGCATATTCAAGAGGACAATAAACATCACGTGCCAAGCATGTACACACAATGCACTGTAATGACAGAGATGCATATTGAAGAGGGCAATGAACATCAAGTCAAAGCTGCTTCATGCAGGCCACTGTAGTGAGAGAGATGCATATCCAAGAGGGCACCGAACATCAAGTCCATGTTTTTTCACGTATGCCAGTGTAACTGGAGAGATGCATATCCAAGAGGGCACTGAACATCAAGTACAAGCTAGTACACACAGGCTACTGTAATGAGAGAGAAAGATATCCAAAATGGGCACCAAACCTCATGTCCAACTGGCACAAACAGGCCACTGTAATGAGAGAGATGCTTATACAAGAGGGCACTGAACATGAAGTCCAAGCTGGCACAGACAGGCCAATGTAATAACAGAGATGCATATCCAAGAAGGCAATGAACATTAAGTCCAGGCTGGTTCACACAGGCCACTGTAATGAGAGAGATGCATATCCAAGGGGGCACTGAACATGAAGTCCAAGCTGGTACACACAGGCCACTGTGATGAATATCTAAGAGGACATTGAGCAACAATACCAAGCTGGTTCATGCAGGCCACTGTAATGAGAAAGGGATGAACATCCAAGACAGCACTAAATATCAAATCCAAGCATATCTAAGAGGACATTGAGCAACAATACCAAGCTGGTTCATGCAGGCCACTGTAATGAGAAAGGGATGAACATCCAAGACAGCACTAAATATCAAATCCAAGCAGGTCCCCACAGGCCACTGTAATGAGAGAGAAGCATATGCAAGAGGGCACTGAATATCAAGTCCAAGCTGGTTCACACAGGCCACTGTAATGAAACAGATGCATATCCAAGAGGGCACTGAAAATTAAGTCCAAGCTGATTCACAAAGCCCCCTGTAATGAGAGAAATGGATATCCAAGAGGGTACTGATCATGAAGTATGAGCTGGTACAAACAGGTCAAGATAATGAGGGGAAATGCTTCTCTAAAAGGGCACTGAGCATCAAGTCCAAGCTTGTACATGCAGGCCACTGTAATGAGAGAGATGCATATCCAAGAGAGCACCGAACATCAGATCCAAGCTGGTTTATGCAGGCCAGTGTAGTGAGAGATATGCATATCCAAGAGGGCACCAAACATCAAGTTCAAGCTGGTTCACCCAGGCCACTGCAATGAGAGAGATGCATATCCAAAAGGGCACCAAACAACAAGTCCAAGCTTGTTCACGCATGCCACTATAGCAATAGAAATGCATATCCAAGAGGGCACAGAGCATCAAGTCCAAGCTGGTTCACAGTGGCTACTGAAATGAGAGAGATGCATATCCCAGAGGGCATTGAACATCAATACCAAGCTGGTTCATACAGGCCAGTGTAATGAGACAGGGATGCACATCCAAGACAGCACTAAACATCAAGTCCAAGCAGGTCCCCACAGGCCACTGTAATGAGAGCATCAAGTCCAAGATGGTTCACACAGACCACTGTAATCAGAGAGATGCACATTCAAACAGGCACTGAGCATCAAGTCCAAGATGGTTCACGGAGGCCACTATAATGAGAGGGATGCACATCTAAGAGGGCAATGAACATCATGTGCAGGCTGATGCACACAATTTACTGTAATGAGAGAGATGCTTATCCATGAGGACACTAAACATCACTTGCCAAGCATGTACACACATTGCACTGTAATGACACAGATGCATAACGAAGAGGGTGATGAACATCAAGTCCAAGATGCTTCAAGCAGGCCACTGTAGTGAGAGAGATGCATATCCAAGAGGGCAGTGAAACATCAAGTCCATGTTGTTTCACATAGGCCAGTGTAACTAGCGAGATGCATATCCAAGAGGGCACTGAACATCAAGTACATGCTGGTACACACAGGCTACTGCAATGAGAGAGAAAGATATCCAAATGGGCACCGAACATCTTGTCCAACTGGTACAAACAGGTCACTGTAATGAGAGAGATGCTTATGCAAGAGGGCACTGAACATGAAGTCCAAGCTGGTACACACAGGCCATTGTAATAAGAGAGATGGATATCCAAGAAGGCACTGAACATCAAGTCCAGGCTGGTCCACACAGGCCACTGTAATGAGAGAGATACAAATCCAAGAGGGCACAGAACATCAAGGCCAAGATGGTACACACATACCACTGTAATGAAAGAGATGCATATCCAAGAATACACTGAACATCAAGTCCAAGAAGATTCATGCTGGCCACTTTATTGAGAGAGAGAGAGAGAGATGCATATCGAAGAGGCCACTGATCATCAAGTTCAATCCGGTGCATGCAAGCCACTGTAATGAGAGAGCTGCATATCCAAGAGGGCACTGAACATCAGGTCCAAGCTGGTTCACATAGGCTACTGTAATGAGAGAGATGCATATCCAAGAGGGCACTGAAAATCAAGTCCAAGCTTGTTCATGCAGGCCAGTGTAATGAAAGATATGCATATCCAAGAGGGCACTGAACATCAAGTCCAAGCTGGCTCATGCAGGCTACTGTAAGGAGAGAGGGATGCAAATCCAAGTGGGCACTAAACACCAAGTCCAAGTGGGAACATGAAGTCTGGGCTGGTACAAACAGGCAATTATAATGAGGGGAAATGCCTATCTAAGAGGGCACTGAACATCAAGTCCATGCTGGTACATACAGGCCACTGTAATGAGAGAGATGCATATCCAAGAGAGCACTGAACGTCAGATCCAAGCTGGTTTATGCAGGCCGGTGTAGTGAGAGATATGCATATCCAAGAGGGCACTGAACATCAAGTTCATGCTGGTTCACCCAGGCTACTGTAATGAGAGAGAAAGATATCCAAGAGGGCACTGAACATCAAGTCCAAGCTAGTTCACACAGTCCCCTACAATGAGAGAGATGAATATCCAAGAGGGTATTGAACATCAAGTCAAACCTGGTACAGGCAGGCCACAGTAATGAGAGATATGTTTATTTAAGAGGTGACTGAGCATCAAGTCCAAGCTGGTACATGCAGGTCACTGTAAAAAGTGAGATGCATATCCAAGTTGCCACTGAAAATCAAGTCCAAGTTGGTTCCTGTAGGCCACCGTAATTAGAGAGATGTATATCCAAGATGGCACCGAACATCGAGTCCAAGCTAGTTCACGCTGGCCATTAATATGAGAGAATTGCATATCGAAGAAGGCGTTGCTCATCAATTCCAAGACGGTTCACACAGGGCACTATAACGGGAGGGATACACATACAAGAGGGCACTGAACAACAATTCCAATCTGGTTCACGCAAGCCACTCTAGTGAGAGAGATGCAAATCCAAGAGGGCATGGAACATCAAGTCCAAGCTGGTTCACACAGGCTACTGCAATGAGAGAGATGCATATCCAAGAGGGTAATCAACATGAAGTCCGATCTGGTACAAATAGGCCAATATAAAGAGGAGGAATGCTTATCTAAGAGTGCACAGAACATCAAGTCCAAGCTGGTACATGCAGGCCACTGCAACGAGAGATGCATATCCAAGAGAGCATTGACATCAGATCCAAGCTGGTTTTGCAGGCCAGTGTAGTGAGAGATATGCATATCCAAGAGGAACTGAACATCAAGTTCAGGCTGATTTACCTTGCCACTACAGTGAGAGAGATGCAAATCAAAGAGTGCACCGAACATCAGGTCCAAGCTGGTTCACAGTGGCTACTGAATAGATAGAGATGCATATCCAAGAGGGCACTTAACATCAAGGCCAAGTTGAGAGAAATAGGCCAATATAATGAGGGAAATGCTTATCTGAGAGGGCAATGAGCATAAAGTCCAAGCTGGTACATTCAGGCCACTGTAATGAGAAAGATGCATATACAAGAGAGCACTGAACATCAGATCCAAGCTGGTTCATGCAGGCCACTGTAATGAAAGAGATGCATGTCCAAGAGGGCACTGAACATCAAGTTCAAGCTGGTTCCCCCATGCCACAGTAATGAGAGAGATGAATATTCAAAAGTGCACTGAACTTCAAGTCCAAGCTGGTTCACACAGCTCCCTGTAATGAGAGAAATGAATATACAAGTGGGCACTAAACATCAAGTCCAAGCTGGTTCACGGAGGCCACTGTAATGACAGATATGTTTACTTAAGAGGGGACTGAGCATCAAGTCCAAGCTGGTTCACACAGGGCACTGTAATGAGAGAGATGAACATCCAAGAGGGCACTGAACATCAAGTCCAAGCTGGTTCATGCTGGCCACTTTAATGAGAGAGATGCAAACTGAAGAGGGCATTGATCATCACGTCCAATCTGGTGCATGCAGTCAATGTAATGAGAGAGATACACATCCGACAATGCACTGAACATCAAGTCCAAGCAGGTTCACACAGACTACTGTAATGAGAGAAATGCATACCCAAGAGGGCACTGAACATGAAGTCCAAGCTTGTTCATGCAGGCCAGTGTAATGAAAGAGATGCATATCCAAGAGGGCACTGAACATCATGTCCAAACTGGTTCATGCAGGGTACTTTAAGGAGAGAGGGATGCACATCCAAGTGGGCACTAAACATCAAGACCAAGCGGGTACCAACAGGCCACAGTAATAAGACAGATGCATATCAAGAAGGTACTGAACATGAAGTCCGAGCTGTACAAACAGGCCAATATAATGAGGAAATGCATATCTAAGAGGGCACTGAACAACAAGTCACGTTGGTACAAGCAGGCCACTGTAATGAGAGAGATGCATATCCAAACAGGCACCAAGGATCAAGTCCAAGCTGGTTCATGCATGTCAGTATAGTGAGAGAGATGCATATCCAAGAGGGCACCGAACATCAAGTCCAAGCTGGTGCATGCAGGCCACTATAATGAGAGAGATACATATTGAAGAGGACAATAAACATAATATCCAAACTAATTTATGCAGCCCACCGTAATGAGAGAGATGAACATGCAAGAGGCACTGAACATCAAGTCCAAAATGATATACACAGGCCATTGTAATGAGAGAGATGCACATTCAAGAGGCACTGAACATCGAGTCCAAGACAGTTCATACAGACCACTGTAATGAGAGGGATGCACTACCACGAGGGCACAGAATATCAAGTCCAGGCTGGTTTTTCACAGGCCACTTTAATTAGAGAGATGCATATCCAAGAGGGCACTGAAAATGAAGATCAAGCTGGTACACAAAGGCCACTGTAATGAAAGAGATGCAAATCCAAGAGGACACTGAACATCACATGCCAAGCATGTACACACATTCCACTGCAATGAGAGAGATGCATATTCATGAAGGCACTGAACATCAAGTATAAGCTGGTAAACATCAGTTACTGTAATGAGAGAAAAAGATTTTCAAGAGGGCACCGAATATCAAGTCCAAGATGGAACAAACAGGACAATGTAATGAGAGAGATTCAAATACAAGAGGGCACTGAACATCAAGTCCAAGCTGGCACACACAGGCCAATGTAAAGAGAGAAAGGCATATCGAAGAGGGCACCGAACATCAAGTCCAAGCTGGATCATGCTGGTCATTTTAATGAGAGATATGCATATCCAAGAGGACACTGTACATCAAGTCCAAGCTGGTGCGTGCATTCCACTGTATTGAGAGAGATGCATATCCAAGAGTTAACTGAACTTCATTTCCCAGCTTGTTCACGCAAGCCACCGTAATGAGAGAGATGAACATCCAAGAGGATACTGAACATCAAGTGCAAGATGGTTCACACAAGCCACTGTAATCAGAGAGATGGATATTCAAAAGGGCACTGAGCATCAAGTCCAAAACGGTTCACACAGGCCACTGTAGTGAGAGGATTGCACATCCAAGAGGGCACTGAACATCAAGTTCAGGCTGGTGCACATAATACACTGTAATGAGAGAGATGCATATCCAAGAGGACACTGAACCTCACATGCCAAGCATGTACACACATTCCACTGTAATGAGAGATATGCATATCGAAGAGGGCACTGAACATCAAGTCCAAGCTGCTTCATGCAGACCTCTGTAGTGAGAGAGATGCATATCCAAAAGGGCACTGAACATCAAGTCCAAGCTAGTTCACACAGCCCCCTATAATGAGAGAGATGCATATCCAAGAGGGTACTGGACATCAAGTCCAACCAGGTACAGGCAGGCCACTTGTAATAAGAGATATGCTTATTTAATAGGGGACTGAGCATCAAGTCAAGTTGGTACATGCAGGTCACTGTAAAGCGAGAAAACATATCCAAAGTGTGGCACTGAAAATCAAGTCCAAGCTGGTTCCCATAGGCCACCGTAATTAGAAGATGTATATCCAAGATGGCACTGAACATCAAGTCCAAGCTGGTTCCGCTGGCCACTAACATGAGAGAGTTGCATATCGAAGGGCACTGATCATCAAGTCCAAGATGGTTCACACAGGGCACTATAATGAGAGGATACACATACAAGAGGGCATTGAACAACAAGTCCAAGCTGGTTCACGATGCCACTCTAGTGAGAGAGATGCATATCCAAGAGGGCATGGAACATCAAGTCCAAGCTGGTTCACACAGGCTACTGCAATGAAAGAGATTCATATTCAAGAGGTACTCAACATGAAGTCTGATCTGGTACAAATAGGCCAATATAATGAGAAATGCTTGTCTAACAGGGCACAGAACATCAAGTCCAAGCTGGTACATGCAGGCCAATGTAATGAGAGATGCACATCTAGAGAGCACTGACATCAGATCAAGCTGGTTTATGCAGGCCAGTGTAGTGAGAGATATGCATATCCAAGAGGGCACCGAACATCAAGTTCAGGCTGATTTACCCATGCCACTATAGTGAGAGAGAAGCATATCATTGAGGGCACCGAACATCAAGTCCAAGCTGGTTCACAGTGGCTACTGAATAGACAGAGATGCATATCCAAGAGGGCACTGAACATCAAGTCCAAGTTGGTAGAAACAGGCCAATATAATGAGGGAAATGCTTATCTGAGAGGGCAATGAGCATAAAGTTCAAGCTGGTACTTTCAAGCCACTGTAATGAGAAAGATGCATATCCAAGAGAGCACCGAACATCAGATCCAAGCTGGTTAACGCGGGCCACTCTAATGAAAGAGATGCATGTCCAAGAGGGCACTGAACATCAAGTTCAAGCTGGTTCACCCATGCCACTGTAATGAGAGAGAAGCATATCCAAGATGGCACTGAATATCAAGTCTTAGCAGGTTCACACAGGCCACTGTAATGAGACAGATACATGTCCAATGGGGCACTGAACATGAAGTCCAAGCTGGTTCATGCAGGCCACTGTTAAGAGAGAGAGATGAATATTCAAAAGTGCACTGAACTTCAAGTCCAAGTTGGTTCACACAGCCTCCTGAAATGAGAGAGAGATATACAAGTGGGCACTGAACATCAGCCCAAGCTGGTTCACGGAGGCCACTGTAATGACAGATATATTTACTTAAGAGGGGACTGAGCATCAAGTCCAAACTGGTTCACACACGACACTGTAATGAGAGAGATGAACATCCAAGAGGGCACTGAACATCAAGTCCAAGACAGTTCACGTTGGCCACTGTAATTAGAGAGATGTATATCCAAGAGGACACCGAACATCAAGTCCAAGCTGGTTCAAGCTGGTCACTTTAATGAGAGAGATGCATTTTGAAGAGGGTATTGATCATCATGTCCAATCTGGTGCATGCGGCCACTGTAAGGAGAGAGATACACATCTAAGAATGCACCGAACATCAAGTCCAAGCTGGTTCACACAGACTACTGTAATGAGAGAAATGCATATCTAAGAGGGCACTGAACATGAAGTCCAAGTTTGTTCATGCAGGCCAGTGTAATGAAAGAGGTGCATATCCAAGAGGGCACTAAACATCATGTCCAAGCAGGTACCAACAGTCCACTGTAATGAAAGCAATTCATATACAAGAGGGTACAGAACATGAAGTCCGATATGGTACAAACAGGCCAAAATAATGAGGGAAAATGCTTATCTAAGAGGGCACTGAGCATCAACTCCAAGCTGGTTCATCCAGGACACTGGAATGAGAGATATGCATATTCAAGAGAGCACTGAAGATCAGACCCAAGCTGGTTTATGCAGGGAAGCATAGTGAGAGAGATGCATATCCAAGTGGGCACCGAATATCAAGTTCAAGCTGGTTCTCCCAGGCCACTGTAATGAGAGAGATGCATATCCAAAAGGGCACTGAACATCAAGTCCAAGTTGGTACAAACAGGCCCATATAATGAGGTAATTTCTTATCTGAGAGGACAATGAGCATCAAGTCCAAGCTGGTACATTCAGGCCCCTGTAATGAAAAAGATGCATATCCAAGAGAGCACTGAACATGAGATCCAAGCTGGTTCACGCAGGCCACTTTAATGAAAGAGATGCATATCCAAGATGGCACAGAACATCAAGTTCAAGCTGGTTCCCCCATGCCACAGTAATGAGAGAGATGAATATTCAAAAGTGCACTGAACTTCAAGTCCAAGCTGGTTCACACAGCTCCCTGTAATGAGAGAGATGAATATACAAGTGGGCACTAAACATCAAGTCCAAGCTGGTTCACGGAGGCCACTGTAATGACAGATATGTTTACTTAGAGGGACTGAGCATCAAGTCCAAGCTGGTTCACACAGGGCACTGTAATGAGAGAGATGAACATCCAAGAGGGCACTGAACATCAAGTCCAAGCTGGTTCATGCTGGCCACTTTAATGAGAGAGATGCAAACTGAAGAGGGCATTGATCATCACGTCCAATCTGGTGCATGCAGTCAATGTAATGAGAGAGATACACATCCGACAATGCACTGAACATCAAGTCCAAGCAGGTTCACACAGACTACTGTAATGAGAGAAATGCATACCCAAGAGGGCACTGAACATGAAGTCCAAGCTTGTTCATGCAGGCCAGTGTAATGAAAGAGATGCATATCCAAGAGGGCACTGAACATCATGTCCAAACTGGTTCATGCAGGGTACTTTAAGGAGAGAGGGATGCACATCCAAGTGGGCACTAAACATCAAGACCAAGCGGGTACCAACAGGCCACAGTAATAAGACAGATGCATATCCAAGAAGGTACTGAACATGAAGTCCGAGCTTGTACAAACAGGCCAATATAATGAGGGGAAATGCATATCTAAGAGGGCACTGAACAACAAGTCCAAGCTGGTACAAGCAGGCCACTGTAATGAGAGAGATGCATATCCAAACAGGCACCAAGGATCAAGTCCAAGCTGGTTCATGCATGTCAGTATAGTGAGAGAGATGCATATCCAAGAGGGCACCGAACATCAAGTCCAAGCTGGTGCATGCAGGCCACTATAATGAGAGAGATGCATATTGAAGAGGACAATAAACATAATATCCAAACTAATTTATGCAGCCCACCGTAATGAGAGAGATGAACATGCAAGAGGCACTGAACATCAAGTCCAAATGATATACACAGGCCATTGTAATGAGAGAGATGCACATTCAAGAGGCACTGAACATCGAGTCAAGACAGTTCATACAGACCACTGTAATGAGAGGGATGCACTACCACGAGGGCACAGAATATCAAGTCCAGGCTGGTTTTTCACAGGCCACTTTAATTAGAGAGATGCATATCCAAGAGGGCACAAGAGGGCACTGAAATGAAGATCAAGCTGGTACACAAAGGCCACTGTAATGAAAGAGATGCAAACCAAGAGGACACTGAACATCACATGCCAAGCATGTACACACATTCCACTGCAATGAGAGAGATGCATATTCATGAAGGCACTGAACATCAAGTATAAGCTGGTAAACATCAGTTACTGTAATGAGAGAAAAAGATTTTCAAGAGGGCACCGAATATCAAGTCCAAGATGGAACAAACAGGACAATGTAATGAGAGAGATTCAAATACAAGAGGGCACTGAACATCAAGTCCAAGCTGGCACACACAGGCCAATGTAAAGAGAGAAAGGCATATCGAAGAGGGCACCGAACATCAAGTCCAAGCTGGATCATGCTGGTCATTTTAATGAGAGATATGCATATCCAAGAGGACACTGTACATCAAGTCCAAGCTGGTGCGTGCATTCCACTGTATTGAGAGAGATGCATATCCAAGAGTTAACTGAACTTCATTTCCCAGCTTGTTCACTGAGCCACCGTAATGAGAGAGATGAACATCCAAGAGGATACTGAACATCAAGTGCAAGATGGTTCACACAAGCCACTGTAATCAGAGAGATGGATATTCAAAGGGCACTGAGCATCAAGTCCAAAACGGTTCACACAGGCCACTGTGAGTGAGAGGATTGCACATCCAAGAGGGCACTGAACATCAAGTTCAGGCTGGTGACATAATACACTGTAATGAGAGATGCATATCCAAGAGGACACTGAACCTCACATGCCAAGCATGTACACACATTCCACTGTAATGAGAGATATGCATATCGAAGAGGGCACTGAACATCAAGTCCAAGCTGCTTCATGCAGACCTCTGTAGTGAGAGAGATGCATATCCAAAAGGGCACTGAACATCAAGTCCAAGCTAGTTCACACAGCCCCCTATAATGAGAGAGATGCATATCCAAGAGGGTACTGGACATCAAGTCCAACCAGGTACAGGCAGGCCACTGTAATAAGAGATATGCTTATTTAATAGGGGACTGAGCATCAAGTCCAAGTTGGTACATGCAGGTCACTGTAAAGAGCGAGAAACATATCCAAGTGTGGCACTGAAAATCAAGTCCAAGCTGGTTCCCATAGGCCACCGTAATTAGAGAGATGTATATCCAAGATGGCACTGAACATCAAGTCCAAGCTGGTTCACGCTGGCCACTAACATGAGAGAGTTGCATATCGAAGAGGCACTGATCATCAAGTCCAAGATGGTTCACACAGGGCACTATAATGAGAGGGATACACATACAAGAGGGCATTGAACAACAAGTCCAAGCTGGTTCACGCATGCCACTCTAGTGAGAGAGATGCATATCCAAGAGGGCATGGAACATCAAGTCCAAGCTGGTTCACACAGGCTACTGCAATGAAAGAGATTCATATTCAAGAGGGTACTCAACATGAAGTCTGATCTGGTACAAATAGGCCAATATAATGAGGGGAAATGCTTGTCTAACAGGGCACAGAACATCAAGTCCAAGCTGGTACATGCAGGCCAATGTAATGAGAGAGATGCACATCTAAGAGAGCACTGACATCAGATCAAAGCTGGTTTATGCAGGCCAGTGTAGTGAGAGATATGCATATCCAAGAGGGCACCGAACATCAAGTTCAGGCTGATTTACCCATGCCACTATAGTGAGAGAGAAGCATATCATTGAGGGCACCGAACATCAAGTCCAAGCTGGTTCACAGTGGCTACTGAATAGACAGAGATGCATATCCAAGAGGGCACTGAACATCAAGTCCAAGTTGGTAGAAACAGGCCAATATAATGAGGGAAATGCTTATCTGAGAGGGCAATGAGCATAAAGTTCAAGCTGGTACTTTCAAGCCACTGTAATGAGAAAGATGCATATCCAAGAGAGCACCGAACATCAGATCCAAGCTGGTTAACGCGGGCCACTCTAATGAAAGAGATGCATGTCCAAGAGGGCACTGAACATCAAGTTCAAGCTGGTTCACCCATGCCACTGTAATGAGAGAGAAGCATATCCAAGATGGCACTGAATATCAAGTCTTAGCAGGTTCACACAGGCCACTGTAATGAGACAGATACATGTCCAATGGGGCACTGAACATGAAGTCCAAGCTGGTTCATGCAGGCCACTGTTAAGAGAGAGATGAATATTCAAAAGTGCACTGAACTTCAAGTCCAAGTTGGTTCACACAGCCTCCTGAAATGAGAGAGATACATATACAAGTGGGCACTGAACATCAAGCCCAAGCTGGTTCACGGAGGCCACTGTAATGACAGATATATTTACTTAAGAGGGGACTGAGCATCAAGTCCAAACTGGTTCACACACGACACTGTAATGAGAGAGATGAACATCCAAGAGGGCACTGAACATCAAGTCCAAGACAGTTCACGTTGGCCACTGTAATTAGAGAGATGTATATCCAAGAGGACACCGAACATCAAGTCCAAGCTGGTTCAAGCTGGTCACTTTAATGAGAGATGCATTTGAAGAGGGTATTGATCATCATGTCCAATCTGGTGCATGCGGCCACTGTAAGAGAGAGATACACATCTAAGAATGCACCGAACATCAAGTCCAAGCTGGTTCACAGACTACTGTAATGAGAGAAATGCATATCCAAGAGGGCACTGAACATGAAGTCCAAGTTTGTTCATGCAGGCCAGTGTAATGAAAGAGGTGCATATCCAAGAGGGACTAAACATCATGTCCAAGCAGGTACCAACAGTCCACTGTAATGAAAGCAATTCATATACAAGAGGGTACAGAACATGAAGTCCGATATGGTACAAACAGGCCAAAATAATGAGGAAAATGCTTATCTAAGAGGGCACTGAGCATCAACTCCAAGCTGGTTCATCAGGACACTGGAATGAGAGATATGCATATTCAAGAGAGCACTGAAGATCAGACCCAAGCTGGTTTATGCAGGAAGCATAGTGAGAGAGATGCATATCCAAGTGGGCACCGAATATCAAGTTCAAGCTGGTTCTCCCAGGCCACTGTAATGAGAGAGATGCATATCCAAAAGGGCACTGAACATCAAGTCCAAGTTGGTACAAACAGGCCCATATAATGAGGTAATTTCTTATCTGAGAGGACAATGAGCATCAAGTCCAAGCTGGTACATTCAGGCCCCTGTAATGAGAAAGATGCATATCCAAGAGAGCACTGAACATGAGATCCAAGCTGGTTCACGCAGGCCACTTTAATGAAAGAGATGCATATCCAAGATGGCACAGAACATCAAGTTCAAGCTGGTTCACCCATGCCACTGTAATGAGACAGATGCATGTCCAATGGGGCACTGAACATGAAGTCCAAACTGATTCATGCAGGCCACTGTTAAGAAAGAGATGAATATTCAAAAGGGTACTGAACTTCAAGTCCAAGTTGGTTCACACAGCCCCCAGAAATGATAGAAATCCATAACCAAGAGGGCACTGAATATCAAGTCCAACCTGGTACAAACTGGCCACTGTAATGAGAGGCATGCTTATTAAGAGGGCACTGAGCTTCATGTCCAAGCTGGTACATGCAGGTCACTGTAAAGAAAGAGATGCATATCCAGGTGGGCACTAAACCTCAAGTCCAAGCTGGTTCAAGGAGGCCACTGTTATGAGAGAGATGTATATCCAAGAGGGCACAGAACATCAAGTCAAAGCTGGTTCACACTGGTCATTCTAATGAGAGAGATGCATATGTAAGAGGGTGAGAGAGACGAATATCCAAGAGGGTCTTAGACATAATTTCCCATCTGGTTCATGCAGGTCAAAATAATGAGAGAGATGAACATTCCAGAGGGCACTAAACATCAAGTCCAAGATGGTTTGCACAGGCCACTGTAATGAGAAAGATGCATATGCAAGAGCTTGCTGAACATCAAGTCCAACCTGGTACAGGCAGGCCACTGTAATGAGAGAGATGCTAATATAAGAGGGTACTGAATATCAAGTTCAAGCTGGTTCACGCAGGCCACTGTAATTGGAAAGATGCATATCAGAGAGGGCACTGAACATCAAGTCCAAGCTGGTATACACAGACCACTGTTAAGTGAGAGAGATGAATATCCAAGAGGTCACTGAACATCAAGTTCCAAGCTGGTTCACACAGTCCCTTGTAATGAGAGATCTGCATATCCAAGAGAGTACTGAACATCAAGTAAAACCTGGTACAGGCAGGCCACTGTAATGAAAAATATGCTTATTTAAGAGGGTACTGAGCATCAAGTCCAAGCAGGTACATGCAAGTCACTGTAAAGAAACGAGATGCACTATCAAGTTGCACTGCAAATCAAGTCCAAGCTGGTCCACGAGCCACCATAATTAGAGAGATGTATATCCAAGATGGCACTGAACATCAAGTCCAAGCTGGTTCAGGCAGGCCCCTTTAATTAGAGAGATGAATATTGAAGAGGGCACTGATCATCAAACCCAATCTGGTGCATGAAGGCCACTGTAATGAGACAGATGCATGTCCAAGAGGGCACTAAACATCCTGTCCATGCTGGTTCATGCAGGCCACCATAATGAGAGATGAACATCCAAGAGGGCAATGAACACCAAGTCCAAGACGGTTCACACAGGACACAGTAATGAGTGGGAAACACATACAAGAGGGCACTGAACAACAAGTCCAAGCTGGTTCATGCATGCCACTCTAGTGAGAGAGATGAATATCAAAGAGGGCACAGAACATCAAGCCCTAGCTGGTTCACACAGGCAACTGTAATGAGAGAGATGCATATCCAAGAGGGCACTGAACATCAAGTCCAAGCTTGTTCAAGCAGGCCAGTGTAATGAAAGAGATGCATATCCAAGAGGGCACTGAACATGAAGTCCAAGCTGGCTCATGCAGGCTACTGTAAGGAGAGAGGGGATGCACATCCAAGTGGGCACTAAACACCAAGTCCAAGCGAGAACATGAAGTCCAGGCTGGTACAAGCAGTCCATTATAATGAGAGGAAGTGCTTATCTAAGAGGGCACTGAACATCAAGTCCATGCTGGTACATGCAGGCCACTGTAATGAGAGATGCATATCCAAGAGAGCACTGAACGTCAGATCCAAGCTGGTTTATGCAGGCCAGTTTCATGAGAGATATGCATATCCAAGAGGGCACTGAACATCAAGTTCATGCGGGTTCACCCAGGCTACTGTAATGAGAGAGATGCATATCCAAAAATTCACCCGAACATCAAGTCCAAGCTCGTTCACACAGTCCCCTATGATGAGAGAGATGAATATCCAAGAGGGTACTGAACATCAAGTCTAACTTGGTGCAAGCAGGCCACAGTAATGAGAGATATGCTTATTTAAGAGGTAACTGAGCATCAAGTCCAAGCTGGTACATGCAGGTCACTGTAAAAAGTGAGATGCATATCCAAGTTGCCACTGAAAATCAAGACCAAGCTGGTTCCTGTAGGCCACATAATTTGAGAGATGTATATCCAAGATGGCACCGAACATCGAGTCCAAGCTGGTTCACGCTGTCCACTAATATGAGAGAATTGCATATCAAAGAAGGCATTGATCATCAAGTCCAAGACGGTTCACACAGGGCGCTATAATGGGAGGGATAGACATACAAGAGGGCACTGAACAACAAGTCCAATCTGGTTCATGCAAGCCACTCTAGTGAGAGAGATGCATATCCAAGAGGGCATGGAACATCAAGTCCAAGCTGGTTCACATAGTCTACTGCAACGAGAGAGATGCATAACCAAGAGAGCACTTAACATCAAGTCCAGACGGGTACCAACAGTCCACTGTAATGAGAGAGATGCATATCCAAGAGGGTACTCAACATGAAGTCCGATCTGGTACAAAGAGCCAAATATAAAGAGGGAAATGCTTATCTAAGAGGGCACAGAACATCAAGTCCAAGCTGGTACATGCAGGCCACTGCAACGAGAGATGCATATCCAAGAGAGCATTGACATCAGATCCAAGCTGGTTTTGCATGCCAGTGTAGTGAGAGATATGCATATCCAAGAGGGAACTGAACATCAAGTTCAGGCTGATTTACCCTTGCCACTACAGTGAGAGATGCAAATCAAAGAGTGCACCGAACATCAGGTCCAAGCTGGTTCACAGTGGCTACTGAATAGATAGAGATGCATATCCAAGAGGGCACTTAACATCAAGTCCAAGTTGATAGAAATAGGCCAATATAATGAGGGAAATGCTTATCTGAGAGGGCAATGAGCATAAAGTCAAAGCTGGTACATGCAGGCCACTGTAATGAGAAAGATGCATATCCAAGAGAGCACTGAACATGAGATCCAAGCTGGTTCAAGCAGGCCACTGTAATGAAAGAGATGCATGTCCAAGAGGGCACTGAACATCAAGTTCAAGCTGGTTCCCCCATGCCACTGTAATGAGAGAGAAGCATATCCAAGATGGCACTGAATATCAAGACCAAGTTGGTTCACACAGGCCACTGTAATGAGACAGATGCATGTCCAAGAGGGCACTGAACATGAAGTCCAAGCTGTTTCATGCAGGCCACTGTTAAGAGAGAGATGAATATTCAATAGTGCACTGAACTTCAAGTCCAAGTTGTTTCACACAGCTCCCTGTAATGAGAGAGATGAATATACAAGTGGGCACTAAACATCAAGTCCAAGCTGGTTCACGGAGGCCACTGTAATGACAGATATGTTTACTTAAGAGGGGACTGAGCATCAAGTCCAAGCTGGTTCACACAGGGCTCTGTAATGAGAGAGTTGAACATCCAAGAGGGCACTGAACATCAAGTCCAAGCTGGTTCATACTGGGCACTTTAATGAGAGAGATGCAAACTGAAGAGGGCATTGATCATCACGTCCAATCTGGTGCATGCAGTCACTGTAATGAGAGAGATACACATCCAACAATGCACCGAACATCAAGTCCAAGCAGGTTCACACAGGCTAGTGTAATGAGAGAAATGCATATCCAAGAGGGCACTGAACATGAAGTCCAAGCTTGTTCATGCAGGCCAGTGTAATGAAAGAGATGCATATCCAAGAGGGCACTGAACATCATGTCCAAACTGGTTCATGCAGGGTAATTTAAGGAGAGAGGGATGAACATCCAAGTGGGCACTAAACATCAAGTCCAAGCGGGTACCAACAGGCCACGGTAATGAGACAGATGCATATCCAAGAAGGTACTGAACATGAAGTCCGAGCTGGTACAAACAGGCCAATATAATGAGGGGAAATGCATATCTAAGAGGGCACTGAACATCAAGTCCAAGCTGGTACAAGCAGGCCACTGTAATGAGAGAGATGCATATCGAAACGGGCACCAAGGATCAAGTCAAGTTGGTTCATGCATGTCACTATAGTGAGAGAGATGCATATCCAAGAGGGCACCGAACATCAAGTCCAAGCTGGTTCACAGTGGCTATTGAAGTGAGAGAGATGCATATCCTAGAGGGCATTGAACATCAATACCAAGCTGGTTCATGCATTCCACTATAATGCGACAGGGATGCACATCCAAAACAGCTCTAAACATCAAGTCCAAGCAGTTCCCCACAGGCCACTGTAATGAGAGAGAAGCATTTTCAAAAGGGGCACTGGATATCAAGTCCGAGCTGGTTCACACAGGCCACTGTTAAGAGAGAGATGGATATCTAAGAGGGCACTGAACAACAAGTTCATGCTGGTTCACACAGCCACCTGTAATGAGAGAGATGCTTATCCAAGAGGGTACTGAACCTCAAATCCAACCTGGTACAGGCAGGCAACTGTAATGAGAGATATGCTTATTTAAGAGGGGACTGAGCATCAAGTCAAAGCTGGTATATACAGGTCTCTGTAAAGAGCGAGATGCATATCCAAGTTGGCCTGAAAATCATGTTCAAGCTGGTTTAGGCAGGCCAGCGTAATTAGAGAGATGTATATCTAAGAAGGCACTGAACATCAAGTCCAAGCTGGTTCACGCTGGCCACTTTAATGAGAGAGATGCACAACGAAGAGAGCACTGATCATCAAGTCCAAGACGGTTCACACAGGGCACTGTAATGAGAGGGATACACATACAAGAGGGCACTGAACAACAAGTCCAAGCTGGTTCATGCATGCCACTGAAGTGAGAGACATGCATATCCAAGAGGGCACCGAACATCAAGTCCAAACTGGTTCACACAGGCTACTGCAATGAGAAAGACGCATATCCAAGAGGGCATTGAACATCATGTCCAAGCTGGTTCACGCAGGCTACTGAAAGGAGAGAGGGATGCACATCCAAGTGGGCACTAAATATCAAGCCCATGTGGGTACCAACAGGTCACCATAATGAGAGATATGCTTATCCAAGAGGGTACTGGACAAGAAGTCAGAGCTTGTACAAACTGGCCAATATAATGTGGGGAAATGCTTATCTAAGAGGGTACTGATCATCAAGTCCAGGCTGGTACAAGCAGGCCACTGTAATGAGAGATATGCATATCCAAGAGAGCATTGACATCAGATCCAAACTGGTTTATTCAGGCCAGTGTATTGAGAGATATGCATATCCAAGAGGGCACCGAACATCAACTTCAAGCTGATTCACCCAGGCCACTGTAATGAGAGAGATGCATATCCAAAAGGGCACCAAATATCAAGTCCAAGCTGGTTCATGCATGCCATTATAGTGAAACAGATGCATATCCAAGAGGGCACCGAGCAGCGATTCCAAGCTGGTTCACAGTGGCTACTGAAAAGAGAGAGATGCATATCCAAGAGGGCACTGAACATCAAGTCCAAGCTGGTACAAACAGGCCAATATAATGAGGGAAATGCTTATCTGAGAGGGCAATGAGCATAAAGTACAAGCCGGTACATTCAGGCCACTGTAATGATAAAGATGCATATCCAAGAGAGCACTGAACATCAGATCCAAGCTGGTTCACTCAGGACACTGTAATGAAACAGATGCATATCCGAGAGGGCACTGAACATCAAGTTCAAGCTGGTACACAAAGGCCACTGTAATGAGACAGATGCATGTCCAAGAGGGCACTGAACATGAATTCCAAGCTGGTTCATGCAGGCCACTGTTAAGCGAGAGATGAATATTCAAAAAGGCACTGAACTTCAAGTCCAAGTTGGTTCACACAGCCCCCTGTAATGAGAGAGATGCATATCCAAGTGGGCACTGAACATCAAGTCCAAACTGGCTCATGGAGTCCGCTGTAATGAGAGAGATGTATATCCAAGAGGGCACCAAACATCAAGTCCAAGCTGGTTCTCGCTGGCCAGTTTAATGAGAGAGATGCATATCCAAGAGGGCACTGAACTTCAAGTCCAAGCTGGACATGCAGGCCACTATAATGAGAGAGATGCATATCAAGAGGTCAGTAAACATAATATCCAAGCTAGTTCATGCAGGCCACTGTAATGAGAGAGATGAACATGCAAGAGGTACTGAACATCAAGTCCAAAATGATATACACAAGGCCATTGTAATGAGAGAGATGCACATTCAAGAGGCATTGAACATCGAGTCCAAGACGGTTCATACAGACCACTGTAATGAGAGGGATGCACATCCATGAGGGCACTGAACATCAAGTCCAGACTGGTTTTACACAGGCCACTTTAATTAGAGAGATGCATATCCAAGAGCGCACTTAACATCAAGTCCAAGTTGATAGAAATAGGTCAATATAATGAGGGAAATGCTTATCTGAGAGGGCAATGAGCATAAAGTACAAGCTGGTACTTTCAGGCCACTGTAATGAGAAAGATGCATATCCAAGAGAGCACCGAACATCAGATCCAAGCTAGTTAACGCAGGCCACTCTAGCGAAAGAGATGCATGTCCAAGAGGGCACTGAACATCAAGTTCAAGCTGGTTCACCCATGCCACTATAATGAGAGAGAAGCATATCCAAGATGGCACTGAATATCAAGTCCTAGCAGGTTCACACAGGCCACTGTAATGAGACAGATGCATGTCCAATGGGGCACTGAACATGAAGTCCAAGCTGGTTCATGCAGGCCACTGTTAAGGGAGTGATGAATATTCAAAAGTGCACTGAACTTCAAGTCCAAGTTGGTTCACACAGCCTCCTGTAATGAGAGAGATGCATATACAAGTGGGCATTGAACATCAAGTCCAAGCTCATTCACGGAGGCCACTGTAATGACAGATATGTTTACTTAAGAGGGGACTGAGCATCATGTCCAAGCTGGTTCACACACGGCACTGTAATGAGAGAGATGAACATCCAAGAGGGCACTGAACATCAAGTCCAAGACGGTTCACGCTGGCCACTGTAATTAGAGAGATGTATATCCAAGAGGACACCGAACATCAAGTCCAAGCTTGTTGATGCAGGTCACTTTAATGAGAGAGATGCATATTGAAGAGGGTATTGATCATCATGTCCAATCTGGTGCATGCGGCCACTGTAATGAGAGAGATACACATCTAAGAATGCACCAGACATCAAGTCCAAGCTGGTTCACACAGGCTACTGTAATGAGAGAAATGCATATCCAAGAGGGCACTGAACATGAAGTCCAAGCTTGTTCATGCAGGCCAGTGTAATGAAAGAGATGCATATCCAAGAGGGCACTAAACATCATGTCCAAACGGGTACCAACAGTCCACTGTAATGAAAGCAATTCATATACAAGAGGGTACAGAACATGAAGTCCAAGTTGGTACAAACAGGCTAATGTAATGAGGGAAAATGCTTATCTAAGAGGGCACTGAGCATCAACTCCAAGCTGGTTCACGCAGGACACTGGAATGAGAGATATGCATATTCAAGAGAGCACTGAAGATCAGATCCAAGCTGGTTTATGCAGGGAAGCATAGTGAGAGAGATGCATATCCAAGTGGGCACCGAATATCAAGTTCAAGCTGGTTCACCCAGGCCATTGTAATGAGAGAGATGCATATCCAAAAAGGCACTGAACTTCAAGTCCAAGATGGTACAAACAGGCCCATATAATGAGGTAATTTCTTATCTGAGAGGACAATGAACATCAAGTCCAAGCTGGTACATTCAGGCCACTGTAATGAGAAAGATGCATATCCAAGAGAGCACTGAACATGAGATCCAAGCTGGTTCATGCAGGCCACTTTAATGAAAGAGATGTATATCCAAGATGGCACAGAACATCAAGTTCAAGCTGGTTCACCCATGCCACTGTAATGAGACAACAGCATATCTAAGAGTGCACTGAATATTAAGTCAAAGCTGGTTCACAGAGGCCACTGTAGTGAGAAAGATGCATGTCCAATGGGGCACTGAACATGAAGTCCAAGCTGATTCACGCAGGCCACTGTTAAGAAAGAGATGAATATTCAAAAGGGTTCTGAACTTCAAGTCCATTTGGTTCACAGAGCCCCCAGTAATGATATAAATCAATAACCAAGAGGGCACTGAATATCAAGTCCAACCTGGTACAAACTGGCCACTGTAATGAGAGGTATGCTTATTAAGAGGGCACTGAGCATCAAGTCCAAGATGGTACATGCAGGTCACTGTAAAGAGAGAGATGCATATCCAAGTGGGCACTAAACCTCAAGTCCAAGCTGGTTCACGGAGGCCACTGTTATGAGAGAGATGTATATCCAAGAGGGCACAGAACATCAAGTCAAAGCTGGTTCACACTGGTCATTCTAATGAGAGAGATGCATATGTAAGAGGGTGAGAGAGATGAATATCCAAGAGGGTCCTAGACATCATTTCCCATCTGGTTCATGCAGGTCAAAATAATGAGAGAGATGAACATTCCAGAGCACACTAAACATCAAGTCCAAGATGGTTTGCACAGGCCACTGTAATGAGAAAGATGCATATGCAAGAGCTTGCTGAACATCAAGTCCAACCTGGTACAGGCAGGCCACTTTAATGAGAGATATGCTTATTTAAGAGGGGACTGTGAATCATGTCCAAGCTGGTACATGCAGGCCACTGTAATGAGAGAGATGCTAATATAAGAGGGTACTGAATATCAAGTTCAAGCTGGTTCACGCAGGCCACTGTAATTGGAAAGATGCATATCAAAGAGGGCACTGAACATCAAGTCCAAGCTGGTATACGCAGACCACTGTTAAGAGAGAGAGATGAATATCCAAGAGATCACTGAACATCAAGTTCCAATCTGGTTCACACAGTCCCTTGTAATGAGAGATCTGCATATCCAAGAGAGTACTGAACATCAAGTAAAACCTGGTACAGGCAGGCCACTGTAATGAAAGATATGCTTATTTAAGAGGGTACTGAGCATCAAGTCCAAGCTGGTACATGCATGTCACTGTAAAGAGCGAGATGCATATCCAAGTTGGCACTGAAAATCAAGTCCAAGCTGGTCCACGCAGGTCACCATAATTAGAGAGATGTATATCCAAGATGGCACCGAACATCAAGTCCAAGCTGGTTCAGGTTGGCCACTTTAATTAGAGAGATGAATATTGAAGAGGGCACTGATAATCAAACCCTATCTGGTGCATGAAGGCCACTGTAATGAGAGAGATGCATGTCCAAGAGGGCACTAAACATCATGTCCATGTTGGTTCACGCAGGCTCCCAAGATGAGAGACATGAATATCCAAGAGGGCACTGAACACCAAGTCCAAGACGGTTCTCACAGGACACAGTAATGAGTGGGAAACACATACAAGAGGGCACTGAACAACAAGTCCAAGCTGGTTCATGCATGCCACACTAGTGAGAGAGATGAATATCAAAGAGGGCACAGAACATCAAGCCCTAGTTGGTTCGCACAGGCTACTGTAATGAGAGAGAGATGCAAATCTGAGAGGGCACTGAACATCAAGTACAATCTTATTCATACAGGCCAGTGTAATGAGAGAGATGCATATCCAAGAGGGCACTGAACATCAAGTCCAGGCTTGTTCATGCAGGCCTGTGTAATGAAAGAGATGCATATCCAAGAGGGCACTGAACATCAAGTCCAAGCTGGCTCATGCAGGCTACTGTAAGGAGAGAGGGATGCACATCCAAGTGGGCACTAAACACCAAGTCCAAGCAGGAACATGAAGTCTGGGCTGGTACAAACAGGCAATTATAATGAGGTTAAATGCTTATCTAAGAGGGCACTGAACATCAAGTCCATGCTGGTACATGCTGGCCACTGTAATGAGAGAGATGCTTATCCAAGAGAGCTCTGAACGTTAGATCCAAGCTGGTTTATGCAGGCCGGAGTAGTGAGAGATATGCATATCCAAGAGGTCACTGAACATCAACTTCACGCTGGTTCACCCAGGCTACTGTAATGAGAGAGATGCATATCCAAAAATTCACTGAACATCAAGGTCAAGCCAGTTCACACAGTCCCCTATAATGAGAGAGATGAATATTCAAGAGGGTGCTGAACATCAAGTCAAACCTGGTACAGGCAGGCCACAGTAATGAGAGATATGCTTATTTAGGAGGTGACTCCATGATTCAGGGAGTTGATACCCATCTCCAGCCAGGGGTGATGGTCAGATGTCTCCCAGGTACATCAGCATGGAGAGACACTGACCGCATTGCTAAAATTGTTTACAAAGCAGGAGAAAACATTGATGTCCTAGTACACATAGGGACTAATGATCTCGCCAGCCAGTCAGCTGTGGAGACCAAGGAACACCTGACTAGGCTGGGTGACAAACTATCATCTATTTCGTCCGGCATCTCCTTCTCTGAGATCCTGCCAGTCTGGGAGAGGAGGGCAGATGGACAGAAGGTCAGAAGGGGAGATGGGGAGCTAAACACGTGGCTCAAGGGCTGGTGCCAGGAAAAGGACACAGATTTGTAGGGAACTGACAACAGTTCTGGGAGCGAAAGTTCTTTAAATTTGATGGACTGCATCTGACTAAAGAGGAGTCAGTGCATTGGGGCAGAAGTTTGACGTCTTTGCAGAATATTTAAACTAGCAAAGGGGAGGGTGCAGCACCCATACGTCGAATGGGAAGAACACCTCTCCCCCCTCAGCTAGTGGTCAAACAGGAATTCAGCATGTTTGCCGTTCATTTGCATCACCAGGTAAGAAAAAAGGTTTGTCTCCCCATACGATGCACAGGGGTAAGGCCAAACTTCACCCAACAACTAACACACCAAAATTTGGCCAATGGAAAATCATGTACACAAATGCTCACAGCCTGGGAAATATGATCCCAGACCTGCAGGCAATAATGTCAGAGGCTAAACTGGACATAGTAGCAATTAGTGAAACGTCGTTTACCAGTAACCACACTTGGGAGACTTCAGTACTTGGCTATGTATTGTTCAGAAGAGACCGAGAGTGCAAAAGGGGAGGAGTGGCCTGTATGTTAATGAAAATATTAAAGCTACAGAAATTCAGAATACACATAGGAGCCAGAAGAACTGTGGGTCACCCTGGAAACAGGAAATGGGACAGCCATAAGAACTGGGGTTGTCTACAGGCCCCAGACCAGAGGAAGACATAGACACATTACTGTTAGAAGATATACAAAACATGACAGCTAAAGGAGGTTCTGATAATGGGAGACTTCAACATGCCGATACAGATTGGTCAATACCAGCAGGAACATCTGCCAGAACTAGACTCATAGTGGATTCTCTGCAGGGGGAGGGCCTCAAACAACTGGTACAGCAACCCACAAGAGACAGGGCTATCCTAGATCTAGTACTGACTAACAAAGAAGGGATCACAGATCTCCAGGTAGAAGGTCACCTGGGAGCCAGTGACCATCACATGGTATGGTTCAATTTGGCTACTACATCTAAATCATCCCATTCCAAGGCATAAATATGGGACTTCAGAGGAGCTGACTTTGATAAGATGGCCAACAGAGTTAAGCAAGCCCTGGCAAAAAGAAACACAGGTGAGGGGGTACAGGCAAAGTGGGCAAGCATTAAGGATGCAATACTTGAAGCAACATCCCATTGTGTTAGACAGAAAAGGAAGTAGAAGAAGGAAACCACTTTGGTTCTCAAATACAGTAGAAAAGGTCAGAGCCAAAAGGCTGGCCTTCAGGAAATATAAGGGAACACAGCGGGATGAAGATAGGGAGGCATACCAAACTGCCCTAAGGGAAGCAGGTAAGGCAGTAAGGCAGGCAAAGTCCCAAACTGAGGAAACACTAGCACGAACAGTAAAAGAAGGTGACAAGACTTTCTATAGATACTTTAGTGAAAGGAGAAAGTCCAGAGGGGGTATTGCTAAGCTTAATGGGGAAAAGGGAGCATGTGAGGAGGAGGAGGACCCTGTAAAGGCATCTATCCTAAATAGATACTTTTGCTCAGTATTTACTGAAGAGAAGGTAGGGCAGGGCCCACAGCTCAGCATCATGGACACAGGGGGGAGGGAGGTGAGCACTACTCCCTTCACAAAGAAAGGGTTCTACAAGGCTTGCCTAAGCTCAGGTGGATAAGGCAATGGGACCTGATGGCATACATCCCAGGATTGTAAGGAGCTAAAGAAGGAACTAGCAGGCAGTGTTAGCAGAATTGTTTAGTGAGTCTCTGAGCACAGGAGAGGTCCCAGAAGACTGGAGAAGGGTCATGTGATCCCGCCCACAAGAGTGGTAGCAGGGAGGAGGCGGGGAACTACAGACCGGTCAGTCTTACCTCAGTAGTGGGCAAGATTATGGAGGCCTCCTTAAGGAAAGGATAGTGCAACACCTGGAATCCATAGGGGCTGGGATCCAAGACAGCATGGGTTTACAAAGGAAGGTCCTGTCAAACTAATCTCATAGATTTCTTTGACTGGGTATCCAGAGTGGTGGACCAAGGGGAGCAGTTGATGTCGCCTACCTCGACTTAGTATACAGTCAGAAGAGATGCAAGTCACAAGTAGAGTACCTCAGGATCAGTCCTGGGCCAGTCCTTTCAACATCTTCATTAGTGACCTTGCAGATGGACTAGAGGGTAAGGCTTGTCTGTTTGCAGATGACACCAAGATCTGCAACAGAGTAGATGATCCAGATGGGTGGGCAGAATGAGAAGAGATCTGGATAAACTAGCAGAATGGTCAGAAGAGTGGCAACTGGGATTTAATGCAAAGAAGTGCAAAATCATGTACATAGGGAAGAGAAACCCTGAAGCCACCTATAGGCTGGGAGGAGTTGCTAGCAGTCACAAAGGAAGAAAAGACTTGGGCATCATCATCACTGATGACCTAAAATCATCCAAGCAGACCCTAAAGCAGTAGGTAAGGCTAGGGGGGTGTTAGGGTGTATTAGTAGGGGTATCACAAGTTGTAAGAGGGAGGTATTAATCCCTCTGTACAAGACACTGGTTAGGCCCCATCTGGAGTACTGCGTGCAGTATTGGAGGCCACACCTTCACAAGGACATTAACCAAATTGAGGCAGTCCAGAAGGGCAACCAAAATGGTGCAGGGACTGCATCAGAAGACATATGAGGACAGATTAACGGAGCTCAATATGTATACCCTTGAGCAAAGGAGGGAGAGAGGTGATATGACAGAGGCATTCAAACACCTTAAGGGCTTAAACAAGGTGAAAGAGTCTAACATGTTTAAATATAAGAAAAATAGCAGGACAAGAGGACACAGCATGAGATTAGAGGGAGGCCGATTAATGGGGAATGTGAGGAAATTTTTCACAGAAAGGGTGGTGGATGCATGGAATGGCTTACCACAAGAAGTGGTGGCTATGAATACAGTGCAGGGCTTCAAACAGGCATGGGATAGGCATAAGGGAGCAATACAAATGACTATGAATAGATAGGCCACTGATAGAGCAAAGGCCGATGGCACATTTATAAGGTAGAAAAAGAAATGGGCAGACTGGATGGGCCTTGTGGTCCTTATCTGCCGTCAACTTCTATGTTTCTACGTTTCTATGACTGAGCATCAAGTCCAAGCTGGTACATGCAGGTCACTGTAAAAAGTGAGATGCATATCCAAGTTGTCAATGAAAATCAAGTCCAAGCTGGTTCCCGTAGGCCACCGTAATTAGAGAGATGTATATCCAAGATGGCACCGAACATCGAGTCCCAGCTGGTTCACGCTGGCCACTAATATGAGAGGATTGCATATCGAAGAAGGCATTGATCATCAAGTCCAAGATGGTTCACGAAGGGCACTATAACGGGAGGGATACACATACAAGAGGGCACTGAACAACAAGTCCAATCTGGTTCACGCAAGCCACTCTAGTGAGAGAGATGCATATCCAAGAGGGCATGGAACATCAAGTCCAAGCTGGTTCACACAGGCTACTGCAATGAGAGAGATGCATATCCAAGAGAGCACTTAACATCAAGTCCAAGCGGGTACCAACAGTCCACTGTAATGAAAGAGAGATGCATATCCAAGAGGGTACTCAACATGAAGTCCGATCTGGTACAAATAGGCCAATATAAAGAGGGGAAATGCTTATCTAAGAGGGCACAGAACATCAAGTCCAAGCTGGTACATGCAGGCCACTGCAACGAGAGAGATGCATATCCAAGAGAGCATTGACATCAGATCCAAGCTGGTTTTTGCATGCCAGTGTTGTGAGAGATATGCATATCCAAGAGGGAACTGAACATCAAGTTCAGGCTGATTTACCCTTGCCACTACAGTGAGAGAGATGCAAATCAAAGAGTGCACTGAACATCAGGTCCAAGCTGGTTCACAGTGGCTACTGAATACATAGAGATGCATATCCAAGAGGGCACTTAACATCAAGTCCAAGTTGGTAGAAAAAGGCCAATATAATGAGGGAAATGCTTATCTGAGAGGGCAATGAGCATAAAGTCAAAGCAGGTACATTCAGGCCACTGTAATGAGAAAGATGCATATCCAAGACAGCACTGAACATGAGATCCAAGCTGGTTCATGCAGGCCACTGTAATGAAAGAGATGTATGTCCAAGAGGGCACTGAACATCAAGTTCAAGCTGGTTCCCCCATGCCACTGTAATGAGAGAGAAGCATATCCAAGATGGCACTGAATATCAAGACCAAGCTGGTTCACACAGGCCACTGTAATGAAGACAGATGCATGTCCAAGAGGGCACAGAACATGAAGTCCAAGCTGGTTCATGCAGGTCACTGTTAAGAGAGAGATGAATATTCAAAAGTGCACTGAACTTCAAGTCCAAGTTTTTTCACACAACTCCCTGTAATGAGAGAGATGAATATACAAGTGGGCACTAAACATCAAGTCCAAGCTTGTTCACGGAGGCCACTGTAATGACAGATATGTTTACTTAAGAGGGGACTGAGCATCAAGTCCAAGCTGGTTCACACAGGGCACTGTAATGAGAGAGATGAACATCCGAGAGGGCACTGAACATCAAGTCCAAGCTGGTTCATGCTGGCCACTTTAATGAGAGAGATGCAAACTGAAGAGGGCATTGATCATCACGTCCAATCTGGTGCATGCAGTCACTGTAATGAGAGAGATACACATCCAACAATGCACAGAACATCAAGTCCAAGCAGGTTCACACAGGCTACTGTAGTGAGAGAAATGCATATATAAGAGGGCACTGAACATGAAGTCCAAGCTTGTTCATGCAGGCCAGTGTAATGAAAGAGATGCATATCCAAGAGGGCACTGAACATCATGTCCAAACTGGTTCATGCAGGGTGCTTTAAGGAGAGAGGGATGCACATCCAAGTGGGCACAAAACATCAAGTCCAAGCGGGTACCAACAGGCCACGGTAATGAGACAGATGCATATCCAAGAAGGTGCTGAAAATGAAGTCCGAGCTGCTACAAACAGGCCAATATAATGAGTTGAAATGCATATCTAAGAGGGCACTGAACATCAAGTCCAAGCTGGTACAAGCAGGCCACTGTAATAAGAGAGATGCATATCCAAAAAGGCACCAAGGATGAAGTCCAAGCTGGTTCATGCATGTCACTATAGTGAGAGAGATGCATATCCAAGAGGGCACCGAACGTCAAGTCCAAGCTGGTTCACAGTGGCTACTGAAGCGAGAGAGATGCATATCCCAGAGGACATCAAGTCCAAACTGGTTCACACACGGCACTGTAATGAGAGAGATGAACATCCAAGACGGCAATGAACATCAAGTCCAAGACGATTCACATTGGCCACTGTAATTAGAGAGATGTATATCCAAGAGGGCACCGAACATCAAGTCCAAGTGGTTCATGCTGGTCACTTTAATGAGAAAGATGCATATTGAAGAGGGTATTGATCATCATGTCCAATCTGGTGCATGCGGCCACTGTAATGAGAGGGATACACATCTAAGAAAGCACCGAACATCAAGTCCAAGCTGGTTCACACAGGCTACTGTAATGAGAGAAATGCATATGCAAGAGGGCACTGAACATGAAGTCCAAGCTTGTTCATGCAGGCCAGTGTAATGAAAGAGATGCATATCCAAGAGGGCACTAAACATCATATCCAAGCGGGTACCAACAGTCCACTGTAATGAAAGCAATTCATTTACAAGAGGGTACAGATCATGAAGTCCGAGCTGGTACAAACAGGCCAATATAATGATGGAAAATGCTTATCTAAGAGGGCACTGAGCATCAACTCCAAGCTGGTTCATGCAGGACACTGGAATGAGAGATATGCATATTCAAGAGAGCACTGAAGATCAGATCCAAGCTGGTTGATGCAGGCAAGCATAGTGACAGAGATGCATATCCAAGTGGGCACCGAATATCAAGTTCAAGCTGGTTCATCCAGGCCATTGTAATGAGAGAGAGATGCATATCCAAAAGGGCACTGAACTTCAAGTCCAAGATGGTACAAACAGGCCCATGTAATGAGGTAATTTATTATCTGAAAGGACAATGAGCATCAAGTCCAAGCTGGTACATTCAAGCCACTGTAATGAGAAAGATGCATATCCAAGAGAGCACTGAACATGAGATCCAAGCTGGTTCACGCAGGCCACTTTAATGAAAGAGATGCATATCCAAGATGGCACAGAACATCAAGTTCAAGCTGGTTCACCCATGCCACTGTAATGAGACAGCAGCATATCCAAGAGTGCACTAAATATCAAGTCAAAGCTGGTTCATACAGGCCACTGTAATGAGACAGATGCATGTCCAATGGGGCACTGAACATGAAGTCCAAGCTGATTCACACAGGCCACTGTTAAGAAAGAGATGAATATTCAAAAGGGTACTGAACTTCAAGTCCAAGTTGGTTCGCACAGCTCCCAGTAATGATAGAAATCCATAACCAAGAGGGCACTGAAAATCAAGTCCAACCTGGTACAAACTGGCCACTGTAATAAGACGTATGCTTATTAAGGGGGCACTGAACATCAAGTCCAAGCTGGTACATGCAGGTCACTGTAAAGAGAGAGTTGCATATCCAAGTGGGCACTAAACCTCAAGTCCAAGCTGGTTCACGGAGGCCACTGTTATGAGAGAGATGTATATCCAAGAGGGCACAGAACATCAAGTCAAAGCTGGTTCACACTGGTCATTCTAATGAGAGAGATGCATATGTAAGAGGGTGAGAGAGATGAATTTCCAAGAGAGTCCTAGACATCATTTCCCATCCGGTTCATGCAGGTCAAAATAATGAGAGAGATGAACATTCCAGAGGGCACTAAACATCAAGTCCAAGACGGTTTGCACAGGCCACTGTAATGAGAAAGTTGCATATCCAAGAGCTTGCTGAACATCAAGTCCAACCTGGTACAGGCAGGCCACTTTAATGAGAGATATGCTTATTTAAGAGGGGGCTGTGAATCAAGTCCAAGCTGGTACATGCAGGCCACTGTAATGAGAGAGATGCTAATATAAGAGGGTACTGAATATCAAGTTCAAGCTGGTTCACGCAGGCCACTGTAATTGGAAAGATGCATATCAAAGAGGGCACTGAACATCAAGTCCAAGCTGGTATACGCAGACCACTGTTAAGAGAGAGAGATGAATATCCAAGAGATCACTGAACATCAAGTTCCAATCTGGTTCACACAGTCCCTTGTAATGAGAGATCTGCATATCCAAAGTACTGAACATCAAGTAAAACCTGGTACAGGCAGGCCACTGTAATGAAAGATATGCTTATTTAAGAGGGTACTGAGCATCAAGTCAAGCTGGTACATGCATGTCACTGTAAGGCGAGATGCATATCAAGTTGGCACTGCAAATCAAGTCCAAGCTGGTCCACGCAGGTCACCATAATTAGAGAGATGTATATCCAAGATGGCACCGAGCATCAAGTCCAAGCTGGTTCAGGTTGGCCACTTTAATTAGAGAGATGAATATTGAAGAGGGCACTGATCATCAAACCCAATCTGGTGCATGAAGGCCACTGTAATGAGAGAGATGCATGTCCAAGAGGGCACTGAACACCAAGTCCAAGATGGTTCTCACAGGACACAGTAATGAGTGGGAAACACATACAAGAGGGCACTGAACAACAAGTCCAAGCTGGTTCATGCATGCCACACTAGTGAGAGAGATGAATATCAAAGAGGGCACAGAACATCAAGCCCTAGCTGGTTCGCACGGGCTACTGTAATGAGAGAGATGCAAATCCGAGAGGGCACTGAACATCAAGTACAATCTTATTCATACAGGCCAGTGTAATGAGAGAGATGCATATCCAAGAGGGCACTGAACATCAAGTCCAAGCTTGTTCATGCAGGCCAGTGTAATGAAAGAGATGCATATCCAAGAGGGCACTGAACATCAAGTCCAAGCTGGCTCATGCAGGCTACTGTAAGGAGAGAGGGATGCACATCCAAGTGGGCACTAAACACAATGTCCAAGTGGGAACATGAAGTCTGGGCTGGTACAAACATTCAACTATAATGAGGGGAAATGCTTATCTAAGAGGGCACTGAACATCAAGTCCATGCTGGTACATGCTGGCCACTGTAATGAGAGAGATGCATATCCAAGAGAGCACTGAACGTCTGATCCAAGCTGGTTTATGCAGGCCGGGGTTGTGAGAGATATGCATATCCAAGAGGTCACTGAACATCAACTTCACGCTGGTTCACCCAGGCTACTGTAATTAGAGAGATGCATATCCAAAAATTCACTGAACATCAAGTCCAAGCTAGTTCAAACAGTCCCCGATAATGAGAGAGATGAATATCCAAGAGGGTACTGAACATCAAGTCAAACCTGGTACAGGCAGGCCACAGTAATGAGAGATATGCTTATTTAGGAGGTGACTGAGCATCAAGTCCAAGCTGGTACATGCAGGTCACTGTAAAGAGCGAGATGCATATCCAAGTTGGCACTGCAAATCAAGTCCAAGCTGGTCCACGCAGGTCACCATAATTAGGGAGATGTATATCCAAGATGGCACCGAGCATCAAGTCCAAGCTGGTTCAGGTTGACCACTTTAATTAGAGAGATGAATATTGAAGAGGGCACTGATCATCAAACCCAATCTGGTGAATGAAGGCCACTGTAATGAGAGAGATGCATGTCCAAGAGGGCACTAAACATCATGTCCATGCTGGTTCACGCAGGCTCCCACAATGATAGGGATGAACATCCAAGAGGGCACTGAACACCAAGTCCAAGACGGTTCTCACAGGACACAGTAATGAGTGGGAAACACATACAAGAGGGCACTGAACAACAAGTCCAAGCTGGTTCATGCATGCCACACTAGTGAGAGAGATGAATATCAAAGAGGGCACAGAACATCAAGCCCTAGCTGGTTCGCACAGGCTACTGTAATGAGAGAGATGCAAATCCGAGAGGGCACTGAACATCAAGTACAATCTTATTCATACAGGCCAGTGTAATGAGAGAGATGCATATCCAAGAGGGCAATGAACATCAAGTCCAAGCTTGTTCATGCAGGCCAGTGTAATGAAAGAGATGCATATCCAAGAGGGCACTAAACATCAAGTCCAAGCTGACTCATGCAGGCTACTGTAAGGAGAGAGGGATGCACATCCAAGTGGGCACTAAACACCAAGTCCAAGCGGGAACATGAAGTCTGGGCTGGTACAAACAGGCAATTATAATGAGGGAAAATGCTTATCTAAGAGGTCACTGAACATCAAGTCCATGCTGGTACATGCTGGCCACTGTAATGAGAGAGATGCATATCCAAGAGAGCACTGAACATCAGATCCAAGCTGGTTTATGCAGGCCGGTGTAGTGAGAGATATGCATATCCAAGAGGCCACTGAACATCAACTTCACGCTGGTTCACCCAGGCTACTGTAATTTGAGAGATGCATATCCAAAAATTCACTGAACATCAAGTCCAAGCTAGTACACACAGTCCCCTATAATGAGAGAGATGAATATCCAAGAGGGTATTGAACATCAAGTCAAACCTGGTAAAGGCAGGCCACAGTAATGAGAGATATGCTTATTTAGGAGGTGACTGAGCATCAAGTCCAAGCTGGTACATGCAGGTCACTGTAAAAAGTGAGATGCATATCCAAGTTGCCACTGAAAATCAAGTCCAAGCTGGTTCCCGTAGGCCACCGTAATTAGAGAGATGTATATCCAAGATGGCACCGAACATCGAGTCCCAGCTGGTTCACGCTGGCCACTAATATGAGAGGATTGCATATCGAAGAAGGCATTGATCATCAAGTCCAAGATGGTTCAAAAGGGCACTATAACGGAGGGATACATACAAGAAGGCACTGAACAACAAGTCCAATCTGGTTCACGCAAGCCACTCTAGTGAGAGAGATGCATATCCAAGAGGGCATGGAACATCAAGTCCAAGCTGGTTCACATAGTCTACTGCAACGAGAGAGATGCATAACCAAGAGAGCACTTAACATCAAGTCCAAGCGGGTACCAACAGTCCACTGTAATGAGAGAGATGCATATCCAAGAGGGTACTCAACATGAAGTCGGATCTGGTACAAATAGGCCAATATAAAGAGGGGAAATGCTTATCTAAGAGGGCACAGAACATCAAGTCCAAGCTGGTACATGCAGGCCACTGCAACAAGAGAGATGCATATCCAAGAGAGCATTGACATCAGATCCAAGCTGGTTTTTGCATGCCAGTGTAGTGAGAGATATGCATATCCAAGAGGGAACTGAACATCAAGTTCAGGCTGATTTACCCTTGCCACTACAGTGAGAGAGATGCAAATCAAAGAGTGCACCGAACATCAGGTCCAAGTTGGTTCACAGTGGCTACTGAATAGATAGAGATGCATATCCAAGAGGGCACTTAACATCAAGTCCACGTTGATAGAAATAGGCCAATATAATGAGGGAAATGCTTATCTGAGAGGGCAATGAGCATAAAGTCAAAGCTGGTACATGCAGGCCACTGTAATGAGAAAGATTTACATCCAAGAGAGCACTGAACATGAGATCCAAGCTGGTTCATGCAGGGCACTGTAATGAAAGAGATGCATGTCCAAGAGGGCACTGAACATCAAGTTCAAGCTGGTTCCCCCAAGCCACTGTAATGAGAGAGAAGCATATCCAAGATGGCACTGAATATCAAGACCAAGCTGGTTCACACAGGCCACTGTAATGAGATGATGTACGTCCAGAGTGGCACAGAACATGAAGTCCAAGCTGGTTCATGCAGGCCACTGTTAAGAGAGATGAATATTCAAAGTGCACTGAACTTCAAGTCCAAGTTTTTTCACACAGCTCCCTGTAATGAGAGAGATGAATATACAAGTGGGCACTAAACATTAAGTCCAAGCTTGTTCACGGAGGCCACTGTAATGACAGATATGTTTACTTAAGAGGGGACTGAGCATCAAGTCCAAGCTGGTTCACACAGGGCACTGTAATGAGAGAGATGAACATCCAAGAGGGCACTGAACATCAAGTCCAAGCTGGTTCATGCTGGCCACTTTAATGAGAGAGAGATGCAAACTGAAGAGGGCAACGATCTTCACGTCCAATCTGGTGCATGCAGTCACTGTAATGTGAGAGATACACATCCAACAATGCACCGAACATCAAGTCCAAGCAGGTTCACACAGGCTACTGTAATGAGAGAAATGCATATCCAAGAGGGCACTGAACATGAAGTCCAAGCTTGTTCATGCAGGCCAGTGTAATGAAAGAGATGCATATCCAAGAGGGCACTGAACATCATGTCCAAACTGGTTCATGCAGAGTGCTTTAAGGAGAGAGGGATGAACATCCAATTGGGCACTAAACATCAAGTCCAAGCGGGTACCAACAGGCCACGGTAATGAGACAGATGCTTATCCAAGAAGGTACTGAACATGAAGTCCGAGCTGGTACAAACAGGCCAATATAATGAGGGGAAATGCATACCTAAGAGGGCACTGAACATCAAGTCCAAGCTGGTACAAGCAGGCCACTGTAATGAGAGAGATGCATATCAGAAACAGGTACCAAGGATCAAGTCAAGTTGGTTCATGCATGTCACTATAGTGAGAGAAGATGCATATCAAGAGGGCACACCGAACATCAAGTCCAAAGCTGGTTCACAGTGGCTACAATGAAGTAGAGAGATGCATATCCTAGGGGCATTGAACATCAATACCAAGCTGGTTCATGCATTCCACTATAATGCGACAGGGATGCACATCCAAAACAGCTCTAAACATCAAGTCCAAGCAGGTCCCCACAGGCCACTGTAATGTGAGAGAAGCATTTTCAACAGGGCACTGGATATCAAGTCCGAGCTGGTTCACACAGGCCACTGTTAAGAGAGAGATGGCTATCTAAGAGGGCACTGAACAACAAGTTCAAGATGGTTCACACAGCCACCTGTTATGAGAGAGATGCATATCCAAGAGGGTACTGAACCTCAAGCCCAACCTGGTACAGGCAGGCAATTGTAATGAGAGATATGCTTATTTAAGAGGGGACTGAGCATCAAGTCAAAGCTGGTATATACAGGTCTCTGTAAAGAGCGAGATGCATATCCAAGTTGGCACTGAAAATCATGTTCAAGCTGGTTCAGGCAGGCCACTGTAATTAGAGAGATGTATATCTAAGAAGGCACCGAACATCAAGTCCAAGCTGGTTCACGCTGGCCACTTTAATGAGAGAGATGCACAACGAAGAGAGCACTGATCATCAAGTCCAAGACGGTTCACACAGGGCACTGTAATGAGAGGGATACACATACAAGAGGGCACTGAACAACAAGTCCAAGCTGGTTCATGCATGCCACTGAAGTGAGAGACATGCATATCCAAGAGGGCACTGAACATCAAGTCCAAACTGGTTCACACAGGCTACTGCAATGAGAGAGATGCATATCCAAGAGGGCATTGAACATCATGTCCAAGCTGGTTCATACAGGCTACTGAAAGGAGAGAGGGATGCACATCCAAGTGGGCACTAAATATCAAGCCCATGTGGGTACCAACAGGTCACCGTAATGAGAGATATGCATACCCAAGAGGGTACTGAACAAGAAGTCAGAGCTTGTACAAACAGGCCAATATAATGTGGGGAAATGCTTATCTAAGAGGGTACTGATTATCAAGTCCAGGCTGGTACAAGCAGGCCACTGCAACGAGAGATATGCATATTAAAGAGAGCATTGACATCAGATCCAAACTGGTTTATTCAGGCCAGTATATTGAGAGATATGCATATCCAAGAGGGCACTGAACATCAACTTCAAGCTGATTCACCCAGGCCTCTGTAATGAGAGAGATGCATATCCAAAAGGGCACCAAACATCAAGTCCAAGCTGGTTCACGCATGCCATTATAGTGAAAGAGATGCATATCCAAGAGGGCACCGAGCAGCGATTCCAAGCTGGTTCACAGTGGCTACTGAAAAGAGAGAATGCATATCCAAGAGGGCACTGAACATCAAGTCCAAGCTGGTACAAACAGGCCAATATAATGAGGGAAATGCTTATCTGAGAGGGCAATGAGCATAAAGTACAAGCTGGTACATTCAGGCCACTGTAATGAGAAAGATGCATATCCAAGAGAGCACTGAACATCAGATCCAAGCTGGTTCACTCAGGACACTGTAATGAAAGAGATGCATATCCAAGGGGGCACTGAACATCAAGTTCAAGCTGATTAACCCATGCCACTGTAATGAGAGGGAAACGTATCCAAGAGGGCACTGAAAATGAAGTTCAAGCTGGTACACAAAGGCCACTGTAATGAGACGGATGCATATCCAAGAGGGCACTGAACATGAATTCCAAGCTGGTTCATGCAGGCCACTGTTAAGCCAGAGATGAATATTCAAAAAGGCACCGAACTTCAAGTCCAAGCTGGTTCACACAGCCCCCTGTAATGAGAGAGATGCATATCCAAGTGGGCACTGAACATCAAGTCCAAACAGGTTCATGGAGTCCGCTGTAATGAGAGAGATGTATATCCAAGAGTGCACCAAACATCAAGTCCAAGCTGGTTCTCGCTGGCCAGTTTAATGAGAGAGTTGCATATCCAAGAGAGCACTTTACATCAAGTCCAAGCTGGTTCACGGGGGCCACTGTAATGAGAGAGATGTATATCCAAGAGGGCACCAAACATCAAGTCCAAGCTGGTTCTCGCTGGCCAGTTTAATGAGAGAGATGCATATCCAAGAGGGCACTGAACATTAAGTCCAAGCTGGTGCATGCAGGCCACTATAATGAGAGAGATGCATATCGAAGAGGACAGTAAACATAATATCCAAACTAATTTATGCAGCCCACCGTAATGAGAGAGATAAACATGCAAGAGGCACTGAACATCAAGTCCAAAATGATATACACAGGCCATTGTAATGAGAGAGATGCACATTCAAGAGGCACTGAACATCAAGTCCAAGACGGTTCATATAGACCACTGTAATGAGAGGGATGCACATCCATGAGGGCACTGAACATCAAGTCCAGGCTGGTTCACACAGGCCACTTTAATTAGAGAGATGCATATCCAAGAGGGCACTGAAAATGAAGTTCAAGCTGGTACACAAAGCCCACTGTAATGAAAGAGATGCAAATCCAAGAGGACACTGAACATCACATGCCAAGCATGTACACACATTCCACTGCAATGAGAGAGATGCATATTCATGAAGGCACTGAACATCAAGTACAAGCTGGTAAACATCAGTTAATGTAATGAGAGAAAAAGATTTTCAAGAGGGCACTGAATATCAAGTCCAAGATGGTGTAAACAGGACAATGTAATGAGAGAGATTCTAATACAAGAGGGCACTGAACATCAAGTCCAAGCTGGCACACACAGGCCAATGTAAAGAGAGAAAGGCATATCGAAGGGGGCACCAAACATCATGTCCAAGCTGGTTCATGCTGGTCATTTTAATGAGAGATATGCATATCCAAGAGGACACTGTACATCAAGTCCAAGCTGTTGCGTGCATTCCACTGTATTGAGAGAGATGCATATCCAAGAGGGAACTGAACATCATTTCCCAGCTTGTTCACTCAAGCCACAGTAATGAGAGAGATGAACATCCAAGAGGATACTGAACATCAAGTGCAAGATGGTTCACACAAGCCACTGTAATCAGAGAGATGGATATTCAAAAGGGCTCTGAGCATCAAGTCCAAAACGGTTCACACAGGCCACTGTAGTGAGAGGAATGCACATCCAAGAGGGCACTGAACATCAAGTTCAGGCTGGGGCACATAATACACTGTAATGGGAGAGATGCATATCCAAGAGGACACTGAATATCACATGCCAAGCATGTACACACGTTCCACTGTAATGAGATATGCATATCGAAGAGGGCACTGAACATCAAGTCCAAGCTGCTTCATGCAGACCTCTGTAGTGAGAGAGATGCATATCCAAAAGAGCACAGAGCATCAAGTCCAAGCTAGTTCACACAGCCCCCTATAATGAGAGAGATGCATATCCAAGAGGGTACTGGACATCAAGTCCAACCTGGTACAGACAGGCCACTGTAATAAGAGATATGCTTATTTAATAGGGGACTGAGCATCACATCCAAGCTGGTACATGCAGGTCACTGTAAAGAGCGAGATACATATCCAAGTGTGGCACTGAAAATCAAGTCCAAGCTGGTTCCCATAGGCCACCATAATTAGAGAGATGTATATCCAAGATGGCACCGAACATCAAGTCCAAGCTGGTTCACGCTGGCCACTAACATGAGAGAGTTGCATATCGAAGAGGGCACTGATCATCAAGTCCAAGACGGTTCACACAGGGCACTATAATGAGAGGGATACACATACAAGATGGCATTGAACAACAAGTCCAAGCTGGTTCACACATGCCACTCTAGTGAGAGAGATGCATATCCAAGAGGGCATGGAACATCAAGTCCAAGCTGGTTCACACAGGCTACTGCAATGAAAGAGATTCATATTCAAGAGGGTACTCAACATGAAGTCTGATCTGGTACAAATAGGCCAATATAATGAGGGGAAATGCTTATCTAAGAGGGCACAGAACATCAAGTCCAAGCTGGTACATGCAGGCCAATGTAATGAGAGAGATGCATATGCAAGAGAGCACTGACATCAGATCAAAGCTGGTTTATGCAGGTCAGTGTAGTGAGAAATATGCATATCCAAGAGGGCACCGAACATCAAGTTCAGGCTGATTTACCCATGCCACTATAGTGAGAGAGAAGAATATCAGAGGGCACCGAACTTTAAGACTAAGCTGGTTCACAGTGGCTACTGAATAGACAGAGATGCATATCCAAGAGGGCACTTAACATCAAGTCCAAGTTGGTAGAAACAGGCCAATATAATGAGGGAAATGCTTATCTGAGAGGGCAATGAGCATAAAGTTCAAGCTGGCACTTTCAGGCCACTGTAATGAGAAAGATGCATATCCAAGAGAGCACTGAACATCAGATCCAAGCAGGTTAACACAGGCCACTCTAATGAAAGAGATGCATGTCCAAGAGGGCACTGAACATCAAGTTCAAGCTGGTTCACCCATGCCACTGTAATGAGAGAGAAGCATATGCAAGATGGCACTGAGTATAAAGTCCTAGCAGGTTCACGCAGGCCACTGTAATGAGACAGATGCATGTCCAATCGGGCACTGAACATGAAGTCCAAGCTGGTTCATGCAGGCCACTGTTAAGAGAGAGATGAATATTCAAAAGTGCACTGAACTTCAAGTCCAAGTTGGTTCACACAGCCTCCTGTAATGAGAGAGATGCATATACAAGTGGGCACTGAACATCAAGCCCAAGCTGGTTCACGGAGGCCACTGTAATGACAGATACATTTACTTAAGAGGTGACTGAGCATCAAGTCCAAACTGGTTCACACACGGCACTGAAATGAGAGAGATGAACATCCAAGAGGGCACTGAACATCAAGTCCAAGACGGTTCACGCTGGTCACTTTAATGAGAGAGATGCATATTGAAGAGGGTACTGATCATCATGTCCAATCTGGTGCATGCGGCCACTGTAATGAGAGGGATACACATCTAAGAAAGCACCGAACATCAAGTCCAAGCTGGTTCACACAGGCTACTGTATTGAGAGAAATGCATATCCAAGAGGGCACTGAACATGAAGTCCAAGCTTGTTCATGCAGGCCAGTGTAATGAAAGAGATGCATATCCAAGAGGGCACTAAACATCATGTCCAAGCGGGTACCAACAGTCCACTGTAATGAAAGCAATTCATATACAAGAGGGTACAGATCATGAAGTCCGAGCTGGTACAAACAGGCCAATATAATGAGGGAAAATGCTTATCTAAGAGGGCACTGAGCATCAACTCCAAGCTAGTTCATGCAGCACATTGGAATGAGAGATATGCATATTCAAGAGAGCACTGAAGATCAGATCCAAGCTGGTTTATGCAGGGAAGCATAGTGACAGAGATGCATATCCAAGTGGGCACCGAATATCAAGTTCAAGCTGGTTCATCCAGGCCACTGTAATGATAGAGATGCATATCCAAAAGGGCACGGAACATCATGTCCAAGCTGGTACAAACAGGCCCATGTAATGAGGTAATTTCTTATCTGAAAGGACAATGAGCATTAAGTCCAAGCTGGTACATTCAGGCCACTGTAATGAGAAAGATGCATATCCAAGAGAGCACTGAACATGAGATCCAAGCTGGTTCACCCATGCCACTGTAATGAGACAGCAGCATATCCAAGAGTGCACTGAATATCAAGTCAAAGCTGGTTCATACAGGCCACTGTAATGAGACAGATGCATGTCCAATGGGGCACTGAACATGAAGTCCAAGCTGATTCACACAGGCCACTGTGAAGAAAGAGATGAATATTCAAAAGGGTACTGAACTTCAAGTCCAAGTTGGTTCACACAGCTCCCAGTAATGATAGAAATCCATAACTAAGAGGGCACTGAATATCAAGTCCAACCTGGTCCAAACTGGCCACTATAATGAGACGTATGCTTATTAAGAGGGCACTGAACATCAAGTCCAAGCTGGTACATGCAGGTCACTGTAAAGAGAGAGATGCCTATCCGAGTGGGCACTAAACCTCAAGTCCAAGCTGGTTCACGGAGGCCACTGTTATGAGAGAGATGTATATCCAAGAGGGCACAGAACATCAAGTCAAAGCTGGTTCACACTGGTCATTCTAATGAGAGAGATGCATATGTAAGAGGGTAAGAGAGAGATGAATATTCAAGAGGGTCCTAGACATCATTTCCCATCTGGTTCATGCAGGTCAATATAATGAGAGAGATGAACATTCCAGAGGGCACTAAACATCAAGTCCAAGTTGGTTTGCACAGGCCACTGTAATGAGAAAGATGCATATCAAAGAGCTTGCTGAACAACAAGTCCAACCTGGTACAGGCAGGCCACTTTAATGAGAGATATGCTTATTTAAGAGAGGGCTGTGAATCAAGTCCAAGCTGGTACATGCAGGCCACTGTAATGAGAGAGATGCTAATATAAGAGGGTACTGAATATCAAGTTCAAGCTGGTTCATGCAGGCCACTGTAATTTAAAAGATGCATATCAAAGAGGGCACTGAACATCAAGTCCTAGCTGGTATATGCAGACCACTGTTAAGAGAGAGAGATGAATATCCAAGAGGTCACTGAACATCAAGTTCCAAGCTGGTTCACACAGTCCCTTGTAATGAGAGATCCGCATATCCAAGAGAGTACTGAACATCAAGTAAAACCTGGTACAGGCAGGCCACTGTAATGAAAGATATGCTTATTTAAGAGGGTACTGAGCATCAAGTCCAAGCTGGTACATGCAGGTCACTGTAAGGAGCGAGATGCATATCCAAGTTGGCACTGCAAATCAAGTCCAAGCTGGTCCACTCAGGCCACCGTAATTCGAGAGATGTATATCCAAGATGGCACCGAACATCAAGTCCAAGCTGGTTCAGGCTGTCTACTTTAATTAGAGAGACGGATATTGAAAAGGGCACTGATCATCAAACCCAATCTGGTGCATGAAGGCCACTGTAGTGAGAGAGATGCATGTCCAAGAGGGCACTAAACATCATGTCCATGCTGGTTCACGCAGGCCACCATAATGAGAGAGATGAACCATCCAAGAGGGCACTGAACATCAAGTACAATCTTATTCATACAGGCCAGTGTAACGAGAGAGATGCATATCCAAGAGGGCACTGAACATCATGCCCAAGCTGGTTCATGCAGGCTACTGAAAGGAGAGAAGGATACACCTCCAAGTGTATACTAAACATCAAGTCTAAGCGGGTACCAACAGGCCACTGTAATGAGAACGATGCATATACAAGAGGGTACAGAACATGAAGACCGAGCTGGTACAAGCAGGCCAATATAATGAGGGAAAATGCTTATCTAAGAGGGCACTGAACATCAAATCCAAACTGGTTCATGCAGGACACTGGAATGAGAGAGATGCATATTCAAGAGAGCACTGAACATCAGATCCAAGCTGGTTTATGCAGGCCAGTGTAGTTACAGAGATGCATTTCCAAGAGGGCACCGAACATCAAGTTCAAGCTGGTTCACCCAGGCCACTGTAATGAGAGAGATTCATATCCAAAAGGGCACCAAACATTAAGTCCAAGCTGGTTCACAGAGGCTACTGAAATGAGAGAGATGCATATCCAACATGGCACTGAACATCAAGTCCAAGCTGGTACAAACAGGCCAATATAATTAGGGAAATTCATATCTGAGAGGGCAATGAGCATCAAGTCCAAGCTGGTACATTCAGGCCTCTGTACTGAGAAAGATGCATATCCAAGAGAGCACTGAACAGCAGATCCAAGCTGGTTCATGCAGGCCACTGTAATGAAAGAGATGCATATCCAAGAGGGCACTGAACATCAAGTTCAAGGTGGTACACAAAGGCCACTGTAATGAAAGAGATGCATATCCAAGAGGACACTGAATGTCAAATGCCAAGCTTGTACACACATTCCACTGTAATGAGAGAGATTCATATCCATGAGGGTGCCGAACATCAAGTCCATGTTGTTTCACACAGGCCAGTGCAACGAGAGAGATGCATATTCAAGAGGGCACTGATCATCAAGTGCAAGCTGGTGCACACAGGCTGCCGTAATAGGAGAGAAAGATATCCAAGTGGACACTGAAAATCATGTCCAACTGGTACAAACAGGCCACTGTAATGGGAGAGATGCTTATACAGGAGGGCACATAACCTGAAATCCAAGCTGGTACACTCAGTGCACTTTAATAAGAGAGATACATATCCAAGAAGGCCCTAAACATGATGTCCAAGCTGGTTGACGCTGGCCACCATAATGAGAGAGATGAACATCCAAGAGGGCACTGAGCATCACGTCCAAGACAGTTTACAGAGGCCACAGTAATGAGAGGGAAACACATACAAGAGGGCACTGAAAAACAAGTCCAAGCTGGTTCAAGTATGCCACTGTAGTGAGAGAGATGCATATCCAAGAGGGCACTAAACATCAAGTCCAAGTTGGTTCACACAGGCTACTGTAATGAGAGAAATGCATATCCAAGAGGGCATTGAACATCAAGTCCAAGCTTGTTCATGCAGGCCAGTGTAAAGAGAGAGATGCATATCCAAGAGGGCCCTGAACAACATGTCCAAACTGGTTTATGCAGGCTACAGTAAGGAGAGAAGGATGCACATCCAAGTGGGCACCAAACATCAAGTCTAAGTGGGTACCAACTGGCCACTGTAATGAAAGTGATGCATATACAAGTGGGTATAAAACATGAAGTCCAAGCTGGTACAAACAGGTCGATATAATGAGGGAAAATGCATATCTAAGAGGGAACTGAGCATCAGCTCCAAGCTGGTTCATGCAGGGCACTGGAATGAGAGAGATGCATATTCAAGAGAGCACTGAACATCAGATCCAAGCTGGTTTATGCAGGCCAGCGTAGTGACAGAGATGCATATCCAAGAGGGCACCTCACAACAAGTTCTAGCTGGTTCACCGAGGCCACTGTAATGAAAGAGATGAATATCCAAAAGGGCAGCAAACATCATGTCCAAGCTGGTTCACAGAGGCTACTGAAATGAGATAGATGCATATCCAAGAGGGCACTGAACATCAAGTCTAAGCTGGTACCAATAGACCACCTTAATGAGATATATGCTTATTAAGAGGGTACTCAGCATCAAGTCCAAGCTGATACATGCAGGTCACTGTAAAGAGAGAAATGCATATCCAAGTGGGCACTAAACATCAAGTCCATCTGCTTCATAGAGGCCACTGTAATGATGGAGATGCATATCCAAGAGGGTGCTGAACATCAAGTCTAAGCTGGTAGAAACAGGCCAATATAATGATGGAAATTCTTATCTGAGAGGGCAATGAGCATCAAGTCCAAGATGGCACATTCGGGCCACTGAAATGAGAAAAATGCATATCCAAGAGAGCATTGAACATCAGATCCAAGGTGGTATACGCAGGCCACTGTAATGAAAGAGATGCATATCCAAGAGGACACTGAACATGAAATGCCAAGCATGTACACACATTCCACTGTAATAAGAGAGATTCATATCGAAGAGTGCACTGATCATCAAGCGCAATCTGGTGTATGCAGGCCACTGTAATGAGAGAGATACATGTCCAAGAGAGCACTAAACATCATGTCCATGCTGGTTCACGCAGGCCACCATAATGAGAGAGATGAACATCCAAGAGGGCACTGAACGCCAAGTCCAAGACGGTTCACACAGGCCACAGTAATGAGAGGGAAACAAATACAAGAGGGCACTGAACAATAAGTCCCAGCTGGTTCAAGCATGCCACTGTAGTGAGAGAGATGCATATCCAAGAAGGCACCGGACATCAAGTCCAAGCTGGTTTACTCAGGCTACTGTAATGAGAGAGATGCATATCCAAAAGGACACTGAACATCAAGTCCAAGCTTGTTCATACAGGCCAGTGTAATGAGAGAGATGCATATCCAAGAGGGCACTGAACATCATGTCCAAGCTGGTTCTTGCAGGCTACTGAAAGGAGAGAAGGATGTACATCCAAATGGGCACTAAACATCAAGTCTAAGCGGGTACCAACAGGCCACCGTAATGAGAATGATGCATATCCAGGAGGGTACAGAACATGAAATCCGAGCTGGTACAAACAAGCCAATATAATGTGGGAAAATGCTTATCTAAGAGGGCACTGAAGATCAAGTCCAAGCTGGTTCACTCATGCCACTGTAGTGAGAGAGATGCATATTCAAGAGGGCACCAAACATCAAGCCCAAGACGGTTCACACAGGCCACAGTAATGAGAGGGAAACACATACAAGACGGCACTGAACAACAAGTCCAAGGTGGTTCACGTATGCCACTCTAGTGAGAGAGAAGCATATCTAAGAGGGCCCTGAACATCAAGTCCAAGCTTGTTCATACAGGCCAGTGTAATAAGAGAGATGGATATCCAAGAGGGCACCGAACATCAAGTTCAAGCTGGTTCACCCAGGCCACTGTTATGAGAGAGATGCATATCCAAGAGGGCACCGAACATCAAGTCCAAGCTGGTTCACAGAGGCTACTGAAATGAGAAAGGCGCATATAAAAGAGGGCACTGAACATCAAGTCCAAGCTGGTACAAACAGGCCAATATAATGAGGGAAATTCATTTCTGAGAGGGCAATGAGCATCAAGTCCAAGCTGGTACATTCAGGCCTCTGTACTGAGAAAGATGCATATCCAAGAGAGCACTGAACAGCAGATCCAAGCTGGTTCATGCAGGCCACTGTAATGAAAGAGATGCATATCCAAGAGGACACTGAACATCAAATGCCAAGCTTGTACACACATTCCACTGTAATGAGAGAGATGCACATCCATGAGGGTGCTGAACATCAAGTCCATGTTGTTTCATGTAGGCCAGTGCAATGAGATAGATGCATATTCAAGAGGGCACTGATCATCAAGTACAAGCTGGTACACACAGGCTGCCGTAATAACAGAGAAAGATATCCAAGTGGACACTGAAAATCATGTCCAACTGGTACAAACAGGCCACTGTAATGACAGAGATGCTTATACAAGAGGGAACTGAACCTGAAGTCCAAGCTGTACACAGAGGGTACCATAGGGAGGCAGTATAGCACAGTGGTTTAAGGCTCTGAGCTACAAATCTGGTGACATCCAGCAGACCAGACCTTAGTTTGAATCCCACAGATTCCACTTGCACACTGTGTGACCCTGAGCAAGTCACTTAACTTCCCTGTGCTCCCAGGCTGCACCTGTAAAAAAGCTTTCAGCTTAGTGTGCTACTCCTGGATAAACAACTAAAAAAAATAAAAATAAAAATAAAATAATGAGAGAGAGAAGCATATCCATGAAGACACCGAACATCAAGTCCAAGCTAGTACACACAGGCCACTGTAATGAAAGAGATGCATATCCAAGAGGACACTGAACTTCACATGCCAAGCATGTACACATTCCACTCTAATGAGAGAGATGCATATCCAAGACAGCACTGAACATCAAGTACAAGCTGGTACACACAGGCTACTGTAATGAGACAGAAAGATATGCAAGAGGGCACCGAATATCAAGTCCAAGATGGTACACACAGGTCACTGTAATGAGAGAGATGCTTATACAAGAGGGCACTGAACCTGAGGTCCAAGCTGGTACACACAGGGCACTGTAATAAGAGAGATGCATATCCAAGAAGGCACTGAACATCAAGTCCAGGCTGGTTCACACAGGCCACTGTAATGACAGAGATGCATATCAAGTAAGGCACTGAACATCAAGTCCAAGCTGGTACAAACAGCCCAATATAACGAGGGAAATGCTTATCTGAGAGGGCAATGAGCATAAAGTCCAAGCCGGTACATTCAGGCCACTGTAATGAGAACGATGCATATCCAAGAGAGCACTGAACATGAGATCCAAGGTGGTACACGCAGGCCACTGTAATGAAAGAGATGCATATCCAAGATGACACTGAACATCAAGTTCAAGATGGTTCACCCATGCAACGGTAATGAGACAGCAGCATAACCAAGAGGGCACTGAATACCAAGTCAAAGCTGGTTCACACAGGCCACTGTAATAAAACAGATGCATGTCCAATGGGGCACTGAACGTGAAGTCCAAGCTGGTTCACGCAGGCTACTGTTAAGAAAGAGATGAATATTCAAGTGGGGCACTGAACTTCAAGTCCATGTTGGTTCACACAGCCCCCTGTAATGAGAGAGATGCATATCCAAGAGGGCACTGAACATCAAGTCCAACCTGGTACTAACAGGAAACTGTGATGAGAGATATGTTTAATTAAGAGGGCACTGAGCATCAAGTCCAAGCTGGTGCATGCAGGTCACTGTAAAGAGAGAGATGCATATTCAAGTGGGCTCTGAACATCAAGTCCTAGCTGGTACAAACAGGCCAATATAATAAGGGGAAATTCTTATCTGAGAGGGTAATGAGCATCAAGTCCAAGCTGGTACATGCAGGCCACTGTAATGAGAAAGATGCATATCCAAGAGAGCACTGAACATCAGATCCAAGCTGGTTCACGGAGGCCACTGTAATGAAAGAGATGCATATCCAAAATGGCACTGAACATCAAGTTCAAGCTGGTTCACCCATGCCACTGTAATGAGAGAGCGGCATATCCAAGAGTGCACTGAATATCAAGTCAAAGCTGGTTTACTCTGGCCATTGTAATGAGACAGATGCATGTCCAATGGGGCACTGAACATGAAGTTCAAGCTGGTTCATGCAGGTCACTGTTAAGAGAGAGAGATGAATATTCAAAAGTGCACTGAACTTCAAGTCCAAGTTGGTTCACACAGTCCCCTGTATTAAGAGAAATGCATATCTAAGAGGGCACTGAATATCAAGTCCAACCTGGTACAAACTGGCCACTGTAATGAGAGGTATGCTTATTAAGAGAGCACTTAGCATCAAGTCCAAGCTGCTACATGCAGGTCACTTTAAAGAGAGAGATGCATATCCAAGTGGGCACTGAACATCAAGTCCAAGCTGGTGCCTGCAGGCCACTGTATTGAGAGAGATGAATATCCAAGAGGGCACTAAACATCATTTCCCATCTGGTTCGCGCAGGTCAAAATAATGAGAGAGATGAACATTCCAGAAGGCACTGAACATCATGTCCAAGACAGTTTACACAGGCCACTATAATGAGACAGATGCATATCCAAGAGCTTGCTGAACATCAAGTCCAACCTGGTACAGGCAGGCCACTGTAATGAGATAAATGCTTATTTATGAGGGAACTGTGAATGAAGTCCAAGCTGGTACATGCAGGCTACTGTAATGGGAGCGATGCTAATATAATAGGGTACTGAATATCAAGTTCAAGCTGGTTCACACAGGCCAGTGTAATTAGACAAATGCATATCCATGAGGGCTCTGAACATCAAGTCCAAGATGGTTTATGCAGGCCACTGTTAAGAGAGAGATGAATATCCAAGAGGGCACTGAACATTAATTCCAAGCAGGTTCACACAGTCCTCTGTAATGAGGAAGCTGCATATCCAAGAGAGTACTGAACATCATGTAAATCCTCATACAGGCAGGCCACTGCAAAGAGAGATATGCTTATTTAAGAGGGGAATGAGCATCAAGTCCAAGCTGGTACATGCAGGTCACTGTAAAGAGCGAGATGCATATCCAAGTTGGCACTGAAAATCAAGTCCAAGCTGGTTCACGCAGGCCACTGTAATTAGAGAGATGTATATCACAGATGGCACTGAACATTAAGTCCAAGCTGGTTCACGCTGGCCAATTTAATGAGAGATATGAATATCGAAGAGGGCACTGATCATAAAGCCCAATCTGGTGCATGCAGGCCACTGTAATGAGCGAGATGCACATCCAAGAGGGCATTAAACATCATGTCCAAGCTGGTTCACGCAGGCCACTGTAATGAGAGAGATGCACATCCAAGAGGGCACTGAACATCAAGTCCAAGCTGGTACAATCAGCCCAATATAATGAGGGAAATGCTTATCTGAGAGGGCAATGAGCATTAAGTCCAAGCTGGTACATTTAGGCCATTGTAATGAGAATTCATCAAGTCCAAGCTGAGTAGAAACAGGCCAGTATAATGAGAGAAATTCTAATCAGAGAGGGCAATGAGCATCAAGTCCTAGCTGGTACGTTCAGGTCATTGAAATGAGAAAGATGCATATCCAAGAGAGCACTGAACTTCAGATCCAAGCTGGTTTACGCAGGCCACTGAAATGAAAGAGATGCATATCCAAGAGGGCACTGAACATCAAGTTCAAGCTGGTTCACCCATGTCACTGTAATGAGAGAGAAGCATGTCCGAGAGTGCACTGAATATCAAGTGCAAGCTTCTTCACACAGGCTACTGTAATGAGACAGATGTGTGTCTCAAGAAGGCACTGAACATCAAGTCAAAGCTGCTTCACACAGGCCACTGGAATGAGAGAGATGCATATCCAAGATTGCACTGAACCTCAAGTTGAAGCTTGTTCATGCAGGCCAGTGTAATAAGAGAGATGCGTATCCAAGAGGGCACTGAACATCATGTCCAAGCCGGTTCATGCAGGCTACTATAAGAAGAGAGGGATGCAGATCCAAGTGGACACTAAACATCAAGTCCAAGCGGATACCAACAGGCCACTGTAATGAGAGAGATGCATATCCAAAAGGGCACCAAACATCAAGTCCAAGCTGGTTCACACATGCAACGATAGTGAGAGAGATGCATATCCAAGAGGGCATTGTAATGAGAATTCATCAAGTCCAAGCTGGTAGAAATAGGCCAATATAATGAGGGAAATTCTTATCTGAGAGGGCAATGAGCATCAAGTCCAAGCTGGTACATTCAGGCCATTGAAATGAGAAAGATGCATATCCAAGAGAGCACTGAACATCAGATCCAAGGTGGTATACTCAGGCCACTGTAATGAAAGAGATGCATATCCAAGATGGCACTGAACATCATGTTCAAGCTGGTTCACCCATGCAACTGTAATGAGAGAGCAGCATATCCAAGAGGGCACTGAATATCAAGTCAAAGCTGGTTCACACAGGCCACTGTAATGAGACAGATGCATGTCCAATGGGGCACTGAACATGAAGTCCATGCTGGTTCAAGCAGGCCACTGTTAAGAAAGAGATGAATATTCAAGTGGGCACTGAACTTCAAGTCCATGTTGGTTCACACCACCTCCTGTAATGAGAGAGATGCATATCCAAGAGGGAACTGAACATCAAGTCCAACTTGGTACTAACAGGACACTGTAATGAGAGATATGCTTATTAAGAGGGCACTGGGCATCAAGTCCAAGCTGGTACATGCAGGCCACTGTAAAGAGAAAGATGCTTGCAAACTCTGTTTATCTTGTTAGTAACTTCAGAAGGATTAAAATACTGCATTTGGGTAGATCCTTGGAGGTAGCTAGATTGTCTACTAGGATTTTCTGACAGTTAAACTATTTTTAAATAAATTACAGGTGGCTGAGGAGTTGAAAAAGGAGCTTGCAAACTCTGCTTATCTTGGAAATAACTTCACAAGTGTTTGAATACTGCATTTGGTTGTCCCTTGGGGTAGCTGGATTGACTACTAGGATTTTGGGACAGAAACTACTTTTAAATAATTTACTGGTGCATAGGAGTTTGTGATAGTTAAACTATTTTAAATAAGTTACTGTGGTTAAGGAGTTGTCATAGAAAACCTGCAGTGTGAAACAGGAAAAGACAGTCTTTCAAGCAACAGAGGAGGTGGATCTAGGTTTATGTTTGTTTGTTACAATTCTTAACATTTTCAGTGCAGGAAGAGTTTAAAGCACAGCTGACATATTTTGGGGCAGACAGCTTTCAGAGCACAAACCACTAGGCCTGTTTTGGAGCTGGGGAGGTTTACCTGTGTCTGACTTAGATGTGTGGATTTTTCTCTGTTTGATTAGCAGGGTATTTTCTCTGTCAAATTGTTGTGTAGGGCATCTTGCTGACATGAAGGCACTCATCGCAGCGGTGGGTCAGAGCTTTTAGCTGATTGTTTTGTGAGGGCATGAGTTTAGCCCAACCTCTTCCCACCCTCACCCCACCCACCCCTGGAAATAGTTCCTTTATACCTGGGGTTCTGACATCATTTCCTGAAGAGTGCAAGGTGCATATCACTGTCATATCCTCTCTAGCACACTGCACTGACAATATAAGCATACACATTGTATAATATATATCTATATTTCTATATTACAAACCAATCACACACACACACACACACATAAAATAAAAAATAAAAAATGTGGGGAGTAGTGCAATGTAATGGCTGTGGGGCAGCAGTCTTCCGGAAGTCTTTCTGGAGGCTGAGATGCTGCCCTATTTGCAGACAACTCTCTGTCCTGAGGGAGGAAGTTGCCCGTCTTCAGGCCACACTGGACAGTAGTAAGGGGACCTTCCCGCAGGCCTCACTGGATGGTAGGAAGGGAACCTCCCCATCCAGGGAGCACCAGAGCCACCACCACTACCTCAGAGGCTGTGAAGAAAGCACAGCAGTTGGACCACAGTGGGCTCAGGGAGGGTGAGGATGGTGGAACAGAAGCACACCTGGTCAGTTGTTCCACACCACAATCCATACACCATTCTGGGGGAGCTTAGCTCCCTTATGGATGCACCCGCAGAGGAGACTAAGGAGGACAACTGTCACAAGGGAGGCCCACAGGAAGGAGGCAGAGGACACCACAAGGAAAGGAAGCAGTTCCTGGTGGGGACTCAATTATTAGGGGATAGAACTGGGGAGCAGGAAAACTGAAGTCAAGGTGCCTGCCTGGTGCCAGGCGGTTTTGAGAGAGCGGAAGCGATCCTCAGGATCACGAGAACAGCTGCACGGGAGTCTGAGCTGGACATCATTGTCCACCTAGGGACAAATGACTTGACTAATCATGAGATTAGAGCAGTGCAGAAGGACTTTGTAGAATTGGGAGGGGCCTAAGACAAGCAGCACACAATATCCTTCTCTGAGGTGCTGCCTGTCAATGGCATGAGTGAGGCGAGGGTACTTTACCATGCAGTTTAATGAATGGTTGAAAAATGGTGTGGAGCACAGGGATTTAGCTTCATTGGGGACTGGGGTTCCACCTGAGGACACAAGCCTATACTGGCAGGATGGTCTGCATCTGTCCGGGAAGGAACAAGTCTTTTGAGCAATCGGTTTAAATGCTTCATTGGCAAGCTTTTAAACTAGTCAAGGGGGGAGGCACTGATAAGCAGCAGGAAAATCCCAGCCTCTCCCTACAAAACAGGGTACTAAGTGAGAAAAAGACTGAGGTAGACAGGTCAGTGGGGGATGCTGCAAAAGAAGGTAAAGCCATCAAAAAATGGAGAGCAATGAGTACCAATGCCTGTAGTCTGAGTAACAAGCTTCCTGAATTAGTGACCTTGATGGAGGAGGAACATCTGGATATCGTGGCAGTCACAGAAACAAGGTACACAAAAACCATGACTGGGACATAAACATACCAGGATACACTATCTACAGGAGGGACAGGGAGGGTAAAAGAGGAGGAGGGTGGCTCTTTACATAAGGGAAGGAATCAAAGCAACAGAACAAAAGGGAAAACAGGGAGGAGAAGAAGCACTGTGGGTAAATTTGGAGACTGGCAATGGCACCACAATCCGCTGAGGGATTGATATCAGAACCCCCTTTCTCAGGGGAGGAAATGGACAAGAAATGATAGAAAGAATACTTTAGAATGGCAGAAAAGGGAGATATTGCTGATGGGTGATCTGAATATGCCGATGTTAACTGGAGTGCAGTTGCAGCAGCCACTTCAAAGAGTGGGGTTATTCTAGATGCCCTACAGGGGCATGCCTTAGACAACTAGTATTGGAGCCCACTGGAGAGGAGCAATCTTAGACCTGGTTCTCTCAAATGGAGATGAAGAGAGGATCACAGATGTAGAAGTGGGTAGCTATCTGGGGAACAGCGACCATCGAACAGTATGGTTCACAATAAACACAGCAATAGAGTCAAGCCATACAAAGGCAAAAGTACTGGACTTTAGGAGGGCTGACTTTGCCAAAATGGGTGAGTGCCTAAGGAATGCACTAGCAAATGGGCAGGAAGGAGGGGTGGAAGAACAATGGGGAATAATAAAAACTGCCATCACAGAGGTAACAAGCCTTTGTGTGAAGCAAATAAACAAAACGAAACGATGTAAGAAACCACTATGGTTCTCAAAGGAAGTGGCAGTGAAGGTTCAAGAGAAAAAGAAAGCATTCAGGAAGTACAAGGAATCACAGAAGGAGCAGGACAGAGAACTGTATCAGTTAAAGCAAAAAGAAGCTGGGAAGGCAGTCAGAACAGCAAAGGCCCAAACCGAGGAAAAGATAGCCAACTCAGTTAAGAAGGGGGATAAAACCTTTTATAGGTACATCAGGGAGCGAAGGAAGACCAAGGGAGGGTTAGTGAGGCTTAATAAAGAGGAGGGAGGATGGGCAGAGGGTGACTGTGAAAAGGCAGAGATACTAAACAAATATTTTTGCTCAGTATTTACAAAGGAAGTGGGGGAGGTACCTAAAACAAACAGTAGAAACACTCTGGATACCGAAGTTGATACCAGCCCATTTATAGAAGAAAGGGTTCTGAAAGAACTCTTAAAACTGAAGGTGGACAAAGCAATGGGGCCTGATGGGATTCATCCCAGAATTTAAAAGAACTAAGGTGAACTAGTGACACCACTGACTACCCTCTTTAACAAATCATGGGAGGATGGGTGGTACCCGAGGACTGGAGAAGAAGGCAGATGTGATTCCCCTTCACAAAAGTGGGAGCAAGGCAGAAGCAGAAAACTACAGACCTGTAAGTTTAACCTCAGTGATAGGGAAAATGATGGAACACTCTGAAGGAAAGAATTGTTGAGTATCTAGAGGCCAGAGGGGCTCAGGACCCAAGGCAGCATGGATTCACAGTGGGAAGGTCATGCCAGACAAATCTGAGGATTTCTTTGACTGCGACCAAAGCAGTAGATCAGGGAGGGGCTGTGGACATGGCCTACCTAGACTTTAGCAAGGCATTTGACACAGTCCCACACAAAGATTAAATTACAAGTTAGCCAGCCTGGGAGTGGGTCCCAAGATGACAGCCTGGGTAAAGAATTGGCTGGAGAATAGGGACACAGAGAGTAATAGTAAATGGAGTCCACCTGAAGAAAGGGGTTACTGTGGGGTACCGCAGGGTTCAGTTAGGACCAGTCCTCTTCAATGTCTTTATGTTGACACTGCAGAGGGACTGGAAGGAAAAGATGTCTCTTTGCAGATGTCACAAAGATCTGCAACAGAGTTGATGCACAAAGGTGGGGTGGAGCGATATGAAGGGACTTGGCAAGGTTAGAGGAATGGTCAAATGTATGGCAGCTTAGATTCAATGCTAAGAAGTGCAAGGTAATGCACCTGGGAAACAAAAACCCAGGGGAAGAGTACACAATGGGGGGTGAGATACTAACAACAACAAAAATGGAAAGGGACCTGGGGGTAGTCATATCAGATGACCCTAAGGTGGGCAAGCAATGTGAGAGGGCAGCAAGGAGGGTTGGGGGGATACTGGGATGCATGGAGAGGCATCACCAGTAGAAAACAGGAAGTTATTATCCCTCTGTACAGACAGTTGGTGAGACCCCATCTGGAGTACTGCGTGCAGTTCTGGAGACCCAATCTCTGCAAAGAACAGACAGGATAGAGGCTGTCCAGAGGAGGGCAACTAAAATGGTGCATGGTCTGCACCGGAAGACATATGAAGAGAAACTTAAGGAGCTGAATATGTATATCCTCGAGGAAAGGAGGGAGAGGGGGACATGATAGAAACTTTCAAGTACCTCAAGGAATCAACAAAGTCCAAGAGGTAGCATCTTTCAAAAAGGGTGTGCAAGAACAAGGGGAACAATTTGAAGATAGAAGAGGGGTGCCAGAGGTAATTTAAGGAAGTATTTTTCAGAGAGAGGGTAGTGGATGCATGGAACGGCCTTCGGAGGAGGTTGTGGAGTCAAAAACAGTGGTGGAATTCAAGCATGCATGGGACAGTCATAAGGCAATTCTAGGGGTTGGGGGTAGGAAGAAGTAGGCTGCTGGTTAACTAGGATCTGCAGCTTATCCATTAGGTAGGGAAATGGGCAGACTGGGTGGGCCAAGCGGTCCTTATCTGCCATCAAAATATATGTTTCTAAGTTTCTATGCATATCCAAGAGAGCACTGAACATCAGATCCAAACTGATTCACGCAGGCCACTGTAATGAAAGAGATGCATATCCAAGATGGCACTGAACATCAAGTTCAAGCTGGGTCACCTATGCCACTGTAATGAGAGAGCAGCATATCCAAGAGTACACTGAATATCAAGTCAAAGCTGGTTTACACTGGCCACTGAATTGAGACAGATGCTTGTCCAAGAGGGCACTGAATATCAAGTCCAACCTGATACAAACTTGCCACTGTAATGAGAGGCATGCTTGCTCAGAGGGCACAGAGCATCAATTCCAAACTGGCTCATGCAGGCCACTGTTAAGAGAGAGATAAATATTCAAAAGTACACTGAACTTCAAGTCGAAATTGGTTCACACAGCCCCCTGTAATGAGAGAAATGCATATCCAAGAGGGGACTGAATATCTAGTCCAACCTGGTACAAACTGGCCACTGTAATGAGAAGTATGCTTATTAAGAGGGCACTGAGCATCAAGTCCAAGCTGGTACATGCAGGTCACTGTAAAGAGTGAGATGCATATCTAAGTGGGGACTGAACATCAAGTTCCAGCTGGTTCACGGAGGCCACTGTAATGAGAGAGAGAGATGTACATCCAAGAGGGCACCAAACATCAAGTCTAAGCTTATTCATGCTGGTCATTCTAATGAGAGAGATGCATACCCAAGAGGGCACTGAACATCAAGTCCAAGCCGGTGCCTGCAGGCCACTGTATTGAGAGAGATGAATATCCAAGAGGGCACTAAACATCATTTCCCATCTGGTTCTCACAGGTTAAAATAATGAATGAGAAGAACATTCCAGAAGGCACTGAACATCAAGTCCAAGACAGTTTACACAAGTCACTGTAATGAGACAGATGCATATCCAAGAGCTTGCTGAACATCAAGACCGACCTGGTACAGGCAGGCCACTGTAATGAGATATATGCTTATTTAATAGGGTACTTAATATCACGACTGAGCTGGTTCATGAATGCCACTGTTGTGAGAGAATTGCATATCCAAGAGGGCACCAAACATCAAGCCCAAGCTGGTTCACACAGGCTACTGTAATGAGAGAGCTCCATATCCAATAGGGCACTGAACATCAAGTCCAAGCTTGTTCATGCAAACCAGTGTAATGAGAGAGATACATATCCTAGAGGTCACTGAACATCATGTCCAAGCTGGTTCATGCAGGCTACTGTAAGGAGAGAGGGATGCACATCCATGTGGGTACTAAACATCAAGTCCAAGTGGATACCAACAGGCCACTGTAATGAGAGCGATGCATATCAAAGAGGGTACTGAACATGAAGTCCGAGCTGGTGCAAACAGGCCAATATAACGAGGGGAAATGCTTATCTAACAGGGCACTGAGGATCAAGTCCAAGCTGATACATGCAGGCCACTGTAATGAGAGAGATGAATATCCAAGAGAGAGCACTGAGCATCAGATCCAAGCTGGTTTATGCAGGTCAGCGTAGTGAGAGAGATGTATATACAAGAGAGCACTTAACATCAGATCCAAGCTGGTTCATGCAGGCCACTGTAATGAAAGAGATGCATATCCAAGAGGGACTGAACATCAAGTTCAAGCTGTTTCACCCATGCCACTGTAATGAGAGAGAAGCATATCCAAGGGGGCACTGAATATCTAGTTCAAGCTGGTACACACAGGCCACTGTAATAAGACAGATGCATGTTCAAGAGGGCACCAAACATGAAGTCCTAGCTAGCTCACGCAGGCCATTGTTAAGAAAGAGATGAATATTCAAAAGGGTACTTAACCTCAAGTTCAAGTTGGTTACACAGCTCCCTGTAATAAGAGAGATGCGTATCCAAGAGGGCAGTGAACATCAAGTCCAACCTGATACAAACAGGCCACTGTAATGAGAGATATGCTTATTAAGAGGGCACTGAGCATGAAGTCCAAGCTGGTACATGCAGGTCACTGTAAAGAGAGTGATGCATATCCAAGTGGGCTCTGAACATTAAGTCCTAGCTGGTTCACGGAGGCCACTGTAATGAGAGAGAGATGTATATCCAAGAGGGCACCAAACATCAAGTCGAAATTGGTTCTCGCTGGCTAATTTAATGAGAGAAAAGCATATCCAAGAGGGCACTGAACATCAAGTCCAAGCTGGTGCATGCAGGCCACCATAATGAGAGAGATGAACATCCAAATAGCACTGAACATCAAGTCCAAGATTGTATTCACAAGCCACTTTAATGAGAGAGATGCACATTCAAGTGGGCACTGAACATCGAGCCCAAGGCAGTTTATACAGGCCACTGTAATGAGAGGGATGCACATCCATGAGGGCCCTGAATATCAAGTCCAGGCTGGTTCACACAGGCCACTGTATTGAGAGAGATGCATATCCAGGAGGGCACTGAACATGAAGTCCAAGCTGGTACACAAAGGCCACTGTAATGAAAGAGATGCATATCCAGGAGGACACTGAACATCACATGCCAAGCATGTACACACTTTCCACTGTAATGAGAGAAAAATATATCCAAGAGGGCACTGAACATCAAGTCCAAGCTGGAACACACTGGCCACTGTAATGAGACAGATGTATATCGAAGAGGGCACCAAACATCAAGTCCAAGCTAGTTCACGCTGGTCATTTTAATGAGAGAGTTGCATATCCAAGAGGGCACTGCATATCAAGTCCAAGTTGGTGCCTGCAGGCCACTGTATTGAGAGAGATGCATGTCCAAGAGGGCACTAAACATCATTTCCCAGCTGGTTCATGCTGGTCACAGTAATGAGAGATGAACATCCAGGAGGGCACCGAACATCAAGTCCAAGATGGTTTACACAGGCCACTGTAATGAGAGAGATGAACATTGAAGAGGCACAGAACATCAAGTCCAAGATGGTTCACACTGGCTACTGTAATGAGAGGGATGCACATTGAAGAGGGCACAGAACATCAAGTCCAGGATGGTTCACACAGGCCACTGTAATGTGAGAGATGCATATCCAAGAAGGCACTGAACAGCAAGTCCAAGCTTGTACATACTGGACACTGTAATGAGAGGGATACATATCCAAGAGGGCACTGAACATCAAGTTCAAGCTGGTACACACAGGCCACTGTAATGGGAAAGAAGCATATCCAAGAGGACACTGAATATCACGTGTAAAGCATGTACACACACAGCACTATAATTAGAGAGATGCAAATCCAAGACGGCACTGATCATTAAGTACAAGCTGGTAAACACAGGCTACTGTAATGAGAAAGAAAGATATCTAAGTGGGCACCAAATATCAAGTCCAAGCTCATACAAATTGGCCAATGTAATGAGGGAAATGCCTATTTAAGAGGACACTGAGGATCACGTCCAAGCTGGTACATGCAGACCACTGAAATGAGGAAGATGCATTTCCAAAAGGTCACTGAAGATCAGATCCAAGCTGGTTCATGCAGGCCACTGTAATGAGACAGGGATGCACATCCAAGAGAGCACTAAACATCAAGTACATGCAGGTCCCCACAGGCTACTGTAATGAGAGAGAAGCATATTCAAGAGGGCACTGAATATCAACTCCAAGCTGGTTTACACTGGTCACTGTAATGTGACAGATGCACATCCAAGAGGGCTCTGAACATCTAGTCCAAGGTGATTCATGCAGGCCACTGTTAAGAGAGAAATGAGTATCTAAGAGGGCACTGAACATCAAGTCCAAACTGGTTTACTCAGCCCCCTGTAATGAAAGAGATGCATATCCAAGAGGATACTGAATATCAAGTCCAACGTGGTATATGCAGGATACTGTAATGAGAGAGATGCATATCCAAGCACTGAACATTCGATCCAAGCTGGTTTATGCAGGTCACAGTAATGAGAGAGATGCATATCCAAAAGGGCTCGAACATCAAGTCCAAGCTGGTTCACGCATGCCAGTATAGAGAGAGAGATGCATATCCAAGAGGGCACCGAACATCAATTCCAAGCTGGTTCACAGAGGCTACTGAAATGAGAGAGATGCATATCCAAGAGGGCACTGAATATCAAGTCCAAGCTGGTACAAACAGGAAAATATAATGAGAGAAATGTTTATCTGAGAGGGCAATGAGCATGAAGTCCAAGCTACTATATTCAGGCCACTGTAATGGGAAAGATGCTTATCCAAGAGAGTACCGAACATCAGATCCAAGCTGGTTGACACAGGCCACTGTAATGAAAGAGATGCATATCCAAGAGGGCACTGAACATCAAGTTCTGGCTGGTTCACCCATGCCACTGTAATGAGAGAGAAGCAATTCCAACAGGGCACTGAATATGAAGTCCAAGCTGGTTGACACAGGCCACTGTAATGAGATAGAAGCATGTTCAAGAGGGCACTAAACATGAAGTCCAAGCTGGGTCACGCAGTCTACTGTTAAGAGAGAGATGAATATTCAAAAGGGCACTGAACTTCAAGTCTAAGTTGGTCCACACAGTCCCCTGTAATGAGAGAGAAGCATCTCCAAGAGGGCATTGAACCTCAGGTCCAACCTGGTACATGCAGGTCACTATAAAGAGAGAGAAGCATATCCAAGAGGGCACTGAACATCAAGTTCAAGCTGGTGCATGCAGGCCACTGTAATGAGAGAGATGCATCTCCAAGAGAGCAGTAAACATAATTTCCAAGGTGCTTAATGCAGACCACCGTAATGAGAGAGATGAACATCCAAGAGGCACTGAACATCAAGTCCAAGATGGTATACACAGGTCACTGTATTTAGAGAGATGAACATTCATGAGGGCACTGAACATCGACTCCAAGACGATTCATACAGGCCACTGTAATGAGAGGCTTGCACATCCATGAGGGTACTGAACATCAGGTCCAGACTGGTTCACACAGGCCACTGTAATGAGAGAGATGCATATCCAAGAGTGCACTGAACTTGAAGTCCAAGCTGGTACACAAAGGCCACTGTAATGAAAGAGATACATATCCAAGAGGACAATGAACATCACATGCCAAGCATGCACACACATTCCACTGTCATGAGAGAGATGCATATCCAAGAGGGCAGTGAACATCAAGTACAAGCTGGTACACACCGGCTACTGTAATGAGAGAGAAAGATATCCAAGAGGGCACCGAACATTAAGTTCAAGATGGTACAAACAGGCCACTGTAATGAGAGAGATGCTAATGCAAGAGGGAACTGAACATCAAGTCCAAGCTGGAACACACTGGCCATTGTAAGAAGAGAGATGTATGTCGAAGAGGGCACTGAAAATCAAGCCCAAGCTAGTTCACGATGGTCATTTTAATGAGAGATGCATATCCAAGAGGGCACTGAATATCATGTCCAAGTTGGTGCCTGCAGGCTACTGTATTGAGAGAGATGCATATCCAAGAGGGCACTAAACATCATTTCCCAGCTGGTTCACGCTGGTCACCGTAATGAGAGATGAACATCCAAGAGGCAGTGAACATCAAGTCCAAGATGGTTTACACAGGCCACTGTATTTTTTATTTTATTTAGTTGTTTAACCCGGTATAGCACACTAAGCTGAAAGCTTTTTTACAGGAGCGACCTGGGAGCACAAGGAGGTTAAGTGACTTGCTCAGGGTCGCACAGTATGCAAGTGGAAGCTGTGGGATTCAAACCCAGGTCAGTTCTGCTGGATGTCACCAAATTTGCAGCTCAGAGCCTTAGACCACTGCGCTATACTGCCTCAAATGTAATGAGAGAGATGCACATTCAAAAGGGCACTGAACATCGAGTCCAAGATGGTTCACACTGGCTACTGTAGTGAGAGGGATGCACATCCAAGAGGGCACTGGACATCAAGTCCAGGTTGGTTCGCACAGGCCACTGTAATGAGAGAGATGCATATCCAAGAATGCACTGAGCAGCAAGTCCAAGCTTATACACACAGGCCATTGTAATGAGAGGGATGCATATCCAAGAGGACACTGAACATCACGTGTAAAACATGTACACATACTGCACTGTAATAACAGAGATGCATATCCAAGAGGGCACTGAACATGAAGTACAAGCTGGTACACACAGGCTACTGTAATGAGAAAGAAAGACATCTAAGTGGGCAGCGAACATCAAGTCCAAGCTGGTACAAATAGGTCAATGTAATGAGGGAAATGCCTATTTAAGAGGGCACCAAGGATCACGTGCAAGCTGGTTAATGCATGCCACTGTAATAAGAGAGATGCATTTCCAAAAGGTCACTGAAGATCGGATCCAAGTTGGTTCATGCAGGCCAATGCAATGAGACAGGGATGCACATCCAAGAGAGCACTAAACATCAAGTATATGCAGGTCCCCACAGGCCACTGTAATGAGAGAGAAGCATATTCAAGAGGACACTGAATATCAAGTCCAAGCTGGTTTACACTTGCCAATGTAATGTGATAGATGCATATCCAAGAGGGCTCTGAACATCTAGTCCAAGGTGGTTCATGCAGGCCACTGTTAAGACAGAGATGAATATCTAAGAGGGCACTGAACATCAAGTCCAAGATAGTTTACACAGCCCCCTATAGTGAAAGAGATGCATATAAAAGAGGGTACTGAACATCAAGTCCAACATGGTACAGGCAGGCCACTGTAATGAGAGAGATGAATATCCAAGAGAGCACTGAACATCAGATCCAAGCTGGTTTATGCAGGCCAGTGTAGTAAGAGATATGCATATCCAAGAGGGCACCGGACATCAAGTACAAGCTTGTTGACTCAGGCTACTGTAATGAGAGAGATGCATTTACAACAGCGCACCAAACATCAAGTACAGGCTGGTACACACAATCCACTGTAATTAGACAGATGCATAACCAAGATGACACTGAACATCACGTGCCAAGCATGTACACATATTTTACTGTAATTAGAGACATGCATATGGAAGAGGGCTCTGAACATCAAATCCAAGCTGCTTCATGCAGGCCACTGTAGTGAGAGAGAGATGCATATGCAAGAGGGTACTGAATATCAAGTCCAACCTGGTTCAGGCAGGCCACTGTAATTAGAGATGTGCTTATTTAAGAGGGGAGTGAGCATCAAGTCCAAGCTGGTACATGCAGGTCACAGGTAAAGAGCTAGATGCATACCCTAGTTGGCACTGAAAATCAAGTCCAAGCTGGTTTGTGCAGGCCACTGTAATTAGAGAGGTGTATATCCAAGAGGGCACCGAACATCAAGTCCAAGCTGGTTCACGCTGGCCACTTTAACAAGAGAGATGCATATCAAAGAGGGCACTGATCATTAAGTCCAGTCAGATGCATGCATGCCACTGTAATGAGAGAGATGCATATCCAAGAGGGCACTAAACATCATGTCCAAGCTGGTTCACTGAGGCCACCACAATGAGAGAGAACTGAAATTCCATGAGGGCACTGAACATCAAATCCAAGACGGTTCACACAAGCCACAGTAATGAGAGGGATACACATCCAAGAGGGCACTGAACAATAAGTACAAGCTGGTTCATGCATGCCACTGTAGTGAGAGAGATGCATATCAAGAGGGCACTGAACATTCAATTCCAAGCTTTTTCACACAGGCTACTGTAATGAGGGAGATGCATATTCAAGAGGGCACTAAACATCAAGTCCAAGCTTGTTCACACAGGCCAGTGTAATGAGAGAGATGCATATCCAAGAGGGCACTGAACACCATGTCCCAGCTGGTACATGCAGGCTACTGTAGGGAGAGAGAGAAGGATGCACATCCAAGTGGGCACTAAACATCAAGTCCAAGCTGGTACCAACACGGTACTGCAATGAGAGAGATGCCTATCCAAGATCATACTAAACATGAAGTCCGAGCTGGTACAAACAGCCCAACATAATGAGGGGAAATGCTTACCTAAGAGGGCACAGAGCATCATGTCCAAGCTGGTACATGCAGGCCACTGTAATGAGAAAGATGCATATCCAAGAGATCACTGAACATGAGACCCAAGGTGGTTTATGCAGGCTAGTGTAGTGAGAGGGATGCATATCCAAGAGGTCACCGAGCATCATGTTGAAGCTGGTTCAGCCAGGCCACTGTAATGAGAGAGATCCATATCCAAAAGGGCACCGAACATCAAGTCCAAGCTGGTTCACTCATGCTACCACAGTGACAGAGATGCATATCCAAGAGGTCACCGAACATCAAGTCCAAGCTGGTTCACAGAGGCTACTGAAATGAGAGAGATGCTTATCCAAGAAGGCACTGAACATCAAGTCCAAGCTAGTACAAACAGGCCAATATAATGAGGGAAATGCTTATCTGAGAGGACATTGAGCATAAAGTCCAAGCTGGTACATTCAGGCCACTGTAATGAGAAAGATGCATATCCAAGAAAGCACTGAACATTAGATCCAAGCTGGTTCACGCAGCCCACTGCAATGAAAGATATGCATATCCAAGAGGGCACTGAACATCAAATTCAAGCTAGTTCACCCTTACCACTGTAATGAGAGACAAGAATATCTGAGAGGGCACTGAATATCAAGTCCAATCTGGTTCACACAGGACGCTGTAATGAGACAGATGCATATCCAAGTGGGCACTGAACATGAAGTCCAAGCTGGTTCATGCAGGCCACTTTTAAGGGAGAGATGAATATTCAAAAGGGCACTGAACTTCAAGTCCAAGTTGGTTCATGCAGCCCACTGTAATGAACGAGATCCATATCCAAGAGGGCACTGAATATCAAGTCCAACCTGGTACAAACAGGCCACTGTAATGAGAGATATGTTTATTTAAGAGGGCACTGAGCATCAAGTCCATGCTGGTAAATGCACGTCACTGTAAAGAGAGAGATGCATATCAAAGTGAGAACTGAACATCAAGTCCAGTCTGGTTCATGGACGCCACTGCAGTGAGAAAGATGTAGATACAAGAGGGCATGAAACATCAAGTCCAAGCTAGTTCTAGCTGGCCAGTTTAATGAGACAGAGGCATATCCAAGAGGGCACTGAACATCAATTTCAAGCTGGTGTATGCAGACTACTGTAATGAGAGAGATGCATACCCAGGAGGGCAGTAAACATAATTTCCAAGCTGGTTCATTCAGGCCACCGTAATGAGACAGATGGACATCCAAGAGACACTGAACATCAGGTCCATGATAATATACACAGGCCACAATAATGAGAGAGATGCACATTCAGGAGGGCACTGAACATCGAGTCTAAGATGGTTCATACAGGCCACTGTAATGAGAGAGATGCATATTCAAGAGGGCACTGAACATGAAGCCCAAGCTGGTACACAAAGGACACTGTAATGAAAGAGATGCATATCCAAGAGGGCACTGAACATCAAGCCCAAGCTGTTACACTCAGGACACTGTAATGAGAAAGAGACATATCCAAGAGGGCACTGAACATCATGTCCAAGCCGGTTAACGCAGGCCACCATAATGAGAGAGGTGAATATCCCAGAGTGCATTGAACATCAGGTCCAGGCTGGTACACACAGGCCACTGGAATGGAAGAGATGCATGTCCGAGAGGGCACTGAACATCAAGTCCTAGCTGATACACAAAGGCCACCGTAATGAAAGTGATGCTTATCCAAAAGGGCACTGAACATCAAGTCCAAGCTGGTACCCACAGGCCATTGTAATGATAGAGACGCTTATCGAAGAGGGCACTGGACATCAAGTCCAAGCTATTTCATGCAGGCCACTGTAGTGAGAGAGATACACTTCCAAGAGGGCACTGAACATCAAGTCCAAGCTGGTTGACGCAAGCCATTGCAATTAGAGAGAAACATATCCAAGAGGCACTAAACATCAAGTCCAAGCATGTTGACTCAGGCTACTGTGAGAGAGATGCATATCCAAGAGGACACTGAACATCATGTGCCCAGCATGTACACACATTCCACTGTAATGAGAGAGATGCATATCGAAGAAGGCTCTGAACATCAAGTCCAAGCTGCTTCATGCAGGCCACTGTAGTGAGAGAGATGCATATTCAAGAGGGCTTCACACATCAAGTCCTTGTTATTTCACGTAGACCAGCGAAATGAGAGAGATGCATATTCAAGAGGGCACTGAACATCAAATACAAGCTGGTACACTCAGGCTACTGTTATGAGAGAGAAAGATATCCAAATGGGCACTGAACATCATGTCCAACTGGTACAAATAGGCCACTGAAATGAGAGAGATGCTTATACAAGAGGGCATTGAACATGAAGACCAAGCTGGTACACACAGGCCACTGTAAAAAGAGAGATACATATCCAAGAAGGCACTGAACATCAAGTCCAGGCTGGTTGACACAGGCCACTGTAATGAAAGAGATGCATATCCAAGAGGACACTGAGCATCACATGCCAAGCATGTACACACATTGCACTGTAATGAGAGAGGTGCATATCCAAGAGGGCACTGAACATCAAGTACAAGCTGGTACACACACTGGCTACTGTAATGCGAGAGAAAGATATCCAAAATGGCACTGAACATCAAGTCCAAGATGGTACAAACAGGGCAATAAATGAGACAGATGTTAATACAAGAGGGCACTGAACATAAAGTCCAAGGCGGTTCACACAGGCCACTGTAATGAAAGAGATGCATATCCAAGAGGGCACTAAACATCAAGTCCAAGCTGGTACACACAGGCCACTATATTACTCGGTATTACTCGGTTTTTTAAAGTGGAAGAAGGTACTAGGCCCATCGAGACCACTTTCCCCACAATTGTGGGGGGTAGTTTTTTTTTTAACTGCCCAACATTAACTTACCTAGTTTGACCTTAAACTTTTCCCAAGATGTTTCTTTGACTATATACTGTGGCAAGGAATTCCACAGAGCCGCAGTTCTCACTGTGAAGAAATATTTCCTTTTATTAGTAATTGCCTTTTGTACTTTGATTTGTCTGTTGTTACATCTTAATCCATATACCTTATTCATATATGTTAATCCGCTTAATTTCATCAGATGTTCATCATTTAAGATGTTAAAGAGCAATAGCAAGTCTCCTCTATCCCGTCTTGCTTGTAAATCATACAAACCCAGAGTTTTCACTCTATCTTTATATGGTATTGATTTTATGTCTGGGATGAGTTTGGTCATTTTTCTCTGCAAACTCTCTATCATTTTCTTATCCTTTTCTAAATATGGTGCCCAAAATGAAGATGTGAAATCAGTATGTGGTCTAATGTAGGCTTTATATAATTTTGTTATACAGTCTTTATTACGTGTTATAAATGATTTTTTTATAGCATTGATAATGCGATTTCCTGTTTGAGTTACTGTGATACATTGGCTACTCCAATTAAATTTGTTGTTAACTATAACTCCCAAATCTTTTTCTTGTATTCCAGTCAAGATTTGTTTCCAGCCTAGTGCATAATTAACACTTGGGTTCTTTTTACCCAAGTGCATCACCATGCACTTATCAGTGTTAAACCACATATTGTTGTCATTTGCCCATTTTTCTATGATCATTAAATCCTTTTTTAATAAGTTAATATTTGTTTCTGAATTCACCTCTGCTTATATTTTAGTATCATCTGCGAATTTGCTGATTTGACTACTAACCCCCAATTGTAGGTCACCAATAAATATTCCAAACAGGGTAGGACCCAAAACAGAGCCCTGGGGCACTCCACTTGTAACAGGGATACTAGATGAAACTACATTCCCAATTCTCACACTCTGGCTTCTATCCTTTAACCATTCATCAACCCATTTAACAATATATCCATTAAATCCTAGCTTGATTAGTTTCATGACTAAGAGATTTTGGGAAACCTTGTCAAATGCTTTTCTAAAGTCCAAGAACACAACATCCACTGGAATCCCTCTGTCCAAGCTACTACTTATACCTTCATAAAAAGTAATAAGATTAGTGGTACATGATCTTCCCTTACAAAATCCATGTTGTGTATTATCCTGTATACCCTTGATTAATATTTCTTGATCCAACCTTGCTTTCAATATCCTTTCCATAATTTTACACACCACGGAAGTAAGACTAATGGGTCTATAATTGTCCACCCTACTCTTATTACCCTTCTTGTATATTGGTATCACGGTAGCTTCCCTCCAATCCTGAGGGACTACTCCATACATATATGATTTATTAAAAATCATATATAATGGGTAAAGAAGTACATCAGAGATTTGTTTGATGAAGTATGTGTTTAAATTATCTGGCCCAGAGGATGATGTTTCTTTTAAATATTTAATAGCCTCTTTTATTTCTGTCATAGTAATTTCTTTATATAAACTGGAATAATCATATGCTGGATCTTTTAAAGGATCTTTATTTATAAATACTGTCCCAAAATATTTATTAAATACATTACTAGCATCTAGTTCACTTTCTACAGTTTTTCCTTCATTGACAATGGTGGATATTGATGAATTGGAATTTTTATTTTTGTTAATATATGCATAGAAAGATTTTGGATTAAATTCCAATGTAGATACTTTAAATTCGATGCATTTTCTTTCATTTTTAATAAGGGATTCAATACTGTTAAGTTCTTTTTTATAATTACTTCTATTTACTTCACTAGGATCAGCTTTGAGTTTTCTAAATGCTTTTTTTTTTTTTATATGTTTTTGTATTTTTGGGGTCAACCATATTGGAATTTTACCTTTTTGATTATTTATTTTAATTTTGGGAATACATTTTTGTTCAAGATCATATATCTTATCCTTAAGAATAAGCCAGGATTCTTCTGCATTCTTATCTTTGTATAATGTAGTCCAATCAGTTTTTAATAGTATTCCCTCTATTTCTTTGTAATTACCCTTATAGTAATTATAACAGTGTTTAATTTCCCTACAACTATTTGTAGTTCCCATTAAAGAGAAAGTGACTACATTGTGATCACTAGAGCCCAAGGGTTCAACTATTTCTATTTTGTCAAGTTTATCCAGGATATTGGTCAGGATAAGATCCAAGATATTTTTTTCGTGGGTTGGTTCCATTACCATTTGTTCTAGACCTAAACTGATAAATGTTTCCAGATATTTATATTCAATATTTGTAACTGCTGTGAGTTTTAGCCAATCAATACCTGGGAGATTCAAGTCCCCCATAATGATAAGAATAGATGATTCTGAATATTCTTCTAGGTATTGTATGACAGCTTGGTCATATGCAAAATTAGCATTGGGAGGGCGATATATATTTATTAGTGTAGTTTTTTGTTTCAGATATTGGAACTGTATGCAACATCCCTCAATCTGTACCCCATTCACCAGGGATATATAAGACTCCATAATTGGAACTGTATCCTTTATATAAAGGCAGACCCCTCCACCTATTCTATTACCCCTATTATTATAGTACAGGTTATATCCTGGAATGGCATTGAACCAATGGGACTCATCATTCCACCATGTTTCAGTGATTGCTGCAAAATCTATCTCATACTTATTCATTCTACCTACTAGCTCTGTTAGTTTAACAACATTTAAACTTCTGGCATTACACATAAAAAATATGAACTCGTCACATGTTGGAGCAAGTTCCACTTTAATGCTCCCACTTTGCCCCCCCCCCCATTTCTAGTTTAAACACTGATTAATTACTGATAGAAATTGTTTACCAAGGAGAAGACTTCCCTTTTTACTCAGATGTAAACCATCCCAACTGAAAAGACTGTAATCATTATCAAATGTTTCCCAATGTGTAATACAAGTAATGTTATTATTTAATGTCCATTTTCGTAACCATTCGTTCACTTCTTTTATTTTCTTTTGTGTTTTCATAGATGCTCGAGGTATGGGTAGTATTTCAGAGAGGCAAATTTCGGAATTCAAGGATTTTAGGGTGCTGACCAAGGACATATAGCTATTTCTAATATCATTAGTTGTAAATTTGTTTATGTCATTAGTTCCTGCATGAACTACAACCAATGGATTAGTACCCCCACTTTTAAGGGCATTTGGTACTATTCTTTCTATATCCCTTATCCAAGCACCCCTAAAGCTAGAACACATTCTATTATGTTTGTCAGTTTTACAAATATGTCCATCCATATATTTAATTATTGAATCACCTAAAACACTGGCCTGTCTTGGTTTTTCACTTTCCATTTTTTCTATGTGCTCAGCAGGGCATCCAGATACTTCTATGGGTTCTATTGTGATATTATCCATGGTAAGTGTGTCATTTGTTTCAAAACCATGTAGTCCGCTATGTATCTGTGCACTGGTTATGACAACATTCCTCCCTTCAGGGGTAGTAGGTGTTCTATTATTGGAGCCTTCCACATTATTGCTTATGATCTCATCACTATTTCCATTAGGTACGGTTTCTTCTCCTAGGATTTGATAACTGTTTTCTAATGGAATTTCAAATTCAAAATTTCAAACTGTAATGAAAGAAATGCATATCAAAGAGGACACTGAACTTCACATGCCAAGCATGTACACACGTTGCACTGTAATGAGAGAGGTGCATATCCAAGAGGGCACTGAACATCAAATACAAGCTGGTACAAACTGGCTACTGTAATGCAAGAGAAAGATATTCAAGAGGGCACTGAACATCAAGTCCAAGATGATACAAACAGGCCACTGTAATGAGAGAGATGATAATACAAGAGGGCACTGAACATAATGTCCAAGCCGGTAGATGCAGGCCACTGTAATGAGAGAGATGTATATCCAAGAGGGCACCCAACATCAAATCAAAGCTGGTTCATGCTGGTCATTTTAATGAGAGAGATGCTTATCCAATAGGGCACAGAACATCCAGTCCAAGCTGGTGCCTGCAGGCCACTGTATTGAGTGAGATGCATATCCAAGAGGGCACTGAATATCAAGTACAAGCTGGTACACACAGGCTACTGTAATGAGAGAGAAAGATATCTAAGTGGGCACTGAACATCAAGTCCAAGCTGCTACAAACAGGCCAATGTAATGAGGGAAATGCTTATCTAAGAGGGCACTGAGCATCACGTCCAAGCTGGTACATGCAGGCCACTGAAATGAGAGAGATGCACATCCAAAAGGGCACTGAAGATTAGATCCAAGCTGGTTCATGTAGGCTACTGTAGTGAAAGAGATGCATTTCCAAGAGGGTGCCGAACATCAAGTGAAAGCTGCTTCACACAGGCTACCGTAATGAGAGAGATGCATATCCAAGAAGGCATTGAACATCACTACCAAGCTGGTTCATGCAGGCCACTGTAATGAGACAGGGATTCACATCCAAGACAGCACTAAACATCAAGTACAAGCAGGTCCCAACAGGCCACTTTAATGAGAGAGAAGCATATGGAAGAGGGCACTGAATGTCAAATCCAAGATGGTTCACACAGGCCACTGTAATGAGACAGATGTATATCCAAGAGGGCACTGGACATCAAGTCCAAGCTGGTTCACGCAGGCCACTGTTAAGAGAGAGATGAATATCCAAGAGGGCACTGAACATCAAGTCCAAGCTGGTTCACACAGTCCCCTGTAATGAGAGAGATGCATATCCAAGAGAGTACTGAACATCAAGTCCAACCTGGTACAGGTGGGTCACTGTAATGAGAGATATGCTTATTTAAGAGAGGACTGAGCATCAAGTCCAAGCTGGTACATACCTGTCACTGTAAAGAGTGAGATGCATATCCAAGTTGGCACTGAAAATCAAGTCCAAGCTGGTTCATGCAGGCCACTATAATTAGAGAGATGTATGTCCAAGAGGGCACCAAACATCAAGTCCAAGCTGGTTCACACTGGCCACTTTAATGAGAGAAACAAATATAGAAGAGGGCACTGATCATCAAGTCCAATCTGGTGCATGCAGGCCACTGTAATGAGAGAGATGCGTATCCAAGAGGGCACTAAATATCATGTCCAATCTGGTTCATTCAGGCCACCTCAATGAGAGAGATGCACTTCCAAGAGGGCACAGAACATTAAGTCCAAAACGGTTCACACAAGCCCCAGTAATGAGAGAGATACACATAAAAGAAGGCACTGAACAACAAGTCCATGCTAGTTCATGCATGTCACTGCAGTGAGAGAGATGCATATCCAAGAGGGCACCAAAGATCAAGTCCAAGCTGGTACATGCTGGCCACTGTAATGAGAGAAATGAATATCCAAGAGATCACTGAACATGAGATCCAAGCTGGTTTATGCAGGTCAGTGTAGTGAGAGGGATTCATATCCAAAAGGGCACTAAACATCAAGTCCAAGCTGGTTCACACAGGCTACTGTAATGAGGGAGATTCATATCCAAGAGGGCACTGAATATCGAGTCCAGGCTTATTTCATGCAGGCCAGTGTAATGAGAGAGATGCATATCGAAGAGGGTTCTAATTATCACGTCCAGTCTGGTGCATGCAGGCCACTGTAATGAGAGAGATTCATATCCAAGAGGGCACTAAACATCATGTCCAAGCTGGTTCACTCAGGCCACCGCTAACAGAGAGATGAACATCCAAGAGGGCACTGAACATCATGTCCAAGACCGTTCATGCAAGCCACAGTAATGAGAGGGATGCACTTACAAGAGGGCACTGAACAACAAGTCCAAGCTAGTTCACGCATGCCACTGTAGTGAAAAGATGCATATCCAAGAGGGCACTGAACATCAGGTCCAAGCTGGAACACACAGACCACTGTAATGAGTGATGCATATCCAAGAGGGCACTGAACATTACGTCTAAGCTGTTCTTGCAGGCCACTGTAATGAGAGAAATGTGGATCTAGAAGGCCTCTGAATATCATATCCAAGCTGGTACACACAGGCCACTATAATGATAGAGATGCATATCCAATAGTGTACTGAACCTCATCCCGAAGCTGGTTCATGCAGGCCAGTGTAATGAGAGAGATGCATATCCAAGAGGGTACTGAATATCAAGTCCTGGCTGGTACACACAGGCCACTGTAATGAGAGAGATGCTTATCTAAGAAGGCACTGAACATCACATGTCAAGCATGTACACACATTGCACTGTAATGAGTGAGATGCATATCCAAGAGGGCACTGAACATCAAGTCCAAGCTGATACACACAGGCTACTGTAATGAGAGAGAAAGATATCTAAGTGGGCACTGAACATCAAGTCCAAGCTGCTACAAACAGGCCAATGTAATGAGGGAAATGCTTATCTATGAGGGCACTGAGCATCAAGTCCAAGCTGGTACATGCAGGCCACTGAAATGAGAGAGATGCACATCCAAAAGGGCACTGAAGATTAGATCCAAGCTGGTTCATGTAGGCTACTGTAGTGAAAGAGATGCATATCCAAGAGGGTATTGAACATCAAGTCAAAGCTGCTTCACACAGGCTACTGTAATGAGAGAGATGCATATCCAAGAAGGCATTGAACATCAATACCAAGCTGGTTCATGCAGGCCACTGTAATGAGACAGGGATGCACATCCAAGAGAGCACTAAACATCAGGTACAAGCAGGTCCCCACAGACCACTGTAATGAGAGAGAAGCATATGGAAGAGGGAAGAGGGCACTGAATGTCAAGTCCAAGCTGGTTCACACAGGCCACTGTAATGAGACAGATGTATAACCAAGAGGGCACTGGACATCAAGTCAAAGCTGGTTCACGCAGACCACTATTAAGAGAGAGATGAATATCCAAGAGGACACTAAACATCAAGTCCAAGATGGTTCGCACAGTCCTCTGTAATGAGAGAGATGCACATCCAAGAGGGTACCGAACATCAAGTCCAACCTGGTACAGGCAGGCCACTGTATTGAGAGATATGCTTATTTAAGAGAGGACTGAGCATCAAGTCCAAGCTGGTATATACCTGTCACACTGTAAAGAGCGAGATGCATATCCAGGTTGGCACTGAAAATCAAGTCCAAGCTGGTTCATGCAGGCCACTTTAATGAGACAGATGCATATTGAAGAGGGTACTGATCATCAAGTCCAAGACCATTCACACAAGCTGCAGTAATGAGAGGGATACACTTACAAGAGGGCACTGAACATCAAGTCCAAGCTAGTTCACACATGCCACTGTAGTGAAAAGATGCATATCCCAGAGGGCACTGAGCATCATGTCCAAGCTGGTTCATGCAGGCTACTGTAGGGAAAGAGGGATGCACATCCAAGTAGGCACTAAACATCAACTCCAAGTGGGTACAAACATTCCACTGTAATGACTGAGATGCATATCCAAGAGGGTACTGAACATAAAGTCCGAGTTGGTACAAACAGGCCAACATAATGAGGGGAAAAGCTTATCGAAGAGGGCTCTGAGCATCAAGTCCAAGCTGGTACATGCAGGCCACTGTAATGAGAGAGATGCATATCCAAGATATCACTGAATATGGGATCCAAGCTGGATTATGCAGGCCAGTGTAGTGAGAGGGATGCATATCCAAGAGGACACCGAACATCAAGTTCAAGCTGGTTCACCCAGGCCACTGTAGTGAGAGGTGTCCAAGCTGGTTCACTCATGCTACCATAGTGACAGAGATGCATATCCAAGAGGGCACCGAACATCAAGTCCAAGCTGGTTCACAGAGGCTACTGAAATGAGAGAGATGCATATCCAAGAAGGCACTGAACATCAAGTCCAAGCTGGTACAAACAGGCCATTATAATGAGGGAAATGCTTATCTGAGAGGGCAATGATCATAAAGTCCAAGCTGGTACATTCAGCCACTGTAATGAGAAAGATGCATATCCAAGAGAGCACTAAACATCAGATCCAAGCTGGTTCACACAGGCCACTGTAATGAAAGAGATGCATATCAAAGAGGACACTGAACAAGTTCAAGCTGGTTCACCCATGCTACTGTAATGAGAGAGAAGCATATCCAAGAGGGCACTGAATATCAAGTCCAAGCTGGTACATGCAGGCCACTGTAGTGAGGAAGATGCATATCCAAGAGGGCACTGAACGTCAAGTCCAAGCTGGTTCACCCAGGCCACTGTAATGAGAGAGATGCATATCCAAGAGTACATTGAACATCTAGTCCCAGCTCTTCTATGCAGGCCATTGTAATGACAGAGATGCACATCCACGGTGGCACTAAACATCAAGTCTAAGCTGGTTCACACAGGCCACTGTAATGGGAGAGATGCACATCCAAGAGAGCACTGAACATCAAGCCCAAGCTTTTAGACACAGGCCACTGTAATGAGAGAGATGGAAATCAAAGAGGGCACTGAACATCAAGTCCATGCTGGTTCACTCATGCCACTGTAATGAATGTGATGCACATCTGAGAGGGCACTGAACATCAAGTCCAAGCTGTTCACGCAGGCCACTGTAATGAGAGAAATGTGGATCCAGAAGGCCTCTGAATATCATATTCAAGCTGGTACATGCAGGCCACTATAATGATAGAGATGCATATCCAATAGGGCAATGAACCTCATCTCGAACTGGTTCATGCAGGCCAGTGTAATGAGAGAGATGCGTATCCAAGAGATCACTGATCATCAAGTCTAAGCTGGTATACGCAGGCCACTGTAATGAGTGAGATGCATATCCAAGAGGGTACTGAATATCAAGTCCTGGCTGGTACACACAGGCCACTGTAACAAGAGAGATGCTTATCCAAGAAGGCACTGAACATCAAGTCCAAGCTGATACACACAGGTCACTTTAATGATAAAGATGCTTATTGAAGAGGGCACTGGATATCAAGTCCGAGCTGGTTCATGCAGGCCATTGCAATGAAAGAGAAGCATATCGAAAAGGCACTGAACATTAGGTCCAAGCTTGTTCACTGAGGCCACTGTATTGAGAGAGATGCACATCCAAGAGGCCACTGAACATCAAATCTATGCTGGTACACACAGGCCACTGTAATGAGAGAGATGCATATCTAAGAGGGCTCTGAACATCAAGTCCAAGCTGGTTTACACAGGCCACTCTAATGAGAGCGATACATATCCAAGAGGGCACTGAACATCAAGTCCAAACTGGTCCACAGAGGACACTGTAATGAGATACACCAGCACCAGGAGAACAATTGTTACTGAAACCACTGAAACTGGGCCTGTACCCTTGTAGCCACTGTTTGGTCTGTTGACATACATCGAGGAAGAAAATATTTTGCCAAACCCACACAGAGAAGGAATATCTCATTTAAAGGGGAAGTAAGCATTGTAGGAGTCACTCAAATTGTGAAAACCCTTAAAAAGATCTTGCAAATGAGGAATTGGGCTTACCTGTAAGCATCAGGAGTTCTGAGATATGAATACCTAAATCATCTGTAAATCAAAAAAAAAAGCAGCAGCCATTTCATTGAATCATGAGACCAACAGCGATGTCACTGAGGGGCAAGCTGAAATTAACAACATGCAGCTTGACCTTCAGTGACATCACTTTTTGTTTGAAAATGCCTGCTGCCTTGCTTTGATTTACTGATTAATTAGACAGTCATATCTCAGGAGTCCTGACACCTACAAGAATGTCCAGTGCCTCGTTTGAAATATTTCTTCATGGGCATTCACAGTTTAAGTGATCCTTGCAATGTGTAGTTCCCCTTTAAAGTCCACATTAACTTCAATACAGCAGGTGTTGTTTATGCTTTGTATTGCCTGTGTGACCAGTTACATTTTGAAAAATCTGACCCTGAGAGAGGTAAAGAAATGGATCAGAAAATACATAAGCCCATCAAGGATATGTGATGAGTACCCCATGTTTAGTGGTACACTTTAAATATGTAACACACAGTGGATCATCTCTTAGATTTTTGGTCTGCATGAAGTTTTTCCATCTCAGCGAGGAAAGGACTTCAACAAAAAATTTCAGAAAGTGGAAATGAGGTGTATTCACTAGTTGGGTACCTTGGACAAGAGATGTATGAATGAGGACTCAAACTGGCAGGCTTGATGGTAATCAGTCTGAGTGGGGCATCCTTTATCATGTTCATGATGGTCATATTTTTTTTAACCCATTCACCTGCACTGTCTTACTGCAATAAAACTGAAATCCAGATGAACAGCTCTCACTCGCACCTCTCCCCTCTCCCTCGCCCCCCACCCATATAGGCAGATGTACTTCCTTTTGTGCCTTTCTTCCTGTCCCTAACAGCCTCACTCACTGTTTGTGGTCCCTGCCCTTTCATTTCACTTGCGACATTCATTTTCAGTCAAATAATGTTCTAGCTACTTAATGGACCTTCCCACAATGTAATAAATGCCAGGGAAGTATTTTCAGTACTTCATCGGGTTTCCCTTATCCCCCCTTTGCACCTAACATCCCTGGGCAATTTTGCTAGGCAATGGAACTCACTATGGCTGATCTGTTATTACAGAGTGGGATTCTATAAGTAGCAAGGGAATTTTTCCATCAGGATTAATGCAAACAATCTGTCATTTTACATGTGTGCCAATGTAAATATAATTCACAGATCAGATAAACTTCACCTGAGGCATTTTATCGCTCCCTTCTCTATTTTATTCATGGCCTGCCCTACCTGTGAGCCCAGCATAGTTGGCACACATTGTAACACTAAGTTAGGATAGGAGTCACAGACAAATTGATACATCACTGTACTCCATAATCATCAAAATGTTTTTGTAGACACCAGAACAGTACAGTGATGTCATGTTAAAAGACATAGAGTCACAGAATTTGCAGCTACAGTACATTCTGGTTCATATAATTTATATCCAATAATTCTTCCACACTGCTCCTACTGCTGCTACTAGGACTTCCACCACCACAATGTACCTGCAGGACAAGCAACAACTCTCTAGCTGCTGGGGATGGTTGCCAAGCAATGGCACGCTGCGTACCTAGTGACATCATCTGACATGACCATGCTCCTTATGTCACTGGCACAAGTGGGCTAGCCTCACTGGAGCTCAGTGCTGTTAGTTCACACTGAGCTGTGCTTCAGAGAAGAGTACTGTAGGTAAGAACCTAACTTCCTAATGAGGGCAACTGTATGTACAAGGAGCATTTCTGTGTGTAGTGCTACTAAGAGACATTAGCTTCTTCAGCTTAGGAAGCCTTTAGATATGACCACTGACTATTACAAGAACTTAGACATTTAAGAAATTGTCTTGGCATTTTATTTGTATTTGAGAAGTAAGTTTAGACTCAGCTGCACTTATTAAGGTGGATTGCAGGTTTCAGAGCATGGCTATATATATATATATATATATATATATATATATATATATATATATTCATACAGTATATTGCAAAAAGCTTTGTTAATGCTCTTGTTAGGGTAAAAGGCACAAAAGTAGACAAATGTGTTAGGGTTTCCAACCCTAACTCCCCACTCCCACCTGCACACACCAACAGGCGTCGGGGTGTGCCTTGGGGTCATTAGCCCTAACACTTACCCTCTTCCATAAGTAAATAAGTTGAGATGGGTACAGTATAGGAAAATGAGGTGAGCATTAGGGCTGATGATCCCAAGGCACACACTGGATGCCTGTTGGTGTGTGCAGGGTGGAGGTGGGGTGTTAGGGTTGTAAACCCTAATACTACATTTCCCTACTTTCATAGCTTTAACCCTAATTAGAGCATTAGTGAAGTTTTTTTTACAATTTATTTCCATACTTTTTGAGATAGTATAATCATATCCTTATTTGCCTGTGGGAGCACATGGCCCTCAGGATTTGAAAAATGACAGCTATGACATACATGAGGTAGGGTAGTAAGAAGGCTATGTTGAATAATGGCATCAAAATATTGAAAATTTCCAAAGTTACAAGCGTGCATAGCTAAATTGCAATGAATGGTCATACCTTTGGTATTTTTACATATTTTGACACTAAATTTTCCACATAGCCTTCTTATGACTCCACCTCTCGAACAATATGACTGTCATTATGCAAATCCTACCCAAAAAGTGAATTCGCCAGGTGACCATGATATCACCTTTCAGGAGGGTGTTGCATAATGACAGTCACATTGTTCATGAGATGTGGTCCCCAAATGGCTACGTTGAAAATTTGGTGACAAAATGTCAAAAAATAGCTGAGTTGTGAATAAAAGTAGAAGCCCCTATTGAGATACATTGAGTCGCATTTACCTTAGTTTCTCATATTGCAGTCACTGGTTCCAGCAGCAAGATGTGTCTTTGATCGTTGAGTGGAATTCAAACCTGGGATCTGTTCAGGTAAGTGAGGTTGTGTGGGGGTGTACTGGGGTGTGTGGGGAGGTAGGTGCTGAATGGGAGGTGGGTTGGGGGGACTGATCGGCGAGGGACCTTTTTTTTTACAGATTTAAAGAAAAAACATTGCGGGACCCTTTTTTTATTTCAGACATTGACAAAGTTCAGAGTTGCCTGCAGTGAGAGGGTCAGAGGTTCCACTAGCCACCAGGGAATATAACAATAACTGGGGAGGCAATCTACGAATGAGGGGTGCCACTAGACACCAGAAAATACATTTATGGATTTATGTGAATAGCCATTGGCAGGTGGGGGGTTTCACTAGGTGCCAAGGAATAAATTTATGAATTTTTGTAGACAGATGCACCCCAACTTTTTAAAGTCATAATGTCCGTACAAATAAGGTAAGTTGCTACAATGGGATATATACGATTGTGTGCTAGACCCTTGAGCATCTATAAGAGCAGGCTCACTTTCAGAAAACCTAATTACTGGAAACTTTGCTTAACATAATGAAACTTCATGGTGGCCATAATGGACTATTACAATGCCACCTTTTTGTAGTAATATTGAGAGTTGGCAGGGCAGGCCTCCTTTTTCAACCTACAAATAATGCAGTACAATTTGTTATATATATATATAGCGTCTTCTATACAAAGCAATCTAAGTACAACAGTAATTAGAAACATAAAAAATGTTGATTATATTGATGAATGACAAAGAGGCTTTCTGTAAATAAAATATAATAGTGATAACAGCTGATGATAAAATAGAACATAATATATGGGGTGATGTGTGTAATGAGATTTTACATACACCTGAGTTGTGGGGTGCTACATAAACCCTGAGGGCGAAGCCCAAGGGGTTTATAAAATGTATCCCACAATGGGGATGTGTGTAAAATCAAGTTTTACACACACCACCCAATTTTTTATGTTTTATAATTGTTGGTGTGTGCTTTTTCACCTCCACAATTATAGAAAATAAAATAAACAGATTGGTGTTCAGGCAACCGCGGACCAGTCAGTTGTCTGAGCACTCTGCGGTCTGCCAAGTTACAGTGCTCCACTCATTTCCTGGTTTCCTTTTTTTGTGTAAGGGTTCGTCAGTGGAGAAAAATGACTGTGTTTACTTTTTAAGTAAAAAGAGCAACTTACTGCCAGCCGTGAGTGGCGGTGAAGTCTGCAGCTGAAGGAATTGCTCGAGGGGGCATTGAGGAGTGAATGAAGACTGCTACTGGCACATGCACAGTTCGAGGGAGACCCAGCACAGGTTTGCCATTATAACCAGTGGTGCAAGTGGTACACAAGAAGTACAGGAACTCAGGCACTGGCAAATATGAAATGCAGAATGAAAACCTTCAGTCTGAAGGATAGCTGTGCCAAGACGCATCTATCTGTTTGGACACTAGTAGATTCAGTTAGAGATACTAAAGTATTTCTAGCAAAATAGCACTGTTGTACAAGTCAAATGTTTTTATGGAAACCCCAATTTCAGGTCACAGGGCCAGAAACTGTCATTATGTTGCTGGTTTAAGAATTTCAGTTCCAGTGTCAATGGATAGAAGTACAGGAACTCTGTTCCTGCTTCAAAAAAGGTACATGAACTGAGTTCCTGTGTGTTCCTGTTCACTTTCATCACTGATTATAACCATCTGGCTATAATGGCAAATTATAACTGGGTTTCCCTATGGGAAAAAGCAAACACCAGTAATTATAATAGACATACCTCTCAACCTTTCATCACTCAAATGTGTGACAGTAGGTGTGACAAATGGGCAAAATGTGTGACACATCATCAAAAATAACATTGCCAGTTCAGAATACAGTCTAAATCTGTGCACTTATTTATGTTTGCCGATAACTGAGTATCATAGATTGCAGTATTATGAATTTCTGCATTGAAGTTTCAGTGGGCAGTGTGAAATATTACCTGTGCCATGTGAGACAGAGGGTTTCAGAGAGGTAAAATGAGTGACATACATTGTAATGTGTGACAGTTGAGTGGTATAATAGAATAATGCTGAAAAAGTACTGAACTGTAGCTGTCCGTTTCAATGTGCCAGCTTCATACCTAATTACCCCCCCATGTGAATCTGGGGATGTTGTGCTATGTTGAAGGGGAGGTCTGTGCAGTAGGATCAGGTCCATTGAGCCCCATTTGCATCCTCTTTCCATGGCCCTTCCCTCCTTTACTTCCCGGGGCACCCAAAGAGGAATTGCATTTTTGTGTAGATGTCACCTTCAGTTAGGTCTCTATCCCCCCATCTATGGCTTTGAGCACCTCTTATTCTTCCCTTCGTTACTCCTCAAGGTGGATTCTACCAAGTTTTTGGCTTTGCCCTATCTTAATTGGAGTGATCTGCATGGTGCATTGAGGTGGGAAATGCATCAACCTGTTGATACTTAAGGGGTGCTTGGTGGTGGTCATTTACAAAAATTGGGACCTTGGCAACATTGGTTGCTCAGTCAGGTGAAGTTTATCAGCATTTTTATATGTCTAGGCTTTAGGGGCTATTGCTTGCAGTAGTACTTTTGCACTTATTACTTATTTGTTTATGGATTGAAATTACACTTCTATGAGCTTTTAATATCCTTCTGTGCTGTAGCTGACATTGTTACTGTTTTCAGTTGTATATGCATTTTTTGATGCACTTCATCTCTGTAAACTATTGACCTGCTGTATGTTGTTTTGTGTTTGTTGTGTTTGTTTTATTGTTGAAATTAATTTAAAAGATTAACTACAAGAATTTATGAGGACAGTCATTGATGTGTGTGTGTGTGTGGGGAGTGCCACTACACACCAGGGGAAAAAGTGTCTCACAGCTCACTCTGCAGCTGGCAGCATCAGTTCAGTGGCTGCAGAAGTGAAGAGATTCCCACTGTTCTCATTCATAGAACTTGGGGGAAGTGCTCGCTAAGCTGGGTACCTGGGATTTTGGGTGCCCAGAAAATGTATTTCTGGCAATAATGTCAAAAAAACAAATATCAGAATCTTGCTAAATGGCTACCATTTAACTAAATTCTGATGTTTGTTTTTCAAAATCCCAGCACTTTTATGTATTTTACACATTTTTCAGTTCATGGAAAAAACGAACAAAATGACATTTGGGACGATACAAAAAATGTCTGGTGCCCTGCCAATCAAGTTGTGCAAAACTAAAAAACAGCATTTGCGGCATCAGATTTTTACATTTGCCACAGAACGTTATCTGAAAAACCCTACTGTGCATTCTCAGGTCAGAAAACACTAAAATGTAAAGCTTAGTAACACTGGAACCCTTTGATATTTTTTCACCAGCCATGTCAAAGGCACTACCTTGGAACCTGACATGTCCACTGCAAGTCTGGGGTAAAAAATCCTTTCCATGTGGGGTGTAGGCAAGAGCAATAAAAAAAAAATTTTAAGTATAGGAAAACAGTTTTTTTCTTCAAAAATGACACATGTGCATCTCCGAAACTACACAAGCTGCTGTCACAAAAAATTCCACACATCAAGACCTTGCCTCCTAGACAACACATAGAACATTTTAGTTCATTTCTTCAAACAGAGCTAAAGGGGATCAATACATTTGACCAACTCCTGGAAGACCGACATTCATTTGCCCGTCTTCAAAATCCAACTTACTGAAAATACTGTGGCACAATTGACCAAATGCCAAAATCCTGACAACATCAACACACCACAATATTACTTTTCTCCAACTTTAGCCAGATTGTTTCACCCAATAAATAAAATCACACAGTTTCCTAATTATCTAAAAGTTGGGCTGTTGATTTCGGCTTTTTGTGTAAAGGTGTATAGTGTAAAAGCAGCATTTAAATAGCAGACTTCGTAATGTAACCAAAGAATAAAGTTTTATATATGTTCTTAGCTGACCAGGCTAATGATGTTGAGCTAACCGGAATGGGGGAGAGGGTAAAGTTTTACTCTGGTAGCATTTACACAAAAGCCGACTTTAAGGTATTTGCAGTTCAGATAATTAGGAGAAATCAGCAGCCCGAGTGAAATCAGCGTCCAACGTTCAAGTTTTTGCCATGGGATTGGGAAACTGTACACTTATTGCTGTGGGAAACTTAAAGTTGGAGACATCAGCAGCCCAAGTGAAATCAGTGGCCCGATGTTCAGGTTTTTGCTGTGGGATTGAGAAACTATCATGCACTCAGTTACAACCAGCACCACAAGTACAGCCCCACAGTCACACTCAAGAAATAATTTCAATTTAGCTTAATCTGTACGATTACTCCCGTAGCAATGTTGCTGTGCAGTCAGTCGGGATTTCAAGCATATGGTAGCATGAGTGTCAGTCATTTAATTCAGTCGGAAACCTGGAGACAGGATCTTGATAGATGGTCTTTTGGGAGTCGGTCAAACGTACCAAACCCAGCTAAAGATATTAATGTGCAAAATTTGAGGTTTAACATTAAACAGGCTACTCAACCCTAACTATATTTTATTTATTTTTTATTTATTTAAGTCTTGGATGACACTTGTGAGTGGATGTTCATTGAGAGGTTCCACGTCAGATACATTAACACAAGAAGACACAATATAGTTGCAGTAAATTATACATACAGAGTACAATAAATTCAACAGTACATGGGTTACAATGACAAGCAGTTTACAAATTGTGCTAAGGCATGGTACACGGTAAGCCAGCATCCTGCGGAAGAGGGAGGCAGAGTCAGACTGTTAGGGTGAGGTAGGGAGGGGCAGGGAGGGGAAGTGGGAGCTGGGATAGGGAGGGAAGGCAGAGGGAAAGAAAAGAGCCAAGGGGTAGGGGGTGGGAGACAAGTGCTAGGGTAAAGAGGGTGGGAGGCAAGTGCTTGGGCAAAGACTTAACCTGGTGGGCCAGGAGTTGGAAGTGCTGAGGCAGACTAAAGCTGAGGGTGCAGACTAGTGGGGGCACCTACAAGTACTATTGTCGGTGAGGTGGTGACGAAGAGTGCGTGTAAAGGAACCAATGTTTGTGGCTCCAGCAATGTCAGGTGGTAGACCATTTGTCCACAGAGGGGCGCAGTGAACAAAGGATCGCTGGGTCATAGTTATGCGGCACCTGATCACATGGAATACTTGTGTAGTCGAGCTCCTGATGTGCCTGGCATGTATAGGTGGTGATGGAAGGCTGAGAACTCCTTGAGGAAGTAAGTTTAGTGAGACCTTTTTTGCGAGTAGGCAGGTTTGATAAAGTATTCTGTCCTTCAGTTGAAGCCAGCCCAATCATGCATAAAGCTTACTGGTGTGGGTGAGTTTTGGGGCATTGGTGAGCAGGCGGCAGACTTTGTTTAAGGCTATTGAGAGCCACTGGAATGCTGTGTCAGTAGCGGAGCTTTAGACAGCTAGGCCATAGTCAATCAAGGTGATGAGTGAACTGTTAATTGCCAAGTTCAGAGCTTCATAGGTCAGACAGTGTCTGTGACTGTAGAGAATACTGATCCTGATGTTAAAGGTGTTGGTTATGATGTCAATGTGTTGTGTGTAAGACAGTGCAGTGTCCAGTGTGATTCCCAAGTACGTGAAATGGGGGACTAGTTCCAGGGTGTTACCAGTCATTCTGAATTGCCAGGGGATAGACTTTTAGCTTGTTTTGGGTGGTGGTGAAGAGCATGGTCTTGGGTCTTTTTATAGTTCATGACCAGTTTTTGCTCTGAACCATTTTTCAGCCACTGCAAAACCACTTTGGAGGTTATATTTCAGAAGTGCAGGGTCGAGGTTGCTAGTAAAGATCACCGCATCATCAGTGTAGAGGAGCATGTGGCTATTGCGAGCAGCTGGGAGGTTGTTTAGGAGGACACTGAAAAGTAATGGACCAAGTATGGATCCTTGTGGTACCCCTGATCTGACCGGTCAACTTTCTGATAGGATGTCCCTAATCTTTACTTGCTGTGATCACAGGCTAAGGTAGCCACAAAACCATGCTACAGTTTCTAGGGCTAGCCCTATGTCTGAGAGCTGTTCAAGGAGGAGGGCATGATGGACCATGTCAGATGCCTTTGATAGGTCAACAAAGGCTGCCCCTACAATGTGCCCTTTGTCAAGAGCACTATGTATGAATCAGGTAAATTCCAGGAGAGCCATGACAGTGCTATGGCCAACTCGGAAACCATACTGTTCTGGGCATAGGAGCTGATATTGATTGAAGTACTCCACCAGATGGTCAGCCACAATCCTCTCAAGGACCTTGGAGAGTTGGGGGAGTATAGAGATCAGCCTGTAGTTGTTTTGAAGAGACCAGTTGTTGAACACATTTTAGGTCCAGAGAGTCCCCACTGTGCCTTAATTTGCTGAGGGCTTTTTCAAGATATTTTCTAGCAACGGTTTCAGAGACCAGTTTGAACCAGAAGAGTGGCTGGTTTGGTCATGCTGGGGTCTTCTTTCTGACCCCTGGATCAGGGGTATTGAAGAAGTTCATCAGGAGCATACTACTGAGATCTGAGAAGGTGAGGTTCAGAGAGTTTGCAATGAGTAGAGGGTCCAAGGTAGGGACGCTTTCAACATTTAGCATGGCTGGGGCTATTTTAGGGTCCTTCCTAGTGATATTGTTTAGATTTGCCCAGAACGATTTGCTGTTATTCCAGGTGTTAGTGAGCACTTCCTTGTAGAATTTTCATTTTGCCTCATGAACTGCCTTTGTGCACTCATTGCGGGCCTTTTTATACCTTTGGATGTTAGTAGGTGTGCCATGTGCCTGCGCTGCTTGCCAGAGTTGGTCTCTTGTGTTTAGTTGCGCCAGTAGTTCCGGGGTAATCCAGGGATTTATAGGTCCTCTGATTTTTCTCTCTGTGATGGGAGCATGTTTGTCACAGGCCGCATTGAATTTTGAGATAAAGAGATCTAGTGCAGTGTCCACATCTGTGGTTCCATACAGGTCTGATCAGTCCTGCTCCTTTAGGTCGTCCTTTAGTTGCAGAAGGTGGCCCTTTAGGAATAGGCATTTTTTTATGGTTCTGGCAGGGGGTTTGTGGTAGTTGTTGTTCTAGAGGAAACTGAAAGGGGAGTGGTCACTCAATGAGTCAGGGAGCATGGTGAAATCTGTGATGTGGGAAGGGCGGTTCGAGAGAACCCAGTCCTGAAGTGTGCTGGTGCTTGTCTTGTAATTGGTTCGAGCTGTCGCGTCCACCAGTTGGGAGAAGTGGATTGTGGCAAGGGTATCTTTGATGGTATTAGCAGCAGATGAGACCCAGTTGATATTGAAGTTTCCCAACAGCATTGTTTCAGTGTTTAGGATCAGCTTGCTGATGTAGTCCAGTAGGTTGTTGATGCCAGGCATGGTCTGCTTAGGTGGGATGCATACGGACAGTAGGGTGAGCACTCTGTTGTGTGCTCCTAGCATTAATTTGATGGCTAGTACCTGGAGAGTGTTATTGCTGGGAGGTAGGGGTATGACATATCCTTGGAGTATATTTCTGGTGTAAATGACACATCCTCCACCTCTTTTCAACTGCTGGTTCTGTTGGTACAGGGTGTAGCCGGGCAGGGATATGGCAGTATCTGGTATTTTCAGGGAAAGCCATATTTCCACAACAGATATCACATCAAGGTGGTGTTGAGAGACCTAGACCTTAAGACTGTCCATTTTTGGAAGGAGGCTGCAGATGTTTAGGGAGGAGAACATGAGACCTGAAGTTTTACATTGTCTAGCATTGTGGGTCATTGGAGGACCAGGGTTGGGATGCAGATTGCCAGACATCATGAGTAGAAGAAGCTAGAGTAGTCTTAGGAGCTGTTCCACTATTATTTCTTTCCATCATTGCCTTACTCGTTTGCTGGGTACCTGCTTTTTCATTTTGTGAATATTGCCTGAAAGTAGGAGTAGTAGTAGCAGCAGGCGAGTAATGTGATCCAGTAAGAGTTTATAACTTGTTAACCATTGCCTTTTTCTGGATGCAAGTACTGTAGTGGTGCTAAAGTGGGCAACTAATTCAGGGATGAGTGGTACCAAGGAGGGATCTTTTGGGTGACAGCACTGTGACCAGTTCCTGGGATGCCCATGCTGAGTGTAGCTTTTGGACCTCTGGTAGGGGGAGGTGATTGAGACATACACATTAAGGACTGTCTCCTGGTGGTTTAGATGGGAGGAAGGTGAAAACTGGTGTACGGAGGTCCCATTGGGGATAACAGAGTGAGTATGATGATGCATAACAGGGTCCCAGAGGTCCTAATTGACATAGTGATGTACAAGCCTCAGGAATGAGTTACTAACCCTTTAAGAGAGAGAGAGAGAAGGAACCGGAGATAAGTAGGGGCAGGTCAGTGGGTGAAATATAGTATATTTAATAAAGGAAGGATGTGGCATGGGGTGGGGGATGAAAAATCACCCAGACAGCTACACAGAGAAAGAGCTGCAGTGATCCCAGCTCTTCACCATGCTTAAGAACTTTCCCCAAGGTAACAAAGTAAAAATAGGGACAGTCCGAGGGCACTGCTCAGTTGGAGAGGTAATCTGTTAAGCTGCCTCCAGGTCCAGTAAAGCAACTTCAGTTCCAAATTGCACCATACCTTAGGTAGTGGGGAGCAGGCAGGCAACTGATGCCTGGAGGGATGTGGAGGAGCACACCCATTCAGGGTGCAAGGATTCCCTAAAAGAAGGAGGAAAACAGGGGAATTAGTAGTGGGGGGGGGGGGAGGCACTTAGAGGATTAACAGCCACAACAAAAGGACAGGGATGGGTGTAGTTCAAGCAAGGAGACAGGGAGGAGACTCAGATGATTAGCCAGGAGGGAAAGGAAAGCCAGGGAGGGGCCCAGGAAAGAAAGAATAAAATAAAAAAGAACAAACATCTGAGTTGCAGGCTGGGAGCAGGTTGCTGCTCGGTTGGGGGGGGGGTGAGCCAGACCCCAGTACAACAGGGGCAAACAGACCAGAAAAAACAGAGTTACAGTTAAATTACACTCTGAGGTGCAGTTAAATTACACTGTAAGTTGCAGTTACAATTTAAATTACAATCTAAGCTGCATTTGAAGTAAACAGACGGTGAACACTATAAAAATCAAAAATCACCCAGAAGGCTGCACAGAGAAAGAGCTGCAGTGATCCCAGTTCTTCTCCCTGCTTAAGGACTTTCCACAAAATAATGAAATAGAAATAGGGACAATCCGAGGGCACTGCTCAGTTGGAGAGGTAGTCTGTTAAGCTGCCTCCAGGTCCAGTAAAGCAATTTCAGTTCCAAATTGCACCATACCTTAGGCAGTGAGGAGCAGGCAGGTGACTGATGCCTGTAGGGATGTGGAGGAGCTGACCTGTTCAGGGTGCAAGGATCCCCTTAGGCAGTGGGGAGCACACAGGTGGCTGATGCCTGGAGGGATGTAGAGGAGGTGACCCATTCAGGGTAAAAGGATCCCCTTAGGCAGTGGGCAGCAGGCAGGCAGCTGATGCCTGGAGGGATGTGAAGGAGCTGACCCATTCAGGGTACATGGATCCCCTGAATGGGTCAGGTATATACTGTTTATATATTATAGGGGTGCTATCATGCTCTACCATGCCCCTATAATATACATATAGGTCGCCTTTTGTCACTCTAAGATTGTGTACAATATAATTTGTAAAATTTAAAACTGATGCATATAATAATCATTCTCAGTGGCATCCTAGCATGTAGCACATATATGGAATGAAACTCGATGTCTTTTAGACACAGTCCTCAGTACAGCTTCCATTTCAAGAGCAATTTTTAAATGCTACCATTTATATTCTAAATCCTACCCTTCATGTTTTTCATCACTCTTTAAAGAAATTTTTAGCCAGTTAATATATTCACAGCCCCATTGCTTAATTCATATCATAACTATGAAGATATGGCATCAAAATAAATAACTGTCTTGCAGCCTGTTTCTGAATTTAACATGTAAGGGTCAAAACATTGCCCAATGATCCAGCATTCTTAAGCCCCCAGCTATCAAAATGTTTGTTAAATATGATTCACATCTAGTTCTTTTGGTCATAAAAAGTAATTCTCTAAAAATTCTGAACATAATCAATGTAAATGAGAATAAGTAAAACATTCATTAATTCTTACTATACTGATATTTTACTTGGTGGCAATATTAGGGCCTTGTGGAACATAATGTACTGAATAGCAATTATGCCTCTTGTATCTATTCTGTTTTCAGAAATGCATTTAAACCTAAATAAGGTACTGACAAGTATGAATACTGAATTCTCAGAGGTTTTATATATATATATATATATATATATATATATATTTTTTTTTTATTCATTTTATGACACATCTGGATAAAAGCTGTTGTACTGAAACTAGTGTTTATGTATTGTATATTAAACCCTGTTTTAGGACTATAGTGGTGTCAGGTACGTATATTCACACCCAGGCCTCAAAGGTTGGTACATAGGTAGATGTAGCACATGTTGCGCACCTTTGAGTTCAATACGTGGTGGCACTGGATGTGAGATGTCTAGTTCCAGCAGATATTCTTCCATAATTCTTAAAGTTATGTTATCATGCATTTTGTTACAGATACAGTACTTGAGGCTAATACCCCACAAGAGGGGTTTAAAGATTCTAACAGTAGCTATATCACTGGCATCTGATATGGTTGCTGTGTGTAGCACTTATACAGTATACAGGCAAATGGTGTCCCAGAGATGTCTCTTGACTAATTGACAGTGTCATCTCGAGACACCTTTGTATTTGAGAACCTCGAAGTGAATCTGAGCAGTTCTGGAATTCAAAGATGTCTTGAGACGTCACTCTTGATTTGCTAAGGAACGAGACATCTCAGGGACACCATTTAGGCTTTTCTTTTTCATCTGACAGATAACCCTGTTATATTGCTCACCAGTATTGGCAACAGAGTTAAGATGGCATCATCAGAGATGCACAATTGGATTTACACTGCATTGGTTAGCGGTTCACATCAGTATCGGCAATGTAAAACATTTCACTAACACCGAAGATGTTACTTGTTGCAGATTGCATTCATCTCTGATTGTCTTTTTAGAGATAAATAAAAAGATCAGCTTTGTAAAATGAAGTTATATACCAGCATGACCTGTAGTGCATTGCTTTTGGGTGACACAATTGTGAGTCACACTGGACTTGCCTTTCCATTGGTGAGTTATGCTGATAATTACCACCTCTACAACCTCCTAGTATTTTAAACAGGAAGTAAGCAGCTGAAGTGACAAAAAGTGTTATTTCAATATTGTCATTAGATGGGGGGGAGGTAATTAGAGCAATTCGCGCTCTCATGATGGATTTTATTTATTTTGTTGCGCACTGATTTTATTATTTAAGAGCAATCTGTTTTTATGTTGACAGTGCTTCAAACAGATGTCCAATTAAAATGAGCATAGGTGTAGAATTTGTGGGGGCTTCCAGGCTTGAGCTCCCCCCTGAGAAAGCTGAGCCCCACCTGGAATTGTTTTTTGCCACTACTTTCTTCCCTCAGGCCCTTGTTGGCCTTCTCATCTGGCCAGTATTCCTAGCCTCCGTTCCCTTTAGACCCACACTCTTGTAGCCTCCACAGCATACCCCCCCCCGTGGCAGGGCAACAGGGAACCCCCCTACTCACCTGCCCATCCAGGATATGGCTCAGGGTGTTATCTCCATGAATGGAGTACCAGGGAACAGCCATCAAGTTGCCATAACCAGCCACCAGGGTCTTTTTCCGTTTTTCTCCCTTGTGGGAGCTGACATACAATGACGCCAGCGATGGGTACATGCACGCATCCACATGTGTCCCCACCAGGCATCTGCCTTGCTCTCACCCCAAGTAGTGTTGACAGTGCCGCACTGAGCCCCAGCCTCCATCAGGGGTCAGACTTGCACTGAACACAGAGCACCCCCCTCCCCAGAGATGGAGAGCAGTTCATCGGACGCTCCCTACAACTCCTTCCCTGCTGACCCCCGGCAACCCACGCTTGTCCCTGAACATGAGTCACTGACATGGCGTGAGGTGTGGTGACCAGCACCTCAGCTCTCAGCGTCACTGGGCCAGCTACCCCAGTGGAATTTAAATGCAGCCCTTACCCTACACTGTGTGACTTGTTTCAATATTTTTTTTTTTTAAATAGCTGGCTGTGCATTCACTGGTTCACATGGGGGAGGACCAGCACATGTGCAACTACTGATTTTTTTTTTCCATGTGTGAATGTCAGTGATGAAGTGGTGGGCCTTGGGCAGGCAGAGGTGCATCAGCAAGGGGAGACCATGCACGTCTGCTACAACATTAGAAAAAGAGCACAGAGTATCATGTGGTGCTGCATTAGAGGGTCAGCTGACCCAGATGAAAGTCAAGGTAAGGCTCGGGGACCATCTGTTGTGACCTCAGTCCCATCACATCCAACTCCAGTGACTGACATAAGTAACAGCCTGTCAGCCTAAGAGACAGAAGGGAGCAGGCATCAGATTATAAATGGGCACAAATAGTAATTGTCCTTTACTTACTGAACCACCCTCTCCTTGTCTCTCTCGATAATTGAAGTCGCACTGTCTGAGCTCAGTGCGCTACATAAAATTTATTGCTTGCCTGATTTGGCATGTGTATGTGTGGATAGTTAGAGGCTGAGACTGACAGAGTAGTTGAAGAACACGAGTCAAGTTTAAAATAAAAGCTCTTTTAAGAGCTGATCTGCTCGCAGTTTCAATCTGCCTGTCTGCTAGCTGACAAATTAGTGTAGGCTCAAAATAAAATCAAGTAGGAGAGAGAGAGGACAAGTAGTGAGGGGAAGGAGAGATGTGAGCTAGATGGCAGGATCAAGCGGGTCTGAGGTTGTTCAGCAATTAAATAATAATAAAAAAATAAATATCGGTCTGAATGATGAGTGGTGAGGGGAGGGAGAGAGAGAGAAAGAGGCCAGCACAGATGGCATGATCAAGCAGGACTGGACTGAGGAACGAGTGGCTGTTAAAGAGAAGAAAAAAAATAGAATTTGAAATGCAGAATGATGCCACTGCACTGCAAGAAGACTTCTACAATCTAAAGGAGGTTCTCACACGCTACAGCCACACACATGCTTTTCTATGGTTGAGGAAAAAGAAATGCTTTATCATTTATTTATTTAGTTTTTGTTGACCGGATCAGTGCACTAGACAAATTCTGCCTTTTTCAGGCATCCAAGAGTTCCCAAATGTTGATTTTGTCTATATTTTATGCTGTATTGCAGAATTCACTGAAGAAGCCACATATACAGTGGTGAAACATTGAGGTAGTGAAAATATAGAAGGATCATTTAAACCAGAACTGTGTTTGGGCATTCTTGATCAGAGCAGCCCACCCACATTTGTTATTGTATACAGTCTTCACTGAGGGCCAGCTCAACACCCCAAAACTATATGATACCAGTGATTACCCACAAGGACTGTTTGCTTTTGACCACCCCAAAACTACCAGATGAGTCTGGTGCCCAACCCAGCGCATCAGAGAAAAAAAGAAATCTTGACCTTTTTTCCTCAATTTCCTGAAGTGTCTGGTGTCCAACCAGGGCCATCATAAAATTTAAAAAAAAAAGGTGATGGGGAGGGCTATAAGTGAGTTTGGTGCCAGGTGATTAAACTACTTGCCTAGTATTGGGTGGACTTGAGCCGCTGTGTACAGTATAGGGAGCATTACAGAAAAGCAGTGCCACTGTATGCAAAAACATCTGTAAACCTGACATTGGATGCGGCCCTCATATGACTACAATTATAACAGTGAGACTAGAGAGACAGTAAGGTCTGCTACAAAAATAAACAAAGGCAACAACAGTAAAAAAAGGAAAGACCAGTCAAAACTGTTTTTCAGTTGAATGTACTGTAGCACAGACCCCCACCCCCCCCGAAAAATACAGGTGTGTTTTGGCTTAGTCAGCTGCAGTTCTACCATTCTCATACCAGCTTGCTCTTAAAGGGACTTCAATGGATTAGTTAATGATTTCTAAGACTACATAGCATTTTTTTTCCCTCCTTGGTCACTTGCATCCTCCTGGGAAATACCCTTATCCCAGGGATTTACCTAGTCAGGTCCACAATCCCTGGCCTCCCCAGATCTTGGTAACCCATCAATGAGACCCATGGCTTATCACTCATGGCAGGGGCTCCAGGAGGAGGGCTGTCCCCCCCCCCACTAAGGCAGTCCACCACTTCGACAAGGACCCAGTGCCAGCAGGCACTTGGACCCAGGGGAGTCGCTGAGGTCCAGACCCTCATACAGATGGAAGTGTTTTTATTTTTTCATTTTTACTGGTCCCCTTCCTCTTTCCCCAATGTAAGCATAGCCTGTTGCCTTGCATGCTCACTGCAGACCCTGCAGCAGGAACAAGTTCACTAGTCCAGTCGCATGGGTCCCTATGGTGCTGGAGCATGCCAAACTGAGCCATCAAGGCAGCCTCATATCTAACATAACATATGATTTTACCATTATATTGCACTCATACAGCTTTGTTTGCCATTAGTAAAATCTGCTGTTTACACAGGTTGCACAGAGGTAGAGCCGCTGGAAAACTGCACCTGCAGTTTTGTTGCAAAAGCCACAATTTACGCCATTCCCCACAACATTAATTTTCTTAATTTCTTTTAATTTTTGGAGCTTTTCCCAAACTGTGCAAAATATTATCATTTTCAAATGAAACCCCTCAAATATATGGGCAAATATACTGATAATGTGATATGCAGACTTGGGTTTGGCCAAAAACAATGCAATGGGAGGTGGGGAGGAGGTTTCTAAGGGGTTCTGTGTGATGCTGCTTTCATCTAATCCACTGCCTGGGTTGGTTTTAAAATACACTGGCTAAGCACATGATAAAGTGTCAGTGTCAGTAAGTGGCTCAGTAGGTAGCACGCTCACCTCTGAGGCCAGGAGATCAGAGGGCTGTGGGTTCAGTTCCCACATCTGGCACTTGGATTAATATCCCAATACTGACACTGTAGTGCAGCTTGAGGGGCGTGCTGCACTTCTGAGGTGCCGTCTTTCAGATGAGATGTTAAACCAAGGTCCCATCTGCCTGGATTGGTGGTAGTTCAAGTGGATGCTAAAGATCCCATGGCACTTATCGAAAAAGAGTAGGGGAATTTCCCCGGTGTCCAGGCCAAATTTCTCCCATTCCCTAAAAATATCACCAACAGCTTAATCTGGTTCAATTTCAGTTGCTTACCATATGTATCCCCCTCCCCCTGGCCACCCCTGAAGAAGGGACTTCTAGGCCCAGTGGACTTACCGGGTCAACAAAATTCAATAAACAAATGAAGCAGCCTGTCTAAAATGCTACAGCAACTGAAACGATGGGTGTCAGTAAAGGTATCAACTGAGCCATTCACTTAAATGGGGTGCTGACAGCAAAACATTTTGCAAGTGGAATGGTCGGTTTTTCTTTGTGTGTGTTTCATTCTGAATGGATGTTGATTCAAGTAGCTGAGGATTTAGGATGGCCCTGCTGATGTTAAACTTGAATGTGCCTCTGCAGTCCCTCCCATAACAATCTGCCACCTACATGTTTACGTGCAAAGACTAGAATGAAATACATATTTATTTTTCTTTGTTCACCAAGTAGGTGTACTAGGCATGCAGGTGCCTGCTTTTAGGAACAGCCTGAGAAAGTTACATGACTAAAAGCAATTGGATAAAATAAGTGAAATATTTTTCTTCAAGCAGACAAAGCTAATTGCAGCCAGAGTAAAACAAAAGTACATTACAAACCACTGCATGGTGCAGTGAAAAATGTATTTGTACTTATTTATTTTTTGATAAAAACATAGAAACCTAAAAAAATTTTGGCAGAATAAGACCATTTGTCCATCCAGTCTGCCCTGTTTCACCCCATCCTAACCTGGGACCTAGAAGATATGCTATATACTGATACATTTCAGCATCACAAACCTGTTTTCAAGTTGTAAACTATAGACGTGATAAGATTTATATTAAATAATTTAATCCAAGCCTGCCTGGTGGCGTAGAGGGTCGAGGCACTGGTGCTTTACCTCGACCCATGCTGGCAACCTGGGTTCAGGAACGAGCCCAGGCCATCGGAGGTCGGCATGGGGGAGAAGGGCGGAGCTGGAAAAAGCTTCTGGCAGGCAAGCTCTCCTCTCCGGGGAGAAACTGTGGCATCCCTCAGCTGATGGCAAACCCCAGCGGAGGCTAGGGTGGCACAGGCCCGAGGGTGCCTAGGCATTAGACCATGGGGTGGGGGAAAAGGTTCAGAACCGAGGCTGCACGGCACATGCACACCTCCACGCACATGTGTGCATACTCTTGGGGCCCCTGGGAGAAAATCGGAGGGGAAAATATGCCAGTCAGCAGGATGAAGACTGACTCCTCACAGGCGGCACTCCCAGGCCAGACCAGGTAAGCGCTGGTAATTCTGGTGGCTGGGGGGGCTCAGTTGGATGGGGGGCTGACTGGCAAGGTGCATAAATACAAATATAAAAAGAAAAATGTAATCCAGCCAATATGGGTGTCAGAAAAAAATACCAGATATAGTGTGGAGCACTGGTGATTCAAAGTAAAACTCCCACAATTTCCCTGCAATTTTTGCAAAAAATCTCTGTTTGTCTTGGAATTTTTTTCCTGAATTTTCCAGTAGCCCCGCACATTGGTAATTTTATAAGTATAATACACCACTTCAGGGTGCACTGCAAAGGGTTTAAGACTGACTTCCCAGCAGTGAAAAGGTAGTCAGTCTTTGGCTTCATGTCCTTCCACCCTTGATGCGTGTATCTTAAATCCTTTTTGTCTTATAGGGCACATACCTCATTCCACTTGGACAGACTGAAACAGACAATGAGCATTGAAGAAAAATGGCCATTGCCATGAGTTTATTTAGTAGCCAGTTGTTAACATTACATCCAATGCATAGCGTGATATGCACAGCCCAGTCTAGTCTAGAATGATCAATTCAATCAGTTTGTTCTGATTCATACACATTGGTCAGCCCCCCCCCTCCACTGGGAGCCACTTTTCAATAACCAAAACCCCACGAGGACTCTGGCTCCAGCTCAAGGGCATAAGGGATGGCTCTCTGGACCAGCTGCGAATGTGTCCTCCCCATCAGAGGACCTCACCAAGCTGTGAGATGACACCTGAAGAGGCTGCCCTCCTGACCGTCCCCCCTTCGCAGAGGAGGGGAGGAACCCCAGCTATCCAGCACCTCCCCCTATCAGCCTCAGGGAATCTGGCTGCTTGAGACTCATGATCCCCTGTTACCCCCTCTGCACAGACCTTCCAAGACTACCAAGCCACCCCATATGCTTTACATGTTCATGACTATGATGTCCTAACCTAACCTAACCTAACCTATACTCTCTATCTCCTAACCACACACCCCCCTTGCTGGAGAAGACAAAAAATAGAAAACCCTATGGGGAAAAACTGGAGAAAATTCCTTTTCGACCCCTAAGGTGATCCCCCATAGTGGAACAGTAAGTTCTCTATGCCCCCTTGTTCCCCACTCCCTGCTTTTACAAGGGTGAGGTTTGGGTGGGGTCAAACCTGAAGGCAGGAGCAAAGAGAGAAAACCTCTCCTGTATAGCCCTATTTATGGGCTGCACTCCTGCCCTGGTTCCAAGCCACCTTCCCCCTGGGAACCTCCCACCTGCCTGCCCCCATGCCCCTATTGGACGGCTACCTGCCCACCCAGGTGTCATTCAGTCCTGCCCTCAGACAAATCCATGCCTCCTGCAAACATTCGAGGCTCCCTTAAAATCACTCCCTGTAATGGTTTGTTAATTACATTATACACATTCTTTCATGCCTTATTCCTTACGTACTGTAGCTTGCCCTCACCCCATATGTATGAGTTTCTATGGCTCTGAGTAATACTCTAGATTATTTTTTTTAGGCATTTATCATGCTTTCAGTTGGTTGTTTCATGGTTAACAGAATAGTGACTTTTCTGAATCTTTGGGTTCCGTTGGGAGAGCATACTCATGTAAACCTTACAAGACAGAAGTTTTTCTGACTTGTCAAGCTGAGTGGGCATAACATTTCATTTTTTTTTATTTTTTACCAGGAAGTGAACTGGGCACAGCCCTTTTTCAGTCACACTGGACATAAAATGTATAAAAGCAATAACAGACAATAATAAATAAATACAACATATAAACAAATAAGACAAGTATGATGTTAACATGAGCTTGAAGTATATAGCATTACATGACTAGATATGCGGTGAAGTAAAATTTCACCAGTGAAATTCACACAAAGTGATGGAGCTTCATGAAGCTTCCCCAGACCTGGGAAACTTCGACTTTGCCCAAATTGCAAAGTTTTTACTGCAAAGTGGGATTTTTACTGCAAAGTCCGGAATTTCATGGGCTAAATTCTACACTTCACGGGCAAAATTCCACACTTCACTGCAAAATTCTGCACTCTGTGGTAAAAATTTTGCTCTTCCTGATCTGCAAATTGCACTTCGCGAATTATGTGAAATTCATGAATTAATTTGTGGAGCGAAGTTTGCCAACTTTGCCCATCTCTTATGTGCAGTTATTTCCAGTTCTAAATCATTCAATATACTAGGACCATAGCATGAAAAGGATATTTTCTCCAATATTAACCTAGTAGGCTTGACTAAAAAAAAAAACATGAATGAGTTGTTCTTTGTGTTGTGTAACCTTGGAGTAGGAATAAAAGATGAAAATAGCACACCAGATTCTGTATATCCAAGTGACAGCACAGACAGAAATCCAACAACATACAGTATTCTGAGTCTGGTATACATCTGTTCTTTCCATGCACTTTCTAGTTATATTGATTTATTTATTAGAAAAGTTTTTTTTTACCAGGAAGGACATACACAGCTGACAACAGCTTAAATCCAGATGTATTCTGGGATGAAGGGGAAAATAGGGAACAATACAATACGTTACTTTATACAGGAAAATTACAGAAGGGCAAGCAAATCAATAAGAAAATTGTACACGCATAAAAGAGATGGAAACTGTACATCCCTGAAGTACAAAATGCAATAGCGAATATTATAAAAATAAATATGCAAATAATGAGCAGTGCAGGAACTGTGCAATTAGATATAACTTGAGCTGCAAGGTCAATGGATGGGGGGGGGTCAGGTGCAGGAGCAGATATGAGACATGTCAGCCTGAAGTAATACTTTCAAGGAAGAGCGGGTGGAGGCAGAGCAGATGGTGAGGGGGAAGCTAGACCAGAGTCAGGGCAGGCTGTAAGAAAAGGCTGACTGCTTTGTCCTCAAAAAAAAAAATCTTTCTGAAAATACCCTTCCAGTGTATCAATACATAATAACAACCTGACTCCAAGATTTAATTTAACAAAAATGTAAGTTTTTAGCCTTAAGGCTTCCATGGTTAGACCTTTTTAATGATGGTTGGCCTCATATACAAAAATCTCTGTCTGCACTTTACAAAGTCCCTATGCTGAGTGCCAACTAACAAAATGCCCTAAATGTGCTATATTCAGACAGGGATGAAGCACAGTATGAGTGCCCTAAACATGTCTGAATGTAGCCCCCTAAATCTTAGCCCCAACTTAGGCACTAACAGGTGCACTTGGTGCAGTAAGCACAACCCCCTTCTGGCCACAGAGATGAATGTACCTATATTTACTATAGGCTGTCAAGTAGCAAAAGCAGTTACAGTATTCCAAACCTGTCAGCACTTATGCCTTAACTTGCTCTATTGACATACAAGGCACTAGGAGGCCATTTTTATCCCATTAATGCAATATTAACTTACGAGGTGCTAGCTTATTTTAAATGTATTGCATGGGGGACTGCCCCCCCCAGGTATCTGTGATGCCATGTGTACGTGTAAAGGAAAATAAAGAGTGCTAGGGTTCCTGTCCCACCAAGATCCTCATCCAAATGTCTTTTTATGACAAAGGTATTCCCTGGACTCTAGGGGGCCTCCTCCCTCACTTGATTCCTGTTGGAATTAATATAATGATTTCCTTCCTTCCCTGTACTCTAGTGCCCTTCCCATCCATTACCTCATCCCCATCAGGATTAATATAATGATTTAAACCCTCCCTAGCAGTATAGTGGCTCTCTGATGAAGTGTCCCCCTAGAGGTCATGAAACATTACTACAAACATGCAAACATACAAAGAAGCCAGCAGAATAAGGCCATTTGTTCTATCGAGCCTGCTTGTATTGCAGGGTCCACATCTTAAGCTACTGACCCTGCCCCTTCCCCAATCCTCCAACCATAACAACTGTCCCTCCCATTACCCTTAGTTTCCCCTTATGTCTATCTCAGCCTTTCTTGAAGCTTCCCACTGTCTTCAAAGAGACCACCTCTTCCAGCAGTGCATTCCAAATAGCCACCACCGTCTCTGTGAAGAAGTGCTTCCTAACCTCCCTCCTAAATCTGCCCCCCAGCTTAAGACTGTGTCCCCTTGTGTTTTGGCTACACTTAACCTAAAAAGACTCACTTTATCCACCCTATTTATCCCTTTCAAGTAATTGTACTCCCACATTTCACTGCATATTAGCAGAACTGCTGGTTTTGCCTCTGTGTGTCATAATCACTATGCACTAGTCTCAAGCACTTTCTTGGCTTCAGCCATTTTTTAAGAGTGATACATTCTTTTAATTGTGCATAGGAGGAAAATGAAGCTGTTTTCCCAACAAGAATGTAGCAGCCAGTGTTTCATCAGCCTGTGCAGGGTATTGATGGAGTACACTTTCCCCAAGAGATGGGTGCTGAGTATTTATTTTTTTACATGTGTTGATTGCCTAATTTGAGCACCAAAATGGCTGAGATGGACTGGCTCTCCTTTTAGTGTTTTTATGTAGCCCTAAAATAATGCATGAATTAGTGTGTGATGCATGCATCAAAATATGATGCTGTGTCATTAGTTTGCCTCGGGGGGAATGTGAGGAAGTACTTCTTCATGGAAAGGGTGGTTGATGCTTGAAACAGCCTCCCCAAGGAAGTGGTAGGGGTGCAAACAGCGAATGCATTCAAAAATGTGTGGGATAGACATAAGGGAACCCTAGTGATGAAGGGGAAAGTATAAACAATGGGCAACTGGGAGTAGGGTATATGGGCAGACTAGATGGGCCAGGCGGTCCTCATCTGCCATCAAATTATTTGTATCTGTGTATAATGTGGTGTCAACTGCTGTAAATGTGCTAAAATGTTTGAAAAACAGCATTCAGAGATTTTGCCCTGTGCACTGTGTTGCAGATGCATGCACACATCAAAATCAAGACCTATGACTTCGGCAGGACATCTTCAAATCCAAACCAATCTCTTTAAAAGAAAGGCATAACTTTTGATCTGTTAGAGCTAGAAATTGCATTGACTTCAGGTTAACATCACTACACCACATCAATACACTTTAACATATACTGGAATGCATTTTTGTGTTGGCTTGTGCATGCGCACCAGCCAACATATTGCATTAGTAGCAGATTTGGAGGTGCGGTCACTGTGGGCAAATGCAAGGCATGCATCAGTAGGTGCATCCCTCATTCCCCAATAAGGCAGCTGCAGGCACTGACACCAGGCATACGTTACCTGGTGACGAGATCTAAGACAAGGTCTGCTGCAATCATGCAGCTGCACAATAACACGCCCTCCCACGTGCCTGTCCTAGTGAAACCCTTCATTAAACATGGCGGCACTGACTGCCACTGCAGTGCCATAACCCACTTAATTTGCAGATGGGGGAGCCCACTCCCCATTGGCATAATGCCCCCTCCCATTTAAAGTGTATGCCGAGGGGGTGCCCAATCCTCTTCAGCATCATGCGCCCCCCAACAGTCTTTCTTTGCTGATGGGTCCCCAATCCCTGCCAGCTTCAGTCCCCCTTCCCCATTTATTTTGCCGATGGGGGAGCCCACTCCCTGTTGGCATAATGTCCAACCCCCACTTTTGTTGTGTGCCAAGGAGTGCCATCCCCTCGGCTCATCCCCTTCAGTATGTAGCTGATGGGGTGCCCAATCCCCATTGGCTACTGCACACATCCCCCAAAAAACACTCAGGTGGCAGCTGGGAGCCCACCCCAGCATGCCAAATGCCTCTGAAACACAAAAACCATCCTGCAATGTTTTTTTCTTTTTTTTTAAACCTGTGAAAAAAGAAAATGGTCTCTCGCTGTTTCCCTGCCCCTCCCTCAAGCCGCGGCCACCCTCTGTGTGCCCTGCCTCCCCACACCCCCCTCACCCCATACTTACCTCTGGAACCTGGCACGACAATCTTCACTGGACAGGGAACATGTCTGCATTCTTCAAAGTCGTCCGCAAACTGAAGAAATGCTGGTAAGCTGTATAATGGCATAAATAGGGTTTTCTCAACTTTGGTGGATATCTTGGCCATTTTGGGGAATTCTGGCACCAAATTTTCAACATGGGGTTATTGGGACCCCTCATGAATTCAATCACTGTCATGGCATTATTCGGTCCCAAAGGTGATTTCACAGTCACTACATGGAATCACCTTTCGTGACCGATTAATGAAATGACAGTGCCACTGTTCATGAGGGGGGGTTCTCAAAAAGCCTATATTGCAAATTTGGTGGAAAAAATCAAAAAAATTACTGTTTTATGAGCATGCGTTGCGCAGTTTCCACACACGCTTGTAACTTTGTGAATTTGTAGTATTTTCACTCCAGATTTTCACAATTGGCATTTTATCACCCTTCCTTATGAACAGTACAGCTATCATTTTACATAGAAGTCCAAAATCGGGAGCGCAAAAGTGACAAGCACCAGATGAATTACAGAGCAAAGTCACTTTTTATAACTCAAATAATAAATTTATTTAAACTTCACTATAGAAAAGTAGTAAACTGGTGCAAAGCTGTTAAGTGTTGTAACAAACAAAACACCCCTAGTGCCTCGACCCAAACGAGTCTTCAGAGGGTGTAACCAAACCATTATTCACAGCACTTTAAATACTCAAATAATTTACAATTAATGAACTGTCTTGATACCATTTAAAGGCATAGAGTACCTAAAATTCTGACATTTATTTCTCTTCCTTAATTATTATCGTACAAAACAGTCATAGTGCTGGATATTCAAGTTTGGTTATAATAAAACTGCAACATAAAATAGCAACATAAAAAAGTGGAAGTATCGACCGGGACTGGATGAGAATTGAACCTGCAACGTTTGAAGAAAGAAGAAAGATTTCGAGAGAGAAATTAAATCAAGCACAAGGTATGTCTCAAGATAATGAGAGCAGTAATATCAGAAGTGATTTTATAAGGTTGGAGGCTCTCCTTATAAAAGAAACTGAACTGGCTTTTAATATAAGTACGCTAGAGGAATATTTACATCGTGGACAAGCACCAAGAGGTATTAAATTTCAGTTGTTCCTTCATGTGGGCTTGCTAGTTTTGCCTTTAGAGATGAATGGCTGAAAGCTGCAGCGGAATGCTCTAAGACTTTTTTACAATTACTAATTAAGGATGATATGGCCAGATATGCTGAATTACAAAAAGATTTGGATACTGTTAAAGACGCTGTGCTTAAATATAAAGATTTTGTGGAATTTCAGGATTTTAATACACAACTAAATGACAAAATAAAAGAACATGAAATGGAAGTCATTCAGAGAAAGATTAACAAATTGAAAAGAGATGCCAATGATTATGAGCTTGGTAATATACTTAATTGGGGAAGAGTACATTCTCAGAGTTGTGGCAGATCCAGATCAAAGGTTAAATTCACTAATAGTAGCATTCTGAACTCTAATTTAGTTACTGAGAAGTCGAAGGAGTCTAATGGGAGACAGCTGTTGCCAATTAAATCAAATTTTCAGAAGCGCCCTGCCTCACAGTCTTTAGGAAAAGAAAGACCGGTAAGACTAGAAGAGGAAAGCGTGGGGGAAGGCATAAATCAAAACAGTGGAACCGAACGGATTCTAAGAGAAAGGAAGAAACACATTGTCTACAGATATTGAATTTATCTAATAGACTTCTAACTAAAGATGAAAAGCGTATTAAAGAAGGGACTTAGTTTTGTTCCTACACCTCAGGTGAATGACTTTCAGATTTATGTGGATTTACAGAAGTTCTTTAGAAAGTTACATTTAAAGTTATATTATTTGAAACAAAGTCAAGAGTTTGAAATGGGTCGTTCAGATACTGTGTTTACAAATTCACAAGATGATTTAGATTTGGATTATTTGTTAAAAGAAATCGAATGCAATGCTGCTGTAATGACTTTGTCTGAACTTGAATCTGGTGCAGTGGCGTTCAAGCCAAAAGGCTTGGATGAAACTGCAGATTCGAATCCCGCCAGAACTACTGATGAATTTGATTTAAATCTTGAAATTCTGGAAAGTTTAATAGAAGAAAATTAAACATCTATAAAGAAAACAACAGACTCTGTGGTTACAGGACTTGATTTCGGCTTAATAAGAAGAAATTATTTTCGTCCAACTTCACAGTTTTGTCCTAAAATCTTTAACAGTGCCATTATTGCATATGAAAAAGTAGTAACTAAAAGAGTTTTTGAGATACTGAAAGAGGCTGGTCCACCTAAGAAATGTAATTAAAGTTTGAATGAACGCAAAGCCCTTGATAATATTCATAGTGACAATAGTATTGTTTTAAAATCGGCAGATAAGGGAGGTAATATTGTCATTATGAATAAAGAAAAGTATGCTAGCATGGTATTAGACCTTCTATCTGATGTTAATAGTTATAAAATTCTTCCTGGTAACCCGACACATAATTACAGGAAAATCCTAAATGTATTTTTGAGGCAAGCTGTAGCGAAATTTTATTTCAGAGACAGAATTTGGTTTCTCTGGGAGGAATTTCCGGTTGTACCAAGTTTTATGCATTGCCAAAAGTGCATAAGGATTTGGATAATCCGCCTGGACACCCTATTGTTGCAGGCATTAATTCTATGACACAGAATTTAGGAAAATTTGTTGATTTTTCTTGCAACCTTTTGTTTCCAACCTACCCTCATATATCCAAGATAGCACTGATTTGTAGAAAAATTAAAAGAAATAGAATGGATGGAAGGTTTTGGATGGTTGGGAATAGATGTGGAATCTTTATATACTAGTATACGACATAATGATGGTATTCAGGCTGTAAAGGAATTTCTCCCTGTGAATAATAAAGATTTGCCAAGAGAGTTTCTACTAGAGTCTTTAGAGTTTATTTTGACACATAACTATTTTGAGTTTGCTGGTACTTATTATTTACAATTGCAAGGTACTGCTATGGGAGCCTCTATGGCCCCAAGTTATGCTAATTTGTTTTTGGGGAGTTGGGAACAACATTATGTTTATGATGTTAATAAGAATATTTTTTTAAATAAAATTGTTAAGTGGTACCATTTTATTGACGATATTATATGTGTTTGGAAGGGCATTGAAGTAGAAGCGTGTATGTTTGTTGATTATTTAAACAAAAATGAGTTGAATTTGAAATTTACTTACACTTTTAGTTGTCAAAATATTAACTTTTTGGATTTGAATCTTTCGAGTGAGTTTGTTGGAAATTCTATTGGCATTTCATCACGAACTTATAGGAAAGATACTGCAACAAATTCCCTGCTACATGCAACAAGTGCTCATCCACCAAAATTAGTTAAAGCTATCCCATTTAGCCAATTCCTACGAATTAAAAGAAATTGTAGTAATGACATGGAATTTGATAGTCAGTCAGAAGAGTTATTATGTAGGTTTTGGAGAGAGGTTATGATAGAAATTTACTTTTGGAAAGTTTGAAAAAAGTGAAAAATGGATAGAGATACTATTTTGGGGATCAGCCTATCTTGCCAGAGATCTGTACTTTTGTCACTGAATATAATCATGTCGGTCGAATAGGCAATATTATACATCAATATTGGCTCATTTTGTTAGGGGATGATTTAGTAGGGTAAGTAGTGGGTTTGAAACCTCGGGTGTCATTCTCTCGGGCTTCAAATATTAAAGATAAGGTGGTACATAGTAGAGAGTGTAAAGATAACGTTTCTGATTTAACTTTTTGGATACCTAAAAGAACAAATGGTTTTTATACCTGTAAGAGATGTAACATCTGTAAATATGAGGTTACTGGTAAAATATTTCAACATCCTTTAAAACAAAATTTTAAAATAGATGTGAGAGAATTGATTACATGTGACACCCCATATGTAGTTTACATGTTGTGGTGCCCATGTGACCTTATATATATTGGCAAAACTGTAAGACCTTTGAAGCAGAGAATACAGGAACATGTTAGATCTGTTCTCAATAAACGGCAAGATACACCTGTTAGCATGCATTTTGAAGTGTATCATAATTCAGATTTGAGTGGTCTTAGATTTATGGGTTTAGAACATGTTCCAACCCTGCCGTTTGGTGGGGACAGATCTAAAAAGTTATTGAAAAAAGAATGTATGTGGATATTTAAAATGGATACTATTAGACCACATGGGCTGAATGAGAAGTGGGATATAAAACCATTCCTTTAGGGTGCTTTGTTTGTTATGATATTCATTTCATTTACACTAATTTATTGCTTTTTTGCTAGCTAAGTTATAATCTGTAAATGTAATGAACTTTATAGAAGTATTATATTATCTGCCTGTGGTAATTCTTAGATTATTACCTGTGTGAGATTTTGAAACAAAATAATTTTGTTTTTCTTCTTCTTTATGTTGCTATTTTATGTTGCAGTTTTATTATAACCAAACTTGAATATCCAGCACTATGACTGTTTTGTACGATAATAATTAAGGAAGAGAAATAAATGTCGAATTTTAGGTACTCTATGCCTTTAAATGGTATCAAGACAGTTCATTAATTGTAAATTATTTGAGTATTTAAAGTGCTGTGAATAATGGTTTGGTTACCCTCTCTGAAGACTCATTTAGAGTCGAGGCGCTAGGGGTGTTTTGTTTGTTACAACACTTAACAGCTTTGCACCAGTTTACTACTTTTCTGTAGTGAAGTTTAAATAAATTTATTATTTGAGTTATAAAAAGTGACTTCGCTCTGTAATTCATCTGGTGCTTGTCGCTTTTGCGCTCCCGATTTTGGACTTCTTGTTTGTGGGGCTTGCTACCCCTCGGTGAGCTGCATGGGTGCTGTAGGAGTTCTGTTCGCAGTGTGCTTCTGGATGTGTATCATTTTACATATCCTGGCCAAAATATGTTTTTGCACGTTCAGCGCAGAATAACGCAGTCACTGTGCAAAATCAGTTTTTGGGACAGTTTGAGAAAATGACGGTGACACTGTTCACGAGCAGAGGTCCTAAAATGCCTATGTTGAAAATTTGCTGACGAACGTCTATAAAATGACTGTGTTACAAGTGTGCTGCGCAGTTTCCACGCAGCCTTGTAACTTCATAAATGTGCAATATTTTCATGCCACATTTTCAACACTGCCAACTTTTCACACCTCCTTATGAACAGTACAGCTGTCATTTTTTACATCCTGTCCAAAATGTGCTTTCGCACCTGTGGCTCACAAAGGTGTGGTCTCTGTGGAAAATCAACTTTTGGGACAAATTAACAAAATCACAGTGCCACTGTTCATGAGGGGAGGTCTCAAAATGCCTATGTTGAAAATGTGATTAAAAAAATCCTGAACATAATTGGGTTACGGATGTGTGTTGCGCAGTTTCTATGCATGCTCATGACTTCACCAATTTTTCATATTTTCACTCCACATTTTCAACGTTGCCATTTTTTTACACCTCCTCATGAACAATACAGTTGTTATTTTTCACATCCTGCCCAAATTTTTCATCCCTGTGTCACCAAATGGCATAGCTGCTGTGCAAAACCACCTTTCAGCTAACAAACTGATGGTGCCACTCTTCATGAGGTGGGGTCACAAAAAGCCTATGTTGAAAATTTGGAGTGAAAATACAAACAAATGCCTACGGCATTAGGGTTTCCAACTGTCACCCCACCCTGTAGAGACTGACAGACATCAGGAGTGTGACTTGGGATCATTGGCTGTAATCCTCATGCCATTCCACCCACCCACCCCCACCCTGCAGCCAGTGACAGGCATCAAGGTCTGCCTTGGAGTGTTTGGCCCTAAAGTTCACCCCATTCTCCTATACTGCACCCACCTCAGCCTATTTCCTTATGGAATGATGTACGTATAAAGCCCAAAGACCCCAAAGCACACCACGACACTTGTCAGTGTCTACAGGGTAGGATGAGGTAGAATGGCATGAGCGTTATAGCTGATGACCAAAAGGCACACTCCAAAACCTGTCAGTCTATGCAGGGTGGGAGTGGGGTTGGCTTCAGTTCAATACTTCTTTGCCATTCCTATTATGCATCTCTAACTCCTGCACTACTAATGCCAATGCCAGTGAGACAACATTTGACATTGACAAATGCTTGTTACTATATTGATCTACTACAAATATATTTCCAGTATATTGATGGAAAGAAGTGGTTTCACTATATCTATATAATGGAAATACACTATATAGATATACAGTATAAATAATATAGTGTACTTATATTTATATCAACAGAACATTTTTTTTACAATTTTTAAAACTTTTCAGATTTTGTTTACTGATATCAAATACTTTTTCATATCACTGTATGTACTGTACACATATTGTTCTGACATAAAAATTGTTGGAATATAATTACATATAAAGTGTGTGTTTATATATTATGCATTGGAAGATACAAGGGTTATTCCATTGAGGAGAACTGAAACCTTTTCATTCGCAAGGGACAGATTCTTTCAAATGAAAGCTGCCTCCAAGGTAGCCCTGCCTTGGAGGCAGATATTATGAATAGGGCTGCCTTCCATGCAGAGCTTTACCCTCAAAAGTGAAAAAGCTGAGCTTTACTGCTGTGCCAGCTTGGTGGAGTAGTGGAAAGGTCTATAGCCTGATGAACAAGAATACAGACAAGTTCCGCTCAGTTTTCTGTTGTCAGACTTTCACTAGAGTGGTGACCCATGGTAGCGTGGAGTTAGAATAGTAAATACTATGAGCATGTGAACATATGGATTTCGCCAGCAGAAAAAGGCCTTACAGTCTACCAAGTCTGCTTGGTTGTGCAGCTAGCATCCCTTATTTTGCAGCTGCCCCTCCCTCTTGCTCTGTCCCATCCCCTCTTGAAGCTCCCCCCACTGTTCTACTGGATACCACTTCTGTCGGCACCGCATTCAACCCAGCCACCAGCCTCTCCTTAAAAAAGTGTCTTCTCATCTCCCTCCTGAACCTTCCCCCTTCCAGTCTCATATCTTGGCCTTGGGTGTCCCTCCCCTCATTTAGTTTGAAAAGCCCCTCCGTATAAGGCTTGTTTATCCCTGTCATGTACTTGAATATTCCAATCATGTCTCCCCTCTCCCTCCTCTCTTCTTGTGAGTACATGTGCAATTCCCTCAGCCTGCTCTTGTATGGTAAATCCCCAAGACCTTTGATCATCTTTGTTGCTCTGTGTTGCACCCCCTCCAGTAACTTAATGTCCCTCTTCAGGTACGCGTGCCAGACCTGCATGCAGTACTCCAGGTGTGGCCTAACCAGTGATCTATACAATGGCAGAATCACCTCCCCCCCTCCTTGAGGATATACCCCTAGCTAGGATATTCCCCCCCTCCCACTTACTGAGGTCCACTGACACTCATACTTTTTTGGTTCCCCATAGAACTACCATCATTGGCCAATCAGGCTTCACCCATCACTTCCCAAAACCTGGAACTCCCTTCCCCAAAAAATATGGCACTCCTCCTCCTTTTCCCTAGCCTCTGCCTTGCATAACTTTCTCTCTTCTAGCTGCTCCTGCTTCAGTCCTCCATAACAGCCCTTCTATGTCCATGCCCCTACCCATGGCACTTATCTTCTACCCTGCCTCTCTCCCCTTGCATCCTCACATCCTGCACCCCTGTTCCCCATCTCTCCTCTCCTCTCACCGCTACCCCTTTATCTCTAACCCCTTCCCCTCCCCTTCTACTACCTCCCTCAAATCCTCTTTTACAATTTGCCTGCATTAGACCTGTCCCCTGGCAGGGTTCTCAGCATCCTGGAGGGGGCCCAGCTCAGGGAAAACTTCTTTCTCCCCACCTAACCTCACCTGGTTCTGCCCTCTGGCAGGGTTCACAGCATCCTGGAGAGTCCTTGGATATACACTGTTTCTTCCCTCTTCCTTCCTTACTCATCCCCCCCACTCCTTCTTCCTCATTTGCCCTCACCTAGTGCTGCCCCCTGACAGGGTTCTCAGCATCCTTGAGGAGTGCTGCACTGGATAAGCCTTTTATTCCCTCCCATCTCCCCTCCATCCTTTCTACCCAATGTTGATCTTGCCTGTTTCTGCCCTCTGGCATGGTTCTCAGCATCCTGGAGAGGCTTAGAGTCAGGCAAGTCTCTTCCCTTTTTCTTTCTCTTCTCTCTCTCCCCCTCACCCGCCCCCTCCACTCTCCCTATCCAACTCTACCTTGCCTAGTTCCGCTCTCTGGCAGGGTTCTTCACATCCGGGAGAGGTCAAGAACTAGTGTAACCCCCAGGAGGCGCTATCCCAAGGGCTACTACCCCTGCCTGCCCTAACTGTAACAGAGTGAGGGGCCCAGATCCGTTGGCGGGTGCCTCCACCCAGAGGTTGGGGTTAGAGCAGTCGAGGTTGACTCAGTCACAGCCCTCTGGGTTGCTGCAAGCCCCTTTTCTTCCCACTAGTGGCTCACACAAGTCATTTACAGTGTCCTTACCATATACACTTACCCCCCCGGCTTGAACCACTCAGCTCACTCCGGGGACCCCCTGAAAAGTAAGGTACAGTTACACAATATTCACTGTGCAGTATTTCACCAGTAATGCACAAACTAGCCAGTGTACTTTTGCAAAACAAAAAATCTGATTTATTCAATGGGGGTTAAAAAGGATCGGGGAGAATCAGGGTGATTGGCTTACCACTACAATATATAAGTATCTACCTAGGGCTCTGTGCACAGGCCTAACCTATAAGTTACTGTATATGGGTACCCAAGCCCTAAAGACTAGTTCCTCGATGCAGCTGGTTGGGGCCCTGACATAAATGAGCATTTAATTCCTACGAAGATCAGATGGAGCCAACAGGCTCAGTTAGTGTAGTCAACAAAGCAACCTGAAGATCTTGCCCTTGCTAGAACATGTAACAGGGAACTGCCCTGAGTTAGTACTCACAACTCCAGAAGAAAACTGCTCTCACACCACTCGCAGGGCTGAGCCTGAACTTCAGATACTTCTCCACACACTTATATGGAAAGAAACAGAGGGGTACCATACCAGGCAGCTGCTCCTAGGGCCCGACCGAACTCACAGCTAATTGGGAGTCTCACTGCAGCTTCACTTTCCTGACAGACCGAGCGCGATTAGCAGATTCTCCAGTCCTCTACAGGGTGAGCCTGGTAGGTAGCTGTGCTTTTGCACAGTCTCCTCTGACTGCTGCTCCACGGATTTAATCCAAAGCTCGCCGGCTATTCAAATGGCCACCTCTGGCCTTTCCCGCGCTTCCCACACGAAAACTCAATGGCGCAGGAGCCCAGAGCTCCTTCCTCGTTCACAGCCACAACATCTCTGCCCCTTGGCAGTATGGGGCAATCCTCTCAGCTCAGGCGCCACCCGATCCCATTGGCTGGCTACAAATGCCAGTCACTTAATCTTGCCCTCAGTGGTGTGAAAAGGCGCCATGGCCCAGACTTCACTTCCCAGAATTAGTATCTGTATCTTCATTGGTCAGCCGGCTCCCCAGGGAGGCCTAATTCTGGTTGGTCGCCAGTTACTCCATTTGAGATACCCTCCTGCCCCTATTGGACCCTTCAGATAGTCCTGGTCCAAAATGAAGGGGCACAGCACACAGTCTCAGCTGCGAAAGAAGCAGGTTAGACAAACTGTAATTCAACCAACATGCTAGCTAATTATGGTCAAACAGTTACATCAGTTAAAAGGGCTCCCTCTGCGCATATAGCGACGGCCAAAGGGGAGCGATTTCACCGCAGCTCAGGCGGGATTCAAACAGGGAAACACCAGTCCCCCCCCATACCAACCCGCTGGAGCCTGCGAGCAGGCAGCCCTTAAAGAGACAGTACTGGAGGCTTTGAAAGCACTCACACCACCCACATTTAGACGGCATGACGCCGAACACCAGTTAGGAGGGAGCATTCAGACAAGCTCTGGGAAGGCTTTTAGGAATTCCCATGTGTGAGGGGGTTATACTAGCAAAACTCTTCCTTCCCTTTCCTCCAGCAATCTTACTCCCCACCCTATCTTCCCCTCCTACCTATACCTAATTTACCTTGATTTTTCCCAATGCCCTTTCACCCTCTCTCCCCCATATTTACAAATCAACACCTTCTTCATCCATTGGCATGGCTCTCTGCTTTCTGGATGGACCAGATCTTGGCAACCTCACCCATCCAAACAAATCCCTTCACTCCTCTCTCATGCCCCTCCTCTCTACCCTTCCACACTTAAAAAGAATTATTTCACCAGAGCTAAGATACGTGCACTTTTCGTTCTCTTTTGTCACTCCAGCTAGCACTTCCCCTAGTAACGTGCCCCCTACTACTGATTCTACTTACTTGCTCTATCAATTTTCTCCCTCATCTATTCACCTCTCCATCCCTATCTGACTTACCCTGCCTTCCCCCTGTCCCTCTTTGATCTTTCTTCCCCCACTGCCTATAATCTGCTAAACCCTCTGACTCTTGATTGTGACCCAACTCCTGTAAGGTACTGGCCGTCAGCTGTATCTATATTACTTGCTAGGATCCATAGGTATGCAATTGTAATTGCATGTATATTATACGTGCTTGTTTATTTTAACTGAGTGTCTCGCTACAAGTGTAATTGTTTGTATGTTCTCTCAGTCATGATATATGTATTTTCTCAGCTATGTTAAATATAATCTATTTGTAAAGTCTGCCTCCAATTGTAAGCCCCCCCCCCGCCCCATCGCACTGGGAGATGAGCAATTTATTGTTCAGTGTGCCTTCCTGGTGAAACATTTCAATAAAATAAATAAATACAACCCAGCATCCTGCTGGCCTTTGCAGCCACCTTTCTACATTGTGCTGAGTTGTTCATTGCCCCCATAATGAGTACCCCCAGATCCTTCTCCGCCTCAGTCACTGCTAACTGCTCACCCTCCAGATGGTAGCTCCTCCTCAGGTTTTTAGCCCCAATATGCAGCACCTTGCATTTTTTGGCATTGAATCCCAGCTGCCAGGTGTCTGACCAGGACTCCAGCTTTGACAGATCCTCCTACAGCTCTTGCCAACCCCCTAGGTCATCCACCTCTGCTCCCATCTTGGTGTCATCAGCAAACAGACTGATTTTGCTCTTGATGCCCGCCGAAATGTCTGCAATGAATATCCCAAACAGCACTGGTCCCAGCATAGAACCCTGTGGAACTCTATTTGTCACCGCCTAGTGGAGGATAGCTCCCCAGCCACCACCACCCTCTGCTGCCTCCCTTGCAGCCAGTTCACTACCCAGCCCACCAACTTCGCTCCCACCCCTGTGGCTTGTAGCTTACTTCCTAATCTTCCATGTGGCACTGAGTCAAATGCCTTACTGAAGAGCAGGTACAGGACATCCACTGTGTGCCCTTCTCCAGTTGTCTAGTTACCCAATCATAGTAGTCCATCAGGTTGGTCTGGCATGATCTGCCAGTGACAAAGCCATGCTGCTTACTGTCCTGTAGCCTATAGACCTCCAGAAGGGACACCAGCCTCTCCTTCAGGATTGTCTCCATCAGCTTTCCCAGGATGGATTTGAGGCTCACTGGCCAATAGTTCCCCAGTTCATCCTTGGGGCCACTCTTATGGAGAGGTACCACGTGAGCCATCCTCCAGTCCTGAAGTACACACCCTGAATCTAGTGAGGCATTGAATAGGTCTGCCAAAGACCCCACTAGTACTTCTGTCAGTTCCTTCAGTACCCTGGGATGAACACCATCTGGCCCTGGTGCCTTGTTCACCCTCAGTGCCCTCAATCCCTCCAGCACCCTATCCTCTGTGATTTCCCTGTCTGTCACACTCTTTCCCCTCCTTGCCTGCCTTCAGTCCCCCCTTAGGTATTTCTCCCACCTTTTCCTTAGTAAATACTGATCATAAGTAGTCGTTTAGCACTTCTGCCATTTAACCCCCTGCTTTCACCCTTCCCCCATCCCTCTTAATCCTTACTATATTGTCCTTACAACTTTTCTCCCTAATGTACCTGAATAATTCCTTCACCCCCTCCTTAATACCCTGCACCAGCCTGAACTCCTTTGACATCTTTGCTACCCTTACTGCCCTTGTCACCTCCTTCACTTCCTTCAGGTACTCCTCCCTGTCCTCCCTCCTCCATGTCTTCTTGTACCTCCTAGAGGTGGCTCTTTTCTTCCTTATCTTTTCCATGACTCCATTGGTCACCCAGTTAGGTTTCTTTATCCTAGCCCTCTTACTTCTAGCCTTGACACAGGTTTTTGTAGCCTCCGCTACTCCTATCTTTATGAGCTCCCACCTCTGGTTAGTGCCCATACTAGGGTAAATTGTGGCCACGTACTTCTTTACTATTTCTCCCATCCTCTTGAAGTCTGCCCTCATGAAGTCTAACACCCTTGTGTCTGATACTACTCCTTCCTTACCAATATCCAGTGTGAACCATACCGAGTGGTGTTGCTCCCAGTCATTGGCTCTTCCACCCTTAATTCCCTCACAAACTCCCCATTTGCCAGAATTAGGTCAAGGGTGTTCCCTAACATAGTTGGTTCACCAACCATCTGCACTAAGAAGTTGTCCTAGAAGGCATCTAGCACTACCTGCTCCCTTCTGTTATTTGTGGCTGGGGTATGCCAGTCCACTCCCAGTAGGTTGAAGTCCCCCACAATCACCACACTGCCCTTTCCACAGGCCCTCCTGATCTGTCCCACTAGTTCCCTGTCTAATTCTTCAGTCTGGGAGGGTGGTCTGTACACCACTCCCACCCTGATAGTCCTATTCCTTGAGTCCTGGATTTGTACCCATAGTGACTCGGTACTACCTTCCTCCCTCCCTCCCTCTCCTCCCTAACATACTTCAGTCCTTCCCTCACATACAGCACCACCACCCCCCCCCTTCCACTTTATTCTATCCTTGCAGAAAATCCTGTACCCTGGTACTGTCAGGTCCCAGTCATGTGTATATAGGAAATATAGGAAAAGGAATTTGTGAGAAAGAGTAAGTGCAGGAGTAATTTTCTGCCTCTGAGACAAGGCTGCCCTGGAGGCAACTTTTGTTAAAAGAACCAGCCCTTGCCTTTCATTCTAGTTATATTGTATGTATTAGTATGTTGTAACTTTTGTACAGTGCTGGAGCAAGACATTTTTGTGTCTGGGGCAAGCCACAGATTTTGTGCCCAACCCATCCTGTACAGAAAAGAAACTCTTCTTGCATCTTGCATGCAAGAAATAGGTAGGGATACTATCTTGTCTAAATCTTTAGGGGTACAAAATTAGTTTTGAGGGTATGTGCACATGTCCAGACCACAGCTAGCCCCCACCAAATGCAGGACCACAGCAGCACCTCCACAATCCCCTCTACCAATGACACAGCAGTACAGTACCTCTCCATAGCCACCAAGACTAACATACTAACATACTAAAATGCCAGCAGAATAGGCCTAACGGTCTCATGTCTGCTCGTTTGGTCAGCCCCCACCCTGGGAGCTGATCTTGCTGCCTCCCTCACCTTCTCTGGCTTCTCCCTTCCCAGTTCCAGATATTCTCACTGCATTGGATTTTGCTTCCAGAACCCTTCCCCTGTACCTGTCCACCCCCTCTTGAACCCCTCCACCATCTCTGCCTCCACCAGCCCCCAGGCAGCGCATTCCATGGCTCCACCACCCTCTCAGTGAAGTAGCACCTCCTCCTTTCTCCCCAGATCTTCCCCTTCTAGCTTCCACCCATGCCCTCTAGTGGCCCTCTCCTCCTTCCTTCGAAGCACCATGACTGCTCCTCCCCTATTTACCCCCTTCATGTACCTGAAGACTTCTATCATGTCCCCCCGGTCCCTTCTCTCTTCCAGTGTGTACATATTTAGCTCTTCGAGCCTCATAGGTCCTGTCCCCCAAGCCCCAAATCATTTTAGTTGCCCTCCTCTGGACCCTCTCCATGAGTTTAATGTCCCTCTTTAAGTGTGGCCTCCAAAACTGCACGCAGTACTCGAGGTGCAGCCTCACCAAGCAGTTATACAGAGGGAGTATCACTTCCCTCCTTATGGAGGTAATTCCCCCTAGCGATGCATACCAGCATCCTCTTGGCCTTGGCTGCTGCCCTCCTACAAGTCTCCGAGTTGTTCATCTTGACATCCACCACCACCCCAGGTCCCTCTCAGCCATCGAGACTTGTAGCATTCCCCAGGATGTACACTTGGCCCGGGTTTCTGGGCCCCAGGTGCAGTGCCTTGCATTTCCCTGCATTGAACCTCAGCTTCCACTTTCTAGACCATCTTTCCAGAGCCTCCAGTTCCCCCTGTAGGGTCACCCTCCCCTCCTCCCCATCCACCACCGCCCCCAGTTTTGAGTCATCCGCAAAGAGACTCATCTCACACCTGATACCTGTCCTTATGTCAGAGACGTAGGCGATGAACAGGAGGGCCCCAAGGACTGATCCCTGTGGGACCCCACTAATGACCCTCCTTGGGATGAGACTATCCCACCAACTCGACCCTCTGGGTCTGGTCCTGGAGCCAATTGCCTATCCATCTGATCATCTGGTTCCCCATCCCCATTTCTCCCAGCTTATCCAACAGGCCCTCATGAGGAACAGAGTCAAATGCCTTGCTGAAGTCTAGAAAGAGGATGTCCATTGGTCTACCCAGGTCCAAGGCACTCATCACCCAGTCATAGAACTCCACAAGGTTTGTCTGACATGATTTCTCCGGGACAAATCCACACTGACTATCGTCCAGGCACCCTGACTTTTTCAGGTCCCCCCCAGCCTCTCCTTGACAATGCCCTCCATCACCTTGCCCACCACCGATGTCAGGCTGACAGGCTTGTAGTTCCCTGCCACCTGCCTTGATCCCCCTTGTGGATAGGCACTATATGCACCACCTCCCAGTCCTGGGGCACCCACCCTGTCCTCAGAGAGATGGTGAAAAGCTCCACCAGGGGTTTTGCCAGGACATCTGCAAGTTCCTTCAGCACTCTGGGATGTAATTTATCTGGCCCCGGTGCTTTCTCCATCTTAAGGGACCTGAGGGCTTCCCTCACTCTCTCTGCTGTGATTTCCACTTCCGCTACCTCTTCTCTCTGCTTAGCCTTCCCCCCTCCTGCCAGTGATGCCTCCCCTCTCCCCAGACCCGCCCCGATCGGTAGGGTTCCCCCTCCTCAGTATCACTGTCTCCTCCCATGTATGATGCAGCACCCCATTTTCCTTGGTGAAACTGAGGTGAAGTACTCATTTAGTACCTCAGCCTGCTCCCCCGGGTCTTGTGCCCATCTCTCCCCTGTTTTAATCCTGCTAATCTGCCCCTTCACTCTTCATTTTTTCCCAATGTATCTAAAGAACCCCTTGTTCCCTCTCCTAATTTCCCTGGCCAGGTTCTGCTCCTTCCTTGCCATAACCACCCTCACCACCCTAGTGGACCTTCTAGTCTTCAGCTCGTACTCCCCTCGATTCCTTTCACTCCTTGAGCACTTGAATTGCCTATAGGCTTCCTTCTTTTCCCGCACCACCTCCTGGACCTCCCTGGTCAACCGGCAGGGTTTTGGGCCCTACCGCATTTTTGTCTTACTCTTGCACAGGTGCTGGTAGCATCCTGCACCCCTCCTGATGATTTCCACCTACTATCAGCGTCCATGTCTGACCCAATCCCATCCAAATGTTCCTTAAGGATCCTTCCATTTCCTTAAATCCACCCCCTGAAGTCAGTTACCTCTGTCTTTGTGCAGCCTTCTACCCTCCTAGGTCCAGGCAGAACCAGACTGTGGCATGGTCACTCCCATGTGGGTCCCTTACCTCAGGCCCCCAATCTGGTCACTGTCTGCCAGGACCACATCCAGTAACCGTGCCTCCCTGGTCGGTTTCCCCACCTGCTGAGTTAGGAATGCATCTTGAAAGACATCCAACAACCTCTGTTCCCTGGCCACCGAGGATGTCATAGTCTCCCAGTCTGTTCCTGGCATGTTTAAGTCCCCCAAAACCACCACCCTTCCCCTGCCCAATCTGCAGTGTCTCCCAACATCTGCCACCAGACTCTCCTCTATCTCCTCTGCCAGCGCAGGGGGTCTATACACCACTCCTATCTTTACTCTCTTGCCCCCCCTTGTTATCAAGGTGACCCAAATCGCCTCCATGGTTCCCTCCACCTCCTCTACTCCCCCTATGCCAATGCAGTTTTTGACTATCATTGCTACCCTCCTCCCTTCCCTCCCCCCTGTCCTTCCTGAACATAGTGTAACCCTCCAGGTTCAGGTCCCAGTCATGTCCTGTGGTGGCCCAGGTCTCAGTGACCACTGCCACATCCACCGTTCCCTCAGTTAGCATCGCCTGGAGCTCAGGCATTTTATTGCCCAAGCTCCTGGCATTTAGCAGGACTACCTTCCACCCTTTCCCTATAGTTCCATTTCCCCTGCTAGTGTTCCCATGGGGATTCTGTTTTCCCCTGGTCTGCACTTTACCAGTCGGCCTTTTTCCGCATTCCTCCAGCTCCCCAGGGGGGTGGAGACAGAGTCCCTCCTTTATCGGACCCCCTCGACAGCCTTTTCTCCCATCCCTCCCCACTTCACAAGTTTAAACCCCACTTTTCACCAATGAACCCCTCTATTTTCAACTTAAGGATTCCCTCCTCCAAATTGAGATGGAGCCTATCTCTAGCATACAGCTCCTTATCCTCCCAGGTCTCCCCCCAGTCCCCCATCAACCCATACCCTCTGGCCTCACACCTCTCCCTGAGCCACTGGTGTATCTCCCTAATCTTCCTTTTGTGTTCCCCACTAGCCCTTGGCACCGGCAAGATTTCCGAGAAGAAAATTGTGCATCCTATGTCATGACAGACCCTGGCAAGCTCCCTGAACCTTGCCTGTATCTCTAGCTCGCTATTTCCCTCAATGTCATTTGTACCCAGGTGGACCAGTATGTCCGGGAAACCCCCACAATCCTTTGCCAGCTGATATACCGCTTGCTTGACCCTGTGCACTGTTAGTCCAGGGAAGCATTTTGTTCTAACTGACCAGACTTCTCCCTCCCTATCCCATTTGATACCCCTGATCATAGAATCCCCCAACAGGAGCACTCTGACCACTCCTTTTCCTCCATTTCCCCCTTCCATGTCCCTCATCCTTTCTACTGGCCCCTCCACCCAGCCGGCTCCTTGTTCCTCCCCCTATCTGGGTGCCACATGCCGCCCCCTCCTTATTAACCCTGGCCACCCTCTCCCCTCCGATTCTATGCCTCTTCTCCTCCTGAGTATCCTTCTGTACCTCGTTAACTCCCCCCTCACTGCTCGCGACTGGTCCTTCTCCCCCATCCGCTAAACTAGCCTGGCTCGTCCTCCCTTCCTTCCTGTCTCCGTTTAGTCCCTCCTTGCTTGTTGTGCTCCCCTGGCCTAAACCATCAGCTCCCTTTACTGTATCCTCCTTGTACTTCTGGTCCTTCTCCTTGCCCTTTCCTCCCAACTGGTCCTTCTCCTTGCGCTTTCCTCCCTCATCCCCCTTTCCCTCCTGCTCTGATTCACTGCTCTCCCCATTTTCCTGCATTCCAGGTTCCCCCTGTTCCTCCTGCTATCGGCCCCTGACTCCTGCCCCCACTCCCTTTCCATCTCTAACCACCCCGTCATGGCTACATCACCCCCCTCATCCTCAAGCAGAAGAAGAGAATTGAAGCGGTTACTGAGCGTAAGGTCCGATCCGTCTCCCTGCCTTGCTTCCTTCTGTCCAGCCCCAGCCATCTGCCTACTTCCCTGAGAATGTTGTCCCTCTGGCCCCCCTTTGTGAGGGTCCCCAGTTACCTGCCTGGTTCCTTGGTAGTGTCCTCCTTTTGGGCCCCCTCTGCCGGTCCTATGTGACTTCAGAGTATTCCCCATGCTCCTTTCCTATGCCCCCACCCCTAGTGCTTGGTGCAACCCCGTGGGAGATCCTGTACCCTCTTCCCCAACCATACCTCCTCTTTCCCCCAGCTATCTCCTAATCCCTGCAACCTCCTCCCTATGCTGTGTCATCTGGTAGCACACTGGGCAACCACAGTACTTCCAATCCCAGTCCAGTATCATGGCTGCCCCACACCCTGTGCACCCCACTACCCTCCCAAAGATGCCGGCCCTAACGACGTGTGGTCCCATCCCCCTCCAAGTAGGTTTCCTTGGGTGAGCCACCAGGTTCTCCACTAGTCCAAGATACACACCTACTGCCTAATCAGGTCACCCACTAATCCTAGACACAGTCCCACAGTAAACCGGTACCCCTGTTACTAGGTGCAGTACAACACAGTAAGCTTATAAGGGAAGTGAACAACTCCCTAAGCTCCTCTCTCCCAGCCTTTAAATCCAACCCCCAGTGGCTAGAACTACATGAGCTGCACCTGCAGCCTTTTCCTCCAATTTCAGGGCAGGTGTTCCCCTATAAATAAGCAGAACTCTGGAGAGGGAGGGTTGGTCTTGGGCTTACACCTGACTCTCGAGAGAGTGTATCAGCCCTGTGTCTGCCCCCCTCCAAGCCCTGCAGCCAAAGAACAAGCCCCAAGCAAATCCCATCAAATAGGTTTTAAATCAGAAGAAATAGGCCTCCACCAGCGCAGCCTGTTACACAGTGAAACATCCAACAAATGAGCCCACTTACAGCCACCAAACCAGTTTTCAAACTCCAACAGCCCCAAAAACAATACCCTGCTAGCCCCTTAGAAGTAAGAAAAAAAGAAATAACCTTCTACCAAGTAAAATCCACAAGAAACCCTGCAAAAACAGCAAGAAGCAGCTACTGTACTGGAACACAACTGATCCTGTCCCCTTCTAGTTCCTTCTAGGACTGCAGCATCACCATTGCCCACAGGAAAGCAATACCCCTCTTGAGCTCGATTACCTCCCCTGAGGACACAAACTATGTCTCTATAACACATTTTGCTTCCCCAAGACAGCAAAAACTCTAGAAGAGCTGCCCTTCCACCCAGACAGCAGTACCTCCAGTCAGGTCAGTCCCTGGAAAACATCCCACCAAAGCCCCCACCATTCCATCCCAGGACAGCAACACCATCAAATCCACTCCAGGACACCAACATAACCAAAGCCCCCCCGGACAACAGTATTTCCACAATTCCTCTTAGACTCAAACACCTGACAGACCTCGGCTCCTTGACTGCAGGTTCTAACCCCCCTCCTATGTCCCCACATCCCTTACCAACTACCTCCCTACATCCACTCATTTCCCTCACTACTGAGCACTCTACCCCCTCACCTCTTGCCCCTCCCCATTCTTCCACTCCACCTCACCCCCTTACCTACCCCCACCCCATCACTGCCCCTTCATCTACACTAACACTGCCTCCCCATCTCATTTTTCTTTCCACCCTCACCTTTTATCCACGGTATCCTCAGTTCTTTGACAATGACTCTCACTGTTGGCTCTACCCTCTCAAAATCCACCTCTTGCTCATTCCCTCCTACCCCTGACCCAGCATGTCCCGTCTACACCTCCACTCACTCATCCTCCCCCCACTACACTTGCCTGTATCCTCTTGCTCCCTAAACCCCTCAATTCCTGTTAGTAATTTATTTATTTTTTTAATTTAGCTTTTGTTGACCAGGTAAGTACACTAGACAAGACAATTGCCTATTTTCAGGTACGACCCGGGAGAGTACAGGAATTACAGATTTAAATACATAGGTGACATGGTACAGATTAAAGATAGCTTACAAGTCATGTGATGACAACATAAATACAGATTAAAACAGTTTACAAGTCTAATAAGGCATAGTTTTGTTCAGAATGTACACAGCAGAGTAACATATGTAGCAACTAAGAGCAGTACAATACAGTTGAGATGCAGCAGATACAACACTATTTACAACTTAAAAGCCTCAGAAGTCGAGTCTTTTGTCCAGGATAACTAATGTACTTTAGAGTATACATTTACTGCAACTTATTCATTACCATTATAAAAGCCTTGAACCCTGGTATCTACTTGTGATTGTAAATTATGTCTATACTTATCTTTGTTCTATTTTATTAAGTATTTCTTATATATCTGTTGTCACCTGTTTGTACCTGTTATGATGTGGAACCTTTGTAAATGAGCTTCTAGCTCAAAGGTGTTACTCCAAGATGACAAAATAAAAAAATTCTGGCCAGAGCCGATAGGGCTGTGACGAGCTGCCACGTGACCAAAGTTACACATGTGCATAGAAATTATTGAATGCCCAGGTGTACCATGCCCATGTTTTGGAGGTGTTGCACCAAACTTTTAACATGGCCTTTTTGGGGCCCCTCCTCATGAAGAGTACCAGTATCATGTTGTTCACTTGTCCTGAAAGGTGATTTTGCAGAGTGACTACGCCGTTCTGTGCTAGAGGTGCAAAAACACATTTTGGGCAGATGCGAATAATGACAGCTATACTGTTAAAAAGGAGGTGTGCAAAAATGGCAATGTTGAAAATCTGGAGTGAAAATATTAAAAACTGGTGAAGCTAGGAGTGTGGGTAGAAATGGCTCAACACACACTTGAAACGCAGTCATTTTTTGGAATGTTTTTACCAAATTTGCAACATGGGCTTTTTGGGACACCACCTCATGAACAGTGGCACTGTCATTTTGTTAATCGGTCCCAAAAGGTGATTCTGTACAGCAACCACAAAATCACCTTTCAGGACTGAGTAACGAAATGACAGTGACACTGTTCATGAGGTTGGGTCCCAAGAACCCCATGTTCAAAATTTGGGGCCAAAATTCCTCAAAATGGCTGATTTATCAACTTAAGTTGAAAACCTCATTGAATGCCATTATAGCATGCTTATCTTTGATTCTTCAGTTTGTGGTTCGGCTTTGAAGAGTGCAGACATGTTCTGGTCCAGAGAAGATGACAGCACCGACCTCCAGAGGCAAGTATGGGGTAAGGGGGTAGGGGAGGTGGGTGTTCAATGGGAGGGTGGGGATGGGGAGGAGGACTAGGGCAACAATGAGGGACCATTTTCTTTCTTACAGGTTAAAAACAAATACATCAGGGAAGGTTTTCTTTATTTACAGGGAAACAAAATATACACTTGGGCACAGTGGGGTGGGCTCCCAGTGTGCCACATGAGTTGGGGGTATATGATGCCAATACGGGGATTGGGCACCCCTATGTCAGAAGGGATGATGGAAAAATAAACATTTGGGCACACTGGGGTGGGTTCCCAGTGTGCCACATGAGTTGGGGGCACATACTGCCGACACGGGGTTGGGCACCCCAATGTCAGCTTGGGGCAAAATATAAATACAGTTCAGCACACTGGAGTGGGCTCCCAGTGTGCCACATCATAGAATCATAGAACTTGATGGCAGAAAAAGACCTTGTGGTCCATTTAGTCTGCCATTTTCCTCATGTTAAACTACCCACCTCTCTCCTTGTATACTCACTGCGCTTCTCAGTAACCCTTTGTGCCAATCCTAGGCCCTCTTGAATTTCATCATTGTCTCCACCCTCACCACCTCATCCAGAAGCCTGTTCCGGCATCCACCACTCTCTCCATGAAGAACTGCCTTCTCATGTTCTCTTTGAAGTGTCCTCCTTGTAGTCTCAGGCCATGACCCCTTGTCATGGTGTCCTTCATTTGGAGTAAACTTCCCAGGCCCAGCTTATTTATCTCTTTGACATATTTGAAGGCCTCAATCATGTCCCCTCTCTCCCTTCTGGTCTCCAGTGTGTACAGCCCCAGCTCTTTGCATCTCTGCTCATATGGTGTGCCCTCGATCCCTTGCACCATCTTGGTTACTCTTCACTGCACTCTTTTGATCAGCTCTATTCCCTTCTGCAAGTAAGGCCTCCAGAACTGTACAGTACTCCATATTCCAGGTGCGGCCTCACCATAGCCTGGTATAGGGGCACCAAGTCTTCTCTCTTTCTGCTGGTAATTCCCCTGCCTATACTTGCCAGCATCCCGTATGCCTTTCCCACCACAATAGCACACAGTTTTCCCACCTTAAGTCACTGGTGACTACTATACCTAAGTTCTTCTCCTGTTCCTATGTCCTGATCTGCTCCCCCCTCATTTTGTACCCTTCTCTTTGGTTCTTGTGTCCCAGGTGCATGATAGCACACCTCTTAATGTTAAAGTTCAGCTGCCAGGTCTTCACCCACTCCTCCAGTGCCTTCAGATCCCATCTCATGTCCTCCACCCCCTTTCAGTGTCCACCCTATTGCATATTTTCATGTCATCCACAAAGAGTGCCACCCATCCCTCCAGTCCATCTGTTATGTTACATATATAGATACTGAAAAGAAGCTGTCCCAGCACTGACCCCTGGGGCACCCTGCTTGTCACCCTCACCATTTAGAGTGCACCCCATTTATTACCACCCACTGGGTCTTATCCGCTAGCCAGTTTTACAACCATCCTGTTATCTTGTCCCCCATCCCTGTGCTTCTTAGTTTGTTGACCAGTCTTCTGTGGGGGACAGTGTTGAAGGCCTTGCTGTAGTCCAGATAGGCCATATCCACCGAACCCCCGAGGTCTATTTCCCAGGCCACTCTATCGAAGAATTCTATTAAATTGGACTGACAGGATCTCCCCCTAGTGAACCTGTGCTGGTTGTTGTTTAGCAGTCTGTTCCCCTCCAGGTATTGTGCTACCCTTTCCCTGACCAGTACCTCTATGACCTTCCCCACCACTGTGGTGAGGCTGATAGGATGATGGTTTTCCATCACTTCCCCACTCCCCCCCTTGTGTACTGGCATGACTGTAGCCCTCCTACAGTCTTCAGGCACCCTTCCTGTGTCCAAGGACAGGTTGAACAGCCTAGCCAGTGGGGCCCTCAACTCCGCAGTCCGACCGGTCCCATATCCTTGTCCACCCTCACCTTGCCCAGCTCCTCCTTGACACTCTCTATGCTAAAAGGACTCTTTTCCACCCCTACACCACCCTTCCTCAAATCCACTCCCCTACCCTCCCCCTTCATAAATCTTGAGAAGAAGTACTTGTTTAGCACTTCTGCCTTCTTGCAGTCTTCCTCTCTTGGCTCCCCCCTCCCCCCAGAGCCTTGGATCCCCAGTCCAGTCTTTCTTCTATCCATCACATAACTGAAAAATGTCTTTTTACCCACCTTGACCTGCTTCACTATTCATTCCTCCAGTTCAGCCTTTGCCCTCCTAATAATGAAGATAGAGACATCGACAGAAAGAAGGGCAAGGGTAAATGGAGAAAAAGGCAAAGGCAGTAAGGACAGGGATGGAGCAAAAAGGGGTAAGGCCATCAAAAAATGGAGGGTAATGAGTATCAATGCCCATAGTCTAGGTAACAAGCTCCCCGAACTGGTGGCTTGATGGAAGGGAGATGCCTCGATATCATGGCAGTCACAGAAACATGGTACACAGAAAACCGTGACTAGGATGTCAATATACCAGAGTACACAATCTAGGAGGAGAAAAGAGGAGGAGGAGGAGTAACTCTCTATGTAAGGGTAGGGATAAAAGCAACAGAACAAAAGAGTAAACAGGGAGGAGAGGAGGCACTGTGGGTCACCCTGGAGACTGGAAATGGCATCACAATCCACACAAGGGTTGTATACAGACCCCCATCTCAGGATGCAGAAATGGACAAGGATATGATGGAAGGCATCCTCAGGATGGCAGAGAAAGGGGAGATATTGTTGATGGGGACCCGAATCTGCCAGATGTTAACTGGAGCACCCTTGGTGCAGCCACTTCCAAGAGCAGGGCCATTATTGATGCCCTACAGGGGCATGCCTCAGACAGCTAGTGTTGAAACCCACATGGGAGAGAGCAATCTTAGACCTGGTACTCTCAAATGGGGATGGAGAGAGGATCTCAGATCTAGAAGTGGGTAGCCATCTGTGAACAAGTGACCACCAAACAGTGTGGTTCATGATAAACTCAGCTGCAGAGTCAAGCCATGCAAAAGTGAGGGTACTGGACTTCGGGAGGGCTGACTTTGTCAAAATGGGAATGTGCCTCAGAAAAGCACTAACAAACAGTCAAGAAGGAGGGGTGGAGCAATAATGAGGAAACATCAAAACTGCCATCACATAGGCAACAAGCCTTTGTGTGAAGCCAATAAACAAATCAAAATGAAAGAAAAAAACACTATGGTTCTCAAAAGAAGTGGCGGGGAAGGTTAGGGAGAAAAAGATAGCATTTAGGAAGTATACGGAAACACAGAAGGAGCAGGACAGGGAACTGTACCAGTTAAAGCAGAAGGAAGCAGGAAAGGCAGTCAGAATAGTAAAGGCCCAAACTGAGGAAAAGATAGCCAACTCAGTTAAGAAGGGGAATAAAACCTTTTATAAGTACATTAGGGACAGTAGAAAGACAAAGGGAGGGATAGTGAGGCTGAATAAAGGGGTTGGTGGGTGGGCAGAGAGGGACAGTGAAAAAGCAGGGATACTGAATGAATACTTCTGCTCAGTATTCAGAAAAGAAGAGGAGGGGAGGTACATAATCCAATCAATAGAAGCACCGTGGATAGGGGAGTCGATCCCAGTCCTTTCACAGAAGAAAGGGTTCTGAAAGAACTCCTAAAACTGAAGGTGGACAAAGCAATGGGGCCTGATGGAATTCACCCCAGAATTCTAAAAGAATTAAGGGGAGAACTAGTGACACCACTGACTACCCTTTTTAATAAATCATGGGAGGTTGGTGTGGTACCTGAGGACTAAAGGAGGGCGGATGTGATTTTCCTTCACAAAAGTGGGAGCAAGACAGAGGCAGTAAACTACAGACCTGTCAATTTGACCTCTGTGGTAGGGAAAATGCTGGAATCACTTCTGAAGGGAAGAATTGTTGAGTACCTAGAGGCCAGTGGGACACAGGACCCAAGGCAGCATTGATTCACAGCGGGAAGGTCATGTCAGATAAATATAATCGATTTCTTTGACTGGATGACCAAAGTAGTAGACCAGGGAGAGGCTGTCAACATGGCTTACCTAGACATTAACAAGGCATTTGACACAGTCCCACACAAGAGACTAATAAACAAGTTAGCCAACCTGAGAGTGGGTCCCAGGGTGATAGCCTGGGTAAAACACTGGCTGAACAACAGGACACAGAACGTAATAGTAAATGGAGTCCACTCTGAAGAAAGTGGGGTTACTAGTGGGGTACCTCAGGATTTAGTACTGGGTCCAGTCTTTTTTAATGTCTTTATAGGTGACATTGCAGAGGGACTGGAAGGAAGAGTATGCCTCTTTGCAGATGACACAAAGATCTGCAACATGGTTGATGCACAAGGGGGTGTGTGGAAAGGATGAGAAGGGACTTGGCAAGGCTGGATGAATGGTCAGAAGTATGGCAAAGTAATGCACCTGTGAAACAAAAACCCAGGGGAAGAGTACACAGTGTGTGTGTGTGTGTGTGTGTGTGTTGGGGAGGTAGAAACAACAACAACAAAATCTGTTCAGATCCTCAACGGCTGCATAATGAAGTTAATGAAGTTGTGTGGAATTGTTAAAGAGGCATGAAGAAACAACACAATGATTTGTAAGTAGTAAGACTTGTTTTAGTTTCTGTTCTAGAGGTGGCAGTGAAGGTTAGGGAGAAAAAGATAGCATTTAGGAAGTATAAGGAAACACAGAAGAAGTAGGACAGAGAACTGCATCAATTAAGGCAGAAGAAAGTAGGGAGGGTAGTCAGAATAGCAAAGGCCCAAACTGAGGAAAAGATAGCCAACTTGGGTAAGAAGGGGGATAAAACCTATTATAGGTATATCAGGGAGCGTAGAAAGACAAAGGGAGGGATAGTGAGGCTGAATAGAATGGACGATGGGCAGAGAGGGACATTGAAAAAGCAGGGATACTGAATGAATACTTGTGTTCAGTATTCACAAAAGAGGAGGTGGTGGAGGTGCCTAATCCAATTAACAGAAGCCCTCTTGGGGGGAGGGGTCGATCCCAGCCCTTTCACGGAAGAAAGGGTTCTGAAAGAACTCCTAAAACTGAAGGTGGACAAAGCAATGGGGCCAGATGGAATTCATCCCAGAATTCTAAAAGAATTAGGCAGAGAACTAGTGACACCATTAACTACCCATTTTAACAAATCATGGGAGAGTGGTGTGGTACCTGAGGACTGGAGGAAGGCGGATGTGATTCCCCTTCACAAAAGTGGGAGCAAGATAGAGGCAGGAAACTACAGACCTGTCAGTTTGACTGCTGTGGTAGGGAAAGTGATGGAATCACTTCTGAAGGAAAGAATTGTTGAGTACCTAGAAGCCAGTGGGGCACAGGACCCAAGGCAGCATGGGTTCACAGCTGGAAGGACATGTCAGATGAATCTAATTGATTTCTTTGACTGGGTGACCAAAGTAATAGACCAGGAAGGGGCTGTGGACATGGCCTACCTAGACTTTAGCAAGGCATTTGACACAGTCCTACACAAAAGATTAATAGTCAAATTAACCAGCCTGGGAGTGGGCCCCAGCGTGGTAGCCTGGGTAAAACATTGGCTGGACAACAGGACACAGAAGGTAATTGTAAATGGAGTCCACTCTGAAAAAAGAGGGGTTACTAGTGGGGTACCACAGGGTTCAGTACTGGGTCCAGTCCTTTTTAATGTCTTTATAAGTGACAATGCAAAGGGACTGAAAGGAAAAGTCTGCCTCTTTGCAGATGACACAAAGATCTGCAACAGGGTTGATACACAAGGAGGCATGAAAAGGATGAAAAGGGACTTGGCAAGGTTGGAGGAATGGTCAGAAGTATGGCAGCTTGGATTCAATGCAAAGAAGTGCTAAATAATGCACCTGGGAAACAAAAATCCAGGGGAAGATTACACAATGGGGGGAGGTAGTATCAACAAGAAAAATGGAAAGGGACCTGGGGGTAATCATATCAGATGATCTTAAGGTTGGCAAGCAATGTGAGAAGGCGGTAGGTAGGGCTGGGGGGATCCTGGGATGTATAGGGAGAGGCACCACCAGCAGAAAACAGGAAGTTGTTATCCCCCTGTACAGACAATTGATGAGACCCCATCTGGAGTACTGTGTCCAGTTCTGGAGACCCCATCTCCGCAAGGACATAGACAGGATGGAGGCAGTTCAGAGGATGGCAACTAAAATGGTACAGGGTCTGCAAGAGAAGCCATATGAAGAGAGACTAAAGGAGCTTAATATGTATACCCTTGAGGGTAGGTAGGGAAATGGGCAGACTAGGTGGGCCAAGCGGTCCTTATCTGCCATCAAAGTCTATGTTTCTACATTTCTAAGGAAGGCATACACATTATTAGGAAAATATATGGAGGTATACATTTTAATGGAAGGAACAGGAAACTTACAAAAGAACCTCAGAGCAAATGCCACTGATGTATGCGTTATTCCGGATGATATTGGACAGACAGCCAAATTTTAAAGAAAACATAATTGCACATATCCCAATAATGCAAAGCTTCAAGGGAAACATATGCAACTCCCCATGACGGTACAGAAGGTGGCAGTACAAGAAAAGGCAATGGTTATCATATGTTCAGCCTTGGGATTATTTACGCTTTTTTTTAATTTATTTATTTTTTTTTTTAAGAGAAACAGGGTTTTTGTCCATGAGGTGATGTAAGTTATATTTAAGCAATGTGTTGATGTCAGGAAGTCAGGTGTAATGATGATGGACTGTTTGAGAAAATATGATATTAACTTTCAGAGGGGGTCACTTTTAATAAGGGCAAGGTAGTTATGCTTGTGATAATGGGAATATTAGGAAACTATGAGGTCTATGCAGAAATGGAGTACAAATATGCACAGTTTCATAAGTATGTGCTCAGAGTGAAGGCAAAAGTGATAAGCAGATTCATTTTAGACATAGGTAAAAATAGTGATACATGCAATTAATAGAAAGATAGATAATTACACAGACATATAGAAAGAGAAAGAGAGAGAGAGAGAGACAGGCAGAATAGGAATGTCAGTGAAGTACTGAAGTGACGTCAACCCCACCCCAACCCCACAGACATGTAAAGGCATTGAGGTGTACCTTTGGGTCATTGCCCATAACGCTCATGTCATTTCACCTCATCCTACCCTGCAGACACAGACAAAAGTCGAGGTGTGCCTTTGGGTTTTCAAACTTTACACTCACCCCATTCCATAAGGAAATACATGAAATGGGTACAGTATAAGAGAATGGAGTGAACTTTGGGGCTAAAGAGTCAAAGCACACCTTGATAGTTGTCACTGACTGCAGGGTGAGGATGAGGGTGGAATGGCATGAGCATTACTGTTGACAATCCCAAGTCACACTCCTGATGCCTGTCAGTCCCTACAGTGCAGACTGTTATGGTCAGAAACCCTAATGCCTTGGACGTTTCTTGGTATTTTCACTCCAGGGTTTCAGCATGTGCTTTTTGTGACCCCACTGCATGAACAGTGACGCTATCAGTTCATCAGCCGAAAGGAGATTTTGCACAGTGACTGTGCCATTTGGCACCACAGGTGCAAAAACACATTTTGATCAGGATGTAAAAAATGACAGCTGTACATTTCTTGTTTCAGTAACACAAGCACACACACACACACACACACATGCGCGAACATGCCAGAACACAGCAGCAAAATGGTTAGATTTGTCTACAACCACTATTTTCTATGCAAGATGGAGCATAGGGAGTGGGTTAAGGCTGGAGATCAGTTATGGTCTATGACATAACCACATGGTCAGAATATTAAATATTTTAAAATAAACATAAATGCAAAAGTAACCATTTCAAGATGAAAATGCAAACTGTGACACTTAGCAGTTACAGGGTAAGTTAGCACATCTGGACTTATTTGCTGCATATGCATCTCAAGTGCTATGGGGTCCTGACCATGTTCACCTTTCCTCAAGCCAAGCTAGCTACAGTATGTCTAACAATAACATGGATGGAAAATTATGCCATATTTTCAACAAGAAGATAGCATTTTAAAAAGACAGTGCTGTAGACTGAGAAGCAGCTTGTATAGGTGCATTCATCATGCTAGCCAACATATGTTCTGGTTGCGTTCCATAAGGCTAACCAGTGGGAGCAGTAGGGGAAAGGGACAGAAATCTAAAATAGAATCATTTAACCCATTTGTGATTTAAAGCTGCATGATAGAAATGCAGTTTCCAGAACTTGACACCATATTCCAAATGAGGCCTCACCAGTGATCTATACAGTGACATCACCACCTCCTTCCTTCTGCTGGTAATACCTCTCCCTGTGCACCACAGCATTCCACTGGTTCTCCTCACAGCTTTGGTACATTGTTTAGCCACCTTTAGGTCATTCAATATGATTACCCCAAAATCCCTTTCCATTTTGATGACCATCAGCCTCCCATAATCATTCCCTGGGTTCCTGCAACCCTTCCTTATTCAGCAGGTTGTTAGCACATCTGAACTTATTTGCTGCATATGCATCTCAATTGCTAAGAGGTTCTGACCATGTTCACCCTTCATCAAGCCAAGCTAGCTGCAGTATATCTAGCAATAACATGAATGGAAAGATTATGCAGATGAAAATGTATTAATTATGCAGTACATACGCTAAGACTCAAAGTGTGTCTCCTTTGGCAGCCATAATGTCTGTGGTTAATTTGAAACAAATTAAAATGTAACAAGTTACTGGCTTCAACTGGAGATATTAAACAATAGAGCAAACTACACTCTGGGAAGACTGCCTGAGACAAGATGCAATAAAAAAAAAACATGAATAGCAGGTTCCAGGGAGTATAAAACCACCAGGAATATTAAGAAAAAACTACCCCTCCCCACTCATTCACGGGTGTCAATAAAATGTATTTGTTAACCATGCTGGTTCATCTTCTTGCTTCCCTCTTAGTAAAAATATGAAATTATATTTGTGTTATTTTAAATGAGTGATAAATGGCATGTCCAGGAGGATGGTAGCTCTGATAGTTGTTCCAGTCTTACTTTTTTCCTGGCTCAGTTTATATCAGTGAAAAGAACGTAGGAAAAAAAAAACAGCCTTTTGTTTCTACAAGTAGTTGTTAATTGCAGCTGGTATTTTTAACATATGCAAGGCAACTCCACTTCTCAAACTTATAAGAAAAAATACACTTCATCAAAGGCTATGTTTACCAAGTACTGTGCCCATTATTAAAATAATTTTAACTCCATCCCCCCAAAATGTGCCCTCACATGAAACTGCATGATTAACTGTAAAGACAATTAAAAAATGTATTTCTAAATGTATTACTAACACCAATGCTTTCAAAGTTTTAAACTACAAAAAAGACAATATATATATATGTGTGTATGTATATATATATATACACTGTATATAAAACATGGTAAACAAATATTGTTAATCCCAAAAGCTGAACTTTATATTTTTAGTATATACATGTTTAAGAAAAACCTGTGGCTCTTTTAACCAGAACTCTGTGTCTATTGTTTTCCTCGGCAGCTGTAGGTTTCAGACACTTCTTAATTACTATTTCCTTTTGAGACATCAGGTGGCTCTGATAATCATTTGTTCCAAGGGGTTTTAAGTCAGTTTGAAGGCATTAAGTACTTTCTGTTCTTCTAGTCCTTAATGAAATGCAGGGACTCCACAGACTTGTTTGGTTCCTTGATCCAGATCCCAAACTAGTGTGCCTTGTTTCAACATAATAGATCAACCTCATGCCCCTCCCACATGAATCAAAAAAGGTGGGGATGGATCTTTAGGAGCTTCTCAAGTGGAGGTGGGGGTGGATCTTACTCTCCCCCAAAATGCAATGCTGCCTCCCACTACTCAGGTTCCAGTTCTTGTACTGCCCATTTAAGAAAGAAAATAGTACCCTGCAACCACTGACTAACATGAAAGCATATTTATTAGAGGGCGTAAAACATTTCTTGGAGGAGGGTAAGACAGAGAAGATTGTTTACACCTTCAGTCAGTTCCACGGACAGAAAACATGACATCACTCCTTTTGCACATGCAAAACATCTGCAGGCTCTGCCTACTGCAGCAGTAAAAATGGAAAGGGACCTGGGGGTAATCATATCAGATGATCTTATGGTTAGCAAGCAATGTGGGAAGTTAGTAGGGAGGACTGGGAGGATACTGGGATGTATAGGGAGAGGCATCACCAATAGAAAACAGGAAGTTGTTATCCCTCTGCACAGACAGTTGTTGAGACCCCATCTGGAGTACTGTGTCCAGTTCTGGAGATGCCATCTCCTCAAGGACATAGACAGGATGGAGGCAGTCCAGAGGAGGGCAACTGAAATGGGGCAGGGTCTGAAACAGAAGCCATTTGAGGAGAGAATAAAAGAGCTTAATATATATATATATATATATAACCCTTGAGGAAAGGAGGGAGGGGGGACATGATACAAACTTTTAAGTACCTCAGTGGAATCAACAAAGTCCAAGAGGGTAGCATCGCTCAGAAAAAGAGATGTGCAAGAACAAGGGGACACAATTTGAAGATGGGGGGGCAGCTCAGGGGCAATGTGAGGAAGTATTTTTTCATGGAGAGGGTGGTGGACGCATGGAATCACCTTCCTGAGGAGGTTGTGGGGTCTAAAACTGTGGGAGAAGTCAAGAATACATGGGAAAGACAAAAGGAAATTCTTGTGGGGGGGTAGGAAGAAATAGGCTGTTGGTTAACTAGGATCTGCAGCTTATCCAGTAGATATGGAAATGGGCAGACTAGGTGGGCCAAGCAGTCCTAATCTGCCATCAAAGTCTATGTTTCTATGTAATCACCCTCCTTGCTGACTTCTAGTTTCCTAGACCTCCTGTCCTCTTTCCTCCACGATCCCCTGTACTTCCTGAACACCTTCCGTCTGCCGCTTACCACCTTTGCAACCTCCCTGTTGAACCACAGTGGTCTCCTGCTTCTTGCTCCCTTTTTCACACCCCTTACATATGTGTGTGTGGCCTCTCTGACCCTATCCCTAATAGCTCCTTATAGTTCCTGAACTTCATTAATTTCCCCCAAACCCTCCATTGCTTCCCCCACTAACCTTCTCATCCTACTAAAGTCTGCCTGCCTGAAGTCCAACACTGTTTTACTTGTTCGGTATATTTCCTTCCCTTCCCTCACCCTAACTCTAATGGCCATGTGGTCACTAGTACCCAGCTCCTCCCCTACCACCACATCCACTACGTTCTCCCCATGTGATAGGACCACATCCAGTAGGTTGCTCCCCCAGCTGGTTCTTTGACCAACTGATGAAAGATCACCCCCTGCAGCACCTCCAGAATTTCCCTGCTTCAGGCAGATGTTGCTTTTGGGATGTTCCAGTCGACATCAGGGAGATTCAGGTCACCCACCAGTATCGTTTCCCCTTTTTGGGCCATTCTCACTATGTCTTGCATCATTTTTCTGTCCTGCTCTTCCCCTTGGGTGGGGGATCTGTACACCGCTCCCAGCCTCATGGATTCCCCCATTCTTTTGCTTACTGTTTCCCATAGTAGCTCAGTCCCCCCATCACCCTCCTGCCCCTCTGTCACTTTAGCATCTTCCCTGATGTACAAGGTCACCCCTCCCCCTTCTTTTTCTTCGTGTCTTTCCTCATCAGTCTGAAGCTGGGAATCATAGTCTCCCACGTGTGAAATTCCATCCACCACATTTCAATGACCGCTATAATGTCCAGCCCATCCTGAGCAATGATTATTATTAACCCCTCCATCTTGTTTGCCAGACTCCTAGCATTGACCACCAAGCCCTTCCACCATTTTTCCTCTTCCTCCACTCTCCCCACTGTCCTCCCAGTGGCTATCTCTATCTTCCTTCCTCAGTGGGGGACCTTGGGTCTCCCATCTCTGCCGTGGTGCAGCGTGGGTCCAAATCCAGCCCCCCCATTCAATTTAAATTATATTCCTTCTCAAAGAATTCCCCCAGCCTGCACTTCAGCATGGCTGACCCATCTTTGCTGAGGTGCAGCCTGTCCAGAGCACAGATGATATCATCCTCCCAGGTTGTACCCCAGCCCCCTAGCATCTCATATCCCATCTGTCTACTCCATCTTTCCATCCAGTCATTAAACTCTTTTATCATGATCTTTCTGTCCATGCTGGCTCTAAGTACTGCCAACACCTCCAGAAAAGCTAAGGTTTTAAAGCCCAGGCCCCTGCAGAATCTCACCAGTGCCTTAAATCTTGTCTGTATCTCCATGAGACTGTTGCCATCCAGGTCATTTGTTCCCAGGTAGAATACCAGATGCACATTTTTATCTTGGTCCCTTCCCCATGATGGAATGTGGTGGATTACCTCCAATGCTGTGAGCCCTGGCATGCACTCCACCCACACCTCACTACCACTGCTCCCCCACTTGATTCCCTTTAGAATGGAATCCTCATTCAGAAACACCTGAAGGTGCTGCCCATCTATGGCATAGGAGAGGCTAGGGTGTTCCGCACCATGGGATTCAATCAGTGGTTGAAAAACTGGTGTGGAGCTCAGGGATTTGGCTTCATTGGGGACTGGGGGTCCACCTGGAGTGATGCAAGCCTATACTGGCATGATGGGCTGCATCTGTCCAGGAGGGGAACCAGGATCCTAGGTGATAGGTTTAAATGCTTCATTGGCAAACATTTAAACTAGCCAAGGGGGGAGGCACTGGAAAGGAGCAGGGAAATCCTAGCCCCTCCAAAAAAATCATGGTAGTAAGTGCGGCAAACACCAACATAGAGGTGTCGTTAGGGAGAAGGGCTGGGGTAAATGGAGAAAGTGACAAAGGCAAGAAGGACAGGGATGGGGCAAAAAGGAGTAAGGCCATCAAGAAATGGAGGGTGATGAGTACCAATGCCCTTATTCTGGGCAACAAGCTCCCTGAGCTGGTGGCCTTGATGGAAGAGGGATGCCTGGATATCGTAGCAGTCACAGAAACATGGTACACAGAGAACCATGACTGGGATGTTAACATACCAGGGTACATAACCTACAGGAGAGACAGGCAAGGGAGAAGAGGGGGAGGAGTAGCTCTCAATGTAAAGGAAGGGATAAAAGCAACTGAACAAAAGAGTAAACAGGGAGGATAGGAGGCACTGTGGGTCACCTTGGAGACTGGAAAGGGCACCACAATCTGCACAGGGTTGTACAGACCCCCATGTCAGGGGGAGGGAATGGATAAGGATATGATAGAAGGCATTCTTAGAATGGCAGAGAAAGGGGAGATACTATTGATGGGAGATCTGAATATGCCAGATGTTAACTGGAGCACATTTGCTGCAGCCACATCCAAAAGCAGGGCCATTCTTGATGCCCTACAGGTGGCAGGCCTCAGACAGCTAGTTTCGGAACCCACTCGTGAGGGAGCAATCTTAGACCTCATACTCTCAAATGGGGGCAGTGAGAGGATCTCAGATCTAGAGTGGGTTGCCATCTGAGGAACAAGTGATCATCAAACAGTGTGGTTCACGTTAAATTCAGCTGCAGAGTCAAGCCATACAAAGTGAGGGTACTGGACTTTAGGAGGGCTGACTTTGGCAAGATGGAGAGTGCCTCAGAAAAGCACTAGCAAACAGGCTAGAAGGAGGTGGAGCAACAATGGGAATCATCAAAACTGCCATCACAGAGGCAACAAGTCTTTGTGTGAAGCAAATAAACAAATCAAAATGAAAGAAAAAGCCACTATGGTTCTCAAAAGAGGTGGCTGTGAAAGTCAGGAAGAAAAAGATAGCATTCCGGAAGTATAAGGAAACACAGAAGGAGCAGGACAGAGAGCTGTACCAGTTAAGGCAGAAGAAAGCAGGGAGGGAAGTCAGAATAGCAAAGGCCCAAACTGAGGAAAAGATAGCCAACTCAGTTAAGAAGGGAATAAAACCTTTTATAGGTACATCAGTGAGCGTAGAAAGACAAAGGGAGGGATAGTGAGGCTGAATAGAATGAATGGTGGGTGGGCAGAGGGGGACAGTGAAAAAGCAGGGATACTGAACAAATATTTCTGCTCAGTTTCACAAAAGAGGAGGGGGAAGTGCCTAATCCAATTAACAGAAGCACTCTTGATAGGGGGTTGATCCCAGTCCTTTCACAGAAGAAAGGGTTCTGCAAGAACTCCTAAAACTGAAGGTGGACAAAGCAATGGGTCCTGATAGAATTCACCCCAGAATTCTAAAAGAATTAAGGGAGGAACAAGTGAAACCACTGGCTACTCTTTTTAATAAATCATGGGAGTATGGTGTGGTACCGAGGACTGGAGGAAGGCGGATGTGATTCCCCTTCACAAAAGTGGGACCAGACAGAGGCAGGAAACTACAGACCCGTCAGTCTGACCTCTGTGGTAGGGAAAGTGATGGAGTCACTTCTGAAGGAAAGAATAGTTGAGTACCTAGAGGCCAGTGGGGCACAGGACCCAAGGCAGCATGGGTTCTCCAGGAAGGTCATGTCAGACAAATCTAATAGATTTCTTTGACTGGGTGACCAAAGTAGTAGACCAGGGAGGGCTGGACATGGCCTACCTAGACTTTAGCAAAGCATTTGACACAGTCCCACACAAAGATTAATAGTCAAATTAACCAGCCTGAGTGGGTCCCAGGGTGGTAGCCTGGGTAAAACATTGGCTGGACAACAGGACACAGAAGGTAATTGTAAATGGAGTCCACTCTGAAGAAAGAGGGTTACTAGTGGGGTACTGCAGGGTTCAGTATTGGGTCCAGTCCTTTTAATGTCTTCATCAGTGACATTGCAGAGGGACTGGAAGGAAAGTATGCCTTTTGCAGATGACACAAAGATCTGCAACAGGGTTGATACACAGAGAGGCATGGAAAGGATGAGAAGGACTTGGAAAGGTTGGAGGAATGGTCAAGTATGGCAGCTAAGATTCAATGCAAAGAAATGCAAAATAATGCACCTGGGAAACAAGAACCCAGGGAAGAATACACAATGGGGAGGTAGTAACAACAACAAAAAAGGAAAGGGACCTGGGGTAATCATATCAGATGACCTTAAGGTTAGCAAGCAATGTGAGAAGGCAGTAGGGAGGGCTGGGGGTATACTGGGATGCATAGGGAGAGGCATTAGCAGCAGAAAACAGGAAGTTGTTATCCCTCTGTACAGACAGTTGGTGAGACCCCATCTGGAGTACTGCATCCAGTTCTGGAGATCCCATCTCCGCAAGGACATAGACAGGATAGAGGCAGTCCAGAGAAGGGCAACTAAAATGGTGCAGGGTCTGCAAGAGAAGCCGTATGAGGAGAGACTAAAGGAGCTTAATATGTATACCCTTGAGGAAAGAAGGGAGAGGGGGGACATGATAGAAACTTTTAAGTACCTCAGTGGAATCAACAAAGTCCAAGAGGGTTGCATCTTTCAGAAAAAGAGACGTGCAAGAACAAGGGGACACAATTTAAAGATAGAAGGGCGGTTCAGGGGCAATGTGAGGAAGTATTATTTCACAGAGAGGGTAGTGGATGCATGGAACAGCCTTCCTGAGGAGGTTGTGGGGTCTAAAACTGTGGGAGAATTCAAGAATGCATGGGACAGACATAAGGCAATTCTTGTGGGGGGTAGGAAGAAATAGGCTGTTGGTTAACTAGGATCTGCGGCCTATCCTGTAGGTAGGGAAATGGGCAGACTAGATTGGCCAAACGGTCCTTATCTGCTGTCAAAGTCTATTTTTCTATGTTTCTATGTTTAACCGTACCCCCTACTTTCCCCTTATTCACATAAGTGGAGGGCTACATGATGCCTCCATGGGGATTGGGGACCCCGATGTCGGCGTGGGAATGGGGAGCGGGGAGAAAAGCAGCAGTGGAAGGGTTTTCTTTCCTGCCAGTGCTGGTGGCTGCGATGTGACTGCGTATGCATAGCACTTACGCAGACGTAGTTGTGGTGAATGCCATTTTGCCATTCACAACATGCCAGCGCCAGTGGAACTATGCATGCGCATGAGTTGTGCATGCATAGTTCTTGCCCTGGAATGTGGAAGTAACAGCCGAAATAGTGCAGCTGTTATTCCGTAGTGGCTGATCGTGGTGGAGTGTTTCAAGCTCCATTGGACTTTCAAAAGGATACTTCCAAAAGTCCAGTGGAAGGTTCCACGATCGGACATTTTTAGAGCTACGATTCCAAAACAACTGTGGGCTCCAGCCACAGCCCTAAAATTAAAATAAAATAAATAGAACAGACTAACCTCCACAGCCCCCATGAAGACTCCACATCCTTTGCCAAGAAAGCACCATAACAAACAGATACAGCCCAACCCATCCAAGGACAGCAACAACAACCTGGAGTTCCCTCTCCCGAACAGCAGAGCCTCCATATCCCACAGGGTAGTCACAGCAGCACCCAATAACTCCAGGCCAGAACAGCACTTCTCAACCTTCATCACTCCCATGGTTCTCTCCTATGCATGATTGCTGCCTTATTTTTTTATTTGTTTTTCCCAGCAGGTATGTCAACTAAACTTTGAATCTGTGGTCTGCACACAATCTAAACAATTTCAGCATGGGAGCAATTAGAGCACAGCTTGGAACTTTCTTACTGTCTGTCTCAATCGGGCTTGGCATACACATTGAGTCTGATGGACCTACCTGTTTCAAAAACTTCATTGCATTGTCATAAGTCACTCAGCTGCTCTACTCTGTGCTCTCAAAGGATGGTCAACAATAATGATTCTGCGCCAAAATGTTCCTAATAGCTCTCTCTCCCACCACACACTCACATGGTGTGGGGTGGACAAGGGAGGCAAGACGCAGCTGCAGCGTCAGAAAAACCAGAGGAGCTAGAGCCAATCAGAAACTCCATCGTCTCCATAGCAACCTCCTCAGCCAGTCTGATGACAGTTCTGCCTTTGCCTGCCCCAAAAGCCCCATGGAGGCTTAGATGGACAGGAGGTTTATCCATTAAGAGGAGGAACACTGAAATAATTTTTTTTAGGAAAACAGGCTGACTGTCAGCTGTGGTGGAGGTGGGGGGAAATGGGCTGAGAGCTTTGGGGGGGAGATGGAAGAAAGACATCAAATCTCATGACAGCAGTGTCGTGCCACAGAAAGGGAGATTGGCAAGCAGTGATCCAGAGACCCTTGTGTCAGCTTATAATACAGCCGTTGCCGGGGCTCTGGATTCCATTGCTCCAGTTCGTGTTTGCCCCCTCTGCCTTCGTCCCAAATCCCCTTGATTTGATGGGATGTTGAGGGAGATGCGGAGACAGGGACAAAGGTTAGAGCGCTGCTGGCGAAAGTCCACCCTTGATACTGACCACCTTAGATTGATGGATCATTATTCGGATTATCAATCTTCAATCACCTGTAAGAAGGCAGAATTCCTGTCCAGGGAGATTGAGGTTGCTCGGAATCAACCAGCTTAGCTGTTTTGAACTGTGGATAGACTGTGCAACTCAGCCTCTCTGCATGTTCAGAAAGCTTTTTCGCAATTGGAGTGAGATGAGCTTGCTCGATTCTTCACAAATAAGGTGGCTGACATTAGGCCGGAACTGCTCCCATCACGCTCTAGGGGGGTTGCCCGTGGACTGGTGTGAGATCATGGTGCCTCAGTTCTCCTGGAGTTCCTTCAGTCAGCTAGAATTCACAGATGTCATGAGGATCATCCAGCATATGCGCCCTACGTGCTGTAGTTTGGACCCTGGACTGACCTCCCTAATTTTGGGTTGTATTGACATCATCGGTCCAGTCCTTGTGTAGATAGTCAGTTGCACCTTGGAATCTGGTGAGTTTCCTAGCTCCCTGAAAGAGGCCGTGGTGACACCCCTCTTGAAAAAAGCTACCTTGGACCTTGACCGTCTCGAAAACTACAGACCTATCTCTAACCGTCCCTTTGTTGGGAAGGTGATTGAGAAAGTAGTGGCGGCACAACTGGAGGACTATCTGACCATCCATGATGTCTATTAACTCCTCTAGTCCAGATTTCAAAAAAGACATAGTACCGAGACAGCACTCGTTCAGGTGCTTAATGATCTCTTGATGGCTAGAGGTCAGAAAGCCGTTCCATCTTGGTTCTCCTCAACCTTTCTTCAGCGTTTGACACTGTAGATCACATGGTGTTGCTAGAACACCTGAGGCTGCTTTGTGGAATATCTGGAACCGTCTTAAGATGGTTCATATCATTCCTGATTGGGAGATCACAAAGAGTTGTGTCTGGGTTTTTTTCCTCGGATTCAATGGCTTTGTCATGTGGGGTGCCTCAGGGTTCAGTACTGTCACCCATGTTATTTGCGGTGTATGTGCTACCCATTGGAGACATTGTAAGGAAGTATGGGCTGAGGTTTCACTGTTATGCAGATGATACCCAACTCTATCTTTCTTTTGCCCCTGACCAGGAGGGAACTCTCTCGGTCTTTAACAGCTGTCTAAGAGAAATCCAGGAGTCGATGAATTCTAGCTGGCTGAGGTTGAACTCGGATAAGACTGAGGTACTGGTCATGGACCTGGGCTGACAGATGAGGGTCAGGTGATGTTGCGTCTTCCAGAATTTTTCTTGGAGGCATTTCTCTCCCGACCTCTGAACAGGTGTGGAACCTGGAGGCAGTTCTTGATGATAGGCTGACACTGCATTCGCAGGTGTCAGCAGTCATCAAGACTTCCTTTTATCATCTTAGGAACATCACCAGGATTCGGCATCTTGTTCCGTCTGCCGACCTGCCAACTTTAGTCCATGCCTTCGTTTCCTCATGCTTGGATTATTGCAACTCCCTCTATCCAGGGCTTTCTGGGGTTGAAATCCATTGCCTGCAGCTAGTTCAGAACTCTGCAGCTTGGCTTTTGACGGATTCTAGTAGATCCTGTGACATTACTCCGGTACTGCGTGAACTGCACTGGCTGCCGATTCAGTGGCGGATCACCTTTAAAGTCGGCTTGCAAACTTTCAAAGCCCTACACGATCTGGGCTCAAGCTATCTGAAAGAACTTCTGTTTCCCTATCGCTCTGATCAATCACTCTGCTTGGCCAACGAGGGGTTGCTTGAGATTCCAAGGGTGTATTTGAAATCTTCCAGTGCTCGGGCTTTTTTGTATGTTGCCCCAACCCTTTGGAACTCTCTACCCCATCGGTTGCGTGAGTGCACCTCTGTGGAGCACTTTAAGAGGGGTTTGAAGACCTTCTTGTAGGATATTGCATTTCCAGAATACTGATTGGCTTAATGTTTTGGTCTAGCTGAATTCTTTTAATGTTTTAACTGTTTTAACTGTTATTTATGTATGGCACCTTGATAATTGAAAGGCGCCTTATAAATAAAAATTATTATTATTATTATAATAGTGGGACTACAAAAACTGCAGGCAGGTTAATCACCCTGGGAGGGAGGTACCAAATATTTGTGCACCCTTGAAGCCTTGCACCTGGGGCAGCTACCCGTCTCGCCCCACCCTTCCTACGGTACTGCTTTTGTATCATTTTTGTTGTACTAGACATAATTATAAATGAGACTGTCCTCAATTTGTTTTCCAGTAAATGTAGTAAATTGAATTGACTGCCACTATCTTTGTTGAAGTTTATTTTTTTAACAGAATTGTTTGACTCCCGAGCCATCCCCTGCTCCTTCCACTGGGTCCTTTCTGTGGGCTACCTCCTAACTCCATCTGCAACCCTATAAATGCATAAGTGTTTCTTCCCATTTTTCTCCTGTGCAGTCCCACCCACCTCTGACACGCTACACAGTGCTGGATGGTGTACCAACAGGCCAGATAAGTGAAAGAAGCAAGCTCCCTGGCCCATCACAGAGGGTATTGCACCTGTGGAACCTGGTGCCATCTCTTCTTGGCTGGAAGCGCTACCACATGGCACTGCCACCTCAGCCCACTAGGCTACCTGGCCGGCTCTGAGTCTGCTCCTGTTTTGGGGTTACCATTGGGCAGACCTTTACTGAATTTTCTGCCTCATATATTGTAAATTCTTTCAGTAGTTTACTTGTTTTCTCTGTTTGAGAGGCTGTCTAAGTCCCAAATGCAAGTTCTGTATTGCTGCACATAATAGCAATACAGGACTTGCATGTAGGACATAGACAGAGGCTAGCCAAGCAGATGAGTGGAGGGTAAACAACCATCACAGTCACTGAGGTAGGGGACTGTAGGTATGTTATCTGCTGTTACTGGGGTCAGCTGAAGGAAGGGGTCCATTATAACTGGGACTACTGACTTATTATAATTACCAGAACTGGAATTTGGTGAATGAGAAGGATCACTAGAGCTAGGGATGTGTAAGTAGGGGAGGGGGGCAGGGACACAACAGTCTGCCCTAGAGAGCCAACAGTCTTCACCTAATTTAAAGAGCAAAAGATTACTTCTCAGAATCTAATGAGCCTATAATCAGATGCAAATGAACTCTCAGGGCCTCAGGGGAAAGCAGTCATTTGCATGGGGACATTTGAAAGTTGCATCTTAGTGCAAAAACACAAACCAGTTTGGGATGCCCTACCTAATTTTGCTCCATGACTGCCTTTTGTTTACAATGGGCACATGTCTCTCAGTGATCAGCAGGGTGTTGTACTTTTTGTGGAGTGCACCTGTTCATGCCTTACTTAGTTTGGCGCTCTAGGGGGGTATACTCAATCAGGTTTTGAGCACTCACACCATGTTAAGAGCTTGTTTGACTATACCATACTTCGGACACTGTGCAAAGTTGCACTCAGGAAAGGGACTTTGCAAGGCACAAAGCTCTGCTATCAAATGTTGAGCCTTGAGTATGTTAGGTAAGATGGGATGAGGAAAGTGCCACTTATCCTAGTATACTTGGATATGAACAACTTAGCAAACCATGGTCTGAAGGTTACTAAGTGCAGCTTGCAAAGGCAAGTGAGGAAGCTGAAGAGGAAGGCAGCCATGTTGGCCTTTTTGGAGGTGCTGCCTGTGTGGGACAGGGAAGGGGGAATGGGAAAGCAGAAGGAAACCTAAGCATTCAATGCCTGGCTGAAGGAGTGGTATCAGTAGGAGGGATTGGTATTTATGGGTGACAGGGGAAAGTTCTAGGACAGAAGGCTAGTCAAGTGGGCTGGCCCTCATCTCAGGGAGACTACATGTACACTGGAACAGAAATTTGATGTCTACATTGGCAGTTTTATAAACTGAAAGAGGTGAAGGCTAATATGGGGGACCAGTCCAACAATCAGGTGAGGTCCATGTACAAGCAGGTGCCATTGGTGCAGCTTAGGGTTTTGCCAGATCCAGATATGAAACAAAAACAAACAGAACTCTCAGAAGGTCAGAAAATTAAAGCAGACGAAATGTCTTCAGGCAAAGTTGCTAAATTGCAAGTTAATTGTGTGGACTCCATACACAACACAATAGGAATTACCCCAGCATTTTGGTCCCTCAACCTTCCTCAGGGGTGGGGTTTACAGGTAACTGCTGCATTTAAATACACCTTTAATAGTGATAACATCATTTTTGAAAACACCTCCACCAATGATTTTTCACAGCTTTTCTACTGATTAACATTTAAGAATTCATATAAACCATATGTCATGAATTACAGCACTTTTTATTAATAAACCCTTAAAAAAATAAACTTTAGAAGGAGACCAGGTAGTTCTTCACTAAGTTGACCAGCCATAGTAGAAAAATCCTGAGTGCCAAGTGGCTGATGCCACTAGAAAAAGTAAGATTAGTTCAAAATGCTTTAATGAGTCTTCCTTAATTAGTAACCAAACAAACCCTTTGGAGCACTCTGAGGCTGTTCATTCTCAGTCTTCCTTCTGCTTGAAGTTTAGGTTTCCAGACCACATGATAGTACAGTTGTTATATGTAGTCCCCAGGGGATTTGATCCATCTCTAGATAGGTTTCAATGGTAGAGGGGGTGAGGAACACATAACAAGGGTATGTGGAGGAGTGCACACAGAGGGGAAAAATGTGAATAGAAGAATAGAGGCAAGAGAAGGAAGGTCAGATTCTAGGTGGAGGGTGGTGTCTCTGAATATGTGGAGTCTTGGAAACAAGATCAATGACCTGCAGGCACTATTAGCAGGCAGGAGGGTGGACATAGCTGCAGTAACCGAGACTTGGGCAACATCATACCATGACTCGGACCTTGTGATCCCTGGATATAAAGTATACAGGAGGGACAGGGTAGTTGGGAAGGGGGCAGGGGTGGCAGTTTATGTCAGAGAGGGAATAACTTGCACAAGGGAGGAGTTGGAGGAAGGGGAGGTGGAGGCATTATGGGTTCATTTAAGGTCCAATAGAGGGAGAAAGGTGAGGTTGGGAGTGGTTTACAGACCACCCAGTCAGGATGAGGAGAGGGACAGGGAACTGAGCTCACAAATATTGGAAGCTGTGGGGAAAGAAGAGGTGGTAATTGTAGGGGACCTCAGCCTGCTCAAGGTGGACTGGAGTATATGATTCACAACATGTGCCAGGAGTCAGATGATCATGGAAGGACCACAGAGTGGGTTCCTGACTCAGGGCATCACTGAACCAACAAAAGCTGAAGCAATTCTTGATCCGGTGCTCACAAATGGGGAGGACATACAGGAAATAATGGTCAGGAAGCCACAGGGTGAAAATGACCATTGCACAGTGTGGTTCCAGTTGGATATGGGCAGGGGAAGCATCCCGACTAAGACCAAAATCTTGGATTTCAGGAGCGTGGACTTCAGGAAAATGGGCAAAGTGCTAGGAAGCCATCTGGTGGGCATCAGAGCAGATATGGGGGTGGACCAAAGGTGGTCCATCATTAAGGAAGGAATACTGGCTGCCACAGATGAGTGCATTAGGCTCAGGGGGAAGAACACAAGGGCCAAAGCACCCAGCTGGTTCAGTTCTGGGGTTGCCCAGACAGTAAGGGAAAAGAGGTTGGCCTATAGAAAATTCAGGAAGACCAAGAGCGAGGTGGATAGGGAAAATTACCTAAGGTTGGCTAGTGAGGCAAGTAAGGAAGTCCAGCAAGCAAAGGCACAGAAGGAGCTGCAGATAGCTGAAGGAATTAAGAAGGGAGAGAAGACTTTCTTTCTTATTTTATTTTTATTTGTTTTATTTGTTTAAGTCTAGGATTACAAATACCTTTGAGACGAGGCTCTTTTACAAAGGTTCCATGTCAGAAATGGTACATACATAAAAATAAGCAGAACTGCAGCAATTTACATAAATCAAATACACAAGTCAGTGATCAGAAAGATGCAACAACTAGGAGGAATAACAGGGGGTTGCCCAGAGAGGGCAGCTAGGGTAAAGGAGGGCGAGTGAGAGAAATGATGGGGACATGCACACAAGAAAAGACTAGTGCAGCACAATGGCATTGTCAAGAGGACTACAGGGAGAGGTGCTAGTGGATTGGACCAGTTAGAGGTGGAAGTCACAGGAGCTGGAGGCAGCTAGAAGGAGGCGTAGTCTGGTTTTGAACAGACCCAGGGTGGTGGTAGGGGGGATGTCAGAACTAATGGCATTCATCCAGCTGGGAGCACGGTGAGCAAAAGAACATTGGCCCTGTGTGGTGCGACAATGGGGAAGTAGCTGATGTTCGGCCCCTCTGGTGTTGCGTGGATTTAAACTGAGGCACAGGAGAGCTCGGACACCAGCGGGAGCAAGGCCTAAGGTTATTTTTTTCATCATCAGGCAGGTCAGGTACTTTATGCGGTTGGCAAGTTGTAGCCACCCCATTTGGGCATATAGGTCACAAGTATGCGTGAGTCGATGAGCTCCAGTGATGAGCCGACAAGCCTTGTTTAAGAAGGTCACAAATACATTTGAGAGCAGTAGCAGGTGCAGAGCCATAAATAATGAGGCTGTAGTCAATGATGGAGACAACTGAGTTAAGAACAGCTGCCTTAAGGGCATCCGGGACGAGGTGTTGTCTATTCCGGTAAAGTAAACCAATGCGTGAGTTGGCAGCTCTGGCAACGTTATCAATGTGTGCCCCATAGGATAGGTTAGGGTCAAGTGTGATTCCAAGGTATTTAAAGGATGCCACCTGTTCCAGGGTAGTCCCAAGGCCTGTAGAAATGACCAAGGGGTGAGACCTATGCTTGTTTTGGGAGCTGCAGAAGAGAACTGACTTGTTTTTTTGTGTGGTTTAGAACCAGTTTGTGGTCAGCGAAGCTCTAAGTTGTGTTGAAGGGTTTGTGGATCTTTGTGAGAGGTGAAAAGCACAGCATCATCAGCGTAGAGGATGATTTGTTCAGGGCAGGAAAGTGGAAGGTAGTTCAGAAAAAGGCTAAAAAGTAGAGGGCCCAGGATAGATCCTTGGGGGACCCCTGAGAGGACGGGTTTAGAGTTGTAGAGTAGACCAGAGTTTTTTACTCTCTGAAAGTGATTTTCCAGGTAACTTTTGAACCAGGCAGTAGAGTCATGGGAGAGACCTGCAAGTAGCAGCTGTTCCATTAACAGGCCATGGCAAAGTGTATCAAAGGCTTTGGTCAAGTCAATAAAAGATGCCCCTGTTAGTTGGCCTTTGTCCAATGAGTTGTGGAGGACTCCAGTAAATTCTAGGAGGGCAGTTGATGTGCTGTGACCTTGCTGGAACCCATGTTGCTGAGGACACAAGATGCTATATTTGTCCTAGTGATCAGTAAGCTGGTCTGCAACAATCCGCTCTAAGGCTTTGGAGGGGGGGGGGCAGTATGGAGATTGGCCGGTAGTTGCCTTGGATAGACTTGTCTCCACTTTTATGTACTGGGGTGACAATAGCTGATTTCCATAAGCTAGGGAACTGATCGACACTGAGAGAAAGGTTGAAAATTCTTGGTAGCGGGCGTAGTACCTCTTCAAGAGTGAGGGACAGTAATTTAAAGTCCAGAGAGTCGCCACTAACTCTGGTCTTCGAGATAGCTTTTTTAATGTACTTACGGGCTTCACATACCTTGACTGCTTTGAAATGGAATGGCGGATGTTTGGGGGGCAGGGGAGGGTGCTGGGAGTAGTGAAGTTGTTATCAATAAAAAAGTTCTGAGGGAGAACACTACTGAGATCTGTGAAAGTCTCACTGAAAGTATTTGCAATGACCATAGGGTCAAGGGTGGTAGTCCATCAATATTGAGTAGAGAAGGGGTGGACTTGGGCTGCTTCCCAGTAATTTCTTTGATATTGTCCCAGAATGCCCAACCATTTCCCCAAGCGTTAGTTAGGGTTTCCTTGAAGTAAGCACTTTTCTTCAGTTGAATTACTTTAGTGCAGTTGTTTCGAGCCTGTTTGTAGGTTTGAATGTCTGGTTGAGCGTCTGTAGCTCTGGCTATTGCCCAGAGGTGGTCTCTAGATTTTAGCTGGGCCTGGAGTGCAGCAGAGAGCCAAGGACTGGAGAGAGATTTAACTTTGCACTTTTTGACATGTGTGTAGGCATCACAGGCTGCGTTGAAGGTGGTGATGAAATAACTAAGGGCCAAGTCAACATCTGTCGCATTGAAGATGGGAGTCCAGTCTTGATGACTAAGGCGGGATTTGAGATGGCCAGCTTGCCACAAGGAAGAACTCAACTGGTAATGACTTTGGAGGGAGGTTTACAGAACTTGTCTGACCATTCACAGATGAGTGGGGAATAGTCACTGAGAGAGTCCGGGAGGATGGAGATGTTAATGATATGGGTAGGGTGGCTGGTGAGGGCCCAGTCCAAGAGTGTACTAGTGCCTGATTTGTAGTTTGTTCTAGTTGTGGAAATAACCATCTGCGTAAGGTTGGCAGAGGCTATAGCATCCTTATAAGGTCCTGTTTCAGGTGCGAGCCAGTTGATATTAAAATCCCTGAGGAGAAGGATCTCGGGGCCGGTAGGTAGGGTTCAGACGAAGTACAGAACAGTATTGAGCCCTGTCCCTTGGTCTTTTGGAGGGATGTAGACTGAGATGACTGTGAGCACTTTATTGTGGGCTCCAAGGAGTAATTTAATTGGGAGAAACTGTGCAGTGGAGACTGGGGGGGGGGGAGTAGTGGGAATGGGATAGCCCGAGATATGTTCCTTGACGTAGACTGCACAGCCTCCACCTCTTTTGGTTCCCTGGTCAAGTCTAAAAACATTGTAACCTTGCAGTGCAATGGCCTGATCAGGGATTTTAGGGGTTAGCCAGGTTTTGACAACTGCAAGGATATCAGGGTTGTGCTGGTTGACAAAGATTTGTAGGGCATCAAGTTTGGGAAGAAGGCTGCATATGTTGAGGGTAGTGAGGATGATGTCCCTCTTTAGCGTAGTATTTATAGTAGGACTTGAGGTGGGTGGGCCAGAGTTTTGGTATTTCAATATATAAGTGAGAAAAGGGACAAGAATGAAGGGATGGTTAGGCTTAAGAAAGGGGTGGAGTGGGTGGAGGATAATGGGGGAAAAGCAGAGATACTAAATGAATACATCTGTTCTGTATTCACGAAGGAGAAGGACAGACCAGTGCCTTTGGGAGGGAAAAGAGGAGCGGGGAAGGGGAACACAGATGTAATGATAGAGGAGGATAGAGTGAGGAAGGGGCTGCTGGCATTGAAAGTGGACAAATCACCAGGTCCAGACAGAGTACATCCAAGGGTGCTAAAGGAACTGGCTGAGGAGCTGGCAGGGCCACTGGCAGGCATATTTAATAATTCACTATAGTCAGTTATGGTTCTGCAGGACTGGAGGACAGCACATGTAGTGCCCCTCCACAAAAGCGGTCCCAAGGATGACCCAGGAAATTACAGACCAGTCAGTCTGACCTCCATTGTGGGCAAGCTCATGGATACCATACTAAAGGAAAGGTTGGTAAAATATCAAGAGGAGCATGGTCTTCAGGACGAGAGGCAGCATGGGTTCATGGGGGGAGATCATGTCAAACAAATCTGATTGACCTCTTTGACTGTGTTACTAAGACAGTAGACAGGGGCCAAGCGGTAGACATCCTCTATCTTGATTTCAGCAAGGCCTTTGACTCTGTGCCGCACAAAAGGTTGATCAAGAAGTTAAATGGATCTCGGCACTGGGGGAAAAGAGGGCCAGATGGGTGGAAAACTGTCTGAGGGACAGAATCCAGTGGGTGGTTGTGGGGGAAGAGTTATCTGGCATCAGAGAGGCAACCAGTGGGATCCTGCAAGGCTCGGAGCTGTGGCTAGTGTTGCTCAATGTCTTCATCAATGACATTGGAAATGGCATTAAGGGCAAAATGTGCCTATTCGTGGATGACACAAAGCTCTGTGGGAGAGTGGACACAGCTGAAAGGATACAAGACCTATAGGAAGATCTGAAAAAGCTGGGTAAGTGGCCTAGGATCTGGCAGCTTGGCTTCAATGCCAGGAAATGCAAAGTTACGCATATTGGAGCCAAGAATCCCAGGACAGAGTACTACCTGGGTGGAGTCCAAGTATTTGCATCAGAGGAGAAGGACCTGAAAGTGATGATCACTAGTGACTTGAAGTACTCCACATAGTGCAAGAAATCAGCAGCAAAGGCAAACAAGATACTGGGATGCACATCTAGGGGGATCAGTAGTAGGAGAGAGGAGGTTATACTGCCCTTGTACAGGTCCCTGGTAAGGCCTCATCTAGAGTATGGAGTTTAGCACTGGTGCCCACACCTCAAAAAGGACATTAACCTGTTGGAGAAGGTCCAGAGGAGGGCTATAAAGGTGATAGCTAGCCAGCAGGGTAAAGCATACTAGGAGAGATTGAGAGCACTGAACATGTACTCCCTGGAAGACAGGAGAGAGAGAGCAGGGACATGATTGGGACCTTCAAGTACTTGAAAGGCATAAATAAGGTTGATAAGCTAAGTGGAAACCATAACATGAGGGGGCCAAATCTTAAGCTGGAGGGTGAGAGGTTTAGGAGGGAGGTCAGGGAGCACTTCTTCATAGAGAGGGTGGTAAACACTTGGAATGCGCTGCCTGAAGAGGTCACTTCATTGAAGACAGTGAGCAGCTTTAAGAGAGGCTGGGATAGGCAAAGAGGGAAGGTAGGGATCATGGGTATGGAGGATGGAGGAGGTGGGGAGGAGGGAGGCAGGGACATTAGCTCAAGCTGTGGAGCCTGCAATATGAGCCAATTTGATAGACCAAATGTCCTTCTACTGCTGGCTTCTTCGTATGTTAGTAAGGTTGATTACGTTGTATGCCACTTTTACTTCTAGGAATAATAGTCTCTCAAGTTTTATGATGAGTAATTTAAGCTCATAATTGCTATTTGTCTCCCCTTTTGTGGTGCCCACTGCATTATTAAAGGATGTAATAGCTTTAATTTAATCCCTAGTCTCTGGATATTGTTTAGGGGTGATATGAATGTGTGCACTGAGGAAATGAGAAAATGACTTTGATTCTGATTAAACTTATACTGCTAAATAAACACTCTGATTTTTCATTACTTATGGGGTTCTTTCTTTTCCTTTTCCAGATTGTGATACTGGAGGTGACTCAAACTCCAATTTAGGGAATTTTTATTAGGTTCTGGGAGTAACTGATCACCGTGGAAGGTGGATTGTTGCAAGCAGCCAGCATCAGCCACTTGGCACTCTAGATTTTTCTGCTATGGTTGATCAACTTAATGAAGAACAACCTGGTCTCTTTATAAAGTTTACAGTGTTTCTTTTTAGGGATTTATTGATAAAAAGTGGTGTAATTAATGACATAGGAGTTATAAGACTTCTTAAATGTTAATCAGTAGAAAAGCTGTGAAAAATTATTGGTGAAGGCGTTTTCAAAAATGATGTTGTCACTATTAAAGGTGTATTTAAATGCAGTAGTTACCTGTAAATCCTGCCCCTGAGGAAGGTTGAGAGATCGAAGCACTGGGTAATTCCTATTGTGTTGTGTCTGGAGTTCACACAATAAACTTGCAATTTAGCACCTTTGCCTGAAGATGCTTTGTCTGCTTTAGTGTTCTGCCGTTCTGCGAGTGCACCAGTTCTGTTTGTTGTTAATATTGGGAACCTCTAGTAGGAGGTGGGTGCCAGGTGAACCTAGCAGAGGTTCCACTGGAAACAGAAATAGGACTAGGGTAAGTCAGCAGTGGCAGGTGTGGGGTAGAGGTGAATGAAGAGAGGAAGGGAACAGGCAGCAGAAGACCAACTAGCTGAAGGACTACTGGATGGGCTGGGAAGAGAGGGAATGGCTCAAAGAGAAGATAAGGTAAGGGGAGAGGGTGCAATGTGGATACATGGAGGATAGTTTGTTTAAATGCCAGAAGGTTGATCAATAAGATCAACAAACTGCAGGAGACAGTGTAGGTGGCTAAGTTAGACTTAGTGGCCATCACAAAGACATGGGACAGTGGGGGAAATGATAGGGATATTGTAGTTCTAGGGTACACTTTCCTTAGGGGAGACAGGGCAAGGGTAATGGAGGGGGAGCAGTCCTATATATTAAAAATAGTACTGAGTCAACAGAAGATGGGGCTGTTAAGAAGGGGGGGTGGAGTTTATCTGGATACAGTTGACATCAGTTGTTAGAAGGAAAATTAGGCTAGAAGTGGTCTATAGACTGCTGGAGAAAAAAGAAAAAGGAAAAGGAGTTAGGCAAGAAATCAGTAGGGGAGCCACAAAAGGGGATCAAGTGCTAGTCGGGGGCCTGAACCTGCCAGACATAGACCAGGATATTCCTGAAGCAAAGAGCACCAGGAGTTAGGTGTAGCTAGATATGTCACAGGACTTCTTACCGGTGCAGCTGTCAGGGATCTCCTATGGCAGGACACCATTCTTGACTTGATAGTCACCAATTCGGAACTGGTGGCGGGATGGCAGGCTGGGAATCTTTGGGGTCCAATAACCACAACACTGTGTGGTTCAAACTGACAGTGGGGAACAATGCAGCCCTTTAAAGGCAGTGGTTCTGGACTTCAAATGATCAGATTTCGGCCAGATGGTGGAACTGGTTAGATAGAGATTGGTGGGTGTAGACCAGACTGAGAAGGCAGAGAAACAGTAGGGTAATATCAAGGAGTCAATTCTGGAGGTGACTGAATCTTACACAAGGAAGATCATTACAAGAAACAGGAACACAAGAATGATCTGGTCTTAAAAGGTGGTAAGAGAGGCAGTGAGGGCAGAAAAATGGCCCTTACAAGGGATAAGAGGAACAAGTGGGAGGAAGAATGTCAGGAATATCAGGCTAGACTTAAAAAGGCAAGGGTTGTGGTCAGAAGGACAAAGGTAGACAACAAAGCTGTGGATTGTTGAGGGTGTAAGAGGTGGGGCATAAGAAATTTTGAGGTACAGTTGGGAAAAGGGAAAACACAGGTGGGGGGTAATCAGACAAGCGAGGAACAGTAGTTGAAAACTACAAGCAGAAGACAAATGTGCTGAACAATTACTTCTGCCTGGTCTTCACAGTACAGTAATAACCTATGCCAGAAAGCAGTGTCAAGGCTGCCATTTGGGGGTAGGGGGATAAGAAAATGGGCTGGGTAGAGATAATGGCAAACCAGGTAAGAAGGGGACTGGAAGCCTTCAGGATAGATAAATCACTGGGCCTGGATGACCTGCACCCATGGATACATTGGAAATTGGCCACAGAATTGGCAGTACCCTCATCTCAACTATTTTAACTCTCTGATGTTCGAGGTGGTGCCAGCAGATTGCAGGTCTACCAACATGAAGTCACTACATTGGAAGGGGACAGAGAGGATCTAGGAAAGTACAGGCCTCTCAGTCTTCCCTCCATTGCAGGTTTGCTGATGGAGACCATAGTCAAAGAAAACTTGGTGGTCTACTTAGGACAGTGCACTGCAGGACAACAAGCAGCATGAGTTTATGTCAGCGAGGTCATGCCAGTCCAGCTATATAATGTTTTTGACTGGGTCGCTAAAGAGATAGTCAGAGGACAGATGGTAAATTTGCTCTGCTTCTACTTCACCAAGACCTTCAATCTGGTACCACAAGGGACTGCTGAAAAGGTTTGAGTACTTGGGAGTGGAGCAGGGTTTGGTCAGGTGGGCAGGAAATTGGCTAGAGTGGAGGCAGCATAGAGTAGTAGTGAATGGGGCCAAATCGGGGCAAAGAAGTCACAAGTGGAGTGCCACAAGGATTGGTCCAGGGACCTGTTCTATTCAAAGACATCAGTGACATAGGGGAAAGTATCCGGGCAAGCTGTTTCTCTGTGTTGATGACACAAAGCTATGCTGCATGGTAGACCATGAGGAAGGGATGTGGGAGCTCTTGATGGACCTAGAGAAGCTGGAGAGAAAGTCTGACATCTAGCAGTTGAGATCCAACACCAAGACATGCAAGGTAACGCACTTGAGGAGACAAAACCCAAGAACAGAATACAGGATGGGAGTGGTTAGGCTGGCCACTACAACAGAGGAGAGGAGAGGAGAGGAGAGGAATCTGAGGGTCATAATCAGTGACCACCTTGAGCAAATAAGTCACTGTAACAAAGCATATAGCAAGGTTTCAAGCACACTGGGGTGTATAGGGAGGGGTTTGGTAGTAGGAGAAGCAAGTTGATACTGCCTTTGTACTGATCCCTGGTGAGGCCTAATCTAGAGTACTATGCCCAGTACTGGAGTCCTCACCTGAGCAAAGATGTAGGCAGATTGGAGTTGGTGCAAAGAAGGGAAACTAAGATGACATAGAACTAGCATGGCAGAACCTATGAGGAAAGGCAGGTGGGCCTTAATACGTACTTGCTGGAGGCCAGGTGTGAGAATGAGTACAGAACAGAAACATACATTTCTGAGTGGTATAAATAGGGAGAATAGTGGGGACCTATGTGTAAAAAGTAGGGATGCAGTCACAAGGAGGCATGATTGGAGGCTGGTGAGAGGCAAGTTCATGAGAAACTTGAGAAACTTTTACTTAACAGAAAGGGCTGTGGAACTGTGAGACAGACTCCCAGCAGAATTGGTGGTGCTGGTAGGCTATATGGGTTTAAATATGGATGGGACAGGGCAAGAGGACTCATAGTCACTAGGGGAAGCACTAAAGGATTGAGGGGTTGGGGATTGAGGGAACTTTTACAGCAATGAGCCTCAATCTGCCCAAAGGACAGACTCACAAAGTCCCTTGTAATGCCTAGTGTGTCAGGGTCTATACCATCCTTGTCAGCAGGAGTTACATATATACATGTGTTACTTACTGCAATGGATAATGTAAAGATGAACACTTAATAGCATTCTACATGTTACACTTCCATATGGCATAATAAATTAGTCACTTTTTTCTTGAGTTAAACTTTCTTCTCCCTGACTGGTCCAGATTGCTTTCTTCCAGTTCCCCTCTGGTGACAACCTAGTGCTCTGAACCACTAACTCCACCCCAGTTGCCTGCTCCCACAGTTCTCCCTCCAAGGCAAGGGTCCTTTAGAGGAGGGTATCTTTCACCAAAGTGATTCAGGATCCAGGGCAAGTAGTGACCTCCATGTGGTGGGATCCAAGTGTGCCAGGCTGGGCCATCATCTAGATGGGGCCCTGGCAGTTTTTCTCTTGTTCCCTCCTGTTCCCTCACACCTTCTGCATGGAATGGGTGATAGCCATCTATTGACCTCAAACACAGACAGCATGTTTGCATGGGGGAACAAGTGCCTTTGCTTTTCCACAGAGGATGCTACAGTGCCTGAAACCCAGCACCAGCCCTCCCTGGACAAGGCATGCTGCTGAACAGCAGCTACCCTGACCTTGCCTTTCTTCTACTGTGACTCAACAATCTTGTTTCCCAACTTGGGTCTCCATAATGACAGAGAAAAGCACTGCCACATGGCCATTGGGACAGCCTAAATGAGCCCGTTCTTGAAGCCATCAAGTCACTCTGTTCCTAACACATTTAAAGATATATGCTACTGTATAATATTGTTCTGCTCAGCCCTATGTCTTGTATTCTGATTTTTTAACTTTGCATTTTGCCTCAGTCCTAACCCTTTTAGGACCTACTTCAACCTGTATTAGTGCCTCTGCTCATCCAAGGAACTCTCCAATAATAACCCTGGGATCACTGATGCTGCTCAACCAGCTTGCAGCTTCTCTGCTATCCTTCTATACATACTGTAAGTGCCTACCTGTAAGAGACCTGAGCAAGCATTCCCCACAAATCCAACTGCTGGCAGTCAGGGTAGAAAGTTCTGAACAATCTATCTCGGGGAGGAGGAATAGAGCCCTTAATAATGTGGGGGCAGGCCTAGAAGGACTACACATTGCCACCCAATTTTATGCCCACCCACAGGGATACAACTGATGGAAAGCTTGATAAACTGTGTGCATGTCCTTCATTGCACTGCATTCTCCAAAATGCCGTGCCACCAGCAGCCATCAAGGAAGCATTACTGCAACAGGGATAACAGCACACCTACCATCGATGAGGGGAGCATCCTCTGGGATGTGGAATATTTCTTTTGCTGGTCTACAATGATGTCCTGGGCTTGAAGCATAATGAACTTGGATCACTGACACACTAAGCAGCCCCTGCACTGCTATGCTGTTGGGGTTGCACTTATCTTCATTTTATGTACACTAGTTACTGGCCTTTGTCAGTCTCCACATTTGCTCCTGATTTCTCTTTGTCTTTACTATTACCTATTGGAGATTCTGTTTATGTATATTCAATATTATGCTTATTGTTTCTTCAGATTTTTTCAGCAGTTTTCCTACTGTCCATATTCCAAGGCATGGCATCTTCCACTTTCAGTTTCAAAATGAAGGCAGGTAATACAGACAGGTGGTTATAAACAGATTGTCACTTTTTGATGATGACCCCCCCCATCGCATTTACCTTTTCTCAACTGCTTTTTTATGTTTGCTTGCACGCATGTGCAAGAAACATAGTGCCATCATCGGAGATTTCGGAGGTGTGTCACCTCCTCCTCCAATTCAGTCAATGTGTTGGCAGGTGTGGCCCCTGTAAGCCAATGCATTCTGGAGCTGTATATGACAAGCTCCAAAATGCAGTGGCATACAGTTCAAAGGGGAAGCTACGCTTGAGTGAGCAGCGATAAGATATCACTTGCTCATGCGCAGCTCCCTCCCCACACACACACACACACAGGCAGACGCACGCAGACATGCGCCCGCCCCCTGCAGCCACACACACTGAATAGCCGAGGGTGCCCAATCCCTGTCAGCTGTGCCGCGCCCCCACCTCCCCAGCCTCCTTTGAATGCAGAATGATACAGGCCAACGGGGTGCCCAACTCGCGGCTTCACTGTCCTCACCCCCAAGTATAAGTGCCACGCTGGGAGCCCACCCCAGCGTGGTAATCCTACTTTATGCCGGGTGCCAATCCCCGTTGGCTGAATGACTAACCGTCCTTGTGACACGCTGGGAGCCTACCCTAGCGTGGCAAACGCCTCCGGCCGTCTTTTTTTTTTTTTTACCTGTAAAGAAAAACGGTCCCAAGTAGTCTCCCTGGCCCCTTCCACAACCCGCACCCACCCACTGCGCCCTGCCTCCCCACACCCCTCACCCCATACGTACCTCCGGACCTCGGGCGAAGATCTTGGTGGACCAGGAACACGTCTGCACTCTTCAAAGCCGACTGCGAACTGAGGAAATGCAGGTAAGCTGTATAATGCGCTAGATGGGGGGTTTCAACTTTGTTGCATATTTCAGGCATTTTTGGGAATTTTTGCACCAAATTTTCAACATGGGATTTTTGGGACCCTTTTTCATGAATGATGTCACTGTCACTGGCGTTATTCGGGCCCGACGGTGATTCGCGAGAGTCACTCGCGCAGTCACTGTGTGAAATCACCCGTTGGGCCTGAATAACACCATGACAGTGACATCATTCATGAGAAGGTCCCAAAACCCCATGTTGAGAATTAGTGTAAAAACAAAAATGATCTGTTTCTGACGTGCATTGTACAGTTCCTCGCACGCTTCGTAAGTTCATAAATTTTCAATATTTTCACCCAGATTTTCCAACATTGCCATTTTACCACACTTCTTATAGAGTAGTATGGCTGTCATTTTTCACATCTCACCCAAAATGTGTTTCCGCCCATGTAGCGCACAATGGCGCAGTCGGTGTGCGAGATCAATGTATGGCACAGATTAAGAAAATCACAGTGACACTGTTCATGAGCTGAGGTGTTAAAATGGCTATGTTGAAAATTTGGTGAAAAATTTCCAAAAAATGACTGTTTTACGAGCGTGCATTGTACAGTTCCTATGCACGCTCGTAAGTTCTCAAATTTTCAATATTTTCACTTCATATTTTCAACATTGCCATTTTGCCACACCTTCTTATGAGCAGTATAGCTGTCATTTTTCACATCTCACCCAAAATGTGTTTCCGCCCATGTAGCGCACAATGGCGCAGTCGGTATAAGAAATCAATGCAGGACAAATTAAGAAAATCACAGTGACACTGTTCATGAGCAGAGGTCTTAAAATGGCTATGTTGAAAATTTGGTGAAAAATTCCTAAAATGACTGTTTATGAAGCGGCATGTGTACAGTCCCTATGCATGCTCGTAAGTTTGCAAATTTAATATTTTCACTCAGATTTTCAACATTGCATTTTATTACACTTCCTTATGAACAGTACAGCTGTCATTTTCACAACATGGCTGAAGTGTGTTTTCACACTTTCAGCGCAGAGATGCGTGGTCGCTGTAGGAAATCATTGTTCAGCACAGATAAAGAAAATCACAGTGACACTGTTCATGATCGGAGGCACCAAAATGCCTGAGTTGACAATCTGCTGTAAAAAATCCCCAACCTAATTATATTACGGGTGTGCGTTGCACAGTTTCTATGTACGCTCGTGACTTCACCATTTTTTTAAATATTTTTACTACAGATTTGCAACATTGCCATTTTTTACACCTCCCCATGAACAGTACAGCTGTAATTTTTTACATCCTGTTCAGAATGTTTTTGCACCTGTGGTGCTAAATGCCGTAGTCACTGTGCATAAGCAGCTTTAGGCTAACAAACTGATATTTGAATGCCTGAGGTGCTAGGGTTTCCAACCATAACACCCAACCCTGTAGAGAATGACAGGCATCAGGGGTGTGACTTGGGATTCTTGCCTGTGATGCTCATACCATTCCACACCCTGCAGTCAGTGAGAGGCATCGAGGTATTCCTTGCACTCTTCGGCCCCAAACTTCACCCCATTCTCCTATATCGCACCCATCTCACCATATTTCCTAATGAAATGGGGTGTGCATAAAGCGGCCAAAGACCCTAAGGAACACCGTAACACTTGTCAGTGTCTACAGGGTGGGGTGTGGTGAAATGGCGTGGCCGTTATGCCTGACAACCCAAACGCACACCCCAATGCCTGTCACTCTCTGCAGGGTGGTGGTGGGGTTTGCTTCAGTTCAATACTTCACTGCCATTCCTATTACGCAGCTCTGTAACTTCTACACTACCACTGCCAATGCCAGCAAGCAAACATTCGGCAGTGACAAATGCTTGTTTTAAAGTAAAATGTGTATGCTTCCCATCTGGCTATTTCTTTAACATAATCATGGCCTGGTTTCCTTTGCCCATGCTTCCATTAATGCACTTGCTACCCTTTACTTTTCTACTTTTGTTTCTGTAGCTCACAGAAGTTCTTGTGTTAGACATTGACCAGCTAAAGGCTATGCATTCTGTTTCATCACAGGCACTGGTAGTTCTTTTAGAGTATGGCAGTTATGAACAAGTGTAAGGTCACTTCAGTGTGGAATAAGACTCAGTGAACCCTGTGACTTATATCTGCATACCTTCTTGATGATGTTTTGTTTATTGTTCTTGTCTAAGCTGACCTGAAGTTTGATTATGATGAGTTAATAAGCACTGCCAATTGTAATCCCTTTGTGAGCTATCACATGCTTTGCATTTTTCATTAAAGCATAACATATGCTAGCTGTGGGTGTACATATGAGGTGAGGAGCACCATCAGAAAATGTGATTCGGCCAAAGGAGTATTGTTGGGTCATTACAGGGTTTTTCCCATATTTAGGCTATAAGATGTGTAACATTCTAGTAGCTGAATGCCTATAGAATTCTTATTCCTTAGAAGTTTACTGTACTTTCCCACTACTTGCCTGATTACCAAATTTAACATTGTAGTATTTCATTATGAAGTGAATGTTGTGCTATAAAAATTAATTAGCATATCACTGAATATGTTATAAAACCTGTGTTTGGCTTTTGCTGATATTTTTATTGGTGAGTGTATATCATACATCTGTAGCCCTGATATACGGCAAGTTAAGGCAATATCTAGATTATGTGTCTGTTTATTCATAGGTTTACATACATCATTCCAGGACAATGAGGTAATATTTTGGCAGGTCTTTCTAAACAATAGCAACCAAATGAATTCCAGATTACTGAAAGGTATAACTCTGACACAAGACCGAGTTATCTTAAGGAATTTACAACGTATTAAATCTATGAGGAGCACAGTGCTATTTGAGACTTTAGAATTGTTAATGAAGAATATACAATTGCTTCTGAATACCAGACTAAATATAAATTCCAGAAACTGAATACCTTTAAGACAATTAGACAGTATTGTAACCTTGGGTGTTTCATGAGATCAAAATCTGAGAATTATTATACAAATCACTTACATTGTTGAAATGTTTTTAAGAATGCATGCATTATTACAAGTGCAAGGATATGTTACACTTCTCAATGAGGGAAAGAACTTAGATGATTACCTATTCATGTTTTTCCAAACTGTGGTGCCACTGATAAAGAGTGAATACTCATTGAACTGCATTCAGGCAATGCAATATCACATGGCTACATTCATCAAGGTAACTATCCTGATTCTAGCTGAAGAGAAGAAGGGGTGGTAAACTGATGTTAAGATGCTACACCCTGAGAAGAGTTAGAGAATTCTGTAACAGTGGTCACTAAGGATATTCATATTGATGCCTTACATGAATGCCTTATTTGGGGGCACGAAGTGCAACTCTTATTCCAAGCATTGCATGTAGCTCAGTGGTTAGAGCACAGGGATGGTGTTCTGGGGGCCAGGGTTCATTTACCAGTTGGTCACATTATTTCTTTATAACTACAAATTGTTATGCATTACACAAAAAGCCTCTGTAAGACCCTTGTTCATCACTTGACCATATCATGTATCAGAACATCAGGCTTTCATTCAAATTTCCTCTGGCAATATGACAATGACCATTAGACACTAGTCACCTTTGCAGCAGTGCTTTTATTCAGCTGTCCACTGAGCTCCTATATGTTTTGTTATATAAATCTGCATATTTTATTCTCCTGTTTGACTAAAACTTGTCATAGAAGGAGGCAGCAATTTTGTATGTCAATTTGCAGCTGTTAAATGCTAACATTATTTAGAGTGGTCAGATTGCTCTGCCAAAAAAAAACCGAAAAACAGTTTTGCACATTTTACATATACTGTACACACAGATACACACACACACACACACACACACACACACACACACCATGTATTACTTATTGATAGAGCGAATTGTTTCTTAAAATGTACACTGTAATACATAAATACTAATTTCCATTTTTCTGTCATGTCAATATGTTGTCAATAGCAAGATTTTGTTGTTCCCCAGTAAATACTGATATTGACTCCAGAACAACCCAATAAGTATGTATTATTGTATGTTAACTGTTGTCAGATATTTAACGTCTGAGATTTATGCTATGTTGCTGTGTATTAGATTACACAGGTGTGCCAAACATCAGAGGGGTGCCTTTGCTATAAATAAAAATGACTACTACTACTACTACTGCTACTACTAATGTCTACACTTCTTGTCCTATTTTCAGACTGTACTCAGCACTGTACACACAAGACCTTAGCCTGCACAGTTAGTTATGAACATCTGTGCTGGCTACTGCAGCACTCTTGGAAGCTCCCTTGCCAGACCACACGCAGTGTTAAAGTTCTATATGTGCTACTTGGGAAAGGGAGCCAGTTGAGGTGTCACTCATAGATATCTGCCAATACACACATAATAAAAGGCACAAGAGGGCATTAAATACCAGCTTGGAGTGCACACAGACTTTTTCTCTTTGAATGTTACTCAGGAACATAGAGGACAGAAGGCTGTTTGAAGATTCTGAGGAGAAAAAGGAATTTATAGCAGTAAACCCAGATTTTGCCATTCTGCTACAGGTCCCATGAACTTGCCTTTTTTGAACACAGAACTCTTAGTAAAGGATGACTCACATCATACTTCCCAACCTAATGCCTCACAAATCAGAGACACGGTTTAAAGTAATCAGGGACAAATGACCAAAATCAGGGACATATCTGAAAAATAAGTGGTATCTAGGGTCACCCCAGTAGCCTAGCTGCAGCACATTGTACTGCTGTGCTGATAACCTGGGTTCAGAAGTGAGCTTTAGAAGTCACATCAAGGGCATGCCAAGGCTAAAACAGCTACCGCTTGCCAGTGTGTCTTGGCCAGTGAGTGTTAGAGGTGGGTTCTACTTTCACAGCGACCCTATGGATTGCTGCAGAGATGCCTGTGGCTGTGAGGGGCTGCTAGAGGCATCATCCCCAACAGGGGAGAAGGGAGATAAAAAACAGAGGGAGAAAACTGTGGTAGCCATCTAAAGTATGGTTAGGTTCAGCCTGACCAGAGTGTATCCCTGAGTACAAGCCATTGACTGGGAAGTAAAAAAAACAACAACAAAAAAACGATAGCTAAATAGAATTAGGAGTTTTGTCTAAAATACATTTTCTGGAGGAGAAGAACAAGCCTGTAACTCTAATGTTTGACATTATTGTGTGCTTCCAAGCCCTACTGTTTCATCATGGAAATAAAAATTTTAGGAAGGACAGAGGTAGAGGTATTTTTTTAGGCAAAATCAGGGATGGCCCCAAAAAGCAGGGACAGTTGTGAAGTTCATTCATTTTAAATCATGATAATGGAGCACACATTTAACAAACTCCTCAACAGAACCTGTGAGGGCCTCCTCACAAGCATATCACTGTACACCTTTATTGAAAACAAAGTTAGTTGTATGCTCATAGGCTCACACGTTAACGTTGCTTATGAGTGTTTAGTGAAGTATAGTCATTACCGAGCTGTTTAATTATTTTTTCCTTTATCTTTTTATAGGTTCATGTCTGGGGATTCCTCTTTCTACACTGAGCACATTCTAAGCATTGATACCTTTCTTTCTGTTTTGTACTTTGTTGCCAACACTGTTTGTGAATTAGATGTTTGGGCATTTGGGACATATTAAATGTGTTCTGCCTCTTTAAAGAATGATTATTTAAATCCAGTGCATTCTCTTCTGGACCAGTCTGCTCTGAGAAACATGGAAGTTGAAACATCAGTGGAGCCATGTGCTGGTGCATGCAGCTCAGGATGCCACAATGAAATGGGGGTTTCCAAAATGACTCTTGGGCCCAGATATTCAAACTGCGCCAGGCTATGGCGCGAAAGCCTGGCTGCCACAGGCCGTCCACGGAGCATTGACCGGGTGGATATTCAACGGTGCGCGCCATGGCACAGCATAGTTAACATCGCACCTGGCCACCTGCAGTGCAGGCGCAGTGGCACTGTGCCAGTGCAAGTGGCCAGAGTGTGAGCAGGGATTTCTGAAGCGCAAGTTCCGCTGGCGCTATGTGAACAACCGCAGTATTCAGTGGACATGCAAATGGGGCCATAATGTATGCAAGGCACAAATGGGCTATTTGCATGTCATTATAACTCCATTTGCATGCAGGTGCGCTGATCCCCGGCAACTTGCGCCTGGACCGACGCCCCCTGCCCAGCATGGCAATGTGCCCCACAGCCCGATCACGGGCTTCAGTATAAATAAAATGATTTCCAATATCCCTGGTGATCCAGTGGACCTCTGTCAGCCCGATCGCTGGCTTTTGTAATCAAAAAAGAATTACGTCCAGTATCCCTGGTGGTCTAGCAGTACCCCCTTCCCCACCTGCCCACTGAGCCCCACCACCCCGTTCCCCCTCCAGTCAGTGGCGGGCGGCAGCTCCCCACCTGCCTGCTGCCCCATTGCCCACCGACTGACACTGTAGGTAGGGTTGTACGCCCATTGGTCCACAGCATGAGCCAATGGGCATGCAGCCCGTACCATACTACACATTCCAGATATGTGAATGGATCCACCAGGGATATTGGACTGTAGTCTTACTGATTTATGATTGTTTTAGATTTTTGCCTATAGTAAGATGGTCCAGATGTACAGATATTAAAATAGGGCAACCTATACCAATTGAGTACAAGATAATTTACTTGCATCCCTGATCTTGCAATGTTCTCTTGAATTCAGTGATGGTATTTTTAATGGGATCCATTATCATGCCCATTTGTGGATATACTGGCAATGTATTGCAGTGCGGCAAGCATGATTGGGAACTCAGAATGGCTAGCATGGTGTTGGATCGCAGTGTGGATGCACCAACAACTGTGCTCCACCACAGAACACAAAATGTTTTGAAAAGCATTTTGAGAATTGAAGATAAGTGTGGATGGGGCCTTTATCACTGAAATGTTGGGCAATGACACTCAAAATATAGGAAAATGTGGGTCACTGGCCTTAATAATGTGGGGCACATTAACACACACACACAGATACAAATTCAGAACACTAGATGCTAGTGACTTACCAGCATTCCACCCCTAATCACAGCTTGGACTCTGGATGGAAACCTTAACAATGGGGTGACAACGACTAACATTGAGTCCTTTTCGTGGTCCTCACCTTGCACTGCTAGTTGCCATGTAACTGCAGCTCCTAAAGAGCTGTTAAAAATACCTGGCTATCTAAAACAATGAAAAAGGCTAACATGAGAACTATAGCCTGCTGAAGTCAGGACTCTTAACTTCATTACCAGCCATGGAAGACCAGCATTAGTCAAGATGGACAAGTAGAAGATTAGCTGCACTAGTACAGGCCCTGATAAGCAATGCAATGTTAAACTCTACCCTTACTGCTAATATGAAATCTTTCTTTTCTTTACCCCTGACAGTTTCAATACTCACTTCATCGGTGATGTTGTTAAAAATCTCAACTTTATTCTCAAAGGTAATGTAGTCCTCAGCAGTGCATTCTAAAATATTTCTTAAGACATTTTTACAACAACCAAAAAATCAGGCTCATAATGCACGGTGTCAGTGCCAGTGACTTGGCAGGTAATACAGGAGAATAACATGAGAAAGATATGGATTGTACACCAGAATGTGCTGGTGGATGGAGAGGGTGGCATATAATTTAGAGAGAGAACGGTACAGAAGGTCAGGCTGACAGATAAGGAGGGTGGTAGATAATAGAGCGGCAGATAACAGAGGGTGCATAGAGAGTTATTTTTTAGAAAAAAGGTGCTCAAGAACAAGTTAAGGAAGGGGGGGAGAGAAAGAGCTGTAGATCAAGTAGGATATGTGGTAATGATGTAGTTAGGGGAAAAACAGGCAGACTGGATGGACCAAGTGGTCCTTAACTGCCGTCAAATTCAAATTCTGTTTGTAGGTCCTCAGGCTGTATGGTTCCTTTTTCATGAGGCACTGGCCAGGTCATTTTTTGATCTTAAATGGTTCATAATGTCAGGAAATGCTGGGTAGGGGGCACACATCAAACAGTTCACTTTATCTGAGAGATACTTGGTCACCATCTCAGCTTGCCTACAATAACTAGAAGCCCTGCATTTATTGATGGTTCAAACAGTGCAACACATTTTTAACAGATGAAACAAAATTATGTCTTGCCCAAAGCATCTTTTGCTTTTTATAGCAAACAGAGCAACTTGTACAGTTCATAGCAAGCATATCCAATAGCAAACATCCCATCTGATCCTGTTCCAGGGCCCCTTTGAATCCTTTTACTTGCAGTTCTCCATACTAGAGGAATGTAGACCCCAACGCTGACTATAGGCTATGGATATCCCTTCACAGGTTCTCTAATTCTCTTTCTCCCTGCAACAGTTCTCATTATCATACTGAAAGCCCCGCGGCGTATGCACTTCCTGTTAATCAGTACTTCATAGACAGAGAGATATCAGGAGAAAGAAAAGGAGGCAGAGAAAGCAGTTAGGAGTGCAAAGGCGCAAACAGAGGAGAATATTGCCAAGTCAGCTAAAAAGGGGGATAAAAACATTCTCTAGGTATATAAGCGAAAAGAGGAAGATCAAAGGAGGGATAGTAAGGCTAAAAGGGGAAAGAAGGATTTGTGTGGAAGAGAACCAAAAAAAAAGCAGACATACTGAACAAAAACTTTTCTTTAGTATTTACAAGGAAGGCGTGGGTGATGGGGCACAAATAAGGTACAAGGGCATTAAAGGAAGGGAGGTAGACACTAGTCCTTTTACAGAGCAGATAGTCCTCAAGAACAAGTGAACAAGGCAATGGGGCCTGACGAGGTACATCCTAGAATACTGAGGGAGCTCAAGGAGATGCTAGCTGCTACTCTGACAGCCCTGTTTAACCTTTCACTAGATGTGGGGGAAGTTCTGGGGGACTGGAGAAGGGTAGATGTGGTCCCACTTCAGAAAAGTGGTAATAGGGAGAGGCAGGAAATTACACACCTGTCAGCCTGACTTTGGTGGTGGGTAAAGTAATGGAATCACTACTGAAGGAAAGAATTTAAGAATACCTTGTGACCAGTGGATTACAGGATGCAAGGCAGCATGGTTTCACAGGGTGGAGATCCTGCTAGACATATCTGATCAAGTTTTTTGACCTAGTGATCGGGGAAGTGGATCAGGGCCTACCTGAATTTCAGTAAGTCCTTTGACACCGTTCCGCACAAAAGACTGGTGAGCAAGGTGGGCAACCTAGGAGTGGGTCCAAAAGTAGTCAAATTTGTAAGAATTTGGCTAAGCAACATGACTCAGAGGATGGTGGTAAATAGTGCTCAATGAAGGCAAGGTGACCAGCAGGGTGCCACAGGGGTCAGTAAAAGGTCTGGTCCTCTTCAAAGTCCTTATTAGCAACATTGCATGAGAGCAGGATTTGAAAGTATGCCTGTTCATGGATGACACAAAAATCTGCAACAGAGTAGACACACAGGGGTGGGGGGGATGAGGGACAATCTGAAAAAGCTGGAAGACTGGTCAATGATTTGGCAGCTGAGATTCAATGCAAAAAAAGTGCAAAATCATGCATTTGGGGCTCAGAAACCCAGGGGCAACGTACCAATTAGGCGGAGAGGTATTGGCAACCACAAAACAGGAACGGGACCTGGGAGTAATAATTTCTGATGACCTGAAGGTTGCAAAGCAGAATGATGAGGCAGTGAGAAAAACTAGCAGGATACTTGGGTGCATAAGAATGGGTATCACCAGCAGAAAGAGGGAGGTAGTGTTACCCCTGTATAGATCGATGTTAAGACTTCACCTTGAGTACTGTGTCCAGTTCTGCAGGCCCCATTTCTGGAAGGACATAGATATGGTGGGAGTGGTACAGAAGAGGGAAACTAAAATGGTACAGGGCCTGCATCAAAAGCCCTATGAGGAAAGGCTGAAGGAATTAAATATGTACTCTCTGGCCCAGATATTCAAAAGGGTTGCACCATGCACAAGTCTGAAAATGCACCATTCTGCAATATTCAGTGGGAGGCAGATGCGCCCCCCAAAGCACACTGCACAAGAACGCAATGATAATGAATGCATGTGCAACTGAAGGGGGAGGAACCATGCATAAATGGCGCAGTGCGATATTCAACAACATGCGCCATGCGCAATAGAGGAGCAAGCAGAAGTTGTGCAGTAGCGGAAATGAGCCAAAATAAAAAGGAACAAGAGAGAGGTGCAAGAACGCTACAGGGAAGGCACATGTTGCTGAACCATAGCCAGCCACACAGGCAACACACACATACAGGGCAGGACAGAGACAGAGCACCTGGAACCCACAGGAACAGGGAAGGTGTAGGGAGCCACAGCCACAGTGCAGTGCAGTGCAGAAGGGGGAAGTGCCACACAGCACTGAGGCCACCACAGGAAGGTGTTCCCGGTGCAGGGGAAGTAGCAGCTAGAACAGCGGGGGGAACACAGAAACAGCTGCCAGGCGGGGAAACACAAGCCAGGGACATGGCCAGTGCCACCATCCAGATGGAGGCAGTTATGAGGGGGGTGAGAAGGCAGGCAGCAGGGGGGCGTGGCCATGGAAGGGCCCGTCGGTGGTATACCCCCAACAGGCAGTACAAGAGCCCACACCAGCTTCGAGCTGTACACCGATACCAAGATCGTGGGCCGGTACCACCTGAACTGGGCAATTCTGAGGTGGCTCTGTGAGTTGTGCAGTGATGTGATGCAGGCACCCACACGACGGAGCCATGCTCTGTCAGTGGAGACAAAAGTGACAGCTTGCATGTGCCTGCTCACCACGGGTACCTTCCAGAGACCAACAGGGGACACAACAGGCATAACCCAGTCGGCCACATCATGCCACCTCACCCAATTCCTCAGCGCACTGCTGCCACATGCTGCGGAGTACATCCATTTCCCCAGCACACCGGCGGAGCGCACAGCAAACATACAAGAGTTACACAGGGTAGCATGTATGCCTGGCATGCTAGGGGCAATAGACTGCACCCAAGTGGCCATCTGCACACCACCTGGCCCCGAAGGGACCGCATACATTAATTGGAAGGGGTATGCAAGCATCAACTGCCAGGTGGTGTGCGATGCCAGGGGGCGCATAATCAATGTCTGTGCCATGCACCCTGAGGGAGCACATGATGCCTTCATCTGGCACCAGTCAGCACTGTGCCATAGATTCGAGAGTGGGTACATCCCTACTGGCCACTTAGTGGGTGAGTATGCAAACCATGCGGAAAGACATGGAGCTTGGGAGGGGCATAGTCAGAGGTGACATGGGTATTGGCCTAGATTGCCCAAGGCAGGGCGACGCTGATCACCAAACTAACTTCCACCCTCTACACACAGGTGACAGTGGATACCCACTCCGTCCCTGGCTGCTAACACCATACCAGTGGCCCATGACCCCATCACAGCAACACTACAGTGAGGCACATACCACCACACGCAATGTCATTGAACGGGTGTTCGGGATGCTGAAGGCACGTTTCCACTGCCTGGACACGTCTGGCGGTGCCCTACAGTACAGCCCCTCGAAGGCCTGTGGGCTATTCCTGGCCTGTTGCATCCTGCACAACATGGGAAATAACTGTGGGATATCCTTACAGGTTGAAGAGGGGGACAGTGATGGGGATGATGAGGACGCTGGTGAAGATAGTGATGAGCAGCCCCCCCTTGGGCGATGGGACCCCCGACTGATCCAGCTGGCACAGCTGTACCGGGACACCATCACAGAGGAGCACTTCAGCCAACCTAGGTAAGTCATGGGGCCATGTGCAACCACCAGTGGCAAAGGCACAACCCACAAACACACATGGACAAACACCAGGGGTGCATGTCATCAAGGGAAGTGGCCAAGCATGGAACTGCACACACCACCAGGGATGGGCAAGGTCTAACATGGCTCGCGGTCGTACACACACACATACACCTCACAAGACATGCACAATGGGTAGGAGGCACGCCGACCCTGACCGCCACCCCTAGCCACACACACATCCACAGACCACCATGCCCAGTGCCTGTCATTGTGCATATGTCAGACGCTGGGCACCATTGCACAGTGGCGGACAGTGAAACGCAGGCATCATCATGCACACACCACAGTGGACAGCAGCCGGGAGGGTGTGCAGATGGAATGTGTGTGTGCATGCAGGGCAGGGTACCCCACCCGTGCATTGTATGCTGAACAACACAATGCACACAGGGCAGCATCAGACAGTAGCTGTGCTGGGAGAAAGGTCAGTCATGTGCCACAGTGCCACGGTCACCACGGATGCGTGGGTGGCCCCACCGAGACCCACCAGCAGTGACAGGCTGACCAGTGGCCTCATGGGGTGACACCGATGGTCCCCAAGGGGTTCCACTGCATGAACGCGACCGTGTTCACGCAGGGGGCTGCAGCACACCGAACATGTCAGTGCCAGGCATGCTCAGGATGCCCACAGCTGAACCCGGTGTCAACAAGGAGGGTGTCGCACGATGCCAGGAACAGGGGGTGGACATTGCACTGTGCTGTCTCTGCTACGCATGGGCAAATAACTGTGTGCCCATTGTGGCCATGACAGCTGTAATTGCCTGTGTCTGCCTGTCAATGGCAGCGGTCACATCCTCCCTCAACCGGTCCATCCCTGCCAGGAGCAGAGTGGTGTCTCTGCTGCACCGCTCCTCTGCCTGGCGCAGAGCCACACTGAGTGCAACCACCACCATCACAAGCCGCATCTGCTGATTGACTGATACTTGGAGTATACGGGTGTGCTCATCTAAGAGGTCATCTGCCTGATCGGCATGCTGTCCCTCATGGTGTTCACGGCCCTGATGGTCAGCACCCCTTGAGGGTGGGCACTGCACACCAGGGCCAGGCCTGGGCATGCCCACAGGCAGTACACTGACACCGCCCCCTGACACTGTACCCCCATGGCCATTGGCCGACTGCTGATACTGCCCCTCTGGCTGCCGCTCTCCAGGGCTCAATGGTGCCGCCGCAGTGGCCGCAACAGCCCTGCTGTCCTGGACACACACCAGTGCTGCCCCACTGGTGCAGACAGGCACAGGCTGGGGCTGTGATGTCATGTAGGCTTCCACGGTGGCACCACCCACAGCCATGCCCGTGATGTCACCTGCCGTGTGGCCATCCTGTGGCCCACACGTATCACTGCACATGACGTTAGCTCCATCATCATCGGTGATGGATCTGGCACCAGCCCGAGTCTCAGCATGCTGGCATCCATGGATGCTGGCACGCTGGGACACGGGCAGGGCCTCCTCCGCACCTGCTCCACCAACATCAGTCTGAACGTCCAGGCGGGCCCACTGTCGCCCTAACCCTCGTATACCTGTGGAGGTGGACGAGCCCTCCTCCATCTCCATGCTACTGCCCTCAGTGGAGAAGCCCACCACTGCTGACCCATGTAGATTCTCAGGACCTGTAAGGGAAAAACAGTAGCATTAATGTATGTGACCTACCCTGTCCCCTCCCCCATTGACAGACCAGGACCTACCATGCAGTGATGGGCTACCACCCATGGAATCCACCACCCGGAACACCCTCGATGGCACAACGCTGCATGCTGCCAGCAACCCGCTCTTCTTGTGGGGTCAGGTGTTGCACCTCTGGCTGTCCCCCATCGGTCGCAGACCGTGCTGCCCTTATGCCAGCCACCTTCTCCTTAATTCTCCACCTGTCCATGCCCATCTTCTTTTTGCACTCCTGCATGGACCGCTGGTGGCTGCCATGCAGGTTGACAGCACGTGCCACCTCTTCCCATGCAGCAGCACTGGCCTGTGGTGTTCCCTGGCGTCCGCTGAGCAGCGGCTCCTGGTTGAGGTAGGCCTCAATCAGGGCATCTGTTTCTGCCTTGGTGAAGTTCAGCCTCCTCTTCCTCCCATGTCTCTGTTCCTCTTCCTCCACCTCACAATTTGTCATTATTTCTCCTGTGAGAATGGCAGGTGTTACCTGTGACTGTGCAGTCCCATGCATGTTCCAAACACCACAGTCCACACTCCCAAACAGCATGCAACTCACCACAATAGACTGCAGTAACCGACTATGGCCAGTGCAGCCCAATGTCACAGTTTTATAGTGCAACGCATGCAAATGAGGCGAGGCGCATTTTTAAGTAGATGCAAATGCAGTGACTGCACTATTGAATGGCTGATTAGCTGATTTGCATATGCCCGGCTGAATATCACACTGTTGCGCTTTGCACAATTGTGTTGAATGCTGAGACCAAGGCGCAGTTCTGTGAACATGTAGTACACACCTAACTGCGCATGCCCAGGGTGATGACGCAGGCGCTTGCCGCGCTGCTGAAGTGCTGTGCATGGGAGGCAATGCAGGGCACGGCCACCATTGTGCCAGTGGCGCTACTGCACTGTTCACATATATGGTGCTGTGGCACTGGGATGCCGTAGGCACACTGGGGCCACAGCACTGTAGGCCACTACAGGAGGTGGCACACAGGCACCTAATTGTGCTACACACATTGGGTTCCAATCGTGCTGTGGCTGTCCGTGTGCGAGAGACCCTTGACACTGTGCCCGACCTTTGCCCCCTAGGCACCATGCATCAGGCATGGGTGCACCACTATCGCGCTGTTTGGTGACAGCACGATTGGGAATGGCAGCGCTGTACCGCACAGCATCTGCACGTAGCAGGACCATGCTGATGAGTGCCATTTTCAATCCAACTCTTTGCTGAGATGGCGCGGAGAAGGGCAGTGATGTAGAGCCAGGTGGAGCTTGCAAACCTGGTGGCCATTGTACAGCCCCATGCTGGGGCTCTATATGGTGATGCACCCCTGGACAGGGCCAGGAGTGCAGTTTGGCAGAAGGTGGATGATGCGCTGGAGGAGGCCACTGGTATTGGGCTCACGGCGGAGCAGTGTCGCCACCGGTACGGGGACCTCAGGCGCAGGGACCCAGACCTGCTTGTCCACCTGTGGGCACATGCCAGTAGGAGCACGGTGCCATGGCCAGGTAGGTGCCCCATCCATACACTGTTATCATCCATACAGGTATCACAGTTGCATGTGTCCAGCACATAGGAGGGGCCATCCAGTGTTGGCCATGGTGGTGTTATCAGGGTGTGGGGTGGATGGGTATGGCCTGTGGGATTGCACACATATGGGAGTGGGGGGACTTTACTACCAGATTGTACTGATTTTCCTCTCTCCATGTTTGCACCTTAGGCCCAGAAGAGCACAGGCAGGTGAGGGAGAGGAGGCACCACCTGGAGGACCAGCAGGATGGGAGGGGTGAAGGTCTGCAGCAGCGCAGGGACCAGCCTGATGATGGTGAGTGCCTTACATCCATGATTACTATTGCATGCTGTATAACTGGGCGGGCAGTGGGACATGGCCACCATCCATTGACACCACTGCCATGCATGCAACTTGTTACAGTCAGCACTGTCCAGTGGCACTGCATGTCTGGGAGTGTGTCAATGGTGGTCAATGCATGCACCAGGCACATGGTTGTGCCACTGCCTTCACACTGCATAGCCAAGTCACTGTACGGCCACGGTGGTGCTGTGCAGGACATGGGCGATGGGTGTGTGCAGTGGTCCACATGGCTGTGGCTGCTGGGGTAGGCAGGTCTTGTGGACACGGTCACTGCTCTATGGTTGCACACCATCACATGGTGTGGCACATGGCTGTATGCCATGCACAATGGGTGGGCTGCAGGGGGCTGGACAGTCACACTTATTGACTCTGCTTCCTCGTCCTAGGCGGACGGTGACTCCAGGCACTGGAACGTGGACTGCAGGAGCTGCTACAGGTGGCAAGGATGACTCTGGAGCTCCTGCAACGCATGGACCGCCGCAGGGTGAGGAGGTGGTGGAGACATCGGTGCCACATGGAGGAAGACTGGGGCAGATGCTAAACCATCCATGCCCCTAATTACACCTTTCCCCCCCAGACCCACCTTCACACCCCTTCCTCCCTCTCCCATATGTTCACCCCTGCCCCTTACCCGCCTCCACCTGGTATGTGGCCCTTCCCCCCATTGTACATACACTACTGGTCAAAAGTTTTAGAACACCCCAATTTTTCCAGTTTTTATTGAAATTTAAGCAATTCAAGTCCAGTGAACAACCTGAAATGGTACAAAGGTAAGCGGTAAACTGCTAGAGGTTAAAAAAAAAGTTTAGGTTAGCAAAAACTGCTGTAGAGAAATTGCAAAGAAAGCCAAGGTGTCAGTGAGTACAGTTTCCTACACCATCAAAAGGCACTTGGAAACTGGAGGAAACTCTGACAGGAAGAGGTCTGGCAGACCCAAAGCCACAACAGAATCAGAAGACAAGTTTCTGAGAGTCAACAGCTTGTGTGATAGGTGGCTCACAGGACAACAGCACAGAGTGACTGGCACCCTGAACCAAAAGAGCTACCACAGCATTTTGCAGCGCCATGCAATACCCTCTGGTCTACGCCTAGTTGGTCAGAGGTTCATCCTACAGCAAGATAATGACCCAAAACATACCTCCAGACTATGTCAGAACTACTTTTGAGGAAAAGAACAAGACGGTAGGCTTCAAATCATGGAATGGCCAGCACAGTCTCCAGACTTAAACCCCATCGAGCTGGTTTGGGATGAACTGGACAGAAGGGTGAAAGCAAAGCAACCTACAAGTGCAACACATTTGTGGGAACTTCTGCAACAGTGTTGGGAAGAACTTCCCAAACAATATTTGATGTCCATTGTAGGAAGAATGCCACGAGTGTGTTCGGCGGTTACAGTATTTCTGCAAAAGGTGGCTACTTTGATGAGTCAAAAATTTAGATTAAATTTTGTTAAACAAAATGATTCTATGATTTCTTTTTTGTCTCCAATTGTTTATTTGTTCTATGCTTTAATTTCAGAGTACATTGAGACATTAACCTGCGTAAATTTCAATAAAAACTGGAAAAATGGGGGTGTTCTAAAACTTTTGACCGGTAGTGTAGTTGTATATAGTTTTTGTATTACCTGTTTTAAATATATTTGTTTTGTTATGAAAACTGTGGTGGTCTCTGATTTTCAGCAGGCTACAGGTGCTCAGCTGCAGTGGTGTGCATGGCGTCAGGGGTGGTGCACGCATGGGCATGTGTGTGTGTCCAGAAGGGCACCGCCTATTTTGTGGGCAGGGGGATCAGTCACTGTCTGTGGTTTGTGTGTTGTTCTCTGAGCACTGGATGCCTGTGTGCAGTGGTCCACAATGCATGCACTGTGTGCATGGCACCCCTGTCAGACTATCCATGGCCTGTGCACCTGACACCCTTGCATGTCTGTGATATGCACGGTCTGTTGGCGTGTCAGTGGTGGCTCTCCATGCTGGATAACAACTGTACCCGGCACAATGCCAGGTTGCCTGCCATCACCAGTATGGTGCATATCTGCCTCCAGTGGCACTGTGGCCTCCGCTGTTGTTGTCACCCCTCTATGCTGTCACTTGTGTCTGTTGCAGGGGGGATGTGCTCCAGTGTCTGTCACTTGTGCTCCGGCAGGATGCTGGTGGCATACAGCTTCATGGTGCCTGTGCAGGGTGGCTGGCACACCTGTGCAATGTAGGGGTGCTGGCCGTGTGTACATGTCAGCCATGGCCACACGCCAGTGGCTTGGTTGACCCGCTACTGTGTCCCTGTGTTGGTGTGCCCTTGGGTATGGGTGGGTGTTTGTCCATGCACTGTGTCGCATCCTGTGTGGTGCATGCTTCCATGCAACACTGTGTGTGTCTGTGCTGGCTGTTGTGGCCAGTGCTGGGATGGGATATGTCCTTGGGAGGGGTGTGCAGGGTGCTGTACCACTGGTGGTGGGGTCTGGGGCATGTCCTGTCGCATGTGGGGTACCTCGTGTGGTGACGCATGGTCGGTCTCTCAGCTGTACCTCGGGGGGGATGTGCAGGGTGGCACTGTGTATGCTGTTGTTGCATTGCTGTCTGCTGCTGCCTGCAGTAGGGTGCACATGGTGGGGCTGCCTTGCATGGCTCCATGGTGCACAGGGTTGCATTGTCACAGTGGGGGTGGTGGCATGCATGGGGTGTCCTGCACTGTTGGGCGCCACTCCTGGGAAGGGTGTATGGTGATTGTGGTGCAGGGTGTGCTTTGCATTGGTGGATGGTGTGGCACGGGGTGGTCAGCCCTACTTGTGTGCCAGTCACAGCTTGCCAGGGGGTGTGCTGGGGCACCATGGCCCAGCTGTGGGTTGGTTGCTGGTATCCATGGGCCAGTGGTTATTCCAGCTCTCCCCCGGTTGTGCAGTGCATGGGGTGTGGGGGACAATGTCTGTTCTGCTGTGTGCTCCTCTGCCCATCTGTGGCATGGGTGGTGGGCCCCTGCATCCCTGGTTGTGCTGTTGCATTGCTGCCCTGCTCCATGGGGCATCCCTGGTTGCGCTATGGCACATCTGGACTGCTCCACTGAGCATCCCTTGTTGCGCTATGGCACATCAGATTTACGCAACTTCACATCCCTGGTTGCGCTATGGCGCAGGTGGTGTGATAGTCAGTCGTCTGCCGTAGGCGCATCTTGGCCTGCGCAGTTTTTGAATATCGTGCTTTTTGCGCATGGGCGCAGTGGACTTGCATTTGCTCCTGCTGTTGCGCATTCTTTGGGCATGGTTTGAATATCTGGGCTTCTTTCTCTAGAGGAAAGAAGTGAAAGTGGGGACATGATAGAAATGTTCAGATACCTCGCAAGTATTAATAAGGTACAGGAGGGTAGCATTTTACAAAGAAAAAGATGCTTGAGGGCAAAGGGTCATGCTATGAAGCTGGAGGGGGGGAGACTCAGAGGAGATGTGAGGAAATACTTCTCAGGGCTAGAAATAACGGCCTTGAAGGTACAGTTCCTTCAGAAATATAGGTGGTGCAGCATACATTTCTGGGGTAAATGTTACATTTCCACATACAAAATAAAAAAAGATTTCTGTACTGAACTGTTTTAGACCTATGTGAAAGGTCTGCCCCTGACTGCAATCACAGTTACTCCCCATTCACTAGCAGTATAGCTGCTCTTCTCTTCAATTCTTGTCTGTAAATAAAACTGTAGGCCACTGCACTGAATATTTTTTATTTCTGTCTGAAAGTTCTACCCTTGACAGCAGATAGACCACTTCCCTGACAGAAAATGTGACATAGCTTTTCCTCTTTATTATAGAAACATAGAATTTGGCAGCAGATGAGGACTGCTTGGCCAACCTTGTCTGTCCATTTTTCCTATCAGTTTCATGTACTACAGATCCTAAATGATCTATGACTTACCCTCTCTTTCCTATTGCTAGATTTCCTTTTTGTCTGTTCCATGCATTTTTATGTTTGCTTGCACACATGTGCAAGAAACATAGTGCCATCATCCGAGTTTTCAGAGGTGTGGCACCTGTCTTCCAATTCAGTCAGTGTATTTGCAGGCATGGCCGCAGTTGTCCAATGAACACTGCAGCTGTTTATGACAGCAATTGAAAATGCAGTACCGTACAGTTGAAAGGGAGAGCTCTGCTTCAGTGAGCAGCACTCCCCCCTCCACACTCAAGCACGCACATTGCATGCTCATACGCTCCCCCTTACGCACACACTGTATAGCCGACGGGGGTGCCCAATCCCACATCAGCTCCATGCCCCCCAAAAAAAGTTTTTCAGGTGCCACTCTGGGAGCACACCAAGTGTGGCAAAAATTGTTATGGCCGACAGGGGTGTCCAATCCCCTGTCGGTACCAGGCCCCCCAAACAGCCTTCCAGCTGCCTTGCTGAGAGCCCACCCCATCGTGGCAACTGTCCCGCGTCGTCTTCCCAAAAAAAAACTGTAAAAAAAGTTCCCTCGGCGGTCTCCCTGCCCACCTGCGCCCACCCTCTGTGCATCCCACCTCCCAACACCCCCACTCACCCCATACTTACCTCTGGAGGCCAGTGAGACAATCTTTGGTGGACCGGGAACATGTCTGCACTCTTCAAAACTGACCACGAACTGAGGAAATGCACCTGGTAAGCTGTATAATGCAATAAATAGAGTTTTTCAACTTTAATGCATATCTCAGGCATTTTTTGGAATTTTGGCACCAAATTTTCAATATGGGGTTTTTTGGACCCCTCCTCATGAATTCTGGAATGGTCGTGGCATTAATCAGGTCTGAAGGGTGATTTCACAGTCACTGCATGAAATCACCTTTTGGGACTGATTAATGAAATGACAGTGCCAGTGTTCATAAGGTGGTCTCTCAAAAGGCTTATGTTGAAAATTTGGTGAAAAATTTCCTAAAAATGACTGTTTTACGAGCATGCATTGCACAGTTACTACGCACGCTCGTAAGTTCATGAATGTTTAATGTTTGTACTCCAGATTTTCAATATTGCCATTTTACCACACCTCCTTGTGAGCAGTACAGCTGTCATTTTTCACATCTCGCCCAATATGTGTTTCCCTGTATGTAGCGCACAATGGCGCAGTCAGTGTGCAAAATCAGTGTATGGGACACATTAAGAAAATCACAGTGACACTGTTCATGAGCAGAGGTCTTAAAATGGCTATGTTGAAAATTGGTGAAAAAATTCCTAAAAATGACTGTTTTATGAACGTGCGTTGTGCAGTTCTTATGCACACTTGTAAGTTCGTGAATTTTTAATATTTGCACTCCAGATTTTCAACATTGCCATTTTATCACACCTCCTTATGAGCAGTACAGCTGTCATTTTTCACGTCACCCAAAATGTGTTTCCCTGTATGTAGCACACAATGGCGCAGTCGGTGTCCTCAATCAATGTTTGGGACAGATCAAGAAAATTACAGTGACACTGTTCATGAGCAGAGGTCTTAAAATGGCTATGTTGAAAATTTGGTGAAAAAATTCCCAAAAATGACAGTTTTAGGAGCACACGTTATGCAGTTTCTACGCATGCTCGCAAGTTTGTGAATTTTTAATATTTGCATGCCAGATTTTCAACATTGCCATTTTATTATACTTTATTATGAGCAGTACAGCTGCCATTTTTCACATGTCGCCCAAAATGTGTTTCCGCATATGTAGCGCATAATGGTGCAGTCAGTGTGCGAAAGCAAAGTTTGAGACAGATTAAGAAAATCACAGTGACACTGTTCATGAGCAGAGGTCTTAAAATGGCTATGTTGAAAATTTGGTGACAAAAGTCCATAAAATGACTGTGTTATGATTGAGCATTGCGCAGTTTCCACGCACCCTCGTAAGTTCATGAATTTGTAATATTTTCAGTCCAGATTTTCACCAGTGGCATTTTCCCACACTTCCTTATGAACAGTACAGCTGTCATTTTTCACAACATGGCCGAAATGTGTTTTCACACTTTCAGCACAGAAATGTGTGGTCGCTGTGTGAAATCATTGTTCGGGACAGATAAAGAAAAACACATTGACGCTGTTCATGATTGGAGGTCCCAAAATGCCTGTGTTGACAATCTGCTGTAAAATATCCCCAAACTAATAACATTACGGGTGTGCATTGCACAATTTCTATGCACGCTTGTGACTTCACCAGTTTTTTCAATATTTTCACTGCAGATTTTCAATATTGCCATTTTTTACACCTCCCCATGAACAGTACAGCTGTCATTTTTCACATCCTGTTCAGAATGTGTTTTTGCACCTGTGGTGCTAAATGCCGTATTTGCTGTGCAAAAGCAGCTTTCAGCTAACAGACTGATATTGCCACTGTTCAAGAGGTGGGGGTCACAAAAAAACCACGTTGAAAATTTGGAGTGAATATACCAATGAATGCCTGAGGCGTTAGGGTTTCTGACCATAACGCCCCACCCTGTAGAGAATAACAGGCATCAGGGGTGTGACTTGGGATTCTCGAGGATAAAGGTCAAAAGTGCGCCGATGAGTTATTGCAGAGTATGTCCCTTTTGGGGCTGGTGCAATCTGTCAGTGCGCCTACTCACCATGATGGCCACACATTGGACCTGGTGTTCTCACTGGGACTCGAGATCGCTGATCTTGCAATTGATCAGTTAGTTTGGTCTGATCACTGCACGATGAAGTTCACGTTCAGTGCTCCCATCATAAATTTTTCCCCTTCTGAGATGTTTCGCTGCCGCCCCTTAAAAGATCTTACCCCTGAGGGTTTTATGGTGGCAGTTGATTTATCAAGGGTGGGTGATGCATGCGTCGGAGCTGTTGACGCCGGGGTAGATGCCTATAATAAGGTGCTGTCTGGCGCCACCAACTCCCTCGCACCTATCCGTGTACGACCCAGAACTTCATACCTGAGGTCGCCTTGGTATGACAGTGATCTCAGGGAAATGAAGAAGCTGGGTCGGAGATTAGAGCGTCGCTGGAGGAAATCCAGTCTGGAGGCTGACAAACTGGTCCTGTGTGCGCATTACTGCGCATATCAGGAGGCAATCAACCAAAAGAAGGCGGTATTTCTGTCTCAGGAGATTGCTGCCGGGAGAAGCCGACCAGCCTCACTCTTCCGGACTGTTGACAGACTTCTTCATCCATCCTGTCTTCAGCCCGGAAGAGTTTCCTCGAATGAGGATTGTGAGGAATTTGCTTGGTTTTTCTCGGACAGGGTGTCTGTGATCTGGCGGGAGGTCTCCTCAGCCAGTAATGTCATTGCTGTCAGTGGTCATCAGTTGTGTTCTAAGAGCACTCTTTCTGGTTGGGGAGAGTTTAGGCCAGTGGAGGTTCATGAGGTTATTGAGGTAGCGGCCAACTTGAAGTATACCGTTTGTGAACTGGATCCCGTGCCAACGCGCTTCTTAATGAGGTGCGTTGACACTGTTGGCTCGGTGTTTGCCCTGATTGTCTGGTGTTCCTTGAGTCAGGGTGTCTTTCCAGATGCCTTGAAGGAGGCTCTGGTGAGACCCCTTTTAAAGAAAGCTTCTCTGGACCCGGAGATTAGGGCAAATTACCATCCTATCTCCAATCTTCCACTTTTGGGAAAGATTGTTGAGAAGGTGGTATCACTTCAGTTGGGGGAACATCTCATGACTCACGAGTTGTATGATCCCTTCCAGTCAGCTTTTTGGGCCAGACATAGCACTGAAACTGCTTTAGTTCGGGTGCAAAATGACCTCCTCAGGGCTAGAGATCGGGGGGGACAAGACAATTCTTGTTCTCCTTGATCTCTCCTCAGCATTTGATACTGTGGACCATTGTGTGTTGCTTTTCCGCCTGAGGGAATTATGCGGACTCACTGGTATTGTCATCAAGTGGTTTGAGTCATTTCTTACTAACAGGAGGCAACGGGTTGTGAAGGGTAATTTCTCATCTGCACCCTGCCTCCTTTCGTGTGGAGTCCCTCAGGGTTCGGTATTGGCCCCAGTGTTGTTTGCAGTATATATGCTGCCCCTGGGGGATCATTAGGAGGTATGGTTTGAGTTTTCATTGCTATGCTGATGATACTCAACTATACTTATCCTTTGCCCCAGGACCATCAAATGCAGTGGATGTGCTGAATATCTGTCTGGCTGAGATTAATGACTGGATGTCCTCCAGCTGGCTGCGACTGAACCCTGACAAGACTGAGGTACTGGTAGTGGAGTCGAACAGAGCTCGTGATGGGATGGCCTCTGATTCTGCGACTGGCCTTGTGCTAGGGGCTGTGTCATTGATGGCCTCCCCATGGGTGCGAAATCTTGGTGTGATCTTTGACAGGAACCTGTCCATGGAGGCTCAGATATCCTCTGTGGTTCGTTCCTGTTTTTTCCATCTTAGAAATATTGCCAGGATTAAGCCCCTTGTTCCGGCTCTGGACCTCCCTACTCTGATACATGCCTTAGTCACTTCTAGGCTTGGCTACTGTAATGCCCTCTATCTCCGGTCTCTGGAAGTTCTCTTCACAGACTGCAGCTAGTGCAAAATGCTGCTGCCCAGCTTTTGTCCGGACAAAGTAAATTTTGTCATACCACTCCAGTATTGTGCAAATTGCACTGGTTACCTGTCAGGTGGACAGTACTGTTCAAGATGGGTTTTCTCACCTATAAGACCCTACACGGGCAGGGCCCTGGTTACCTGTCTGATCTTCTGGTACTGTCCACCTCTGTCTGAAATCTCCGCTCCTCTAGTGGTGGCCTCCTTAAAGTTCCGAGAGCAAGATTAAAATCTGTGGGGGACCAAGCTTTTGGAGTTGCTGCTCCCACTTTCTGGAACTCGTTGCCGTCTGAAGTGAGAGAGGCCCCCACTATAAAGGCCTTTAAGAGTCATCTAAAGACCTTCTTATTTGTGCAAGCTTTTGGGGATTAAAATTTTTATGTGTATTATATTTTAATGTATAATGTATACGGTATGACATACTGTACAGTTTCTGTGTGGCGCCCAGAGCCTGTGGGATTGGGCGTCTTTTTAAATAAATTTGACTTTGACTTTGACTTAATGCTCATACCATTCCACACCCTGCAGCCAGTGAGAGACATCGAGGTGTGCCTTGGACTCTTCGGCCCCAAAGTTCACCCCATTCTCCTATACTGCACTCATCTCACCATATTTCCTATTGGAACGGGGTGTGCATAAGAGCCAACATTTCCAAGGCACACTGTGACACTTTTCAGTGTCTGCAGGGTAGGGTGTGGTGAAATGGCGTGGCTGTTATGCCTGATGATCCAAAGGCACACCCCAATGCCTGTCAGTCTCTGCAGGGTGGTGGTGGGGTTGGCTTCAGTTCAATACTTCACTGTCATTCCTATTATGCAGCTCTGTAACTCCTACACTACCAATGCCAATGCCAATGCCAGCAAGCAAACATTCGGCATTGACAAATGCTTGTTGAATTTCCCAACTGCTTTTTCCCCAACAATGTTTGCCGGAAGGCTGTTCCATGGATCCACCACCCTTATTGGGTCCTTCTTGTCTCTAAATCTCTGCAGTCTGCAGCACTGTATGTGTTTTTTGTGTGTGTAATATGTATAACTCGTTTTTTTCCACCACACTCTGCACTCACACAGAGTCTTTTCCTAAAAGTTTCTGGAGACTAGAGATATTGTTTCAGCAAAACAGCCTGACTGTGCAGGCAGAGAATCCTTTGCTGCTTTTTTGTCCCCAAAATAAAACAAATAGTCTGTCCTTTCCAGGTTATTGATTCTGCAAAAGAAAATTATGAGTGTGCCAACTGCGCTCCTATCTCACTCTCTCACTACCAACTGACTCCTGCACCAAATTACAGTCAGTGCAGAGAGGAGTGATCACAGTCAGCCAATCAAGAAGCCACAAGTGCATCACACGTGTCTCCTGCTTGTGACAAGGTCCCTTCCAAGCTGCCCACAGTGCCTGACTGCAAACTGCAGGCTGAAAAGTGTGGTGTGGTGATTGTGTACCTTTCCCCCAGCCCCGATGGTGGAGTATAGAAGAGAAGGCAGATCGCACACCCCACCCCCAGTCCAGACAGCTGGGGACTCTCTTAGACCTGCGGCAATTCTCCAAAAAGGGCCATATTTTTGAAGTTTAATGTACCCACCCTACACACACCCACATCATACATCATTTGAAAGCTTATTTTATGTGTGTTTAGATGAGGTATAATGTGCAGCTGTCAAGCGGAGCCATAAGCTGTAGGCGAGGTTAAACAGTGGTACCCAAAATGAGAAAGTGTAATTTTTGCACAGTTCCAGAAACACTGCTACATGACTATAACTCCAGTTTTTGCTGCTTAAGTTAATGTCAACATCTTAATGTAGTGTTTATTGGTCAAAGCCACCAAATAACTATAACCCCTAGGCAGCGTTATTTTAAGGGCTACTACCCCTACCTGTATGGCTATACACAGGTTGAGGGACCTGAGTCTTCTACTAAGGTGCCTCCACCCAGATAAATGGTATTGGGGTTGCTTATCTGCTCTGGTATAGCCCTCTGGGAAGCTATAACCAGTCACCAACCCTCCTAGTGGCCTAAGATATAACACAGTGGTAAATTCACAATCAATAGGAAGCAGTAATAATGTGCTCACACCCTTCTCACTTACCACCAGGGCTGGACCTGCAGCAACTGCCCTGGAGACCCTCCTGGAAAATAAGGTTAGCAATGCAACAGTGCAATCTTAATAATGTAACCCAACTAATAGTATGCACACTAGCCACTTTAAGCATTAAACAGGATAATCAGGTTTATTTGGGGGCAGTGGATAAGGGAGGGGTGTGAATCTAGGCAAACGATTAGCTATCTGAATTTGTTCAGTGATTGCATGCACTCAGTCCCCACCTGACAGTTGCACAACACTAGGTATCCAGGATGGTATGTCTGGCTAGACAGAGCCGTTGCCCGGGGGTGACCGGCATTGCAGCTGATGTTGGGACCCTTGATGGAAGGAAAAACAGTTAACATGCAAAACACTCAAATTATTTGTAATCCAAGCCGGTTGGCTCAGTCCTTTGCAAAACCCAATAAATGAAGACAATTAGATGGTACCACAATGATTTAAGCTTTCATTGCAGGGAGCTACCCTGATTTGTACTCACGCTACCAGGAATCTGCTGTGGAGCAGGTGATATGGAGACCTCATGGTGATGTCAGTGAAGCTTAGGGGAAACAGGACTGACACAACACACCTTCTCTTCAAGGACTTTCCTCCAGGTGGCAGCAACCTGCATGTTGTTGCTGCTCAGGGCCTGGATCCCCAAGCCAGTCTGTCACAATGACAGTCTCTGGTGATGGAGTAGCCGATTAGGCTGAAGTGGCAGGACCCAGGCAGGATGAGGAGTCTGGCAAAGTTCGTGATCTTCAGCTGGCATAACAGGTTCTTTCGTGGGGAACCAAATATTGACCCACGAAACACAATCAGCACATTAAAATCAATGACTACTTCTGAAAACAGTTCAGATTCAGTCCGGTTGCAAATCAACAACTTTACTGCACAAACCTTTCGATCTGAGTATATTTCGCACACAAGCTGGGCCAATCACTTCAAGAGCAAGTCTTTGGTCCAAATCACAAGTTGCACTAAAAAACGTCTTCTTCTGTTCTGCCAAAGTTCCAGGCTGGAATCGGACAAGTCTGACTTCTGCAATCAGGCAGTTCAGTACAGGACAAAGGGGCAGGAAGCCAGCTGAGCCTTTTCCCACCAATTCCCCCTATGTTCCTTCTGGGAGCCACTGCTCAAAAGCTTGAGCTGTTCACACTTCAACCTCCAACTCTAACTGATCTACTGTCTCTTGGCATACAGGGCATTTCCCTTGTAAATCCAAAGCTCCGGCTGGCTGAAGAAGCTGTCAGTCACAGTTTGGACTCTCCCTCCATGTCTATTTAGGTGCCAACACTAAAACTACAAAAACTACAGTTTTCTGTCCTACAGGATCCCTGGGGACAGGATCCATATTAGGTTCCCAGTGGTTCTATTGGTCCAATTCCTGGAAGTCCGGGACCTAACATGGTGACTTCCATCCAAATGGTCAAGCTGTAATTAAAACAGGTTAGATAAACATTTATATTTCTAATATAATGACAGCTAAACAATAATTAAGCACAGTTCCTACTTAGGCTTCCTCTGCGCAAATAGCGACTGCAGATTTTTTTAAATTAATTTTTATTTATTTATTAGAAATTTAGGATACACCTGTGAGCTAGGAGCTCTTTCAATAGGTTCCACGTCAAAGGGAAAAAAGCAAATACAGGAAGACTTATAAGTATTGAATAGGACTAGATACAAAAACTGAAGAAACATAAAAACAGGTACATAGTATTGATTACAACTGTGGCTATTCCTCCCCTCTACCTCAACTTGTGACTGCCTCCCCTAAGTAATGGTCACCACCCTCTATTTTGTCTGCCTCCCCTAAGAAATGGTCACCACCCTCTACCCTAGCTGTCGCTATAACCTGACACGCAAGCCTCGCTTTCTTGGCACCAGCCTCCTCTCTCTCACCCTTTGCCCCCCCATCCCCTCTTCTTGGACTCGTTCATTGGTATGGCCACTGGCCCCTGTTCCCCCTTGCTCTTTTCATCCTTGTCTGACAACGGTACCTATCGGCCAACTTCCTACTGACTTTTCCTACCAAGTATACTGCTTCACCATGAATTCTGTTAGAAACTAGCTTGTGGTTGTTCTTCTGCAACGGATTGACTGAACTATATCATGTACTTGTTATTCTGTATGTTATGACTGTTACCATGTTAACCATTGTTGTATGTTACCGCCATCCTCTGATGTGGAACCTTTGTAAACGAGCAGTTTCTGCTCAAAGGTACTTGTAATCCTAGAGTTAATAAATAAATAAAAATACAATTAGTGCAGATAAGTAAAGCAACTTAAGACATTGTACGATGTATGCCATGGACTCAAACATTGGAAGGCAGGAGAGGTACAGCCCATAAGACCTTGTCTCGATGGTTTTAGGTAAGGAGGAAGAAAGAAGAGACAGAATCTCAAAGGGGCAAGGGGTGGCCGAGTGAACAGGTTGTAAGGGTGGCCAAGGAGCAGGGCGTAGTAGGGTGGCAGAAAAAAGGGTGAAATGTAGAGACAAATTGCAGCAAATCAGCACACTGTCTGTCTGGTCACAAGCCATAAATCACTTGGACCTAGCACAGATCAATTTCTGAACACAGATGAGCTATTCTCTTAAAGGGACAGGTGTGGCTGCTTAATATGGAACTCTTACACAAAGACACAAAATCACACTAGGATGGGATACCAGTCTGACAGTGGGCATTTGGAGCCTAGGAAGACATTATAGCTATCCCCATATTTGTAGGTGGGTTACATGGCAATGTATTAAAAGATTTTCACTGGTTTTGCATTGGCTAGTTCTTTTTTTTTCCGAAATGATGAAGCTGATTAGCATGTGGCAAAAATGGCAAATATCAACATTTTGCAATATGCTAAAATGAAATGTTTTCACATCGCAGATTCTTAATTGTCAAAGTGTCTCACAAGTGGTTATAATTGTTTTTTTTTTTTTGTTTAGTTATTTAACCAGGTGAGACACACTAAGCTGAAAGCTTTTTTACAGGCGCAACCTGGGAGCAGAAGGAAGTTAAGTGACTTGCTCAGGGTTCCACAGTATGCAAGTGGAAGCTGTGGGATTCAAACTCAGGTCTGGTCTGCTGGATGTCACCAGATTTGAAGCTCAGAGCCTTAAACCACTGCACCTTACTGCCTCCCAATTGCTTTCATTTGAAAATTGCTGCCCAGATCAGTCTCACACTGAAGGCTGGGCACCAGTAGCAGTAGCTTGCATGCCTTTAATTTATACTGCATAGTGGGATTGATATAAATGTATATGAATTCCTATTAAAATGCTATTCCTTTTGTAAGCTTTTGTACATACAATGTAGCATCTAGGCTGTTTGTAGAAAGTTTTAATTTGTAATTGCCTATGCATGCAGTACTAGCTTTTGAAATATTCTATAAACTAGCTTTTTATGTTTGCTTGCACGCATGTGCAAGAAACATAGTGCCACCATACGTGTTTTCATAGGGGTGCCACCCCATTTCCAATGCCCTGCTCCTTTTTGCAGGCACGGCCGCACCACACCAATGACTGTCCAAGCTGACTATGATAGCCGTTCAGATGCAGTGGCATACAGTTCAGAGAAAACCACTACTGCAATCAGCAGTGGTAACGTGTAGGCAATTTGCATACTGCCGTTGGCAGGTAATTTGCATACTGCTGTCAGCAGTATACAAATTGCCTGCACTTCAGTGTCCCCTCAACAAATACCCAGGTAGCACTCAGGGAGCCGGCCCCAGCATGCTCATGCACTCCCCTCCACCCCCACACACTGTATGGCTGATGAGGGTGCCCAATCCCCTGTCGGCTCCACTGCCCCCCAAAACAAACTTCCAGGTGCCATGCTGGGAGCACACCCCAGTGTGACAAAAGTCTGTATGGCCCATGGGGTTGGCCAATCCCTCGTTGGCTCCACTGTGCCCCCAAACTAACTTCCAGGTGCCACACTGGGAGCCCACTCCAGCAGAGCAAAGGTCTGTGTGGCCCACAGGGGTGCCCAATCCCCGTCGGCTCCACTGTCCCCCCTCAAACAAACTTCCAATTGCCATGCTGAGAGCCCACCCCAGCATGGCAAAAGTCTGTATGGCCCATGGGGGTGCCCAATCCCCATTGGCTCCAATACCCCCACAAACAAACTTCCAGATGCCACACTAGGAGCCCACCCCAGCGTGGCAAAAGTCCCATGTCATCTTTTTGGAAAAAAAAAAAACACCCATAACAAAAGAAAATGGTTCTCGTTGACTCTCTTGCCCCTTCCCCCAACCTGCACCCACCCTCCATGTAACCCACCTCCCCACACCCCTTTCACCCCATACTTACTTCCAGAGGCTGGTGCGATGATCTTTGGTGGACCAGGAACTTGTCTACACTCTTCAAAGCCGACTGCGAACTGAAGAAGTGCCGGTAAGCTGTATAATGACAATAAATGTTTTGGTTTTTTTCAACTTTGGTGCACGTCTCAGCCATTTTTGGGAATTGTTTCACCAAATTGTCAACATGGGGTTCTTAGGACCCCATCTCATGAACTCAGTCACTGTCATTTCGTTATTCAGTCCCGGAAGGTGATTTCATGGTCACTGCGTAGAAACACCTTTCGGGACCAATTAACAAAATGACAGTGTCACAGTTCATGAGGTAGGCCCCAAAAACTCTATGTTGAAAAGTTGGTGAAAAAAGTCCCCAAAATGACTGTTTTACGAGCATGCATTGCGCAGTTCCTACATGCTCTCGTAATTTGGAGAATTTCTAATATTTTCACTCCAGATTTTCAACATTGCCATTTTACCACACCTCCTTATGAACAGTACAGCTGTCATTTTGCACATCTTGCCCAAAATGTGTTTTCATGCATGTAGCGCACAATGGCATGGTCGGTGTACGAAATCAGTGTTTGGGACAGATTAAGAAAATCACAGTGACACTATTCATGAGCAGAGGTCATAAAATGGCTATGTTCAAAATTTGGTGACAAAAGTCCACAAAATGACTGTGTTATGAGCGTGCATTGTGCAGTTTCCACGCACCCTTGTAAGTTCACGAATTTGAAATATTTTCAATCCAGATTTTGAACATTGGCATTTTTCCACACCTCCTTATGAAGAGTACAACTGTCCTTTTTCACACCCTGCCCGAAATGTGTTTTCACATTTCTGGCGCAGAATAGTGTGGTTGTTGTGGCATGGTCGGTGTACGAAATCAGTGTTCAGGACAGATTAAGAAAATCACAGTGACACTGTTCATGAGCGGAGGTCCCAAAATGCCTATGTTGAAAATCTGCTGGAAAACTTCCCCAAACTAATTACATTATGGGTGTGCGTTGCACAGTTTCTACGTGTGCTCATGACTTCACCAGTTTTTTTACATTTTCACTCCAGATTTTCACCATTGCCATTTTTTACACCTTCTCATGAACAGTACAGCTGTAATTTTTCACATCCTGTTCAAAATGTGTTTTCACACCTGTGGGGCCAAATGGCGCAGTCATTGTGCAAAATCACCTTTCACCTAACAAACTGATAGTGTCACTGTTCATGTGGTGGGGTCACAAAAAGCCCATGTTGAAAACTTCAAGTAAAAATATCAAGAAATGTCCAGGGCACTAGGGTTTTCAGCCATAATGTCCTACCCTGCAGGGACTGACAGTCATCAGGGGTGTGACTTGGAATTGTCGACAGTAATGCTCATGCCATTCCACCCCCACTCCCACCCTGCAGCCAGTGACAGGCATCAAGGTGCGCCTTGGACCTTTTGGTCCCAGAGTTTGCCTTATTCTCCTATACTGCACCCATTTCTGCTAGTGATCTGAAGCAGTAACTTAAGTCATCCAAATGTTTTGTGGGTGTACTTCTGGCGAGTGAGCCTGATGAACAATTTTCAAATGGACAAGTGGTTTTGTATAATGCCGCTTCAATCCTTTGGTCTGAAATATCAAAAATGAAACCCTTAGAATATTATCCAAAGCCAGGGGATTATAGTTTACAAAGGTCAGTCACTTTTTTGTGCCACAATTGGTGCAGGTGTTTGTCCTTTGGTTGACAGATAAAGAGGTAAATAATTCAGCCAGCAATGAGTATCATCCTTCAGAAGACATTCACAGAAGGTGCCTCTCAGTTGCGGAGTGCATAGTATTTAACAGTTCCAAAATTATCACACCACTGCACATAAGCCTTGCTGCACAGCTACACCATGAGCTTGGGTCTCACAATTTAATTGACATACTACACCTTCATGGAATCTGCATCAATTATGATTAGCTGAGGCGGTTCATGACTAGTGCTACAAAAACTGAAGTAGAAAGACTCCAGGGAGGTGTGTTCATTCCAAATGGAACTGTACCGTTTCATGCCGGTGGAAATCTCATCCATGAAGGAGATGATAATATAAACATCAATGTACACACCATTGATGGAAAGAATACCTTCCATTCAATGGCTAGAGCTGTATTTCAAGAACAGTCTGCAGAAAGTCCAGCATCACAAGAAATATCATTGAAGCGTGGGAAAGAAAAGTCACTTGCTCTCCCCAGGCAATCAGAGTCTCTTCTGCAGTGTGTAGCATTTTAAAAATCTAGAACATGCCCAGAACCAACTCGCCATGAAAAAGTACTTGAGAAAATAAACTCTTGACACCTACAAGTGAAAGCTGTCTGAGATCTCTCCTGGTGTCTTTTAAGACTACTACCTCATGATGTCCTATCAATACCAAATGACGTTGATATTGTTCACACTCAGGTAATTCTATTTTGCACTGGTTTTAACCACAAGCTTTCCACAAAAAAGAGCACCTACACAGCAGTTGCATGTGTACCTATTGTGGATGCCAAACCAGCTGATATGGCCACAGTCTATATTACAATGCTGAAATGTAAGGGAATGTCAGCAGCTCTAGACCAGCAGCATGCTGTTCACACCATGGATCAGCAGCTGAATGCTGTTGCTAAGCAAGTAAAATAGACTCTCCCAAATTAACTTGGTACCATTGTGATTCACCCAGGTGGTTTTCACGCCCTGTGTTGTTTTATTGCATGTATTTGGAAATTTGGGGGAGACGCAGGATTGCTAGACCTTCTTGCTGATTCTGATGTGTATGCAGCTTGTACTGCAACTCAAATGCTTGCTGGTAAGCAATTAAACCAAGCTCTATGTGACTTCACTCTAGCATTTGAAGCCATGACTGCTCTGAAACTTTCTTCATTTGTTTAATGGTGTGAGCAGGGTGGAGGTACTCATGTATTTCCAGCATTTGTCTGGCAAATATTGGCTGACATTCAAAAGGTGTTTGAATCTGAAGACATTGAGCCCTTACAATATGTCTTTAAAGAGCTTGATGATGTTCTAACTCAGCATATGCTACCACTGCTGGAGGAATTTCAGACATGGGGTATGCCCAGTCTCCTACATTCAAGTTCTTGGACAATCTTCTCCAGGTTATGCAGATACAACTTCTAAATGTCCATACAGAGCAAGAGGGTGATTGAAAACTTCACTTATACACACAAAGCATGGTATGCTTCCATACTTCTTTGCTGCAAACAGGCCCAACTATGCCAGGTGGATTCCAATCTACATTCTTGATATGCTAAATCTCTCTCTGAAGAAGTACACAGTGCCTTTGAATCTGGGGAATTTGCTGTGCATCAGACTCTTGGTTCTTTCTTGGAATTTGGAGTGACATGGGAACAGAGAAAACTGTCATCAGAGACTCAAAGGACAGCAATGGGATTGTAGGACTGACAAGAAAGAAGCCAGCCCTTGTCAGATGGACCCTCACAAGACATGTCTTGAATGAATATGTAAAAGCTATGAGAGAAAGAAGTAGCTTATCAACAAGTAGTAAAGTCAAAGTCCACAAATGAGTCCTTGCCTCTGCAGTGAAGAGGGACGAAGAGCATGTTACAGCCCTTACCAACCATGTCATGAACAATATGACAAACTATTTTGACCCTGACTCACATCCAGAGGTGCTTATCAACATATCTACTGGACTGCACATAACATCAGATGTACAAGAACCTCTACTGAAAATAGCAGATGTTGGTGAAGAACAAATAAAGAGACTTGGGAGAGGAGCACTTGATTCTGATCAGCCCCATCTAAAAATCTGGCATCAGAACATTTGCTGACATGGCCAAAAAGACCAAATTTAAGTCTGGCAAGGGAGGGACAATCACAGCAGCTATCGGTCCAGAGATTGCTTTACACAGAGCCTTGTCCTTAGCAAGATGCAGAGATGATATTTCAGTGGCAACTGTTCTTAGTCACCCAATAGGACCTGTGCCTAAGTCCCTCTTCCATACTGATGGAACAATGAGAAAAACAGACAATGCTGAATTAGGGCATCAGTTAGAAACTCAAGCTGAAAGCATCCATGAGCTATGAGCATGAGACAAAGAAACTACAGTGTGCATCAGAGATGACATGGCTGTCATTCAAATGATGGCTGGAGGCAAATTCCACACATTAGATGAATTGGCCGCTGAGTACCTGAGGCAGGTCCTGAAAGGATTTGACAAAGCTAATTCTGTAACTGAGGTCTTTGACAGATATGACAACAGTAACTCTGTGAAAACTGCAGAAAGACAGTTTCAGACAGGATCTAAGGTTGAATACAAGTAATACCAGGTGATTGGTAGATGCCCTGTGCCTTCATGGAAAATGTTTCTAAATGTAGCATCCAACAAGCAGTCACCTGCAAAATTCCTCTATGAATATATGGTTCAAAAATGCACCTAAAAGTGTAGGAGTACACCCAACAAAAACACACCTTCTTGCTGAAGGCTATTCAAATGGAGAAGTAGCAAAGTCCATCATCAGTAGAGGTGCTGAAGAAGTGGACACAAAGATGCTTCTGCATGCTGTATATGCCAATATGGCTTTTGGGCCTCTTGGTGTCAAAGGAACCAAAGTAATTTGGTCACCTGATACAGATATTTTGGTCCTTGAAGTTCACTACTTTCCTGAAATGGAACACATAGATAACATGTGGATAGAAACAGCCACCATTACCATCACAACTGACAAGCGTTGCTTCATACCTGTGAATGCAATTTGTGATGCACTCAGTCCTGACTTCTGCAACATATGTCCTGCAGTACATGCATTAACAGGATGTGACTCTGTGTCATCCCTATCTGGTATTGTGAAAAAATCTGTGTTTAATGTTGACATAACAAAGGGAGCTTACTGCTTCACAGATCTTGCCAAATAGGGAGAAAGTGACGAACAAGCCACAATTTCTGTAGCAAGGAAGTTAGTAGCAGTGCTGTATGACCAGAGCGAGAAAGAAAAGAAGACCCACAGAGACCTGAATTGATTGCACCTCATTCTAGCCATCAAAAAGGACAAGTCACTGGCCAAACTCTCACCATGTGAAGACAGTTTTGAAAAGCATGTCAAAAGAGCTTCTTGGCAAACAAAGATTTGGATGTCTTTACACATAAGTAAACCAGATACTAGATCACTATTGCAACACAGATGGAAAAATATGGATGATGAATGGCATGGGGTCATGATGTCACAGATGAAACCACGAACGTCACACCTGTGCACGGAAAACAGTGAGCGGCAATGCAGAGGTGGCACATACTGCCGTCCGCACATGAATGCTGCACACACCATCCTTCAATTTGTTTATTGCCGGGGGGGCACTGCCTGCCGCACCCCCCAGAATAAATATAATCAACTCCACAGGGGTATAGACAGCAGGGCAAGCTAAAAAGCCAACTGTGGCACTTAATTGTGGCTGCACAGTCAGAACGTAACAAAAATTTCCAGAGCAGGGTTTCAATCCCTGGTCTTCCCCCTGATCTACTACTGGGTCAGTTGCTCTAGCTGCTCTACTGTGGGAGCAGCTTGACTGAGCACCCAACCGGCAGTGGTTACATCCACTTCCTCTTCGGTACAGAGCAACTGGGGGTAGCGATATAGTCATATCACTCATATACCCATGTCACTCTCATACCATACGTGCTACTGACTCCGCGTTTCTTCATGCGCAGTTTAATCTGCACTATACTCACCCGGTAACATGATGAACTACTTCCTGTGTTCTTCAAGGACCCGATGGCATCTGAGCTTCTACAAGACCTTGTTTGTGCCTGAACCAGTAGTGGTCGCTGTGCAATCAACTGTGTCTGTAGTCAGAACTATTTTTCCTGCACAAAACTGTGTACATGCCAAGGCAATGAAGACTGTGGTAACCCATGCACTCTTGACAGAGATCATGATGATGAACAAGATGATGATAATGATGTTGACTAGAAATGTCACCAGCACTATTACAGTTCAATGATACCTGTACAAATTCATTATTAGATTTTATTTTATCCTTTAGATTGCTGTTGTGATGCTTTGAGGTCACAAAGAAATTTTATTTTATGTCTTGAAATAATACATAGCTTCATTAAACTAGCAGAAACATATGCAAATATTTCAAAGTGGTCATTCTAGCCTGTTGAGGGTGTCATTATTTAGCCCCATTTCTATGGTAACAGCACCACTTGACAGCTCCACATCATACCTCATCTTAAAGTAGACATAATAAGCTTACAAATGATGTATGATGTGCGTGTGTGTAGAGAGGGTACATTAAGTTGACCAAATCGGTGGTGTCTGCCGATCGCTTACTCCAAAGACAGGAGCCAAAAGCACTCACTCATGATACCCTCTGGCTGCATACTCAGACTGAGTATAGCATTTCCAGTTGGAAATAAAGCCAGCATAAGTACATTTCCAGCAGTTTACATGTACGTCCACATAAATGTAGAAAGGCTATATTGTGAGCCCTGCTTCTTCATAGAAAGGGTGGTGGACATCTGGAACAGCCTCCTAGCAGAGGTGTTGGGTGCTAAAATGGTAACAGGATTCAAGCATGCATGAGATAGACACAAGGGAACCTTAGTAATCAGGCAAGGGAGAGAAAGACTGGAGATTGAGTAGGGTCTGTAGTGGCACTGTAGGTAGGGAAAAATAGGGCAGAATAGGCAGGCCAAGAGGTCTTTATCTGCCAACAACTTCTATGTTTTTATATTTCTATGTTTCTACTGGAGGCAGAATTCCTCTCACCTGTCTGGTGGCTTTAGAGTCATGCCCAGAATTCATTCTTTATTGTGTGTCATGGAACAAGCAATCCTCAAAATGGGACAGACCCTTCTCACCTTGGTGAGTTTTGCAGACTAACCCTGTGTGGGACAGGTTGGACCCCAGTGCAGCATCTGAAGATCTTGCAACCTCAGGTCCCTATGACTGAAGACACAACAGCTAGACTGAGCACTGGCTGGCTTTCTTTGGCTTTTGGGGCTCATTGCCTGAGTGCCCCCCAACATTTCCATCTAGGAATAATCTCCACTTCCTGACCTTTCTCTGTCTTTTTAGATGTTTTCCTGAGAAAACCAATGGTGTCTACAAGGAGGGCTCTCCACTCCACTGAGAGCTCTCCCTCACTCTCTCCTGCCTGTGTGCAGACTAATCCCCATTTCCTTCTCCAGGGCTCTTTAATCCATCTCCAAATCTGTAGACATTTGGCGGAATCCAAATCCTAATTTGACGGAATCCAGGTTATATATTCCAGTAGCCTCCCAAAAGGGGGAGTGCATATACAAATTTGGTACACTAGCTACTTCTGACAAGGTCTACACTATTAATATTTGGAAATATACTACTTGTCCATTAAAAAAAGCATGTACCAAAATCATTATTCTGGCATTAATGGTTCCAGTGAGTTGAATGGAATTACACATTTCATCAGAATGTTTAGAATCAAATAAAGATAAAAAAAAAACTAGAGAATTGTGTTATATTTGGGTTTATGTCCAGATGGTTTTCTAAATTCAAATCCATAAAGTATAATAAATGCATAAAAAACTAAATGTTTATGCATCTTTCAGGAAGCTACAGTATGAGTCTGAATACTGTGAATTGCATTAATATAGGTTAATAAATATAAGTGTAAATTCACAAACCCCCTATGTTCACCACACATTACTTTTGGTACTTTGAAAATGCAGTCACCTAACATGCACTGAGATGTATCAGTGTACTAATCAGGGCAATAAGTAAAGGATTCAAGGGAGTTCGTACGTTGTGACAGATAACCGTTATACCACATTCCTTTCACTTTGTTTAAATGCTCACAGACTACTTTAGCTTCAGGCTAGGCCAGTCATATTTATGTGCTTTTGCCACCCATAAACAATATACACAGGCATATGTATGTATTTACATACATACATACATACAAATAGACAGCATTAGGGAGGAAAAATACAATAAACCCACTGAGTTCTGTTCCTCCCTCTTACATGCTCAGTGGGAATACATTGTCAGAACCAAGCAAAAACAAACCCTCTGTACTCTGGTTACCAAAAGAAACTAGCATACCAATTGCATTTGTTCTTCCAGTGCTTTATTGCAGAAATTGCCACACTTTGTGCCCAATGGGTTTCAGTGATGAATGGGACATTAAGCTTATCCTTGAGTAAAAGAGCTATTTATTATGTTTGCTTGCACGCATGTGCAAGAAACATAGTGCCATCATCAGAGTTTTCGGAGGTGTGTCAGCCCTCTTCCAATTCAGTCAGTGTGTTTGCAGGCATGGCCGCAGTTCTCCAATACCTGCTGGAGCTGTCTATGACAGCTCCAAAATGCAGTGGCGTACAGTTGAAAGGGGGAGCTACGCTTCAGTGAGCAGTGATAAGATATCGCCTGCTCATGCGCGCCCCACACCACACACACACACACACACACACACACCGCTGCATGCTGCCCCCCCAACGCACAGACTGTATAGCCGACAGGGGTGCCCAATCCTCCATCGGCTGTGCTGCACCCCCCCGAAACACAGTTTCATATGCCACGCTGTGCACACCCAAGCGTGGCTACCGCGTCGATATAGCGGCCGGTGCCCAATGTCCCGTCCAGCTCCACTGTGTCCCCGAGTACAGGGTGCCACGCTGGGAGTCCGCCCCTAGCATGGCAACAGATGCCATAGCCAACAAGGGTGCCCAATTCCCGTCGGCTCCATGCCCCTCAGCCGTCCTTCTGCAACACTGGGAGCCCACCCCAGGTGGCAAGCGTCCGCGTCATCCTAATAAAAAAAACAACCTGAAAATCGAAACAGTCCCTCGCTGTGTCTGCCCCCACCCGCGCCCACCCTGCTCACCCTGCCTCCCCCACCCCCTCATGCCATACTTACCTCTGGAGCTCGGCATGACAATCTTCAGCGATCCGGGAACACGTCTGCACTCTTCAAAGCCGACCGTGAACTGAGGAAATGCCGGTAAGCTGTATAATGGGATAGATAGGGTTTTTTCAACTTTGTTGCTTATCTCAGGCATTTTTTGGAATTTTTGCACCAAATTTTCAACATGGGGTTTTTGGGACCCTTTCTCATGAATGCTGTCACTGTCATGGCGTTACTCAGGCCCGAAGGGTGATTTTGCAGCCACTGTGCGAAATCACCTTTCCGGAATGATTAATGAAACTGCACTGTCAGTGTTCATAGGGTGAGCTCTCAAAAAGCCTATTTTGAAAATTTGGTGGAAAAATTCCTAAAAATGACTGTTTTACAAGCGTGCGTTGAGCAGTTCTTACGCACAGTCGTAAGTTCACGAATTTTCAATATTTTCACTCCAGATTTTCAACATTGCCATTTTACCACACCTTCTTATGAGCAGTACAGCTGTCATTTTTCACATCTCACCCAAAATGTGTTTCCCTGTATGTAGCACAAAATGGCGCAGTCAGTGTCCGCAATCAATGTCTGGGACAGATCAAGAAAATTACAGTGACACTGTTCATGAGCAGAGGTCTTAAAATGGCTATGTTGAAAATTTGGTGAAAAAATTCCTAAAAATGACTGTTTTTCGAGCGTGCATTGCACAGTTCCTACGGACTCTCGTAAGTTTGCGAAATTTCAATATTTTCACTCCAGATTTTCAACATTGCCATTTTTCCACACCTCCTTATGAGCAGTACAGCTGTCATTTTTCACATCTCACGCAAAACGTGTTTCCGCCCATGTAGTGCACAATGGCACAGCCGGTGTGCGAAATAAATGTACAGGACACATTAAGAAAATCACAGTGACACTGTTCATGAGCAGAGGTCTTAAAATGGCTATGTTGAAAATTTGGTGAAAAAATTCCTAAAAATGACTGTTTTACGAGCGTGCATTGCAGAGTTCCTACGCATGCTCGTAAGTTAGCAAATTTTCAATATTTTCACTCCAGATTTTCAACATTGCCATTTTACCACACCTCCTTATGAGCAGTACAGTTGTCATTTTTCACATCTCTCCCACAATGTGTTTCTGCCCAGGTAGCGCACAATGGCGCAGTCGGTGTGCAAAATCAATGTATGGGACACATTAAGAAAATCACAGTGACACTGTTCATGAGCAGAGTTGTTAAAATGGCTATGTTGAAATTTGGTGAAAAATTCCCCAAAATGACTGTTTTAGGAGAGTCGTTGCATGGTTCCTCATGCGCTGGCAGGTTCTTGATTTTGTAATATTTGCACACCAGATTTTAAACAGTGCCATTTTACCACACTTCCTTATGAGCAGTACAGCTACCATTTTTCACATCTCGCCCAAAATGTGTTTCTGCACATGTAGCGCACAATGGTACAGTCGGTGTGCGAAAACAATGTTTGGGACAGATTAAGAAAATCACAGTGACACTGGTCATGAGCAGAGGTCTTAAAATGGCTATGTTGAAAATTTGGTGACAAAACTCCATAAAATGACTGTGTTATGAGGGGCATTCGCAGTTTCCCGCACCTAGTAAGTTCATGAATTTGTAATATTTTCAGTCCAGATTTTCACCAGTGGCATTTTCTACACCTCCTATGAACAGTACAGCTGTCATTTTCCACAACATGGCCAAAATGTGTTTTCACACTTTCAGCACAGAAATGCATGGTCGCTGTGGGAAATCATTGTTCGGGACAGATAAAGAAAAATACACTGACACTGTTCATGATCGGAGGTCCCAAAATGCCTGTGTTAACAATCAGCTGTAAAAAATTCCCCAAACTAGTTACATTACAGGTGTGCGTTGCACAGTTTCTATGCACGCTCATGACTTCACCAGTTTTTTTAAGATTTTCATAGCAGATTTTCAACATTGCCATTTTACCTCCATGAACAGTACCATTGTCATTTTCACATCCTGTTCGAATGTGTTTTGCACCTGTGGTGCCAAATGCCATAGTCACTGTGCAAAAGCAGTTTTCGGCTAACAAACTGATATTGCCACTGTTCATGAGGTGGGGTCACAAAAAACATGTTGAAAATTTGGGTGAAAATACCAGCAATGCCTGAGGCATTAGGGTTTCCGACCATAACGCCCCACCCTGTAGAGAATGACAGGCATCAGGGGTGTGACTTGGGATTCTTGCCTGTCATGCTCATACCATTCCACCCCCACCCACACCCTGCAGCCAGTGAGAGGCATCAAGGTGTGCCCCGGACTCTTCGGGCTCAAACTTCACTCCATTCTCCTATACCGCACCCATCTCACCTTATTTCCTGATGGAATGGGGTGTGCATAAGGGCCAAAGACCCCAAGGCACATCGTGACACTTGTCAGTGTCTGCAGGGTAGGGTGTGGTGAAATGGCATGGTCGTTATGCCTGACGACCCAAAGGCACACCCCAATGCCTGTCACTCTCTGCAGGGTGGTGGTGGGGTTGGCTTCAGTTCAATACTACGCTGCCATTCCTATTATGCAGCTCTGTAACTTCTACACTACCAATGCCAATGCCAGCAAGCAAACATTTGGCATTGACAAATGCTTGTTGAGATATCTGTTGGTAGGCATTTGTTAGTGTTACAAAATCTCAGTTATGTGCAGCTGTAGTCCCTCTCACTTGTTTGAGCACTTTGGTGAAGTAAGCTTTGGTTAATATTAATTGCCCAAATACATTGTCCTTTTTTGGCATGATTTCATATGTTTTAAAGTTTTTATAACATTATATTGTGGAATTAATAATAGTAACAATACTTGGGCCATGTATGGGCAAGCTAATTGGCAAACTAAGTGTTATCAGTATGCTTTAAAATAAATAATTACCAAACTTATGTATAATTTTAATGAGTAACCTAGTAGGTAAACCATTTTTTTTTTTACGAAGTTTATGTGTATAATCCCGGTTGGTGGTTAATACTGGGGAAACTCTGAGTGAGGAAAATATAACTACGGATCCAAAACTATGGATTTTTTTGTAAAAAGGGAGAGATTGGTGGGGTATCCAGCTAAATTAGTTCATTTTTGTTATTGGAATAACTCTTTTCACCATTCTCAGCTTTTTTTTTTATTCCTTCCTTGGTTGGCCCTCCTTCAGAAGAGTGACCCAGTCCTGTCAGCCTGGCATCTTCTGGGACTTACCTGCTGCTGTCTTCCCCCAGGGCTTGCCTCCCCTAGCGGGGTCAGCAGGGTCCGCCAACCCCCATGGCAGAACAGATCCAGTTCTGGCAGTGTGCCCAGCTGGTTGGGTGCAGGGACTGTGGGTGCTCCTTGTCATCCTGTCTCTGGTGTTTTCCTCTGGTTTTCACCCCTGGAGATGTGATGTACAATCATGACATGGTGCACACCACATGCTCCCGCATGATGTGCACTGACGTCTGCCACATCCCCCAATCATGTTGGCAGAGAGTTGCCTTTCCCACAGCTTCTGCCTGGAGCCAGGCAAGCTGTGGGCTCTGCCCACTCTCTCCCAGGAAGAGGAGAGCAGTCTTTCAGATGCTTGATCCTCTTCCCCCTGGCTGACCCTCTGACAGCCCAGATTCGCTCCTGAACCTGGGCCATCAGTGCTGCAGGCAGTAACGCTACCACTGGACCAGCAGGCCGGCAACGATTCTCAACTTTGATTTATGACATATTTCAAGATTAGTACAAAGGAAGATCCTGGATTGGAGTCCTACCTCTGGAGACATAGACATTATGTGCAGAAATGGTTAAAAATGTTTTTGGTGTCCTTCCTTTTAGTTTTCTTATCACAAAAAGGGTGTGAAGGACACGTACATTTGATTCTGTGATAACATGCCTGTCACTTGACCATGATTTGCTTGTGTCACTTTAAGAGGTGTAATGGGTATGTATTTGATTATAATTATGTAGTTGTTTTTTGATTGGTTTCAATGGGTATTTAAATTGATTTAACCAAACCACAACCACGCCTCCTGAGAAAGCTCGAAAGAGTGAGATGCCAAGGCATTTGTGGCATGGAGGGTTAGCTTTGCAGATCTGGCAATTTCTGAATTAAAGCACTGGAAGAACAAATACAATTGTCTGGGAGTTTCTTTTGGTAACCTGAGTGCAGTTTGTTTTTGCTTGGCCCTAGTGTGGGGTTGACACCCCATCTCTGCACCTGGCCACCGACTGCAACACGCACATTTTTGTCTTTGTTTGAAATACATTGTCATCCCTTCTTCTTCAAAGAACTTGTCCAGCAATTTGCCTTGCACTTGAAACTCCTCCCCAAGCTAGTTGCACTAAACAGGAACAAATCACGTGTCCCACTCCTAGCTTGCTGAGAGATTATCCTCAAAATGATCCTTCTGATGTTTGACTATGAAGATATGGTCTAAGGTGCAGCCTCTAAATACACTCTGGCCTGACTGGGCCCCTTGAATTGCTGTTTCTATTGCTTTGCTCTAACTTCCCTTCCCACACCCATCATTGCTCCCTCTAGTCTGATCTCGTACTTATCTCTCTTAAATGGTGACATCTTCCCTACACTGCCATCAAAGTATTTCAATTCTGGTACTCTCCCCTCTCGTTATCTCTCCTCCATCCTTCCACACCTTGTACTTGCTCCCTCAGGAACTCTGGCTCCCACCTCTTCAAATGTTCCCTTTTCAAAGCCTCTGTTAGGCAAGCCTCCGTTAGGCAAGCCTCCTTTTCATACAGACTGTACCTCCTCTGGAACAACCTCCATCTGTTTACTCATTCCTCCTCCTCTCCTTTCTCCCTGAAAGCCTTGTTCCTTGAGCTCACAGTTCACTTCTGCTCCTGTACCTAGACCATTCATCCACACATTCTAAGGTCGTCTTCCTCTCTGCCAATAGGCACCTTATACTGGCCCAGTGTGTGGTATCAGCCTTTGCTTTGGCACACTGACAGCAATTTTCCTGTTGCAGATTGCCACTGGTTTTCACCTGTGACACTTAGTGCGAATTATTTATTTTTTACCACTGTATATTTATTATATGTATTGTCCCTCACTCAGTTAATCTTCATCTTACAGCCAATTCTGTTCCTGTATTTTGTGTGACCTGTATTCCTATATTGCTATAATTCTGTATTTTACCCTGTGCCCCTCCCCCAGCTTTCACTTGGAAACAAGCTTCAGCTCAGTGTGCAACAAACGAATGAATGAATAAATTAATAAATAGAAAAATTGAAAATTAACTAAATAAAATGAAAGAACAGACAATTTGAAGGTCCTCACAGTATTTAGAGCTGATACCCCATGCTCTGGTAGTCTATTTCGAGTGTTCATCTAGTGATTTCCTGTCTTTAATTTTCTTTCAAATGTTAATGGTGACTTTCTGGATTTGTTTTTCCTTTGTGCCACTAATTTCATTAAGTCCAGCATGTATTACTGACAGCAGGTGGTCACTGTGGGGCTCTAATGGGTAGAAAACAGAATCCACTATTTTACATGTGTTTTCTGCATACTTGCCCAACTGTGAACCTCAATTTTAACTTTATTTTTTCCTCAATAATGTGTACCTAAACACAAGAAAATAGTAATCCCCAGTATTAGAAATGGGATAGAGTGTTGTAGAGCAGCTAAAGCCCTCCTGAATAATAACCATGTACCTGACAAATCCAGGTATATTACTTTTTTGTCATTGTTTCAATATGTAAAGAAAACAACATTCTTTGAAAATACGTGCAGCAATTTCATTCTAAGGAGAATGGTGTTCTTGTTATTCTGATGTTTCTACTCTGTGCCGCCTTATGTGGCCCAGGTCGTGCCTGAAAACGGTCCCTGGGATCAGTGCACCTACCTGGTAAACAAAGTCATAAATAAATAAATAAAAATAAGTTCATGGTCACATTTAGCAAACCATGAAGTGACATAGTCAAACTCCAAATTCTTGGTTCTATGAAAAGAACTGCACAGAATGTTGTCCATACAAAGAAAACAACACAAAACACAAAACACAACTGACAGCTTCAGCTTTTATTCAGGCACAGTTAAATAGGGATCCTTTAGAGGTATGAATATAATTTATGGAAACAGATATTTCAAACAGCTGCACATAAGTAACCAATTCCTGTCCCCTGCAAAGCAAATCTCAAAATGAGAGTCTAATTATATAATCAGGCAGTACAGATACTGAAGTACAGTATTAAGCTGTCTTATCACCTGTCAACTAGTCCTAAACTAAAATGAAGTTATTTTAGTGTTGTTTGGCACCAAACAACGGCTAGCTGCCCTTCCCTCCATGCATCCATTCCTCATCAGGTGACCGCCTTGACAATACAGCATTACAAATATCTTGCACTACTGCTTGATTGACACCTGGATTATCCTGTTCATATTAATGGTATGGTTTTCAAGTGTTTTACTAAACTAGGTGCTCTGAGCAGGGTGAACAGTTGTCTCCCCCTCAGTGCCAGACAGGGATTGTTGATTATATAATTTCTCCTATTATGATGTTTTATTCACGGCTGAATCTCTCAGTCTTGCATCTCCACACAGACTACTTTATCCAATACCCTTCTAGGGTTGCCTTGGCATGCTTCCCTCACACCCATTGCTGTGCTTAGTACAACAAAGTGGGGTGGGTCCCTCCTGAATAGAAGCATGCTCTTCACACTGCTCAACTTGGAGTTCAGTTCTGGCCAGGGGAACTCCTTGGGTACCTAAGCAGGATCTTAACCCCAGCCTCCTATACCCTCAGGCCATTGTCAGGTAATAGTTTCCAAACCCCCTTTGCAAATGCAATACAGGCCAAGCCTCCATTCAGTACACAGTTCCCCACTTATGAATGGCTTACTCATTACCCTGTCCACTTCCCTGAGTTGTTGGTCTGCCAAGTCCAGCTCAAGGAGCTTCATAGGGCCCTTTGGTCCTGCCAAAATTGCCCTCTCCCACCTTCCACTTGACTGTGCTGTTCAATGCTTATGTTAATCCTTGACTACTCTGGTTGTCTAAGATGTTTTGTACTAATTCTTTGTGCTTTTGGTTTCACTTATTGATTTCACATTGCTTGGGCTGCTTTTGGTATCTGAGGATAATATCGTAACTTACAAACCTCGTAAATTCCATTGCTATGATTCATGTACAGTGCTGTTTGTATTCATAGTTGTTTCACTATCCTTTGTAGAGGGACATTAGCGAACTTCCATTTTGATAACAACATGTTAAGGCCTAAACTTGCCACCAAAAGACAATATTGTTCATCTGTTGATAAATACAAGGAAGAATAATGCCTAATTATCATGCTTATTGGGCTAAATTGAATATAAATATTAAGAGCCCTACATATGTATCATTTGATGTCAGATACCTTGTAAAGAAGGTCAAGACCAAAGTATATAGGTCAAGCCTGCGTGTTCCTCTCAACACGTCCAGCAGTTCCTATTATCAACCACAATTTTATTCTCTAAATAAGCTGGAATATAACACCAATGATGCCTGATAATTAATTGGTAGAATCTTCCATGTGTATCTGCAGCACTCTGATCTGCATGAGACCAAAATATTGTCTAAGAATGTGATGGAGAGTGACTGTTAGGATCAATTTCCCATTTAAGATGAGTTTGTTTAGTTGGATATATGTTATTTAAGCAATATACCATGACAGGGTGAGGATTATGGCAGGATTTACCTTGCCTGGTGTGGTTTGGTCATGAGGCCGTAGGCCAAGTGAGTAAACCACCCCAAAAGTGGTAATTCCTGCTATGACCCACACCCTGGAGTGGTATATTGTGATTATACAATGTGCCCTGTGTTTGTTTCTGACAAAAAAGATAAGAAAATGTTTTTTTTTCCTTATATGTAAGTTATTTTTGTTGAATTTGTTGCTCCATAAGAAAAAATAGTCCAGGGTGCTAGGGTTGCTGTCGTGGGTTTGTGTGGTATTTCTTTTTTGCCCATGTGCAAGACTGGTTTGGTATTCTTAAAATAATGATTTTCCTGGGGCTGGAAGTTCTTGTAGCATGTGCCCCATGTTGGCAGTTCATTCTGTCCCAGGTCTGTTTGTGTTGTAGGAGCCGGAACAGCCTTGTTATTTTGGTTTGTGGCACAATTTGAATTGGGAAACATTGGCTCTGTTTGTGGTACATTCATGGCAGTGTACACTTCTGCCACGATGTATAACACTCGCTTCCCAGCCATCTTCTACTTTTGGGCTGGGAAACTGTTACATTTTTTTTTTATTAATTTTTTGTGTGGTTTGACTTGTTGGCATCCAACCTCCCTTCCTCCATTGTTCTTTTAGTTTTACTAGACTTTCTCTGGGTGGTATGTCTCCTCAAATTGATTTCCCCAAACCTCTAATTAATTGAGCTGGCAGTATAGCCTAGAGATTACAGCAGCGAGCTGTCAATGAGCTTGATTCATCCAGCTAACCTGGGTTTGATTCCCACAACTTCCACTTGCATACTGTGTGACCCTGAGCAAGTCACTTACCTTCCTCAGTGCTCTCTGGTCACCCCTGAAAATAGGCCTTAGGCCTTGTGGGCTTTACTGAGTTATCAAAGAATAAAAAAAAGTTTGAAACATCAAAAATCATCCATGGAAGTAGAGATAATGTAAAATACATTTGGAGCAAGGATCATTTTAATTAAGTTAATTTTCCCCACCAATATCAAATGAATATTCTTTTCCCTTTCTCAGTTTAACTGAAAAACTAGATAACAGTGGTTTAAAATGTATTTGAACTGAGTTTCCCCGAATTTGAACAGATTCACAAACTCAGATAAGTAATACCTCCGGGGATCATTTTATGTTAAGCTTACTATGTAACAGTGTTTGTTCTGAACACAGATGATTGGTTAGCATTAGTTCTGACTTTGACTAATGTATACCCAGGCCTGGGATTTTTTTTTTTTGATAAACTATTCAGAAGAGAAATCAAAAGGGGAATAGATGTGTGTGTGTGTGTGTGTGTGTGTGTATGTACTTGTTAGCAACAAATCATTTGCATATGCCATGATTTTGCATATTGCATGGCTATCCTTTACTGCAGTATTACTAAGAAAATTATGTATTGCATTAATCACGGGTTCCAAAGCTAAGACAGAATACGTGGAGACAGGGGACGTCCTTGCTTTGTACCTTTACCCAAATTGAGGCAAGGTGACTACAGATCATTAAAACTGCTGCTGTGTTTTTTTATTGCTTGCTAGACCATTGACCAGTGAAGCCTGACTAATTGTTTTTCCTTAGTATTTTGTATATTACTGTATGTACACTGATGTATTTTTGTAATGGTAACAATTTTCTTATATCAATTTACCCCAGGAAGCCATTGTAAATGAGTGCAAGATCAATTGGTTTGTGCCATTTTTCCTGTTTTAATGAAATCTGCAATCTTGAATCTTGAAAACGGAGGCACTTGAAGCCACCTTGATGGCTCAGTGGCAGTGCCCTGCACTGTTCTGGAGTACTGGAGTTTGGGAGTAAACTTTGGATGCCATGTTGGAAGGCAGGACAGATTGCAGCAAATGCTGCTTGGAAGTGTGCTCTGGTCAGAGAGGAATGGCACTGGCTCTGGTGCTGAAGCAACCCATGAGATGTGCCAAGGGAACTTGCTTCATGTGGAGGATGTTGCTATATGCAGCAGAGGCCGGTTGATGTTCCACTCCTGCTCCATGGGAGGAGTGAAGAACCAAGGTAGAAAAGAGGGGAAGAAATCCATGCCCATCTATGTAATGGCCTGGGCTCCCTTGGCTTCCCCTGGGTTCTGGTGTCCACGAACACACTAGCAATAGCACCTGACAAGGCAGGTGGTATTGGTCTATGCTGGACCACCCAGGGGCATAATAAGGCCTGACACCACAGGTAGAGGGCCTTATAGACCCTGGAAGGTCTGGTATAGCCCATACCACCCACCCTGGAGGGTATTATTGTGATTAAAAAATGGGATACAAGTAGCATTTTCATGTAAGAGTTAAAAATAATAAAAAAATGAGTACAAAGTAATTGAAGGTGTTTTTTTGTGAAGTAGTCCCTCTATTGGTATTTTTTAAGCTGAAAATTCCATTGGCTTAGTAATTTTTAATGTAAACAAGCAGGCAGAGATGGTGACATATTATTTTCCATTCTCTGTTGCTCAAAACTATACCGGACATGGTTGGTGGCCTCAGCCAATCAGCTTTCAGAATTTCTCCAACCCATTTTCTAATGTATCTGAATCCACACAGTGGTCTACCTCAGGGGGAGGACAGTCCTCCCCCATGGAGCACCTGCCATGCAGGGGGGATCCAAAGAAACATAGAGATATAGAGAATTTGACAGCAGATAAGGACTGCTTGGCCCACCTAGTCTGCCCATTTTCCCTACCTGTTTCATATACTGCAGATCCTAAATGATCTGTGGCTTACCCTCTTTTTCCTATCACAAGAGTTCCTTTATGTCTGCCCCATGTGTTTTTGAATTCTCCTACCATTTTTGTCCCTACAATCTCAGCCAGGAGGCTGTTCCATGGATCCACCTCCCTTTCCAAGGAAATATACTTTCTATCGTTACCCCTAAGCAGGGGTACAGATAATGTTTTTTGGGTGGAAGTCAAATACTTCCATGGGTTGAAATTTGGAAGTCATTCCAGTTTTGCTGGAGTAAAAATACTTCCAGGTGTCGAGTTTTGGAAGTCAAAATAGTTCTAGACAGTCCACAATTTTTGGAAGTCGAAATACTCCCAGTCTACCACAGGCACTGAGCTCTACCCTCCCTTCCCTCTCTCATAGTCATGGATACAGCAGCTGAGCTGCCTGAGCTGACAGATCTTTTTTTCTCTTCTGCAGTTCAGTCTGCTCAAAGCAGGCATTTTCAAACATAATACAATGACAGTGGCATTTTCATTTATGCAGACATCACAGACATGCACACAGGCAGCACTGAATTGCTACAGACTCTGGGAAACAATTTAAACAGCTTTTGAAAATATCCAATGCTCAAGTTATGGCCCAGGCAGGCACCAATTATAATGTGTAAATTAAAATAAGTCACATAAAACCACCTTCTTAGTGTATACCAGCTTTACTGTACAACCTGGCCTGGATCTTTCTAGCTGTGCTTCTCTTTCCAGACATCTTTGCTCCAATAGATTTGTAAAAGGTTTGTTTTGCCAGTTAAACAGGAACCATTTACAATTTTTATCATAAGAAATCATCTGGACAGATGATTCTTGGATGAACTTCTTTGCATGGGCATTGGGAATTATTAACTCATCCTGGGGTCATCAGGTTATGTTTTCCAACATTTACTGTTGATAGTCTTGCTGATGCTTGATAACACTAGAAATTTTATAAAGTAATCCACTGACCATCAGATTACTCTGGTGTGGCTTCTAAAGTATTCTGATGTGGTTTTGCCCAGGATTGTGAACTTTGTGCTAGTTAATTTGGACAACATTATAAATGTTTTGGATAAGGATGCACTCTCCCCTGGCCCTGACACAGAGCAGTTACAGACAGTTGGAGAACATCTAAAGCCACACGGTGGCACCATGGTAGTACTTGCAATCTGCTGTCCCTGTTCACATGCTGCACAGTGCACCACTGCTGTGTTGTTACTGCCAATCTCGTTCACCAGCCAAAATCCATTATTATGAATGATCCAAAGCCGGAGGGTGCCTGTGCCTCTTTTAATTGCAAGTATTGCAATCCCTGTCCACCCACTCTCACACCAGCACAGACTGCACAACCCATTCAAATATAAAACCACACAGTAGCTATTAGTCACACTTGAGTCACAATCTGCCCCCATTCACAACCTTCACTGCCCCTTCAGATCTAAAGCGGCACCACCGCACACCCACAACACAGCTATTGCTTGCAACTCCCAGACAGATTCACACCAGGCCAAAACCCACTGAGATCTAAAGCTGCAGGCGGCTGTTACCTTACTTGTTCAACCCCTGTCCATGCACTATCATGCGGTACTCATTTAGTAGCAAAAAAGTACATGATGAAATGAAGCCGAGATAAAGGTTTTGGATACAAACTCACTGTGGGGTTCATTTACACACCTGGCTGCTGTCCCCTCTGGTCCACCTGTCCTCCACAAGTTAATCCTCCTTGGTCCACACCACACTGCACTCCTCTGCAGCGCATACACATGCACTCAGAATGGTGCCAAACTGCCACTTCCATCTATGCACATGTGTGAGCATTGTATTCATCATCAAAGGCTGCTGCCTCCTGTCACAGTGCAATGTATAAGGAGAGTGGGAGCTGAGAGACCAAGCATTGCCATATGCTTCTGCTGCCAGCGAATAAGCACTGCCACTACTCTGATGGGATGATAGGGGGAGGACAAACAAAACCATAAAAAAAGTGAGTGCTGCTGCTCCAGTGGCCAAACTGCACATTATCAACAGATGTCCAGAACAAAAAAAAATGAACGTCAAGCTTTTTTCATTAATTATACTTTGGATGTAAAAGACTCCAAATGAGTCTATTTTTGGACATTTTTGCCTAATTTTCAGATGTAAAATACATCCAAAATATAGTTAACTGATGCCCTCTCCCTAAGTCTCCTCCCCCTCTGTTTTCATATCATGGCCCCTTGTTCTTGAACATCTTTTTTTTCTGAAAGATGCTACCCTCTTGTACCTTATTTACACCCTTAAGGTATTTGAAAGTCTCTGTCATATATCCCCTCTGTCTCTCCTCTCCTCCAGGGAATACATATTGAAATCCTCCAGTCTCCCTTAATATGACTTTTGGTGCAGTCCCTGCACCATTTTTGTCACCTTTCTGTGAACTGCTTCTACTTTTTCTATGTCCTTCCAGAGATGCAGCCTCCAGAACTGGACACAGTACTCTAGATGAGGTCTCACCAATGTTCTATACATTGGCCCACCTCCTTCCTTCTGCTGGAGATACCTCTCCCTGTGCACCCCAGTATTCTACTGGCTCTCCTCACAGCCTTCTCACATTGTTTGGTAACCTTTAGATCATCAGATATGATTATTCCCAGGTCCCTTTCCTGTTTAGTCACCGTCAGTACCGGCTCCTCCATCATGTACTCCTCCCTCATATTTCTGTGCCCCAAGTGCATGACCTTGCACTTCCTTGCATTGAATCTTAGCTGCCACACCCTTGACCACTCCTCAAGCTTGCTTAGGTCCATTCTCATTTTCTCTACCCCTCCTGGAGTGTCAACTCTGTTGCAGATCTTCATGTCATCTGCAAAGAGACAGACCTTCCTTTTCAGCCCCTCTGCAATGTTGCTTATGAAGACATTAAAGAGGACTGGCCCAAGCAGTTGATCTCTGCGGGACCCTACTGGTCACCTCCTCTCTTTGGATTGAACTTCATTCAACACCACCCTCCGTGTCCTATCACTCAGCCGCGTTTTGACCCAGTTTACCACCCTGGGACCCACTCCCAGGCTGCCCAGCTTGTTTACTAGCTTCCTACGTGAGACAGTGTCGAAGGCCTTGCTGAAGTCCAGGTAGGCCATATCCACCACCCCTCCCTGATCCACCTCCTAGTCACCCAGTCAAAGAAATTTATCAGGTTTGTTTGACAACATCTTCCCACTGTGAATCCATGCTGCCTTGGATCCTGTGCTATATTTGAGATATATCACAAATCTTTCTTTTAGTTCTGATTCCATTAGTTTCCCCACCACTGAGGTCAGGTTGACTGGCTTGTAATTTATTTATTTATTTATTTATTACAGGTTTTGGAAAGATATCTTTGAGTCGAAGACTCCTTTACAAAGGTTCCACATCACATAGATTAGGTACAGACAAGCATTACGATTGTTACAGAGTATAAAGATCAGATTGTTACAAGAAACAGTCAGGCTAACATTCAAGTGCTGGAGCAGTTTAAGACAGTTAATTACAGGATGCATAACAACCCTAGGGAGACTAAGTTTGAGAACTAATGAGGAGGAGGTGGGCCAGAGGCCATTGTCAGTGGGTAAGGAGAAAGGAGAGGGCCAGGTTCAGTTACAATCAAAGGCACTTGTGGACAGGAGGTGGGCCCTAAGGTGGGTTTTAAATTGTACAATTCTTTGTTCATAAACCAAGGAGGAGGGTAGGCTGTTCATCCACAAGGGGGCCCTATAGCTGAAGGATCTTTGGAATTGAGAGGTACGACAGGAAGGAATTGAGAAGAGATGGTTGTCTGAGCTACGGGTGTGTTTAACCTTAAAGTCAGGGGGGATTAAAGGGGCAAGAACAGAGGAGGGAGAGGCCTAAGGCAATTTTTTTGCCAGAATTCAGGTTTGGAATCTGATTATGTTGTCAAGGTTCAGCTAGTTGGTGTCATTATATAGAAAACAGATATGGGTGAGCCGATCACAACCCAGTACATGATGACAGACCTTGTTTAGGACAAGTCAAAGTCTAACCAGGGCTGAGGTGCTTGCCCCACCAAAATTCAGTAAGCCATAGTCAAGCAGAGAGAGTAAAGAGGAGGAGACTGCAAGCCTAAGGGTACCAGGGGTAAGGCAATGTTTGAAGCGATGCAGCGATGCAGAAGCCTACCATTGAGGGCCTTAGATAGGTGGTGAATATGTTTGTGGTAGGTAAGACCTGTATCCAAGGTGATGCCCAAGTATTTAAAGGAGTCCACTAGTTCCAGGGGAGTCTGGGTTAATGTTAGTATTTGAGGGAAAAGCTCCTTCCTGGTATTCTGCGGATGTGCGAATAGCATAACTTGGTTTTTTTTTTATAGTTAATAATAAGGTGTTGTGAGGAGAACCAGCTTTCAGCAGTGTTGAAGGAGGACTGAGGGAACGGTGAAGTTGGAGGGGGTCTGGGCTGGAGGTGAAGATGACAGCATCACCCGCGTATAGTAATAGGTTGGTGGGGCAGGATTTGGGGAGGGAATTTAGGAAGAGGCTGAATAGAAGAGGTCCCAAAATGGACTCTTGTGGGACACCTGAGAGGACAGGGGATTTGATGGATAGTGCATTACCAATTTTGACCTTTTGAGTCCGGTTCGAGAAGTAGTCAGAGAACCATCCCACGGCTTCCTGAGAGAGACCCAGGTTGGTCAAGGAGGTTAGGAGAAGAGAATGGTGGACGGTGTCAAAAGCCTTTGTGAGGTTTATGAAGATCGCACCCATGATGTGACCTTTGTCAAGCGCAGCGTGGATGTCTGCGGTAAGTTCAAACAGGGCAGTAGTCATGCTGTGCCCTTTGCAGAAACCATGCTGTTGTTTGCAGAGAAGGTTATATTTATTGAGGTGCTCAGTGAGCTAATCAGAAACAATCCTCTCTAAGGCCTTGGAGAGGGGTGGAAGTATGGAGATAGGGTGGTAATTGTTAGCAAAGGAGCGGTCCCCACCTTTAAAAATGGGTGTGATTGATGCAGATTTCCTCTTGGAGGGAAATTTACCAAGACGTAGGGAGAGGTTTAAAATGTAGGTGAGGAGGATAAGGACCTCATTAAGGGTGAGACAAAGAAGTTTCAAATCAAGGGAGTCGGAGCTGGAGGTGGCATGGCTAAGGGCAGTTTTAAGGTATGTTTCTGTGGACTTAGGAGAGATACAGCGCAGATAAAAGGGGGGAGCTCTGGGGGGGGGGGAGAAGGAGTGCTAGGAGCCGGAAGATCATAGAAATTCGGTGGAAGAACATGGCTAAGGTTGGTGAAGGCATTGTTGGAGACTGCGGCGATCTGAGTGGGGTCTATGGTCAAGGAACCATCAACCATGACCTGAGTGGGAACCGGATTAGAGTTCTTACTGCATATTTCCTTAATGTTGTTCCAGAACTTGCGGCTAGAGTCCCAAGAGGAGGTTAAGGAGGATTTATAGTATTCTGCTTTGGCTTTGCGAATGGCCCAAGTGCACTTGTTCCAAGCCATTCTGTACATACAGTATGTCTATCATGAGGGAGGCTGGACTCATTGGAGAGCTGCCACAATGAGTCTCTGGTTCACATCAAGGTCTTGAGGCAATCAGAGAACCAAGGCACATGTTTGCCTTTAATCATTCTTTTAGTGAATGGGGCAAATAAGTCACATACATTATTGAATGATAAGATGGCTAGGTCCAGGGCACTATCGGGGTTTAAGGATTTGGTAATGAAGGACCAGTCCATGGCCCTGAGGTGAGCTTTTAATTGTGCCAGTTTGCCAGGGCCAAGTTTGCGTTGCTGTATTAATTTGGGAGGAGATCTAGGAGCTTTACAGGACCAGGCGCAGAGAACTGGTGAGTGGTCACTAAGGGCATTTGGTAGGACGGAGACACTAGTGATCTTGTGTGGATGATTGGAGAAGATGAGGTCTAGCAGGGAGGAAGATCCAGCGTGAGGGTCCAGATGGGTAGGGGAAGTGACCACTTGAGTTAGGTCTTGGACTGTGGCGATATTGATGAGAGGGATGGTGTCCTTACCAAGCCAATTGATATTAAAATTTCCGAGCACAATCATTTCCGTATGAGATGGTAGTGTGTCCAGATATGACAATATAGCATAGAAGGCTGTTTTTTGATCCCTAGTGGGAATGTACACCATTGTGATATGTAATGGGTTTTGGGCTTGTCCCAAGATCAGTTTAACAGTGAGGGCCTGTCAGCCTGGTCCCAGCTGTAGGGAGGTAAGTAAGTGACCTTGTAATATGTCCTTAGTGTATAGGGCACAATCTCCCCCATGCTTACCCTGTCAGTCAGCACGGTAGAGGTTGAACCTGGACAGCGATACCGAGGAATCAGGAGTCTGAGGGGTGAGCCAGGTTTCACACATGGCTATGACATCAGGTTGATGCTGTAGTACCCAACCCTGGAAGGAGTCCCACTTTTTTAAGATACTACAAATATTGAGAGAGGCAATGCACAGTGCACCAGGGATAGGTTGGGGAAGCTTCATGACTATTGGTGGCCCTGGATAAGGATGGACATTAGCTGACTTGAGGAGGAGGAGGAGAAGGAGCCTTAGGGCTGGGTTCCAGGAGCACTTCCTTTTGCTATAGTGGGAGAGCTGGGTAAGTCACGCTGTGGAGGAGAAGGTAGAAATGGGGAGGGACTGAACATTGTGGGAGGCCAGGAAAAGGAGATGAAACACGGTGGGGGGGGGGACAACAGTGTCAGGTGTTGTAGGAGCTGGGACTGCCAAACGCCAGGGGCAAAACCAACATTGTGCACCTAGACCGGCGTTCATAGAGTGTGAAAGGAATGTAGGCCATATGCACAGCCACCTCCCACTTTTGTGGAAAGGGACTACATTTGCCCTCCTCCAGTCCTTTGGTACCACACTTGTTTCCAGTGAACTGTTGAACAGGGCTGTCAGCTGTGCTGCCAGCACCTCCCTGAGTTCTTTTAATATTCTGAGATGTATGCCATCTGGCTCCATTGCCTTGTCCACTGTCAGATTCCTTTAAGACTCTCTCCTCCTTAAATGGACTGGTGTCCACCTCCCTCCCAGTGGTGCTTCCGTTTCCTAACGTTGGTCCCTCCCCCTCCCCTTCCCCTTCTTCTGTGAATACTGAACAAAAATACTTGTTCAGGATTTCTGCTTTTTTCTTGGTCCCCCTCTGCACATCTCTCTCCTTCCCTTTTTAGTTTCACAATCCACTGTAACCCCGAGTCAGCACTAAACTGAGAGGGCTACTACCACTGCCTGTGTGGCTAGTGACAGGTTGAGGTGCCTAGGTCCTATGATGCGGTGCCTCCATTTTTATAACCTGAAACTTGGGGAGAAAGGTGTCATTCGGCATGGTGATTAGGTTTGGCTACTCAGCACAGGGGCACCCAAGTAATCCAGACACAGAAAGCAATAACTGAGATGTCCAATACCAGAAGTTGGGATTATAAAGTGTGGCTTTTATTCACAAACACCAGTGAACAATAAAGCATAGATGGACCCCCACAGGACTACACTCCTGGTAAATGCAGATTTCTCCAGAGCTCATACACATCTTCAATACTGTTAAGCCCTCAGTTTTAAGAACACACAGGGCACACTGCCCTAACTCGACTCTTTTTCGGTTTCCCTGGCTCAGCTCCCTTGCCAGCCCTTTAGACTACCTTCCTTACATGGCTCTGCTCTCTTGCCAGCCCTTTGGACCACTTTCCATATAGCACAGAGATTTGTTGGTGGTTCCCTAAACCACCTACAAGCACTTCTGCTCCATCAGAGAATCTTCTTCAACAATCCCACATCTGGGTACTTTCCTCAGGCACTGGCCAAGTACCTGAGAGAAAGCAAACAGGTGTCCCAAAGCAAATCCGTAGAGGTGACTCTGGTCATGCCACATGGGGGGTCTCCCACCTCTTGCTCCCATAAAACATACCCAGCCATTCCTCTGGACTTTAACACCTCATCTTTGAAAACACTTTACTGTGTAGAGTCTCTTTAAATGTAAGTCACATTTAATCTACTGTTTCTTCCATCCCACATGTACTGAACTTGAAACATACTTAATGAGTGGCTCTGTCCATTTCTCTAGACCTCCACAGAGTTAAGCAGTCCAATTCCCACAACTTTTAAAACTGTACTTGGCTGTCTTTTCCTGACCCCACAGTAGCAGTCACTTAAATTCATCTTGTCCCAGGTGAAAACACATTGGCTCTTTAGCAGAGCAAACTCGCCCCTTGGTTGCAGGTGCCCCACATGCTTTTTCTCTTCAAAGAAATCTCAACAAAACTTCTGGTGTCTCAGCACAAACCTAGATTTAGGCAGCTTCTTCTTCCTCTAGTCGGGCCAGGGGATTGCCCCTGGAAGTAGGCTGAATCCTTCCCCCCATCCACGCAGGGATAGGGCCCTGAACCTTTGTAAGTGGTCTGTACCACTTCACTTGGCTCTTCTTGTGTTCCTCTTCAGGTGAGAACACACACCTCAAACAAAAATGTAGCTCTTTGTCAGAGCTGAGGGCTATGAGGGCCTGCAGCTGCAGCACACCTCCTACCTTTTCAACACTCTACTACAGACTGACTTCAAAACCTCCCAACATTCTATCCTAACTTCCCTAGCTGCAACATTCCAAATTAGCTTATGCAGCTGCAACAGTTCTAAAATGATGTCATCCCTCGGTCTCAGCTGAGACTGAGAACAGAGTGAGACAGTGTGAAATCCATTTAACTGGAATTTCACAAGCTGCATTCCCTGCTTGCCACTAGATCTAACTGGGATTCTTGTAACCCCGGGTAACGGGGGTTACACCACCCTTAGTCTTTTTTCTTCTTTCACTAACGAACCTGAAAAAGTTCTTGTCCCCTTTTGTTATTGCCTGGGCTATTTTTTCTTCTCTTTGCACCTTTGCACTCCTGACTGCTTTTCCTGCCTCCCTCTGCTTTTCCAGATACAGTTCCCTGTCTTCTTCCCTCTGTGTTTCCTTGTACCTCCTGAATGCCACCCTTTTCCCCTCTTACCTTCTTGGCCACTTCCTTTGAGAACCATAGTGTTTTTTTCTTTCTATTAGTTTTGTTTACTTGCCTAATGCAATAGCTTGTTGCCTCCACTATGTCTCCCTTAAGATTCTCCCATTGTTCCTCCAGCCCTCACCTCTTTTCTCTTTCCCTGCCAGTGATTTCCTAAGACAGTGCCCCATCTTTGCAAAGTCAGCCCGCCTGAAATCCAGGACCCTTGCTTTCCTGTGGTTTGACTCTTCTGTTGTTCTCACATTGAACCATACTGTACTTTGATCACTTGATCCCAGATGGCTGCCTACCTTTACGTCTGTAATTCTGTCCCTGCTGGTGAGTACCAAGTCCAAAGTCACCTCCTTCTCAGGTGGGCACTATCACTAGCTGTGTTAGGCATGTCCCCTGCAGGGCTTCCAGGATGTCTCTGTTCCTGGCTGAGGCTGCAGCCTGGTTACTCCAATCCACATCTAGCAGATTAAAGTCTCCTTCCAGAAGCATCTCCCCGTTAGCTATCATTCTGTGAATGGCTTCTACAAGTACCCTGTCCAGCTCATCCCCTTGTGTGGGAGGACTGTAGATCACCCGTGATTCGCAGAGTAATGCGGAATCTGCAAAGTAATTGGCATCGCGAAGCAGAGTACTTCGTGTCATAATGAGGAAAGTGAAGTCCATTGAAACCAATGACTTTGTTATTCTGCCTTCCCCAAACCACTTCTCCATCAATTTTAAGGTGAAGTACATTGAAATCAAGGTACTTTGCATCACTTAGCCTTGTAACTGAGCTCCAAGGCGAATTCTGCAGTGATTCATGGGATTGCAGGTCACATGGGCTCTAGATTGTTCTGCACAGCTTCAGTTCTGGGTAGTGTGCGTGTGTAGTGGTAGCTGGAGACAGTTTGCTTTCAGAGCTCTGCGATTCAAAACATCTAAAAGCTGTTAAAAAAGCCTTGAGTAATTTTTTTGCTCAAAATTTAGTACATCGATTGTAGGAAACCCTCCTGTGCTCATATCATCAAGTGTATATTGTTTGTGTGTGGATTTTGAATGCTAATTTAGAACATTCAGTCTGTGTACTGAAAGACACATGAAATGTGCTTTGGGAAGGGGTGTATCTGTGGTGTAGGTAGATTAACTGGGAGAAAAAGGCAGTCTTTCTGTTTTGGATATATTTTTCTTGTATAACTGTGTTAATGTGCACAGTAATATTTTCAGTAATTCTTGACATTTTTTTGCTGATTGTTCAGGTGCAGCAGTGTACAATTTCAGTTTGTTTAAAACATTTGGTTATATTGCTAGAGGTTTTCAATTCACTTTGCATTACTTGTAGTGTGTATGTGAATGTGTGTGCAATGCATGCCATCAAATCAGATACCTTTTATTGTGCCAGAGAGTTAATTGCAGCAGTATTAACCTGCTATCCACTGCACCTGCATGAATTTTTTGTACTGCTTTGTGGTATCTTTACTGGTAGTGGACTGTTACTGCCATGCACTATACCACCCCCCAACAGGCAAAAGATATTCTTTTCCAGATTTGGATTTGTGACTTGTGAGCACTGGTTAGGTGTTACTGTGCCTTTGCATCTGCATCTCTTGAGTGCGCAGCGCAATCTTAATCTGTCTGTGCATTTGCAATGCACCATTTATTATGGGGGACTTTGCATTCCTTGTTATGCTCTCATTTCATTTTGTCAGCACTGGAGCATTTTCTGGACACAAGACAGTAGCATTTTGGGGATGCATATTAATTCTGCTGACTGTGTGTGACCACTGTGCGCATGACTGAGTGCACCATTAATTCTGGGAGACTTTGCTTTTCTTATTACACTCTCATTTCACTTCATCAGCACTGGTGAATTTTCTGGACACAAGACAGTAGCATTTTGGGGATGCGCATTAATTATGGGGATTGTGAGTAACCACTGCACGCATGACTGAGTGTGGCATTAATTCTGGGGACTTTACATTTCTTGTAACTTTCTCATTTCACTTCGTCAGCACTGGGGAATTTCTGGACACAAGACAGTAGCATTTTGGGGATGCACATTAATTCTGGTGACTGTGTGTGATCACTGCGTGCATGACTGAGTGCACCATTAATTCTGGGAGACTGCATTTCTTGTTATGCTCTCATTTCACTTCATCACCATTGGGACATTTTTTGGACAAAAGACAGTAGCATTTTGGGAATGCACATTAATTGTGGTGATTGTGTGTGACCACTGCGTGCATGACTGAGTGCGCCATTAATTCTGGGAGACTTCGTATTTCTTGTTACGCTCTCATTTCACTTTGTCAGCACTGAGAAATTTTCTGGACACAAAACAGTTGCATTTTGGGTATGCACATTAATTCTGGTGACTGTGTGTGACCACTGTGCTCATGAATGAGTGCGCCATTAATTCTGGAAGACTTTGCATTTCTTGTTGTGCTCTCATTTCAGTTTGTCAGCACTGGGGAGTTTTCTGGAAACAACGCAGTAGCATTTTGGGGATGCACATTAATTCTGGTGAATGTGTATGTGTGGGGCTGTCAATATTCTTGTCACTTCACCTCACTTCACATTAAGGCAGAATGACAACGTAAAGTAATAATTACAAGGCGATGTGAGACTTTCATATTGGCCACTCCGCATAGTGGAGTGACAACGTGAAGTGCCCACTTCACGGGTATTTTGCTGGTGAAATTTTAATTTGCTGCATCTTTAGTGATAATGTCCAGGTCCACCTCTGTCATAGGTACCACTAGGTCTGGGATTTTGTTTCCCAGACTGCGGGCATTTTTGCACATGGCATTCCAATTTTTACTGCCTCCTCTCCTAATAACTACCCTCCTATCCCCATGTCTTTCCTCCATACCCCTCTTGTCCTTACTCTCATTCTGCCTTTTCTCTGTATTTTTACCTATTTTGGTTTTAGTTTTCTTTGGTGATTTCTCAACCTTAGGGTCCTGTCTGTCATTTGTAGCATTTTGGGAAGGGGGCGGTTTGCTTCACCCAGCTTATTTCCACCCCCCCTTGGCTAGTTTAAATGCTTGCTGATGAAACATTTAAACCTCTCACTGAGGATTCTGGTTCCCCCCCCCCCGGATAGATGTAGGTCATCACCCCTGTACAGGCCTGCATCTCTCAGGGTGGAACCCCAGTCCCTAATGAACCCAAATCCTTCTGCGCAGCAACAGTCGTTCAACCATGCATTGAATATCTTGGTGTAGAATACCCTGTTCTCTCCATTGCCCTTGACAGGTAACACCTCTGAAAAGGTTACAGTGTGCCACCTGTCTAAGACCCCTCCCAAACTCCCTGAACTGCACTACCCTAGCCTCACCACTTGCCAGGTCTTTTATCCTCAGGTGGATAATGACGTCTAGCTTATTCTCCCATTCTGCTGCCCCAGCAAGCCTTAGGATGTGCTGTCCATCCCTCCAAGCCATGGCACCAGGTAGGCACTTGACCTCCCTCAATCCCTCCCCTCCTGGCCACAGGTCTACCCCTCTGATGATAAAGTCCCCCACCAGGAATTGCTTTCTCCTCCTCCAGGTCCTCTGCCACCCCCCGGGGTCTTTGCCATGGAGGACCCCCACATCCTCTTTGGTTACCACTGCAGGTGCCTCTCTGGGACAGTCTCACTCTGCCAGAGTAGCATACAAGTTATGGAGTGGGACTGTAGGAGGGATGTGTCTCTTCCCCACTGCCCTCACCCTTCTTGAGCCCACCATTGTCCAACCACTACTCTTCCTTGGTAACTGTTGAGGCAGCAAGGGCAGACATGGTGGTCCCTGGGCTGGGGAGGAGGTCCCCCCATCTCTGCCAACTTGGCCTGGAGAGGAGCAACCTCTGCCCTCAGCCCAGAGAGGTGTCTGCAGATGGGACAGCACTGTAGCCTCCAGAAGGTCTCCCTGAAGACTGCCTACCCACAGCTGTTGCACTGCACCACTCCCATCATATATATAAGTGTCCTTCCTGCTTTAGGGTATTTTTTATTCTCTCTCTCTTCCTCACCTCCCTTTTCTACTTTCCTTCAGTAGAGAAACACCCTTACTTAGGTACCTTTATGCCTTGTAGCTGTTTCTATGTGTTCTGGTGGACACTCCCTTTCTGCCTCCACAGGAAATGTCTATCTGCTAACAATCATCCCCTAGAGCCAATAAAAGTGGAGCTAACCCCGGATGGGAAGGAGGGAAGCAATGTGTATGTGTGTGTGCTTGTTGTGTGCCCTCTTCCCCTTATGTCCCTTTGTTGCTGCTAGACAAGCACACTGTAGTAATTAAGTCTTAGAAGGCACTAAGCCTCTCTCAGCTCCACCCCCCAATTAAACACCTGATTCACAGGGCTTCCTGAATCTACTTACCCCAAGATTAAGTTCCTGACCTAATTTCTTCCTCACCACCTGTTACAATTTAAAACCCAGGTTTCAAGGTAACCCAGTCACTGCCTACCAAGTTTCAAGGTGCCCCAATCACTGCTTACAGATCTTTTCTCCCCACTTACCCTGCTACTTTCAAAAGGAAGAGAAGTTTAAATAAATATTAATATACCTTTAGGGTAAAGCTAGATGCTTTCACTCCACTCTTTCAGCAAGCTCTGGTCTTCCATCTCTTCCCCATCCATAGGAGATGTTGATGGGAGAGGGTCCTGGTATGGATGGGGGGGGTGAACAGGCCTCAACAAGGTGCATCCAAGAAAGACATGGCTGGGGAGAAAAAGCTTTATAAAAGAAAACCTGAAGCACCTGACTTGTATCAAGTGGCTATCCAGTTCTGACAACTAAGTCCAACACCAATTGTTCGTACAATAGAATCCAAATAAATCCATTTAAGTGAGTCCAATGCTTTCTCAGCATCTAATGATAAGATTACTGCCAGAACATACTTGTTTTGTGTGTACCAGATAGCTGAGAGTAATAATCCAATATTATCAGAATTGCATCTACCTAACATGAAACCTACTCGATTGTTGCCATTTTATGTAATAATTGTAGTATTTGTTTTTAAATTCTAGCAGCCAGAAGCATTACACTGACTTTATAATCAGTATTCAGAAGTGAAACTGGGCTATAGTTGCTTCAAAATAGAGGGTATGTATCTTTTTTAATTTATATTGTAATCACTCAGTGCTTCTTTCATAGAAGGAGTAAGAAAGTTAAAATCCTCAAATCCTGAGACTCATTAAATATTTTCAAAAGGCAAAGGCTTACAAAGGTAACATTTTTATAAAATTCTCCAGGGAGGCCTCCTAGACCCAGAATATGGCCACGGGGTAGAAAACTAATTACTTTAGTAATTTCTTCTACTGATATTGGAAAATCTAGCTGTTCACATATTGTGTGGCTTAGTTTTGGCTGTTTAAGCTTTTGAAGAAAGGTTTGGATTTCAGGGATTTCTGAAAAATTACCTTTTCAACAACTTTTATAGAGATACATATAAAAAGCAAGAAAAGTTTCATTAATATCTTGGATGGAAGAGAAGATTAATCCAGAAGGCATCTTCATGCCAATATGAAGTTCCAGTTTTGTTGCTGTTTTAACCTTTAAGCCAGATGTTTTTTTCTTATCCGATTCCAAATATTTGTGTTTTGTTCTTAACAATGCATATTTGACTTGACTACAAACTATTAATTTTATAGTACTAATTTTGTATAGAATGTCTGTGTTGGCTTCAGATTTTTCTTGTGCTGTTCTTGTAATTTAGATTAATGCTCTTCTTTAGGGTTAACTTTTTCCTCTCTCGTTTTCCTTAGTGAGGATGAGGAACATATAATCCTTGCTTTAATATAGTATATCATCATCACCAAATATAGTATATGCCTTATAACAAATAACAATCCCAAATTTCTGCCTGAAACATATCAGGAGTGCAACTCATTTCAAAAAAATACTTCAGTTAAATTTTGGAGTCATGACGTAAACCCCTTCATATTATCTGCTGGTGTACTTTTGTATTGCTGCCATGATCATTCCATCACCTTGTATGTCTGGAAAATTCACAGCAAAAATATCCCCTCCAAAAATGATCACAGCTCACTCATACAGGCATTTCATACTGGAGGACTCCAATGCAGACTTCTCTGTAATAATATAGAGTTGTATCAACCTTATTGCTTTAGCTGATGATTGTGAATACTTTGCCAGTGAATTTCATGATGTCTGCAACAAACATGCGCCAATCAGAACATACTTGGTCAAACGACACATCTACCTCTGGATCTCTAATGAAAGTATTGAATTATTGTCACAAATGGATGCTGCTTGGACCAAATTTTTAAAGACAAGATCCCTGAATGACAGACAGTATTACAGAAAAATTCAAAATCTAAGTAAATTAGCAGTAGCTAAAGTGAAAGTGGGCTACTACCCCAGCTATTGGGAGACAAATAAATATCACTCCAGGAAATTCTGGTCAGGAGTTAAGGGTGAGTGAAGTGTCTGGCAACTTCGATTCGGCTTTGACAGGGGAGTTAAAATTTGGTTCAGCTTCAACACTTTGGCAAAATCACTTTGGATCCCAATGTAGTACTTGGCAAAGGGCATAAAAACACATTGCAGAGAAGGGGGGAAAACCATTGCAGTCAGCAGTGGCCATGAATTACTATAGTTTATGTGTGGCAGGTGGTGATGACATACCACATCTGGGTATCACAGTGCCAAACACATACGTCTGCTAAGCACCCCTATTGAGCTATAGGAAGTCATGGTTTCTTTTCCTGACCACAAGGCTCCCCTGACCTTCATGCCAATTACTATGTTAGCTCCACATAGGTTTTCAATATAAATCCCCTGCAAAAAATATGCATCTAAAAAAAGTGCAAATACTACCGTACCATACAGGTGCATTGCTTTGCTGACCTTACCTTCTCAAATTTGCATTTTTTTACTCTTTGTAAATATTTTTTTTTTTTTTCTTTTAATAGTTTTCTAACATGTAGTGTTAACAGCTACAGGATTTCTTATTTTCCTTGGCTGAGCGCAAGGCCAGCCTCATGTCGTAGTCCCTACTTTTTTTTAGTTTTTATAAATAATAAAAATGTTTTTTTTGCTAACATGCAGTTCTCACTGGTAAGACCATAGGAATTTTAGCTTCCTTGGTTGAGCTCAAACACCCCCAGTCCCTCCCCTTTTTATTTTTTTATAAATACTTTACATTTTTTTGTTCCTAACACATATTGCTAAGAACTATTGGAATTCTTAGTTTCCTTGGCTGTGCTAAAGCTCCCCCCAGTCCTTACTTTTTTATTTTTTCAGTCTGCACAACCTGCTCTCTCCTATGCAATTTGGCTTCAGGAAGGGGCATTCCACCTTATCCAGATAGCTCAAAGTTACCAGTGATCTCCATTTAGCCATGACAATGGTCTCCTCACTGGTGCCATCTTCCTAGACCTCAGCAAGGCATTCCACTTGGTGCATCATGTGGTAGTCCTGCTGAAGCTAAATATACTAGGTCTCAGCTACCCAGCCATTAAATGGTTTGAAAATTATCTGAGTAACCAAATCCAGCTGTTGTCCATACAAGGCATTAGTTCAGCTCTTGCTGTCTTAAGTTTTGGGATTCGTCAAGGCTTAATCCTTGGCCTTTTCTCCATTTTTGTTGATGACCTCCAGAAGCACAGTGGGCAGTGTCAACTACACATGTATGCAGATGACATTACTCTACTACAGTGCAGCAACAAAGTACTGCAGTAGCTTAATTCAGTAATCTAAGCTTATTTCAACACAATCTCTTCCTGGTTTATCAACAACAGCTTGATTCTTAATTCAAGTAAAATTAAGTCTATAGTATTTGGTTCCCAGAACTTGCCAACTCATTCAGTGCATCCACTTGCAATCATAACATCAGATGGCAGCACTACTCAGGTTAAAGTATTCAAATATCTAAGAATCTTCCTTGAACAGGGGGCTCCGCTCTGCTAATGGCCTGGTGGGTTCCACCCTCTGCCGGCCATCCCATCTCCTCTCCCTGCTGCTGCTGCAGCAGGAAAGCTCTTGTCCCTGAACAGGGTGCTCTGCTCTACTTATGGCCCGGTGGGTTCTGCCATCTGCTGGCAGTCCCACTGTTTCTGCCCACTGCTGCAATACTAAAGCTGTCACCCCTGAACAGGGCACTCCACTCTGCTAACGGTCCAGTGGGTCCCATTGTCTGCCAGCCATCCCACCGCTTCTGCCTGTTGCTACAACTGTAAACATACACTGTCTTTGAATTCCTGGTGCCTTCACACCAACTGGCAGGAACCACTGGCTCAGTCAGGTGATTGGCTGCTCTGATTCTCTGCCTTCTAATCTACTTTCACCAGTCCTCTGCTCTGAATCTGTCAGCTGCCTACAAAACTAGCTGCTAGGTTTACACTTAGAACTGTTATGCAGTCAAAAATACTGTTTTACTGTATTGTACTTGTATACAGTTGCTAATTGTTGTACAAAATATTTTTAAACTGTTAGCACTAGCCGTAGACATCAGCCTTAGCCTCTTGCTCAGTAATTACAGCTCCTTTGTGTTTTCTTAAACTCTGCTCTAAACTCTGCCTCCCTAATCCCTCTTTTGTTCTGCTCTGTCCTGGCGCCACTGCCCCCAGCATGAATTAATTCCTGCTGTGAGGTGCTTGCCCTGGATTGCTGTCCTCCTTTAACAAAATGGAGGCAGTCCGAGAAGGGCAACCAAAATGTTGCAGGGACCGCATCAGGAAACATATGAGGACAGATTAACGAAGCTCAATATGTATACCCTGCCTAGATCAAAGGAAGGAGAGAGGTGATATGATCTAAACATTCAAACATCTTAAGGGCATTAACAAGGTGAACGAGTCTATTGTTTCAATATAAGGAAAGTAGCAGGACAAGAGGACACAGCATGAGATTAGAGGGAGACTGATTAAGGGGTAATGTGAGGAAGTTATTTTTCACAGAAAGGATGGTGGATGCATGGAATGGCCTACCTCAGGAAGTGGTGGATATGAATACAGTGCAGGACCTCAAGCCTGCATGGGACAGGCATAAGGGAGCAATACAGATGAGTATGAATAGATAGGCCATTGACAGAGTAAAGGCCTATGGCGCATTCATAAGGTAGAAAAATTGGGCAGACTGGATAGGCCTTGTGGTCCTTATCTGTTGTCAGCTTCTATGTTTCCATATTTCTATGTTTCTCCTCCCTCCCCCCTGCTTTTCTGGCTGAAATCCTCCCACCAATTAAGTAATCACTGCAGTTCCCAGAGGCAATATAACCCCTGTCTTTTCTCCTTCTCTCCCCTTAGCTCTCGCTCTGAACAGGCGCCCACTTGCTAATGGTCTGCAGTTTCACCATCCGCCAAGGCCATCCCACCACTTGGACTGCTGCTGCCACACTTAGTTCCCTGCCCTCCCCCACCCCCAACCTCCTACCCTATCTGGGCAATTTCTTATATAGCCGTGTGTGGTCACCTGATTTCCACAGTGCTGTATACTAAGTCCCCAGTTTACTATCTGCAAGTTATACTGTATCCCCGCTAGGGGTGCACTTGCCTCCCAGCCATCCTAGTAGTGATTTTTTCTAGGGTGGTCCTAGGCTTCTTCAATCTGCCAACATTTTTCAGTTCTATCTTCCCATTGTGCTGTTTAAATTCTCACTTGCACATGCTAGGAGCATATTTGATCTCCAGGGATACTTGAAGTGTTTTTTTCTCTACTAGGGTTGATCTAGGCTTATGTTTACTGCCCAGTTTTATCACCAAGTCTGGCCTCACCTGTATGCTGCTTAAATCCCACTCATCCTGTGCTACCACTACATTCTAGGTTAGTGGAACTAAACTACCACTACATTCTAGGCATAGTACTGCTGTTGACCCACCCTTCCACTTTTTCCATTAAGATTTTATTAACAGTTTTAATACAGAGAATGTATCTGTGAGGCACAGCACCTCCATATTCGACAAACATACATATACAAAACAGACAGAATACGGTACATCCTCAGCCCCCCAACCCAACCCCCACCCTCCCCACCCAAGGCTCTGAGGTAGTCACTAAGCCCTAAAAGCAACCAGAGTCCATCTCTATATTGAATAACAAGTATAAAGGAGGCCCCAGATTTTATTGAACCTAGACAACTTATCTTGAAGAATGGCAATCATTCTCTCTATTCTGAGATTAGCCAGAAGCTCTTCTAACCATTCTGCATAACTTATCACCACAGAATCCTTCCAGTGACGGAGAACCACAGTCTTGAGGGATGCTGAAATCAGGGAAATATGGAACCTCCTAATTTTAAATGGAATAGAGGCTACATCTCCCAACAAACAAATTTCCGGGGTAAAAAGATCACCCAGACCTAACAACGGGTCTACCCCGTTCTTGATACTGATCCAGAGAGGGACTATTTTCGGGCAACTCCAAAATATATGCAACAGATCTCCAACCCCCTTCTGACACCTCACACAAGAAGTGGCTACGGTGATTTTCAAACTCACCAGCTTCTGAGGAGAGTAATAAATGTTATGGAGTATCTTAAATTGGATCAATCTCAGGCGATCCTGAGAGATCAATTTATGACAACTATTCCACAACGCCAGCCAATCCAGATCCCTGCCAAGAAAAACAGAGGCCCAGTAAGAAGTTGGAGCTAAATTCTGAGAATAAGCCCAGCTAAACAGCATAGCATAAATTTTTGAAACAGCATGAGGTAGACCTGCCATAGGCCTTAAATTCCCCAGGAAGTCTACTTTCGGGGAATGCGCCAACCTACTACCCAGTTTACTAACCAATAAATGACGGAGCTGGTAAACCTGAAAAATCACCGAAACCGACAACTTAAATTTGCTCATAATCTCAGACGCCGAAAGCACGTGTCCATCTGCTGATATTAAATCTCTTATACAACACTCTCCCCCCTGCGCTAACCAGGTAGCCTTCATAAGTTCACTCTCAATGTGAAACCGCTGGTTTCCTTATAGGTTGGGATGGGTCACTAACATGAGAGTATTTCAAGAAACCACAGAGCTGCTAAGTGAGCTCTCACAGAAAACCCAGTCGGGGATTTCCTGAGAGACACTGGTAAAAGATTGGGATTAATATATAACAGGGCCTCAGGAACAAAACCTGCGCCCTTAATAAGGGCTAATTCAATCTGTAACCATAAAGGGACATATGAGGTTTCTGCACCCTGCACCCATCTCAAATATTTGTTGGCCTGGCCCGCCCAATAATAAAGTCCCAGATGCGGTAGTCTAAGACCCCCCAATGATTTAGGAGCTGCAAGTTTGTGATAGGCTATTCTTGCCTTCTTATACCCCCACACAAAATAGGCAATAAGCCCATGAATCTTCCTAAACCATGAAAGCGAGAGCAAAATATTCAGGGTACTAAGGGGATAAAACAACCTGGGAAACACATTCATTTTGACCAAACTAATCCTACCCCACAACGAAATAGGAAGCTTTGCCCACCTTTTTAAATCTAAATCTAAATCTATTGTATGGACCAAGGTATCTAAGTTTAGATGCCTTACTTGCCTCGGGTCCCTGAATAAGGTAAGACCCAGATACCTGATGGAATCCGGATTCCACGTCAGGCCCATCTCCGTTACCTCCTGTTTGAAAACCTTCCTATTCAGAGGGTATACCACAGTTTTACCCAAGTTCAACTTGTAATTGGCCAACAAACTATACTCCTGGATCGTGTTCAATAGAGCAGGTATAGAGGCACTCAGACACGAGACGTATACCATAAGATCGTCCGGGTAAACTGTAACCTTGACAATACTATCCCGAATCTTAATACCCTTAATAACCTGATTACATAATATATTTTTAATAAGGGGTTCAAGATATAAATTAAAAAGGAGGGGGGACAACGGGCACCCCTGACGAGTGCCCACATATAATTTAAAGGGGTCCGACGTCACTCCATTAGAAGGAATCCTGTCTGTGGGATTAAGGTAAAGAGATCCAATCCATTGCAAAAATAACTCAGGGAAACCCATTTTCCTCATCGTGGTTAATAAGTACCGCCAGTGGACCCTATCGAATGCCTTCTCCGCGTCTAACGAAACCAGAACCATGGCGTCACTGTCCTCCTCAGACGCAGAGAAGACGTGCACCACTGTTCTCAAATGGTCACCTATAGACCTCCCCTGCATAAATCCAACCTGCTCTACCCCAATCAAATCAGGTAGAACCTTATTTAAATGGACTGCTAACATCTTTGCCAGTATTTTAATATCATAGTTAAGCAGAGAAATGGGCCTGTAACTACCAAGTTGCTCCAGGGGCTTATCAGGCTTCGGGATTAATACAATAAGTGCCTCAGAAAGAGAATAATCCACTGCCTGACCACTAAGAATATACTGAAACAAGGACACTAGGAGTGGTAATAACTGTTTAGAAAAAACCTTATAGAAATTAGGCGAGAAACCATCCGGTCCTGGTGTTTTGTCCAGAGGAAGCCCTTTGATAACCTGTTCAATTTCATCCTGCGAAATCTCCGTGGTAAGCACCGCCCGCTGCTGCTCCACCAAGGAAGGGAGATTTAACTCCTCAAGAGAAAACAATATTCTTCCTCTGAGGGGGGATTCACCATTGGACTGTACAGAGATTCGAAATAACTTCTAAACTCTTCCGCTATCTCCTTTGGGGAGGTCAGGATCTGACCATCCTTTTTGGACTGTACTGCCTGAATTACACGGGAGGCCTCAAGTTGTTTGATATACCTCGCCAAAAGCTTACCCGCCTTATCCCCCTGGTCCACATAATTAGCTTTAGTTTTGATTAAAGCCAACTCAGCTTGTTCCCCTAATAATGTAAGATAAAGATCCTTTAACTTAATTAACTCTTGCTTATCTCTCTCCGAGGGATGGTGAGGAAGACTGACCTCCCTGGGTCTTATTAGGACCAATAGATCCGACATAAGTCGTTCCTTTTCCTTCTTCTTCTTAACTGTCTGCCTAATCAGAACACCCCTTATAAACGCTTCAAACGCCCCCCAAACCATGTCTGGACGTGCATCCTCATTCACATTATTAAGAACAAACTCATCTATTTGAGAGGAGATGTATTTGACTACATTATGATTTCTCAAAATTTGATTATTTAACTTCCATCTAGTACTGCTCTTGGAAAGAGAATCAAACGTCATCGATACCAAAACAACTGCATGATCAGAAGGGGGCCCAGATTGTATTTCGGAACCTAATACCCCAGGAAGGAGGGTACGAGAGAGCATAATGTAGTCAATACGAGAGGCTGTACCATGAGCGGAAGATGAAAAAGTATACTCCTGATCCCCCGGGTGGAGAACCCTCCACACATCCGATAGACCAAATTGATCCACCCAATCCTTCATGGCTCTTTGGGCCGGTGAAAGTCCCAATTTAGTTGGCTTAGACCTATCCACTAACGGGTCCACCACCAAGTTAAAGTCCCCCCCTATAATAATAGGGACATTGGCAAAAGGTGCCAAAACTTCCCCTAGCTGCACAAAATAAGCCTGAGTGTCGATTGGGACCGTGAGACCGAACCAATTAGTATCTCAAAGTCTGTAACTTCCCAAGAACCAATATGTATCTACCCCCTTATCCTGCACTATCTGAAGGGAGAAAAGGCACGCTCTATTAACCAGGACCATAACCCCTCTGCTTTGGGTGCTACCTTGTGAAGCGAAAACCTGCCCAACCTGAAGGCGTCTCATACTCATACTCTCCGTGCTTAATAAGTGTGTCTCCTGCAAAAACACTATGTCTGCTCCTATAGCACCCACGTGCTTCAGAATTTTATACTGTTTGGACTTCTGTCTTGCCCCCTTAATGTTCCAGCTAAGAAATTTAAAAACCTTGTGGGATGCCATCAACCCCTACAACGACCCAGCAGACAGTGTTAGCATTCTTCATCCAATTGCCTTTACCTACCACCTCAGAGCCTTGTGTTCCCCCTCCCACCCCACCAAACCCCCCACTTCAAAACAATAAACCTCCCATCCCCCAAGAAAACATCCCTAATAAACCCTCCCACAACATCATGGCCCATGATGACAGCTCACTCCGCTGCCTCAATCACCACCCCACCACCCCTAGCCCAATTCCCGGTTAAACTGTGCCGGAGCCACTCACCCCCTCAGATTCAAAGCCCAATACCTGGATAAACTTGTCTTACCCGGTACCTGATTACCGGACTTTTATCCATCTAACCTAACCCCCCACCCCTAATAAACCCTCCCCATCCAAAAATTATCCCAAAGCAACTATCATAACATACCTTAGGTCCCAAATAAAAGGAACACCTGCAGCCATTCTCCCAGAACAAACTACCCTCCTAATAACCTCCCTCCTCTACGGAACTTTATTAAGGCTATCGGGTACAGGAGAAGAGCCACACAAGAAACCCCCTGCATCACAACACCCATATGCACTTAAGCTCCATCACCCCAGAAAAAATCTGCAACCCAGGAGCTCCAAAATAAAAACCCAGAGCTTTATTCAGCCCCACCAGCCAATGTATACCCTTTATTACTGCCCGACTAACATATCCCCCGAAGGAAAAATAAAAACATGTCCAAAAGGCCTAATATTTATTCCTCCCACAGAAAAGTCCAACGTCCACCGTGAGCAACTCCCATAATAACAAAATTCTCCCACCACCGAAGGGAGTTGCACCACCACTCCACCTCGAAACAGTCTACATCCTTCTTCTGGTCTGTCAGGCAGCTGACATGTCCTTGGCCTCAGTACCCCGGGTTGCAACATAAACCCCAACAACAACTGCGAAACGTTCCGGGACTCCTTTAGTGAGGCATCAAAGGACTGATCATGAGAGGTCTGCACCCCTATAAACAAAGGTCCTACCAGCCTTCCTCCGAGTCACATCCAGCAAAGTCCATCCCCAAGGGGGGCACATTATCTCGCTCATTTAGACTTAAACAAATTAGGCAGGGCTTTCTGCAGGACCGCAAGAGCCGAATCCACCTCCTCAAAAGCCTGCCAGGTGTCATCCACAAGGACTAGCAGCTTCGCAGGGTAGGTCATCCTGTACTTAATGCCCGCCGCTATTAATTTGGAGACCAGCAGGTGAAAGGTAGCCCTCCGTTGCCGCACCAACAGTGGCAGATCTTGTGTCACCCGGAGATTCGCTCCCTCCCACTGCAGCGTCTTGACCTCTTTAACTTTTTGAAGAAATAGCTGCCTTTCCTGGTAGTTAAAAACTTAGCCAGGAAAATGCGAGGAAGTGCGCCTGGAGGGGGGGTAGGTCGTAAGGCGTGATGTGCTCTCTCGATGTAGTAACAGGGCCCGAAAGGAGAAGGACCGGCAATCTTCTCTACAAACCGTTGAAAAAACTTGACTGGGTCCCCTCCCTCCTCTCTCTCCAGCAAGCTGATAAGAACAACATTGTTGCGCTGACTTCTACCCTCTAAATCCTCTGTCTTCATATCCAGCTTAGCAACACGCTGAGTAATCAGAGTAAGCGCCCCCTCCAACTTATCCGCTTTATTCTCCAGTGACTTTACCCGGGCCTCACTGTCTGTAGTTCTTCTCGACAAGTCGTTCAAAGCGCTGGTGATATTTTAAATTTCTGTGGCCATTTCTGCCATCTCCGCCTTAAAGGGGCGGAATTCCTCTAGGAAACGCGACACTGTTAAAGGCTCTTCCCTCCGTTACCTGTGCTAAGGGCTGGGAGACTTGAGTGGCAGGGCCCGCGACTTTTCTGCGGCCTTCTCGGGAGTTGCGGGTGGTGTGCGTTTTGGCAGAGCCTTCGGCATCTCCTCCTCCATTGGTGAAACCCATGACTGCCTCCTGGTATCCACAGCTTTAGCGGGTCTGTTTAGGTGTAGTTTTATAAAAAGGTGAGAGAAAAGTACCTAAATTGGGCAGGGGATAAGCGGAGCTTCCAGAGAGTGCAGCTAGCAAGTAAACAGCATCACGTGACTCCCCCCCTTCCACTTTTAATATCTTGTTTCTTCAGGTGTGCCTTTCCTCTGTTAGCCCCTGCATCACCACCATGTTCCCTCTAAGTCTTCTTCTAACAATCCATTAGCTTTTTCCTTCCTAGTATCCCCTCCCTTTCTACTAATCATGCCTCTAAGATACCCTGTCATAAGAGTGCTAAACTCCATTACCTAATCATTGCACTCCTGCTCCTATTATGTGGAGACATAAATCCTAACTCTGGGCCCTGCTCCCTAAATGGTATGGTGCCTCCATCCACTACCTCTGTTGCCACTCTATCTCATCCTACTGCCCTGCCCCGAGGCCTGAAAACTCTGCACATAAACATACGCAGTCTTCTCCCTAAAATTGACCTCTTCCAGCCATTGGTTGCTTCGCTAGGCCCTGACATCATTATCCTGACTGAAACATGGCTAAATAATAAAATAGGCGACCCCCCACTTGCCATTCCAGGCTTTCTATATCCCGTCAAGACCGGTCTGGGAGGGGTGGTGGTGTGGCAATTTACATCTCCTCAGCTATCCAATTCACCACCACTTACTCCGTCTTTGTCCCCAAGGCATATGAAGTTGTCATATTACAACTATCTCTCCCGTTCTCAATCCCCATTTTTATTGCTGGGGCCTACTGCCGCCCAGGACTCAGTCCCTCTCTGGTTACTGACCTCATCTCTTCCATAGTATCCCACACCTCCTCGGGTGAAGTCTATATCATGAGCAACTTTAACTTAAACTGGTTATCCCCTTCCCTGCTCAAAGTAAAAAACAACATCACTGCCCATAATTTAAACCAACTCATCCTTGAACCTACTAGGATAAACCCCCCAAAAATGCAACCACTCCTTAATTGACTGGGCTCTCACTTCCCACCAACACAGGGTCATCAGTCTGGAGTGTTATCTGATGATTTGAGTGACCACTGCATGACCTACCTAGTGCGCAGAATCCACCATACCAAAGTCCCCCACAAAACCTTGGTGACTTGCTCATACAAAGTCATGCACCTTGGGCTGCTCCTACTTGCCCTATTGTGCACAAACTAGTCCCCTATAACCTCAGCGAACATGATCGACAAAGCTGCAGAATACTTCAAAGGTAAATTTCTGGAAGCTTGGAACTGGCACCCCCCACTACGCAGAGTTAGAGTCTGTGGGAACCATCTTCCTTGGGTCACACCTAAACTCATAGCATGCCAAACAGCAAGGGACCAAGCTTGGAAGCAACACAAAATCTTCAAGCTCCCCAGTGATTATGACAACTATAGTTAGCTTTGCAACAAATGCACCAAAGCCACTCACCTGGCTAAAGCCAATAATTTCACCTCAACCTTTCAATCTAACATAAACAGCCCTTCTAAATTTTGGAAAGTCACTCTTCTCCCCCCCTTCCTCTCCTACCACCCCCTCCCCACAATTAATAGCAGTCTTATTACTGAACACCTGAGTGTTGCCACTGAATTCAATTCTTACTTCACCTCCTGTGCCTCTGCCCTCCTATCCTCCTTACCCTCTTCTTGGTCTGATCCTCCCCCTAACTTACCCCACACCTATCCCCAGCCTCATTGCTTCTCTTTCACCAAAATAACCCCCACTGAAACCCTGGATGCTTTGCTTGCCCTAACACCTTCTAAAGACAGTTTGCCTGATGGGTTGGACCCCAATCTGCTTTATCTTTCTGCTATGGCTATTTCTGCCCCACTGATGGAGCTACTCAACCTCTCATTCATACTGGAAGTCATCCCCTCTGTCTGGAAGCATGCTATTGTTCTTCCCCTCCCTAAGGGGGGTGACCCATCCTACCTTGGGAACTACCGCCCCATATCCCCACTTCCTACCTTTGCTAAGCTGCAAGAACACCTTGTTCTTACCCATCTCTCTTCCTATCTCTCTCACTCTAACTTCTTCACTCCCTTCCAATCTGGCTTTCATAAAAAACACTCCACCACCACCTCCATGATTAGGCTCACAGACACCATCCTCACTGAGATGGACAGTGGTCAAATCACGTCCGCCATCTTTGTTGACCTAGCTAAGGCTTTCAACACTGTCTCCCACTTCCTTCTGCTACACTATCTCTCTCTCTCTCCGCTACAGGCTTGTCTGCTGCCACCACAAACTGGTTCTGTGCCTACCTTGTAGGTTGGTCCCAGTCAGTCAGGATAGTGGATTCCATATCCCCCCCCACTGATGCTGGGGTCCCACAGGGATCAGTGTTGGGCCCCATACTCTTCTCCATCTTTCTCAATGACTTGCTGTCAGTCTGCGCATCTACCTCTATTCATATGTATGCAAATGACACAGTCCGGTTCACCTCTGGCCACTCCACAGCTGATGTTGCAAACAGACTTCAGAACAACTTCAACAACATTCAGTGCTGGTTTTGTTCACATCAACTGTTCATAAATTCCAAGAAGACTGTCTCAAAGACCTTCAGCGCTAGGCAGAGACTCTCTAGGCTCCCCTCCCTACCCACCTTCCATACCCTCTAGGGGACAGTCCTCGAGGACACCTCTTAATTCAGATATCTGGGGATTTGGCTTGACCAACACCTCACCTTCTCTGGTCACATGGACACCATCCTAAAAAAGCTGTGCCCCAAGTTAGGTGCACTATATAGGAACTGGAACTGCCTCTCTCTACTGGCTAGGTGTGAACTTGTCCCGAAGATGATCCTCTCCATCTTTGACTACTGCAGCAGTCTACAGTGTCATGCCCAAGACCTCCCTAGCCAGATTGGACACCCTCTTTAACTCCTTCTGCCGCTTCTCACTTGACGCTCCTACCCTCATCCATCACTGTCAACTCTACCACACCCTGGCTTTTCCATCTCTTGATAACAGACTTCTCCTCCATTGTGCTAAATTTGCCTCCAAATTCTGGTTTGGCTCTCTCCCTACTTATCTCAGCTCTTCCCTAACAGTCCCCACTCCACCCACCCATTCACTCAGGTCCTCTGATTCCTGTACTTTAAGTGTCCCACGCAGTACTACTATGGTCAGCCAGGTGGCTTTCTCTTACCACTTCCCTAAACTGTGGAATTCCCTCCCTCACCAGATTCACCTCTCTTCTTCCCCCTCATCTGTCTCCTCAGCCTTGCACAATTACTGTTCTGTGAACTGCAACTGAGCAAACCCTGTTGTGTCACAAGGACTGTAAATAGTTATCCAACTTTTGCGCTTGTGGACCTTCAGCCCACCGTGATGTCCTGGAACATACATGCCAAGGTACAAATTGTAATTTCTTGGATGCCTGTTACTGCTTGTCAGTTTCTTTCCACTATGAATGTACCCTATGTATATTGGCATTGTATACTGTTTGTTGTCTGATAATGATTTATTGTATGTCTTCCAAATCCCCTTCCCCCCAGGACACACTGTGAGATGAACAATTTGTTGTTTGGTGTGCCCTTCCTAGTGAAACTCATAAATAAATAAATGAATAAATAAATAAAAAAATAAATAAACAAATATATGCTATACACACACCACATGCTTTGATCACATCTTAACAACCGTAGAGCACAAGCTCAACTTTATCTATAGATCTAAATGCTACCTCAGTGCTAAGATAATGAAGCAGGTAGTCTCCCATTTCCTGCTCCCTTCCATTGACTATGGTGACATCATATACCACTGTGCAAAGAAAAAACACTCTGCTGCATGTAGATAATTTTTACAACAAGTTGCGCAGGTTCATTCCTCCTTTGGATACACTATTCATCATTGTCTGCTGTATTACCAACTTAACTTGACAAGTCCCTCAAGCAGGTGTGACAACCACTGGCTTTCTTTGTTGTACAACTGTGCACAGGAAAAAGCCCCTGATTTTGTTAGTTTGTTTGAACACATCGGAATTACAATACTTTAGTTGGAGAATCTTTTACAAAGGCTCCACGTCAGATAACAAACATCTTACATTGTAACAACATACAAAGCAGGGTAACATAAAGTAGGCATTTGTTACAGGCAACAAATAGTGCAATAATCAGGCATATACATTCATAGGGTAGGACAAACAATTCTGAGATAAGGTGCAGTTCTGTCATAGTTAGGCAGGATGGGGATCCCTTGTCATGAGTAAATGGCTGCTATAGCGACAAACAGGGTAGTAGACTAGGAGTGGGTGGAGCCAAAGGAGAAAGGGGCCCTGCCAGGCTGGGGCAGTGGGCTAATGACATTCACAAGTTTGAGAGGCATGGTGATGGTCACTGAGGGGGGATTTGAAGTGACCGAGCTTGTTTTCCAAGGTGATAGAGCTGGGCAGACATTCAGCCATGTGGGGGCTCTACAACAGAAGGATCTCTGTCCCATGGCAGGCCTACAGTGGGGTACAATGAGAGTGGGTTTGGAGGTACTATGGGTGGCTATTACCATAGGCACCATCTGCAGGAGTGCGAAGAGGTCAGGAGTGCAAGTCCTCAGGTTATCTTCTTGGTAAATAGGCAGGCTGGTATCTCAACCTCTCATCAAAGTCAAGCCAGTTGGTAAAACTGTACAGCGTGCAGGTGTTGGCCAGCCTGCCACTGCCCATAACAAGGCGGCATGCTTTATTTAGGGAAACCTTGATTCTATGGAGGGCAGTGTTATCAGCTGCCCCATAGATCAGAATCCCATAGTTTATGAGGGACAGGACAGAGGACGAGACAGCAGGTTGGAGGGTGTCAGGGGTAAGGCAGCTCTTGTGCCGATAAAGAAGGCCAATTCTGGAATTGACTGCAGTGCTGAGGAGGTGAATATGCTCGTGGTAGTTGAGCATGGAGTCCAGGGTGATCCCACGGTATTTGAAGGTATCCACCTGCTCAAGGGGTTGCAGCCAGTCATTGAGAACTTGTAGTGGGCTTCCTTTGAATTTGCTGTGGTTGTGGGCAAACAACATAACCTTGGTCTTTTTGTGGTTTAGAACCAACTGATTGTCAGCAAACCAGGTTTCAGCCTCACTTAATGATTTCTGGAGAGATTGTTGTAGGGTGAGAGGGTCGGAATGGGTGGAGAAAAGAACTGCGTCATCAGTGTATAGGACTAATTTCCAAGAGCAGGCCTTGGGTAGGGTGTTGAGGAACAGGCTAAAAAGAATGGGTCCCAGGATGGAACCCTGGGGAATTCCAGATTTAACTGAGAGACAGTTAGAGAGTGTGCCATATTCTGACTTGCTGAGACCTGTCAGATAGGTAATCAACAAACCATGTTGTTACATCCTGGGATAGACCTATGTGGGAGAGGGTGGATAGGAGGAGGAAGTGATTAACGGTGTCAAAGGCTTTTGACAGGTCAGTGAAGACCAAGCCAACCAGGTGCCCGTTATCAAGAGCTGAGTGGATAGCACTAGTGAATTCTAGTAGTACAGTGGTAGTGCTGTGCCCTTTTCCGAAACCATGTTGCTCCCTGCAGAGTTGGTCATATTTAGCGAGGTAGTCCATAAGCTGATCAGAGACAATTTTTTTCCATGGCTTCCGGGGGGGGGGAGGGAATGGAAATGGGGTGGTAGTTCCCAGGGGTGGTGCGGTCGCCACTTTTGTGGATGGGAGTGATCACCACAATTTTCCACATGGAGGGGAAATTACCAAGGCAGAGGGAGTGATTGAGTAGGCTGGTAAGAGGGGTGAGGACTTCATCCAAGACCATGAGAAGGAGTCTGAGATCCAGGGTGTCACTACTGTGATCTGTTTTATCTAAGGCTTTCAGGAGGTAGGGCTTAGCCTCCCATGGAAAGAGGGTTTTGAAATAAAAGGGAGGGTGAGGGTAGGTGGGGGGCCAGTGAGGGGTATGAGGATCGAAGAAGTTGGGGGATAGCACACTACTGAGGTCATAGAAAGAGGAATTAAGGGTGTCAGCAGTGAGCTGCAGGTCAGTGGATATAGAACCATTGATATTAAGTTGGGAAGGAGGGGATACAGTTTTCTCATTGAGTTCCTTCAGATTGTCCCAGAACTTGCGGCCAGAGCCCCATGAGGAGGCAAGGGATGTTCTGTAGTATTCAGCTTTAGCCTTTCATAATTTCCAGGTGCACTTATTCTATGCGGTCCGGTAGCACTGTCTGCCAGATAGCGTGCCTGAGTCAAGTGCAAAGTGCCAGAGTTGTCTCTGTGAAGCATTTGGTCAAGGAGTGCCTGCAAGATCCAGGCAGTGTCAGGACCTTTAACAACATGTTTGACAATGGGGGTGAATAAGTCACAGGCCGAGCTGAAGGAACAGATAAAGTAGTTGAGGGCAGTGTCTATGTCAGGGGCATGGTCTATGGGAGACCAGTCCTAGTGGGCAAGGTGGTCTTATAGTTCCCCAGTTTACCTAGTTTGAGCCAGTGCAGGAAGACAGTTTTTGGGGCTGGCTTCTTTACCTTGCATGACCAGGTGCAGAGCACTGGCGTTTGGTCACTGAGGGCATTAGGGAGCACAGTGATACCTGTCATTTTGTTGGGGCAGTTGGAGAGCACAAGGTCAAGTAAGGTCGAAGTTCCATTATGGGGTTAACATGAGTAGGGGATGTAACAAGTTGGGTGAGATCCATGGCAGCTATGGCATCCTTTTAAGGGGCAGCAGAGTTAGAAAGCCAATTTATATTGTAGCCACCAAGTACTATTAGTTCAGACTTGGGGGGGGGAGGGTAGGTGAGAGATGTAGTTCAGAACAGACTGGAATGCATATTTCTGATTCTGGGAGGGGAATGTAGATGGAGGTGATAATGAGGGGATCCCTGGCCATGCTAGGAGCAACTTTCAGGGAGAATGCTTGGGCACCATAATCTAGCTGGGGAGAGCATGACCCTGTAGGGACTTATGGAGATAGATCACACAGCATCCACCACATTTCCCTAATCTGTCCTCCTGGAAGATGGTGTACCCAGGAATAGATAAGGTCGAGTCAGGGGTGTTCTTTGAGAGCCAAGTTTCTACAACAGACAGGATGTCAAGCTGGTGTTGGGCCATCCACCCTTGAAGACTGTCAAACTTTTTCAGGAGGCTACTGAAAAATATGGATGTAATGAGGAGTCCAGCAGCAGTGGAGCAGTTCTGAGAGGGGGCAGGGGGTGGTCTCGGGTTAGGGTGAATATTCCTGGGCATCAGTAGAAGGAGAGAAAGTATTCTGACAAGTGTTTGGCGAAGTTGCCTACGATGACCAGCACTGGGGTTATGGGGATGGATAGGCTTAGAGTAAACTGTCGGGATGGGGAGGGCTCAGAGTATGGGAATTGACTAGTAGAAAGGTAGCCAGGGGGAGTCAGAACTGGTGGGGGCTTGGTTTGTGGTGGGAGTAAGGGAGGGGTGAGGGGCTAGAGGGACGGCAACACTGGAGATAGTATGGATGTACTGAGGAGGGCCAAGGGAGCCATCCATACATGGGTAGCAGGGACCAACATGGGGGAAAGTAGGGAGAGGAGAAGTATACCAAGGAGGGGTGCGAAAGGGAGGAGGGAGGGGTGGGGTGGAGTAGGGGGTGTCCATAGCCAGTAGATGTACAGCAGACAGAGTACACATGAAGCGAGGGCAAGAGACACAAAGGACACCCAGCTATGAGGCAGTCCAACAAGTGTAGTGGTAGGGTCATGGACTCTGGTGCAGAAGGTGTGGGGTTTGATTTGGGGGGAACTAGGAGGAGAAAGCCATAGAGAGAGGCAAGATGAAGAGAAAGGCAGAGGAGAGGAGGAGGGGAGCAGAGCTAGAGGGGTAGGGAGAGGAGAAAAGTGGAATAGAGGTAGGTACAACACTACCTCCTAATGGCCGAGAGTGATAACCAGCTAAGGGAAGTACAGACACTTAGAAAAAATCAGTGTCACGTGACTGGATAATGTCAATTAATTAAGGGACGCCCCTGGCTGGATGGATGGCTGGGGCTGGTAGGTCAGTCAATGTGAAGCATCGACGGGCTAACACGCCACACCAGAGTAGCAGCAGAAGGGAGACAAGTTACCTTTAGGGCTCCACGATCCACGCTGTCCCTAGCTGTGAGACCTGTGTGCTGGCTTCAGTTGTGTGGTGGGGATGGTGATTATCATGTAGCTGTCCTCAAACAATAGGGCTGTGCCTACTCACTCTGTGCCTATTGACTCAGCTCAACAACACTTACCTTTTCAATTCCCAAGATGAAGTGCACATTTGATATAAAGGCCTTTCCATTTACAGCACCAGACACCTATTACAAGCTTCCTCTCCAGCTGAGCAATGCTTCCAGCTTGCAAGTGTTTAAGTACAGTCTTTCTCATTCCAAGCACCCTAGAACTCCTTGCATTATTCTTAGTCCATCCTCCTCTCCTCGACCATCATGTTGCATAACAATGCTCAGGCTCATTGTTTGCTGTGATCCAGTTTCATCAGCTTGCTTTGATTACTGTTTGAATGCACAGTAGATTGTCAATTATCTGAACATCCCTCTTATCTGGAAATCTCTATCTAATGGACCACTGGCATGTCCTCCAAACTATCTTGCAAGCCTAATAAAGTTTTAATTCTTTCAGCAGGTGCTAAGTGCCAGAGTAAGTACAGTACTTACACAGATAAATGGGGATTGATTGCAGCTACAGTAATTGCTACTGATTAGCAGGTTATTGAGGATGAAGTTCCTAATCCCCCCCCACCAAAGAACTGATGAATTACAAACAAAGACAAGGGCATGTAAAAAAGAAGATTCTATTTTTAGTTTGAGTAGAAAGCCTCTTGGACTGGCAATCTGGCATTCATGCATCCCACCCCCAAATCCCATTGGCAAACTTCATCCTTTTTATTTTGGCCACTAAAAAATATTTTGCTTCAGTTTTGCACTGACCTTGCTTTGTTCTCTGATTTTTGGAGGAAAAGATTGTGGATTGGACTGTGGGTATAGTGTCTTGGAATGGTATCCACATGGTGCTGTAGATCAGGTGTTTATTTATTTAGCTTTTGTTAACCAGGTAAGTACACTAGACAAGTCAATTTGCCTATTTTCAGGTATGACCCGGGAGAGTACAGGAAATAACATACTTAGGCACTTGGGACAGCACGATACATAATGAGGTGCAGGTTACATATCATGAGACTACAAGGTAAGATTATAAATCACAATAATTAGGAACAGGTTTACGTCATAAGATTAACATAAGATTACACACCTGGTTAGGCTCAGGTTACCCGCCTTGAGACTACAGGTAAGTTTACACCTAAGAGGCAGAGCATAAATTGTGGAGAAGTACAGAATGCTACATCATTAGCTAGAAGTTATGTATGGGTGCAAGTGCTATCATGTGTCATGGGGGTTTTTGACACCCACAGGCTGATGCCATTTTAAGATGGCTCCATAGGGAAGAGCGTAGGCTGCCCTGCGAGGGGGCAGCATGAACCTGTGTTGTGAAGGTGTTCCAGAGTTTAAGGGGCACATGCTGCAAAGTCCCTTTCACCCATTTGGGTTCTGGTCACAGGCACCTTGAGTGCAACTGACCCCTGTGACCTAAGGTGATATGACGAGGATTCAGGATGTGCCAGCAGGCTAGCCACCCCAAGGGGGGTTCCTGTGTTGAGGACCTTGCCCGTGAAGCAGCCAAGTACGAAGTCAATGTGCTTTGCAGGCGAGAGCCAGTTTAGCTTATTGTAAAGCTCACAGTGATGAGTGAGCTGGGGGGCTGACAGGGCGAAGCAGCAGATATTATTATAAGCCATTGACCATTTGGAGAGATGGGCCTTAGTGGTGCAGGTAAACAGAAACAGCAGGAGCCCATAACATAAAGAGGGGGGAAGCATCCCTCTCTCAAGGGCAACCTGCGCCGCTGGTGTGAGGTTGTTTTTTGCCCTGTATGCCAGACCCAGTTTACAGTTGACTGTTTTACATATCCTCTGGATATGCAGGCCGAGGTCAAGCTGTGGGTACAGCGTTACTCTGAGGTATTTGAAATTGTCCGTTATAGGGATCAGGAAATTACCCTTCCCTGTCACACAGAATGGCGTACGGGCAGCCTTAATCTTGGCCCAGGACCCCATGAGCATGGCCTGGGTTTTTTTTAGGTTAAGAATAAGCTTATGGTTCAGGATCCATGCCTGAATGTTTGCTAGGTCTGCACTCAGATGTAGATTGATGACCTCGACCTCATGGGAGTGGGATAGTATAACCAGATCATCTGCGTAGAGACAGTGTGGCTAAGCGGCTCTTGTTCCTCACTGTTGCACTAGTCCAGTTTTCCCATTTTGGTGCAGGGTACCATAGAAAAAAGATTTGTGAACACAGCATCACATTCCCATCAAACCATGGTAGCAGGAGGAAAGAGAGAGAGGGAGGGAGGGAGAGAGAGAGAGAGAGAGAATATGCCTGACTGCAGCTCACTGTGGCATTGGTCCAGTTTCCCTGATCTGGTACAGGGTGCTGTTAAAAAAAAAGATTCACAAATGGAGCATCATATTCTCATCATGTTGCCTCAGCAGGAGTAAACAGGGAGAGAGAGAGAGAAAGAGAGAGCCCAACTGTAGGCACAGAGACCAGAACCTGAACTAGTCAGTGGTATGGTACAACAATTGCTCAGCCTGACTGTAGCCACAAACCATGGTGGCATGTTTACAGGAAGTACGGTACTGTACCTTATTGGTCAGCACAAATCAGAGCTGTGATACCTGAAATCCCGACTACCAGGACTCCTGATTTTCTGAACTTTTCTGATGTCTCCCATGAGGTTCTGATAATCTGGATTCCAATGTACTTAATTTGTCTTTCCCGTGTATATTTTAGCCTGAAAGTAATTATTTCTGCTGGACTGTGTTAACCTTTTGATTGTTGCTTTCCTACCTGGGACCCCCATAAAAATGAGATGCAGCATCTCTTGGGGTTATCCCAGTTAGAATAATTTTAGATATTAAGAATAAATAATAATGGTGAGATTTTTACACTTTAATTTTTAAAGACTATGTTTAAGAGAATTGACTTGCACTGTTGACGATATCAAAGAGTGATCAGACATAATATTATTACAAATGCTAACAGTACTAGTTGTATTACAAATATTTCTAGAGCAAGAAAGGTAATTAAGAGTACTATAGAGATGATATCTAGAGGAATAAAATATGTAATCATTTCCACATGGGTGAATAATCCTTCATATATCACTAAACCCTAAATCAGCCAGCATAGAAAAAAGTACCTTCCTCGATTTCACCTTAATATCATAGACAGTAGCATTAGCTAGGATGCAATGCATTAATGCTGCAGTATATCACAAAATAATACAGTGGAAGGAATGCTGACCAGTCCCTAAAGGCAGTAAAACACACACAAGAGGTGGGCTACAGTTTCTGAGATAGGCAAGGTGTGGGACCTCACTTCTGGTCTTTTCAATGGCTGGCATGGGATCCTGAATTTCTCCTGGCATCTTTGGACCATAGCTACTGCTGATGGACTTGACAAGGCCTATGCTCCCCAATTCAGTTTTTATCCCACTGGGAGAGACTTAACTTTAACACCATAAAACAGGCATGCCACTGGGTAATAATGACCACTTTGGGTATCTCCAGATCAGGACCTATATACAAGTGAAGCTTAGACAGTTGCCAAGATCTGTCACAAACCCACTCCTAAGGGTCAGGTCCACTGAGCTCATAGTGCCAACCCCTAAGTGCAATCTGTGACAGGGAGGGGGAAACAGGGGATGCCCTCTTCATGTACTTCTATAGTGCTTGCTGTATTCATAACTGAACACTTGCCATGAAGTCCCAGGGTCCCCTCTTTGCTCTGGATCAGTGTACAATACTAGTCTCAAGTCTTGTAGCTAAATATGAACCCTTCTTGACTGTTATACAAAGGGGGAAGATCCAGGTGTTTCAACCTCTTTGGGGTGGCATTGTAACCTTGATTCTGCCTTCTCTTACAAGGCATGAAAAAACCTGGTTCAAATCCCCACAGACCCTTCTTTGAGACTTCAGTATTCCCCTACTTTTCCTTTTCAGATCCTTTGTTTGATTTGATAGCTCATGATGGCACCCCTTAGCAATAACGGTTTAGCCACATATTATTACTGAAACATCCCACAGTCACACACGCAATATAGAAATCTTGCTCAGGCAGGTTTCTTATACAAAACAAAGCATGTCTTTACTAAATAATTAAATAATTATCATACATTACAACAAAAAGGTTTGATCAATTTGGTCACAGAATAACATAAATAAAAAGTGGACATGTACATACAAAAAACAATGCCTTAAAACTGTTAGCTAAGTTCTATCTGAAGTCTGTAGTGGATTGAAGTCCAGGAAAAGTAAATGAAAGTTTCAGTTTCCTTTGATAGCAGTCTTGCTTTTTGTGTGTCAGGAGAAGAGTGTCCCTTGCAGATGTTCAGCAAAATGAGAGAGAGAGAGAGAGACCCTGGTTTTTAAGACTTTTATATAGTGTCCAAATCCCTGGTCTGTCCTAACTTTTAGGCTGGTAGATGTCACTCTTCCACTTTCCCAGCAGCACAATTTTCTGGCTTCCTTATGATGTCATACTTCCCTGACAATTATGACACCTGTAATAGAATTCACAATAGACTGCCAGAATGGATATTTCTGACCTTTCCTTTCATCTCATCAGAGTTAATATACCATGACAGTTTTCTGGGACCAATGCATCCTGCCTTTGAGGTGAAAAAGGACTATCTCCTGAACATTTTATTTACCTCTGTTTTCCTCAGTTAGTTAACCAGGGAAATACCCTTTGATCAGTTACCCCCAAGCCTTTGACAAGTAATTGTCAGCTTCCTGGCAGATAGGCTAGTTCCTCTCAGGTCAGAGGAAGGTCAAACATTTTAAGAGAAATCCAGTCTGTCTCACTGTCCTATGAGACCTTTCCTTAACACTGGCATTTCTGTAGCATGTACACATACACAAAATGAAACAGAATATAACACCATATATCAGAACATCAGACTGGCAGTGGCATAGCTCACAACACCAGTATCCCCAGAAATTAAAAACATAAGGGACACAATACAAGGCATCACAGGGGGACAACTAGTGACAGGACAAATTTTAGCCCTCTATAAAACTTTTAGAGACCAGATTGAGGACCAGGCAGCCAGAATCAAATGTAAGTGAGAAGGGGAAAATTACATAATTCCAATCAGCCTTTAAAACTACCAGCTCACCACTCTGGCAGGAATATGAGTGGAAAATATGGACCCAATATTTTCATACCCCAGAAATTCAAGGGAAGTGGGCACCAGGCTCTTCCCAAGCATGCTGGAGGCTTTGTGCAGAAAAAAAGGCACACTACTGTCACATTTTCTTATCTTGTCCAATGCTCAGGGAATATTGGAGAGAGCTGGGAGCAGCTGTATATAAACTATTTAATCTAGATGCATCCCTGAAGATAATGCACTTCTTATTGGGCCTGCTCCCTTACGGGGTAAGGGCAAGGACGTCGTGTACCTATGGAGAGTACTCCTAGTGTCAGCACAAAAGGCCATCACACACTGATGGATGCAACCAGACCCCCTACATTATCTAATTAGATAGACTTAACGCAATAGATAAAATGCAACAAATCACCTACCAGGTAAATCAATGCACTGACAAATTCCTGGCATGATGGCAAAAGTGGGTTATGTGTATGGGTAACAGATACCCCAGATATACTCCATAAACTAGACACACACAGTAGAAATATATAAGGAAGGATCATTAGCACTCTAAATGGCTATATGGGAAGTTGAAGATCTAGGCAAATTCACAGAGTCTACAACAGAAATGAGAGAAGATGGAAAATGTTTTTTGTTTATCTACTGAACTAGTCAAAAGTTGCATTGTTAAATAGCTTTGTATAGCATGACTTATATTTGTATGTATGTGTCCATGTTGTTCAATAAACATGAATGTAAACACAACAAAATAAAATAACAAGTTATTGCACTGCATCATGGCTGGTTCTGCTTGTGTCAATGCACCAGTTAGAGTATAATTTAAAGCAACCAAAGTAGGGAAATGTGCTGTTTGGGTTTCCAATCCTAACTCCTCATCCCCCCCCCAGCAGCCAAAGGGACAAGACAACACAATGAACCACAGACAGCCATCATCAGATAAGACAAACAACATACATAATTTATACATAAACACCTCACTTCCACAGCTGAAGCCCTGAATCTGCAGGAGATCATGAGGGCTTAAGGAGCAGCCCTCCACCAAAAAATAGGAGCCATTGAAGCAAGCTGAAGCCCTGAATTTGCAGGAGGTTATGAGGGCTTAAGGAGCAGCCCTTCCCCAAAAATAGGAGCCGTTGAAGCAAGCTGAAGCCCTAAATCTGCAGGAGGTCCTGAGGGCTTAAGGAGCAGCTCTCCCCCCCCAAAATAGGAACTGTTGAAGCAAGCTGAAGCCCCAAATCTGCAGGAGGGTGTGAGGGCTTAAGAAGCAGCCCTATTCCCAAAATAGGAGCCGTTGAAGCAAGGTATGAAATGCTAAATCCCCGGGGCGCTTGAAATCATGACCAAGTTATCTGTGCCACTGAGAGAATGCTCTTTTGGCACCTTTTTCCACACTCATTTAATTTAAATTTAATTTTAATGTCGGCACAGCAGTGGAGATAGTTTTTGCCTACTTCAGTTTTACTTGCTTTTGCCTTTAATCTGGAGTGGACTGGGAGTTGCATTAATTAAATGTAAAACCAGGCTGTGTTTTAAAGTGCTAATAATTGTTACTTTAAATGTACTGAGCACTTGGAAATTGCACCAGGCTACTAAAGCAGGTTTGTGTTAAAGAACCTTAGGATTTAACTGTTAAAATCATGTGCCCCAAGCACTAATTAATTCTTAGTTGCTCTGTATAAACATCTCATATCCCAGCAGCAGGCTTAAAGCTTCTGTAAGTAAGGCAGCAGACTCCAAAGCTCAGCAGCCCCTTATGCTTACATTCCCTGTTTCTTTTCAGCAGTCAGATTATTTTAAATAAATTAAAGAAAGGTGAGCCCTCCAGCAGTGTCCCTCTGCTCCTGTACCTTATTTAATGCCCTTACTCTCCATTCTCCTTCCTCCACAGCTGAAGCCCCAAATCTGTAGGAGGTCGTGAGAGCTTAAGGAGCAGTCCTCCCCCAAAAATAGGAGTCATTGAAGCAAGGTATGAAACACTGAATCCCTGGGGTGTTTGAAATTGCTACCAAGCTATCTGTGCCACTGAGAGACTGCTTGCCCCGCTGATGCTACGCATCGGCTGCCCCGCCACCCCCACCACCACTCTTGGCAAACTTTACAATATATAGCGTAGGTTAGGTGACTGAAATAACCTATCAGCCCACTTCTCCACTAGCAGCTTATATTACACCACCACTAGTGGTCACTAATCACAGCCAGCTCATACAGTACAATGGGAGCTATCATGGACTTTCTCCTAGTAAGACTAGTCTTTCTTGCCTCTCTGATCTTACCAGCAGCCTTACCTATCTCCAACTGCACTGCAGAGTTGCTACTAAGCAGGTCTACCAGTGGTTACTTTCCTCCCTGCCCTCCCCAAATGTACCACTGGGACCCCCATATCACTGCTGGATCTTCCCGGCCCCGGTGCACCAAAATTCCCACACTCATTTCTGCTCTGAATTACTAAACAACCTATATGTGCACATCCATCACTGCACTGCCACTCTAACTCACAAAGTGTCGCACCCCCTAACTCCTGTCCACAACAACCCACCCAGACACCAACCACCTGTGTCTTTGATAATGTTAGCCCCCCTTGTACGCACCCTCCCAATACCAGTCGTACCTACAAATGCTACCTCCAAAACTGTCCGTGCCTCACCAAAACTAATCAGGCTAGCACTTCTCCACCATACCCTTCTCCTCCTCCTCCTATTCAGGAATGTGCATCCAAGTTCACCTCCCATCAGGGTTGGATTGCACTGCACTCCCCTGATGTCCTTGCCTTGTCTGAGACCTGGCTCTTAGATAAAGTCCCAAATGGATTTGTTGCCCTCAGTGACTACACCTTATACCATGCTGACAGAATAAGCAAGATGGGAGGTGGATGCACCATCTACATCAAATCCTCCCTGCATGCCCTCCTAGTCTCCATTCTACTCCCCGTCCATGGAGCCCAAACCCTCGCTGTCAAGCTAAGCTTTGGCAACTCAGGCAAAACTGTTTACATCTTGGCTGTCTACATTCCCCAAAGAAACCAAAAGCTGGCCTTTGACTCTGTACTGCCTAGTATTTCCCACCTCCCTCCCAAGAGCGAAATCATTTTACTGGGAGACTTCAACATAAACTGGATGTCCCTGCATCTTCCCACTACAAAGACACTATCCATGCATATGACCTTGCCCAAGTTGTTCATGCCCCTACTAGGCTTGACCCAAAAACTGGGACAGCCACACTTATTGACCTTATCCTCACCAACTGCCCCAAAACCCTCTCCCATATCAAAGTGCTCTTTGACTCGATAAGTGACCACTCCCCAGTAATCTGCTTGTGGTCTAATAAAATCCCCCCTACTCCCACTAAGGTCAGCGTCCAAAGACACCTTAAGAAAGGCACCCTCCCCACCTCAAATTCTACCTGGTGGCCTGCGATTGGTCTCCTATTCACTCTGCCCAGTCCGTTGATACCGCCCTTACCTACTTTATTGCCACTTTTAACAATGCATGTGACATCTTTGCCCTTTTCTCCAAGTGTGCAGTAAAGCAGCAGGACACCCCATGGATTTCCCCTGCTATACTTGACCAAATGCACCAAAGAGATGCCCTCTGGCAAAAGGCCCTTGACTCGCAACTCCCCCAAGACAGGCAGCATTACAGGGAGGCTCAAAATAGCTGCACATGGTCCATCAGGCAAGCCAAAGTGGCTTGCTACAAACAAGCCCTCACCTCTTCCTGGGGATCTGGTAGAAATTTCTGGAGCAACATTAAGGAACTATCAGGTAGAAATGTATCCCCTTCCCCACTACAGCTTCTAGTAGATGGGATTATCTCACAAGACCCTGAAACTATCTCCAATGCCCTTAATGCTTCTTTCTTTGACCTCAGCCATATCCTCCACCCTAACTACAATGACCCAATCAGTACCAACCTCATTCACAATTATGCCCCCAGACCAAAACCCTTTTTGGCTATGTATCATCTCCTGCAAAGAGGCTAAACACTATCTCAACAAAGCCCTGGTGAACTCATGCTATAGTAGTGACTCCCTGGACCTCAAACTCATCCAGCTCACACTGGATGTGATCGTCCCCAACTCATCAAAATCCTTAACCTATCCTTATGCCTCAGTCAGTTCCCCACAACTTGGAAAAGAGAAGTTATCACCCCCAACCTGAAGGGTGGTGACCCCATATCCACTAGCAACTACAGGCCAATATCTATCCTGCCTCCCCTCTCAAAGGCCCTTGAAAAAATTGTGGCTGACCACCACACAGACTACCTGACCAAACACAATCTGCTCTGTCAGGAACAACATGGCTTCCAGAGGGGTCACAGCACCTCCACCGCACTCTTCGAATTCACGTCATACATACACGAGGCCCTTGAACAAGGCTCAGTGGTAAGGGCTCTATATGTGGATCTGACCAAAGCATTTGATACAGTTAGTCATGAGCTTCTTCTCCACACCCTACCATCCCTAAACATCTCCCCAGAGGTCACCTGCTGGCTCAAAGACTACCTCTCTGGCCGGACCCAGCAGGTAAGAATTAATACAACACTATCCTCCAGTAGGCCAGTCCTAACAGGTGTCCCACAAGGGTCCATTCTTGGTCCACTACTTTTCACCCTCTTCCTGAACTCCATTCCAAAATTCTGCAGTGGGAAGCTAATGCTTTATGCAGATGATGCTGTAGTTTTTTGGAAACATCCCCATCCCAATGTGCTCCAATCTGCCTTGCAGGGTTTCTTTAGAGAACTTGAAACCTGGTTCTCTGAACACCACCTTATACTAAACTACAAGAAGACCAAATCTATGATCTTTGCCCATTGCCAAAACCCGATCAGTAACATTCCACTAAAACCTGATGGAAGTGGAACATAGCACAGTCTGCCTGCATTTGCCACAAGAAGGACAAAAAGGCTTGTGTTTTCTGGAGACAACATAAGTAGGGTAAGTTGTGGTGAAACTTGTTTGAACTGGTGTATGTATTATTGAGTGAGGGGTAAATTTGAGACCAGTCATAGTAGCCCACATTTAGAGGCCATATTATAAGAATTGTGTCTAGCCCTGTAATTTGGGGGAAGGGGTGATAACTGTCTGGCCTGGGGCCTCAAATAGTTTGTTATTGGAGGTGGGATTAAGTTAAATTACTGATAGTCTGGTTGTTGCAGTGTAACTTGGCAGCCAGGGGACCAGTCAGGGACTCAGTAATCCAACATGATATACCACCTTAAGGGGGCTGCACAGCAAAGATACAAGGCAGCAACACCTAACATGCAACCACACACTTTCATGTCCCAGTGAGTGAGTGGAACAGTGAAGGAGTGGAGCAGGTATACTACTGGTATCTTGGGCATCAGCAAACTTCTGCAGAAGGAAGCTGGGAAGCAGAAGACTGATGGTTGACTAAGGTAAGGTACTGTACCTGTTCACTGCTGTTGCTGCATTAACTACTGGGAAGGACAGAAGGTAAATGGGAGGTGTAAACTGAGAATAGGAGCAACACGCTAACTAGGGTAACAGTATAAGGGAAATTACACCAGGTACAGGGGAATACAAGTAGCAACACATAAAACATGGGAAGCCAGGAATAGTGGCTGGTAAAAGATAGGCCTAAAACTGGCAATATGAGCAAGACTTTATTAAGGGTAGCAGTATAAGGGGATTTACACCAGGTACAGGGGAACACAAGTAACAAAAAACAAACAAAAAGGGAAAGCTGGGAACGCCATATCAGGGGTAAGGGTACATGAGTATTTCCAGGTAATGCCTGGGAGTATAGAAGCTGGGGATGGTGGGAGTAGTGCACTGCAGTGGCTGTGGGTTGGCAGTTTTCAGAGACACCTTCAGGAGACAGCACTGCTACCCCATTTGCTCACACCCCTCTGGGTTGAGGGAGGAGGTTGCTAGACTTCAGGCCAAGTTATCTAGGAGTTGGGGACCTCTTCCCCCACTGAGTCTGACACCGTTACCCCAGAGATTGTCAAAGAGAATGAACAGCTGCACTGTGGTGTGCTCTGGAAAGGTGTGTGTGTGTGGGGGGGGTCAGATGCACATTCCTCAACCAGTACAACTACGTAATTCTGGGTGCAGGAATTGATTCAGCCATTACAAAGTTTGTGGAGGACTCAAAAATAGGTGGAGATGTGTCATCATTGTTAAAATATAAGCAATTATGTGAAAGTCTGACAAAAATTGAAAAATGGGGAGAAATTAACAATATGAAGTTTAATTACCTGCTGAAGTGGCATGCAGTAGAACAGTGGACTGCTTCAAACGAGGATGGGACAGGACAAGGGGGAGGGTTAATGAAGGGGAAGGGTGGAAGGGAGGAGCAGCTGCAGAATAAGGGGTGCTAGCTGCACATACGAGCAGACTTGATAGACCTCTAGTCCTTTATCTGCTGGCAAATTTTGCATGTTCGTATGTTTGTATGAAAGTTAATGTGCAGTAATACATTTTGGAAAAAAATCCAAATTACCAATATAGTCTTAATGGAATAACAATCAAAAATAGAAAATGTTAAAAAGACCTAGGAGTATGGATTAACTCACATTTATCTGGATTAACTCACATTTATCCTCGGGTTCACATATAGTTAAAACCGTTGGGAAATGTAATGGTATAATTCGTTCTATCAAAAACGCCTTTATTACCAGAAACACAACATGTATTATGAAATTATACAAGACTTATGTAATACCACACTTAGACTATGGATCACCCATTTGGAGCCCTTATCTTAAAAAGGATATAAAACAGACTGAAAAAGTACAAAGACGACTGACTAAATCCATTAAAGGATTAAAAACCATGGAATATGGCAAAAGATTAGACTGTTTAAATCTCTTTTCTTTGGAAACCAGAAGAACTAGGGGTGACTTGTTATTAATGTATCAAATTATGAAAGACCCAATTATAATGGAACAATGTAACTTAAACAGACTTCATAAAACAGTAAATTTAAGTTCTCATGACAAACAAATTGTCATTAATAGAGTACAAACTGTTAGACACCAAAACTTCTTTAACGTACGTACTGCAAAGTTATGGAATAAATTACCAAAAGATATTGTGGAGGCAGCCACAATACAAACCTTTAAAAAAAATTAGATGAATATTTAATACTTACAAGTGTCGACTAATAGGCCCACTATGTGTGGGAGACAATTAAATGGGCATTCAGCCTACTTTGTCTATGTGTACCAAGTTAAACCAAGTTAAACCAGGTTAAAGTTGCCCTGGCTGGCAGGGATGACCTGGATGGTATGGAGGAACAGTGGGCAAAGCTAAAAAAGGCCATAGGGAAGGCAACAAACATCTGCATCAAGCAAGTGAGCAAAAGCCAGAAGAAAAAGAGACCTCTATGGGTCTCGAAAGAGTTGGCAGAAATGGTAAAGGCTAAAAGGGTAGCATTCAGAAGGTACAAGGAGATGCAGAGGGAGAAGGATAGGGAGGTGTATCAGGAAAAACAGAGGGAAGCAGGGGAACCAGTAAGGAGCATGAAGGCACAAACTGAAGAGGGAATAGTCCAGGTGGTAATGAAGGGGGACAAGACATTTTTAAGTATGTAAGTGAAAAGAGGAATACAAAGTTAGAAAGGGAAGGGGGGACTGTGCAGAGGGGGACCAGGAAAAGGGGTTCCATGTCAACAGAGTGAAGTTTACAGAGTGAATTCAAAATTTGTGATTTTTATTTAATGATTACCATTATGGTGACTACATTATGAGCGCAGACATATACAGCAAGTGCACATATTAGTGAAAGTTAATGGGGTGACTAAAAACTAAAGCAAATATTAATTTTGGTTAAATGTTTCTACAGGCACATTTACTACATGGAAATATTGTAGGCAAAGCCCCACACCTCCAGTACACTTTATCTCTAACCTCTGTATCACGGCGACACACATAGCCTCAATAGATAAGGAGCAGCATACCCCTCTGACTCTGGGTAAATTCGACAGTCATTTCCTGCATCTGGAAGCAACAGCACACACCCATCTTTATTGGCAGCCTCCAACAGGTGCAGATGGGTCATGCAGGGGGGCTATGGCCCCCAAGCCTCCCCCTATTTCTAATATTCTAACTCCGAGGTGCAATTAGACATAGAGGGTAGACTGTAAAGTTGATCGCCCAAAAAGCCCATCTCTCATATGATGACTTTGCTAATCTAGTTACCTGCTGTTACTGTAATCACTGTATTTGAATGTGCTGTACTGTATAGTCATTCTTATTGCATGTGCGCTGTAATTGTACTCGCTCTAGTTTACTCACTCATTTTTCTTCACTCATATTGGTTAGCTTAATTGACGTGTTACTGGAAAAGGCACACATCCTGAACAAATACTTCTGTTCAGTGTTCACAAAGGAAGGAGAAGGAGAGGGAGCCACAAAAAAGTAAAAGGAGCATTGGAAGGAGGAAGGTGGATACTACTGTATTTTCAGAGGAGAGTGTCCTGAAGGGACTCATTAATTTGAAAGTGGACAAAGCAATGGGGCCAGATGGGATTCATCTGAAAGTATGAGGGAGCTCAGAGAGGTAATGGCTGCACCTTTGACAGTCCAGTTCAACAGATCATTGGAAACAGGAGTGGTTCCAGAGAACTAGAGGAGGGCAGATGTAGTCCTATGTCACAAAAGTGGTAGCAGAGCAGAGGCTGGCAATTATGGGCCAGTCAGCCTGACATCAGTGGTGGGAATGTTAATGGAGTTGCTTCTGAAGGAAATGATTGTGGAATATCTTGAAACCAATGGGACACAAGACCCAAGATAGCATGGATTCATGGGTGGGGGGGATGGGGGGTCATGTCAAACAAATCTGATAGATTTCTTTGAATCGGTGACCAAGGAATTAGATCAGGAGGGGGCAGTAGATGTGACCTACCTAGATTTCAGTAAGGCTTTTGACACTGTTCCACTTAAGAGGCTAGTAAGCAAACTGGGTAGCTTAGGAGTGGGTCCAAAGGTTTACTAATTTATTTATTTATTTAGTGATTCAGAAAAGACCTTTGAGTGCAAGTTCTTTTACGAAGATTCCACGTCATAGATTGCAAACCAAAGAACAATAGGAGAAAGCAAAGGTACATTACAATGAACGATACAGCATGGATTCAGAACTTACAGAATAACTCAGCACATAGGTACAAGTTAAAATAAAAATAAAAACACTTTATGAGTGTTGGGGGAATAAGCAGACACAGAGTGCCTTGTCAGTAGTTCAGAGGGACGGGGATAGCTGGCAGTGGGGTGAAGAAAGGAGGTACGAAAGAGAGGTATGTAATGTGGTGAAGGTGATGGGTGGGGGAAGAAGGGTGATAAGGTATAGGGATAAATGGTGGGGTGAAGGGAGCTTGAGTGGAGAAGACATGCTAAAGCAAATGGTGGGGTGTGATGTGGCATGGTCAGGCAGCCTGCATTAGTAGTGACTGTTAGGGAAACTCACGGGACTGTAAGTTAGGGGAGGGGGAGTGGCAGGTGCCGAAGGAGCATGATGCAGACTGATTGCTGAGGCAGGTCATGAGAAGAAACAGAGGACGGGGGTACCTTGAGGCCTGCCTAGTGCTTGCTGGGGGCAGAGAGAGCAGGTGTGGCTGGACTCAGGGGCAAGTGCACTTAGAGAGTGTTATTAGGTGCTGTTTGAGGTCAGTTTTGAATTGTGCCAGACAATTGGTGGCCAAGAGGTGCCCAGGGAGTTCATTCATCCACAGGGGGGCCTGGAAGGCAAATGCACATTGCCCAAGTTAGGTGCAATGGAAGGGAATAGCCACGGACCCTCTAGTCCTCCCTCTGGTGACCTGTAACTAGTTGGCTGCCTTGATCAAATTGCCAGCACAAGGTGGTGTTTTACCCAATAGAGCCTTCTTCCCTAGGATGCAAGTCTGGAATTTTACCTTGTTTCTTAATGACAGCCAATTTGCATGTTCGTACAGAGTACAAGCGTGAGTGCCACGCTCAGCATCCAGGGTGAATCTGCAGGCTTTGTTGAGCACAGTCTGAACCATTTGAGTGCTGTATCAGTTGCTGCCCCATAGACCACTAGTCCATAGTCAATAGAAGATATAATTGAACTGTGGACTGAGAGGTGGAGGGCCCCCAGAGAGAGGTGTTGCCTGTGCCTGTACAGGACACCAATCTTAGTATTGACTGTCTTGACCAAAGAGTCAACATGGTGGGCAAATGTGAGGGTATCATCTATTATGATCCAAAGTTTTAAAACAGCATTGAAGACATTTCTTTTTAGTCTGGCATATGCTGATTTTTAATGTTGCAGCCATGGGATTTAACATGTTTATTGTGGTTTTTATTAATTGTTTCGATTTTGTTTTTAATGAATTTTGTACAAGTGCCTTGGTTTTTGAAAGGTGCTTTTTATAAATAAAGTTGATTTGATTTGATTTGATTTATGACCCCTAGATACTTGAACAAGTGAACTTGTTCCAGCATCTCACTGCATGAGTTGGAGGTGATGAGGGGGTGGTGCTTATTTTTGTTGTGGGGGCTGGACATAAGCATGGGCTTGGTCTTCTTGTAGTTTAGTAGCAACTTATGACTACAGAAACAGTCCTCAAGTTTGGAGAAGGAGTTCTGCAGCTCAGATTGTAGGGCAGCCTGAGGTGTGCTGCTGCTCAGGAGCACAGCATCATCTGCATATAGTATGAGTTTGGTGTGGCAGGCTGTGGGAAGGTCATTTAAGAAGAGGCTGATGAGTAGGGGCCCCAGTATTGATCCCTGGTGTACCCCTAATGATACCTCTCTTGCGCTAGATACTGTTTACCCAATTTTGACACATTGATTTCTCTGTAACAGGTAGTCTTGGAACCAGCAAAGGGCATTGGGTGCCACACCCATGTTTTGCAGTTGGGTCAGTAACGGGTGGTTGACTGTATCGAAGGCTTTGGTGAGGTCAATAAAGACAGACCCCACCAGTTTGCCTTCATCCAGGGCCTTATGTGCATAGTTTGTGTAGTCCAGCAGGGCAGTGGTGGTACTGTGATTTTGTCTGAAGCCATGCTGGTTGGGGCATAGCAGATTATACTTATTGAGGTAGTCAATGAGTTGACTCACCACAATCTTTTCCAGTGCCTTGGATGGGGGAGAGGATCGAGGTGGGTCTGCAGCTGGCTAACAGAGATTTTGTCACCTCCTTTATGCACTGGTGTAACTAGGGCCTGCTTCCAGACCACCGGGAATTGGGCCTGGGCCAGGGACTTATTGTACAGCATGGTAATGGGTACTATAAGAAAGACAAGGATGAGGGATAGAAGTTTCATGTCTATCCTGTCACTGTCCAGTCTGGTCTTTCCTAGCATTTTCTTGAGCATAGTAAGGGTCTCCTTCACCATCACCCTTTTAAAGTAAAAGGTCAAGTGAGAACACTCAGTAGATATGTCGTTAGAGTGGTTTAAATCAGGTTGAAAATAGGCAGGTGGTAGCACTGGGGTAAGATCGGTGAAGGCCTTATTGAAGGCTTCTGCAATAGCTAGAGGGTCTGTAGTGGGAGTGTTACTGATACTGAGCAGCTGAGGGTGCTTCTTGTTCTCCTTTCCAAGGATGCTTTTGATGTTATCCCAGAATCTGTTCCCATCACCCCAAGAATTGCAAAGTTGGGTCTTATGATAGTTGGCTTTGGCGAGCTGGATTAGCTTGGTGCAGAGGTTCCTGGCTGTTCTGTAGCACTGGTAGTCATGCTTGCTACCTGTGTTTCTAGCCTTCTTCCAGAGAATGTCCCTTTCTTTCAGGTGGGAGAGGAGCTCCTTATCAATCCAGCCATTTACCTGTCCCTGAATGAATTTTTCTTTTGGTGAGCAGGGCATAGATGTCACAGATGGAGGTAAAACCCTTAATGAAGTAACTGAGGGCCTGATCAAGGGTAGGCGCTAGGTCGATAGGAGTCCAGTCATGCAGGGCAAGGGCTGATTTGAGGGCTCCAAGTTTACCCTTCCTCAAGACCCTGCTGTCAATGAGGATGGGTGGGCTTTTGGTAAATGTATTAGACCACAGGAAGGTGACTGGAGAGTGGTCATTAGGTGGTATATTAGGTAAGAAACTAGTTAGGGGATAGGCAGCAGAGGGTGGTTGTAAATGGATTTCACTCTAAGGAAGGGAGGGTGGCCAGCGGGGTGCCTCAGGGATCAATGCTAGGAATGGTCCTCTTTAATGTCTTTTTAAGTGACATTGTAGAGGAGCTGGAAGGCAAAGTCTGCCTCTTTGCAGATGACGCCAGAATCTGCAATGGGGTGATCACTCCAGGGAGTTAGAAAGGATGAGCAGAGACCTGAGGAAACTTGAGAAGTCAAGAATAAGAGTATGGCAGCTGGGTTTCAATGCAAACAAGTGCAAAGTAATGCACTTAGGGCACAGAAACCAAGAGGCAGAGTTCAAAATGGGATGAGTGGTACTGACTACCACCGAACAGGAAAGAGACCTGGGAAAATCATATCAGATTACCTAAAGGTGGTCATGCAGTGTGATAAGGCAGTTGGGAGAGCTAGTTGGATACTGGGGTGCATAAGAAGGGATATCACCGGCAAAAAGAGGGAGGAGGTATTGCCTCCATATAAATTGCTAGTAAAATCACACTAAGAGTACTGTGTCCAGTTTTGGAGACCACATCTCTGGAAGGACATAGACAAAGTAGAGGCAGTTTAGAAGAGGGCAATTAAATGGTAAAGGGTCTGCATCAGAAGTCTTATGAAGATAGAAATAACGACCTAAATATGTACACTCTGGAAGAGAGGTGGAAGAGGAACAATATGATGAAAACCTTTAAATGTCTTGGGGGGGGGGTAAATAAGGTACAGGAGGAAAGTATTTTTCAGAGAAAAGGTGATCAATGACAAGGGGGCATTAAAAGAAGCTGAGGGGGGTAGATTCAGGAGAGATTTAAGGAAGCACTTCTTCATAGAAAGAGTGGTAGATTTCTGGAACAGTCTTCCAGCAGAGGTGGTGGGGGTGAAAACAGTGATGGTGTTAAAGAATCCATGGGATAGGCATAAGGGAATCTTAGGGAAAAGGTAAAGGGGTGGAGGAAGGGACTGGAAATCAAATAGATCTGTGGTAATGCTACAGGTAAGGAAAAATGAGCAGACCTGGTGGGACAAGCAGTCTTTATCTGCTGGCAGATTCATATGTTTCCATGATTCTATGTGTTATCTGGCTCTGATTTATAAGAACAGTAAATCAGGGAAAGGGAGGAAAATAAACAAAAGCATGGTTTCACAGTTAGAATCTGGAGATGAACAAGAAAATAAATACCTGTCTTGAATATTGTGAGGCTATAATTCTGCAAAATGGGTTTGAAGTACTTGAATGTATTTATTCAGACTGATGTATTCCTGGAGTCATCAGGCCGCATGGTGATTCGTCACTTACTGTAGTAATCTTAGCTGGAACGTGGCTGAGCTTTGAGTCAAAATTAATGATGACGAGTAGGTTAAGTTTATCAGACAGTTTGACTTAATGAAGTCTGCAGGGGACATGGGTTAAAGAAAAGCAGGAATTTGATCTATCTGGGTTTTGAAAATGTGAAGTTCTTGGTAAGGAAAATAATAACAAAGGTAGCTTCATGGGGGGGCATTTTCATTCTTATTTCAACTAAACTAGAGGTGGTTTCTGCAAAAATTAATGTGCCTTAGGATTAATTTATGATAACAAAATTATTTATTTTATTTTAATTATTTTGTTTATGTTGACCGGGAAAGGAGGACAAGACAATTCTGCTTATTTTCAGCCCTGAGATTATATCTCCCAAATGATGCGATCTTGTAAACATTTATATCTCTCCAGATGTAACACCCAAGGGCTTCACAGATATTCTCCAACTGCTGGATAATTTTAATGAAAACCTATTTTTCACTACAGTAGGAGCCCATATTTTAGTACTGGGGGATCTCAGTGTTAGAATGGGTACCCTGCCAGACTTAGATGTTACATACTAACATACTAACATACTATTTGCCAGCAGATTAGGCCTTATGGTCTGTCAAGTCTGCTCGAACCTAGATCCTTAGTTGGGTGCCGAGACCCTCCCATCCCTTGTGCTCCAGAAACCCCTATCATCCATCCCCACCCCCCCGGGACAGGCCATCATCTGATACATCCACTTTCTGTGTCTCCACCCTCTCTTAAAGCTCTCCACTGTGGATCTCTGAACCAGCTCACCAGGCAGAGCATTCCAAGGGTCCACCACCCTCTCAGTGAAAAACCTCCTCCTCTTTTCCCCTCACCCTTCCACCTTCCAACTTCAAACCATGCCCTCTGGTGATGCCTCCTGCTTTAGTCTAAAGATCCCTCCATGTTTACCCTATTTATTCCCTTGAGGTACTTGGAGGACCTCAATCATGTCCCCTGTCTCTCCTCTCCTCCAATGAAAACAGGCAGAGCTCCTCAAGTCTGTCCTCAGTAAGTCAAATCCCTAGCCCTCGTATCATCTTTGTTGCCCTCCTCTGTACCCTCTCCAGGAGCTGTATGTCCTCTTCAAGTGTGGTCTCCAGTACTGTACACAGTACTCAAGGTGTGGTCTAACCAGTCCATTGTACAGTGGCAGAATCACTTCCTTGCTCCTAGAGGTGATCCCCTTGCGATGCATCCCAACATCCTGTTTGCCTTGCTAGCTGCTCTCCTGCACTGCTCAGTGTTATTCATACATGTATCCACCATGACCCTAGGTCTTTTTCCCCTGTTGAGGCTTCCAGCACCTCCCTCCCAGGGGTGTACCTGTGTTTAGGGTTTTCGACCAAGATGCAACACCTTGCACTTGGTGATATTGAAATTTAATTTCCATGTGTGAGCCCAGCTTTCCAGGGTGTCCAGGTCCCTTGCAGGGCCAACCTCCCTCTTCTCCTCAACTACTGCTCCCATCTTGGAGTCATCCTGAAGAGACTCATTTCACACCCTATACCATCCCTGATGTCTGATATGTATGCATTAAACAGGATTGGACCCAGGACCGAGCCCTGTGGTACCCCTACTACCAACCTCTGTAGGGTTCGAGAGCTCCCCACAGACCACTACTCTGAGTGCGTCCAGCTATCCAGTTTTCAATCCATCTGACCATCAAAGGGCCTACCCTAACCCCATCAGTTTCTCCACTCAGACCATTGTGGGGACAGAGTCAAACGCCTTGCTGAAGTCCAAGAATAATACATCCACAGGCTTACCCCTATCCAGTTCTGATGTTACCCATTCATAGAACTCTACAAGGTTGGTTTGACATGATCTACCTGGCACAAACCCATGCTGCCGACTATCCAGACCTCCCACCTCCTCCAAGTAAACCCCCAATCGTTCCTTTAGTATACTCTCCATTAATTTTCCCACCACCGAGGTTAAACTGATGGGTCTATAGTTTCCTGGTACTTCCTTCGACCCCCCTTTATGGATTGGTACCACATGTGCCTCTCGCCAATCCCTAGGTACCCTCCCTGTCTCAAGTGACCTGTTGAAAAGCTCCGCCAGGGGTGCAGCCAGTATGTCCGCCAATTCCCATAGTACTCTCGGATGAATGCCATCCGGCCCAGGAGATTTGTCTTTCTTTAGGGCCTTGAGGGCAAACCACACCCTTTTGGTGGGGATGGCATCATCCGTCCCCTCCACCTTACTGGTCTTTTTATCCTTATCCAGATGTGACACCCCTGGGGTACCTTTCCCTCCCTTTTGCTCCATTTCTGCTCCCCTGATCCCACTCCCTGCCGCTTCTATCCCTTTGTGCCTTGCTTTGTAGATATCCCATCCCCCTCCCTAGTGAACACAGAGGCAAAGTACTCGTTAAATACCTCTGCCTGGTCCCTCGCCTCTTCCACCCACCCTCCTTCTGATCTCAATCTGCTGAGATGGCCCTTAGTTTTTCTCCGCTCCCCAATGTACCGGAAGAACCCCTTTTCCCCTCCATGTATCCCCTGTGCCAGCCGGTGCTCTTTACTGGACTTTGCTCCCCTCACCATACGGGTGACTTTTCTAGATGCAAGCTGGTACATTTCCTTATCCCTATCCCCTCTTGTTGTTTTATATTTTTTGTAAGCCGCCTTCTTTTCTCTGACTGCTACCTGGACCTCACTGGACCACCAGCATGGTTTATGTGACCTTGCTCCCTTACGTTTCAACTTAGCAGATTCTGACTGCCTCATGAAGTCCCGTTTATGACCTCCCATCTCCTTTCCACACTTGTTGTTGAGGTAATCCCCTCAAGTGATCCTGAGAATATTTCCCATGCCCATAAAGTCTGCCCCCTGAAGTCCACTGCCAGTGTCCTAGATCTCACCCCACTCCCCAATGCTTATTTGAAACCAGACAGTATTGTGGTCACTCCCAGTCAGGGGTCCTGTACAACCATGTCCCTTACCAGATCCCCATCTGCCAGAACCACATCCAGGACATGCCCCTCCCTTGTGGGCTCCATCACATGCTGTGTTAAGAACACATCCTGGAAGCCATCCAGCAGCCTCTGCTCCTTGGCCACCTTAGAGGACATGGTTCCCCAGTTAGTACCTGGCATATTAAGGTCCCCCATCAACACCACTCCTTCCCCTTTTGGACATGTTGTACATGACTTTTATGGAATGGAAGACTGTTTTAATATTCTTACCAGGAAACTAATGACAAAAAAAAAAAATATTCAGAAAGGATGAATTACTAATCCTGTAGCTGGCAGAAAATAATCTTAGAATTGTAAATGGGAAAGTACATGGAGATAGGGATGGACAAAAAACATTTCCTTCTTTCACTTATGTATCATTGATATTTTCTCTTGTCATAGAATTCATTATTGATGAGTTTAGTGATGATCATTATCCAGTAAAATAAGTTTTCAATATCAAATGTGTGAGAAACAAGAGAAGCAAATAGAATCAGAGAGAGTGAAAAAGCTGATAACCACTTGATCATTATTACAGCAGTATCATTCAGTAAAAATAAGTTTTCAGTATCAAATGTGTGAAACAAGGAAACAAATAGTAATGGGGGGAGAAGCTGATAACCACTTGATTATTATTATGGAGAGTTGTATATTGTACAGAAAGAGATGCTCAAGGGCAAGGTGGCATGATATGAAGCTAGAAGGGAGGAGACTTAGAGGGGATGTGAGGAAATATTTTTTCAAGGAAAGGGTGGTGGACTCATTGAACAGCCTCCCAGCAGAGGTGGTAGGTACCAAAACAATAACAGGTTTTAAACATGCATAGATAAACACAGGGGGACCTTATTAAAGGGGGGGGTGTAAGGTCAGAGATTCTATATATATATATATATATGTGTGTGTATATATACATATATATATATATATATATATATATATATATTACAGGCAAAAACTCAGTTTAATGCATTAGTTAGGGTTGCTCCACAGTGACAAAGTTAGGAAATTCGCTGTAGGGTTGAAAACCCCTTGGACTCCCTCCACCCCCAACCGGCATTGGTGTGTGCATTGGGATGCGTCAGCCTAACTCTCACCCCATGACATGTGTAAAGCAGCAGAAGTATAGGAGAATGGGGTGAGTTAGGAACCACGATCCCAAAGCACACCCCAATGCCGGGTTGGGGGTGGGCGGTGGTCCAAGGGTTTTTAACCCTAACAGCGAATTTCCTCACTTTTGTCGCTGTGGAACAACCCTAACTAATGCATTAAAAGGAGTTTTTTGCCTCTAATTTCCCTTCTTTTTGAGAATGATAACGAGAAATAGTGAATGTAATGTGGTGGTGGGAGCACGGGGACCCGCCACATGATGTCTTGTGGCATAGTAACAGGAGCAGCAACGCAAACAGAAATGCTAACAGTGGCACACATGGTAACACAAGCACGAATGAGAACAGAAAGGGTAACGCATATGGTGGCGTAGACGGGAGGCGGTCTGCCACGTGATGTGTTGTCACATAGTAACATGGTGCCTGCAAACAGAAATGTCAATGGGCATGGTGGCGAAAGTGAAACAGAAGAGAAACAGTACTGTAGACACAAATGGCAAAAAATAACAGAAAGCATAAGTGCAAATGAAAACCAAGGATAGCACATATGGACCCGCGCTCGACGACGTAAAGAACTGGCAGCGGCGTAGGGAGCTAAAGACGCACTCCACATGATGTCTTGTGGCATAGTAACAGGAACAACAGCGCAAACAGAGCGCTAACAGTGGCGCACAGAGTAGCATAAAGCTTGAATGAGAACAGAAGGGTAATGAACACGATTGGCGTAGACAGGAGCGGTGTGCCGCGTGATGTCTTCATCACATAGTAACATGGCGCCTGTAAATGGAAATGTCAATGGGCATGGTGACATCAAAGTGAAACAGAAAGAGAAACAGTCTGGTACACACAAATGGCAAAAAAGTAACAAAGCATAGCGCAAATGAAAGCATCAAAGGATGGCCTTGCGTGGTGGCGTAGGCGATCAGCAGTGAAGTGAAGCGGGCATGGAACACATAAGCGAGAAGAGACATAGTAGGCAGTAATGTAGCGCACAGACTGGTTTTCCCCAAAAGCTGAATAGAAAGACAGTGAGTACAAAGAATGTATGCATAATAATGGGTATCGAGCAGAACATGAGGACTTGGAATACTAAATAAGTTATATCTCAGGAACCGTACGACGTAGAAAAAAAATTTAAAAGTCGTATGATTTATGACTGTCCTGGCTAGTTTTGTACTTAACCCAGATTAGGGGACTAAGAACTTTTCTGACGAAAAGTCCGTATCTCGCTCCGTTCCGAGATCCACGAACCCTGAAAATGCTGGCCGAACACGTAATGTTATCCTATGGGAAAAAGAGAGATCCGGAGACTATAACTTTGCCTCCCTGTAATATTTTTCACCAAACCACTGAAAGGCACATCTGTGGAGGCTGTTGGCTAGTCTTCCCTCAAATTTCAGGAAAAAATACCAAACCGTTATTTTACGCTTGAGGATCAAAGGATTTCTGTAATGCGTTGGCGCCGTAATGTTATCCTATGGGAAAAACCATCAACTTTGCAGTGCGTTAACTTTGCGCCATGTAATATTTTTTTCAATACAACACTGAAAGGCACATCTGTGAGATGTCGGCTCCGTTCCCTCCAAATTTCAGCCCAAAACTCCCAACCGTTCTTTTGCAGCGCAGTGCCAAAGAATCACTCTCACTTTCCCACAGATGGAAAACTACTGTTGCAATTTGCAAAAGCTTTCACAAAAAAGTTTGACACTTTCGTGAGCACGAAAGTAATTTGCGAAAGTACTTTTTCCAGAAATTTGAAAAACATATTTCTGGGGTGTTTTACCACAAAATAAAGACATGGCAAGCATCCTCAGGGTCCGACTAGGTGAATACAAAATAATTAGGTTGCTAGAGGTCCCAAATTTAAATACCAACCATTTTCTGATCACCAACTGAAAACAAAATGGCCGATTTGCGAAAGTAACAGGCCCATTTGAAAGTAAAAAATGCATTTGTGACACTATCGAACTTTTAACTTTTCCCATTGACTTATAATAGGAAACTGTTTTTGAATAACTTTTGAACCGTTTAATATTTTTCACGAAATCTTCAAAAGGCACATCAGGGACCCTGGCTGCACATTCCCTGAAGATTTCGAGCTAGTCGATAGCAAACCGTACGACCTGTAGAAATGGATTTTTTTAACAGTTGTTTCATACTCAGGCTGTATGCCTACTATTTGGGTTTGCCACTTCTGTCACTGATGAGATCAAACTGATAACTATGTTAATTGTGGTACTACAGGAATCAAGTAGGTATGCTGTAGATAAACTGAATGTTTTAGTATTGATTTAACTCACAATGGGGTAACTGTACTAGGACAGCAGGGGTTATCTTCTATCACTGACTCTGTCAGTTATAATCACACTAGGGTTTCGATGGACTGTAATGATCAAATTACACTGTTCATCTTCATGAGTTCATATTGACAGCCATTATTCACTAACTAGACAGTGTATGGTGTAAGTGGTGGACACTGTGTTGCAAAGCTGTTGCAGTGCTCTAGCAGAGGAGAGTATCTACCATAAAGACAATTAAGCAATAAGGCATGACCAACAGTTATGTTAAATGGTCTGTTAATCACCCTGTAGGGTTTAATGTTGAATAGCCGAAAGTGCTACATGTTGCTAGACAGTGATAAACTGACCATTAACATAATACCTGGGAGTCGCTTATTACTATCATAATAAACTGTTTTTAAACAACATTAAACCATGTTCATCATATGGTTAGGCTCTACATGAATGTTAATAAAACTAGACATAAGAGTGTTACAATGTTTACAGTCAATTATAAAATGGGTAGGCTAAATCAAGGAATCTGATTGTTAGTTACCCATGCATGAAATCTGTTCCATGTATGGGTAAAAACAGTTGGCAGTAAAAGGTCAAGATTCTGGTGCCATAGAATGTTAGCATTTTTACTGGCAGACATTTTTTTTTAAACAGAAGAGAAGACACCCCACTTGTTTAGAAAAGCATCTCTAAAGGCGTTGAGCTCCTGAAGGGTTTATTGTGGTCCAGCATGAGCGCTGCTCTCGGTTTTTGGAGATGGCAGCCGCCACCTTCCAGTTATTAAGTCTCACACGAGACGAGTTGAACAGCTGTGCTGTTGCAGCCCGAACTTCCAGCTGTTCGAGCTAGCTGCGCCTGCTGCGACAGGGTGGTGGTACAGGAGTTGAAGAAGCACTCATGGTCAGTCTTTCTTCTCAGATATGCGCCGCTCATCGAGACATCGCCGCACCACTCTGGGACTTGCAGTGGTGTACGAGCTGCTATGTGAGGAGGAAGGGCATCACAAAGAGTGTAACCACACCAGGTCATGGCTCACTAATCTCAGGCTATAAATCGTGAGTTGAATGTCCGCTTTTTCAACAGTCTCCCCCACCAAGCACCTGGAGTTTAATTTCTGCGACGGCATGTCTTGTGATGAACGACGACATCTGAGAGAGAGAGATCCGAGCATGACTGCTTCTTGAACTCGTCACCACCACCACCGTCACCAGCAGGAGCGCAAATCCAGCTCGGCAGCAAGGTTCAGACAGCACAGCTGTTCGATCTCGCTTCTCGCGTAAAGATTTAATGTTAATCGCGAGTTGAATGTCTGATTTTAATACAGGTCCTCAGCCCCTGAAGCACCTGGAGTTTCTATTTCCACTCACCCATAATGGGGAGGACTGCACACAACCAGCACTACTGATTACAGAAAGACAAACTATGTATAGCACCAGTATTATTTACCCATTTTGTACTGTTCTCTTACCTGTATGTAATTTTACCCCGGGTCGCCTCGAAGTAAGGATCTCTGGGTTAGTAGGCCTACCTGTCACAAAAATTCAATAAATAACGCTATTCTGTATTAGGGCGGAAGGACTATTTTATCATAAATCTGAACATGCAGTTCTGGTTTTCACATTAAAATTATTTTTCGTACAAAAAATAAAAAGAGAAAGTAGCCTGATGGAGACGCTGGCAATAAGATTACCCAGGTTGTGATGGAATGATTTACTGCGCACGCCAGGCTAAAGCGCACCGGCCAAGGCCTTGTGCCTTATTATGCCCCTAGCCGTAGTGGTAAAATCTGTTCCATGCACACCCTGTTGTGTGCTTATTGCTTACTTAGAAAGCTGCATTTCAAACCCTTGTTATAACTGAGATTATAGCTGTACAACTCCTTGGTTTTGCTGAACTCTGTTGCTCAGGTGGACCACCACAAGTGGTGGTGTGGTGTGGGCATCGTAGGTAAGGCCATGCAACCACAAGGTGGTACATGTGCAGCTGCAACTGTGGGGATGTGTACGCTTGGTGCACATGGCCTCAGTTTTGCTGTTGAATTCCACTGAGCATGCAGTACCTGGTCAGGGGGTGGGATGTCTCGTAGTAGGTTTAGACAATTGTTTGTTATTTCTGTCACCTGCTGCTGGATGTCTGTCATTGTTGTGTTGACTTGGTCCTCCCTCATACTTGCATATGTGTGTGTCTGAGTGTGTGTGTCGGTTGGGACTGAGTTAGGGTTTTCAACCCTACAGCGACTTCCTCACTTTTGTCACTGTGGAACAACCTCAACTGATGCATTAAACGGAGTTTTTCCATGAATATATATATATATATTATGGTAGCACGGTAGTTAGGGTTGAGGAGCCATTTCTATGTTAAACCCCAAAACTTTGCACCTTAATAACTTTGCAACTGTTTGATGGATTTGGTCTGAAATTTGAATTTATGATCAAGAACCATAGGCCTTGGGATCTGTTAAGTTTGTACTGGCCATATACGGCTGTGGAGTTATTAAGGTGATCTGTGCTCACGCTACGCTTCTTTGAATTCTGTGGTCGTACTTACAGGTCATACGGTTTATATGGACCGCCCAAATCTTCAGGGAATGTGCAGCCAGGGTCCTCAATGTGTCTTTCAAAGATTTTGTAAAAATATTAAACGTTCAAAGTTATTCAAAAACAGTTTCCATTATAAGTCAATTGGAAAGTTAACAAAAGTTCAACACTTTCGCAATGCATTTTTTATTTTCGCAATGGGCCTGTTATTCAAAATCGCCATTTTGTTTTCAGTTGGTGATCAGAAAATGGTTGGCTATTTAAATTTGGGACCTCTAGCAACCTAATTTTTTTTTTTTGCATTCACCTAGTCGGGCCCTGAGGATGCTTGCCATGTCTTATTTTGTGGTAAACACCCCAGAAATATGTTTTTCAAATTTCTGAAAGTATTTTCGAAATTACTTTCTATGTTTTCATGAAAGGAAATGCCAATGTTTATGAAAGCTTGAAATTGCGAACAGTAATTTTCTAGTCTGTGGGAAATGACAGCAATTTTTGCACTGCACTGCAAAATAACCGCTTGGGAGTTTTGGGGCTGAAATTTGAGGAAACGCAGTCCATATCTCACAGATGTGCCTTTCAGTGTTGTATTGAAAAATATTACATGGCAGCAAAGTTATGGCACTCAATTTGACAGTTTTTCCCATAGATAACATTACGGTGCTCACGCATATACAGGAATCCTTTGGCATCCTGCTGCAAAATAAATGGTTTGGTCTTTTTCCTGAAATTTGAGGGAAGACAGCCATCAGTACACAGATGTGCTTTTCAGTAGTTTTGTGAAAAATATCACATGGAGGCAAAGTTACGGCACTCCAAATTGACGTTTTTTCCCATAGGATAACATTATGGCGCTCGACACTTAACAGAAATCATTTGAGCCCTGCTGCAAAATAACGGTTTGTCTTTTTCCTGAAATTTGAGGAAGACAGCCAACAGCCCACAGATGTGCCTTTCAGTAGTTTGGTGAAAAACATTACAGGGAGGCAAAGTTATGGCGTCCCAACTTTTCTTTTTTCCCATAGGATAACATTACGGGTATTCGCCGCTTTTCAGGGCCCGTGTCCGAAACTGGCAAGATACAGACTTTTCGTTGAAAATTTCTTAGTTTCTCACGGGCTAAGAGATTTAAATTAGCCAGGACAGTTGTAAATAATATGACTTTTAAATTTTTTTTTCTATGTCATAACGGTTCCTGAGATATAATGTATTTAGTATTGCAAGATCTCATTTTCTTCGCCGATACTCAGTATTTTGCATACATTATTTGTACTCACTGTCTTTCTCAATGCAGGTTTTGGGGAAAACCAGCTCAGCGCTTTACATTACTGTTACTGTTTTCTTTCCGCTTGTGGATCCACTCGCTTACCTTTACCGCTGACGCTCGTGCTTACTCATATGTATGCGTATCTTGCGATTTATTTCGCTTATGCTTGTTATTTTTTTGCCATTTCTGTCTACAGTACTGTTTATCTTACTGTTTCACTTATATCACCATGCCCGACATTTCTGTTTGCAGGCACCATGTTACTATGACAACACACATGGCAGACCAGTTCCCCGCCTTCACGCCACCATGTGCGCATTCTTTCTGGTTCTCATTAGCGTTTTGTGTTACCATGTGCGCCACTGTTAGCACTTCTGTTTGCATTGCTGTCCCTGTTAGTATGCCACAACACATCATGGGGCGGAGCGCGGGGCCCTTCCCGCTAACGCATTATGCAGCGGGAGGCCCCAGGCCCCGCCCGCTGCATTACATTCACTATTTCTCTATCATTCTCAAAAGAAGGGATAGAGGTAAAAACTCCATTTATGCTATAGGGTTGTTCCACAGCGAAAGTGAGAGGTCACAGGGTTGAAAATCCTTTGACCTCTGGCAACCTAGGTGCCATTGGGATCAGTGGTCCCAACTCTCACCCCATTCTCCCATACTTCTGCTGCTTTACACATGTCATGGGGTGAGAGTTAGGGCTGACGATCCCAATGCGCACCTCAATGCCGGTTGGGGGTGGGGGGGTCCAAGGGGTTTTCAACCCCAACAGTGAATTTCCTCACTTTTGTCGCTCTGGAACAACCCTAACTAATGCATTAAACGGAGTTTTTTGCCTCTAATATATATATATATATATAGCACGAGAGAGAAATAAGATGGGACCCAATAATTGCAGAAAAGGTGGTACAGATACAAAAGACTGTACAAATAAATCAGCTAAGAGAAATTTTATGGATGAGAACTATAGTGGGACTCAGATTGGGTCTATTTTTGTGAACATTATAGAATATTCTGGAGAGCAACTAACTATTAACTGCAGAAGTGGTACATTAGGATCAATGAAGAGTAACCTTCCCCGGTATGATGTAGAGTGTTACAGACTAAAAAAGGTGATTAATAAGGTGAGAAGAATAGCAAAAAAGAACATCTTAGAATCCAGGAAAGCCTTGATTAATTCCAGGAGGGAATAATTAAACTTGCTAAGTAAGAAGCAAGGTAATTAAGAGAGCGTGTTCTGGGGTGAACTCCAGAAAGCTGTCCTTGTGGAAAATACTAAAAGTTTATTTATTTATTTATTGAAATTGTTTCACCAGGAAAGGCACACTGAGCAACAAGATGCTCGTCTCCCGGTGCGATCTGGGGGGAAGGGTTACAGTGGAGGCAGATCATATAACAGACAAAAGAAATATATTGCAATATAGGTGATGTACATAACTGGGGGGGATAAGCGGAAACAATATAGTAGAACTATAACGCATTTAACAATAGGTGAACAGTACAGAGATCATACATGAAGGATACGGTATACATAACATGGAACATTCGGGATTAAAACATGTTTAAGTGCCAGTAGCAAAGCATGAGTGGCAGTAGCAGAACCGTAGTTGAAGTGAGGTGCAGCAAGTTGACAAGTAGGAGTAGGAGAGGGGGGTAACAAGGCTGGGAGGGGTGAGCAGTAGGAGTGTGTGAGGGTGAGAGCATGGGTAACAGGAGGGAGGGTAGGAGCAAGGAGGGTGGGGAGGTAAGAAGGGTAACAATTAGGGGGAGAGATGAAGTGGAAGGGCAGTGTATAAGCCAGGCAATATGGCGAAGGCCAAGCCACTGGTCAGGCACAAAGGGAGGGATGGTGGGAGGAAGCAGGAGGGGAAGGGGTCAGGGGCAGTTGCAATTAGTTGCAAGGAAATTAGTGAGAGCCGAGGATAGGGAGTGTTTGGATGATGAAAGGCAGATCTGAGCTGGCAGGTGATTCCAGATTTTAGGGAAGCGGTAAGAGAAGGCTGACTGGCCGGCGGTGGTCCTGCGGTGAGGGATGGCCAACAGTCTTGTATCAGCAGATCGGAGGGCGTGGATGGGGTGGGGGAGGATAGGGAGGATGCGAGGTAGGGAGGGAGGGAGCTGAGCCAAAAATTGAAAGTAAATTTGGCACAATGAATTAAGCGCTGGTTGCTCAGGGAAGGCAGGCCCAGAGATCGATAGAGCTCGCAGTGGTGAGAGCGGGGGGAGCATCGAGGGCGAAATGGCAGAAGGCATTAAAGAGGGGGTCAAGTTTGGTTAGGGTGGTCTTGGGGGCAGAGTTATAAATGACATCACAGTAGTCAAAGAAGGGTAAGATCATTTTCTGGACTAGTTCCCTTCTGACCGGTAGAGGGAGACAGGAGCGGTTGAGATAAAGGGCACCTAGTTTTGGATGTAGTTTAGAAATGATGGCATCCACGTGTGAGGAGAAGGTGAGGTGTCGATCCAGCCAAACCCCTAGATATCTGAAGGAGGGCACATCCTCCAGGATGGAGTTGTTTAGGGTATGGAAGCTGAGGGGGAGGGTGAATTTTGATAGCCGCTGTTTAGAGCCAAAAGTCATAGAGACAGTTTTTTTTGTGTTTAGGGATAGCTGGTTGGAATTTAACCAATGTTGGATTTTGTCGAAGTCAGTTTGGAGATTGGAGGAGACTTCTTCATGGGTCCAGCCGGAGGTATAGAGGACCGTGTCATCCGCATACATATGGATTGCGGTAGAGGAGCAGGAGTTAGGTAGGTCATTTAGAAGGATGGAGAAGAGGATGGGGCCAAGGACTGAACCTTGGGGGACACCGGTGGTGATGGGGAGGGGGGGAGATGTGGTCGGCAATTTTAGTGGATTGGGTTCTATTTATAAGGTAGGCCCTGAACCAGTTAGTGGCAGATTCAGTTAACCCAGCACCAGATAGGTGGGATAGGAGGAGAGGGTGGGATACCGTGTTGAAAGCTTTTGCTAGGTCAATGGAGTCATATAGCTTTTGGGGAAGATTGCAATGAATCAAATATTGATGCAAATATTCCAATTAAAAACATGGTATGACCATTTCAGTGCACTTTATAAGGAAGAGATCCCAGGTAGTGAGGTTAGGAATGTAGAGCATTCAGATCATGGAAGGTGGGAGCCAATAAGTTAAACTAAGGTGATGACATATATAAACTTATAATGACACAATAAGGCTGTAGGGATGATAGAGTTCACCCAGAAATCTTCAAAACAATTCAGCAGTGGTAGGCAGAGTTCCTAGCCAGACTTTTCACGTACATTAATGATTATTTACATGTTCCTTAATCTTGGTTTGTTGGCATTGTTGTGCCTATTTTCAAAAAAAAGTGACAGGTATGCTCCCCGTAGTTATCATCCAATTACATTGCTCCCAATAGTGGCAACAATTTACAGAAGAGTCCTGTTGGATGGGTTAACAGTTTGGATCAGGGAAAACAATATTATATCAGAAAATCAGACTGGCTTTTTGCAAAATAGGGAGACAGTGGATAATCTTTTCATTTTGGATTATTTTTACAGAAAGTATATGCAAGAGAAAAAAGTATTTTACTTTTAGACTTCCTCGATATGAGATGGGCATTTGATAATGTAAGCAATCAATTTTGTGGGAGCAGCTCACAGGCTTGGATATCGAGGATAGGCTATTAGCCTTGATTAAACAGATGTATAGTGCAGTAATAATAAAATTAATTTGAGATATAGCAAGGCAGGTGATTTGTCAGATTTGACTGACATGCAGAACGGGTTAAGCAGGGTTGTTTGCTGGCTCCAACCCTGTTTAACCTCTACATAGACAGGCTGATTCTGGATTTGGAGCACGTGAACATTGATACCCCAAAAATAGGTGATGAGAAATCAGAATATTACTTTATGCGGACAACACCCTGCTTGTCTATTGACTGCAACAGGGCTCCAGTGAACTTGGAACAAACATATTGAATTTTCAGATAGCTTAAGTTTACAGCTTAATGGGCTTGATTCAGAAAGGTTGGTGCAAGTTGTGCTGAAGGCAGCTTGTGCCAATCCCCAGTGTGCCAGGGACCTGTGCCTGATTCACTATTGGGTAGGGTCTTGGCAGTAAAGTCCCATGGCTTGCGGAAACTCCAGCCCTGCACCAAACAGATGGCACATCTGGAAGGTGTGTCACAAGCCACAGGGCAGCTCTGTGGCAATAGCACCATGGACCGCAGTTCTTGGTGGCTAGCGGCCCAACCCCAGCCCTGATCCCCTAGTAATATAAATAAAATCACATCCCTGGTGGCTAGTGGTCCCCTCCCAGCCCCGATTACCTTGTAATATAAAAAATAAATCCACATCCCCCTTTAAGATATCTCCTTCACAAGATGCAGCTCAACCACTAATCCTTAACCCTAGCATTAAAATAGGAGGCAGAAGCCTTACTCGGGGCTGGCTATCTCAGATACAGGAAGCTAAGGTAGCTGATTTGTATTCACAGGATTCCCTTCTCTCTTCCATGGATATTCTCCAGAAATATAACATACCTGGTTCCTGCATCTTCAAGGTCTTCCAGTTGAGACATCTAATAGGACACCACTTTGGTATTACACCTCAATCACCCAGGTTAGACACTATACTAATACAGATGTGGAACCTATCTCCTAAACCCCATTGTATATCCCTGTTGTATGCTAGTCTCTTAGCTGTTAAATATCCAGACCCTCTCCCAGGCTCTAAAGTATGGACCTCTCTGTTGCCAGAAACTAATATAAACTGGCCACAAATCAGGAAAGACCTTTATCTTTACATCACCCAGGATAGACTTCGACTTACCCAATATCATTTACTAAATAACATGCACTACACTCCAGTTAAATTATATCAGGTAAGACATCTCCCTAGCCCTAATTGTTCTAGATGTGGCAAATTAGAGGGGAATCTGTTACACATTTTCTGGCAATGTGAAAAAGTGGCACCTTTATGGCATAGACTCCAAAGTAATTCAGATCCTCTGTTAGGCCTCGCAGGGCTGTTTACAGTGGAAATTTACCTTTTGGGAATCTATAAGGACATAGGAGTTAAGGAGTGTAGATTCTATATGGCTTTAGTATCCATGGCAGTCAAAAAGCTAGTGCACAAACATTGGCAAGATCAATTGCTCATGTCATATACTGAATGGTTAAATGAGATCACAGTGTATCTTAGGACTGAACGTCTAATTGCAGGCTCAAGTAACCAGCTTCACCTTTTTGATAAAAAATGGGGCAAGCTTTATGCTTTGTACCTGAATTAGGTCCATGTGTTAATACTGATTCCCCAGCTGACTTTTTCTAACTCCTCTCTATAGTACTTTTAACTATAGTGGCACACTCCTTGGGTGGGGGGTTAAAGGGGGGAGGGGTAGTTAGTTGTATTTTGGTTTATCCGAATTGTGTTATGTGTACATTACACAGTGGTTTATTGTATTATTGCATTATGATAAAACAATAAAGATCTTAAATTTCAAAAAATATTCCATGTCCTTGGTGGTCTAGCTGACCCCCATCCCAGATCCCTGTTTATTAAAAAAAAAAGTCCCCAGTGATCTAGTGAACCCCCTGCCCCATTCCCCTTGTAATATAAAAAAAAAATTCCATGTCCCTGGTAGTCTAGTGGACCCCCACCCTGATCCCCTTGTAATATAGAAATATTTCACATCCCTGGTAGTGTAGTGGACCCCCCAGCCCTGATCCTCGTTAATTAAAAAAAAAAACAATGTCCCTGGTGGTCTAATGGACCCCCCCAGGAGGCAGTGCCCCATCACCCTGCTGCACCCCATCCTGAGCCAGCGCCTGGCACAGCACTCTGCTCCCCACCATGGCCGGACATCGACTGAGCTGTTAAGGAGCATACTGTATACAGTATGCGTTGGCTGTCAATCAAATGAGTGTGTACTGCATACAGTACACTCTTTAAGAGTCCAGTCAGTGACCAGCCATGATAGGGAGTGGAGGGCTGTGCCAAGCGCCAGCTCGGAGATGGGAGGGAGTGGAGGAGCAGCACTGCCTTTGTGGAGTGGAGGGGGTCCACTTGACCAACAAGGAGGAGTTTTTGTATTACAAGAGGTTTGGGGAGGGTGGTCCACTAGACCACCAGGGACCTTATTTTGTTTTGTTTTAATAAATGGGGATTGGGGATGGGGGGGAACACTAGCCACCTGGGACCTGGATATTTTTTTTATATTACAAGGGGATTGGGGTTGGGGGGTACCGCTAGCCATCAGGGACATTCATTTTATTTAACTAGAGATCAGGGCTTGAGGGGCACAGAACATTGCCACACATGTCTTCACCCTCCCAGAGGATACACTTCTAAGTACTCTTAGACCAGTCCTGGCTGGTCTAAGGGTACTTAAAAATTTGCCCTCTGGGAGAGTTTTGTGAATCCTGAGTTATGGGATTTGGCAGCCTGTGTCTGCTGCAAGGCCCCTAGCACCATGCCACAGCCCATTTTGTGGTGCAAGACTGGTGCAAGCCCCCTTTGGTGCAGGCAGCCTGTGTTTCATGCAGGCTGCCTTTGTGATTTGCTCCTGGCACATCTTTTGGTGCAAGCCACATCTTGCGCCATTCTTTGTGTTGCAAGCCCCTTGCTCCATTCATGGAAGCCTTCTGAATCAAGCCCAATGTCTCAAAACAAAGAATGTAGTCATGGGATGACAAAAGGATCTTAGATTTAGACGGTCTGCAGCTGGGTCTAATGTAAAAGAAGTAGAAAACAATGTTAATTTAGGAGCCCAAGTGATCTTTGAGCACCCAGTATTCTTAGAACTAAGAAAGGAGCAAGGCAATCAGTTTTGTGAATATATAACTTTAAAAATCTTATGCTTGCTACTTATTTGAGGTGATCTCAAAAGTATATAGCAAAAACTAATATATCTTGTGCAGATCTGAAGTATGGGGGCTTGATAATGTCGTAAAGGAGCTGAACCCATACAAAATGTATTCCTAAGACCTAAGATCCAGAAAAAAAGAGATGATTTGATACCTTTTAATGGACCAACATAGATGTTACAAAAGAAACAGATGGTCCATTCTGCTCTGTCTCATTGGGTGAGTGTTTAAATTTATCCCAGAGTTAGAGCTTCCTGGTTAGCCCAGTGAGCAAGCCAAAACCAACCTGCAATCAGAAATGTGACTATTTTTTTCTGGATCTTTTGTCACAAGGACGAATTCAGCAACATAACTAATTTTCTGTTCCTAAGACTTTGTATGGGGTTGCCACAATTTGTGCCAGGGCTCATATGAGAGCAGAAGCAGGGTATATGGCCATAGAGACAAAAACACTTATTACTACTGTGAAATACTGGCACAAGATGGTCATATTTCAAAATCACAATCTGTTTAATCTTTGTTGGAAGTGAAGCATACAAACTCTTCATAGATACAGTTTCGTCAATTCATGGTTTTCTATTATAGATAAGCAATTAAGAAAATTAAGTCTTCATCTGTATTTACGCAGATATCTATTGTAGAGTTAGATACATCTATAAATCAACCTGTTCAAAGAATTATAGATATTCCAAAACAGGAGGATGTGTCTACTGTACATGGTAATTTCCACTGTTTAAAAGTCTTAAAATGTTGCATGGGAGGGGAAGTTGAATCTTGTGAAAATAATTTACAGAGAAAAACTTTAGCTTGTCTTTGTGTGGAGATTTTTCACAAACTTAATATAAATACTTGGTCTGTCTCTTGGATAAACTCCAAAACTAATTCAGTTTTCTCCTTAGGATGTGGGGTCACATTATCTATTGTCCATTTACTGATGGAGTGTGAGTACTGTCGAGCCCTGAGGACAAATGATGAAAGCAACACACCAATAATCTGAGGTATTTTAATAAGGGTGAGCAATTGCTGGTGCTCCTAAACAGTTCGGAGATTCCTGTCCTGTAATCCCTGGTTAAATTCATTATATCAGGATGGAGATTCACTATGAAAAAGTGTGAATAACAATTGAATGTGTATGTGTATGAGGGCTCAATGTTCTCTTGTATGTATTGTCCTAATAGTGATGTATAAATAGTATATGTTTTTACTGTTTTTGATATTTGCAATGTGTCACAATTTTGTAATTTGTGTGTTCAGCCTTGGCTATGCACATTTTTATCAATAAAATACTGATTCTTATACTGTACCTACCTCACCCTTACCTTACCAACCTGTAGTTATCTTCCATGTTGCTGGTTCTCCACTACACTGTAATCTCTAATGCATTTTCTCCTAATTTGGTCTGGTGTCAACCCTGCAGAGCCTCCTGCAGACTATCTGTGTATGTGAAGGGGCAATAATGTGATGAGACACACTGGGTGAGTGTTCAAATTTATCTCTGAGTCAGAGCTTCCTGGTTAGCCCAGCCAGCAAGCCAAAACAAACCTGCAATCAGAAATGTGACTCAGTTCCACCTCCAATTATAAACTAGCCGAGTGCAACTGTAGGCTATGGTGGACTTGCCTGCTAAGGGGAATAATCCCCCTTCCTGAGGTTTGTTCCTAGTGAAGCTCATGCTTTGAAGCTTAAATGACTCCTCCTCTCCTTGTCCCATGTGTGTCCTCTGGGATCCAAGGCCCCCACCCCACTCACCATCTCCCTCTGCCATAATAATACACATTCTAGAGGAGTAGTTCATTATTTCCCCATATTTTCCTGAATTTTATCTTCACCTACTCATCTCAAGTCAAACTGTGTCTCCCCGCCTTTCAGGGACCATCTTAGATTATGGTCAGCTCTGTACCCAGGGAGAACTCTGTGCACTTCCATAACAAAAGTGGATGGTGTCCTCTCCCTCCAGAAGCTAGTTATTCTTTTTTAGACTATTCCTCATGTGCGCCTTATGTGGAATGTGGAACATGCGTATTGCCAGGTTTACATCTCATATCCTTGCTGGCCCCATATTATGATCTTTGCTGACTACCCTTTCTCTTCCCCAGCTTCCCCTCTTTTATTTATCTATCCATTTTATGTAAGTAAAACCCCTGCCTGCTCCTCATAATGGTAATGACCAAATTAGTACAGTACACAGGCACTGAAAATTGAGTCCCTTATAGCTTGTTTGCAAGTGTAGCTACTTCTGGCTTGTAAATCCACTTTTCCTCTGCCAGTAGCAGTGTTGTGGTGTGATGCTGGGGCATTGTTTCATAGTTTCTGTTAGTTTTGTTTGCACCACTGCTGTCCTTCTTTCTGCGTGATCAGTTAGGCCTCAAACGCACCTACCATTCCTGCATCAAAAATGTCTCAATTGTCTCTTCACTTACAGCATAGTCATGTTAGGAAGAGCACACAAAGTTTCTAGTAATCACAGTTTTCAGTTTTGTAATGCCAATCCAATACTTTTCTGGAATTGGTGAGGACCAAGAGTTTAATTGGAAAGGAACTTACAGTAGCTCAATTCCATCTCCTCTAACACCTTTCTCCATTGAATGCAGTGGAGAGCTTCACCTCCTAAGGATGACAGTTCCATCTCCTACAAATGAAGAGATTAGAGTTCCACGTCCTAAACATTTGCAGTTTAACCACTGGTGAGGACCCAGCACTGCTCGGCATAAACATGCTGTAGTTTTTTCTTTCCTGGCTTCTTGTCACCTGCTGGGGAAATGTCGAGCACAGGGCTGAGTGTTTGAGTTCTGATCTCAGAGTGAAACATGCCCTTTCACTTTTTGCTTGACATACACTCTTGCTGGCAAGGGTTCAGTTGCTGCATGTGGGTATTCTGGGGGGTGAGAGAGCAATTCAGTGGCACAATGTTTTAGTATTGTATACTCCCCGTTCCCTTCTGCCATCTAAATCAAAGTCCATCAATGCACAATTTATTACATAAAGGGCTTATTTCTTTTTGGTTGTTGTGGTGTGGCAGATTCTTTGAATATCTGTGAGAGAACTCATCACCCAGTCTCAGCATTTGCACTGCCTTCCACCTTGCTTTCCTGCCACTTGCCAGACTATGTCCATCAGTTCTTTTTCAGTTAACTTCTCCTGGATATCTGGCATAGCAACGCTGACTGATATTAAATATTTGGATGCAGCTAGTAATGAATCATAACCTTTCTGACCTGTTTCTGAGAAAACTGCCAACTTTTATGGGTTCCTCATTTGGGCCTTGATTCCTTTATCTTTAAGTGCTTTGGTCACATTGTGGACTTTTTTGCACTTAGTTCAGTTGTTGGACAATAGACACTCTCTGCTCATCGAGGTTAGGTCCTTTTTTCCCCCAGGCTTTGCTCAATATAGTCTCTTTTACTGGGTACTTAAGAAAATTGATGATAATAGATCTCAGTGGAGCCCTGAGCTTTTGTCTTAGACCAAGGTCTCCATGTGTCCTGTCAATACATATTTCAAAGTCTTCAGGCAAACCAAGCTCGGTTTTAATCCAGGTTGTCAGGAAATTATCCAGATTGCCTAGTTTGACACAGTCATGAAAGTTCAAAGACTCTGGTGTTATTGTAGTGGGCTCCTGCCTCCATATCCTCTGCTCATTTAGTCAGTGCCCACTCTCTGTAGTGAAGGTAGGCCTGGGATCTCCCAAACATCTCTTTTCTTTTTGCAGCTCACTGACTTTGTCCTCCACTGCCAAGATGCATTGCTCAAGCCTGCATGCATTGCTCAAGTCTGGGAGGTCTTTCTTTGTGCCTGAAACATTTCCATCTATTCTGTGGAAGAGTTTCATAATATTTGGGGCATCAGCTTTACTGGTAACAGAGCGTCCAGGATATATTGTCCTCATCTTCTGTGCCAGATCCCAAGGTGCTGTCAGGTGCTCTAGTTGACAAGTTGCTCAAGCTCCGACAGTAGGATTCTCAGCACTGTTGTTTCAGTCTGTCTGTTGCTTTTTCCATTTTTTTTGGTTGCCCCATGTTTGACGGAAACTGGCTAAAATCCCCACTGCACATATGAACAGTCAAAAAATGCACGGGCATAAATGCTTGTGCGGTCTCAGAGTTTGTTTATCTAATCTAGCACAGTTTCAGACCATGCTTGATTACACAGACTGTGCAGCATGGTTTTTGCCTGTGCCATTTTTTGCCATGAGGTTATGACACAGTGCCATTTGAGGATCTCCTGTATACGCTGCTGGCAATATTTATTGCAATTGTGTGCTAGATAGGGAGAATTTCATCAAATTTTGAGAGATGGTGCACTAGGGTGAAATCCTAAGAGGCAACATCTTATGGTAAAATTACAGGGAGCTCATAACTCTTAGGCCAATCGAAATTCAAACCTGACTCAGATTCATAGCGGTCAAAAGCTATTATCTAATCACTGTTCATGGCCTGCGTAGAAAAAGTTGTAGTGGTCTTGCAGCTCAGTTTCTAGTGGTCAACAGATACCCTTGTTGATAGACTCACATGACAGGTCATGAACTGGATGGGAATGGAGTTTGTGTTACCCCTACACCCAACAGAGTTGATCTCTGCAGCGTATAGGTAAGTCAAAGTGACATGTGGTTATGTGGGAATGTTTCCACTGCAGCTACTCATGCTATACCTGTGAAGTAGAGGATTTTAGTCTACAGTGTTATCAGTTTGGTACTTTTTGCAAGTACTAAAAAGATCTTTAAAATAATCGAGTGAGCTCAAACATTGCAACATGCTTTAACATACAAAGCAATTCTGATTCCATATTTTTATTGAGATAAACTAATTTGAGAGCCTGACATATTGGTGGCTTGCCCATTGCTAATTTGAAGAAAATACTTAAAGTGCTACTGACACATTAAAGAAACTTAAAAAAAAACATAATTAGGTACAATTCAGCTTGCATTCAATATATATTCTGTAGATTTCTCCTCCCAGTTATTTATTGCTGATACAATTTGCATAAATACATGATCTTTATCCATTAGACTTCAGCTGCAACTATAGCTTACTCCCTGCCTCATGTCATAATCCTCTGTTGTGACATCACAATATGTTGCCATGGGAGTAACTGTGATGTCACAAGTAGTGTATTATGACCTCAGGTAGGGAGAATGCACCAGGAATAGATATACTGTTCAGGAGCAAAGACCCTGTTTTCATGCAGATTACCTCAGTAATAAATAATGGGGAGAAGAAATACAAAGCTGATATGAAATACAAGCGGAACAGTGTTTAAATATTTTGTTGTGTTAAAGTTCTCCTGAAGGCATCAGCTGCTCTTTAAAGCAGTAATGCAACAAACAATGCTTTTTCCAAAAAGCTTGTTTCGGCTACAATTAACAAAAATACTGTCATGCTTGTTAAATCTGTTTATCTAGGTACCTCTATGCTGCACACCATGGGGTCGATTTTCAAATGGGTGAGAATACTGCAAGCCCCAGGTGTGCCGAAGATATAGCACTCCAGGATTGTGGCATTTCCCTGGCCTGTGATTGGGATTTTCTATTCTTTGCACCAACTGATACAAGTTAGACCAACTTTTTGTGGTCTACCTTTCGGCAACCCCATGGGTTGTTTTTACAGAGTTTGTGCCAGATATTCGGTGCAAACTGACCTAAAACATGGAAACTGAAGAAAGTAGGTGCAGCACTTACCCTTGCAATAAGGACTCATATACAAATAATGCAGTTCACAAGAACATGGTTTATTCACCCATCCAGGTGTGTAGAACCAGGCAGGAACACATCTTACATTTCATCCCTTGCTTCAGGGGCTTCCTCAGAGAATAACTTTACAACTGAGACCCTTTCATTATTTGTGCTCATTTAGAAAAACTTTGTGCCAGTCACAATACACCACATGTTGATTAATGAAACAAGTGATCAGGCATGCAGGTCTCATTAATTGCATCCAGTTAAAAAGACTTGAAGTGAAATACTAAACAATCAACATATACTTTAACCTAAAGTAATGTCTGTGTAGTGAAGCTTTTTTAATATTTCAATTACCCAGTCTAAGATTCAATGATCAGGCTTGCAAGGCATCCACTGGGCTCCTCAGTAAAAGAGAATAAACATAAGGTCAGTATATATAGAGTACATAGGGAACTAACACATGGTAATACACATTATAAAAAGGGTCTCAGAAATGGAGCTTTCTGATTGGCTGCAAACATTCTAACAGCCTTATGTTAATCTTTTATTAACATACATGTAGAGCTTAACCATATGCTGAACAAGATTTAACACTGGTTTAAAACATTTTTTTATTATAATAGCAATAAGGCACTCCCAGAGGTTATGTTAATGGTCAGTTAATCACCGTCTAGGGGCATGTGGCACTTGGCTACACCTCGAGACACAGTACACCCCTAGAAGGTGATTAATAGACCATTAACATAACCCTTGGTCATGCCTTATTGCTTAATTAAACATGTTTACTGAAAGCTTAATGTATCTGGGGTCCCAAAATGTGTTTTGAGATGGGGGGGGGATTCCGCCATAGTATACAAAGGGATTTTAATATATTCTTGTAGCACTGATAAAGTAACCACAGGATCCAATATTCAACATATCAAAGACAATGCAGTCTTATGGGGGTGGGGGGTACCATGAAGTATTTACTTTCTTTCCTTCAGAAATGGTTTCAACTTGAATTTTCTGTTTAAACCTGGTGCACGCAGTGCGCCTAATGTGTAAATCTATTTCTGTACTTTTTTATTCAAAACATTTTCCAAATTTCCCCCTTGGATGTTAGTGCTGATAGCTTCCACCCCTATGGCCTTGATTTTATGTTGTGTACTATTCTGCTGGGAGTTTATGTGGGCAGCCATGGCATATTCAGGTTATTATTCTTAATTGCCAAGAGGTGCTCATTAAGGCGTTGCCTGAATTTTCTCTTGGTTCTGCCCACATAGTATCTCTCACAGGTGCATGTTAGTAGATAGATCAAACACTCAGTATTGCAGTCAGTCCTGCCCACCACCCTTGTCTCTTCCCTTGCTCTAGGGTTTGTGAAGTGTTCACATTTGTTTATAATGTGACATGTTCTACAGTTTCCACAGGGTTTGTTCCCCAGTTACTGGCATCAATCCCTACTGTGCCTGACCATTTGGGTTGGTAACTGCTGACAAGGGTGTCTCTCATATTATGTCCTTGTCTATAAGAAATTCTGCGTAGTTTGTCAATTAGTTTTCTAAGCTATGGTGTTCAGAAGAACACAAATGGATTTTCACATTAGGTGCACTGCATGCATCAGGTTTAAACAGTAAATTTGTGTTGAAACTGTTTCTGAAGAAAAGAAAGTCAATACTTCATGGTCCCCCCCACCATAATACTGCATTGTCTTTGATATGTTGAATATTGGATCCTGTGGTTACTTTATCAGTGCTACTAGAATGTAATCAGATCCCTTTGTATACTATGGTTGAATCCCCCCCCCCAAAACACATTTAGGGATCCCAGATACATTAAACTTTCAGTAAACATGTTTAATGTGTATTACTATGTATTAGTTCCCTGTGTACTCTATATATACTGTATACTGACCTTATATTTATTCTCTTTTACAGAGGAGCCCAGTGGATGCCTTGCAAGCCTGATCCTGGAATCTTGGACTGGATAATTGAAATATTAAAAAACTTCAATACATTGACATTACGTTAGGTTAAAGTATATGTTGATTGTTTACTATTTTACTTTAAGTCTTTTTAACTGGATGCAAATAATTAGACAATTTTGCTAGACTGCTGCTGACCTGTGTGATGGCCCCTGTGTCATGACACAGGCTCCAACAGCATTTTTAGCCTCTTTACTGGTATAGTCAGAGAAACAAGTGTGTCAGGTAGTAGTTTTTGGGACTCCATTGTAACTGAAGCTGTATACAGGAAGTTTGATGGCGTTGTAGTCCATGGGATCTCTTCCACGGACTACAGACTACTAATTTAAGCTATATTTTGGGTGGGTGCTTTTATATTCACTTCTTCTCAGCAAAAGGAGTGTTTTTAGTCCAGTATTATAATTTTTGAGCCCACAGGAAGCTTTAAAGCTCCAAGGATGCGGTCTGACCTTTGACGTTACATCTGGGTCAGATGGCTGATTTAATCTTGCTGTTCTGTGAGGAGGATTGTTTTGCCAGACTGCTGCTGACCTGTGAGATGGCCCCTGTGTCGTGAGACAGGCTCCAAAATAATTTTTAGCCTCTTTACTGGTATAGTCAGAGAAACAAGTACGGCAGGTGGTAGTTTTGGGGTTTCCATAGTAACTGGAGCTCCATAAAGGAAGTCGGATGGAGTTGTAGTCCATGTGCTCTCCTCTGCAGACTACAGACTCCTAATATGATCTATATTTTAGGTGGGTACTTTTATATTCACTTTCCTTCAGCAAAATTGGTGTTTTAGCCCAGTATTATTATTTTTTAGCCCACAGTAAGCTTTAAATCTGGGATGGTGTGGTCTGACCTTAGAAGTTACTTCCGGGTTGTGTGTCTTATTTAATCTCACCCTTCTGTGAGTGGGGTGAGCACAAGTGGGGTGAGCATGTGGCTTCACACACAGAGACGTATGCAGAGATGCGAGCAGAGACATGAGCGTTCTGAGCATGTCTGGCGTTTCAGTCGGGGACAAGGGCCAAACTCCTTACACTAATGAGGTAAAGTCTGCAAACTGCTTAGAAGGGTTTTTGTTAGTCTTTACTCTAGAGCTGTTTGTGAGTCACCTATCTGTGGCTTGCACCTTAGCTAATACTATAGCACTCCATAATTCTGTAGTATTGCCCTATATTAGCAGTGTGTTCCTAGTTGTATTAGTTTTACAACCTTGCTACTTTCTTCCGTGACCTGGAGAAATCATTCCTGGGTTGTTGATTAGGATAACACTCTCCTATCTGTGAGCAGGACAAGTGCCTGTGGGGCGTGTACACCATACCATATATCTCTGGTGTGACCGTAGTAGATGGAGGGCCAGAAGGCAGTTGTTGTTTGCTGTAAGAATTGTGGAAAGTTTGGATTTAATTCCAAAAGAGTTTTTCACTTTAAATATTCTCTCCAAATCTCATTTGACTCACCATTACAAAATAGATTGAGTGTTACTTCCAAGTTCAAAGAAAAGAAACGTTTAAGCAACCCTGATTTATTTGTAAAAGTTTGGACATTTATACACTGTCCAAAAGTAGAGTGGGTAACTAGATTTATATTTTCAATCTAATAGCTGTGATTATCTACTAATCTAACCTTACTTCTTTATAGCTAGTTGCTACTCAGTAAATATAAATAAAAGTTTTGCTGGACATAAGTTATCATGTTGGTTGAGGAGGGTTGAAGATTCTGAAGTTGTGACCTTTTGAGTTTTACTCCCTGTACATCTAGACAAATAAACTCTACAAGTAAAGACACCCTAACCAGTAAAATAAAAGGGATAACATTAGCGCTTTACTTGAAAAAATGTGCCAGGAAGGGTCTCTGCAGCAGTATAAAAAGTGTGGGATGTATGTTGAAAAGGCTGCCTCGGTCTGGGAACTGCTAGAATGTAATAGACGTTTGCTACATGAAACTGATAACTACTAATTAAATAATATCATGAATGAGCTTAGAAAGCTGTGTGAAGTTATAAATTTGAACAAGCTAGCATCTCTGAGGCTGGTATTCAACATAATCAAGAAAAATCTACACCTAGCCTTGGGGAAAAAAGAACAAGAGATACAGACATACCAGATACCAATGCGCACACTTTTCATTCTAATAATAGTAAAAAAAGCAGAGATAACTTTGATGCAGATGAAGACTGGTGTATAGTTCAAATGAGAAAAGGAAATAAAAAGGGAACAAGGGCAATAACACATTCAGACACTGAACTACGTAACAGGTACAGCACCTTAACAGATGAAGGCATAGATATGTCTCAACATACTAGTACTAGAATGGATGAGAGGGAGATGATTATTCTGGGTGGTTCCATCATTGCAAAATGTGACACAATTATTTGCAACCCCAACAAACATAACATAACATTATCTTGCTTCCCTGGGACAAAGGTCTCTACTATAAATAAAGTTATTCCAAACATAATGAAAAATGCCAGCCCAGCTCCCTTAGTTACTATTCATGCAGGGATAAATGATGTTGGATACAATCATGAAAAGGATATATACCATGAACTATCAAAAATAGCTACTAATCTAAAATGAAGGGGTGCAGAAGTGTTTCTATCCAGCCTTTTGCCAATTCAAAAAGTGAACCACGAAAAAAAAATAACATTATATGATAAATTAATGCAAGGTTGAAAAACTTATGTTCACACAAAGGTTTCCACTTTATTGACTCCCGGGGATACTTTCATCAAAAGAATAATTTATACAGTAATGATGGTTTACTTTTTAATAAAAAAAGGGGGACAACTGTTTGGTAAAATAATAAAAACAGCAAGGGAATTGGAACCTTTAAACTTCCTAATGGGAAGGAGGGGCACACAACGTAAAACAAGCAACTCATGAGGGCATAAATAAAATATAACTTAACAAAGGACAGATCAAGACACTGTTGTTGAATGCCAGAAGTCTTAAAAACAAAAATGGATGAGTTAAAACACACTTTAGTCACTGAACAAATAAATTTATGTACCATAACTGAAACTTGGTTTAAGAAAGACGAATGAATAGAAGACATTCAGGGTTACGACACGTTCCATAAAGAAAGAACAGATAGAAGGGGAGGGAGAGTTGCACATATATATATATATATATATATACAACTAATCTAAGAGCACAGAACTATTGCTAATAGATTTGAGAGCTTCTGAAATGGGACAAATATGGATTACATTTCAGGCTAAAATAAAATAATTCACAATTGGTTTGTGCTATTGTGCCCCAGATCTTAACAAATGTATGCACTATTTCATGATGTAATAGAAACTATTAATATCAAGTGTAACTGTATAATGATGGGTGATTCAAATTACCCCAAAATAAATTAGAAAGACAACACTGGCACTAACTCAGCAGAACATAGATTCATAGAGGTAGTATCAATTAAAAATCTGGAACAATTAGTATCTGAAGGAACAAGGAATGACCATATTTTAGACCTTGTTTTCACTGATCAGGTAGATAATAATGTGATTTAAAAGTAATACATCCCCTCTCAGATAGTGATCATAATATGATCACAGCTACTATTAATGACATATGGGACAAAACAACTGCCATTACTAAGATCAGAGACTTCAAGAATGCTGACTACAACAAAATTAAAAATACACTGAGGGAATGGGACTGGCAAAGAGATCTGCAAGGGCTATCAGTGATAGACACCTGGAATGCACTATATGATAAAATATCTTATTGTATTGAACAATATGTGCCACAAATGACTTAATATGACAAAAAGGGAAGACTCCCTCATTGGTTTAATGACAAAATCAGCAAAATGATTAAAGAAAGACAAAGAGCTTATAGAAAATGTACAATGACTAAGTCACCTTGAAGAAAATAAATTTATAAAAAAGAGGCCAAAAAATGTAAGCACTACATTAGGAACGCTAAAGAAGAGGAAGAACTAAATCTAGCTACATTAACAAAGAATAACAAAAAACTATTTTTTAGGTATGTAGGAAGTCTCAAGGGAGAACAAAAGCATTTTGGATCTCTCAAAGTAGGAGACAAGATAATAGAAAATGAAAAAGAAATGGCAAATATATTTAATGGATATTTTATAAGTGCATATCAGGATAAAGGCCTGTTCCTGAATACTATATACAAAAACACGGATACTAAAGCTAAACTCCTTATTAAACCTGTTACAGACATTGAAGTATTAAATAAACTGAAAAAAAATTAGATATCAATAAATCAGGAGAACCAGATAATCTGCATCCCAGATTCCTTTACAAAATGGCTGAAATACCGGCAGGGCCCCTTACCTTATTCTATAACTTATTGTTGGAGCAAGGAACAGATATACCCTAATGAAAACAGGCATGCATAACCCCTATACCAAAACAAGGTGACAAAAGTGATGTTACTAATTATTGCCCTTTCAGTATAATATCAATTGTTGGAAAGATAACGGAAGCATTTGTAACCACCCAGTCCCCTGGGGTTACTAGAATCCTATCAGTGTCAGTGCTAGGTAGGGATGGAAGCTGGTGAATAACTAGTTAAATGGGGTTTTCACTTACCCACTCTCTTGTTTACTTGGTCTCAGCTAAGATAATAATATTTTTATTTATATTGCGCCTTTCAAATGTCAAGGCGCATTCCAATAAAAAAAGATAAGAATACAAGAGTACAGAAACAGAAATACAAAAGCAATATTATAAAAACACACAAAGGCAAATTAATGAACAGTAAAACCATATGCCTTTTCCCACAAAAAGGATTTAAGAGCCTGTTTAAAACTCCCCACGGTTGTACACTCCCTAGTCCGATGGGGTAGAGAATTCCACAGGGAAGGGGGCCACAAACATAAAAGCCCAGGCCCCAGCAGATTTTAACATCACCCTTGGAATCTGTAGCAAACCCTAGCCGGCTGAGTGGAGTAATCTCATAGGCCGATAAAGGATCAGGAGTTCTTTCAGGTAATCAGGGCCCAGATCGTGAAGGGCTTTGAAAGTCAGTAATCTGACTTTGAAGATGATCTGCCACTGAACTGGCAGCCAGTGCAGTTCCTGCAGCACCGGTGTCATATGGGAAGATCTAGGGGTACCCATCAACACTTGGGCTGCAGAATTCTGCACCAGCTGCAAGCAGCGGATATCAACCCCCGGAAGCCCAAGGTAAAGCGAGTTGCAGTAGTCCTGGCATGAGGTCACAAAAGCATGGATCAAAGTTGGCAGATCACCGGATGGAACGAGGTGCTTGATCCTGGCGATGTTTCTTAGATGGTAAAAATATGACTTTACCACCGCTGACACCTGGGACCGAAAAGTCAGCCTCGCATCTAATATCACCCCCAGATCTCGCACCCATTCAGAGACCCATAGCTTGACATCCCCAAAAAACAATCTAGATGGGGTGCTGGCCACAGGTCCCCCTATCTGGTGATCCAGATCCAATACCAGCACCTCCATCTTTCCAGAGTTCAACTTCAGCCAACTGGACCTCATCCAATCCTGGATTTCATTTAGGCAGCTGTTAAATACCGAGATAGCTCCTTCATGGTCGGGTGAAAGGACAGGTATAGCTGGGTATCATCTGCATAACAGTGAAACCTCAGCCCATACCATCTCACAATGTCTCCAAGGGGAAGCATGTACACTGCAAACAACATGGGGGAAAATATAGAGCCCTGAGGAACCCCACAAAATAGAGAGATGGGATCAGAGGGAAAAAACCATGACACCACCCTCTGAGTTCTTTCGGTGAGGTATGAAGCAAACCATCTGAGAACAATCCTAGACAGCCCACAAATACATCTCAGGTGCTCAAGTAGGACCCCATGGTCAACGGTGTCAAATGCTAATGACAGATCTAATAGTACCAAAATGGACCATTTTCTCTGGTTTCTCGCCATCAGGAGATCATTGAGTACCCGAACCAGCGCAGTCTCGGTACTGTGCCTCTTTCAAAAACCTGATTAGAGAGGTTCGTAGATGCTATGGACGGTCAAATGGTTCTCCAACTGGGCCGCCACCACCTTCTCGATCACCTTCCCTATGAAGAGAAGGTTCGAGATAGGTCTGTAGTTAGCAAGACAGTCTGGGTACAAGGATGCTTTCTTCAACAAGGGTGTCACCACTGCCTTTTTCAAGGAACAGGGATATTCACCTGAGTCAAGGGAACACCAGACTATCTGTGCTAGAACCAGTAGAATGGACTCCCCACACCCCAAAATTAGGGAAGTAGGGCCTGGATCTAAACTACAGCAGGTAGGATGCAGCCCTTGGACAATCTGCATAACATCTATGATTTCTGGGTGGTCGAAGGTACTCCAGGAAAATGAAGGGGCGGTGACCAGATCCTGGCCACTAGCAACCCGCATAGAACATTTCAAATAGATCGCTAGCCTAATGTCAGCCACCTTATCAGCAAAGAACCGAGCAAGCTCATCACACTGTAATTGTGAAAACGCTCTACGGAGCTGTAGACAGGTTGGGTTGCACAATCTGTCCACAGTTCTGAATAGCTGAGCTGGTCAGTTCTGAGTGGCAGAAATTTCCCCGGACAGGAATTCTGCCTTCTTATGAGAGATTTCTGACTGATATAATTGATAATGTTCTAACAGTCTAAGGTGGTCGGCATCCAGACCAGATTTCCGCCAACAACGTTCTAACCTGTGTCCAAGTTGCTACAACTCCCTCAAGGCCCCATCAAACCATGGAGCCCGAGGTTGAAGGGAGCGAGGATGCACATGAACTGGAGCAATAGAATCCAGGGCAGAGGTGATGGCAGTATTATAGGCCACCACCAATGCCTCTGTATCATTGCAATGCACAGGAAATTGTGATAGGTCAAGAACCACAGAAAGGCCATTAGAAGTAATATTCCACAAAGGGCGGTACTTGACCATCTCCACAGGGGTCGGCCTACAAGGTGGGGTGCCAAAATTGAATCTCACTGTGTAGTGATCTGACCAGCTGACTGGTTCCACCCCCACGTCAGAAGCCTTGATCCCCAGGAAGAAGACCAAGTCAAGAGAATGGCCACCTTTATGTGTGGCAGTGGTAACCACCTGTGTTAGGCCCAGTGAATCCATTAACTGGAGGAAGTGTTGTCCAAATTGCGAGAGTTCATCATTGATCCATGCATTAATGTCGCCCAGGACCATTAGCCTGGGAGACTCAAAAGCCATGTTGACAACGAAGTCCGCTACTTCCTTAAGGAATTGCTTCTCATCTCCTAGTGGGTGGTAGATGAGATCAATTCAATAGCCCACACCTGCTATAACAGCACATTCAAAATAGATGGTCTACTCAACTGGAACACTAGTGAGAGCCAATTCGGTCTTAAAACAGACCACAATCCCCACCCCCTGAGGTCCAACCTCGAGCGATGTATCACTGTATACCCGGCTGGAATTGCAGCCTCCAATATTGGTCTTGCATTGTTATCCAGCCAGGTCTCGGTGATGCAAGCCAGATCTGTTGAACCAACAAGATCTGAAATCACAGCAGTCTTGTTCCAGACAGATCTGGCATTGCACAACATCGACCGGGTTGGACAAAACTCCTGGGCTGCCCCAACTACCTGCCCATCATTAATGATGGTGCCCTTGGGTATGGGGACCAAACAAGGTGGTCCACGCTCCAAGCTCCACTTCACCCCAGGGCGTCTCCTGGGCTTAATCACCCTAATGAGAGTGCTCCGCTCCACTCGCCTCCACTGTTCACTCCCCCCTACTATGGGCAATGCCTACAGCCCGACAACGTTGGTAGATGGAAAAAAACAGGGGGGTATGGAAAGGGGGAAGGAGGGAGTGGAGAGCAGAGGCTGAGTAGCGAACGACAGCGGGGGCAACAGGTAGGCACATCTCATAAATTACAAATCCTCAAATTTAAACAGTTTAAGAACAAAATAATGTATACTTAAAAATCAATTCCTTATACAATTCAGTCCAACTAAATAACTAAAATTACCAAACTACTAATTTAACACAATCTAAATTAAAAATAACTACAATAAAAACAACTAAACAAAACCAATTTAACTTCCCTCCAGGACTCTCTCACAGTATTGGGGATGGGAAGAAAAGAAAACAACTAAAATATAAGCACGTTTCTTCCTAAATGTCCTCTCTCAGCAAATAGGAGAAAAACATACACAGTATTAGTAATCCATTTGAAATTATTGGCACTCTCACTGCCAAATGGTTAGATTTTTGTCCAGAATCCAAGGCGTTAACGTTAGTGAGGCTCTCTCACCACCCACACTTTCCTTCAAGTAGTCCCAAAATTCAGTGACATATCAAAGGCATTACTTAACACAGTGTATAAACTAAGTACAAATCCATAAATAAAAACAGTCTAAAAGTAGGCCAGAGATATCCACGGGCCAAACCACAAAGCATAGAGCCCCTGCCCTGCAGAATCATCAAAAACTTGCAGTTTCAGGAACTAATCAAAGTACTTGTGGTTTTATAGAATCCAACTCCTCCTAAAGTCCAGCCATAATAATCCAAGGAGAAGGGTGCTTGATAATTCTTAATTCCTCAGGATTCTCAGCAAAAAGATGGAGCTAAATCGGTGAGCTCAATTTACAGCAGACTTTTTCCTTTGGGGGTGAATACTCCAACCCAGCACAGATCCATAAAGAAAACCCAGACCCCGCTACCACCTCCTCTTTAGGTGACCAAGGAGCACCCAGCCTAGCCAGATAAACCACAGAGACCAATAGGCTAGACCAGAAGAATGATCAATCCTCTGATCAATCTCTTCTGGTCCCCCCAGGGATAGCAGCCAGGGCCACGACCCCTCACAACCATGGCTTGTAGGATCACACCCCTTATTTCACCTCCGATAAAAACTTCTCAAATACCAAAGGGCCAATGCTCCACCAACTTGAAGGCCGGGAGAACACCCGAGGCAGCAGCCACCAACTCCAGGTCTCAGAACAATCCACTCCTCAAAACACCCACAAGGCAGTCCGCTCCACCATCCGACCCAGACAGCCACAGTCACTGTTTCCTCAGGTTCAGGAACACCCATACAAAGTGGACTCCTCAATAAATTCAACAAGTCCAAGTCAGCTTGAGTTCATCAAGTGAGAACAGCTTGCAGACAACTTGCAACTTGCAAATAGTCCAAGAAAAGAGTGGCGTGCTGACCCCGATCCAAACTCAGGCAGACAGTAAAAGAAAACGCTGTGACGGTGTGCCCACAAATAGACGGTTACCGCAGAAAACTTACAGTTAAAGAACACTAGATTTCAGGCAAAAAGAGATTAAGTACAATAAGCAATAGACAAAGAACGAATAGTGATAAACGAAAAATGAATAACTGTGTCCAAATCCAGATCCAGATCCAAATTCTTGCTGCTGCTAAGGCAAGCCCAGCTTGGCTGCCATCTTGATCAAGAGATGAGAGAGATGAGGTAATTTAGAACTCTCACAGCAGCATAAGCCACAGCAGCTGGCTGTGAGTGGGGAGTTGTAGAATCTTGGGGTAGTTGGTAGTAGTAGTTGGGAGAAGGGGAGATAGGGGAGATAGGGGAGCTAAACATGTGGCTTAAGGGCTGGTGTCAGGAAAAAGGAAACAAATTTTTAGGGAACTGGCAACAGTTTGGGAGCAAAAGTTCTTTAAATTTGATGGACTGCATCTGACTAAGGAGGGAGTCAGTGCATTGGGGCAGAAGTGTGATTTCTTTGCAGAATATTTAAACTAGCAAATGGGGAGAGTGGTGCAGCTCCTGAAACATCGAATGGGAAGAACACCCCTCCCCCCCTCAACTAGTGGTCAAACAGTAGTTCAGCATGTCTGTGGTTCATTTGCATCACCAGGTAAAGAAAAAGGTCCAGCTCCCCATACAATGCACATGGGAAATGCCGGACGTCGCCCAACAACTAACACACTGAAATCTGACCAATAGAAAATCATGTACACAAATGCTTGCAGTCTTGGAAACAAGATCCCAGACCTGCAGGCAATAATGACAGAGGTTTAACTAGACATAGTAGCCATTAGCGAGACATGGTTTACCAGTAACCACACTTGGGATACTTCAGTACCTGGCTATGCACTGTTCAGAAGAGACCGAGGTGCAAAAGGGGGTGGGGTGGAGTGGCCCTTTATGTCAATGAAAATATCAAAGCTACAGAAATTCAGAATACACATAAGGAGCCAGAAGAACTGTGGGTTACCCTGGAAACAGGAAATGGGACAGCCATACGAACTGTGGTTGTGTACAGGCCTCCAGACCAGGGGGAGGAGATAGACATGTTACTGTTAGAAGATATAAAAAACATGACAGCTAAAGGAGAGGTTCTGATAATGGGAGACTTCAACATGCCAGATACAGATTGGTCAATACCAGCAGGGACATCTGCCAGAACTAGACACACGGTGGATTCCCTGCAGGGGGAGGGCCTCAAACAACTGGTACAACAACCCACAAGAGACAGGGCTATCCTAGATCTAGTACTGACTAACAGGGAAAGGATCACAGATCTCCAGGTAGAAGGTCACCTGGGGGCCAGTGACCATCACATGGTATGGTTCAATTTGGCCATTAGAACAAAATCATCCCATTTCAAGGCAAACATATGGGACTTCAGAGGAGCTGACTTTGATAAGATGGCCAACAGAGTTAAGCTAGCCCTGGCAAAAAGAAATACAGGTGAGGGGGTAGAGGCAAAGTGGTCAAGCATTAAAGATGCAATACTTGAAGCAACATCCCATTGTGTTAGTGAGAAAAGGAAGTACAAAAGAAGAAGGAAACCACTTTGGTTCTCAAACATAGTAGAAATGGTACTGGGGTATTTAAGCAGACAATAGCTACCTTGGCCACAAAACAGAAATATTTTAGAAAAATGTGGAAGAGTAAGTATCCTTTTAAAGCAGATGCACTAAATGACAAAGAGATTGACTTACCATACACTACGGGCACAACTGGTACAGAAAATCGGACAGCCCTGTGTCACAGGCCCACTCCTGTGAGACAGGATTCACTGGGCTTTCATCGAACTCCCCAAAGTACAGTCTATGCAGTGTGGATCAGGACCCCCCCCGATCTTCCAGAGTGCTCACTGTGTTTACAACTGAGCAGCCGCCAGAAGGTCCCGGGGTTCCCTCACTCTGTAAAAGGTGAAAATACAACCTTGAGTCTGTGTTCCAGGGAAAGAACCCTTCCCTTACAGAAATAATTATATGAAATGTTTTCATGCTGCACACACAAAACTACCCATGTGATATGCATGCTGCAAGCATGATTTAAATGTTAAATTGGGAATTGATTGCATGCATGCAGCAAGCAAGTGTGGAAAGCATGCTTTTTATGTTAAATTGGAACAGACTGCATGCATGTGGCATGCGTGCAAAAAGCAAGTGGTCACTGATAACTGCACACATAAAAGTTAAGTGACTTGCTCAGGATCACACCATATGCATGTGGGGGTTGATGAAATTCAAACACACGTCATTAGGTCTCCAGGTTTGCAGTTCAGTGCCTTTAACCACTAAGCTATACTGCCCGCATACATGTGACTCATTTGTCCTTCAGTACAAATCTGCATACATCTGCATGCATGTGGCACGCTTGTAGCCACTGTTATACTTTTTAGTTTTCATGTTCCCCCTCATCTCAGCTGCAAAGCTGAACTGTAGCACACATACCAATGGAAACACAGGTGGGTCTTCTCACCCGCAATACACACACTTACCCACAAAACTACTTAATCACTTATGTCTGGCCTGTACTCCTACTATTTTCTCTCCATAGTTTTGAATGCTTCCATGCAAACAGACTTTAAGGGGAAAACAGAAGAGTAACAATAACTCGAAACCCACCCACATGGCCAGTCCCCCCCCCATGCACACATACTGTAGTGGGTGCAGCCATGCTGCTACAGACAACAAGTACAGATTTAAGTTGAGAGTCTCTTGCCAGAGTATTAGGGAGCCAGAGGCAGGAGTCTTTAAGACCTGATGTCCATGGGTCAGAGTGCTGGGGCATACTCCCTTGAAATAAATGGAACCCTATGTCATAATGTGCCTGAGCATGGGGATGTGGTTGTCAGTTTCTTTGGGGGGGGGCAAAAGCCTGACTATAGTGGAGCTCCAATAGTCTGTGCATACCATACCACTCAATTGTCCTTGAATGCAAGGGACAGCCTTCATTTTACTGCTGAAAACTGCTCTTCCCCACATCCGTCCCTCATGGAAAACATGCTGCTCAAGCATAGGGCACCTTATAAATTTAAACTTTATGGCAGGGGCGCCATTTCAGATTTCAACAATGGGGAGCAAACAACCAGTGGAGGCCAGGTGCTAGTTAGCACCAAGTGGCAAGCTCTGGAATGTCTGAAATGTCTCTGAAAGGTAAAACTTATTTCAAATATATAAGATTCATCTGTCTTTAGCCCAGAGCAGTGCATCAGATTTGGGCTTAAACCCACCTAGTAACCAAACATTTTTTTTTCCTGGCTGAAGTTTTGAACTCCCCCACCCAAAAAAAAAGTCCTGAATTCTCTCCCTGACTCCATTCCATTCAATACCCATCTCATATGGGTGGTGTATCCACCCAAAATCCTAGAAACATGAAAAACACATCAATGTTTCAGTCCTTCCTCCTTCCCCAATCCCCCTGTAAAAAAAATATTTACTTTTACTTACACAGCCATTTGACCAGAACCTGCTGCCTGGCCAAGTGTGCCACCAGCCCAGTTTTCAGTCCGCTTCTCCTCTGTCCTTCTGCCAGAAGCTGGATACTAGAACTGACCATCCCAGGTCCCCAATGTGGTCCGCAACCAAGTCAGCTCACCAACCGAACCCACCCAACCTGTGCTGCCTGCTTTTTGCTTGACTGATGCCATGGTTGCTACTGCACTGCACTGATCAAGGCCTGTGAAGGCTACCCACACCGCTGTCACCATTGCTGCTAGGCCTAGCTTGCTGCTGTGTCGAACCATGCTGTTTTTTTTTTACAAGGCCAGCCTAGTAAAGTGAGTAGGTAGCCTAGTCTCGAGTTAGCTTCTAGCTCACCCACTGCCCCTTCAGCCACCAGGGGAGATGGAGACTCACTAAGAGTTGACCAACAAAAATATGCCGCCACAATACTTCTATTGAGAGTTCAGTATTCATCGACTCCTTCAAGCTGTAGTGTGCCGCCTGTCTACTCTGTGGTGGAAAAGACAGTGTCTCACTCATGTGACTTATGTGCTCTTACTTGGCTGCTGCTCCTCCATGTCTCATGTGATGATGTAGTTGCTAATAGGTGGAGAGAGTGGACAGCACAATACCGACACAGTCGATTCAGGAGTGCACCTGCATCATAAGCACATACAGGCCAGGGTGGCACTTCGTGTTCAAAGGATTAAATCCAAAGTTTGTGCCATTATTGCCACACCATAAGAGCAACTTAGGCACAAATGCGTGGGGGGGGGCAACTGCCCTCCTCTGCCTTACTTAAATGGCACCCCTGCTTTATGGTAGAAATTCATTCTCAGGTGCTAACATCGGTACAAGTAAATACAATGGTTTCCACTGTGGTTCAAGGTACTGTATCTCCTTGTTTCAGGATGTGTCCTGATCATCATGTGGGTCAGTGCCCCTCATTGTCCCTCATTTTGAGTGTCCATGTCCCTCATTTCAGTGACAAAATGTGCGGTACCATGCATGCTTCCAAGACCCTACCCAGCACAAAGAGTGCTGGGCATGACCATAGTGTATATGCTCAATACAGAATGACAAAGGGAAAGTAAGTGAGCCAAAACAGGCCTGGAGAAACACATTTGTAGCACTAAATATGTATAAGGGGATTTGCATGGAACAAAACAAAATGGTCAGGCTTCACAGCACGGAGGACCTTCTTCACACGTCAGGAATGGGGGATGTTGGCTGACTATATCCTTGGCATTTATTACAGTCAGCAAACAATACTTTACAAATTAAAGGCAATTTAATGACAAAAATCAAAAGCCATTAAACAACTTGCAAAAGGAGCAGAATTAATGCATTTACATAATTTTAATGGGAAATCAATGAAAAGGGTAATTCAATGGCTCTAATTGCTAGCAGTTGTATGATAAATAGAAATCTATGTGCTTTTTCAGATGAGATTTGCACCAGCTTAGTTGCTGCACACATGGCAAGCATGCAACATGTGAACCCGATGTGATTTCTAAATGTTCATACCAGCTTAACTGTTACACTCATGTCAAGAGTGCAACACTTGAACCTGATGTGATTTTTAGAAGATGTTTGCACTAGCTTACCTGCTGCACACATATCGAGCTTGCAGCATGCAAACCTGATTTGCTTTTTAGACCTGGTTCACTTAGGTTCACTTTGTGTATGTGAACCACATGCAACCATTGCACAATTAAGCATGTGGCATGCATTCTGCATGTACCCAGCACACTTATATTTCTGTAAGGGTTTTGACCACTGCACAGTGAAAAAGAAAAGCTACAGGCATTTACAGGCTTTTGGGGTGCCCTATAAATATCATATGTGTCTTCTTCCAGAGAAATGCAGGGACTGATTCAAACCCCCAGACCATTCTGTGAGACCTCACATATCTCCCCCTTCATTCACAGAGTCCCTTCTCATGTTCTGTCCCGGTAACGTTTGGCCTTGAAACATTAGGTCAGACACGCTATTGTCTGAACAAAACCCTCGTAAACTTACACACGCAACAGACAATTGCGGAGATATTATAAAATGATGCCAATGGCTTTACTAATATAGAAACATAGAATGTGACGGCAGATAAGGACCACTTGGCCCACCCAGTCTGCCCATCTCCCTACCTAACGGATAAGCTGCAGATCCTAGTTAACCAACTGTCTACTTCCTCCTACCCCCCACTAGAATTGCCTTATGTCTGTGCCATGCATTATTGAATTCCCCCACTGTTTTTGACTCTATGGCTCCTCAGGAAGGCTGTTCCATGTATCCACAACCCTCTCTGTGAAGAAATACTTCCTCACATTACCTCTGAGCCGTCCCCCCTCTATCTTCAAATTGTGCCCCCTTGTTTTTGCACATCTCTTTTTCTGAAAGATGCTACCCTATTGGACTGTGTTGATTCCCTTGAGGTATTTGAAAGTTTCTATCATGTCCCCCCTCTCCCTCCTTTCCTCAAGGCTATACATCTTTAGTTCCTTTAGTCTTTCTTCATATGTCTTCTGACGCAGACCCTGCATCATTTTGGTTGCCCTCCTCTGGACAACCTCCTCTCTGTCTATGTCTTTGTGGAGATGGGGTCTCCAGAACTGTACACAGTACTCCCAGATGTGGTCTTACCAACTGTCTGTACAGAGGGCCAACAACTTCCTGTTTTCTACTGGTGATGCCTCTCCCTATGCATCCCAGTATTCCCCAGCCCTCCTTACTGCCTTCTCACATTGCTGGTCCACCTTTAGGTCATCTGATATGACTACCCCCATGTCTCTTTCCATTTTTGTTGTTATCTACTAGATAATACAATTAAACATATAAATAACATTCCAAGATTGGTTACAGGATGTAAGAAAAGAAAGTTGGACAATATACAAAAAAAAAAACCTTACACTCTTAACTTTCCTAAATCTAACATATAGTTTCTACCTTGTTCCAGTTTCAGTTGCTGTTGTTAGAGTCCGGTAAAATTGTCCTTTTGACCCGTCTTGTGGTGGAATTCAAAATGGGGGTCCCATCTGATCAGTCATCACAAACAGAACTGAATTCAGCAAGCCTTTCTCTGGCTTTTACAAAGGCAAGTTCCAAAGTGCTGCCTCTAGATTGTCCTACTGTGATTGGCTTGCATTTACCACATAGCTGCAAAGAACCAACTGGCTCTCTAGGTTTTGATTTAAAAATTCAAATACTGGAAGAATCTCTCCCCCTTCCTTTTTTGGTTAGGACAAAATAAACCAGTTTTTACTGGTACCTTATGTTTTGAGGCACTATGGCACCACCCCATTGAGACAGCTGGCCCAAGGTCTTTGTCCAGCTTCTTTTCCCACAGAACTATTCAGATGTAAATGGTTCAACTTTTTAGCTTCTAGTTACCCTACCATTAGCTGAAACTGCCTCACCCAGGCACAGTTTTCTGAAAACAAAGAATCTGTTAAAACAAGCAGAATATACTCAAGAAATATTCCATGCCAACAGAAGTTTACAGAAAAAAAACAGGCTTGACCAACACCATACAACAAAGGGAATATTAACTATAAAAACAACAGAAATGTGACGTGGTGCTATTCCACCACACACCTCCCTCCTTAAATGGAACCTGAGGAAACAAGCCCCTTTTACTTGGCATGGTTTCCATCAGTTCTGTCCCTTACTCTGAGTGGTGGGATAAGGCATCTGCATTGGCACTTTCAGACTCTGACTTATGTGTGATGTTCATGTCATACGCTTGTAACACAGTACTCCATCTTAGGAGCTTCCCATTAGTTTTCCCCATTTGGTTCAGCCATTTTAGTGGGTTGTGGTCTGTTTGTACCTCAAAGCTCCTCCCATAGAGGTGGGGCTCTAATTTCTTTAAAGACCACACCAGTGCAAGGCACTCTTTCTCCACAGTGAAGTATGCCTGCTAGTGTGGAAGCAACAGCAACTTTTTACTGAGGTACACAGTGGGGTGATCTTTCCCATGCTAGAATGTCTGGCTGAGGACAGCTTCAATCCCCACATCAAAGGCATCTGTCTGTACCAGAAACAGATGGGTGTAGTCTGGGCTGGCCAGCACTGGGGCACTGCACAGAGTGGCTTTCAGCTGTGTGAAGGCCCTTTCACATGCAGGGTTCCAATTCACTCTCTTAGATTTTCTATCTTTTAATAGGCCAGATAGAGGAGCTGCCAAGGTGCTATAGCTGGGTACAAATTTTCTGTAGTACCCAGTGGTCCCAAAGAAACACCTTACCTGCTTCTGGGTCTCAGATGTGGGCCATGCCTCAATCATCTCTATTTATGCCTGGTTTGGGCAAAGATTATCCTGCCCCACAATGTGTCCCAAATAGGTCACCTCAGCCATAGTCACTTGGCACTTCTCTGCTTTCACAGTTAGTCCGGCTGCCTGCACTCTACTCAACCCTTTCCGTCAGATGGGTCAGGTGCTTCTCCCAGCTATGGCTGAATATGGAAATTTCATCTAAATATGCCACTACATAATCCTCTGTACCATGCAGCACCTGATTTACCAATCGTTGGAAGGTGGCAGGGGCATTCTTTATCCCAAAGCCTATTACCGTAAACATGAATGGGCCTATTGGGGTGATGAAGGCTGATTGTTCCCTAGCCCTGACTGTTATTTCTACCTGCCAGTACCTCTTAGTCAGGTCTATAGTCATTAGGTAGGTTGCCCCTCCAGCTAGTCCAGCAACTCATCTGTGCAGAGCATCCAGTGGGCATCAGATTTCATGATGAAAGTGAGGCCACAATAGTCTACCCAGAAGTGTGTAGTCCCATATGGCTTGGGGACAAGGACTACAGGAGAGGCCCAGGAACTGTGGGATTTCTGGATCATCCCTAGATCCAGCATCTCTTCCATCTCCCTCCTCATATCTTTCTGGACTTCCTTAGACACCCGGTAGGCTGTCTGATGTGTGGGTGCCTGGGATCCATATCATGAACTGCTAGCGGGGTCCATCCAGGCTTGGATATAAACAAAGGGGCAAAGTCCTGTAAAGCTTTCCCTACCTCATGGGCCTTTTAGGGTGTCAACTGTGGAGACAGCTTGATGGCCTCCAGATATGACTCCCACTTGCTGTCAGCTAGCAAGTCAAGAAGGGGGCCCTCCTCGTCCGTCTCCTTCCAAGGACTACAAACCACAAATACCAAGTCAGCACTATTGAAATAGGGCTTCATCATGTTCACATGGTACATGCTGTGCATGTGTCTCTGGTCAGGTAACTCCACAATGTAATTTACACTGTTGAACTGCTGGACTACCTTGTATGATCCCACCCACTGTGCCTGCAGCTTGTCTTTTGGGACTGGGATCAGAACCATGACTTCTTGTCCTACTCCATACAAGTGAGCTCTGGCTCTGCAATCATACCATGTCTTTTGTCTCTGCTTGGCAGCTGACAGGGTTGCTCTGGGCCACTCCCATTAGCTCCTTCAGCTTTTCCCTAAACTTCAAGACATACTTTATTATTGGAGTCTGCTGGGTGGTATGCTTGCCTTCCCAATCCTCCCATATCAAATCTAGGGGCCCCTGCACCTACATCAATACAAGAGCTCAAAGGGGAAAATCCCATCAATTCTTGAGGCACTTCCCTGTAAGCAAACAGGAGGTGGGGAAGGTATCTCTCCCAGTCCTGCACATGCTGTTCTGCAAACACCCTGAGCATGGTTTTCAAGGTCCCATTAACTCTTTCTACCAGCCCATTCGCTTGTGGGTGGTAAGGTGTAATGCACCTCTGCAGCACCCCACACCTCTCCCACAAACACTTCATCAGATCTGACGTGAAGCTACCCCCTTGATCAAGGATAACCTCCTGTGGAAACCCTACACAGAAGAAAATCCATAGCAAAGCATCCACTACTTTTCCTGTCTTAATGGAGGACAGGGAGACTGCCTCTAGATATTGGGTGGCATAATCTACCACCACCAGGATATACGTTTTCCCAGATGAGCTTGGGGTATTCAAAGGACCAACAATGTCCATTCTCATCTTTTGGAAAGGTTCCTCCACAGTAGGCAAGGGAATTAAAACAGTTTTTGCTTTTCCTGCTGCCTTTCCTATTCGCTGACACTGGTGACAGAATCTGCAGTATTCTTTTACCTGCTTGGTAAAGTTGGGCCAATAAAAATTATGAGCTAATCGCTGCATAGTGCAAGCAATGCCCAGATGTCAGGACATGGAATATCATGAGCGATCTTGAGCAATAACTCATGGTATATCTGGGGAACAACAAGCTGCCTGCCCATCATCTCCCCCCCGTCCTCACGTCCCATGTGTATAACAGGCCATTGTCTGAGACAACCTTATGTTTTATGTCACCCCCTTGTGTCTCATCAGACTTTGCACAGGCCCTTGGCTTTTCTAAGCTAGAATCAGTCCTAAGAACTGCTGCAAAGTCCTCACACTTTCCCAAAGCATTGGACATGTCCCCTTCAGCTCCCAGACTGAGGTCCATAGCTGCGGCATTCAGGGATTCAGTGTCACAGCCAGCCACAGCCCCTTTGCTAAGTGTTCTTCCTCCCTCCTCAGAGTCAACTTCAGTAGATGTCCGGTGAACGGCTACTCGAGTGAGTTCTGTCTTCCTTTTATCATTCTCCCCGGCAAGAGACACAGGCTGGTGGACCAGCCTCCCACTCTCTCTTGTATGAGCTTCTGTGGGTTTCAAGAGATCACATGAGGCCCTAGCCATCTGGCTCTGGGTAACGGCACATACCACCCCCTGCTGAATATCATTCCCTAGGATTTCATTCACAGCTAGTATGCCTGCTGCAGCCACCTTTCGCACCCTTTCTCCTGCATCACCTCAGTCCAGGATAACACTCCCCAGTGAATCCCTTTACAGACACATACTGATTTCACAGGAGTTGCTCAGGCCCAACAAAATCCCCTTTTACTAGGAAAAGAGATGCCCCAGTGTCCCTTAACCCTTGGGGTGCACCCCCTTCACTGTAACTGGATGCATGTGCTCCATTATTTTCACAGGAATAGCCTCAGGGATACAATTAGCAACCAGCTCAGCTGGAGGGACCCCTTTTTCAACTTGTGTCTTTTAGGAAACTGCCTGGAAATGTGCCCTGGCTTTTTACAGAACCAACAATCATCACTTTTATTTTCCCCCAAAGTTCTGTTCCGGTACACTGTGGTTCCCCTCTTTCTGCAGAGGCAATGAGAGTTTTAGCTGCCCTGAAGGCATGCTTTTCCCCCTTTTCACTGCAGTCCCTGCTCCCCACTTCCCTTCAGAGCAGGCCTGCTCCTTGCATATCAGTCAGAAAGCTCAGCAGGTTGTTTTGCTGTCTGAGGGTCCCAGTCCTCCAGCCAGGTTTTCATTTCTGATGGACATGCCCAGAAGAACTGCTCCAACAATATGATTTCTTCAGTTGCTTCCACAGAGCTAACTTTTACCCCCTCTCATCAATGTTTTTTAAAAACTGATGTTTTGTGGCGAGTTACTCAAAGCTAATTTTGGGGCCCTTACTGAGCTTTCGAAATTTTACTCTGTAGGCCTCAGGATTTAAATCATACTTTTTTAATAAAACAGTTTTGAGTTTATCATAGTTCTGGCTGCAAGCATTGTCCATTTGCCCCAGCGCCTCGCACCCCTTCTCAGTAAGCAGTGGGGATAACTGAAAGCTCCAGGCCTCCTTGGATATTTTGCCTGAATGCAGACCTTTTCAAATGAATTAAAAAGAAATCCATATCCTCCCCTCTTTAAATTCCACAGTTAATTTAGAATTTAGCTGATACCCCAGCCCTGGAGTTTCATTTTTAACCCCACCACCTACCTTTTCTAGCGCTTGTTGTTGAAGGCTTAGTTTTTCTAGCTCAAAGTCCCTTTGGCTTTGTTTGTCCTGCATTTCTATTTTAAGCTCTAGCTTTCTCTGCTCAAGCTTATGCTCCCTTTTATGATGTTTTTCTTGCATGTCGAACTGTTTGTCCTGCATGACAAGCTCAGATTTCTTCATCTCCAATTGAAGCTTTGTCGTCTCCAGTTCAGAATCAGTGGTGGCTTTCCCTTGGTGCTCTGGCTCCTGGTCCATTCTGGTTCTGCTTTCCCCCGTCCTGGATCCGGTCACTGCAATTCCATCTGACATCTCCATGCCCAAGGTCTGGTCCCCTGTAGTCACCGACTGTGATTCGAAGTCCCAGGCTGCTGCCTGGTCATTGGCTGCCAAGAGGCTTCTATGAGATGCTCTTTAATGCACCAGTCATAAAGGGCCCCTCTCTTCTGGCACAGCTGTTTCAGTTGTTCAACAGTGTAGTCATTGTAGCTGGAAGCCAGATTCACTCTCTACACTACCACTAGTCTAACTTAGTACAGCAACAACAAAAAAGAAAAAACAGGGTACATAGATACATAGATACATAGACAGTGTCAGCAGATAAGGGCCTATGGCCCACCCAGTCTGCCCATTTGAGCTTGTAAGTTCAGCTTATGTTTTCCTAAAAGTCTGTTGCCCCTTACCCCTGACCTCCAGAATTCCTTTATGTCTATCCCATGCATTCTTAAATATTGATACATAGACAGAATATAGATACATAGACAGGGCAGGGAAGCTATATTCTGTAAGCAATTATCCCCTTTTCAAATTTCTGCCCTCTTTTGTGTGATTTGTTTAAACAGTTCAAAATCCCATATGCTGGCACCAATCTGTCACATGCACACTTCTGTGGGGCAGGATTTACTAGGCTTACATCAAACTCGCCTAGGTGCAGCCTGTGTGGTGTGGGTCAGGAACCCCCAGTTCCCCAGGGTGCTCACTGGGTTTACAACGGAGGGTTCAAGTTCAAGTTTATTGTAGGAAAACTCCATTGAGCATGCTCATTCACAAGGAGGTCCTTTGGCACAGACAAACAGTTACAGATTGCATAATCAAGAAATAGTTCAAATTCAAGTACAGAAATATGGGCAAGCATTAACATGTTGCATAAAATGACAATGACATTGAAATATACAAGTGCTGAAAAGGTACAAAGTGCATGGTTTGGAGTAAACAAGGCAGCAAGTTACCAGGTGAATAAGAGGAAACAGTGGGTAAGAGTTAGAGCAGTAAGCTAGAATTAGAAGCAGCTGCATGTATCTTTTAATTTGGCTGCGGCCAACCTTTTAAATAGACTGACAGGGACAGTACAGGGAAGCTTCAGTACACCTTGGAGCTGGTTCCAGACAGTTGGGAGTATGCTCAATATGGCCCGCTTGCCGAGTGAGGTGCGAGTTCTCAGTACGTCAAAGTGGAGGAGGTAATTTTTCCTAAGAGAGTATGCACTGTGGGAAATACGAAAAAGTGTTGTTAGATAGTTTGGGAGCTTGTTCAGGAGTAGCTTAAGGGTCCAGATACCAGCATGATGTGTGCATCTAATTGAGAGTGATGTCCAGCCATCAGCTATGTACAAATCGCAGTGGTGGATTCAGTAGGGTAAGTTTGTCATGAACCGTATGGCACGGTGGTAGAGGATGTCTAACTTGCTAAGTCCTGAGGCCACTGCAGTGGAGTAGATTAGATCTCTATAGTCAAGAAGCAGCAGGAAAGTGGCCTGGACCAGCCTAATTCTGGTATCCATTGGAAAGAGAGACTTGTTATGGAAGAAGAAACCTAGCCTAATTATTAGCCTCCTTGCCAGATCATCAAGGTGGTCATGAAAGGAAAGCTTGTTGTCAAGCCACATACCAAGATATTTGAATTTGGAGGTGATTTCAAGGTATTCACCTAAGAAGGTGGTGATGAAATGTTTGTGCGTGGTTGTAAGGGAAGTGGTGATGGTATTTGGGGCAAAGATCATGGCCTTGGTTTTCTTGGCATTGAGGAGGACTTTGGCATTGATTAGGTTGATTTCTAGTTGTGCAAAGTCAGCTTGGAGTACATCCTTCACTCCAGCCAGTATAGGGCCTGATGTGTACAGTATTGTATCATCTACAAAGAAATGCAGATGAGACTTGGATATATGTGTGTCAAGGTTATTAATGTATAGCGAGAAAAGGATGGGACCTAATATGGAGCCTTGCTGGACTCCCCTGGCCACTGGGAGGGATGCAGAGAAGAGGCCACCAGCTTTTACTTTCTGGGTCCTTCTAGATAAGTAGCTGGTAAATCACTGGGCAGCAAGGGAGGTGGTGCCTACTTTTATTAGGCTTCAGACCAACAGATTGTGGTTGACAGTGTCGAACGCTTTGTTAAGTTCTAAGAATACGGCACCAGTAACTTTCTTGGAATCCATGGCTGTGACCCAATCATTGGTAACTGGCTAGAGCAGTGATTGTGCTTTGGTTGTGCTGGAAGCTGGATTGTGCAGGGTTGAGGATTGAAGATGATTCGATATGGAGTTTTATTTGGGAGTAAACTAGCTTTTTGAGGACTTTGGAGAGGACAGGCAAGATTGAGATGAGCCTATAGTTGTTTAAGTTACATGGGTCCCCTGACTTGAATATTGGGATGACATGGGCAGATTTCCAACAGGAGGGAATAGTGGCAGTGGAAATGGAAAGACTGACTATGTGGAGGATAGGGGCAGTGAGGTAGAGGTAGCCTAGTTTAAGAAAAAATGGTTCTAGACCATTGTCCTCTCCACTTTTCCGAATGTCTATATTAAGAAGTGAATCTTTGACTTCTTTGTAACTAAGTGCGGAGCAACCGAAGTGAGTGTGATGAAGTTGGAGAGGCAGAGTTGTTACAGTTTTGGTTGTTACCACAGGCTGCAGAAAGCGAAGAGTCGAAGGCTAGGCCAGCAGTTGCAAATTGATTGTTGATTTCTTTGAGGATTAGGCAACTGTTTTCCACTGCCCTACCATTGCTGAGGATCTTCAGTAGGATGGAGAGGGCTACTGGCCGACCTTCAATAGGCTTGAGTGTCTTCCACATTTTTTTGGAATTCCCTTTTGCCTGTTCAAGGGTGGAGACATAATAGTTGGCTTTGCTTGAGTGAATTTATTTAATGCAGGTGTTTCTAGCTGCTCTGAATGCTTGCCAGTCAGCTGGGCTTTTGGATTTTCTAGCCTTTGCCCAGAGTTTCTCATAGCGTAGGAGTGTAGCCTAAAGGTCTGATGTAAACCATGGGTTGGATATTTTACACACCCTGGCTTTGATCATAGGAGCATGCTTGTTGGCCAGCACAGTGAGGTTGTTGTTAAGGACAGTGACTGCCTCATCAATCATTTTGGCAAGGTAGAGATCTTGCCATCTAATTTTTCTCAAGTCAGATAAGTAGTCCGATGCGTTGAACTTGCAAAAGGACCTCTTAGTTATGAGTGCTGGTTGTCGTTGAGCTTTAACTTGTGATCTTGTACAAACAACCACCCAATGGTCACTCATGTCATTGTTGAAGACTGCAGAGTGTAGAATTTTGTGGGGATGCATAGAAAGTATGACATAGAGGAGAGGACTGTTGTCGGCATTGAATGTATTGGTTCTAGTAGGTTCACCAATAAATTGGGTTATGCTGACTTCATCCCAGAATGATTTCAGGTTGCGTGACTTGGGGACAGGCCAGTCCATATTAAAATCCCCAAGTATTAAAGTTTTGGTGTTAGCAGAGGTGATTTAAGGATTTAAGTAAGGTAAGGATGTCAGTGCCACCAGATGGGGGGTGATAACCACCAATAATAGTAAGACATTCAGTGGGTGGAATGTGTAATTTGAGAGATATGATTTCATACTCCTTCGGTTTAAATTTACAGTAGATATCACTGACTGTATACTTAGATTTAGTGTAGATGGCCACACCACCCTCTCTGGCTACCATGTCTGCCCTGTGCAGATTGTAGCCAGGAAGGGAGACTTGTTGATCACTGTTTGTCTTTTTGAGCCAGGATTCAGTTATAATAATAAGGTCCGGCTCGGTATGGGCAGCCCATTCTTGAAGCTGGGCAAACTCTTTTGCAAGGCTCAATATGTTGACAAACAACTTAAATCCAGGTGCAGATGCAAATTCTATGGGAGAGGCGAATGGTAATGGGGATTCAGGGTTTAGCTTTACGTTACCTGAACAGACACGGAGCAAGAGAAGCAGTTTCTTAATCCAATTTTTGCAGGATAGGAGCGTTTTTTCCTTTGTGATCATCCGAAAAGTGGTGATGGGTGTGACATAATGCAAGGGCGGCAGTGAAGGGAAACTAGGGAGAGCACTCTCATCAACATATATGACATGGAGCAGAAAGTGTGGGGGTGAAGTATATGGGTTGGGTATGAAGGGAGGTGAGCATGCTAAGTAGGGGGAGGTGCAGTGGAATAAGGTTCTGATTACAGGATTGGATACTTGCAGAGGTGGACTTGTTCCTTGTTCATTGTTGTGGTGAGCCATTATGGATAAGGTGGCTAGCAGTAAGAAAAAACTTGTGTATGAGGAACATGCCATGGCACCATAAGTATGAAGGCTTGGAGAGTTATGGACCACCAGGAGGTACTGGGATTCCCTCTCTCTGTGTGAGGGGTGAAAATACAGTCTTGATTCTGTGTTCCTGAGAGAGAACCCTTTTGGCCGCTGTGCAGCAAAAGAGAAAAGCCACAGGTATTTACAGGTCTTTAGGGTGCCCTAGAAACTCTATATGTGTCTTTTCCAAAGAAATGCAGAGATCGGTTCAAACTCCACAGACCACTTCATGAGACCTCACGTATCTCCCCCTACACTCACAGAGTCTCTTCTCATGTTCCATCCTGGTAGCATTTGGCCTTTAAGCGTTAGGTCAGGCATGGTATTGTTGAACAAAATCCTCCCAAACTTACACACACAGCAGACAATTGCAGAGGTATTGTAAAATTATGCCAAAGGATTTACTAATATCTACTAGATAATACAATTAAACATATAAATAACATACAGAGATTGGTCACAGAATATAAGAAATGAAAGATGGACAATAAACAAAACAACTTACATTTACTTTCCTAAATCTAACATATAGTTTCTGCCTTGTTCCAGTTGCAGTTGATGTAGTTAGAGTTCAATAAAATTGTTCTGGTCACCTGTCTTGTGGTGGAATTCAAAACAGGGGTCCCATCTGATCAGGTCCTCATCACAATCAGAACTGAATTCAGCAAGCCTTTCTCTGGCTTTTACAAAGGCAAGCTCAAAAGTGCTGCCTCTGGATTATCCTACTGTAATTGGCTGGCCTTTGGCACATGGCTGCAAAGGACCAAATGTCTGTCTAGGTTTTGATTTAAAAATTCTACTGCTGGAAGTCCCCCCCACCCTTTCTGGTTAGAACTAAAGAAATGAGATTTTACTGGTACCTTGCATTTTGAGACACTATGCCCCCCTCGCTGAGGTAGTTAGCCCAAGGTCTTTGTCCTGCTTCTCTGATCACAGAACTATTGCGATGTAAATGGTTTGGCTTTTTAGCTTCTAATTACCCTCCCAATAACTGAAACTGTTTCACCCAGGCACAGTTTTTTTAAAAACAAAGAACCAGTTAAAACTAGCAGAATAGACCTAAGAAATATTCCATGCAAACAGAAGTTTACAGAAAAAAACAGGCTTGGCCAACAGTATACAACAAAGGGAATTTTAACATAAAAACAACAGAAATATGACATGGCGCTGTTCCACCACACCCTGTATCGCATTAAATTTTCTTTTAACATTGGGCTATATAAATTCTGCTGGGTGTGTAGTTTCTGAGAGAAATTCAATGCCAGTGGTGCCTACTAAGCCTGTGCAAGGGCCAAATAGTATTTCCTGAATACCACGAAGAGTAGGGCTCCTTAATAGTTGGGAGCCCTTCTCGAAGAGGGGTCTATTCATATTCTGGAAAGTATTCTGCCACCTGCTGAAATGAAACAAAAGTACAAAGAAACAGCCCCCTCACCCTCCCCACCAGCCCAAACCAGTCAAACGCAATCCCCCATTAATCCACCTTATGTCAGCAGCCCAATCCTACCCTCCCCACAAGCTCCTACAGTTTGTTATATTCAAGGCCCCTAGAATTCTGCAGCCGCAGAATTTTGCCAGAACTTTTTGCATCTATCAGATCTTCAGTGTGCCGAATTCACTCTTCTTGGTGATTTTTTATTAATATTTCTGTTTATACATAGAATCTGGTTCCCTTCCCCTCTTTTTATATCCAAAACCCCCCTATATGTTCAGAATGTGATGTTATCATTGCTATAACATCATACATTAGCTAATGAAATGGCTGCATTCTGCAACAGCAATGAACAGTCACTTATCTACCACAGCTCCCACTGCCAGAGACGGTGGCATAGCACATCATGCATGGTGATATTTGCTCAACCTGCACTACAGCCTAATACAATTTTCAGTCTTACATTGTTGCGTTAGGGCCAACTTAAACAAAACCTTGTCAACAGCACAGACCTGTTAAGTCCATACCTCACTTTGTACAAACCTATTTGTGCCTTTAAGGTATAGAGACGTTATCTGAAATGAATAACTGGTAACATGAATTTAACTGTCAACATTTTTAAGAAAAATAAAGTAATTATGCTCAGAAAAGTGAAATATAGTAATGTGTAGACCTGCTGAAAGAATAGACCTGTTAAATAAATAATTGCACCGTACACATTTTTGCCAGGGTTATTGATTACATATTGTCATTGGTTGATAGAATCACCTAAAAGTTATTGAGAAATGTTGTGTGGAGGGACAGCTGTTGGGCCAGAGGGTAGCATGCTGTGTTTCCGTGCCGGCAACTCAGGTTCAGAGATTAGCTCTGGGAGCTGGCTGGGCAGCACAAGAATTGGTGGAACACATCACTGCTTGGAGCCTGGGAAGGTATGATGCAGTGTTCTGTCACATGGTGGACACATTGTGATGGGCTGGAGAGCTGTATCTCACAATTGGTTCACATGCATGCTATGGCCTGATGGAGTTACGCAGTGTGTCAGAGAAAGCAGGTTGACATGAAAAATGAGTTTTGCAATAACTCCTCTATTCCATTTCCAATGGGACCTGTATGAATGAGGATGCAAGTTCATGGAAATAAAAAAAAAATATATATATATATATACACATATACACACATACACACACAGTATCTCTGTCTCTCTTACCACACAGCATATTTGTATATGTATTACAGTCTGCATATAAATATATAAGTGATACACAGTGGGAACCTTATGAGTGGTGTAGAAAGCACATACAAATATATAAGTGATAGTGGAAACCTCATTAGTGGGATAGATAGCATGCATAAAGAAATACCTTATTTATCACATAAGATCCCCTCTGCATATGACATTTATGCAACAGGCTAGGACCTTAAGGGAGAGACATTTATTTTGCTTTTTTAGGCATAAAATTATTTTTATAAGTCTGTTATTTTTTGAACTAGTGTTACTGTGCTTTCCACTCTCCTGATTGCTATAACCACTGCCATGAAAGTGAAGTCAGGATGACAAGCTGACACTGTGATGTGGTAGTTTGTTAGTGCCACAGAACTTCTTCAGAAATTACAAACCACCACCACAGAAGTTCTGCGGCAAATGGTAGTCTTGCCGCAGAACTTGGACCCACTGTGCCACAGAAAAGTAGGGACCCTGGATATTAAATGAATTATAAATAATCCCACAATGGCCAATTGGCACAACCTGCCTACCCCCACAGCTGGCCACCATCTTCATCTATGAAGGCACTTTTTTGCACACAAAAAGTTTCATCTGTACCCCTTCCCCACAACCCTGGCAGTCCCATGCTCCCACACCCTCCCCCATCACCCAATTCTGAAGTAGAAATAAAATGAAGGTGATCAGCACAACCCTCTCCTCCATGGCCTTCTGTCTTCTGATGAATGAAAGTGTTTGTATGCATGCTCTCTGTAATAGTAATACCAGCTGCTGGAGATTGGGAAAACTAAAGCAGAAGCATAGAGGGGATGTGTTTAGGGTCAAGCCCATAAAAGTGTGATTAGAGTGGTGGCAGGGGAAATAGCAGGGAAGGAAAATGGGGTGGGAAGGGGGAGGAAGAACAGGAGGCAGCAGTGAATGGAAAGGGTGGTCAGCAGGAGGAGTGAGAGGGGACAGGGTTAAGGAGGGAGAGCTAATGGAAGGTGAAAGGGAACAGTGGGACCCATTCACAAAGCCAACAATTTGATGGAAGGTGCCTGCATCAGTTGGATTTGACACAAGTGGCACACTGCATCAAAAATTGCAATGCCCATGATTCAGGAACACAGGCTGCAGTAATGTCAGTGGAAAATGGGGCCTGCCCAGCCCTGCATTTGATCTTGGGGTGTGCCACAGCACTAGGGGGCTTGCAGCAGATACAAGCTGCAGTATCCCCTTCAGAGGGATTCAGTAACCCGCCCCCCACTGGGCGCAAGGGCCGTGACAGTTAGACCAGCACAAGGCTGGTCTAATGTCCCATGCACCACTCCTGGAGCTGTCGCTGTGTGAGATGGAACCTGTGTTGCCACATGCCAGTGGTCTCCTGCACCACAACAGCACCCACAGATATTCAAGGTGTGGTGCCCACAGGGCCACCCCCATGGTTCCTGGCAAACTGTGCCCACCCCCCCCAGAAAACCACAGGCAAGCAGTGGCCATGCAGCAGCCCTGTTGGAGAGCTGTTGCTACCCCCCCACCACCCACTTGTCCCCTACCTGCTCTCCTTATCCCCAGGTGCTGCCCATACGACCCCACCAGCATCCAGGTGGGTCACCTGCAATGGGTGCCAATGCTACCCGACCTTGCTGCAGCTTGTCTCCTGTGCACCTTGCATTTGGTACATGGCACATGTGCTGCAAGCTGTGGGAGTTTGGTGCTGGGACCCCTCCCGATAGTGAATTTGATTGCAGGGTCCCTGGCGTACCACTGATTAGTACAGGCTGCTGTTTGCTGCAGCTTGCATTGATTTAATGAGGACTTTCTAAATCAGGCCCAGTGAGAGGGCACAGAAGGCACAGTAATTCATTCATTGAAAGAAGTGTTCTCAGCAGGATAAAAAGTGGAGCACTTGCTAGTATAAAGGCTGGAGTGATTAACTAGGGGATGATCAAAAACAGAGTGGATCACCTTCCAGAATTGGGATGGGCTCTCTTCTTTTATAACATATGATAAAGGAGTTTAAACCTTATTTGTTTGGGTGAATATTTGCTTAGAAATCTCTTCAGAACAACAAATATAATTTATGTTGTGATGACTGCTGGTTGAATAGGCCTGAATGCCAGACTATAGCATATATACAGTATCACAGAGGAGGGAACATTATGCAAATTTTAACCCTTTCAAAGGAAGTTAACAGAAGCTCCAGGCCTGTAGGTGATTGTGGTCAAAGCATGTGTTCCTTTTTACTACTACTACCACCAAACGTACCATATAAATCACTGTGCAGATACATTATTTTTATGTTTGTCGTACATGCACGTGCAGTGAACATTTTGTTAGGAAAGTGGTTTTGAGGGGTGTGAGTGACACAGTCGGTCCAATGCAGTGTGGTCTGCAAGTGGCTTGTCAGTATCATGCCAATCATCAGCCAGGCTAGTCATGACAGTGTTCTGGCATGCTGTGGAAACTTTGTGTATTTAACTGGAAAGAGCTGATCCAATCACAGGTCAGCTCTTTCTTATGATCTACGCTGCCCAGCAAGGACAGCTGATCTGTCATGAGCAGCATGCTGAGGTTGAATTACACCCTGTAACAAAGAAAACCATTAATCAATGTCTGTTGCCGGCACTGCCATTACTGTTCCCCCACCTGATCCTCCCACTCAGCACCTACTGTACCACCCCACAACCTTCCTGACAAACATAACACCGACACTGTGGGTGCCTAATCCCCAGTGTCACCACCTGAAATAAAGAAAACTGTCTCTCACAGTTTTTTTACATACCCTTTAACAAAGAAATCTATGCATCAATGTCAGTTGCTGCCACCGTTAGTCCCCACCCAACCTTCCCTCTTAGCACCCATCACCCCACACTCCCCCACAAACATTACACTGATATTGGGGGTGCTCAATCCCCCAGTGTTGCCACCTAAAATAAAGAAAACCATCCCTAGTAGTTTGTGTTTTGTTTTATTAAATATACCCTTTAAAAAAGAAAACCATCCATCGATGTCTGTTGCTGCAATGGCCATCAGTCCCACCACCCCACACCTCTCCAACAAACATAACACTGACACTGGGGGTGTCCAATCTCCCAGCGTCACCACCTGAAATAAAGAAAACTGTACCTAATGTTTTTTTAGCATACCCTGTATTAAAGAAAAATGTCCACTGATGTCTGTTGCTGCCACTGTTAGTTCCCCCACCTGACCCTCCCCACAGCACCCACCACCCCACCCACCCAAGCCCTTATTTACCTACTGAGGGTCCAACACGTAATCCTCTCTGGACCACAGACACGTCTTCACTCTTTTAACGCTGAGCTGAGGAAATCAGATATGCATTTCAATGTTTTTCAATGGGGTTTTGAACTTAGTGGCATAACGTGGTCATTTTTGAATATTTTTGCCCCAAATTTTCAACATGCCTTTTTTGGAACCCCATCTCATGAACAATGGCAATGAAATTAGGCAAATCTGTCATGAAACGTGATTTCACAGTCACTGTGCAAAAAAACCCTTTCGGGCAGGAGTTGAACATTTTCACCACCCTTGTTCGTGAGTTGGGGTCATAAGAAGGCTATGTTGAAATTTGAGGTAAAAATATTTAAAAACAACAAAGTTATGAGCCTATGTTGAAATGTATGAATGTAGGCTCCTAACTTTGGTCATTTTCGATATTTTGACCCCAGATTTTCAACATAGCCATTTCTTCATAGCACCTCATAAATGTGACAGCTGTCATTTTTCAAATCCTGGCCAAAATGTGTTTTTGTACTTGAGGCACAAAATCACCTTTTGGGATGATTTGAACATGTTCTCCACCCTTGTTCATGAGATGGGCTCATAGGAAGGCTATGTTGAAAATCTGAGGTAAAAATATGAGAAAACAATGAGGTTATAAGTCTACAGTATGTTGCAATTTTTCAATGCATGCTCCTAACTGTGGTCATTTTCAATATTTTGACCCCAACTTTTCAACATAGCCATTTTTTCACACTAGCTCATGAATGTGACAGCTATCATTTCTCAAAGCCTACCCAAAATGTGTTTTAACATTTGTGGCATAAAATGATGTTTCAGCCATTGTTTTATAAATGACACCTGTCATGCTCAGAAGGAGTGGTCATAAAAAGATTATGTTAACAATTTTGGGTAAAAATGTGAAAAACCAACTATGTTATGAAGAAACAAAATGTTCCAACATTTGCTCATAACTTTATTTTTTGCAGATTTTGGCCCGTAATGTTCAACATATCCCTTGTGTGGTACACTGTTACAAGAATGAGTCCAGCACAGTGAAACACCAGCAACAACACTGGCACAGTAAAAGCCGACAGCACGACAGGTGCAGAATGCCTACAGGTCAGCAATGGTGTAGGTAAGCTGCAGTGAGGTCAGCAATACTGACAGGGACATGACAGCACCAGGCAGGCAAACTGGAGTGGAGGCAGGAGGCAGCAGATGTAGGGGATTAGCCCTGGATGAAGCTGCTAATTAAGAAGGAAGCTGGGGAGGGGGAAATCCACGGGCATGAAAATGCCAGTGGAGTACGTCCTCAGTGCCCAAGGAAAGCAGCTCCTGGTTGTGGATGGGTATGTCACCGCGGTGTGGTCACATATTGGACGTGTGTCCAGTACTTCATGGCTCGGGGCAAAGGGAGGGCCAAGACAGACAGGGACAGCGAGGTTGGGCAATCGGGATGGCACAATCATGTCCCTGACACAGCCGGTGTTGGGGTCTGGAGAGTCCACAAAGTGGTCAAACAGTTGGTGGTGGAGACCACAGACAAAGTCCACCCAGCAGGTGGTCATTGCATGCTGTGCCAGGGTCAGCGAGGCCATTTGGGGGAGTCTGCCACTGGTGGGACACCTGAAGCAAACCATTCAAGGGGTATTAAGGGGGGCCCAGTGGGCACCCATAGATCCAGTATCTATCTCTGACCTGCACATCCCAGATGAATACCAGACAATGCTTGGCAGAGAGCTGTTCCTACTACATGACACATGAGGCACTGACAACTGTTTCCTCCTAATCAGCACCTGGTGGAACCTTGACTACCTGGCAAGGAGCGAAATGTGGTTTGAAGATGGCAGGTTCAAGAGCTGCCCACACCTCTTTTACCAGCTCTATTGTATCTTTGGGGTGGAGGTGTTGGCTGTGCTACCTGCAGTATTCATTCTCATGACCAACAAGATGGTAGCTGCCTACACCAGCGTATTCCAGAAGGTCGTGGAGCTCTGTCCTGGTGTTCGACCACGTACCATGATGATCGACTATGAACATGCTGCCTACCAGGCACTGTGGGCTGGGTTCCCTAAGCTCGAGCTGAGAGGCTGCTTTTTTCACTTGTGCCAGAGCATCTGGTTCAAGCTGCAATAGACCCCTGAACTGGTACACCTCTACATTGACAATGATGCATTTGCCCTCCTTGTCCTAATGATCCCCGGCACTGGCGTTCATGTCCCCTCAGGATGTGTGCCAGGTGTTCGAGGAGATGCAGGCATGGAACATGTTCACACAGTATGAGGAGCAGCCTCAGGGGTTCCTTGATTACATTGAGGACACTTGGTTGGGACACCCATTCCAGAATGGTGTCCGCCAGGGTCTGGTTTATCCCATACAATTCTGGAGCTGCTTTGCCACTGTCAAGGAGGACCTCCCTTGGACAAACAATGCCATTGAGTGGTGGCACCAAGCCTTCAGTTCCCTCATGAGTGCAGTGCATCTGTCCATCTGGAGGTTCCTGGACATCCTGTGGGGAGAGCAGAAGATGATTGAGATCAAGATGCAGCAGGTCATCAGCGGCCAGGAGGTCAACAGGGCATATTGCAGGTACAGGGACACTACCACCAAACTGAATGAGATTGTGGTGCAATATGGGATCCGCAGCCTGAAGGATTACATGATGGGCATTGCACTTAACATCAAGCTACAGGTGTAGCCGTGCCCATGTAAGGGACTGTCTACCAAGCTACAGAGGGCTGTACAGTGCACTTACTGGGGTGGTGGGGGTGTCTGTTTGCCTGTACTGCATGCCATTGTCAGCCATTGCCCCACTAAAGATGCTGACACCTACACTGTTACCACTGTGTCTCTGTCCGGGGTGGGGGCTGCCCACCTGGGATGTGTGCTGATGGGGTGGTTGAGCTCCAGGGTTGGTGGGAGGGTTGTATGTTTCCAGGTTGGTGCTGCTCTGGGGGGTTCTGCTCTGAATGTGGGCTGTTCTGTGGGGGGGGGAATCACTCTGCTGGATTGCTGTCTGTAGTGTGGTTGCTTGCTGGAGGGGGGAGTGCCTCTGCAGTCCAGCACACGCTGTGCCACCTGCACTGCTGCTGGGGTTGTGGGGCATGTGGACTGGCCATCACACACTGTGAGGCTGCTGTGCTGTGTGTCACAGTGCTGATGGTCACTGGTCTGTCAGTCGCCATGCTGGGAATCACTGTGTTGGCGTTCGTTTCACCTCTGCATCACTTTGGTGGCTGCCATGCTTCAGCTGTCATTGTTATGGATTTCACTGTTGTTGCTGTTGCAGTGGCATGGTAGATTCCCCCTTGTGTTACCCCACCTCCAGAACACGGCAGGTGTTATTGTTCAAATACTGTTTGAAACTTGTTTACACAGTTGCAGAGCAAAATCACCTTTCAGATAGGATTTTAAAAATTCCACCTGTCTTGATCATAATGTCAGGTCATAAAAAGACTGTTGGACATTTGGGGTCAAAATGAAGGAGCCCACTTAAAAGCAGATATTGCCTCTCAGCTGTCCTATCCTGAGTAATTACAATCTAGCAATTTGTCAAAGCAGGACACCACTGAAAATGAGATATTGCATCTCATCTGTTCTATCCTGGGTAAATACATAGTAAAATGTGTACAAGCAAGACCCTGTACAACAACAGTACCAACAACGAACATTCAGCATTGACAAATGCTTGTTTAAAAGCTGCCGAAGCTTAGTTTTAATCAGTATACAGGAAACTGCATTTTTCCTGTTTATTTCCTGCTTCAATGAAGCACATCAAATTGAGCTGCTAGTTTGTTGCAATGTTTTGACTGCCCACAAGTTACAACACCACCCTTGGACTTTTATTGACCATTACCGCCCTGACAGGAAGTTATTCTTTGTTTGTATGCTAAAGGTATGAACAGCTGGTTGAGTCACAGATTCTTTAAATTGAAACATAGCCAATGTGACATAACCTGATGATGAAATGCTTTTTTATATGAAAATTAGCATTAGTGATGATCTCTTAAATGTGTGAAAAACTACCATTAGTATGCATTCTCTGTTTTTCTAGTTTATATTTTGTAAGGAGCTTTAGTGCTTATGAAGAGTGCCAGATTGACAACACTGGAGACTGAAATCCTATATTTTACCATATTTAGTGTGCTGTATTGTAGATTCTGGTAGATGTACTGTATATGGTGCAGTAGATGTTTTAGGGGTAAAAAAAAAGCTTGTTTCCCCTTAAGTCTTGTTTTTCAAAATGCTCCCACTTGCTAAATAAGCTTGAAAGTTTGGTCTGTTTAATTTCTTATGCCTAGGGTTGTCACCATTGGATGAGGTGAAAACTGAATACTAAACCACACTCCCAAACACCACCCCTAGCCCCACTCCTTTTTATGACTGATGAGGGCATCATTTGGATGTGTTCTAGACTATGAATCGCTTGATTTATTCAGAATGGCTGCTGATATTGCATTGCATGTGATTTCATTAAATTGCATCATGATTATTGTTTTTGTTTTGTTTTGTTTGATTTAAATATTTTTAGTTTTAATTTCAGTGTGTGTTAATCTGGGTGGGGTTGGAGAAGAGGGTTCAGGGGGCTTTGCAACCTTCATACACAGTTTAAGTCACACATCGATTGACTACCAGGGCACCTCTGGAAAGTAACTAGTTTGGGTCAGGTGACCTTTTCTGGTAAAATTCTTTCAACAAACAAATTAGTAAACAAACAAACTACGACAGTAGTGGTGGATGAGATATAATTACAAATTTAAGATTTAGTGTCAGTGGCTCAGTAGGTAGCACACTCGCCTCTGAGGCTGGGAGATCAGAGAGCTGTGGGTTCAGTTCCCACATCTGGCACTTGGGTTAATACCCAATACTGACACTGTAGTGCAGCATGAGAGGTATGCTGCACTTCTGAGGTGCCATCTTTCGAGATGAGACATTAAACCAAGGTCCCATCTGCCTGGATTGGTGGTAGCTCAGGTGGATGTTAAGGATTCTGTGGCACTTATCAAAAAAGAGTAGGGGAAGTTTATTAAAGACAAAACATAACATCACCAAATAATCATAATATACAATGTACAATAAGAGTTTAACACAAAGAAACTTTTCAAACAAAAAAATGATTCCAGAAAGACAAAAATTTAACCTCAGTGAATCTTGCCTTGTCTTTAAGTTTTATACTTAATAAGTCAGTTTCAATCTGCGAAATAATTGAAAACGAAGACACAGAAATCTGCTGGAAAATCAATTGACATCTTGCCTGCCATAAGTAAAACTGAATAAGTGAGAAAAAAACATTCAAAGTGCTAGGATGGAAGGATTGCCAAAACCCTGTATAATCCCCTAGAACTAAAGTATTATAAGTCATATGCTCCAAAGCAGGTAGTTTCCAATAAACAGAAGCATCCATCCAAAACTGTTTAGGAAATGGACAATCTAACAAAAAATGTGAAAGTGTTTCCTCTATGGAAATACAGGTTGCTCTCAAGCAATATCTCTCAGTCAATGGCTTATATTTAAGGTTACCACGGACACCTAGTCTTCCATGGGCTGATATCCAAATGATATCCCATACAAAGGCCGGAATTCTAAAGTCACTTAATTTATGCAATGCAAAATTCATCTTTGTAGGAACACATTCTGGAAAGACTAGTATTTTACCCTGTACAGTGAAAACTATATAGGTGTAAAAGGATTTCCTAGAATGAGATATAAGAATAGGGAATGACACATTCCACTGCTTGAATTTTTTAAAAGTCGATACCCCATATGATGGTAATTGATCATATTTAAAAGATTTTTGAGGAGTCATTTTCCATTTCTGCAAGAAAGGTTCCCATATAGAGGAAGACCAGACCTGCCAAACCTGATGTTTCGAACCCCAAAGAAAATTAAAGGAATTAAATAAAAATATTGAATGAAAGAAGATAATTGGATTAACCATATCCAAACCACCTTTTTTAACTGGCAAATAAGTAAAATCCCTACGGACCGGATTCAATCTGTTTCCCCAAACCATTTGGAAAAATGTACTAAAAATTCTAGTTTCCAATGAAATTGGAGGTGGAAAAATATAACTCAAATATAAAAAAACCGGAATCAAAAACTTTTTAACAATGGAAACCCTTTTCCTTTTCCCAAGTTTCCATTGTTTCCAAACATTAACTTTTGCTTCACCTATACTAAGCTGTTGTTCCCAGTTAAAGGTAGCCAAATCACCATTCCCAAACCAAAGACCCAGAATTTTACGTGGTGTGGAAGCAAAGGATATGCCATGGGTATCAAATAAACAATTCTGTGCAGAATTTAAGGAAAAAATAAAACTTTTAGAAATATTGAGTTCCGACCCTGAAAAGCGACCCCATGCCTTAAAACTAGCTAAAGCATTCTGCAGGGAAACCTCATCCTGCAGAAACAGAGTGATATCATCTGCATATGCTAAGACTTTTGCCTTATGTAAGGAAATGTCCAGAGCAAGTCCTAAAATGTCAGTAGTATTATGAATAAACTGAATAATGGGGTCTAATGCATATGTATATAATAGGGGGCTCAAAGGGCATCCCTGCCTGACACCCCTAGTGACTGGGATTGCAGGCCCTATAAGGCTATTTACTAAGGGGTGAACTTCTGCATCTAAGTATAATAAAAAAATCCATTGAACAAAGGGCTTCGGAATCTTATAGGCCAGTAGAAGATTAAATATATATGAATGGTAAACAGTATCAAATGCCTTAATCTGATCTAAGGCCACAATGAATCCTGATCCTTGCCCGTTTTTACTAGACTCAAACAATTCTCTTAAAATATATAAATTCTGGTGAATCCGTCTTTGTGGAATCGCACAAGATTGTGCCGGGTGAATAAGAGTATCCGATACCAGGGATAATCTATTGGTAAGAATTTTGGCAAGAATTTTATAATTGCTATTAAGTAAACTAATGGGCCTCCAATTGGATAATAACCTAGGATCCCCTTTTTTATATATAAACTTTAAGAGAGAAATATTAAAACTGGGAAAACTTAAACCCGAGGTCAGCATGTAGTTGAAAACCATCCGGAGGAAAAGACCCATTACGAAGAAAATTTTTATAAAATTCATTGGGAATGCCATCTAGGCCTGGAGATGTTTTTATTTTCAGTGATTTTATCACCATCTCTACTTCTAAGGAGGAAATAGGCTGTAACAAGGAGGCTTGGTAGGCTTTATCCAGGAAAGGCAAACCAGACAAAAATTCAGCTGGTAGACTGTCCTGTGTACCCTGTTCGTCAAAGGAATTTGAAAGAAAGGATTTTACAACAGTCATCATAGCCATATTGGAAGTAACTGTAGTTCCATCTGAAGATAACAAACCTCTCATTAGTGTCTTATCTAAGCGCTGTTTACAGGCCGCGTAGGGGTTCGAAGCAGGTTGTGATTGCATCCCATACCGAAATTCCATATCTAAGGATTTAGCTCTATTATATTGGTAAAATAACATTTGTTTTTTTTACTTCAGTAATCTGAGACTGAAAAAGAGACCTATCCTTGGGAGGAAAGGACATCAGCTTGTAAAGCTGATTCCTATATTGCAGATATGTGATGTACTGTGAATTCGCTTTAGTTTTCCCCTTAGCTATCAGAAAGGACTTAATCTCTTGTTTGGTATCCAACCACCAAGAAAAAGGACTATCATAAAGGCAAATGACTGAGCTTCTTGCAGCAAGTAAAGCACATAGCTCAGCAACACAATTAGGATCTTCTAAAAAGGAAACATTAAAACGACACCTAGGACCCGCTGCTGGAATTTTTGGCGGAATACTTCCTAGATTTAAAAACCCAATTAGGATCTGGTGATCCGAGAATTCAGACGGTGTAATTTGTGAAAAATAGGCTTCAAATATTTAGAAACAAAGATGAAATCTATACGGGAAGAGAAGGTATGCCTATGATAAGAAGAACCCCAGTAGCATGTAAAGATCTATATACATCAGTTAGGTCTGCAGAGGTGACCATCTGACGTAAAGCAAAGGAGTCACAGTACAGCTTTTTTCAATTGAGAATCCCTTAAATTTAACATCTATATCAGAGTTAAAATCCCTCCCCAAATCACATGTCTCCTGGTATATAAAAAGGCCTAATTTCCTCCAGTAATTTTATTCTTGCAGCTTTTGACTGAGGAGCATAAATGTTTATGAGCCGAAATTCAAAATCCTGATAGGCACAGTCAAGAAGCAAGGCACGCCCAGGACAAATATCTACCAGTTTCGAGATCCTGAAATGTGTGGAAGTAAACAGTATTCCTATACCATCTGCAATGTCCATTCCAAATGTCCAATAAGACGGTCCCCATACCCATCTTTTTTGTGTTTGAGAAATCTCAGCCAAAGAGGAAAATCTGGTTTCTTGTAAAAAAATAACATCTACCTGTAATGTGCTAAGGGCAGTTAAGAGAGACAATCGTTTCTTAAAATTTTAATGCTGCACACATTAAGGGATGCTATTTTGAGGAGGCCATGATGTTAGGTAGAAGTTTCAGGAACTAGTCTTCGGAGAAAAAGTAGCCTTCCTTTTCTTACCCTTTTCCCTTTTCTCCTTCGCTAGTTCAGTTGTTTTACTAACTTCCTCTTCTGAAATTAATTCTGACAAATACGATGTATCAGACTCCAGATCTGAATCCCTCTCCTCTTTCTGTAAAGGGGAAAAACAATTATCAACCAAAGTCGGGGTCACTAATAGAGGTTTACTAGAAGCTCTAGTAAACCGTCTGGGCTTAACAACTTCAAAGGGGAGGCATAGAAGGTGATGCCTGTGGAGAGTCCGACTTATTTAATGGAATTTCCAGTTGACTAGTGGTATCAGAACTGGAAGGGCCTGCTGTTTCATCAGGGGTGATAGGCCTATCCACAGGCTTCTGTTGCGGAATGTCTTCCTTAGTGACTACCACTGATGATACAGCCCCATCTTCTTTTCTTGCCTGTGCTTTATGTACCAATTCTTCTGGGTCCCACCCCCCCGCTTTATTGTGTGAGGCCCATGGACATTGATGAAAGGCGTGCCACTTTTCTTCACATAAATTGCATTGAAAAATATTCTGGCACCTATCCACAGAATGTCCAAAGCCCCCACATAGTGAACATTTCAAAGATCACATCTGCTACTAAGATGTGTTCTAGCCCCACATTTGCTAACATGAGGGCTGCCACTATAAAGCACCCCTATCCTTACCTAAAAAAAAACTGTTAAGCAAATGAACTACCTCTCCATTCACTTGTGTTAATTTTACCTTAAATTTCCAGCTGCCAGTCCAAATACCTTCCAGATCTAAAATGGCTTCAGGGGGACCCAAAACCTCACTCTTCTTCTGCAACCAGTGGTAAATGTTACTAACATTAACCCCTTCATTACGAAACATGACCGTAACATAGCAAATCAGTGGTTTTGTAAGGGGTAAGGCATAAAAGGGTACCCAAAGTGGAGAGGCCTTCAAAGTGGAATATTTATCCCAAAATTTCTCCATACCTTTAATTGTTTTAAAACTGACATCAAAAGTGTCTTCACCTGAAACATGGATTAATGCAAAGATATCTATTGGAAAAAAATTCATTGAACCTTTCAGTAATGTATTAGCGACATAATACCTATCAGGATGGGTTTGTAGGCCCCCCCTGTAACGCAAGCGCACAGCATTTCTTCTAGGAGCTTGCTCCAACTGATTTTTAAATAACTCAGACATAGGTATTTTATTCTGCTGTGTATAAGATTTTCCATCTACAGCATCAACTTTAATTTCAGAAACATCATTACCCCCCAATGAGCTTGGCTTCGAAGAAGACAAGGGACGTTGACTAGCAGGCTGTACAGCAGTATTATCCCCTTCTAAGTCCATACCTGAGCTCAGGGTTTCTGCAGTGTTGGCATGCATAGGGTGTATAGATGGTGTGGCAGTCCAACCTGGATCAGGAATCCATTGACCAGCGTCCGATTGTATCCAGCCTGAATCTCTCAAAGCCTCCTCCGAGGACCAGTCCATTGATGGGAAGGATGTTTTTCGCCTAGAAAGTCCAAATTGCTCCCATAGAACTTGTGTGGTCCTTTTTTCCAAAGAATCCCCCGTAGCCACCTCTCCGGAGTTCAACAGTTCCGGAATCGCGTGCACCCCCGAATGGCTTCCTGACACTACTTCCTGCAAGGCGGTCCCCTCAGTCAGTCGTTCGGAAACCGAATCCTGTAGTTCCCCATTCCCTTCCTCCTTCTGAGACTGGAGAGACGATGATAACACACTCAGGTTAGATTCTTTCATATCGGACTGTAGTGTAGCCCGACTATGCTCTGGTACTGCTCCAACAACGGCCTCCGTGCAAACCAAACACTCGCTTGCTTCCACCGCAACATCCGCTGCTACTAAGTCCACCACCTCCATCGTGAAGGCGGAGAACACTGCTCAGCCTCACAGCGCCTCAAGCAGCACTCTCTCTGTCACCAGCGTGATCCCCCAGAGTAGGGGAATTTCCCCGGTGTTCTGGCCAAATTTCTCCAATTCACTAAAAATACCACCAACAGCTTAATCTGGTTCAATTTCAGTTGCTTACCATCTGTATCCCCCCTTCCCCCAGTCACCCCTGAAAAAGGGACTTCTAGGCCCAGTGGGCTTACTAGGTCAACAAAATTCAATAAATAAATAAATGAGTCACTGTCTGTAATCCCTCCCGTCACTCCTCCTTTGAAGTTATTTGCAATGTCAGAGAAGTTTCTAAAAGTAATAGTAACTATTTTATAAAATCAAATACTCTGTTTTTTCCAAGTCAGTCATTATATAGCTGACAGCATGATATGATGTGAGAAATTTCTGATAAATTATCTAAGTTTGTGGTGCCCTCAAATCTAGACTGTTACCTTCACCTCATCAGCTACTGTTCTCTCTCTTCCTTTTCCCATTTCTTTGGCTTATCATGACATTAGCCACAACATTCTGTGCTGTTTGTCTGAAAGGCCTAGAACGGTGCTACTGGAATGTCCAGTTAGCAAGAAAACTGAGATCAATAGCTACAGAGGACAGAGGGATTTAACCTTATTACAAAGGGAATACAATATTAGATTATTAATTTAACAACAAACGGGGTCTACAAATATTAGAATATAGGACAGACCCTAAAAGAAAAACAGGAGAGCATATAAAATAGGCAGGGTTATTGTCTAATATACTTACCTGGTCTTCAAAAGCTAATAAATAAGTAAATATAAAGCTGTAAAACTGGTCTCTGTCACAGCAGTAAAAGACGATAATCACAATGCAGCATGCAAAGGATTAGACTAATTTACTGCTAATGGTCTTAATAGCTCTCCTTTACACTTCCCAGACTGACTAGTTTACAAATAAAGGTCTACATGACATCAGAACTGCTTTGTAACCTGAACATGCAGGTAATGCAGTGAAAGATTTAATAAAATCTGTTTTACAAGTATGTGAGCATTCAAAATTACTAAAAATGTACCACCTCTGAACAAAACTGGATGACCAGATAAGGTCTATGAAACCCAGATTATACAGTCCAACGTGGGCCAGGAGTAAACTATAAAATATTGTCTATCTGGATGTAATAGAGTTTTAGAAAAATGAAGGTGTAAATTTTGGGGTTATACTTTTCCCTTCCTAGCAATAACTATCCTATTTGCTGGTGTAAAGTTGAAGGCGGCAACTGGGCAGACAGTGACAGATTTGGCTACATTGAGCACCTTGCACTTGAGGGCACTTCCTGATTGGTCTGCACTGCAAGCAAGCAAACATGCTGAAATGTCCTATGCTTGTTTACAATCAGATGAGAACAAACTGAAACTAAAAAGTTAGTGGAGGATGCCACAGGTATTGCTTTACCATCATAAAAAACAAATTTGCAGTGGTAAAAAACGAAGGACCGAATCTGGATTTAGCAAACTGCATCATTCGGTCAAAAACAAGTAGGTGGTAACTTTATTGATTTCTTACAGAGCACCTGATCTCTCTGGGAGCACTACTTTTGCTCCCCTAGCATTGAATCTGGCAGCTCCAAAAGGCGCGTATCTGGCGCTTGCTGGGATAAGGGCTTCTTTTTTTTTTAAATTCGATATACATTATTAAAGTTATAAAGTACAATGCAAACAGGCAATACAACAATATAATCAAAACAACAAAACCCCCTTCCTGGACATTCACCTCCCCACCCTTCCCACCACACCCTCCCTGGCAGAATGGCACAATTTAAGACAAGTCAAAAGAAAAGAATAGGATTTGTGCAAACATTAAAACTATGCTTCTGTAAGTATTACATGTGAAATCCATATGGGAGCCCAGCTAATACCTCTTATACAGTATGAAGAGTATGCAACTTACTCTACTTCTTGTTGAAAGAGGAAAGCTTGTTGCATAGGCTGTCAATCATCCATTCCACATAAATGTTGAATAAGGGCTCTTGCAACCATTCAGAATATGACAGGGAACCCGCGTCAAGCCAATGGCAGAGTGCTAACCTTTTAACAGACAAAGAAATAAGATCCATGAAATTTCTACTCTCGTTCACCTCTATACTGTGATAGTCCCCCGCTATGCAGACTTCTGAAGTAAAGACCCCTTCAATCCCGAGCAGGGGGTCTGCCTTATTCTTAATTGAAGTCCATATGGGGACCACTTTAAGGCATTTCCAGAAAATATGGAGAAGCATCCCTTCAGCCTGCCCACACCGGGTACATACAGTAGAGCAGACTGAACTCTTCACATTTTCATTAATTTAGTGGTGGTATAGTACAAATTGTTCAGGATTTGAAATTGGGTAAGCCATAATTTATCTTGAGAGGTATAAGTATATAAATATTTCCAAATTTTACACTAGTTGAAATTATGCTGTGTAAACTGAGTGTTCCAATACTGAGTGACACCATCTATCTCCGAAAAAATGTTGGAGAATAAAACAGAATACAGCTTAGAAACTGCAAGGGGTTGGGAGACCAAACCTTGCAATATTTGGAAGAACTCTAAAAGGCTAGTATTCCCAAAGGTAGTCCCGAACCATTGCAGCAGTACATGCCATAGTAGATATATCTTGAAAATTGATTTATTATATAACTGATAAAGCTCTAGAATGTCCTTAGAAGATGGTAACCTACTGTTTTGAAGTAAGTTGCACACCCTAACACCTGGAAGTTGTGGCAACCATACTGGCATAATAGTCTCCCTTCCAATCTTTAAATGCGGATTTTGAAAAAAACAGTTGGGAAATGTCTCTCACCTGAATATGCCTCATAAATACACAAAGCTGTGAGTGGACCCTAACTGACAAACCTATTAAGGAGCTGAGCAAATCAGCAGGTAAGGGTTTCAGGGCTGTGTACACCAAGGCCCATGGGGACATGCCAGCTGCGGATATCTGCTCCTGTTCTAATGTCAGCCAAATGGGAAAGTAATCAGGAGAGTTATCCTGTGGGCAGCTCCACTCCAAATACTTAATAGCATGGCTAGTCAGGTACCACATAACAAAGTGGGGCAAACTGAGACCACCCAACTCCTTGAAGCTGCTAGTTTTTTGTAAGCTCGCCTGGGAGTCTTGCCTACCAAATAAAATATGAAATTAAACTGGGGAGTTTTTTAAACCAAAAGTGAGGGAGTCAGACATTAAGCATGTTAATGGGGTAGAAAATGTGGGGTAGGATATTCATTTTAACTATATTAATTCGACCCCAAGGAGACAGAGGTAGAGATTTCCAATGATGTAGATCTTGTATAATTAATAGTAAATTATCTAAATTAAGTTTTTGAATTTTGGCAGTACTTCTTGAAAGATAAATACCTAAGTATTTTAGTTGCTTAGGGGACCAAGACAGGCCGAAGGCAGTAATGTCATATTTAAAGACTGAAGAAGATAAGGGCATAACAGGTTTTGTCTAAACTGATTCTGTAGTTTGAAAGGTCACTGAATGTTTGGATTATGTCTAAAGCAACTGGAATGGCTGACTTGGGGTATGGAGGTGTTAAAGTATATCATCCGTGTAAGCTGAACGTTTTAGGTCCCAAGATCCAATCTGGACCCCAGTGACATTCAGATTGACCTTAAGCTTCAACAAAAGGGGTTCCAGATAAAAGTTAAATAATAAGGGAGACAGAGGGCACCCCATCTGGTGCTGGATAACAGGGGAAAGGTAGACGAGAAGATCCCATTGCAATATATTTGGGCACTTGGGGAAGAGTATAGGATCTTGATCCAGTGAAGAAATGGTAAGCAGAATTCAAACTACTCCTGGGTAGCAAACAAAAAGTTCCAGTTAACTCTATCAAAAACTTTTTCTGCCTAGCCGGCCTGGTGGTGCTGAGGGTTGAGGCACTGGACACCACACCTAGTGCCACGCTGGCGACCCTGGTTCGGGAAAGGACTTGGGTCATCGGTGGGTTGGCAGGGGAGGATCAGGATCGAGTGTCCTTAGACTGCTCTCCTGATCCTGGGGAGGGCAGGGAAATCCACTATGCTGTAGTGGCCCCTGGGAACACCTTGGAGCACTACATGCACAGTGTACATGTGGGAGGGGGCACGGGGGATGTTGGCATGTTGTGCCCAGATGTTATTGCATGTCCGTGCTCCTGTGGGCACAATCAGGTGGAAAATGGCTGGGCGCGACCATGCAGCTTGATGGCCGTGCCCTGCCTCGCAGGGAGGACTCTCGTGGAATCGCACTGGGGGGTCCTGGGGCTGGACCGGCTGGGCAGGGTATGGGGAGGCCCTCCAGTGGACTGGCAATGGCTATACCAGATTCTCCATCATGTGAGTGACCCTGGTCCTCTCCTGGAGGGCAGCGCTGGTTGCTGGATGCCCCCGTCGGTAGTTGTCGCAGTAAGGTGGACAAAAGAGATGTGATTAAAAAAAAAAAGCTTTTTCTGCATCCAGGGAGACTAAACCATTCAAATAGCAGAATCCCTGGAGGTGGAAATAATAAGGGTGATCTTGTGGAGATGGTCTGTTGAGGAGTGGGAAGACATAAAGTAAACTTGTTCAGAGCTAATAAGGCCGGCCCATACTTGATTAATCTGTGAAGTCAGAACCTTGGCTAGTATTTTAATGTCATAGTTAAGAAGCAAAATAGGCCAATAACTAGTTACCATATCTAAGGCCTTGTCAGGTTTAGGAAGCAGAACAATCATGGCTTCAAGGACGGTGTTATCTGAAATACCAGCTGAGTATATACAGTATATCTAAAAAGATGGCATAACCATGGAGCAAGTTCCACCACAGACAGTTTATACAAATAGGGGTGAAGCCATCTGGTCCTGGAGCTTTGTCAAATGGTAGAGCTTGAGGAGTTACAGTATTTCTGATTCAGTTAAGGGGGCCAACATAAGGGACTATTGATCTTCCGTAAAAGTAGGAAGGGGGTAGAGGCCAGATAATCTTTTATATTAGAGGAAGGGGGGTGGACATAGGCCCATAAAGTCTTTGATAATAGCTCTCAAACTCCCTGATGATATCTTTAGGTGACATTTTGATTGTACTGTCAGCAGGCGCTTGAATAGCAGAAATAAGCCGGGTTGCCTCTTGTTTCCGAAGACATAGAACTAAGAGGTGATCTGCTTTCTCCCCTTGGTCAAATATCTCGAGTGGTTTTTGAAAACAGCATACTCTGATTTTATTTTTTATTTTATTTATTTGAATCTTGGAATTAAGACCTTTGAGCCAGGGGCTCATTCACAAAGGCTCCACATCAAAACAATTGTGATTATACATAGGCAATAATAACAGACAAAGTAACAATTGGGTACAAATTAAACAGGCATAGTGAGATGCAACAAGCAAGATAATAGACAAGCAATCGATAATATACTAAAAAAACAATGATTAAGTGCTAACAATATGAGCAAATCACATGTTGTTAGGCAAGCCTAGATGCAGAGAAAGCCAGATTAGAGGTAGACAAAAGGATAAGGATGAGAAAGATGGTGGATGTGCTATAGATGGAGGTGGATGAGTGAAAGAAGTGTGGGGATGGTGGATCCCCATGGGCAGGGAAAAATAATAGGATTACCCTGAAGGAAGTAGTGTAGAGTTACGGAGATCCAAGAGTTCAGAGGTCACACTGAAACAGCAGCCCAGGGGGGCATTGTCAACAAATGGCTGGGTAGTACTAAGCAGCAGGTAACCAAGATTAAGTGTGGCAGTCACAACTGCTGAGGTTGGTTAGGTGTTGTCGAAGACTGTTTTTAAATGGACCAATATTGGGAGTGGATTGGATATATGCTGGGAGATTGTTAAACCAGCTAGGTGCTCTATACATATTTGCCCTTGGGCTGTCTGGCATAATGGTACCTGGAAGGCTTGGTTAGACTCCCTTCTCTTGCACTGCGGGTTTACAGGGGCCTTCTTAAGGAGAAGCTGGGGGGGGGGGCTAACCCTAGGGAGATCTTTTTGGCCACAAGGCAGGTGTGGTAAGAGATTCAGTTTTGGAGGCTGGGCCAATTGGTTTGCATGTAAAGGTCACAAGTATGTATGTCATGGCTGGCACCAGTAAGTAACCTGCAAGCTTTATTAAGGGTGATCCCAAACCTTCTTATGGCAGTGGTACAGGCAGAGCCATAGAATGCAATGCCCTAGTCAGTAACAGGCAAGATGGAGTTGGTCACAACAAGACGTGGAGCCTCTTGGATCAGACAGTGCCAATGTCTATAGAGGAGGCCTAGCCTGATATTGGCAGTTTTAGAGATGTCTGAGATGTGTTCCTGGTAGTAGAGCATGCTGTCCAGCGTGATGCCCAGGTACTTAAAACTGGCTACCTGTTTAAGTGGGGAGACAATATTATTGGTGATGGTTAGTCAGGCTGCTTTAGACTTATGAGGTCCAGCAAAGACCATGGATTTGGTCTTTTTATAGTTCATAATTAGCCTCTGTTTAGTGAAACATGTTTCATTGGAGGTAAAACTCTGTTGCAGGTCATACGTAAGAGGTGCAGGATCAGGCTGGCTTGAGTAAATCACAGCATCATCTGCATACAGGAAAAGGTTGTTAGGGCAGGCGAGGGGGAGTGTATTGAAGCAGAGGCTAAATAGGAGAGGGCCCAGGATTGATCCCTGAGGAACACCAGATAGTACAGGGTGGCTCATAGAGAGTAAGTCGCAGAGTTTTACACACTGGGTTCTGCCTCTTAGATAACTTCTGAACCCGGAGGAAATGCCATTAGAGAGTCCTAGTGAGGGTAGGGTCGGGAGCAGTAATGAGTGATTGACCATGTCAAAGGCCTTTGTAAAGTTTATATAGAATGACCCTACAAGGTGACCATGGTCGAGGGCTTTATGGATAAAGTCCATATACAAGAGTGGGCCATGTCAGCAGCAGATGGTTCATCGAAGAAGTTAGGGGGGAGGACTCCACTCAGGTCAGTGACTGAAGTATAAAGATTGTTGTCCTTTCTAAACCCATGTTGCTGAGGGCATAGGACATCATGAGCAGAGACATATGCTGTTAGTTTGGCAAGAACGTGCTCAAGGGCTTCTGAGAGGGGTGGTAATATACAGTAGCAGCCACAGACACTGCCAACTATTTCCCAAAATTTCTGTGGTATTTCCAGATATATCTAATGCTTTCTCCATTTCTACAGTAGGGGCAGCAGAGAGAAACTCTTTAGAAATTTCACAAAATATCTGGAAATAGCTGGCAATGTCTATGGCTACTACTGTAGAAATAGGGTGGCAGTTGGCTTGGTTTGTTCTGTTACCACTCTTGTGGATAGGAGTCACCACTGCAACTTTCCAGACAGAGGGAAATTGACCAAGGCATAGGGACAGATTCAGGATCCAAGTGTGTGGGGCAAGGACAGCATCAATGGAGAGGAGAAGCAGTTTGAGGTCAAGGGTATCAGAACTGTGCCTGGATTTACCGAGCACTTTCAAAGGGTGTTTCCTGGCCGTTGATGGGGATATCAACCTGAATAGAATTGGGGGATGTTTGGAGTGGGGGGTCCTAAGGCAGGCCATGTCAGCAGCAGATGGTTCATCAAAGAAGTTAGGGGGGAGGACTTCACTCAGGTTAGTAAATGAAGTATAAAGATTGTTAACAATTTCACTTGGGTCTTGCATAGTGTGGCCATTATAGTTGAGTAGGGTGGGAAGGGGTTGCTTGGGCTTTCCCATAAGATTTTTAATATTGTCCTTGAATTCTTTACTATTATCCCAGGAGCTAGCAAACATGCCTTGGTAGAATGAGGCCTTTGCACGCCGAATGGCCCAAATGCAATTATTTGTAGTGGCCCTATAACATTGCCAGTCTCCGGGTTTGCCAGTGGCATGTGCCACTTTCCAGAGGTGGTCACGAGTGGCCATAAGGCACAGGAGAGAAGGCGTAATCCATGGGTTAGAGACCCCTTCACCTTGTGCTTCCTGAGGGGGGCAAATATATTACAGGCAGAGTTGAAATGTGTGATAAAGTGGCTTAGTGCCTTGTCTACATTATCTGCGAGAAAGACTGGGGACCAGTCACAGTTGTGGTGGTATTCTTGGAAATGCTCCTGATTCCCGTTCCTGAGGACCCACAGATAGGTTGTTATGCAAGGTCATTTTGAGGCCTTATTGGTCCAGCAGCAGGTAATGGGGGAGTGGTCACTCAGGGCATCAGGTAGCACTGTGGTGTCCTTAATCCTAACAGGTCAATAAGGGTATTAGTACCAGACCTATAGTTTATTCTAGTAGGAGAAGGGACTAGCTGAGAGAGGTTGATGGCTTTTGATGCATCCTTACAGAGGTCAGAGTCAGGAGACAGCCAGTTGGTATTAAAGTCACCCAGTGCAATGATTTCAGTGCCATTAGGCAGGTTAGCAATGTGGTCAAGGAATGTTTGGAAGCCTTTGCGATTATCCATGGGTGGAATGTATACAGAGAGGATGTAAATTGACTTCCCTTCATTACCTAATGTAATTTTTACCCCTAGCATTTGAGCATCATCCCTAGGTGACAGTGTTGGGAAAGTCTGGCACTGTAGTGAGTCCGTGATGTAGAGGGTGCAGCCACCTCCATGTCTACCAACCCTATCTGACCTGTATGCTGTATACCCATCTAGGGAGATGGCAGAGTATGGTACAGCAGGGGAGAGGCAAGTCAATCAATCAATCAATCAGTCAATCAATCAAACTAAGTCTTTATTTAACCAGGCGATCACCGTTGAGCACGCTCATTTTCGAGGTGGACCTGGGTTTGTAAACAAGGAACAAGGGACAATATACATGGGATGCAACACACAAGAAAATAGTAATAATACAAATAAAGTGAGATACAATAATACAGTATATACAAAGTATCAGCAGGTAGCATTGACAGTAGTATATGTTTGGAACAGAAGATATAGCTAGTTTTGGGTAGGACACAATTTTTCATAAAAGTAAAGAAATATACTTATCAGATGCACTGAACACAAATAAAACCTAATATAAAAAGATATATAGTGATACGGTATGGAGAATTTAGTGCTGGAACCAGGGTCAAAGGAATGTGGAAGGGACAGATATGGGGGTAGAAAAAGGGGAGAGGGAAGAGTCAATTATAGATGTGATCAGTCTTTTAACAGTAGTAATTAGAGTGTGCTTGGACTTATAGGAGTCACTATTTAGGGTAGACAGGCACAGGACTCCTTATTATGATGTAGATATAGAGATTTAAAAGCTGCTAGGCTGACGGGGTGAGTTAATTTCAAAGTTTTTTCAGCTTGTTCCACAGTTGAGGGAGCACAAAGCTGATGGCTGCTCTGCCAATGCGAGATTTTGCTTTGTAAACATAAAGGTAGATATATGAGGTGCTTCTCAGGGCATACTTCCCCAGAGTGCACAAAGGTAAACTGACAGAGATATACTGGGGCAGTTTATTTGAGATAGCTTTGTATGTCCAAACCGCAGCATTTTGTTTCTGTCTGTAAGCAAGGGACGACCATCTCACTGCCGTGTACAATGCACAGTGGTGGGTTGAGTATGGAAGACCTGTAATAAATCTTATGGCTCTGTAATAAAGCTTATCGAGTTTGGCTAGGGTACCTGCAGGTCCCTGACTACATAGAAAGTCTGTGTAATCCAATAGGGAAAGAAAGGTAGTTGAACCAGTTTCAATTTAGCGTCTCTTGTGAGGAGATTATTAATCCTAAAGAACAGACCAAGTCTTTGTCTAAGTTTCTTTGCCAGTTCTTCTAAGTGATCTGTAAAAGGAAGTCTATGGTCTAACCAGACCCCCAGGTACTTGAACTTTGGTACATAGTCCAACCACTCACCTAGAATGGTAGTGATCTGCGGGAGTGTCCCAGCAATTGCAGAATTTATTGCATTTGAAGGGGCGAGAGGAACATTGCTTTGTTTTTTTTTCTGCATTTAAGAGCAGTTTCTGGTTTATAAGCTGATGTTGCAGCAGATTAAATTAATTTTGAAGGGCTTTACAGGCCGCTTCAGGTGTGGGGCTACTAGCACAAAGTACCGTATCATCCGCAAATAGGTGTATTTGTGCTTCTTTGATGGGGGCATCTACGTTGTTAATATAAATGGTGAAGAGCAAGGGACCAAGAATGGAACCTTGTGGTACACCCCTCAATAGGGGTTTTTGTGGAGAAACTTCCCCTTCTGCCTTTACTTGTTGAAGTCGTCCTGAGAAGTAGTTGGAGAACCATTTAAGGGATAGGGAATCCAAACCAATGTTCCGGACGGACGACAGAAGCAGTCTGTGATCAACGGTATCGAACACCTTGCTTAGGTCCAAGAAAACTGTACAGACAACTTTTTTTCATCTAATTCAAGCTGCCAGTCATTTGTCACCTTGGCTAGAGCAGAGATTGTACTGTGCTGTGCTCTAAAACTGGATTGTAATGGGTTGAGCAATTTTTCTGATTCCAGGTATTTCCGGAAGCTGGGAGTTCACTATTTTCTCCAGCATCTTTGACTGGATTGGAAGTAGGGAGATTGTCCTGTAGTTATCGAGGTCACTAGGATCTCCTGACTTAAACAAAGGGACAACAAGTCCATTTTTCCAAATGGGCGGTAGGTTACCCTGGGACAAGGATAAGTTGAAGAGATGAGTAATTGGGACTGCGAGGACATGATAGCCAACCTTTAAGAAGTACGGGTCTATGAGGTCTGCCCCAGCACTTTTCCTAGTGTCCAGCTGAAGGAGAAGATCTTTCGACTTCTTTCAGGGAGGTAGGCTGCAGAGAGAAGGATGGACTAGGGATGGGTTTTTCTTGTGTATCCAATCTAAGTTGTTGGCGGAGGATATTCGGAGAAGAAGAGTCAAAGGCTAGCCCTGCAGTGGCAAAATGATTATCGAGAGCATCGAAGACAGACAGTCTGTCAGAGATGATAGTATTGTCAATCAATAATTTAGTAGGTAGGGAATTTACAGTGGTGTGATCTTTAATGTCTTTGATAGTCCTCCAGAATTTGGAGGCATTTCTCGAGGAGCTCTCCAGCTGAGAGCAGTAGAAATTAGCTTTGGTTCTCTGACCATTTTGGTGCAGAGGTTCCTCGCCCTCTGGACAGAGTTCCAGTCTTTTATTAAATTAGTTTTCCTAGCAGTTCTCCAGAGTACATCCCTACTCTGCAAAGCATCTTTCAGGTCTTCTGTAAACCACCGACAGGATTTGTTTCTGGCACGAACTTTTACTATGGGAGCATACTTGTTGAGAGCCCCTAGCACAATTTCTGAGAAAATATAATAAGCCGTAGTCAGGGACTTGGCTAGATAGAAGTCCTGCCATCGCATGGAGTCTCTTAGGTCTGATATATACCCATGGAGATCAAAGTTGCGTGTGCACCTTTTAAAGGAGAATTTTGGTGCAGTTGTGGATTTAAGAGTGGATCTTACAAAGGCGATGAAGCAATGGTCACTAATATTAGAGAAAAAGATGCCAGCATGGGAGAATAAATGGGGTTTGTTAACTAAAATGATATCCAAGAGAGTACTGCTATTGGGGTTGAGCTTGTTAGGATGAGTAGATTAGTTTATTAGCTGTAACAACCCAAGAGAATCACAGAATATTTTAAGTGGGGTAGATGCACTGGAAAGCCAGTCTAAGTTGAAGTCCCCTGGTATGATACACTCTGAAGATGCCGAACCCAGGATGTTTCTGAGATGTTTTAACAACTGTAGTCAAGCTGATGGGGGTCTATAGCATCCTATTATGCATAATGAGACACCGGTGGCAATTTCAATCTTTAATGACAAGCTTTTGAATACTTTTGGGACAGTGGTTGAGTCAATTATGGAGGCAGAGAATTTATCCTTGACATAAATAGTTACCCCCCCCACCTCTGGTTTGCCTGTCAGCTCTGAACAAACAGTAGGAGTGGATGTTAACTTCGTTGTTACTGATCACCGGTCAGAGCCAGGACTTCATAATCACCAGAACATCTGGAGCAGTATGACATACCCAGGCCTGAACAGAAGTGATTTTTTTTAATAGGCTACATACATTACCATGCAAGAATGTAAGCCCCTTGAGGCTTTGTAGCTCTGCTGGGGATTCCATGGGTGCCAGAAGGCCTGGATTAAGCTCAACATTTCCTGAGCATAGTAAAAGCAGGAGCAAGAGTTTCCTGCAGAGTCCTAGGAGAAGTGTGGGTGGCTGAGTCTTCTTTCGGTTACGTGATTTGTCTGCGGCAGTATAGGGAGTTCTGAGGCTAGTTCCCAGTTTTCCTGATGCTGCATACAATAATACCCTGACCGAGAGAGTCAATGGGAGTGGGGGGGGGGAGTATGCAGAATGTTTTGTAGCACTGTGGGCAGGCTCTAAGAGAGTTCCTGTATGCCGGTGCAGGTGAAGGACCAGCAGTGGGTTAGGGGAAGTTAGAGCACACACAAGTTCTTCTACTTGATAGGAAAAGTCCCGGTCAGACAATGTAAAACGAGAGCCATTTTCCACTCTAGGAGTTATTTTTTGATTCACGTTCGGGTCCAATACATGTAAGATGAGCAGAGACAAGCATAGAAGCAGGTAATATGCCCTCATTATGAGACTATCACCCAATGGGCACTACAAGTGCAGGCAAGAGAAGGGATTCTCACTGGAAGAGAATTTCTTAATCCCCTGCAGAATACTAATATAGGCAGTGGAGCCTGAAGCAGTAATCCTTAAATACAGCTCCTAGTCAGGCTAATAAGAAAATAGTTCACCTGACTATAGAGTAGTACTAGGGGCAGAGAGTCTTTGAAGCAAATTTCTTAGTTACTACTCTGGAGCAGACTAAGTATTAGAGAGATCATCTGACCTAAATCAACTGCCTTAGCAAGACAGGATATGCTAGTGAGCAATAAGCAAACCTAAAGTACCAAAATGGTATGCCTCAGCATGACAGAATGAGATAAAGCTGCTAGAAGGCTTAGTTTCAAAAAGGAGATGGGAGGAATTGCAGTTGTTGACAGTAAGTAACCAATAAATTGAAACATCAGATAGGAGTGAGCAGAGACTGTGTGCATTTAAAGGAGGCCTGGGAGGAGGAAGGGTGGGATGAAAAAAAATCAAGGGGAAGTTTGCAGAGCTAGCACTGAATCAGTGCATATACAGTTGGAGAGAAACTGCAGCGGGCGGGGGGGAATGGTAAGTTACTTTACACAGGCCGAACAGAACAGGCTAAATTAAAATATATAAATTAGGAGCCGAGTACAGGGATGCAGGCTTACAATAAGCCACACGTCTTGGGTGATCCTGTCTCAGGTGAGTGAGACCAGCCAATCAGGGAGCTCTACACAGGTGTGGAGCCAATAGTGCTACCCTGAGAAGGTGCCAAAATTGAAAACAGCAAATTGCAAGTGATGCAAGTTCAGCATTCACACAGCCCAGAGAAATCATGGCAATTTTTCAAGCGTCATACCTTATATGTCTCTTTGGGGGTGGGTGGATCAGACTCCTTGCACTGTAGAGGTGCTATGGCTGGATCATGACCCCTGCCCATGAGGGCATGTGGCACCTGTAAGGAAGGAGACATCAGATTAAATAGGAGCAGATGGGGGTGTGTGTCTAAACAGAGACACACAAAGAGAGCTGAGCACCAACTTGAAAGACAAAGTCAGGTGGCAGTCTCAGACAGAGGCAAGGTGCCGGATAACTCAGGGATCCAAAACAAGCATAAAAGAACAGACTGATGGGGGAGGGCAGGAGGGACAGAACAGAGACTGAGGAGGACGGGGACAAAGGAAGATGATTAAGAATGAGAGTCAAGGGCAGGAGACTTAGGCTCAAGACAGAGGCTACACAGATTTTACAGTTCACTGAGATTTCTAACTAAGTCCATAGCAGTAAGCATGTAAACCCAGTACAGTCTTAAACAGGATTAAAAAAATAAATATTAACAAAGCCAGTAAAACTTTTTTACAAACTCAGTTCAAGGCAGTGTACAGAGTGAAAGCTTAACTGGGGAAAAATCAAGGGGAAGTTTGCAGAGCTAGCACTGAATCAGTGCACATACAGTTGGAAAGAAACTGCAGCGGGGGGAATGGTAAGTTACTTTACACAGGCAGAGCAGAACAGGCTAAATTAAAATATATAAATTAGGAGCCAAGTATTTGGATACAGGCTTATATTAAGCCACACATCTCAGGTGTTCCTGTCTCAGGTGCGTGAGACCAGCCAATCAGGGAACTCTACAGAGGCGTGGAGCCAATAGTGCTACTCTGAGAAGGCAGCAAAACTGAAAACAGCAAATTGAAACTTATGATACGGTTCAGCGTTCACACAGGCCAGAGAAATCATGGCAATTTTTCAAACGTCGTACCTTATCTATCTCTTTGGGGAGGTGGATGGATCTGGCTCCTTGCACCGTAGAGGTGCTATGGCTGAATCGTGACTGCTGCACGTGGGGGCAAGTGGCACCTTATGTATCTCTTTGGGGGGTGGGTGGATCAGGCTCCTTGCACCGTAGAGGTGCTATGGCTGGATTGTGATCACTGCCCGTGGCGGCAAGTGGCACCTTATCTATCTCTTTGGGGGGGTGGGTGGATCAGGCTTCTTGCACCGTAGAGGTGCTATGGCTGGATCATGACCACTGCCCGTTGGGGCAAACATGGGGGCAAGTTTCAACTATAGAGAGGACGTCTGGCCTGTGTTGTTGCACCCAGACTTGTAGTTGATCTAGTTTCAGCAGAAGGCTTCAGATATTAATAGAGGCTTCAGATATTAATAGAGATGATTTTAATACCCCCCATGACTACTGTTTAAACCAGACTGATTCAGCAGAGGACCAGGGTTGGAGTGCACTTTACCTGACAACAGTATTATTAGCAGGAGTTGTCTGATCAGGAAGTATTTGAGCAGTTTACATTTTGGCTTGGGCGGGTGCTTGGTGACTTTGGGGGATATTGTGGGGGGTCTAGAGGAGAGATGGAGGGATTGATAGTATACCTGGTGAGATGGCAGATAATTATTATGGGAGGCAAACCTGGCTGGCTTGTGTGCCAAGTTAGGGAGATTGGATAAGGTGCCAAAAGCTGTGTGGCTCGTGAGAATGGAAGACATGGCTAAAGTGGGTATAGAGCTATTGTCTGATTAGAGTGGCCAAGAAATTGTTTGCAGGGCACTGAGAAGTATATAGCAGTAAAGTACCATAATCAACCAGTGCAGAGCAGTCCCTGACTAAGGACTTACCAGTGGTGGTGGGGGGTTGGAATATGTGAGTGTGTAATAACGGGCTGCAGAGACACCTGATACGGAATAGTAGGAGCCTTACTTGCAGTATTACTCCCAATGAAACGTAATGGTCTAAGGCTGGTGCGCAGGGTAGTCCTTGACTAAAGACTTTTCAGTTGTGGGGGGGTATAAGACAGCATGTAATAAAGGTGTTCATTATCACCAGAATAAGGATAGTAAGAACCTTACCAGCAGTAGTACTCCCAGTGTAGCATAGTGGACAGAGTGCTAGCCCTTGGTGTATAGGGTCATAGGTTCGCAACCAGATGGTCCAGAGAGCTGGAGTAACAGGGGATACTGTCAGAAATGGTGCTAGCAGGGAAGGTGACAGGCCAAGCAGGGGTGAAGAATAGGTAGGATGGGGAATCATAAACTTCAGCGGTATGAGTGGAATTAGTATGCTCATGGGCGACTCCTAGGGGTGAAGTAGTATGACAAACTAGTGGGGAAATGTGGACTTAGTTTCTGTATGGCATCAGGTCATGTGATCAGTCACATGACCCTAGTGATGTATAAATCAAATGCTGAGCTAGGGTGGATGGGGGTAGGTGAGGCAGTCGATGTGAAGCATCAATGGGTTTACACAGGAAGAAACTGAGCTCCAGGTGGGGAGATTTGATTTTTCAGTACCTTGCTGCTTGCAGCGTTGCAGGCTACTCCAGGTGTGTGGATGCTGTTCACTCCATCGAGAGTGCTTGGAGTAAAATGGTGGAGCCTGTTGGAAAGTAAAAAGGAATACTTAGTTGGAGAGATGAAGAAAGGAGACAAGTAGGTCTTTCACATAAGCTTGGCGTAGCGTCCCGAAGCGATAGTAGCAGTAGCCGGATGTCGCCTGGGGAATTAGGAGACAGAGATTTTTCCAGCTCCTGAATACGGTTCAGTAAATCAACTGATTCCTGTTCCTTCTTTTGTTTGTGTTTAGAAGTCAGACAAATGAATTCCCCCTGAAAAAAGCATTTTAAAGTACACCACTCCAGGTCCACCTTCCCAGTGGACCCGACGTTATATAGAGAAAACATCTCTATCTGTGATTTAATTCTGGAAACAAGCAATTTGTCTTTTAACAGCTGGTTATTTAGCTTCCAGGATGTTTCCTTCTGAAAAGAAGGGAGCAGTGATATCTTGAGCCATACTAAGAAGTGGTCAGACAGTACCCTGGGATCAATCTCGCAGCTCAGCATCCCACTCAGTAAGGCCCGACTTAAAAAGAAGTAATCAATGTGAAAGGATGAGCGGTGGAGCAGAGAATAAAAAGTAAATTCCTTAGCCCTGGGATATAAGATATGGCATGGGTTGCAGAGACCTAATGAGTCAGACATTTCCCAGATGGAATGTTGGACAGGGGACAAGTCAGAGCGGGGCTGGTCCATCCTGTACAGGTCTTGAGAAAAGGAAATGTTCTAGCATCTTCCAATAATCTTTGGGAGAGAGAGGAATGGGATTAAAAGCGAGGACAACTCTGTAAAGAAGGAGGGGGTGTCAGCGTTAGGGCCATAGGTGCAGCCTAGGAGTGCTTCAGTACATTCTAATAATCAGGTGAGAAAGATATATCTACCGTGGGGGTCTTCTATACATTGTTTACGGGAGAAATTAACATTTCTGGAAATAAGAATAGCCACCCCCTACTATTTGAGCTATCCCCAGCAGCAAAAACGTATTGTCTACGAAGAAGGTATCCTTCATTCGCAAGAAGGTGTGTCTCTTGGAGGAAAGCAATGTTACACTATAAATGCTGCATATGCTTAAGGAGCTGGTATCGCTTAACTTTTGAACAGGCTCCCTTTATATTCCAAGTAGCATAAGTAATTAATGACACCATAAATACTTTGCTGTATAAAGACCTAATCATTAGGAAAGCCTATCGACAAATAATAAGTATGGAAAAATAAACTGTAGGGAACCACTCTGCCACTCTGCCACCCTCCTCCCCCCACCCGATAAAGCCAAGTCAAACCTCCAGGATGAAATCCCCAATTCAAACCTAGAAAAAGGAAGTGAAAAGTATGCAATCATCATTAAAACAATACCCAGATGACTATGACGGAGGTGTGTCAAAGGATCGTGGGGACATACCCCATCCCGCCCTCAAATGTACAAACCCATAACACCCCAAACCCTACCCAGTTTAACCACAAGACCATTTTACATATCCATCCTGAACCCCTCAAAAATCCCCTGAGCAAAACAAGGTTGTATCATAGTTACCCAGGTCTCCTATTATACAATTGAGCAAGACAGTTAATAATATAAAGAGGGTAAAATAACCAAGCCCGATCTGGGAGATATTCCCCCAATACTACCAAATAACAAAGCAGTACCCTCGTTAAAGAAAAGTATAAATGTGGAGCATGCCTTATGGGATAAACCCTATCAAAAATCCCCTTTCCCAAAAACTGGAAGACCCAGCCCCCTGAATTTGGTGCATGATGTCCATCAACATCTAGTAGCTACTATTCCTGAACCCCCCACTCCTGCCCTCCCTGACCCAAGATATACCAATTAAACCAGCCATATAATCTATAATGATTGTATCCTATTATAAACCACATTCTGAACAATTAGTTACATTGGAAGAAATAGCTAAATAACAATAATTATAATATAGGCAGGCTACCAAAACTATTGGATCATACTAAGGATCATACTAAGGACTTCTAAGGAGCGAGGAAACATAGAAACATAGACTTTGATGGCAGATAAGGACTGCTTGGCCCATCTAGTCTGCCCATTTCCCTACCTACAGGATAGGTCACAGATCCTAGTTAACCAACAGCCTATTTCTTCCTACCCCTCACAAGAATTGCCTTATGTCTGTCCCATGCATTCTTAAATTCTCCCACAGTTTTAGACCCCACAACCTCCTCAGAAAGGCTGTTCCATGCATCCACTACCCTCTCTGTGAAATAATACTTCCTCACATTGCCCCTGAACTCCCCCACCTTTAAATTGTGTCCCCTTGTTCTTGTACGTCTCTTTTTCTGAAAGATGCTACCCTCTTGGACTTTGTTGATTCCGCTGAGGTACTTAATAGTTTATATCATGTCCCCCCTCTCCCTTCTTTCCTCAAGGGTATACATATTAAGCTCTTTTAGTCTCTCCTCATACGGCTTCTCTTGCAGACCCTGCACCATTTTAGTTGCCCTCCTCTGGACTGCCTCTATCCTGTCTATGTCCTTGTGGAGATGGGGTCTCCAGAACTGGATGCAGTACTCCAGATGGGGTCTCACCAACTGTCTGTACAGAGGGATAACAACTTCCTGTTTTCTGCTGCTGATGCCTCTCCCTATGCATCCCAGTATACCCCCAGCCCTCCCTACTGCCTTCTCACATTGCTTGCTAACCTTAAGGTCATCTGATATGATTACCCCCAGGTCCCTTTCCTTTTTTGTTGTTGTTACTATCTGCCCCCATTGTATATTCTTCCCCTGGGTTCTTGTTTCCCAGGTGCATTATTTTGCACTTCTTTGCATTGAATCCTAGCTGCCATACTTCTGACCATTCCTCCAACCTTGCCAAGTCCCTTCTCATCCTTTCCATGCCTCCTTGTGTATCAACCCTGTTGCAGATCTTTGTGTCATCTGCAAAGAGGCATACTTTTCCTTCCAGTCCCTCTGCAATGACACTTATGAAGACATTAAAAAGGACTGGACCCAATTCTGAACCCTGCGGTACCCCACTAGTAACCCCTCTTTCTTCAGAGTGGACTTCATTTACAATTGCCTTCTGTGTCCTGTTGTCCAGCCAATGTTTTACCCAGGCTACCACCCTGGGACCCACTCCCAGGCTGGTTAATTTGACTATTAATCTTTTGTGTGGGACTGTGTCAAATGCCTTGCTAAAGTCTAGGTAGGCCATGTCCACAGCCCCTCCCTGGTCTACTACTTTGGTCACCCAGTCAAAGAAATCTATTAGATTCGTCTGACCTGACCTTCCTGCTGTGAACCCATGCTGCCTTGGGTCCTGTGCCCCACTGGCCTCTAGGTACTCAACTATTCTTTCCTTCAGAAGTGACTCCATCACTTTCCCTACCACAGAGGTCAGACTGACAAGTCTGTAGTTTCCTGCCTCTGTCTTGGTCCCACTTTTGTGAAGGGGAATCACATCCACCTTCCTCCAGTCCTCGGGTACCACACCATCCTCCTATGATTTATTAAAAACAGTTGCCAGTGGTTTCATTAGTTCCCCCCTTAATTCTTTTAGAATTCTGGGGTGAATTCCATCAGACCCCATTGCTTTGTCCACCTTCAGTTTTAGGAGTTCTTGCAGAACCCTTTCTTCTGTGAAAGGACTGGGATCGACCCCCTATCAGAGTGCTTCTGTTAATTGGATTAGGCACTTCCTCCTCCTCTTTTGTGAATACTGAGCAGAAATATTCGTTCAGTATCCTGCTTTTCACTGTCCCCTCTGCCACCCACCGTTCATTCTATTCAGCCTCACTATCCCTCCCTTTGTCTTTCTACGCTCGCTGATGTACCTATAAAAGGTTTTATCCCCTGTCTTAACTATGTTGGCTATCTTTTTCTCAGTTTGGGCCTTTGCTATTCTGACTTCCCTCCCTGCTCCCTTCTGCCTTAACTGGTACAGCTCTCTGTCCTGCTCTTTCTGTGTTTCTTATACTTCCAGAATGCTATCTTTTTCTCCCTGACTTTCACAGCCACCTCTTTTGAGAACCATGGTGGCTTTTTCTTTCATTTTGATTTGTTTATTTGCTTCACACAAAGGCTTGTTGCCTCTGTGATGGCAGTTTTGATGATTCCCCATTGTAGCTCCACACCTCCTTCTAGCCTGTTTGCTAGTGCTTTTCTGAGGCACTCTCCCATCTTGCCAAAGTCATCCCTCCTGAAGTCCAGTACCCTCACTTTTGCATGGCTTGACTCTGTAGCTGGTTTAACATGAACCACACTGTTTGATGGTCACTTGTTCCCAGATAGCAACCCACTTCTAGATCTGAGATCCTCTCACTGCCCCCATTTGAGACTATGAGGTCTAAGATTGCTCCCTCACGAGTGGGTTCTGAAACTAGCTGTCTGAGGCCTGCCACCTGTAGGGCATCAAGAATAGCTCTGCTCTTGGATGTGGCTGCAGCAAATGTGTTCCAGTTAACATCTGGCAGTTTCAGGTCTCCCATCAACAGTATCTCCCCTTTCTCTGTCATTCTAAGAATGCCTTCTGTCATATCCTTGTTCATTCCCTCCCCCTGACATAGGGGTCTGTACACAACCCCTGTGCGGATTGTGGTGCCCTTTCCAGTCTCCAAGGTGACCCACAGTGCCTCCTCTCCTCCCTGTTTACTCTTTTGTTCAGTTGCTTTTATCCCTTCCTTCGTACAGAGCTACTCCTCCCCTCTTCTCCCTGCCTGTCTCTCCTGTAGGTTATGTGCCCTGGTATGTTAACATCCCAGTCATGGTTCTTGTGTACCATGTTTCTGTGACTGCTATGATATTCAGGCATCCCTCTTCCATCAATGCCACCAGCTCGGGGAGCTTGTTGCCCAGACTAGGGGCATTGGTACTCATTACCCTCCATTTCCTGATGGCCTTACTCCTTTTTGTCCCATCCCTATCCTTCTTGCCTTTGTCACTTTCTCCATTTACCCCTGCCCTTCTCCCTATCGACACCTCTATGTTGGTGTTTACTGCACTTACTACCGTGATTTTTTGGGGGGACTAGGATTTCCCTGCTCCTTTCCAGTGCCTCCCCCCTTGGCTAGTTTAAATGCTTGCCAATGAAGCATTTAAACCTATCACCTAGGATCCTGGTTCCCCTCCTGGACAGATGCAACCCATCATGCCAGTATAGGCTTCATCACTCCAGGTGGACCCCAGTCCCGAAGCCAAATCCTGAGCTCCACACCAGTTTTCAACCACTGATTGAATCCCATGGTGCAGAACACCTAGCCTCTCGCCATAGATGGGCAGCACCTCCGAGAAGGTTACTGTGCACGCTACTTGTCTAAGGCCCCTCCCCAATTCCACAAACTCTTCCTGCAATTCTCTAATCCCTTTCTTAGCCAGGTCATTTGTCCCTAGGTGGACAATGACATCCAGCTCCCTCCTCTGTGCAGCTGCTCCAGCAATCCTGAGGATTCGCTCCCTGTCCCTCCAAGCCATGGCGCCAGGCAGGCACCTTACCTCCCTCTCCCCTTCCTTCCACAGTTCTACCTTCCTAACAATGGAGTCCCCCACCAGGAGTTGTTTCCTTCCCCTGCGGGGTCCCCTGCCATCCTCCTGTGGGTCTCCTTTGTGGAAGTTCCCAGCATCCTCCTTGGTCTCCACTGCGGGTGCCTCCATAGAGGAACCACACTTTGCCAGAATGGCATAGGAATTGTGGAGAGGTACAGCTGGAGGGATGCGCCTCTGTTCCACCACCCTCATCCTCCCTGAGCCCACTGTGGTCCAACCGCTCCTCTTTCTTGGCAACCTCTGAGGCAACGGCAGTGGCACTTGTGGTCCTTGGATGGAAGAGGAGAACCCACAAATCCTGGCCAACTCAGCCTGGAGATGAGCAACCTCCTCCCTCAGCCCAGAGAGGTGCCTGCAGATGGGACAACAACGCATCCTCCAGAACGTCTCCTGAAAGACTGCTGCTCCACAGCCACTGCACTGCACCACTCCCATCATGTCTTATTTCTGGCCCCTTAACTGTTTGCAATCCTTACTGTTTCCTCTGGTTTTTTTTTCTCTCTCTCCTTACTTTATGCCTGTGTGCCCTTTAAGCTCCTGATTGTCCTGCTCTGAGACAAGAGTATCCTATATTTCTCAGTAGACCCCTTACTTGCTCAGAGGCAGACCTCCAGCAGCTAGAGGGGGCCAGAGAGCTACTCTTGCCCTTCTAGGATGGTGGGTCTTTAGTGGCTCTGTGATCACTCACCTCCTGCTCCCAAACAGGAAGTTCCTGTTGTCAGTCAAATTCTGTGCCTCTAAAAGTAGAACTAGCTTTGGGTGGCAGGGTGGAGGGGAGGGAAGGAGGGCAATACAGTCCCAGTAGAGAAGTCCAGTCACACAGCAGTCCTTTCTCCTGGTGTCTTCTGCCAAGTTACTGGCAAAATCTTTCTAAGGCAGTCTTTAAATGTAGCTTCCTTCTAGCTAAGCCACTCCCCCTACTTAATAGATCTTTCTACAGGTAATTTAAACCTCACAGCTATCAAGTCCTTTCAATCACCTGAGATTTACACCTAGATAACTGTTCAGATAACCATTCATTTAGTTAACTCAGACAAACATACACTTTTTTTTGTTTTGTTTGTTAGTTTTTTTTACCCTAAATTAAAGTTCCTAGTACAAGAGTTCTATTTCTTTAGTCCCAGCAGAGAAGTTCAGTCACACAGCAGTCCTTTCTCCTGGTGTCTTTTGCCAAGCTACTAGCAAAATCTTTCTAAGGCAGTCTTTAAATGTAGCTTCCTTCTAGCTAAGCCACTCCACCTACTTACTAGATCTTTCTACAAGTAATTTAAACCTCACAGCTATCAAGTCCTTTCAATCACCTGAGATTTACACCTAGATAACTGTTCAGATAACCATTCAGTTCAGTTAACTCAGACAAACACACACTTTATTTTGTTTTGTTTGTTAGTTTTTTTTACCATAAATTAAAATTCCAAGTACAAGAGTTCTATTTCTTTAGTCCCAGCAGAGACGTCCAGTCACACAGCAGTCCTTTCTCCTGGTGTCTTCTGCCAAGCTACTTGCAAACTCTTTCTAAGGCAGTCTTTAAATGTAGCTTCCTTCTAGCTAAGCCACTCCCCCTACTTACTAGATTTTTCTACAAGTAATTTAAACCTCACAGCTATCAAGTCCTTTCAATCACCTGAGATTTACACCTAGATAACTGTTCAGATAACAATTCAGTTCAGTTAACTCAGACAAACGCACACTTTTTTTGTTTTTTTTGTTAGTATTTTTTTTTACCCTAAATTAAAGTTCCAAGTACAAGAGTTCTACTTCTTTAGTCCCAGCAGAGAAGTCCAGTCACACAGCAGTCCTTTCTCCTGGTGTCTTCTGCCAAGCTACTGGAAAAATCTTTCAGACAAAGGCAGACAAAGCCCAACAGGTGCTCCTATCAATTAATAGTTGTATTATTGCAGTGAACCCCTCAGTTCTGGTTTTACTAGCTATTATTTCGACTGGTAGTTTATTCCAGGGATTAACCACTCTCAGAGTGAAGAAATATTTCCTAGTTTTATGATTGAAATGTTGACCTATAAGTTGTAAAGGATGCCCTTTACTTTCATTGGTTGTATCCTTAAATTTAAATCCAAACTCAATCGTTAAATATGTGTCATGAATGATATCAAAAAGTAACAGCAAATCCCCTCTCAATCTACATGTCTCGAGGGACATTAGTTTAAGGGAACTAAGCCTATCATCATAAGTCAAATTATGGAAACCATGAATTCTTTTAGTAAATTGTTGCTATACTCTTTCAAGCTGAAGGCAACTGAATTTTTTTATAAGGGCACTAAAGTTGAGAGGCATATTCTAAATGAGGCCTAACATACAATCTGGACAATGGCATTAGAGCTTTTTCATTCTTGGATGGAAACTGCGGATGTAATATACAGTATATATATGTCGAAAATCTGTATACGTTCAAAAATACTCAGAACTCATAGAAATATAGAAACATAGAAACATAGACTTTGACGGCAGATAAGGACCACTTGGCCTACCCAGTCTGCCCATTTCCTTATCTACTGGATAAGCTGCAGATTCTAGTTAACCAACAGCCTACTTCCTGCCACCCCCCACTACAATTGCCTTGTGTCTGTCCCATGCATGTTTGAATTCCCCCCACTGTTTTAGCCCCAACAACCTCCCCAGGAAGGTAGTTCCATGCATCCACCACTCTCTCCATGAAAAAAGATTTCCTCACATTACCTCTGAGCCGTCCCCCCTCTATCTTTAAATTGTGTCCCCTTTTTCTTACATATCTCTTCTTCTGAAAGATGCTACCCTCCTGACTTTGTTGATTCCCTTGAGGTACTTGAATGTTTCTATCTTGTCCCCCCATCCCTCCTTTCATCAAGGGTATACATATTAAGCTCTCTGTCTCTCTTCATATGATTTCTGATGCAGACCCTGCACCATTTTAGTTGCCCTCCTCTGGACTGCTTCCATCCTGTCTATGTCCTTGCATAGGTGAGGTCTCCAGAACTGCACACAGTACTCCAGATGGGGTCTCACCAACTGTCTGTACAGAGGGATAACCACTTCCCTTTTTCTACTTGTGATACCCCTTCCTATGCATCCCAGTATCCCCCTGGCTCTCCTTATTTACTTTTCACATTGCTTACCCACCTTTAGATCATCTGATATGACTACCCCCAAGTCCCGTTCCATTTTTGTTGTTGTTAGTACCTCCCCTGCTATTGTGTACTCTTCTCCTGGGTTTTTGTTTCCCAGGTGCATTACTTTGCAATTCTTTGCATTGAATCTAAGTTGCCATATGTCTGACCATTCCTCCAACCTTGCCAAGTCCCTTCTCATCCTTTCTACCCCCTTGTGTATCAACTCTGTTACAGATCTTTGTATCATCTGCAAAGAGGCATACCTTTCCCTCCAGACCCTCTGCAATGTCACCTATAAAGATGTTAAAGAGGACTGGACCCAGTACTGAGCCCTGAGGTATTCCACTAGTGACCCCCCTTTCTTTCTGAATGTGTTCCACTCACTATTACCTTCTGTGTCCTGTTGTGCAGCCAGTTTGCAACCCAGGCTACCACCCTGGGACCCACTATCAGGCTGGCTAACTTGATTATTAATCTTTTGTGTGGGACTGTGTCAAATGCCTTGCTAAAGTCTAGGTAGGCCATATCCACAGTCCCTCCCTGGTCTATTACTTTGGTCACCCAGTCAAAGAAATCTATTAGATTCATCTGACATGACCTTCCTGCTGTAAACCCATGCTGCTTTGGGTCCTGTGCCCTCCTGGCCTCTAGGTATTCAACAATTCTTTCTTTCAGAAGTGATTCCATCATTTTCCCTACCACTGAGGTCAAACTTACAGGTCTGTAGTTTCCTGCTTCTGCCTTGCTCCCACTTTTGTGAAGGGGAATCACATATGTCCTCCTCCAGTACTCAGGTACCACCCCATCCTCCCATGATTTGTTAAAAAGTGTGGTCAGTGGTGTCACTAGGTCCTCCCTTAGTTCTTTTAGGATTCTGGGGTGAATCCCATCAGGCCCAATTTCTTTGTCCACCTTGAGTTTTAGGAGTTCTTTCAGGACTCTTTCTTCTGTAAATGGACTGGTGTCAACCCTCCTACCCAGAGTGCTTCTATTGTCTGGTTTAGGTAACTCCTCCTCATCTTCTTTGTGAATACTGAGCAAAAGTATTCATTCAGTATCTCTGCCTTTTCACTGTCTCCCTCTACCCATCTCCCTTCTCCCTTATTAATCTTCACTATTCCTCCCTAACCTTTCTATGCTCCCTAATGTACCTATAAAGGTTTTATCCCCCTTCTTAACTGACTTGGCTATTTTTTCCTCAGTTTGGGCTTTTGCTATTCTGACTGCCTTCCCTACTTCTTTCTGCTTTAATTGATACAGTTCCATGTCGTGCTCCTTCTGTGATGCCTTACACTTTTTGAATGCAGCCTTTTTCTCCTTAACCTTCCCTGTCACCTCTTTTGAGAACCATAGTGTTTTTTTACTCCACTTTGTTTTCTTTATCTGTTTCACACAAAGGCTTGTTGCCTCTATGATGGCAGTTTTGATTTTTCTCCATTGTTCTTCCACCCCTCCTTTTTGGCCATTTGCTAGTGTATTCCTCAGGTATTCACCCATTTTGCCAAAGTCAGCCCTTCTAAAGTCTAGTATGCTTGTTTTTGTATGTCTTGTCTCCATGGTTGTGCTTATTGTGAAGCATACTGTGCAGTGGTCGCTTGTTCCCAGATGTCTACTGACTTCTAAATTTGTGATCCTCTCTCCATTTGAGAGTACCAGGTCTAGTATTGCTTCCTCCCAAGTGGGTTCCAACACTAGCTGTCTAAGGCCTGCCCCCTGCAGGGCATTGAGAATGACCCTGCTCTTGGATGCGGCTGCAGTACATGTCATCCAATTAACATCTGGCATATTCAGGTCCCCCATCAACAGTATCTCCCCTTTTACAGCCATTTTGAGAATGTCCTCTATCATTTTCTTGTCCATTTCCTCCCCTTGAGATGGGGGTCTGTATACAACCCCTGTGTGGATTGTGATGCCATTCCCTGTCACCAAGGTGACCCAGAGTGCCTCTTGTCCTCCCCCTTTACTTTTTAGTTCTGTAGCTTTGATCCCTTCCCTTCTGTATACAGCTACTCCACCTCCTCTTTTCCCCTCCCTGTCCCTTCTGTAGACTGTGTACCCCGGTATGTTGACATCCCAGTCATGGTTCCCCGTGTACCATGTTTCTGTGACTGTCACAATATCCAAGTGTTCATCTTCCATCAAGGCCACTAGCTCAGGAAGCTTGTTTCCCAGACTACGGGCATTGGTATTCATTGCCCTCCATTTAATGTTGGCTTTATCCTTTTTTCCCACATACCTGCTCTTTTTGCCCTTGTCTATTTTTCCATTTAACCCTGTCCTGCCCTCTGTTGAGCACTGTACCTCAGAGTTAATGTTATGACAAATAAATTGAACAGATCACTCTATTATTCGTACTAATGACAATGTTAATTTGTCTTGAATTATCAAAATAATTTGAGATAATGACACCTAGGCCTTTTTCATCGGTTGTTGGAAGTAATGGTAAGCCACCAAGCATATATAAACAAGCATTTGTCAATGCCGAATATTTGCTTGCTGGCATTGGCATTGGCAGTGTAGAAAGTTACAGAGCTGCATAATAGGAATGGCAGCGAAGTATTGAACTGAAGCCAACCCCACCACCACCCTGCAGAGAGTGACAGGCATTGGGGTGTGCCTTTGGGTCGTCAGGCATAATGACCATGCCATTTCACCACACCCTACATTGCAGACACTGACAAGTGTCACGGTGTGCCTTGGGGTCTTTGGCCCTTATGCACACCCCATTCCATCAGGAAATACGGGTGAGATGGGTGCGGTATAGGAGAATGGGGTGAAGTTTGGGCCCAAAGAGTCCGAGGCACACCTTGATGCCTCTCACTGGCTGCAGGGTGTGGGTGGGGGTGGAATGGCATGAGCATGACAGGCAAGAATCCCAAGTCACACCCCAGATGCCTGTCATTCTCTATAGGGTGGGGCATTATGGTTGGAAACCCTAACGCCTCAGGCATTCGTTGAGTATTTTCACTCCAAATTTTCAACATGGTTTTTGTGACCCCACCTCATGAACAGTGTCAATATCAGTTTGTTAGCGAAACTGCTTTTGACAGCTATGGCATTTGGCACCACAGGTGCAAAAGCACATTCGAACAGGATGTGAAAAATGACAGCGGTACTGTTCATGGGAGGTGTAAAAAATGGCAATGTTGAAAATCTAATAATCTTAAAAACTAGGTGAAGTCACAAGTGTGCATAGAAACTGTGCAACGCACACCCGTATGTAATAACTAGTTTGGGATTTTTTACAGCAGATTGTTAACACAGGCATTTTGGGACCTCTGATCATGAACAGTGTCAGTGATTTTCTTTATCTGTCCTGAACAATGATTTCCCACAGCGACCAGCATTTCTGTGCTGAAAGTGGAAAACACATTTTGGCGTATGTTGTGGAAAATGACAGCTGTACTGTTCATAAGGAGGTGTGTAAAATGCCACTGGTGAAAATCTGGACTGAAAATATTACAAATTCATGAACTTAGAGTGCGTGAAACTCGCTAATGCTCACTCATAACACAGTCATTTTATGGAGTTTTGTCACCAAATTTTCAACATAGCCATTTTAAGACCTCTGCTCATGACCAGTGTCACTGTGATTTTCTTAATCTGTCCCAAACATTGTTGTCGCACACCGACTATACCATTGTGCGCTACATGTGCGGAAACACATTTTGGGTGAGATGTGAAAAATGGTAGCTGTACTGCTCATAAGGAAGTATGGTAAAGTAGCACTGTTGAAAATCTGGTGTGCAAATATTACAAATTCGCAAACTTGCCAGCGTGTGTAGGAACTGCGCAACGTGCGCTCCTGAAACAGTCATTTTTGGGAATTTTTTCACCAAATTTTCAACATAGCCATTTTAACACCTCTGCTCATGACCAGTGTCACTGTGATTTTCTTAACATGTACCATACATTGATTTCACACACCGACTGCGCCATTGTGCGCTACATGGGCAGAAACACGTTGTGGGCAAGATGTGAAAAGTGACAACTATACTGCTCATAAAGAGGTGTGGTAAAATGGTAATGTTGAAAATCTGGAATGAAAATATTGAAAATTTGCGAACTTACGAGCATGCGTAGGAACTCTGCAACTCACGCTCATAAAACAGTCATTTTTAGGAATTTTTTCACCAAATTTTCAACATAGCCATTTTAAGACCTCTGCTCATGAACAGTGTGACTGTGATTTTCTTAATGTGTCTCATACATTGATTTCGCACACCGACTGTGCCATTGTACGCTACATGGGCGGAAACACATTTTGGGTGAGATGTGAAAGATGACAGCTGTACTGCTCATAAGGAAGTGTGGTAAAATGACAATATTGAAAATCTGCAGTGAAAATATTTAAATTTCACAAACTTATGAGCGTGTGTAGGAACTGCGCAACGCACGCTCGTAAAACAGTCATTTTTAGGAATTTTTTCACCAAATTTTCAACGTAGCCATTTCAAGACCTCTACTCATGAACAGTGTCACTGTAATTTTCTTAGTGTGTCCTGTACATTGATTTTGCACACCGAATGCGCCATTGTGTGCTACATGGGCGGAAGCACATTTTGGGTGAGATGCGAAAAATGACAGCTGTACTGCTCATAAGAAGGTGTGGTAAAATGGAAATGTTGAAAATCTGGAGTGAAAATATTGAAAATTCGTGAACTTACGAGCGTGCATAGGAACTGCGCAATGCATGCTCGTAAAACAGTCATTTTTGGGAATTTTCCACCAAATTTTCGAAATAGGCTTTTTGAGAGCCCCCCTTATGAACACTGGCAGTGTCATTTTGTTAATCATTCTGGAAAGGTAATTTTGCACAGTGGCTGTGAAATCACCCTTTGGGCCCGAGTAACGCCGTGACAGTGACAGCATTCATGAGAAGGGGTCCTAAAAACCCCATGTTGAAAATTTGGTGCAAAAATTCCAAAAAATGCCCGAGATATGCAGCAAAGTTGAAAAAACCCTATCTGTTACATTATACAGCTTACTGGCATTTCCTCAATTCACGGTCGGCTTTGAAGAGTGCAGATGTATTCCCGGTCCACCGAAGATCGTTGCGCCGGACTCGGAGGTAAGTATGTGGGGAGGGGGTGTGGGGAGGCAGGGTGTGCTGTGGATGGGTGGGTGCGGTGGGGCAGGAGACTGTGAGGGACCGTTTTTAATTAATAGTTTTTTATTACTATGATGATGCGGGACGTTTGCCACGCTGGGTGGGCTCCCAGCATGGCAGCTGGAAAGGCTGTTTTGGGGGGGGCTGTAGCTGATGGGGGATTGGGCTCCCCCGTCAGCCATACAGGCTTGTGCCACGCTGGGGTGGGCTCCCAGTGTGGCAGCTGTAAAACTGTTTGGGAAGGTTGGAGCCAGCAGAGTTGGGCACCCTCGTCAGCCATATGGACGGTGTGCCATGCTGGGGTGGGCCCCAGCTGGCACCAGGAAAGCTTTTTTGGGGGGCATGGAGCTGATGGGGCATTGGGCCCCGCCGGCTATACAGTAGTGCATGGGGGAGCACGCCAGTCAGCAATATGCGCGGCGTGTAGAGGAGGGGAGCTCTGCTCACTGAAGCAGAGCTCTCTCTTTCAACTGTATGCCACTGCATTTTCAGCTGTCATAGACAGCTGGAGCAGTGATTGGTGCACTGCGACCGTGCCTGCAAACACACTGACTAAACTGGAAGAGGGTGACACACCTCTGGAAAACTCGGATGATGGCACTATGTTTCTTGCACATGCATGCAAGCAAACATAAAAATGGGGGTTGTGTTTACCCAGATGCATAACTTTGCATTTGCCCACATTTAATTTCATCCCCCATTTATTAACCCAGTCTGTGACAATATTTAAATTTCTTTGAAGAACATCAGCTTGCTCAATGCAAGAGCAGGTGTTACTAATTTTATGTCATCTGCATATTTAACAGCGACAGACTCAGTATTTAAAGTAAGATCGGATATGAATGCCTGAAACAAAACAGGCCCAAAACCGTACCCTGAGGCACACCACTTGTAATGTCACCTGAGATAGATAGATGGCCATTATCATAACTTTCTGCATATGGGAAGTTAACCAATTAGCAATCCACTTGATAATGGTTATATGTAAACCCAATCTGGACAGTTTTTCAATTAAGGCCTAATGAGGCATAATATCAAATGTCTTACTAAAGTCAAGAAACACTATATCGCAAGGGATGTTATTATCAAGGTTTGTGCTTACATGTTCGTAAAAACATATAAGGTCAGTAAGACAACTTCTTCCCTGCTTAAAGCCATGTTCCCCAGAATCAGTGTTGTTAAGCACAGGGGTGATGCCATCTTTGATCAAGCTTTCCAAAATTTTACAGACTGGATAAGTTAGACTAATGGGTCCATAGTTTTCCCAATTAGATCTTGACCATTTTTTATGCAGTGGTATCATATGCACAGTTTTCCATTCAGGTGGTATGTAATGTAAATAATAATACCCAACAGGGTGGGCATTATTGGGATATAACGGGCTGCCCAGGGGCATAATGAAGTTCGACGCCACAGGTGGAGGGCTTTATAACCCCTGGAAGGTTCATTATGTCAAATAATGCCCACCCTGGAGGGTATTATTACACTTAGAAAATGGTGTTTATTGCATTTCTTTTTTATTAATGATTTGGGAAGGAAAAAGAGTTAAAACATATTAATGAAAATGAAGAGAAAGAGTAGTTGCTATAAAATAGTCCCTGTATTGGCTGAATTGTTGATTGAATTTCCAGTAGATGGTGCTGTTGTTTATGGCTCTGTGTTTTACTTTCGGTTTATTTTTTTACTCTTACTTTGGTATTGATTTGTTTTCCATTTGCACTTCTGCTGGCCGCTACCCTCCCCCCTCCGTGAAATTACCAATCGAGAGTGAGAGGTTTTGGGTGGTGGTACCATTACAGATTTCTTTTCTGGGGATTTGAAAAAAAAAATTTTTGTGAGAGTGTGTGAGTGGGGAGCAAGTGGCTTAGTGCTGTAGTGGGAATGATCCAGCATTTGTTTCAGGTGGTGGATGAGACAGGATGTCTGGAATTGGGTCATAAATTGCAGCAGAGAAATAAAGCAGATGTATTAAGATTTCCAGGAAAAGATTGTTAGTGATTGGCACTGGAGTTGTGAGGGTGATTTTGTTTATGGTGGTTTACAAAAGTGAGTAGCCGGCTGCGCTGGGCTGTGGGGTCCATTTCATAAGAAATAAAACAGACTGGCATTTGCAGAAGGGGCGCGGGAGCAGGGTTGGGCAGTGCTGCCATTGGGAAATTACTACGGTTGATAGAAATGATTGCGTGCGTCTGTTCTGAAATGAAAGAAAAAAAGTGGAGTGATTGTTTTTACATGTAAGAGTATCAGAGCTAAACAACGACAGATGGGGGGGCACCGTGCCAACTTCCTCATTAAGAGAGACAAAAAAATTGCATCAGATTGAGTGTGGAAGTTTTGGGTGAAAATCCAGTGGAAAGTGGGCACAGGGATACCATCTGGTGATGGGTGCTGCCATGAGGGACTAATTATTTATAGTGCACTGTTAAGAAATAGCCTGGATGCCAGGCTGTTTCAGCCAATCAGGATGCGAGTTTTCAGGTACCCATTTTCTAATGTTGGATAAACAACCCTGAAAAATGTATTTTAATGGGAGTGCAAGACTATCAGCTAATACATAAAGTAAATGCCCACTAATATTATCAGGGCCAGGGGAAGTTTTGCCCTTTTGTATTTTGAGTTTTGATTGAATCATCTCAATATCGAAGTCTGGGGGTGTGGCGTCATTTTGTATATCTATATCAGAGATATTTTGTTGTGATTTAAAAATGCAGCAGAATTTTTTATTAAAAATATTCTTCATTTGAGCATGGTCATACACTAATTCCCCAACCTTTAACAAAGGACCAACCTGACTAATAGATTTTTTTAATGAATTCACATAAGAGTAAAAATATTTACTATTATTTTTATTTGCATTGCTTGCTAAATAATATTCCCACCTTTGTTTTGCTCTTTTAATAATAGACTTACATTTCTTTTGAGTCTTCACAAACTTTACCCATTTGTCAGGGGTTTATTTTTCAAGAAATTCTGATATATTTTGTTTTTATTATTTACCATTTTCTTAACAGATTTAACAAAGCATTTTGGGCTGTGCTTACCATTACTATATTTTAAATTGGTATGAATATATGTGTCCCATACCTCAGTACTTTTTTTTTGAAAAAACACCAGAAATCAGATATCAAGCGTTTGCTAAATTTTGAGTCCCAGCCATTTTTAGATAAGTAACTTTTCATTTCAATTAAATCGGCTTTGTTGTAGAGAAATATTTTGGTTGGTCCTGAGTTGAAGATGAAATCCCTAGAGTGAACAAATTGGATTGCATTGTGATCACTTGTACCAACAGGGGGAGTACTAATATAGTTGTTAATAACTAAATGATCAGAACATAGGACTAAATCCAAAATTCTGTCGCCCTTGTGGGTATATTGAAACATTGCTTTAACTGGAGTTGATTACAAAAAGAGATTAATTTGTTTCCTTTAGAAGTGGTAGCTGTGTTAGAGACCCAGTTGATTTCACCAAGGCTGAAATCTCCCATAACAAGTATATAGTGTATGGTAGTATGTTGTTATGGATAGAAATCCATAACTAGAATGGAGTTGTTATGCTGCTGTAGCTATGTCATCACAGTTGTTATGCTGCACTAGCTATGTCACTACTGCAGCATAACAACTAGGAATGCTGCCACATAGTTGCTTTCCTCAATCCAGTTAAGCAGGAAGTTGCATTTTTTTAAACTTGAACTTGCAGAAACATCTGCAGCACACTGTGTCAGTTAAAAAAAATGTAAAAATATATATTCTCAGTTGTCTTCTCCAGCTGATTTTGTATGATTTTCTATGCTGTGACTGCCCATACATTATAAAAGATTGTGTATGAGCAGTCATACACAAACAAGGAAATTCTTAGTATCGCGAGGTTCCCTTGGTAACAGAGTACCTTTTGTTACCAAGTAATCCTCTTGATACAAGAATATCCTTGTTATGTATGACTGCTCATATACAATCCTCTATATTACCACTATCTCCTGCATTCTCCATTTCAAGTAATAATGCATCAAATACATCAGTGTTACAGTCAGGAGGGCACTAGCAAGTGCCTAAAATAATAGATTCGGAAAGATTGACAATATGTTTAACCCAGATAGATTCAGTATTATAGTTATGGGTTTTTATCTGAGCAGTAATATTAATAGATGAAATATTACTGTTTACTATTATAGACACATTACCACCTTTTCTAGCATAATGACTGAGATCACACGTATTATATCCAGGAAGTCTGAAATCCCAAGAAACATTATCATCACATGAAGTTTTTGTTATAGAAATACTATAAATTGTATCCTGAAAAGCCCTCATTTTAAGTTCATCAATTTTGTTAATTATTGCTCTAGCATTGAAGGACAGGAATCTAAGCTAAGTATGTACGTGTGATTTAGGTTTAATACCATTAACTTTCAGAGGAGAGGGTGCACACCCTTTCTCCCCCAGATTTATTAGTTTAAATATTTATCGGTACAAGTATTGATTTGTTTGCCCAAAAGATTACATCCTCGTCTACTTAAATGAAGGCTGTCCCAACAAAACAATTCAAGTGTATCTGCGAACTCCTCCCAATGTGTGAGGCACTTAATATTTTGCCTGAGACACCATTTACAAAGCCATTCATTAATGGATTTAATTTTTTGAATAGCAAAATCAGTGGCTCTTGGTACAGGGAGGATTTCAGACAAAACAATGTCACAATTTAATTCCACCAGACTGTTAGTTAAAGTGACAAAATCTTGCTTAATAATGTCAATTGATTTGTGATTAATATCATTTGTGCCTGCATGAAAGATAGCCAGAATTTTGTAGCCACAATTATGCAAGATATTCCTAGTCATTAATGTGATGCCAGAAATAGTAGCCCCTCAGAAACTATAGGTACAATGTGATTTATCAGGTCTACACACTGCCCTATCTATATGTTTAATTATGGAATCTCCAAGGATAAAAATTTGTTTAGAGCTATGAACTGGGCTGCCTTTGTTAGAAGTAGAAGAGTGACTGTTATATAATGAATCACTGATGTTCAGACCTACTTCAGTGGTATCCATAGGTAGAGCAAGATTGCTAGTGGGGGTGAAAGTCGTAGAGTCAGTAATGTCTAGGAGGGGTACAACAGAAGCTGATATGGAACTACTGACTGTAACATTGATGCACTGGTCTGATGCAATAGTGATAGACGAGGCATTGGACATTGATGGTGAAGCATTAGCAGCAATCATTGATTCAGTAGTATGCTTGTTGCTTTTGGGCAAATTTAATGAGACTTCCTGATTAACTAGAGCAGATGTAGTGGATGTAGTGCACAATAAACTAGGGTTATGAACTACCTGAGATGTAGATGCAATATCATCATTTAATTGCATTGGATCAACCCTGCTAAAAGTAGGTGAACAAAATTGCTGGACTTTATGGCCTTTTTCAGTGTCCATAACTCTCTGTACAAATAATCAGTCATTATCAGAATTATCATTGGTATCATCTTCCCTACTACATCTTTTTATTGCTAGTATCATGAGCTGCTGACCCAGATGGTAGTGGGCTTACAAAGGAGGGGATATAATTCACATGTATGTTATTGAACTCACTGACAGATGTAACATTAATACCATGAGCTAGTGTGTTAATGCAGGTAACTTTATTAAGCAGGGACTCTGGGGCAGGGACCCAGGTGGAGTGTGCAGACTATTGAATCTTTCAGCCATTTACTTTTGACTTGTTTCAAGGAGCGCACATCTGGTATTAAAAAGAGTGATTTCCTGTGACATTTCATTATTTTGTTTGCACTTAGTACAAATGTATATTTGCTTCGACAAAGTACCATTTACGATGGAGTACATAGAACAACTTGAACAATGTATCCCCATTTCCCCATCTAGAGTAATGACCATATCGTCCATATTTTGGGGAAAAAGAATTGTAATACCCAAATAATACAACAGGTGATTACAAACAGGGACAGTAAATAATAGCTTTAACTGAATGTCTTACAATATTATATAGAATAGCAGGCAAACACAGCTGTAGGTAACACTAGAGGTAAGTGAGCACAAAAGGTCAAAATGGTACCTATAAATGGAAATAGCCTATAATATCATGCTGCTTACCTGCTTACCACACTGGACATGCCAGACACGCACAAAAACGTGCATGTCTTGGCGCACAGCGAATGTGCTTACTCCACACAAGCTAGCCCCGCTCGCTCAGGGTGGCTCTGATATAGTGTGTAACCCGAAACCATCTTCCGGGTCATGTGACCAGCCCTTAGAGCAAGTAACAACTATAAATCATCAGAATCATCAGTTCCTAATAGTCAGTCAGAAGAGAATGTCCCAATCTGCCTTGGACAGATCGAAAAAATCCAGCTGCCATCAAGAAAAGAAAAAACAAAATTAGATACAATTTATGCATAACCAATATATCCATCCTGGAAAAAGCAACAAAATATAGGGTATAAAGTCTACCAGAAATCTGAACTCCAAGACTGAACACTTGAATTGGAACATTATACTCAAAAACGGAACCCCTCATTGAAATTAACCAGAGATCCTCCTTTGAAGTTTGTGAAGTCAGGGGTGTCAACAGAATCCTGGAGAAAATAAGTTAGATGAAACAAGACCCTTCAAATGTTGTTGATGATAATACAGAATTAAAGACACTAACAACCACAACCATTCTGGTATGCAAATGGGGCATTTGTCAGAACCGAACTATAATCCCACAGCACTGCAGAAAAAGGACTGCATTATCCATAGAGGCTTCTTGTCCATTATCAAAGAATAAAGCTCCTGGGGTTGATATAGCCAGTTGGGAAGGCAGTTCATGTCTCAAGCAGTGGGGTAACCTAGACCAAGTGTCAGGACATGCCATGATGGAAATGAAATGATGTCACCCATGTGGTAAGAAAAAACAGCAAGAGAACTCAGAAGTTCAGGAATCGGACACAAAGCAGCATTCCTGATCAGATCAGGATCCTGCTACGACTTAGAATCCTTATTCAGTGTGAAAAGTGGCCCTGGTTCATGATAGCACCTTGCCAAAATAAAATGAACAACATCAGAACATGCAAGTCCGGGGAATTAGATATCAGAACTTGTTGTTGTAGAGGTTGAGGTGTAGCAAGAACCATTGCTATTCTTTATATGAACAATGATGTAGGCAATACCACAGAGCAAAGCAGTTAGCGCCAATGAGAGTTCTAGAATGCCGCTCACTAAGAAGCATAATCCCAGTTCGAATTAGGTTTATGATCCAGTGGAAAAAATCTCTCCGATGCAGGAATTAGAATCTGGTTCATATCATCTTAGAATCAGCTAGGACTGGTCTTGCATTTACTGATCTTTAAACAGGTCAGGGAAGAGCTATTTCAGATCTTTAGAGGCTTGATCTGCAGACTCAAAGGAGTGCCATATGCCCTGAATCATTACTTGCAGTCAAATAGGGTATATTACTCTAATGCGGATTCCAGCAATGATCAATTTTGTGAGTACCGGGTGGTAGGCAGCTCTTTTCTGTTAGGTTAAAGCAGGTAGATCCTGTGTTATACAAAGCTTATCCCCCTCCCAGGAGATCTCTTGTAAATTCTGCAGGACATGCTATTTGTCCAAATAATTAAAACATTTCAGGATAAGAGGTCGGGGGGGGAAGGGATCCAGCTGCTGGCCGAGGATGAAGGGAGTGGTGAGCCTGCTCAATTATATAGGAGGAGTTGTTAGGTGATGGCCCGCTATTTTATTTAGAAGTTTTTGAACAAAGCTTATTGGAGTAGAGCCTTCAGCCTCCTCAGGAAGACCAAAGATGATAATGTTGTGCCTTCGGCTTCTTCCCTCCAGGTCCTCCATTTTGCCTTCTGAACGAGTCAATTTCTGCTTCAGTCCATTCATCTCGGGGTTTGTTTAATTTCTCCACTGCTCCAGTGAGTATGTACAAGCCTCAGCATCTCCCAACTAATGGCCCAGGTCCCTGAGGTCCGTCCGGAGTGACTTAAATTCTTAGGTTATTTCCTGGATAGTTTCCATGAATGGCTGAAATTCACTAAGAAACCGCTCCTCCATGAGTGGGACAAATGCCACGGTAGAGGTAGACTAGTGCCCTGCATTTGATCCCTGGGCCTTGGAGCATTTCGAGTCCTTATCCAGTGTTGTAGGCAGTTTATGTTTTGGTGCAGCCTGTCACATTTCTGCTTCCATTTTAACAGTTTCGATGGGACAACTTGACAGGAACAGGATCAGATTAGCTTTGGATACAACATCCAATCGAAGGAACACCTAGTTTGAAGAAGATGCCAGTAAGAAATTAGAATTAAGGCAGGAATGGGTGTGAGGTGGGATAAGTTGCTGTTACCTGGTCTGAGGCATCACATGACCCCCGGGGACAAGGGCTTCTGCTTTTGTCCGTGACTACAAACTGCACCAGGGCATCTGCAAGGCTCTTTTAGCAGCGCTACCAGACAGCAGCTCAAGAAGCAGCAGAGATATCTCCAAAGGAGCTGTCTTTACTTAACCTTTTCTGCTTTCTCCTTCCAGGGTTCCAAGGAACCAATCAGGAGCATGATTTTCCAAATCCACCTATAAAAGGGGCACAGAAGCCAGTAAAGGACCAATCAGAGAACTCCTATTGTTCCCTAACACAGCTCCAGCCCTTAAGTTTGAGCTTGGGCTCAGACACACCACCACACCGGGGTCTCTCTGGGAGCACTTTTCTCACTCCCCTAGCACTGAATATGATGGCTCTAAAGGTGCTTATCTGGTGCTTGCTGGGACAAGGGCTGCTGAATTCATCCATGACTATGAACTGCACCAGAGCATATACAAGGTGCTTTTAGCAATGCTACCAGACAGCAGCTCAGGAAGCAGTAGAGGAATCCCCAGAACAGCTGTCTTTACTTAACCTTTTCTGCTCTCTCCTTCCAGGATTCCTTATTTTCCCCTATGGGTGTTTCTATTCTGTCCAGCAACTAGCAGTAGGAAGCAGCATCCCCGAGCTTCCACTGCAGCACTAGGATCATCACATTGGTTGGGTTACCTGATTGTTTCTGGCAGACATGGAATAGAACCTTACCTCCAACAAAATTCAGAAACTACAGTCGAAGTCAGATGCCTCCATAGAGCATCATCATGGAGGGATAATGACCATGTAGAGAAGATCGTATGCAACTCACACAAAAAACACACATCCTAATCCACTTGGGAACAAACAACCTCACCAGTGGTTCAATGGTGAAACCACAAAACACTTCACTACACTAAGCAGCAAACTAACTTCTCTTACATACGGATTATCCTTCTCTGAAATCCTGCCTGTCTGGGTAAAGGGGGTAACTGGCAGAGAGTCAGAGAAAAGGAAATTACAAAGTTTGACACCTGGCTCAAAGACTGGTGTCAAGAAAAAGGATATCACTTTGTTGGCAAATGGCAGAATTTCTACAAATGGGAATTCTTCACATATGATGGATTAAATCTCACTAAGCATGGAACCCAAGCATTAGGCCAAAAATGTGATGTTTTTGGGAACATTTAAACTAAGAAAAGGGGAGATGGCATGATTATCCAGCATGCCTCAAAAGGAAGTGGATGCCCCTCCCCCTAAATCTTTCCTTCATCCAGCTAGGTCTATTAATGCATCTGTAGGAAAATGGGAGAGGGCATCATCATCCAATTTACCACAAGGGAAAGTGGATGCTCCTCCCCCTAAATCTTTCTTACATCCAGCTAAGTCTACTAAGGCATCTGTAGGACAAGGGGCGAGGGCATCATCACACATTGCACCTCAAGGGATGGTTGATTCCCCTTCCCAATCACCGACCAGTATATCATTATTTCAGCCAGCTGAGCCTACAAAGGCACCCTTAAGTCACCACAAGGCATGCAACAACAAAATCATACAGCACACGGTCCCAACTGGACCACCATTGAAACACAAAGCAAAGAATGGTAAAATTAGGAGGCAGGTATGGCAAGCAATGTGTTTTAATGCTTGCAGTCTGGCGAGTAAAATCCCAGACCTTAGCGCCATGGTGATGGAAGCTCATCTAGAGTGGGTTGTAGTAAGAGAGATGTGGTTTAGCGAGAACAACACCTGGGAAGTCACCATCCCAGGGTACACTCTGTTCAGATGAGATCAAAGAGGAAAAAAGGTGGGGAAGTTGCAATATATATCAAGGAAGAAATCAAAGCCACTGAGATTCAAATAAATCACAATGAGGCTGAGCCCCTTTCGGTTACCCTTGGAAAAGGGGACAAGGTCCCAATGAGGGTGGGAGCTGTGTAAAGACCACCATCTCAAGAAGTGGAAAAAGACAAAGAACTTCCTGAATCCAACCTAATGATGTCTGACAAAAGAGTGCTGCTGCTAGTAGGAGACTTCAATTTGCCAGATGTGTAGTAAATTGGTCCTCCTACACAGTCACATCAGAAATAAGTAAGGAATTCCTCACTGCCCTGCAGGGAGCAGGTCTCACATAGATGGTAGATACTCCCACAAGAAAAGAAGCAATCCTGGACTTTGTGCTTACAAACAGCACCAGGGTTTAAGATGTGAGAGTGGGAGTCAATATGGGTTCCAGTGACCACAGGTCAGTATGGTTCAGTCAACATATATGAGGATATCAGTCACACTAGACTGAAGATCCTCAACTTTAGGAATGCGGACTTCAACAAGATACAATCCGCCTTTAGGAGAATATAGGAAAACATGACACATGGGGATGTTGTGGCAAGCTGGAAGGCTCTAAAGACAGCACTTAACCTTGTTACATAACAATGTACAAGGGTAATCAGCAAATACAACAATTCACAAAAGATGTGGCATCAAGAATTAAGAAAAAGAAAAAAGCATTCAAGAAATATAAAGAAACAAAGAACGACAATGATAGAGAGGTATACAGAGCTAGGCTAAAAGATGCAGGCAAGGCAATCAGAGTAGTAAAAGCACAAACAGAAGAGAGGATTGCCGAGGGAATAAAAAGAGGCGACAAGGCCTTCTATAGATACATACTTGAAAAGAGAAAGACCAAGGGGGGAATAGTTAGATGAAAAACAAAAGAAGGTCAATATGTAGAGGAGAAAACAAAGAAAGCAGAAGTTTTGAATGACTATTTCTGCTCAGTATTTATACTTGAAGATGATGGAAGTGGACCAACACTGGGTAAAAAGGAACACCGCACCAAGGAGGCAGACACAAGCCCCTTCACCATGGATAGAATCCTTGAGGAGCTCAATAAGTTAAAAACTGACAATGCCATGGGGCTTAAAGGAATTCATCCACAAATTTTGAAGGAGCTTAGGAAGGAACACGCTGCTCCACTAGCCGAGCTCTTCAATAAATCACTAGAGGGTGGTAAAGTGCCTGAGGACTGGAAGAAGGCCACCATTGTACCCTTACACAAGAGTGGAAGCAAGGATGAGGCAGGGAACCACCGCTTAGTCAGCCTCTCCTCAATTGTGGGGAAAATTATGGAATCGATACTGAAGGAAAGGATAGTGGCATATCTCGAAACCAACAGGAAGTTAGACTCTAAGCAGCATGGCTTCACACCTGGATGGTCATGTCAAACAAACATAGATGTCTTTAACTGGGTAATAAAAACAGTAGACCATGGTGAGGCAGTTGATATTGTATATCTAGATTTCAACAAAGCCTTTAATTCCGTCCCCTACAAGAGGCTCATCAACAAGTTAGAGGATACAGGGGTAGGAAAAAAAATGTTAATTGGGTAAGAAACTGGATTTAGGGGGAGAACTCAGAATGTAATGGTGAATTGCACCTTGTTGCAAGAGTGACCAGTGGAGTTCCACAAGGATCAGTGCTGGGGCCAGTCCTCTTCAACACATTCATCAGCGACACTGCAGATGGTTTGGAGGAGAAGGTGTGCCTGTTTGCAGATGACACCAAGCTCTGCAACAGGGTAGACACACAAGAAGGGGCCTCAGGGATAGAATCAGATCTTAGAAAGTTGGAGGAATTGTCAACAGCCTGGCAGTTGAAGTTCAGTGCTAAGAAATGTAAAGTTATGCACCTGGGGAAAAATAACCCAGGTAAGGTGTACACGTTAAGGGCTGAACAAATATCTGTTACAGACTTAGAAAGGGACCTTGTGGTCATGGTTTCCAATGATCTGAAGGTGGGAAGACAGTGTGAAAAGGCAGTACAAAAAGCCAATGGCATCCTTGGATGCATAGGCAGGGGCATCACAAGCAGAAAGTGCAAAGTGATAATCCCACTATACAGATCCTTGGCGAGTCCTCACCTGGAGTGCTGCATCCAGTTCTGGGGACCTCACCTAAAAAAGGATCATGCGGTCCCCATCTGCTGGCACATTCTTATGTTCTCATGTTCTTATGTCTCTCTGCTCTGCATTCTGCATGCTACATAGTTAAAGAGTTGCAGTCTGCATCATAAGCTCTGAGAAGTATAAAAGTATGAGGTGCCAAACTGGCCATAATTCATATATGCAGTGCTTGCCATACATCAGTTCATGCAGACTATATCTGGCTCTTTGCATAACAGGTTGGTTTGTATGCCAAATATATTGGTTTATTCATCAGGTAAACTGATTTGTGTGAATAATATATTGGTTTTCAATGATTCTGTGTGTATGATATAGATAGGTTTGTTCTAGAAATGTACTGTATTGGTTTCAGTTTTAATAAAATTGGTTTGCATGTGCAATATATTTGTTTACACTCAAATTATATAGTTTAATGTAAACTGTGTTTACTTCCAACTGCACTGGTTTGTGAATAGTATAATAGTTTATGTGTGAACTGTACTGGATGAACTACATTGGTCCATGAGCAAAGTATAATGGTTTGGTCTTTCCAAGGCATACTGGTTTCTGAGTAAACTTATTTATTTATTTAAAAATTTAGTGCCTGGGATAGGCACACTTGACTGGGGCTCATTTCCCCCTGTAACCCGGGGGAGGGGATACAGCAGGGAGTGAAACTGCAATAATAAAGTGATAACAATAGGCACTTGTACATGGAGAATAAAATTTTAGAGGAAAAAAGCATGTAAAAGTGTGCAAGTACCTTTGTTATGGGGTAGCAAGGATGAGAGCTAAGGAAGCGTGCCACCATTGTATGTCAAGTTATTCATATGGAATCATAGAGGCATAAAATCCAATTTACAGAGTGCACTGAGTTGTAAGCTATGCAACAGAGTATAAGACAAAGTGGGTCAAATTGGTAAAATAGTGATGGGAGGGGCAGGGTATGGGTTGTTGTACTGTGGATAGAAAAGGAAGATGCCTAGCTGCATGCTTTTGAAAACTGTTTCAGTGTAACCACCCCCACCCACGAGGTGTGCCGACTAGGCCTGGAGATGGTAAAGATTTTGGGTGAATGGTGCATAGGTTCACGGTTAGAAATGGGCTTGGAAAGTTGGAAAGTGGCATGGTGCCTCCACCTTTAGGAATCCTTATATTACAGAGTGCTGCCAGGGTGTTTCCTCACAGGAAATAAATACAACCCTACCCTCTGTGACAGAGAACACAATACCACAAACCTCTCCCCGTTTGCCACTCTAAGCATGCAAATAACAAGGAGATGATGACAAAATACACTAGCAGTTGCAAATAAATAGCAAATGGGTTTATTTTGGGGTTGGAAAACAAGGTGGGGGACAAGGGAAGCAAAAAATAAACAAAGACAGCAGTTTACATTCACCCCCACCGTAAGGCATCTCTTAGCACCTCTCCCCCAGACTGGTGTACCAGTTAACTCCACAATCTCTCTGGGAGCTCCCAATTGTAGTTTGGGTGTGCACACAAATGCAGAGTTGCAGGCCTATGATGCTTGGACCTTGGTGCAGTACAGTGTAAATTCGGTTGTTGGCTGCAGCTGCTGACTAGCAAATTACAAAATTGGATGTAGAGTAAAACAGTTGCTTCTAGCTGTAAGCTGTAGTTGTGGACTTAATTCTAAGTTCATGGAGGAATACCCAGAAAATATCTAGCTAGCTAACTACATAATGGGAATGATAAGTTCTGTGGGTAAACCCTGGACTCGAGATCTTCAGATGACAGGCTGGTGCTATTTCTGTGGTGAAGTCTACCTTGCTTAGGCAGGTGATGGCAGGATGGTCTTTTCTGTAGGCTGGATACAAGTGTAGCGGACCCAACGCTCTCCCGATGGCAAATGGTGTGAGCCGTAATGTCTTTGGATGATGGGAGTTCTGTTCTATAAGCTGGTTACAGGTGCATTGGACCCAACACCATTCAGAGTTGAGTGGGCTGTGGACCATGATGCTCCAGAGAATGATGATCCTTTTCACTCCAGAAGGAGATTTGCCTTCACCCACCCTGTCAGGTGGGCAATCACTTGGGACATCAGATGGTTTGATCCCATCAGGATAAAATCCTAACAGCAGTAGAAGGCAGTGGCTTATCACCTACCCAGATGCACTGCAGCTTTCAAGGCAACCCCTGCTCGAATTCAGTGACAGAGCCCAGGCTTGTACCTCTAGCTGTATCAATCCCATTTTCCAGGGGTCTCACGTCTGTTTTGGACAAATGTTTTAGTCAGACAGGAATAGCAAGTAAGAGATATTCACAAATGCTTTCCTCTCCTCAGAGGTTTGTTTCAGACAAGTCTGCTCTATTTGCACGTTTACCCCTTGTGCAGAAATCTGGGGATTAAATATCAGTGGCTAGCTTCTCAAGCATGATTTTTTTTTTTAGTTAATTTTATTAGTTTTCCAACTTAAAAGACAGTATTATACACACATACATGGTATAATGTACAGCACAGAAGGATCTTACAACAAAATGTCCATACTTCCTCAATATATATATCATATAGTCTACACATTTTAACTTTAATGGACTTTGCAGGGGTAGGAGGGGGAAAGCCCTCACATCTCTGCAATGGCTGCTTTATAATAATATAATATAAAGACAGTCAGCAAGGCAACACAAAACTTGCAAGTTAAGAATGGGTATCTAGTAAAATTAGGGGAATACATATATGCTGCTAGGGTTACAAAGAATAAAATATGAACAAGACTTGTTGTGTCATATCAGAGCTAAGAGTCTCTCATCCCGGGAGTAATTAAAGAATAAAGCAAATTGTAAGCCACCAAGGAGGGTTCATCCTATACCTGTTCTAGGTTTCAGATAGGCTAGGAAGGGGCCCAGCATGATGCGTAAACCACTAACTTATTGAGTGCTGAGTAAGACATACGCTGGAGTTCTGATATAGTGGGAATTTCAGTGGATCTCCACCGTGAAAGTATAAGGCGTTTGGCAGAGATACTTAGCAAGGCCAGCCAACAGATGTGATGGAGTTTGATATTAGATCCAGGAGGGGGCAGGCCTAGGATCCACAAAAGGGGGTTTGGTTGGATTGCTAGGCCAAGGACATCCCTGGCTAGTTGAATAACAGCTTGCCAAATGGGGGTCTACAGGGAACATTGCCAGATAATGTGGAAGAGATCTCCTACTTGAGCCTGACATCTCCAGCATAAATTAGTGTTCAGGAGCTTTGCTTGTGCAGCACCGCTGGTGTTCTGTACCAGTGGTGTAGTGATTTATTTTGAATAAGTTTGCTGCGGGCATCTGGGTAGCTGGAATGTGCCAGTTTCCAACAGAGATCCCATTGGGTGTCATCTAATTCAATATTCATTGCCTTTTCCCATTTTGATTTTGAAACCCAAGACTGGGAGGGAATGCTCCCTCTGATGTCAGCATATATTTTACTGGCTTGTCCCCTAGGAAGCTTAAGCCAGACAGAGATTCTTTGAGGAGTAATCTGAGTTAGTGGGCTTGGTTTAAGGATTGTAGTTAAGGAGCTACGGAGTTGCAAGTATCTCTAGAAATCCGTTTTACTTAAGATTTTCGTTTGTACTAGGACTTGAAAGGGTTTCAATCTTAAGCCCGTTTTGTCTAGGATATCTGCCAATACTTTAATGCCAGCTTGCTCCCAGTGAGGCCAATAGACAGGCTTATTGTCTATCAGAATACGCTGGTTATGAAAAATAGGTGTATAGATAGATGGGGTTGGATTAGCTCTAATCCTTTTGTGCATCTTATGCCAAATATTAATTACTGACATTATGGTGGGGTGGGCTCATAAAGACTTGGGTAGTGGATTATATAACAGAAGGGGGAGGCTATGAACCTGAGCTATGGCCTGTTCCATATGGAGCCATTGCAGGGAGCCTGAGGTCAAAGTAGTGAACCATTTCAGGGACTGCGCCATTGAGTAGACCCAGGCATGTCCTTCAAGCCAAGGGAGGCTCCATCCACCTTCCTTCCAATGAGAGCGAAGCCTAATCCTGCTATTGTTCCCATAGAAATTTTTACTCACAATTTTATCAATAGTACAAAGCTATTTCAAGGGGGGGGGGCTAGAGGAATATGGAAGAGAAGATATAAAAGTTTAGGGATCGCAATCATTTTTAAAGCAGCTATTTTCCCTGCCAGGGTAAGGTGAAGCAGTCACCATCTGTCTACTTCGGTTCTAAGGTCAGCAATCAGAGGGCTAAGGTTGAGGTCCCAGATTTTAGACAGATCAGGAGAAATATGAATACCAAGGTATATAAGGAAGTTTGGGGCCCATTTCAGCCCTAAGGGAGAGGGACTATATTGTGTACATTTAGAACTGAGAGGTAATATTTCAGTTTTAGATAAAATTATCGTGAGGCCAGAGAGTGTTGCAAAGTCAGTCAGAAGTGTGAGTAGAGCCGGGAGAGCTGTTATAACATCTTTAACAGGGACCAAAAGATCGTTAGCATACATAAGGGTAGTGTAAGTGTGTGTCCCAATGATGATGCCAGGAATAAGTGGATGGTGTCGGATGGCCACTGCTAATGGCTCAACCACTAGAATGAACAAAAGAGGGGAGAGGGGGCATCCTTGGCGAGTTCCCCTACCAAGCTGGAAGGGGCTGGAGATCACCGCATTAGTCCGGATCCTGGCAAGTGGTTGATGGTACAGTGCCATGATCCATTGCCGAAATAGAGGTCCGAAACCAAACCTCTGCAGCACTCTCTCCAAGTAATCCCATTCCAGGGAATCGAAGGCTTTCCCGAAGTTGACAGCAAAGGCTGCCACGGGGTTGGGGAGAGATTTGGCCTGATAGATAATATTAAGCAACGATCTGATGTGATCCCGGCTCAGGCGCCCGGGCACAAAGTCTACTTGCGAACGGTGGATGAGAGAGGAAAGGAGGGGGCTAAGTCTGAGAGCTATAACTTTAGCAAATATTTTGCTGTCTTTGTTAATTAAGGAAATCGGGCGATAGCTTGAGGGGAGCGTGGGGTCTTTACCTTTTTTGGGGAATATGGCAATAATTGCTTCTTGAAGGGTAGGAGGGAAGATACCATTCTGCAACACCTCATTATAGACCTGTGCAAGGAGGGGGGCAACCTGAGGTGCAAACAGCTGCCACAGCTTGATTGGAAAGCCATCCCCTCCAGGGGTCTTACCAACAGTGAGGCTTTTAAAGGCTGTTGTAACTTCCTCAGGTGTAATAGGGAGATCTAGGAACTCTGTTTGGGAGGGCTGGAGAGTGGAAAGATGAAGGGGGGTCAGGAAAGCATCTATTGAGGTTTCCACCTGAGTTTTAGTAGAGGAATATAGTTCGGAATAAAACTGTTTCATGATACCATTAATAGAATTAGGATCAGTGCTGATTGAGCCAGACCGGTCTCTCAGACCAGCGATATGGCGTTCATCCTGTTGCTTTCGAAGGCAGTAAGCTAATAGTTTGCCGGTCTCCCCCCCCCAATATTGATGATGCAGCCATAGCATGGCCAGTTCAGCCTTGCGGGTTAGCAAGTCATTAATCTCCACACGAGTAGAAAGCATGTCTTTGTGTATTGAAGTGTCAGCTACTAGACAAGGAATCTGTTTAGCCCGGGTTTCTAAGTCCTTTAATCTAGCTTCCAAGAAAGTAAGGAGAAGTCCCCGTTTCTTATGGCATGTTATAGCCCCATGCAGGGTGGCCTTGAGAGCCTCCCAGCGGGTGCCAGAAGAGGTATCCTGGGGGGGATTTTCAGCTAGGAATAGAACTGTCTCTGAGGTTACCCAGGGAGTAAAGAGTGGGTCCTAAAGCAGAAGGGGCTCTAATTTCCATTGAGCAGATTTATGTGGGCGTATACCCCATAGAATATACAAATGTACAGGGGCATGATCTGACATAACTTTAGACAGGATCGCAGAGTCTACTGTACTCTGACAGATGTCATCCGACACCAGGCAGTAGTCTAGTCTGCTATGAGAGCCATGCACCACAGAAGTAAAGGAGTAATCCTTCGTCCGTGGATGGAGAGTTCTCCATACATCATCTAGACCCATTTCCGTTATGAATTGGTGCAGGGCCAATCGGGCTTTAGGGTGCTGCACTGGCACTGGGGCACTGCGATCTAGTTGGGGCACCAAAACCCGATTGAAATCACCTCCCAAAATGGTGGGGACAGCGTCTGTTGATATGGAGCTTAGCTCCTGTGCTAATGAATGAAAGAAGGAGGGATTGTCTTCATTTGGGGCATAAATACAAACAAGAAGTAGGGGTCCTTCAGGAGTCGCCATTAATGCCATCACCCATCTGCCCTGGGGGTCCGAACAGGTCGGCATGCAGGTCCAAGCTAGTGACTTATGAATAAGGATAGCCACCCCTCTCTTTTTAGTTGCAAAGTGGGTGGATAAGACCTGCCCTACCCAGACTTTTGCTAGCCTATCATGATCTTGTTTGGTTAGCTTAGTTTCGTGTAAAAAGGCCAACGTGGCCCTCAGCCTTTTCAAATAAGATAACACCTGCTTACGTTTAACCGGGGTGTTTAAGCCCCACATGTTCCAGGTGTATACATGAAGGTCAGCCATAATTAAAGTGGTGAGAGTTGGTGCAAGGTACCATAGTAATATCATAGAATGAGCAGGCTGAGGTCACATCCGGTCCTCCCCTCCTGAGACTCTTCAAAACATTCAACCATATACATAAATTAAGCCCTGCCGTGTTTTGATTGAGCAGATACTTAAAAAGAACCCAGTCCATAAAATATGAAAGCCAAGTAATTGGGCTAAACAGCCGACATAAACTTCTAACTATGTACAAAGCTATACCTATCCAGTAACTTACAATGGACTGAGGGCAGCAGTTAGGCTGGAAGATCAACTTCCATGGCCATCCGTTGTCCTCTCGTGGGATGGGTATGAAGGCAAAGGAAGTGGAACATTGTGGAGAAGTCAGCTTCATGTATTTGCTGAATGGCAGCAGACAGCTCCTGTCCCATTCCTTGTTGGGGCACAGGAGGGAGAAAAATAGGAAGTGCTGGGAGCAAAATCAGGGTCTAAAGGACCAATTTAGGGTGCAGTATAACTGACAGGGTGAAAGGGAAAATTCCTCCAACTGCCACACGGGGGTGCTGAAAGACCCACAGTATGCCAGGTAAATAGCAGTGGAGTTCTGAGACAGATGAACCAGCCCTAGTGATGAGGAGCTCAGAGTGATTGGTGCTGTAATGTTTTGCCTCCTAAAAAGGAGAAGGAGAATAACATCAAAAACAGAGAAGCACAATCATGTTCCTTGTCTCTGTCCACACTGAGACTTTGAGAGAGCATTGGTAAGACAGGGGGATTGAGCATTAAGGCAGAATGGGCATAAACCGCCCACTAACATATGTCTGATACCACACACGGGGTTTGTACAGCAGAATCATATTCCCTACCAATTGCTAACTACTCATATCTTACACACAAAAGGTTAACATCCAGTGGGCAGCTACAGTGTTCAGTCTGACAGTATCTGTCCCAGCAAGTTCGAGATGAAAGCTGCACATAGCATAGCAACAGCACTGGCGTTGAAAGCTGATTATTCTGGGAGGATTGGGAACGCTAGTTCTTGACCCATCCAAGTACACCCCTCAAAAGATCATTGCAACTTGTCACAGGGCAAGTCCAAGTCCGCCCATGGAGGCAAGGTGGGCCTTAGCAGCTAGATCGGAAACAGTTCCCGATGGAAGGCCTAGCTATAAGGATGTATATCAACCAACCCCCTAGTTCAGCCAGCTAAAAAAACAGAAAGAGTGCAAGTGAGTAAAACACTTAGCTGTATGCTCAGGGAGGTGATTCCTCGGTCGATAATGAGGACTCGCATCTTGATGTTTCGGAGGGCAGGGAATGCTGGCGGGATGGGTTTGGTAGCACAGGAGAGGTTTGTTCCAAGGGGGCCAGTATGGATTCTGCTGCTACTACTGTGGCCCAGGATCTTAGCGTCTCTGATGAGAGGTCTCCTGCAGAGCGATCATCTTCATGTACTGGCTGTTCAGAGAGGGTGAGCAAAGGGGCGTAGCGGTTGGGAGAATAATGGTGTTGCAGGTCGTTAGCCTCATCTTCTGGGGTGTCTTGTTCATTTTGCTTGGCAATTGGGTGTGGATGTTTTTTGTGCCACTGCAGAGGGTGGCATTTCCTACTTCTCGGGGGTAAGGAAGAGTCAAATTGGAGCACTGAGAGCTGGGGAAATTGCAGTGGGGATCTGGTGGACACCTCCATGTGGGAAGGAGGATCTGAGGGGCCACTAGACGTGCTGAAAAGATCCGGGTTTCTGAAGTCCTGCGGATATTCTTTGCGGAGATAGTCCATAAGGCTTTCTGGAGTTGAAAATAAGGTAGTAGACCCTTTGATTATTACTCGCATGGTGGCAGGATAGCAGAGCCAGAAGGATACATGGTGGGCATGGAGCATTTTCCTGCAGGGCGTGTATGCCTTGCGCCGCTCGGTGAGGTCCCTGGAGTAATCCTGAAAGACTCGAATTGTGTTCCCTTTCCAAGAAATGGAGCCCTGGTCCCTAGCTGCAGCGGTAATCAGTTCTTTTTGTCGATAGTCCAGGAACATGGCTAGAATTCGGAACAGGCGCTCTCCCGGCTTGGGAAGTGGGTCGAGAGAGCAATGGGCCCACTCAATCTGAAGATTAATGTCCGGAGGTAGGCCGAGAATGCGAGGCAGTGTATCTTGCAGAAAAAGTATTGTATCTCATTGTTCATCCCCTTCAGGAAACCCAACAAATCTTAAGTTATTTCATCGGCCCCGATTTTCCAGGTCATCCACCTTATCTTGCAAGAGAGATATAAGATGGGCCTGATCCCGAGTTGTGGCTGTAAGCTCCTGTAAGGCCACATCATGAGCTTTTAGATGTTGCTCTGTGTGAAATATCCTAGTTTCGATAGTCTGCAGCATCTGAGTGTTAGCACTGAGGGCTACAGTCATTTGTGCCATCTGCGCCATTAATTGAGAAAACATGTGCTCCATTATTGCAGGTTCACCTTGAGCAGGAGAAGAGGACACCATCCTGTAGGCCCCGGTTTGAAAGAGGTGCTTGTTGTAGGCAACAGCACCACAGGAGCAAGAAAATGAGGTAAAAGATATGCTGCCGATGAGTTCCTCTTCTATTTCTTGTATAGTCAGACGATATTGGTAGCCCCTCTCAGCAGGATGTTGCAGGATAAAGCCCACGAGGACAGGGAGCTAAGAGATTATGCTGCCATTTTGGTTAAAGGCTAAGCTACGCTGCCCTTCTCAAGTATTGTTTAATATGCTAAACACCTGGCTCTCAGTGGTTGTGAGTTCCAGGGGAAAAGCATCCATACAAGTTCTGAGCCAGCTTGCAATTCAGAGGTGTTTCGCAGAGCTGATCTCTGAATAGATAAGTTTCACAGGGACAGGATGTACTAATTTAGTTGTTTTGAGGAGCTGAACTATTCTCCAAATTGATGTCGGTTTCAGAGGGATAGGATGCACCAATTTAGTCGTTTTGACTTTTGGCAGCTTTGACAGCTGCTTGAACTGAGAAACCTCTTTGCTGTGGGCTCCCTGATCTTGCAGGCAGTGTAGCGGCCAGTTGAGCAAAGTGAGGTGGTGGCTCACTGGCCACAGTGAGAAAAGCATTAAATAAGCCCACAAAACAAATGACAGTGTCCAGTCCAGCTTGGGTCCTGCAGCTGCAGTCTTGACCAGGACCAAGGTGAAGGAGTGGTGCAGGGGAAGGTGGCAGCAGTGCTTCAAAGAGCGTCAAAGGCAAGCCCCCTTTCAGAAGGGGTTTACATCAGTAAATGTGGTTTGAGACAGTGCAGGGAGGAAGAGAGATGGATGGGGAGGTATAGGCTGTTCCACAGTATTGGATGGTGGACAGAGAAAGCAGACTGGTCTGCTAAAGATTTACTGTGAAAAATTTGAAAGGAATGAGTAGTGGATGGATTAGAGGGACTAGGAGAAGAGGACAGCAGGTTAAGGAGAGATGAGAGGTAAGTAGGAACAGTGGCAAGCTAATAGTTGACTGTGAAGGAGAACAGTGTGAGAGACGTTGAACCTTAAGGGAGTGGTAAGAGAGATTAGCATAGAGAAACAGTGAATCTGGGTGAGAGATGGAGCACTAAAGGCAAAGTGGCAGAAGGGATGGAAAAAGGGGTCCAGTCTAGCAGGTGTAGATTTTGGGGCTGCATTGTAGACTACATCTGTGTAGTCAATCACAGTTAAGATCATCTTAAGGATGATCTCTCAGCAGACCAGAAGAGGAAATCAGGATTTGTTTCACAGAAACATAGAATCTGTTGTTAGAAAATGACTGCTTGGCTCACCCAGTTTGCCCAGATGGCCTCTGCCTACTCTGTCTCCACAGACCCTAACTGGTCTCTGGGCAACCTCCCTCCTCCCTGCCTCTTTGTTAATATTCCTTTGTGTCTATCCCATGCATGCTGAAGCCCCTTACTGTTTTCACTTTCACCACGTTTTTCTGGCAGTCTGCTCTAGACATCCATGACCCTTTCAGTGAAGTAGTACTTCTTCACATCCCTCCTAAAGTCCCCCCCCCCAATCCAGCTTCATTGCATTCCCTCTGGTCCTGGTAGTCTTTTTCATTTGAAAGAGACGCCCCTCTTGCACTCTGTTTACCTCTGTGAGGTACTTGTAGGTCTCTAACATGTTCCTTCTCACTCTCCACCGTTCCAGGGTGTACATGTCAAGATCCCTCAGTCTGGTTTCGTAAGGCTTTTCATGCAACCCTTGCATCATTTAGCTGCCCTTCTCTGGACAGCATCCACTGTGTCTATGTCCTTTACAAGGTGCAGCCTCCAGAACTGAACACAGTACACCAGGTGGGGTCTCACAAATGAGCAATACAGTATCACCACAACCTCCCTCCTCCAGCTGGAGATACCTCTCCTATACATCTCTCCTGCACTCTGTTTACCCCTGTGAGGTACTTGTAGGTCTCTAACATGTTCCTTCTCACGCTCCACTGTTCCAGAGTGTACATGTCAAGATCCCTCAGTCTGGCTTCATAAGGCTTTTGATGCAACCCTTGCATCATTTACCTGCCCTTCTCTGGACTGCATCCACTGTGTCTATGTCCTTTACATGGTGCAGCCTCCAGAACTGGACACAGTACTCCAGGTGGGGTCTCACAAATGAGCAATACAGTGGCACCACAACCTCCCTCCTCTTGATGGAGATGCTGCTCCTATGCATCCCTACATCCCACTGGCCCTACCCATTCCTTTGTCACACTGCCTTATCACTTTGAGGTCATCAGATATGATAACCCCAAGGTACCCTTTCCTGCTTAGTGATGGACAGTACCCTTCCCATATTCAGCTCTTGGGTTCCTATGCCCTAGGGTGTTTAGTTTTGCCCTTTTTGATGCTGAACCCCGACTGCCATGCTTTTGACCACTCCAAGTTTCCCAAGGTCCCTACACATTCTCACCCCCCCCCCCGAGTGTCTACCCTTTTGCAGATTTTGGTGTCATCTTCAAAAAAGTATACCTTTCCTTCCAGTTCTTCTACAATGTCACTTATGAATTCATTGTAAAGGACTGGTCCCAGTATTGAGCCTTGCGACACCCCCGGTCAGTCTCTTGCCATTAGAGTGAGTGCTGTTTACCGCCACCATCTGTCACTTATCCATTAACCTATTGCTTACATAGTTTACCACTTTGGATCCATTGTCCTTCTAGAACTTTCGTCAGCTTTTGACACGGTGGATCATGGTGTGCTATTGACTCATCTTAGGCACTATGTGGGGCTCTTGGGCACCGTTCTGCCGTGGCTTGAGATCTACATAACTGGCAGATCACAGCAAGTGGTGCTTGGCTCCTATACATCAAGCAGTGCTGCACTCTGCTGTGGGGTGCCCAAGGTATGATCTTGGCTCCCATGTTATTCGCCATGTATATGCTGCCTCTAGGGGAGATCATCAGATGCTATGGCTTGGCATTTCATTGCTATGCTGATAACACCCAGCTGTATGTGTCTTGAGACCCTGATGATTGGGCAGCTATCTCTGAGCTGGGCCAGTGCCCTAAACTTGGTTACATGTGGTTACGGTGATCACAGAAATGTGATCACCGTTAGAGCCAGTGTACATCACCAAAAATCAGTTTCGGCAATGGACACTCCCAGCACACAGCAAAAAGGTGCCTGGGACTTTTTTTTATGCCGGGGGCTGTGCCCTCAGCACCCCCCTACTAAAGGATTCTCAGCTGTAGAAGGGTGCATGTTGGGGGGTGCAAAATGGAGGAAAAAAGTTTCAAGGCCGGCCGCAACAAAAGGAACGTGCACCCGGACCAGAACCTGGCACCCTCGCAACCCTAGCCTACCACCCAGCCACCATGCCATGGGGCCAGCTCAGCAGGCCACTGCCGCACTATGCCTCACAAACCCTCCCTCCCCTTCTGCACATCTCTCAATGTGCTCGCTCCCCCCACGTTCTTGTACATATAGCAACATCCTGTCACTATATTCGTGGACCCCCCATCTGGCCACCCTTCCTGCCCGGTAGCCCTGTGGACAGGCTCCGTGATTGAGTCACCCTTTTTGAAAGTGCTCAATTGCGGTCACTGTTGTCATGGGCTACCTTAAAGTTATTCAGGACTGGATGGCAGCTGGCTGGCTCAGGCTGAACCCATCTAAGACGGAGATGCTATTGGTGGAACTGGGTCGGCTCAGCATTTCGGTGATTTCTGAAAGCACTGTCCTTCCATCCTTGAGGGGAGGTCCTCTCTGTCCTGTAGCTAGGGTCAAGAATCTATGGTCAATTGTGGATTTCAAGCTGACCTTGGAATTCCATGTGTCGGCTGTTGTCCACATTAGTGTTTACCGTCTCCGAAACATCGCTCAGATTAGGCCTTATCTTGAGCCAGTCGACCTCACAACACTTGTGTACACCTTTGTCTCATCTAGGTTGGATGATTGAAATGCTCTTCACTTGGGGCTATCTGTGAGACTGTTTTACCACCTGCAGCTAGTTCAGAATGCTGCAGCTCGTTTGATTGCTGGGGCATCTCGTTCCAAGCATATTACACTGGTTCTCCACACTCTTCATTGGTTTCCGGTCAGGTGGCTGATCAGTTTTAAGATTTGTTTGATACTTAAAAAGCCTGGCATGGTCTGGGTCCAGCTTATCTGAAAGACCTCCTGATACCATACACTCATGCTCGTGCTCTCCAGTCAGTGGATGCAGATCTCCTCTATGTTTTGCGGTTTCATTTGAAATCTTCCTGGGATAGGGTTTTTGGTGTGGCAGCCACTATTCTTTGGAATGCCCTTCCCAGTGAGGTGAGAGGCACTCCCTCACTGTATATTTATAAAACTGCATTGAAAACTCATTACTTTAATTTATGTTTTGGCCTGGCTTCATAGTTTGTTTATAATTTGTCTGTATTAGATTGTATGATTGTTTTAATAGTTTTATTTTAAGGAACACAGAGCCTTTTCAGATTGAGTGCCATATAAATAAAATTGGCATTGGCATTGACATCCCATCCCTATGCTGCTCACTTTCTGTATCAGTCCATGATGTGGCACAGTGTCGAAGGCCTTGTTAAATTTTACATAGGCCAAGTACACTGCACTCCCCGGTCTATTTCCCTGGTCACCCAGCTAAAGAAATCAATCAGATCACCCCCCCCCTCCATGAATCCATGTTGCCTTTGGTCTTGTAGCCCATAAAATCCAAGACACTGTACCAACCTTTCCTTTAACAGGGTTTCCATTAATTTCCCCACCACTTATGTGAGACTGACCCTCCCATAATTGCTAGCCTCCTCATTGCTGCCATTCTTATGGAGTAGGACCATATCTGCTCTCCTCCAGTCCTTCAGAACCATACCTGTTTCAAGTGAGTTGTTGAATAATGCCATCAGTGGGACAGCTACCACCTCCCTGAGTTCCTTTAGTAGCCTTGGGTGTATCCTGTCTGGCCACATAGCCTTCTCCAGTTTCAGAGCTGTTAGCTCCTTCTGGACTCTTTCCTCTGAAAATGGACTTGTGTTTTCCTCCCCTTCCTCCTTTGTTGATGCTGCTCCCTGGTAGTAGTAGTAGTAAATAATTTTTTATTCATAAGAATAATGGAATACATTCAATTGAGCAAAACTCATTTTCAATGAAGTTCCAGGCCAATAAAGAACATACAATGGTCCATCCTACCATCCTACACTGTGAAGACTGATCAGAAGTACCCATTCAGGATGTCTGCTTTTTCTTGGTTCTCTTCTGAGCAGTCTCCCCCTGCTGCCCTCCTCATCTTTACTATCTATCCCCTTCTCTTCTCACTTATGTATCTGAAGAAAGTCTTATCCCCTTTAGCTACCCCTCTGACTATCATTTCCTATGTCTGCACCTTTGCTCCTCTCACTGACTTTTCTGCTTCCCTCTGTTTTACTTGGTACACCTCTTTTTCTTCCTCCCTCTGTGTTTTTCTTTACCTCCTGAATGTCATCCTCTTTTCCCTCACCACTTTGGCCACTTTCCTAGAGAACCACAATGGTTTATTTTATCTTCAACTTTTACTTACTTCTTTCACACAGAGGATGGTTGCCTTAAGTATGTCCTCCCTTATTTTCCCCACTGTGCCTCAACCCCCCAGAAATCCCTCCTTACTAGGCAGTTTCAGAGGCAGTCTCCTATTTCTTTAAACTCTGCCCTCCTGATGTGCAGGACCCTCATCCTTATGCAGTTTGCCTCTGTTCCCATCTTAATGTTAAATCCCACTGTATGCTGATCACCAGTACCTAGCACACTACCCACTGGGATGTCTGCAATGCTGTCCTGGTTTGTAAACACCAGGTCCATGACTGTCTCATCCCTAGTGGGTTCCTTTACTAACTGAATGAAAAAAAAGCTTCTTGTATGGAGTCGAGGATGGCCCTGCTCCTTGCAGAAGCTGCAGTTGGAAGGCTCCAATCCACATCTTGCAGACTGAAGTCAGTCCCCAACTAGCAGCACCTCCCCCTTACTTGCTATCCTGGTGATGGCTTCTCCAAGTCTCAGTACAGAACACCAAGTTTAGGACAATTTCTTATGGACTGTGTCAAAATGGGTGAAAAGCTGAAATTTTGATCCAGCCACATCCCTAAGTACTTAAAGTGGGGCACCTGTTCAAGCAAGTTGCCATCCAGAGTTTTGAAGAGAGGTGTATTTAGGAGCCTTGCTGATACATATTGGATTGGTCTGTGCAAGGCAAATTAGTTTGCTTGCAAACCATATTAGAATAATCATTGTGAAAGCCATTGGTTATTGAATCAACTATAAAACCAGTAGCACCCCTCATGAGAAATGTGATTTGAATATTGTGAATTAAACAAGTGTAATGCATGGTAGATTTTGAATTTGTTAAGCATTTAGGAGTTGTGTGGCACTCCTGTGGCATGCTTCCTTTTAATCACTTGTGAATTTTCTTGGTGGAAGCAATTTATTTTAAAGGAGCCAATTTATGCCATGCACTCTATATAAATATATACAAGTCACTGTGGGCAGTTCACAGTTAACACCAAACCGTAGGGTTCCACTTTGGCATCTGGTGGTTTGGCTAAATCACATGAGAGCTCTGATATGAAGACTAATAGTCCCTTTTCCAGGAAGATAAAGTTGGAAAATAGCCAATTTAGGGATGCAGAACTCTGTTGTTACATGCCACAAAACCAGTAGCACTCCTCATGAGAAATGTGATTTGAACTTTGTGAATTAATCCATGGATGGTGCTTTGATTAAGGATATATCCTTTTTAAGTACCTTGGTTTTTGGCTTGACCATCATCTTGATTTTTCAGTTATATAGATGCCATCCATCAAAAACTTTACCCCAAACTTGGAGCTCTGTACAGGAACAAAGCATGTATCCCACTTCCTGGCCATTGTGAGATTGTTTTAAAGATGATTCTCACTATCTTTGATTATGGTGATATTGTCTATAGTGGTGCTCCCAAATCCTTCCTTGCCAGACTCGACCCCCTCTTTCACTCTGTCTGCCATTTTGCTCTTGACTGTTCCCCTCATATCCACCATCGTTCTCTCCATTCTGCTCTTTCTCTCCCTTCTCTTGATGTCAGGAGCCTTTCCCATTGTGTTTCTTCTATTTCAAAATTCTGGTTTGGTGCTCTTCCCTCCAGCCTCACAGCCCTTTTATCCTCTCCCCCTGTTTCCAGCTACCCTCGCTGTAGTAGTACTTCATATTCCATACTTATTCCTTCTAGAAAAACTACTGATGGTCAATCTACTTTCTCTTATTGCTTCCCTAGGTTCTGGTCCTCTCTTCCCCTGTCTATTCACTCTGCTTCTTCTGAAATCAGAATTCTGAAATGTCAAATAATAGAACAAAGGCTGGTTGTGCTATTATTTCATATCTTGGTCCACATGTGTGGAATAGTTTACCTAATTACCTCAGACCACAAGGTACCAAAATTAGCTGGCAAAATATAAAATCAGGGTATTGTTCACAAGTAGCATGGCTAAGAAATTGTTTTACAGAAATTGACTCAGGATAAACAGTCATGGGGTGTTGTCCTTCTGTTTCCTGTGTTGTCTTAATGTAGTACTATGCTAGCATGTTGTATTAAGGCACAGTCCTTCTGTTGTTCAAGTATTGTCGTATTGTAGTAATATGATATTATGTTGTATTGCACCTTAAATGTTCATGAATAATGTATTTTAAATTTTTAATTAATGTGTTCATATATATTTGTATAGTAACTTGATTTTTTTCCCCAAAAATTGTGTAACCAGGATGAATGTAAGGTGTCCCTTGTAAATGAGCTTCCCGCTCAATGGTAATTGAACCATGTTCATTTAGGAAATTAATACAAATCATTACTACTACTACTACTACTTCTCCTTAAAGTCTCCTTTGTGCAGGGCTGCCATCAGGGGGAGAACAACCTGGACTGTTGTCCCAGACCCCGAGCTCTGAGGAGCTGGCATTTTTTTTTCTTTAGTCATGCAAGCCAGCATGGCAAAACAAGCATGTCCACACTCAGCAGGGGTGTTCCAGGTCACCAGCCCAGGGGCATGGAGAGTAGCTGTGTAGTAACCAGGGGGTTCATTTGAATCCTGGGTGCACCATACACAAAACTGCCTTTGCCCTTAATGTCTCTGAAATTTCCAGGCTGCTGTGGCAGCTGTGGGGTGTCCCTGCTTTGACTCACCCACCTGCTCTGCCTCTGAATATCACTAGTGGTGGTCTTCTTGGTCATATGATATCTGTGGAGGACCGTCAGGCGCGAGTCACATGACGCATTCACTTCCCACCAGTCAGCTCGGTTGTCTGATCTCTCCCGCTGGCAGTCAGTTGCTGTCCTACGGAACTGCTGCTTTGCTCCAGTCCAGAACCAGACAGACTGAGTACAGTACCAAAATAAAATAGCTTTACTACATAGGGTGAGTAAGGTTTTGATGTGGGGGAGGAGGCTTCATTCTTTTAAGTAAATTAATTAAGTCATAATCTCAAATCATGTCAGACAATGTCATGTCCCTTAAACTTTTTTTGTGGACTCGGGGAGAGAAGGATTAATTTCAAAAAGATTTTTTCACAAAACAAACCATGAGCAGTGACGTGGTTAATTGTCCAATCCTTCCATTGTTTGACTGTAGCACCATTTCATGCAATGAAACTTCCTGTGCCTGATTTTATCCTTGCTGTAAACTGTGCCATGTACCAAGAGGAGCAGGAAAAAACATCTCTGGATTTCAGCTCACTGGTGACTGGGCCCTACAGCAGTCATTGAAGACCACTGTGAGAAGGGAGTCTCTGCATGTTATTGGCTATAATGAGCTGCTCATTTTTCTCAGAAATTTGCACAATGCAAAGAAATATGAGGGAGTGTTATTCAGTAATAAGATCGAGGTCCATCAAGCAGGAGGTTCTTGAGTCAAATACTGCCAGAGCTTTCTATTTAGGGTATGGCCTTGAGCAAGACACTTAACCTTCCTGCTGCAGTCTGGCTAGTGTTAGGATTGGGTGGAAGAAAGACCCAAATGTAAGCAAAAACTGCATGCCAGCTGGGGTATCCTGAGACACAAGAGTAGGGTTATGTAAAAAAAAGGAAAAGAGCCACAATACATTTGCAAAATGTAATCTTTAATCAAGCTTCAAAATAGCACACACAAACACATACCACAGAGTTCAGGACACATACAGTATACACCAACTGCACCAGCACTTCAGTCACCAGATGACCTTTCTCAGGAGGCAAAGATCACTGTTCCATGGCATGATTAAGTTGAAATCTGAATTGAGACCCCAGCTGTAACTTATTAAAGGCAAGGGAAAGAGGTTGGTAGTGACCAGAGTGGGTCAGAGGTAGAGAGAAGTGTCTATTACTCCCATTGTAGCCTGATAAACACCATACTAAGGATCCAAAGTGCCATCTGCCAAAGATTCAAAGCCAAACAGAAGACAAAGGATCTGAATTGAAGCCAAAATGAAGTTGTCAATTTTCACATTAATTCACGCTTAGCTTGCCCCTCTTGCAAAATCTCAAAGTGCTGGTATTTCATTTGCAAAATGCATCAAGCCTGGAAGCAGTCATGTGTGTTCTTGGGCTGCTTATGTTAAAACCAAATAGACTTACACAGAAAACTATGACTTTGTAATTGAATGTGTGATTAAATAATTTATCCTTTCTATTGTTCATTTAACTTGCTCATTAAGGAAGCAAGATCAAATTCTACTTTAGTAGCCTTGGCTATACCACAAGGATCAGTCCTGGGGCTGCTTCTTTTTTCAGTTTATGTGAATATTCTGCACAGTGTGCTCCAGGGAAATTTTACGTATGTTTACAAGCTTGCATTATCTTCAATGAAAGCAGCAAACTCACCACAGAGATCATCTAAAACCCTAGTGCTTCTGGGAGCCTAGTGGCCCCCATAACCCCAGCCTTTATATAAAAATCTTTTGCAGTACATTACAATAATGCTTATGGTGTGGGTGGTTGTCTGGTTGATAGCATTGTTGGTCAGCCAGTTGCACAGCCCCAGTTTCAGCTGCAGACTCCAAGGCCAGCCAGAGTCTACCACACCCCTAATTACAAAGGGGGGGGGGGATTTTTCCCTTGAGTTAAGGGTAGGGAAGATGTAACAAAAGTGTATTTTTATCTTCAATAAAAGTGCTAAAACTTACCACAGGGCATCTAAACCCCCAGAGTTTCTGGCAGCCTAGCGGCCTTCAGACCTCCAGCCTTAGCTAGTTTGGGAGAGGGGGCCCATCTCAAATGACTTGTTTTGGGCCCCAAAATTCTTGACTGCAGCCCTGTCTTTGTGACTTTTGTTCTCCCTCTTGCAACTGTCTTTGACCCTCTTACTCTAATTCACATCTTTATTTTTCACTCCCCATTAATTTACCATGTTCTAGTTGTTTACTTGAAATGTTTTCTCTTGCCACATAGACTCAGTTTTACACCTGTGTTGCATATGTTTTGTACTGCTGATTTTACTTCTGCTTTACTGATTTGTTTATGACCTTCCATTTCTCCTTTCCCCTAGGACGCATCTGGAAATGAGCTGTTATCAGCTCAGTATGTCTTTTTCTGGTGAAACATTTTGAAATCAATCAATCAATCATCAAGGGTAGAGTGTTCTAGATTTTGAATTTGTATGTTGGAGCTTTGCTAATCCATATAGAAACATAGAAACATAGACTTTGATGGCAGATAAGGACCGCTTGGCCTACCTAGTCTGCCCATTTCCCTACCTAGAGGATAAGCTGCAGATCCTATTTAACCAACAGTCTATTTCTTCCTACCCACCACAAAAATTGCCTTAAGTCTGTCCCATGCATTCTTGAATTCTCCCACAGTTTTAGACCCCACAACCTCCTCAGAAAGGCTGTTCCATGCATCCACCACCCTCTCTGTGAAAAAATACTTCTCACATTGCCCTGAGCCATCACCCTCTATCTTAAAATTGCGTCCCTTGTTCTTGCACATCTCTTTTCTGAAAGATGCTGCCCTCTTGGACTTTGTTGATTCCACTGAGGTACTTAAATGTTTCTATCATGTCCCCTCCTTCCTTTCCTCAAGGGTATACATATTAAGCTCCTTTAGTCTCTCCTCGTATGACTTCTCTTGCAGACCCTGCACCATTTTAGTTGCCCTCCTCTGAACTGCCTCCATCTTGTCTATGTCTTTGCGGAGATGGGGTCTCCAGAACTGGACACAGTACTCCAGATGGGGTCTCACCAACTGTCTGTACAAGGGGATAACAACTTCCTGTTTTCTGCTGGTGATGCCTCTCCCTATACATCCCAGTATCCCCCAGCCCTCCCTACCACCTTCTCACATTGCTTGCCAACCTTAAGGTCATCTGATATGATTACCCCCGGGTCTCTTTCCATTTTTGTTGTTGTTACTACCTCCCCATTGTGTAATCTTCCCCTGGGTTTTTGTTTCCCAGGTGCATTATTTTGCACTTCTTTGCATTGAATCCAAGTTGCCATACTTCTGACCATTCCTCCAACCTTGCCAAGTCCCTTCTCATCCTTTCCATGCCTCCTTGTGTATCAACCCTGTTGCAGATCTTTGTGTCATCTGCAAAGAGGCATACTTTTTCTTTTAGTCCCTCTGCAATGTCACTTATAAAGACATTAAAAAGGACTGGACCCAGTACTGAACCCTGCGGTACCCCACTAGTAACCCCTCTTTCTTCAGAATGGACTCCATTTACAATTACCTTCTGTGTCCTGTTGTCCAGCGAATATTTTACCCAGGCTACCACCCTGGGACCCACTCCCAGGCTGGTTAATTTGACTATTAATCTTTTGTATGGGACTGTGTCAAATGCCTTGCTAAAGTCTAGGTAGGCCATGTCCACAGCCCCTCCCTGGTGTACTACTTTGGTCACCCAGTCAAAGAAATCAATTAGATTCATCTGACATGAACTTCCCACTGTGGACTAATGCTGCCTTGGGTCCTGTGCCCCACTGGCCTCTAGGTACTCAACAATTCTTTCCTTCAGAAGTGATTCCATCCCTTTCCCTACCACAGAGGTCAAACTGACAGGTCTGTAGTTTCCTGCCTCTGTCTTGGTCCCACTTTTGTGAAGGGTAATCACATCTGCCTTCCTCCAGTCCTTCAGTACCATACCATCCTCCCATGATTTCTTAAAAAGGGTAGTCAGTGGTGTCACTAGTTCTCTGCTTAATTCTTTTAGAATTCTGGGATGAACTCCATCTGGCCCCATTGCTTTGTCCACCTTCAGATTTAGGAGTTCTTTCAGAACCCTTTCTTCTGTGAAAGGACTGGAATCGACCCCCCCTTCCCGAGTGCTTCTGTTAATTGGATTAGGCACCTCCCCCACCTCCTCTTTTGTGAATACTGAACAGAAGTATTCATTCAGTATCCCTGGTTTTTCACTGTCCCTGTCTGCCCTCCCACCATCCATTCTATTCAGCCTCACTATCCCTCCCTTTGTCTTTCCACGCTCCCTGATATACCTATAAAAGGTTTTATCCCTCTTCTTAACTGAGTTGGCTATCTTTTCCTCAGTTTGGGCCTTTGCTATTCTGACTACCCTCCCTGCTTCCTTCTGCCTTAACTGGTACAGTTCTCTGTCCTGTTCCTTCTGTGTTTCCTTATACTTCCTAAATGCTATCTTTTCTCCCTAACCTTCACCGCCACCTCTTTTGAGAACCATAGTGGCTTTTTCTTTCATTTTGATTTGTTTATTTGCTTCACACAAAGGCTTGTTGCCTCTGTGATGCAGTTTGATATTTCTCCATTGTTGCTCCACCCTCCTTCTAGTCTGTTTGCTAGTGCTTTTCTAAGGCACTCTCCCATCTTGCCAAAGTCAGCCCTCCTGAAGTCCAGAACCCTCACTTTTGTATGGCTTGACTCTGTAGCTGAGTTTATCATGAACCACACTGTGTGGTGGTCACTTTTTCCCAAATGGCTACCCACTTCTAGATCTGAGATCCTCTCACTGCCCCCATTTGAGAGTATGAGGTCTAAGATTGCTCCCTCACGAGTAGGTTCCAAAACTAGCTGTCTGAGGTATGCCACCTGAAGGGCATCGAGAATGGCCCTGCTTTTGGATGGGGCTGCTACAAAGGTGCTCCAGTTAACATCTGGCATATTAAGGTCCCCCATCAACAGTATCTCCCCTTTCTCTGCCATCCTAAGTATGCCTCCTATCATATCCTTGTCCATTCCCTTCCCCTGACATAGGGGTCTGTATACAACCCCTGTGCAGACTGTGGTACCATTTCCAGTCTCTAAGGTGACCCACAGTGCCTCCTTGCCTCTCTGCTCACTCTTTTGTTCGGTTGCTTTTATCCTTTCCCTTACATAGAGAGCTACTCTTCCCCCTCTTCTCCCCTTCCTGTCTCTCCTGTAGGTTGTGTACCCTGGTATGTTAACATCCCAGTCATGGTTCTCTGTGTACCATGTTTCTGTGACTGCTATGATATCCAGGCATCCCTCTTTCATCAAGGCCACCAGCTCAGGGAGCTTGTTGCCCAGACTACAGCGTTGGTACTCATTACCCTTCATTTCTTGATGGCCTTCCCCTTTTTGCCCCATCCCAGTCCTTATTGTGTTTGTCACTTTCTCCATTTACCCTTGCACTTCTCCCTATCGACATCTTTATGTTGGTGTCTGCCTCACTTAGTATCCTGATTTTTTGGGGGGGCTAGGATTTCCCTGCTTCTCTCCAGTGCCTCCCCCCTTTTCTAGTTTAAATGCTTGCCAATGAAGCATTTATACCTATTACCTAGGATCCTGGTTCCCCTCCTGGACGGATGCAGACCATCACGCCAGTATAGGCCTGCATCCCTCCAGGTGGACCCCCAGTCCCCAAAGAAGCCAAATCCCTGTGCTCTGCACCAGTTTTTCAACCACTGATTGAATCCCATGGTGTGGAGCACCCTAGCCTCACCCGTGCCATAGACAGGCAGCACCTCCAAGAAGGTTACTGTGCTTGCTATTTGTCAAAGGCCCCTCCCCATCTCCACAAATGCTTCTTGTACTGCTCTGATCCCTCTCTTAGCCAGGTCATTTGTCCCTAGGTGGATAATGACATCCAGCTCCCTCCCTGTGCAGCTGCTCCTGTGATCCTGAGGATTTGCTCCCTGTCCCTTCAAGCCATGGTGCCAGGCAGGCACCTTTACCTCTCTCCCTCTCCCTTCCTCCACCAGTTCTACCTTCCTAACAATGGAGTCTCCCACCAGGAGTTGTTTCCTTCCCCTGTGGGGTCCCATGCCACCCTTCTGTGGGTCTCCTTTGTGGAGGTTCCCAGCATCCTCCTTGGTCTCCACTGTGGGTGCCTCCATAGAGGAACCACACTTTTCCAGAATGGCATAGAAATTGTGGAGAGATACAACTGGAGGGATGCGCCTCTGTTCCACCACCCTCACCCTCCCTGAGCCCACTGTGGTCCAGCCACTCTTCTTTCTTGGCAACCCCTGAGGCAACCGCAGTGACCCTAGTGGTCCCTGGGTGGGACAGGAGGTCCCACAAATCCTGGCCAACTCAGCCTGGAGATGAGCAACCTCCTCCCTCAGCCCAGAGAGGTGCCTGCAGATGGAACAACACTGCATCCTCCAGAACGTCTCCCAGAAGACTGCTGCCCCACAGCCACTGCACTGCACCACTCCCATCATGTCTTATTTCTGTCCCCCTAACTGTTGTTTGGAATACTTACTCTTTCCTCTGTTTGTTTATTTCTTTTTTTTCCTCTCCCTACTTACTTACTGCCTCTGTGCCCTTTTAGCTCCTGATCTTCCTGTTCTGAGACAAGAAGTTCCTATATTTCTCAGTAGTCTCCTTACTTGCTCAGAGTCAGACCTCTAGCAGCTAGGGGGGACGGAGAGCTACTCTTGCCCTTCTAGAATGGTGAGTCTTTGTTGGCTCTGTGATCACTCACTTCCTGCTCCCAAACAGGAAGTTCCTGTTGTCAGTCAACTCCTGTGCCTATAAAAGCAGAACTGCCTTTGGGTGGGGGAAGGAAGGAAATATAGTCCCAGTAGAGAAGTTTAGTTATACCAGCAGCTTCTTCCTCCTGGTGCTCTTGCCTATTCTCTGCTATTGGGATTGATGTGTGAAAGGCAAATTGATTTGCTTACAAACTGCTGTATATTGGTATAATCTTTGTGAAAGTTTGCTTTGTGCACCGCTAAATTGGATTGTATACTAAGGATGCTGGTTTACATTACCATTAATGTACAGTATATTGGTGATAGCTGCACAAGGCATACTGAGTTATTCGAAAACAGCATTCGTTTGTATGACAAACATATTGGCTTGCATGAAAAGTATTTGTTTTTGTATGAAGTATATTGTTTTGTGTGTCAGCTACATTGGTTTTGCTACTTGACATGTTGGAATGTGTATGTGACCTATATTGGTATGATGTCTCTGAAGCATATATAATTGTGTGTGATCTACTGTATATTGGTTTGGTACATATGAAGCATATTGTATTGTGTGCATGTAAACTATATTTGTTTGGTTTGTACTGTGTAAAGCATATTGGATTATGTGCATATGAACTGTATATTTTGTTGTTTCGCCACTTTAGCAACTCTGAATGGAGCTTATAATGTAAATTTGAACTCCCAAAACATGATGAAACCACACAACTGTACAAATTATCTTAATATTAACAAACTAAGACTGCTTTTTTATGTCCGAATAAGTCAATATTTTTGTGTCTATTCTTAAAGTACTGTATAATTTGTAAATAGCAATAGCTAGCAAATCTAGCTTCCCTGACAAAAAATAAATAATTGTAGTTGTTGGGCCAAAAAGGTTACATTTTTTAAAGATAATTTCTCATATCAGTCAGTCTGCTTATTTGTACAGAAGGATGGACTAAAAATTACTATGGGAATATGTTTCAGTAATACAGATAAAACACTTAATTTAAGTTTCTGTAATGCCCAAACCAGGACCAAAAAGAAGCCCCAGAAATACAAGTAGCTGCTTTACCTCACATAGGCTCATGTAGCCTGAACACCATAATGCACAATGCACCTGAGGTCTGACATTATGTGTACAATAAGACATACCAGGGTATTTAATTATAAGTGAATAATTGCATGCCTTGAGTATGTTGTTAGGACCAAGATGCTTGCATTGAGTGATTTGAAGCACATGAGAGGACAGTATAATTACTAATCATAATTAGATACCAAGTCAAAATGGAAGCACCAAGTTTTCCCATCAGTGAAAATGCTGATCTCCTCCACAGCGACGGCACAATACCAACGCAGGTATTGTGCCGCCTCTTGACTTGTTTTCTGTGAGGGGCTGTGCCCCCCCACACACCCCTATGTGGGTGGCACTGCACCCCGCACCCCCCAGACTCTAGGATTACAAGTCCAGATCGAAGTTGGTCCGGAGAGGGGCTGGAACACTGGGGGAAGACGAAACACGGAAAAAGGACCATTACTGCGAATGTCGCCATAATGGTCCTTTTCCTTGTTTCGCCATTGGGGTGTCAATGAAAGGGATAATATGAGTCAAAACAGTGCATCAGGAAGAGCACTGCAAGAACCGTGCTGTTTAAAGTGCAAAAAGATTTAGAGCGAGAGGGGTATAATAGCGGTAGGGAATTACCACTACCCCTGTTGCTCGACACTTTGGCTGTAGAGAGATCAAGGTGCTGTGTGCTGGGGGTGCCTAGTTGAGCTACTCCCATGGTGGAGTGGCTAAGGCACCAGCACATGTTGGGGTAGGAGACCTGGGACCGTGGTTTGGTTCCCCCCAGGTCTCCTTGTGCTGCAACTTAAAAAACAAAATTTATTTTCTCCATCTCAATTTTCTCCCCATCTCTAAGGTCCACAACCCCCGAGTTGATTATTTTAAATCTGGGTGGTGCAGGGTGCAGAGCCCCCCCAAAAAATAAAGAAGTCCCATTACTTTCAATGGGTTTGCACTGTTGTTGTCAGGTCGGTGTTTTACCCGACGTTGTTTCTGAGGACAGTGTTTTGCTTGTGGCATGTATTGCCACACGGTTTTTGGTTTTGGCAAAATTACCCAATGCACCATAATTATGTATCCCTGAAGTGTCTTATTGTAATTATAACAGAGGTTTTACCTACACATGTTTTTAAAAGTTTTTTTTTTTATGAGTTTTAACAATGAGTTAAGGAAAATATTGTTTCCTGTATGCATTATGATCAGAATATAAAAGGAAAAAAACCTCACATTGTAACATCTTGTCTTCTGATGGATTAGAATAGCCAGTCAAACTTGTACATTATCTCTACAAGGTGCATGATGCCTTGGAACTGATGATATTTTTACAAAGATGCTCTCTTGCTGTTCTGGTCTCATGCCTCCAAGCATTTAAATGATAGATCTTTGAGCTGAAGAATCCAGGAGAATTGAGACCTAATTTGAAAACAAACCCCCTTATGCCATTAATTATTTCACATTAAAAAAAAAGGTTTTGACACAGAAAACAACAGCATTTGTTACATGCTCACGCTTTAATTAAAATAAATGATCATGAAGAACCTAATAACCCTTTAATAAAAATGGAATGCATGGAAGAGTTAGTTTAACTGGTTGTTCTAGTCCACTGAAAGAAATGACGTTAATACACTGAGTAACTTTTCCATCTAACCACTTAAATTAGAACAGTCTAGTCAAATTTGTGCAGACCCCCAAGTAGTATATTGGGTTGGATAGTTTTATGATTAGTTTGGGAATAGATTTTTAAGTGCAGAAATACCAAACCTACCATCCTCTCTTGCTTGTATATCCAGACAATGAGATGTGAAAGTGTGGACTGTTGACCAGGCAGCAGTTTACACATTTCTGCCAGTTGTACATTCCTTCAGCTGCTACTGATGTTGCTGCATTCCTAGTGTAGTATGCCCTAAGGCCATCTGGGGGTACTTTCTGCCCTTTGTGTGTTTTTTTTTCAATTTAAAATTTATTCATTTGGCTATCAGTCATTACGAAAAAGAATAAAACATTGTACATGCATCCAACATGTAATAAAATGTACAGGGAATACATATAAAATCCTCATATTATCGCTTAAATAGGGCCATATACTATATAAAGCAGAATTAATGGATTATAAAAGCAATATATATTCTAGGTTGCTATAAGATCTTCATGGTACTCTATACCTTACTGCATCATATCCTGTAAACAGAAACCATGTATATATTTTGTGATTAGCAAGGATGGTTTGACCAGCAAGTAGGATAACTCAGAAGACATGCCTAACCCCTAGGAATAGGCACCTCTGTCCACCCACTATCTGTTTCCTAGACACAGATTTATCCTTTCAGGTATTTTCTGGAGTAGACTCCAACATGTGGTCTCTTCATTTCTTAACAGGGCTCCACCAGTTTTAAATTTTATTAGTCATCTAACCTGCATTTTTTTACTTTTGAGGATTTTCTTAACTAGTGCACTTTACCATAATATTTAGCAAGCATGACAGAGTTTCAGAAAACAACAGGTGCAGTCATACGTAGTCAGAGGTAGAAAGAAATTAACAGGGTTCCCCTCTAAAGAACCCAGACCAGCACTTTAGTTATGTCACCTGTTTCCCCTGATTGCTCTAATTGTTTCTTCAATAGAAGCTGATGGAAATATATCATCTGCACTTAGGAATAGGTCATAAAACTACAAAAAATACACTTTTACACTTAAAGCAGCAGTACTAGATAAAAAAATCGGATCTTTTGCAACAGTTTGTTTCCTGTGCTGTGTTGAGCACTTATCCGGTAATCTTTCTTGTTTTCACGGTACTACCACCCCTTAATTTGCTCTATTTTTTTTTTGTTTTGTTTACATTTCTCCCACCTGCCATGTTGAATTGGAACACTCTGCTGCCAACCGCACATAAGCATGACTCACAGGACTATACAGGGACAGCAGGAACATGCCGTACAGGGTCCCACAGACGTAAACAAAAGATATGATGCAATGTGAGGGGGGAGTTCAGCTGCAAATTAGGCAGCAGCCATATTTACTGTGGATCCACAACAATGGAAACAAATGTTAAATATCTAAAAAGCTAAAGATTACTAGAAAACAATATTTACAGATATGGAAACCTGAACTATGGCTGCATGCTTCCAGCAAAAAAAGAAAACAGAATTTTGATAATCACTTCCTCATTATCTAGTACTGCTGCTTTAAAAGACAATACATGGTACATCATAAAATGTTCCATTATTTGTGCCAAAAAGTCCATCTATTTGAAATCGAGAGTCCAGGCTCCATTCGCTCAATAGTCCGTAGGCCAATTTAAAACCAAAAGCTCCAATAATATTCAGGAGCCCATGGGTTATAAAGGAGAGCAAACATTTTTAAATATTAAAACAAAGCCATCAGAATCAATGATTTACATCCAATATATGCTGCAGCTTAAACCACAGCATGCAGACTATGTTAATAGAGTAAAAAAGGAAGTCTGCAGTAGCAGTACATATACATGTCTGTGGCTATTAAATTGCACAGAGTGTTACCTTTAGGGGAAAAAAAAAACAGCCTCGGAAGTTCACACTTCTCTCTAGCCCAAACATCAGCATCCATGTATTGCATTATGTGCGTTATATTGAATAACTCACTCCCCTTCCAAAGAAGTGACTGGAAGGTTTAAACGGATGTCCAAGCTTTGGGTATTTTTGAAGTTATTTCTAAACAGTTGCCTGTAGAATCAGGCAAATGTTTGAACATATATTGACATAAGTTTCCCTCTTAGTCACTAAATAATGGAACCAGTACCTCTTAGAGGGGTTCACCTCTACAGCCATCCTTTGCCGGTTGCTTAAATAGCATCCTGTTTGACACACCAGGTCTACTTACTGAGAGGATTTACCAACAATAAAGCCTCTTTGGTTTCCACTGGAAATAACCCAATCTCCCACCTGGGGAGTCTTTGATTCATTTCAATACTTTTTCTCCAATCAAGGGTATTCCTCCAAGAATCTCCCAGCTCATTATTTATGTCAGGAAGTGTGCACACCTATAAAATAAATTAGAAAATGTTCAACTAAGCATAGTAAGTTTGAATTACGGTGAAAGCAAACCCATTAGACCAGCTACCCAGCCTACACTTACAAAATCAAAGGCCCGCTGAAGAACTAAAGTATTTATGTCCATCTTTTAAAGTAAAATGAAATTAGACTTATTTTACTTCTCAATATGGTGGCAGATGGAATGAATATTGATGTTGGTTATATGACACATTATTCCACTTAAACTTACACAGACCTTTACTTCAAAAGATGGACATAAATACTTTAGTTCTTCAGCGGGCCTTTGATTTTGTAAGTTTATGGTTATCTACATGTTGACTTCTCACCTTAATCCTGTGGTGAGTGCGTCTGAGTGTGTATGTATACTGATGTATGTATGAATGTATGTGTGTGTTTGTGTGTGTTTTGTATGTGTTGTTTTTTTTTTGTGTGTTGTGGGTATGGTGTGTGTGTGTGTGTGTTTTGTGTGTGCGCAGTGTGGTGTGTGTGGATTGTGTTTGCTATATTTATTGTGTGTTGTGGTTGTGTGGGGTGTGCAGGTGTGTGTGTGTGGTGTGGTGTATGTACACAAGTATGTGTGGGGGGGAGCGTGGCATGGGGCAATTGTTATGTGGCTAGGACACTTAGTTTTCACATATAGTGTACATTTACTTCCTTCTACTAGTTGTCAGTGGTTGGATTACACACTGTCACATTTTTAAATCTGCTCATATTAAGATGCATATCTCATTTACTTGGGGGTTCATAAAAGGTGTAATTCCTTTAGGTTTTCATTTAGATTCCTTAGACTGATTCTGTGCATTTTTGTTTTACACTGACTCTGTGTTGAAATCTGCACTTATCAGGTTCATGGTCTCATTTTCTTGGGGGTCCTTGACAAGTATTTTTTTATTTGGCACTTACACTTACAAGTGATACTATCATGCATCATGTATATATGTGTATGTTAATTTGAGGCTTGTTTTCAACTTGCAGTTATACCTAATTTCAGGATTTTGTCTCTCATTATCTGTTCTTTAATACACCAGGACAATTGGAATGTAAGTTGTACGCTCATCTTACATGTATTAGAGAGAATGCCACCCCAAGGTTTTTTTATCACTAGAATGCTTTCTTAGCATACTGAGACATTTTAAAATTTATGTGAGAAGAACTCTCTGGCTGATGAGAATTCTTGATAACCTTTGCCCTTCTGAGGCTCCTCAGTTAAAAGCATACTGGCGTTAATTAGCTTCTCTGACGTAATCTTCTGTTATGTTTTAAACGTATATGTTAAACCAGTGAGAATGATTTCTGTTTTTTCAATATACTGTAATCTGGTGTTAACAGTTGTATGGGATTTTCAAAATAACTGCCATAAAGCTTCTGAAGAAGGACCTGGTTGGTTCAAAAGCTAGAGCACTTTGTTCTTTTCTGTAACATCCATGTCGGTCCAATAAAAGTATCAAATCATTTGTTTCTGGATCTATATTTTTTGCAGTAACTTTACTCCAGGTTTCATCTCGATGTTTAATGGCAACAGAAAACAGGCAAAGGCCTTCTCTCACAATCTCCATCACCCATCTGGCTGTTATAACAGGCTGCCACTTCTGAAGAGGCTGTGAGAGTCATCTTTCCCCCTGAAGGCTAAGGTATGGCAGCCTATGACTTTTCAGGGGTTACTTTTGGTCTGTGCTAATGCATCAGAACTGCTGCTTGCCTCCTGCCTCTTTCAACACTTCCTCTACTGTATTTGGAGCTGGGTGCAGTATATGGCCATTGGCGATAATGGCCCATGACATAGGCATCAGCATGAAAGGCTCTGTACATTTATGCCCCACCAAAAAACTTTTTAGCTTGGGTGCATCCATGGAGTTATGCCCTCCCCATGTCTTCCCCTGTCATAGAGTCGGTAATACCCTCTGTACTTTAATTTTTTTACTAAAGTTGTTGTTCATATAGCTGTGTCTGCTCACAAAAGTGGGGTGCTTTTTCAAAGGTGATGTCAGCTACATTGTTCTGAAGGCCCTCAGACAAGCCTGCGGATCTTAACTATGCATATCTTCAGGTAGATGCTACATTTGCCATGTTTCTGTTTGCAGTATTATTAATGTCCACAGCCAATTGCAATTGTTTTTTGGCTGTATTCAGACCTGCTTTTACATGCTGTAACATCTGTGACCTCTTATTAAAGGCAGACTATTACAAAAGGGTAACACAGCTTTCCAGAGTGCTCCCTATAAGTGTGATGTATAACTCAAAAAAGCTGCATCACTCATGAAGAGTGAGGCAGAAGAATATGTTTTTTTAAGTGTGTCAGTTGATCTGGAATTTCTGTTAGCTGGTGCTAGGGAAAAACTTTTTTTTTGTTTTGTTTTCACATGCAGCAGCCTGTATCAGACCCTCTGGATTAAGGTGTTGGTACATATATTTTGACCCTGCCCTATTTACTACTGAACTTTTCTCTGTTTTCTTATCAATTGCTGTTGAAGATGTTGGCAACTGTAAGATCTTTTTACTCATCTTTTTAAATGTTTCATGAATGCAGATGCTAATAGTCTTTGCGGCTGACAGTCCCAACATGCTTAAGAAACTTGACTCTGCAGTGTTAAAGTCTGTTTTCACATATTAAACATAGCTGCCATGCCTTTAAGGATGACAGAACATGAGCAGTAGTCCAGCAAAGGGCAATGGTGGTGAACCTATTTCCTTATTGCTTGTGATCATAAGACTAACACACAGCCCCTCTTCCCCAAAATAATATTCCTCCTTTGTGACACTAAGGGTAATTGAGAGAGGGATTTTGAATTCTTGTTCTTTCATTGTCTGAAAGAATTGCCACATTTGTTTGATTTCCTCCACAGAGGACATCTGAGCATCACCAACAGTTTGAACACTTGGCTCATTTACCTTTTCTTTTTTTTTTCTTTATGGCTTTTTGTCTTCTTTATGGCTAGTGTTAGAGGATGACTCCTCTGCCTGCCTTTTTATGGAGTTCCTTCTATCTGAGTGTTCCTTAGCCAATTATTTGTCCTCTTTAGTGGTCTTCTTTTCAGTCTCTGCTTTAGACTGGTCTTCAGGGGAAACTTCTTATGCAGACATTATCACAGAGATGTTCTCAAATGTTTTCTAGTTTAGCTCCCTTTGGAACTAGGCAGAAAGGCTGGAGATTATAAAGACTGCTATTTTATTTGTCTCTTCTGACTTAGCAAAAAAGCACTTTTCATAAATTGCAGTTAAGTCAGTCATGATCATGGTCCAAACACTTGTAGTACTATGTATGCCTACCTGCCTTAAGCAAACAATACCCACATACAGGGCACTTTTTCAAACATGCAGGGCTGTTTTCATTTTAGGCTTTGTCAGTTTTTACTCAACCATAAAACCTGAAATTGGCACCACAGTAGAATCATTGCCCTCAGTCTTTGAGAGCCAATTATTTATGTTGACCACAATCACTGTGGGTGGACCAGACCTAATTTTACTTAATTTGACCCCAGTTGTTGTAAACTGAAAAACAGTCTGAAGTGTGTAAGTAAGGAGGCAGAAGCACTTATCTTCTGGCTGACAAGACAGTAGATATAGTCCAGAGTGAGTTTAAGGAACTAGGAAAATTATGTGAGGGGGCAGGAAGATCAGTAACTTTTTCAGAGATACTTCCAGTGCCCAAGACAAGCACAACAAGAAAGCTGGGAATAGAGGAATTTAATGGATGGCTAAAAACCTAGTGTAATGCTAAATGGTATGGGCTGTTGGGGAGTGGGGAGGAACCTGGGAGGACAGTAGTTTCTATGCCAAGGACAGACTACACTTGAGTGAGGAGGAAAATAAAGTGTTGAAACAGAAGGTGGAGGAAGCTGGGAATTTAAACTAGGAGTGAGGGGTGGCAAGTGGGCAAGAGACATGCAGAGACCACAGGTTGGGAAGCCATATGAGCTTACCCACCAATTGCAAGTACTATTGGTGATGCTAGTAAAGGAGGGCAGGATGGGAGGGGGGAAGGGTGGAAGGTGGTTACCCTTAATGCTAGGAGCCTTGGGAGGTAAACTGCAGAGTTACAGGTGCTCTTGGCAGAGGGAAAGGTGGACATTGCAGCCATCACAGAAACATGGGCCACCTAATACAATGACTGGGACTTGTCTGTACCAGGGTACAGGTAATTTTGTAGGGACAGGGTGATTGGGAAAGGGGAGGGTGGCACTATACGTGAAGGAAGGACTGAAGTGTGTAAGGGAGGAAGGGGAGGATGGTAGAACGGAGTCACTTTGGATGCAAATCCAGGACTCCAAGGATAGGATTCTCAGAATGGGAGTGGTGTATAGGCCGCCCTCTCAGATGGAGGAGTTAGACACGGAACTAGTGGGACAGATCAGGAGGACCTGCGAGAAGGGTAGTGTGGTGATTGTGGGGGACATCAACATGCCAAGAGTGGACTGGAGTACCCCAGCAACCAGGAATAGAAGGGAACAGGTACTGCTGGATGCCTTTCAGGACAGCTTACTGCTGCAAATGGTCAGTGAACCAACCAGGTTAGGGAATACCCTTGATCTTGTGCTGGCAAATAGGGAGTTTGTGAGAGAACTTATGGTGGAAGAACCGCTGTCAGGAAGTGACCACCACTCAGTATGGCTCATACTGGATATGGGCAAGGAAAGAGCAGAATCTGGCACAAGAGTGCTGTACTTCAGGAGGGCCAACTTTGGGAGGATGTGGGAAGTGGTAAAAGGGTGCCTGGCCAGAATTCAACCTAGTATGGGCACTGACCAGAGGTGGGAGCTCATAAAGCTGGGGATAGTGGAGGCAACCAAAACCTGCTGCAAGGCCCAGAGCAAGAAGGCTAGGGCTAAGAAACTGAGCTGGTTGAGAAAGGAGGTCATGGAAAAGGTAAGGAGGAAACAAGCTGCTTTTAGGAGGAACAAGAAAAAAGGGAGGGGGAGGACAGGGAAGAGTACCTGATGGAATTGGAGGAGGTGACATGGGCAGTAAGGGAAGCCAATGCATCTATGGAGCTCAGGCTGGCACAAGGCATTAAGAAGGGGGAGAGGGACTTCTTTAGGTACATCAGGGATAAAAGGAGCTGTAAGGACCACATAGTAAGGATTAGGAAGGAAGGGTTTTGGGTGGAAGCAGGGTGCGATAAGGCAGACGTGCTAAATGATTACTTCTGCTTGGTATTTACTAAGGAGAAGAGGGGTGTGATACCCAAGGGAAGATGAATGGCAGAAATGGGGGGGGGCGACAGATGGAGAAATCATGGAGGGCAAAGTTCAGGAGGGTTTGAAGGCACTGAGGGTGGACAAGGCACCAGGCCCAGATGGCATCCACCCCAGGGTACTGAAGGAGCTGGCAGAGGTTCTTGTGGGACCTTTGGCAGACCTATTTAATGCCTCACTACACTCAGGGTGTGTACTTCTGGATTGGAGGATGTTTCATGTGGTGCCCCTCCACAAGAGTGGCCCCAATGATGAACCGGGGAACTACAGACTGGTGAGCCTCACATCCATCGTGGGTAAGCTGATGGAGACTATCCTGAAGGAGAGGCTGGTGGCCCTCCTAGAGGCCAAAGAACTACAGGACAGCAGGCAGCATGGCTTCATACGTGGCAGATCCTGCCAAACCAACCTGGTGGAGTTCTATTACTGGGTAACTGGGCAACTGGACAGGGGCCATGCAGTGGATATCCTGTATCTGAACTTCAGTAAGGCATTCGACTCGGTGCCGCATGGGAGGCTAGGAAGAAAGTTAGAAGGCACAGGGGCGGGTGCAAAGCTGGTGAGATGGGTAGGGAACTGGCTTCAGGGAAGGCGACAGAGGGTGGTGGTGGGTTGGAAGCTCTCACAACCGAGGGTAGTGACGAGCGGTGTCCCACAGGGCTCGGTGTTGGGACCAGTGTTGTTTGGGATATTCATTGCAGACATATCATTGGACATCAACAGCAAGATCAGTCTGTTTGCTGATGATACCAAAATGGGAGCAGTGGTGGACAACCTAGATGGCAGGAGTTGCAGAATGATCTGGCAAAGCTTGAAACCTGGTCGGACACCTGGCAATTAGGGTTTAATGCTAAAAAGTGCAGGGTGCTGCATTTTGGGGTGAAGAACCCAAGGTGGAGTTACCAGCTGGAGGGAGTGCAGCTAACCCAGACTGAGGAGGAGGAGGAAAAGGATCTGGGGTGCTCATTACAGGGTCAATGAACAACTTGGCACAATGTAGAAAGGCAGCTGCAAACGCCAACAAAATGCTAGGTTGCATTGCAAGGCGTACATCCTCAAGGAGGGAGGAGGTGATTCTGCCTCTGTATAGGTCATTAGTTAGACCGCACCTGGAGTACTGCATGCAGTACTGGCACCCATATCTGAAAAGGGACATTAAGTTACTGGAGGGGGTGCAGCACAGGGTGACAAAGATTATCAAGAATATGTACTCGCTGGAGGAGAGGAGGGAAAAGGGGGATGTGATTGAAACCTTTAAGTACATGAGAGGAATAAACAAGATAGGTATAGAGGGGCTGTTCAAAGTAAGGGAGGGGAGGGACACCAAGGGCCATGATTGAGACTGGAGGGAGGAAGGTTCAGGAGGGAGATGAGGAGACACTCTTTTACAGAGAGGGTGGTAGCTGGGTGGAATGCATTACCTGCAGATGTGGTATCCAGTAGAACAGAGGACTGCTTCAAAAGGAGATGGGACAGGACAAGTGGGAGGGTCAATGGAGGGGAAGGGTGGAAGGGAAGGGCAGCTGCAGAATAAGGGGTGCTAGCTACACATTCAAGCAGGCTTGAAAGACCTCTAGGCTTTTATCTGCTGGCAAATTTCGTATGTTTGCATGTTTGTTCAAAAGGAACTGTTAAACCAGAACTACTAGTCTGTAAATGTCAGCAGCAAACTTCACCGCAGTCATTTTGAGCAGAGTGCATTTGCAGTTTAGGTCACGGTTCTTAGAACCATTCAGGAATCGTGAACAAGATATAAAATTAACTGATTATTTCATTAAAACACAGTTTGGAAATGAGAGAAACCATACTAAAATAATAAAGTACTTTACAAAACAACAAGTATTTAGGAGTTAACCATCAAATTAGCTGTGAGCGCTATCTAGTGTGAATACTCTCCATTGGAATGCTGGAGGCTCAAGACCAGCACAATGAGATGGCATCTTTCAAAACACATTCTATGTTCTGGGGCACCATGCAGCTCACAGAGGTGATGCTCAGATTTGACGAGGTTGTTCTAATTCAAAGTAGTTAGAAACATAGTTCCAGTTAATACTAGGGCTGTGTGGAATTTATTCTGGTGGAATGGAATTCTATGGAATTTTATTAAATTCCATTATAATTCTGCCAAATTCATCGGAATCTGAATGTCAGAATTCTGCAGTACAATATTGCGGAATGTGCTCTGCAGTCCATTATCAGGGAATAAAATTTCACGGATCTATATATATTCCACAGAAAATGTTCTGTAACCATTTTACTAGATTACATGTAATACAGTTATCAAATTTAATAAAAAATACACAGTTTTCAATGTTCTAGGCCTCAGTATGACTAACCTGATCATGAATTATGTCCTCAGTGTTTCTACTTTATGTTTTGCTATAGCACAAAAATAACCAAATGCACATTGTCATCCGCAGAATATTATCCATGGAAATGTCTATGTGAGGTAACAATTCTGCAGGTAATCTGACAATGGTTAAGAAACAGACACACACTGCTGCATTCCACAGCAAATGTATCCATGTGACTCCCTAAGCTCACTGCAGACCTTACAGGCATTTGAGAAAGAAGGATCTGCTCTGCTGTTGTTATAACAGAAACTATGTTTTAAAATCTGCCTGGATTGGTGGTAGTTCAGGTGGATGTTAAAGATCCCATGGCACTTATCAAAAAGAGTAGGGGAATTTCCCCAGTGTCCTGGCCAAATTTCCCTCATTCACTAAAAATACCACCAACAGCTTAATCTGGTTCAAAGTTAGTTGGCATTCATCTGTATCCCCCTCCCCCGGGTCGTGCCTGAAAATAGGCAGGATTTGTCTAGTGCACTTACCCGGTCAACAAAAACGAAATAAATAAATAAAATCTCAAAGCAATTGTGTCGTTGAATACTTTTACTACATGCTTGCAGTAACAGTTATGGCAGTGTTGGTGGTGTGTGTTATTACTGGCTTGGTTTACAATCTTTTTGTATGTATGTGTGTGTCTTTGTTTGTTGCAGTACTGTTTTCCCTTCCAGTCATTGGGGGAAGGGCTGTGCTCATCAATAACTGAAAAGATGGGGAGAAAGATATTTATTTTTAGTCAGACAGAGTTTGACATAAAGACTACTGCGTGTTTTTTTGAGTACTATATTATATATACTCAAATAATGAAAACTTAACTGCTGGTGTGTCACTCCATAAATAAACATATGTCATTTCAGATGGATTTGCTGCTTTAAATAAATGTTTCTTTTTTCACGAGCAGCCTTTTTTTCTTGTAATGAACTAAATTGTTTCTGACAATGAAAATTAAGTGTGAGTATCACTATGAAGAAATGCAGCTCAGGGCATGGTACTGTGCAGTTGAGTTTCATCAGTGGAAGAGGCAAGGGAAGAGCTACATGTGGGGTCAGTAGCAGAACAGCAGCAGCATCAACATGCGTGCTTCACAGCCCTCTGTTGTGCACATGCTGGCCACAGTTACACTAAGATGAACATCTACTGTTGTTGTGCCATCTGATGATGGTGGAAAGGCAAGCCATCTGTAGTGGGAGTAGTGCAACTGTGTAGCATAGTCTCATTGTAAAACAATCAGCAAGTGACATAGCAGTAATGCTTCTGATGTCCCAATCGTAGAGAGGGGAAGATTCTCAGAGTCAGGCAACATACAAGTCTGAGACTCCATCCCAGATTATTTTGGATGGTTCTCAGTGTAAGGTGTTAGTGGAGAAGGGGGAAGAGGCACTGATAGACTCTCCCCAAATGTGGTGGTGGCACCATGATTCACTTTGTCACATCTCAACCTCTCTGCCCTCATGCCCCCCCTTCCGTCATTATGCAACCTCTTTTGAACTCTCCGCCTGGACGCTATTGTTAGGTAATTCTAAAAAGCTTCACATCTTCTGTGTATATCTGCCTCTTCCAAATAACGTTAGTAAGCTTTCCTCTCTTATTGACTTTTTGGGCCCATTAGTTGACAACAATGATTTTGCCATCCTAGGTGATTTCAATAACATCTGGCTCAATCCCCCCCCCCAATGACTCCGTTGATACACTGCTCAATAAACTTACTGTCTCTCAAATTATCATGGAACCCACTAGAATATCCAATAGAGCCCAATCATCTTAATAGACTGGATCCTTGTACCCAACACTGACAATATCTCATCAACTGGTTGTCCTCCCTGACTCCATCACTAACTGCTTCCCTGTCTATTGTAATTGGCAGATTAGCATAGAACATGTCCCTCCCCATATCATCCTCTTCCAGAACTACACAGCCCTCAATCCAGTCAACTATAAATCTGACCTGGCATGCACTGACTGGACCCCCTTGTGGGCAACTGCTGATGTGGATCAAGCACGTCACTACTTCAGTATAACCCTGCTCAAACTTCATGACAAACATGCCCCACTCACATCCAGGACAGTCAGGGGCCAAAAAACTAAGTGGCTCACCCATCCCTTACTGGATGTCTTAAAAGAGAGGGATAAAAGTTTGCCCACTTTCAAAGCATCCAGCTTCCACATAGATTGGACTCAATATAGACACCTAAGAAATAAGTGTAAGACAGCCTTTAGACAAAGTTAGAGTAAATATTACAAAGAGAAGCTTACAGCCTTATCTAAAACACCCAGTAGATACTGGAAAAACCTTAAAAGAGTCTTTGTAATATTCTAATCCCAGAACCTCTCCTTATCTTTAAATAAATGGAATGAACTGCAATAACAGGCTAGGATGTCCTTATCTGCCATCAAAATGTATGTTTCTATGTTTAACCATATCAAAATACCCAATGCTTTTAATCAGCAATTCTCTGACCTCTCAGTGGTCACAGATGCCCTAAACTCTTTCCCTAGCCCTGATTCCCATATGTCTCATCCATCCACTCCATCCCCTTCTACTTCAGAACAGTCACCAATGTGGAGGTCCAGAAACTCTTCCTATCAATATCTGAATCCATGTCCACAGGCCCAGATTGCCTAGATCCCAAACTCCTGATACTGGCAGCATGGTAGCTCACACCTCCCCTAACCAGAATCACCAACCTTTCTCTTACCTTAGGTATGGTACCGTTAAACTGGAAAAATGCTAATGTTATACCCATTCTCAAAAAAGGAAACCCCAAACTATTATCTGACTATTGGCCAATCCTCATACTCCCTGTACTTAGTAAACTATTGGAAAAAAAATGTTACTACTCAACTAACAGCTTACCTAGAAAAGTACAATCTCCTATGCACAGCACAACACAGATTTCATAAGAACCACAGCATCACCACAGCGCTACTTACCCTAACGAATGTGATCTACTCAGCGACTGACCAAGGCAACCTGACAGGTGCTGTCTTTGAAGATCTAACAAAGGCTTTTGACACAGTCAATCACCCTATACTACTAAATAAACTTAGGTCCATAGGAATTTCTGACCACACTATACCATGGTTCTCCAACTATCTCTCCAATCGGCATCAGTGGACCAGGGATGGCTCCACCCACTCTGACTACCTTCCCACCTCCCTGGGAGTCCCCTAGGGATCTATCCTTGGCCCCCCTGCTGCTCTTGCTATATATTAACTCCGTTACCCACTGACTTAAACATACAACTCCCATCCTTTATGCAGATGACCCAGTGTTCTTCTGCCACTGCCAGAGTGTAACCAACATTAACCATTACCTCACATCTGACCTAAATGCTGTTCAGTCCTGGCTTAAAGTAAACAAACTCCTCATGAACTACTCCAAGTTCCAAGCCATGCTCTTTGGAATCACTCACAAACTAAAGAACTTACTCACCCCATTAACCATCACAAGTGAAAATGGCACCACCCTTGACACTGTCTTTTTGTTCAAGTATCTTGGAATCATACTCGATCCCACCCTTGAATTCTCATCCAGCATTCTTTCTGTGTTTAAGGGCATCAGCTCCAGCCTAGGCATTGCGTACCAGGCCAGAAACAATCTCTGTCCCTCTGCTTGCATCACAGTAGCTCACTGCCTCCTTCTCCCTAAGCTATCCTATGGGCTACCTGTGTTCACCCACTCCTCTATTACCTTGCGTTGCAAATGGACAGTATGCTACAATAATATTTGTAGATTTGCTCTATCCTGCAATTGTCTCACCCATCACTCATCCCTATACAGCGAAATAGGATGGCTCTCCCCCAGAGCCCTACTTGACTCCTCTCTAGGCAAGTTGGTATGTAACATTACCTCCACACAGAAACCAAACTCCTTGGCCTCCCTCCTGGTATCTTGGGCACACCACTATGCCCTCAGATCCTCTGCTACTGAGCAATTATCAAGCCCTAGATCTCACATCAAATACAGCTCCATGGTCTTCACCACAGATGCTCCTACTTAGTGGAATAATTGTCCGGCAAACTTGCACTCCTGCCAAAAACCTAGTGCTTTCAAAAGACATCTACATTCCTTCTTGTTGGACCATTCCATATGTGCCTCTCCCTAGCCAGTTATCCTTATCCATACCTTCCCCCCTTTTTTCATTTGCTACCTTAATTATTTATACCGCTCCTCCTCCTCCTCCAGTTTTTGCACTTATTGTCTTACCTTACACTGATACCTACAGGTCTACTACCATTTCGTGAACATTGTATAATCAGTTTCTTTTGCCAGTTGTATGTATAACCATTTTTCTAATCAATGTCTCATGCCTTATATTACAATTGTATGGCAGTGTGTTTCTTTTATTGTCCTATTTGTCATTGTAATGTGCTCCCTGTACATGATGTGTTGTATGTCTCCTGGGTCATACCTGAAAATAGGCATATGTTTGCCTAGCATACATCACCCTGTAAACAAAAGATAGATAGATAGATAGATAAATAAATAAATAAATGAATGAATGAATGAATAAATAAATAATAAATATGATGATGGAGTGGATAAGATAAATAAGGATAAGATGGGAGTTCTAGTTGAGGATAACAATATCAACATTGGGAGTAATGATTTTTGTTCCAATCTCAACAATTCATTGCTGGATTTAGACTGGGAGCCAGAGAAAGAGACCCCCAAGATTTCAATCTGTAAATGAAAAAGGAACTGAATGTGAGGAGTGGGAGGAAGAGAATGCAGATGGTGGTAACAACACATTCAAGATGAAAAACAACAGTTAATTGCTTTATGACACCAGTACCCCTGCCAGCAAAGTTTCAAAACAGGCTTCTTTGACATTGAATCCCTTTGTACTAACATACCACACTTCGAGGGGTTGGAGGCTCTCCAGTTCTACTTACAAAAGGACACTGTCCTTGATGCCACATTCCTCAATTTTCTGATGCAATTAGCTCAGTTTGTTCTTACTTGTAATGCTTTTCTTTTTCCAAAATGAATTTTGGTTACAGATAAAGAGGACAGCAATGGGTGCTACTTTTGCACCAAATTATGCTAATCTCTTTCTGGGAAAGTGGGAGAAAGAAAATGTCTGTGATTCCGAGGTCAATCCTTTTTATGATAGAATTGTCCTATGGAGGCGATATATAGACAACATTATATTGGTGTGGAGGGGTGACTGTGATGAGCTGGAGCAGTTTGTATGTTATTTGGAGTCAAGTAATTGAAATTTAAGTTTTTCTATACATGCAAGTCAAACATCTGTCACTTTTTTGGATCTGGTGATAACTAAATATTTAGATGGCACTCTGAATACAAATTTATTTAGAAAATACTCTGCTCCACTCTACCAGTTGTCACCCCAGGCACACCATTAATAATATCCCAAAGTCCCAGTTACTTAGGGTGAGACATAACTGCAGTGACCTAATGGATTTTGAGCACAGAAGTAAGGCCCTGTATGAGAGGTTTAAACAACGGGGTTACTGTACTGATGTTCTTAATGAGGCACTAGAGCATGCCAGAGAAGCAGATAGGATGTCCCAGTTACAGCCCCCGAAAGGTCTGATATGACAGCTTACCAACCACATCAGTTTAATTTCATATCTACATATTGTAGATAGAGTGGTAAGCAGTGATGAAAGTGAGCAGGAATGCACAGGAACTCAGTTCAGGTACCTTTTTTGCAGCAGAAACTGAGTTTCTGTACTTCTTCTTACTTGATATTTAAAATTAAATTCTTACAACAGTAACATAATGAAAAATTTTTGTCTTATGATATGAGATCAGTGGATTCCATCACGCAATTTGACTTGCAGAACAATTTAATTTGTTTTAGAAATACTTTGACAACTCTGATTGGGTGCATCAGTGTCTATATGGATGTGTCTAGAACTGAGAGACATATAGAAACTTACTGTAGATGTCTACAGCAGAAAGAGCTCCAACGGCCCCTCGAGTCCTAAGAGTTATCCTTCAGAGCGAGGATCTTAATTCTGCTTTTCATTTGTGCAAATGTTTGAGTTCCTGTACTTCTTGTTCACCACTTACACCACTGGTGGTAAGATTAGAGATATCATTCAGATAAATTGGTTGGTTTTTAGATCTGATCCTGTCTTGAGAAATTATACTGCCAATGCACCCCATATGGTTTACAAAAGGGGTAGAAGCCTGGGAGATAGGCTTGTTCATAGCCTTCAACCAGACTTTAACCCTGCTCCCATGAATCATTCATGGCTGCCACCTCTTCCACTTTTAAATGTGGTAGGTGCAAATTTTGTCAGTATATAAATAAGACAACGTCCTTTACTAGTGTTAATTCTACAAAAGTTTTTGATATCCGTTCATTTATAAACTGTGATACTGAAAACACGATTTATTTGGCTACGTGCTCATGTTTAGCATTTTACATGGGTAAGACCTCACGCACTTTTAAAGTTCGTGTGGGGGAGCATGTGCATAAAATAGACAAAAAAGTTCAGAGTAGTGCTCTGGCCCAGCCTACCTATACACAGACAAATGGTTCTCATGTGTTTTCCTTTTCTGGGATTGAGAAAGTGAAGTTTGGAAAAAGAGGTGGAGATTTACACTCCCTCACTTTGGAAAGAGTGGCGCTATGGACCATGTAATTGGGGGCTTTATTTAACCCAGGACTGAATGATAGGATAGAATCTATGACTATAAACCAGAATAAAATAAGAAAATTAAATAATATGCTCTGTAATGTGTATACCAGATAGCAACAGTGTCTTTTTTCTTCCCTGTATCTGTTATAGCTGTTTAGGTTTCAAAAGTCCCACACAATGATTTTTATGGATGCGCAGAAAAAAGCAAATCAAATTTTGAAGTTGAGGCTTGGATGTCTGTTTGAGTCCAATTTTCTTCCACACGAATGTTATTCTGCCTGCTATCCAATCAATACATTTATGTGTGAATTATGCTTCTTTCTTTTTAAATTTTGCACAAATGTGTGTCAAATAGCTTTAAGGTGCAGGGTTTTGTATTTTGTATTTAATATTATATTTGTAATTAATTATATGCGTTATTACAACTGATGTTCTGTATAAAGAATTAATGTTGCACTGCCACTATTTAAGTGCAGCACTTAGTAATGAATTGACACACTCTCTGAGGAAGCCTTACGGCGAAACTGGTTAGAGGTGCTTTTCTCCTGTCCTGCTACTGTGTTGCTGTTTGCTGCTGCTGCTGTTTGTAGTGCATACCTATATGTTGTAATAAATTATTTTTAAGCGACCTTTATGGTGTTCAGCCTTTTGTTTGCATATTGATATTTTAACTGCAGCACAGAGGTTACTGTGGAGCAGGTTTTTGCCTTTGATTACTTTGATTTCTGGCTGTTTCACAAAGGGAAAATGCGTGAGAACAACTCTGGATATTAATAAACCATTTCAGTCGTCTGTCATGCCATGTTCCCGATCTGCACCACCACCACCACTAGTGCAACCTAAAATAACTGAGACACTGTCCAAATACATAAAATACCACCGTAATCATCCAGTTCTCACAAACCCAATGCCTATTTGACCCAAATGCTGGCAGTTGATATGTTGCCTTACTCTTTTGTTGAAAATGCTTGTTTTCGGCATCTAATGAGTAGAGCAGTTACCAAGTGGAATATTCCATGAAGAATATATTTTTCCACAAAGGCTATTCCTGAATTACATATCAATTTGAAATCCTTTGCATCACATTCCATTAACCATTGAGCTGTAGACACTATGCATCTTACCACAGATATGTGGCGTAGTGGGCCTGGAAGTGCCTCTTCATATATGTGTATCATGGTCCACCACGATTGTGTCCCTAATTTTTCTGCTAAGCCCTGTCTATCTCCTTCTTGCCTAAACTATCCTCCCCTTGCTGGTGTGCAGCAGAAGGCCACATTCAGCATGCTTATATGGACACTGTACAGTGCACTGCCATAAATATATTGTGTGAGCTGCAAACTCAAGTTAATGAGTGACTCATGTGGCAGGGCATGAAAGCAGGGTTTACTTCTTGCGACCATGGCAGGAATGTTGTTAAGATAATTGAGGATGGTCAATTTACTCTTGTACCATGCTTTTCTCACTGCCTGAATTTAATAGTATGGTATTGCCTCAAAAAAAATTATGACATAGATGCCATGCACATCTCTGATCGCTGCTTGTGTGGATATTTTAGTCATTCCATGAAGGCCACCAGAAATTGCCTGAAAAACCTGCAGATAAATGGAATTCTACAGTACTGGCTATCACAGGAGGTGGCCATGCAGTGGAATTCCATTTTATATATGTTGCTGTGTCTGTTTGAACAATACAAGGCTGTAAAAAACTTTGCTTTGCTGCACAGAGATCATGACCCATCCTCTCTCTTCCTCACTATGGATCAGTGGCACCTGAAGGGTACCTTGAACTAGACTCTACAGCTCATTAAACATTCTACTCAAGCTGTTAATGCTGCAAATATCTGTTTCAGCCAGACAATACAACTAATTTGTGAGCCACAGCAGGCACTACTGAACATCAGGGACTGTTTGACTGGAATGGGGACAGCACGAGCAGTGATCTCATAGGGAGGATGATTGTGTGTGCAGTGATCACTTTGCAGCATGGTAGAGTACAGTGTTCATAATGTGGTGATTTTGATACCAGAAATAAGCATGGCATCAGGACTTTACTCGAGGTAGAAGAGTCAGATACTCCAGTTCAGGTATTGACAGGACTTGTACTGAAATACATGATATTCCAGCAAGGTAAAGACAGCAAGTAACAGCAGCAGCAACATGCTTCAAGACATTTTTTTGTTTGGAACATCATCCTCATCTGCCACAACAACATAGAAACATAGAAATCTGTCGGCAGAAAAAGATCCATTGGCCCATCCAGTTTTCCCCCTTCCCACTCCTCATAGGTCTCTCTGACCCCCCCTTAACTCTTCGCTTTGTACTCCCCTCCCCAGTATAGATTCCAGTCCCCTTTATACCTTCTGAGAGCTTAACCTTCCATTTCTTGTTTAAGCCCATGTAGTTATCCCATGCCCTCTTGAACTCCCCCACTGATTTTACCCCCACCACCCCTTCAGGCAGCCTATTCCAGAGACCCACCACCCTCTCAGTGAAGTAGTACATAACCTACAGGAGAGACAGGCAGGGGAGAAGGGGGGAGTAGCTCTCAATGTAAAGGAAGGGATAAAAGCAAATGAACAAAGGAGTAAACGGAGGAGAGGAGGCACTGTGGGTCACCTTGGAGACTGGAAAGGGCACCACAATCCGCACAGGGGTTGTGTACATACCCCCATGTCAGGGGGAGGGAATAGACAAGGATATGATAGAAGGCATTCTTAGAATGGCAGAGAAAGGGGAGATACTGTTGATGAGAGACCTGAATATGCCAGATGTTAACTGGAGCACATTTGCTGCAGCCACATCCAAGAGAAGGGCCATTCTTGATGCCCTACAGGTGGCAGTCCTCAGACAGCTAGTTTCAGAACCCACTTGTGAGGGAGCAATCTTAGACCTCATACTCTCAAATGGGGGCAGTGAGAGGATCTCAGACCTAGAAGTGGGTTGCCATCTGGGAACAAGTGACCATCAAACAGTGTGGTTCATGTTAAACTCAGCTACAGAGTCAAGCCATACAAAAGTGAGGATACTGGACTTCAGGAGGGCTGACTTTGGCAAGATGGGAGAGAGCCTCAGAAAAGCACTAGCAAACAGGCTAGAAGGAGGTGTGGAGCAACAATGGGGAATCATCAAAACTGCCATCACAGAGGCAACAAGCCTTTGTGTGAAGCAAATAAACAAATCAAAGTGAAAGAAAAAGCCACTATGGTTCTCAAAAGAGGTGGCTGTGAAAGTCAAGAAGAAAAAGATAGCATTCTGAAAGTATAAGGAAATGCAGAAGGAGCAGGACAGAGAGCTGCACCAGTTAAGGCAGAAGGAAGCAGGGAGGGAAGTCAGAATAGCAAAGGCCCAAACTGAGGAAAAGATAGCCAACTGGTTAAGAAGGATAAAACCTTTATAGGTACATCAGCGAGCATAGAAAGACAAAGGAGGGATAGTGAGGCTGAATAGAATGAACGGTGGGTGGGCAGAGGGGACAGTGAAAAAGCAGGGATACTGAGTGAATATTTCTGCTCAGTATTCACAAAGAGGAGAAGTGCCTAATCCAATTAACAGAAGCACTCTTGATAGGGGTGAGATCCCAGTCCTTTCACAGAAGAAAGGGTTCTGCAGAAACTCCTAAAACTGAAGGTGGACAAAGCAATGGGGCCAAATGAATTCACCCAAATTCTAAAAGAATTAAGGGGAACTAAGTGAAACCACTGGCAACTCTTTTTAATAAATCATGGGAGGATGGTGTGGTACCCGAGGACTGGAGGAAGGCGGATGTGATTCCCCTTCACAAAAGTGGGACCAAGACAGAGGCAGGAAACTACAGACCTGTCAGTCTGACCTCTGTGGTAGGGAAAGTGATGGAGTCACTTCTGAAGGAAAGAATAGTTGAGTACCTAGAGGCCAGTGGGGCACAGGACCCAAGGCAGCATGGATTCACAGTGGGAAGGTCATGTCAGACAAATCTAATAGATTTCTTTGACTGAGTGACCAAAGTAGTAGACCAGGGAAGGGCTGTAGACATGGCCTACCTAGACTTTAGCAAGGTATTTGACACAGTCCCACACAAAAGATTAATAGTCAAATTAACCAGCCTTGTAGTGGGTCCCAGAGTGGTAGCCTGGGTAAAACATTGGCTGGACAACAGGACACAGAAGGTAATTGTAAATGGAGTCCACTCTGAAGAAAGAGGGGTTACTAGTGGGGTACCGCAGGGTTCAGTATTTGGTCCAGTCCTTTTTAATGTCTTCATAAGTGACATTGCAGAGGGACTGGAAGGAAAAGTATGCCTCTTTGCAGATGACACAAAGATTGCAACAGGGTTGATACACAAGGAGGCGTGGAAAGGATGAGAAGGGATTTGGCAAGGTTGGAGGAATGGTCAGAAATATGGCAGCTAGGATTCAATGCAAAGAAGTGCAAAATAATGCACCTGGGAAACAAGAACCCAGGGAAGAATACACAATGGGGGAGGTAGTAACAACAACAAAAGGAAATGGACCTGGGGTAATCATATCAGATGACCTTAAGGTTAGCAAACAATATGAGAAGGCAGTAGGGAGGGCTGGGGGTATACTGGGATGCATAGGGAGAGGCAGAAAACAAGAAGTTGTTATCCCTCTGTACAGACAGTTGGTGAGACCCCATCTGAGTACTGTGTCCAGTTCTGGAGACCCCATCTCCGCAAGGACATAGACAGGATAGAGGCAGTCCAGAGGAGGGCAACTAAAATGGTGCAGGGTCTGCAAGAGAAGCCATATGAGGAGAGACTAAAGGAGCTTAATATGTATACCCTTGAGGAAAGAAGGGAGGGACATGATAGAAACTTTAAGTACCTCAGTGGAATCAACAAAGTCCAAGAGGGTAGCATCTTTTAGAAAAAGAGATGTGCAAGAACAAGGGGACACCATTTAAAGATGGGGGGCAGTTCAGGGGCAATGTGAGGAAGTATTATTTCACAGAGAGGGTAGTGGATGCATGGAACAACCTTTCTGAGGATGTTGTGGGGTCTAAAACTGTGGGAGAATTCAAGAATGCATGGGACAGACATAAGGCAATTCTTGCCGGGGGTAGGAAGAAATAGGCTGTTGGTTAACTAGGATCTGCGGCCTATCCTGTAGGTTGGGAAATGGGCAGACTAGATGGGCCAAGTGGGCCTTATCTGTCATCAAAGTCTATGGTTCTATGTTTCTATACAGGTCAAGCGCCTCCATCCTTTCATCGTATGTCCTCCTGTGCATGTCCTGTACCATTTTAGTTGCTCTTCTTTGGACCCTCTCTACCCTATCTATGTCCCCTTGTTGGTGAGGTCTCCAGAACAATACCCCATACTCCAGGTGTGGGTGAGTCATGGACCTGTATATGGGCATGGTCACCTCTCTTTGGTTTCATGTCAGAATAGTGATTGCAGAATAGCGATCGCTATTGTGGTGAGTGTATATTGCCGAAAAGCAAATCGCCGATATACACTTTCAGGTGACCCAACATCTGAAATTGAAATAAGTGTTAATGCAGGGGGGTATGCCCCCACCACACCCCCTTGAATAAGAATGACCAACTCCAGGGGGTGCATGTCGGGGGAGGGGCAAAATCCTGCATTGCAGAAACAATTAAAGTGCCAGAGCCATAGGCAGCGGCAAAGGTTTTATGCACCCCGGTCCTGGTCCCTACCCTGTACCTGCTGCACCACTACTAGCCACCCACAACACCATACCACATGGCAAGCTCGGTGGCAGCAGGTACACCCATCCCCCCAAAACAATTCCATATCCATCCCCTTCCCTTCACTATTCATTACTTCCTGTCACCATCCAGTACCATAGCGGTTGACTACAGTTGCTACACTTGTAGGGCTGCCCAGGAGTATATCGCCGAGTATGAGTCACCTTATTGATGTGGCACCCACATTCGGTTGCTATACTCACTGGAAACCCCCCCTCTCTATTCCTACTTTTAATACCCCTTCCTATGCATGCCAGCATTTTGTTTGCCTTTCCAACTGCCTTGTTGCACTGGTTTGCCACCATGAGGTTATCCAATATGATAATCCTCAGATCCCCTCTCCTGCTCCATTGCCAAAATTTCCTCCTCTCCCAGTGTGTAAGTGGCCTTTGGATTCTTATGCCTTATGTGCATCCTTTTTACATTTCTTTACATTAAAGTTTAATTGCCATCTCTCCTACCACCCCCCAGCTTTAGCAGATCTCCCTTCATTTTCTCCACCCATCAGTGTGTCCCCTCATTGCAGATCTTTGTGTCATCTGCAAATAGGTGCACCTTCCCATTTAGACCCGCCGCTATATCCCCAATGTAAATGTTAAACAGTATCAGTCCCAATACTGACCCTTGGGGTATCCCACCTGTCAACCTTTCCTCCCTGGAGTGAGCCCCATTGACAACTGCCCTTCGAACTCTGCCTTCAAGACAGTTTTCCACACAGTTTGTGAATTTCCTCCTTATCTCTAAATGGCCCAACTTGTTCATCAGTCTCCTGTGATGGATGGTGTCAAAGACTTTACTGAAGTCCAGAAGGCCATGTTCACCACCCCTTCCTGGTCACACACCTCCATCATCCTGTCAAAGAATTTGATCAGGTTTGTCTGGCATGACCTTCCTTCTGTGAACCTGTGCTGACTGTCATCCTGCAGTCCACCATCTGACAGGTACTGTACTAATCTTTCCTTTAGGAGTGCCTCCATCTGCTTACCCACCACTGAGGTAAGACTGCCTGGATGATAGTTACTCGGCTACTCCTTTCCTGTGCTCTTGTTCAATGGCGCCACATCTGCCTTTTTCAAGTCCACTGGAACTCTCCCAGTGTCTAAAACTAGGTTAATCAGCCCCATTAGTGGTGCCACCAACTCCACTCTAATCTCTCCGAGTACACTGGGATGTAATGTATTTGGACCCATTGCCTTGTCCACCCTTAATTTACCCAATTCCTCCAATACCCTGCTCTCCTTGAAAGGACTTGTGTCCACCTCCCGATCCTCCATTCCCTTTTCCCACAGCTCTGGTTCCTTTCCCTCTTTTTCAATCGTGAAAACTGAGCTGAAGTACCAGTTTAGCAAGTCTGCATTTTCTTCATCCCTCTCAATCAGAGCCCCCCCACCCTTAGTCTCATTATACCCTGCTTGTTTTTTCCCCTCTCACTGATGTATCTGAAGAACTTTTTGTCTCCCCTGCTGGCCTCTCTCACTATCCTCTCCTCTCCTCTGTATCCACTTTAACCCTCCTGACTGTCTGCCCTGCCACCCTAAGCTTTTCCGTGTATACCTGTCTTCCCTCCATTCCTTGTTGTATTTTTTTATGCCTTGAAAGCTCTCTTTTTCTCCCCTATTGCTCTTGCCATCTCCCTAGAGAACCAACGTGGCCTCATTCTTTGTTTTTTCTTGCCCACCTTCCTAATGCACTGATCAGTGGCCCTTGCTTGAAATTCCTCCCTTAATTGCCTCCCACAGTTCTTCCACATCCCTCAGCTTTTCCTTGCCTTCCATTTCTACCTTGAAAATCTGCCTCATTTTATTGAAATCCAACCGCCATAAGTCCAGCACCTTAGTTGTGGTTCGACTCAGTTCTGTCCTCATCCTAAGTCTAAACCTAACTGTTCTGTGGTCACTTTCCCCCGATTTTCCCCCACCGTGACCTCCTCTACACTGTCCCCATTCGTCAGTATTAAGTCAAACGTAGTCCCACCCCAGTCATTTCTCTGACTAGCCACTGTAGGAGTGCCTCCTGCATGGACTCCAGTATCTCCCTACCCCTTTACTGATGTTGCTGATAGAATCCCCCAGTTTATGTCAGGAAGATTAAAATCCCCTACCAGCAGAAGTTCCACTTGCATGCCATCTTTTGTACCTCTTTCACTAACTCCTTGTCAGTTTCATCCCCTTGATCTGGCAGTCTGTAGACCACTGTCAGTCATATTGTCTCTCTAGTCCTCTTGGCCAATGTGACCCAGAGGACCTCCACTGATCCCAGACTTTCCTCCCCTGCCATCACCTTTATCCCATCCTCTATGTATGCTTCCCAGTTTCCGCATCCTGTCCATTCTAAATAGGCTGTACCCTGGTATTACCACTTCCCAGCAATGAATTTCTGTCAACCAAGTCTCTGTTATGGCACCCAGGACCAGTCCCTCATCCACCATCGTAGACTCTAGAGCCCCCATTTTATTTCCTATACTCCTAGCATTTGCCAGCATACCCTTCCACCAACTCTCCCCCACTCAATCTCTTTCCCCCATATCCCCTGCCCTCACCTGCAGTGTAGTGCTAACTAGACCCTCTAGATTCTTCCTCCAACCCTTCCTTACTTTTGTACTCCACCTCCCTTAGTTTATATCCTTTCCCAGGATCCCATCTATATAACCTTGTAACTTTTCCCTTAACACTGTAGCTCCACCATCATGTATATGTAGTCTGTCTTTTGTGTATAGGTTCTCCCCTGCCCGAGTGTTCCCCCACTCTCCTAAGCATGTGAAACCCTACCTTTTGCACCAGTTCTTTAGCTAGTAATTGAAGTCTTTTATTCTCAGCTGTCTAGTAGCACTAGCACAGGGAACAGGCAAGACCTCCGAGAATGCCAGAGAGCTAACCTCCTCCCTACATCCCTCTGGCTAGCTCCCTGGACCAGCTCTGTACTTCCTCAACATCTTCACCCACCAGATAATTTGTCCCAAGGGGCAGGACTAGGTGTGGCTTACATCCCAGCAACCTAATACATTCCCTTATTCTTGGTAATGCCCTTGTTGCCTCCACCCCAAGCTTGCAGTACACCAACCTCCTTTTAAAGGCCACCTGCTTTCTCAGCCAGTGGACTCCCTTTATGATGGAGTTACCAAAGACCATGACCAGGTCTGTGCTTTCCGTCCCTGTGTGTGCCCCAGTGCCCCTGTCCTGTTTCCCCTTCCTTGTATTTCTTGTTCTCCTTTTCTGGATTTCCACCCTGAACAGCTTTTCTGCTCACCCCAATTTTCATTCTGTTCTTCCTGTGTTCCCTTTATTTATTTATTTATGAGTTTAACCAGGAAGGCATACTGAGCAGTGCTGCTCAATTCCAGATGCGACCTGGGGGTCAAGACCCAAGACAATAGTACAAAACACTAGTTACAGAGTTAATACAAACAGTGAATGGCCATCTGCCATACAGACAATTGGCAGGTAGATACAGACAGTAGGAAGACTGAATACATGATACATTTTAGATGGTTATGTCTGAGCTCAGAAACACAATTTCAATACATAAGTTGGCATTAGCTATAGCAAGAGCAACTGGAGGAGAAGTGGGTACTGAGTAGGTGATTGCGATGGCTGGGGTTGAGTGAGTGTCTTATGTCAGCTGGCAGGGCATTCCATAATTGTGGGATACGGTAACTGAAAGTGGCCTGCCCTTTGGTTGTGCACATAAAGGGGATGTGGAGGAGCCTGGGGTCAGTGCGTCTAAGGGAGTAGGCGGCGGGGTTGTTGGGAGAGGGTGGAGGCCAGATAGGGGGGTAGGGAGTGGGACCAAAATTTGGCTGCAAACCTAGCACTATGGGTTAATCTATGATCTTGGAGGGACAACAGGGCTAGGGAGCTATATAAGGTGCAGTGGTGGGTTAATTGTGGGCAGTTGAGGATAAATCAACAAAAAGAGTAGAAAAGGGTGTCAAGGCTGGCCAAGGCAGAGGAGGGGTTGATAGTATAGACAATATTGCCGTAGTTGAGTACTGGAAGTATCATCTTTTGGACAATAGCATTCCTAGCAGGAGAAGGGAGACAGCTTTTGTTCCTGTATAGGGCGTAGAGTTTAGGGAGAAATTTCTTGTGAATGGAGTTGATATGGGTGGTGAAATCGAGGTGCGGGTTGAGTCAGATGCCTAGGTATCTGAAGCTGGTGCATTGTTCCAGTAGGGACCCATCCCGGGTTTTGAAAGGGGGGCAAGGGGCTTGGTGGGAGAGTCTTTGCTGTGAGCTAAAGGTTAGCAACATAGTTTTTTTAGGGTTTAGGAATAGTTGGTTTGACTGGAATCAGTTCTGGATGGCATTGAAATCCTCCTGTAGGAGATTTGTCACTATGCATGTGGAGGGGCCTGAGGCATACAGTACTGTGTCATCCACATACATTTGTATGGAAGAGGGGTGACAGGCTTATGGTAGGTTGTTTAGAAATATGGAGAAGAGTAGTGGGACCAAGACTGATCCTTGGGGACTCCGGCAGTAACTGGCAGGGGGTTAGAGATGTGTGAGGTGACTTTTACAGCCTGGTGTCTGCCCACCAGGTAGTCATGGATCCATGTGGTGGCTGGTTTGGAGAGCCCGGCTTCAGTTAGTTTGGAGAGGAGCAGAGTGTGGGAGATAGTGTCGAAAGCCTTGGCTAAGTCTATAAAGGTGGCAGAGGTGATGTGGCCTTTGTCCATACCGGTGAGTATGTCGTCAGTGACTCATAGCAGAGAGGTGATGGTTGAGTGAGATTTGCGCAAGCCAGATTGGAAAGGAGTGAAGAAGGAGGAGGCATCCAGATGGGGAGAGAGTTGGGCGAGGACAAGATGTTCCTGTATTTTTGCCAGAATCAGGAGTAGGGAGATGGGACGATAGTTGCCTGGGGAGGAGGGGTCTCCCCCTTTAGGTAGGGGTATGACAGTGGCCCATTTCCATTCAGAGGGTAATTTGCCCATCGTGAAGGAGAGGTTGAATAGCGTGGTTAGAGGGGCGGCAATGGCTGGAGTGGACAAGTGTAGCATTTTGGCATCCAGGGACATAGGGCATTTGCCTTTGTTAGGTTTCAGGGAACATAGGGATTTGAGGACTTTGGCTTGAGATACAGGGCAGAAGGAGAACTGTAGGGCTGTAGGGAGTGCACTAGGTTGGTGGTGGGGTCCAGGGTGGATGGGCGCTGGAGGGTCGATAGAAGTAAGGCAGTGCAGCTGGAGAAGTAGGGTACTGAAGGCCTCAGCTACCTCACAGGGATCGGAGATGAGGGTGCGCTGAACTGATAGTGTAGGGGGTGGAGGTTGGGTCAGGGGGAAAGCAGGGATTTGAATGATTTCTAGAAGTTTGTTGGGTGGTTTATGTTTGCACTAAAGGCCGATAGAAAATAGTTATTTTTTGCCTGGCAAATGAGGTTTGTGCAGGAGTTGTGGAGGGCTCTGTAGGTTTGGGAAGGATGTCTGGGTGCCCAGTTTCTTGTGGGCTTTCCATGTGTGGTCCCTGGAGTGGCATTTACTGAAGATATCAGTGGTGATCCAGGGAAGGTGGGCACCTCTGACTCTTTTTGTGCACAGGGGGGCATGTTTGTCCCAGACTTTAAGAAATTTGACCTTGAAAGTTTCAAACACGATGTCAATAGATGTGGCCACTGGGATGAAGGACCAGTCTACCTGACCTAGGTCTAACAGGAGCAAGGCTAGGTTCAGGGAATTATATGACCTTGTGCGCAGTGTCTTTGGGGGGTACTGTGGGCCTGTGCACTTTCCTGCTCAGGAAAATCATGTGGTGGTCACTTTGGGAGTCAGGGAGCAGGCCTGCACATATGATCCTGTATGGGTGTGAGGAAAGAGCCCAGTCCAGCAGTGAGTGGTTGTGCATCTTGTGTTTGAGCCTGGTGCGATCTGCAATCAGTTGTGTAAGGTTCAGGGCCTTGATCTTGGTTTTAAGGTGGCCTTCATCTATGGCTAGCCAGTTGTCGTTATAATCACCAATGGCGCGAAGCTCACCACTTGTGGCTAAGGACTGTAGGGTGTCCAGGTGAGTAATGATTTCCATTGGGGGTGTTCTGGGAGGGCAGTAGGTGCCTGCAATGTACACTGGGGTAGAGCATTGGAGTGAGAGTTTGATTAGGAAGGAATAGATATGGGCTGGAGGTGAGGGAATTTGCACTATTGTGAACTGCAGTCTAGTGGAGACGTACATGGCAGTTCCTCTGCCTCTCTTTTTCCCTAGTCTATCATGCCTGATGATTGTGTAGCCAGGTATGGATACTTCAGCATCGGTATGCTGGGGTTTTAGCCAGGTTTTGGAGATGATCAGAATGTCAGGGCGATGGGTTAGGGCAATTGGTTGCAGCTCAGAGATTTTATTTAGTAAACTGCAGGTGTTGAGGTGCAGGAGCCTGAGACCTTTGGGGAATGAAAATGGGGTATGCGGGCGTTTAAGGTGGTGGGTCCAGGGTTTACCTCTATATCCCCGGCCAGGAGGAATAGCAGTGTAATAAGCTGTTTGGTTTTATGCCAGAGGTATTTTGGGCAGGTGGTAGGTGTGTGATCTGGGGTTGTATGCTGTCGGCAGTGGAGGGCTGGGGTGTGGAGAACAGAAAGACCTGGGAGAAAGGATGGGGGCAGGATGGTGGCGCTAATGGGCCAGTTGTGTATGTGTGCCTGGGCATGGGCATGCAGGAGGTGAGGGGCAGCATAGTTAGGCTGAGGGGCAAGGTAGTTAGGCATCTGTGGGGGGATATTTTGATTGGGAGGTCTGCAGGGGGCACGGATGTCAGAGGGGCCAGTGAGAGGAGTAGCAGGGGCAGAAAAGGCAGCATCTTTGTCAGAAAGATTATGGAGAAAGGCTATGTCCTGGTGGTAGTGGCCTCTACAGGTAACAGCTGATAAGCTGCAAATTGGAGAATGGGCTGATAGGTTTTTGAGATCACGTGGGTGAGCACTATAAAGCTAGGAGCTCATCAAGGGTGGTGGTGGTGGTGGTGGGGGGGCCGAAAGCCCAGTAAAGCATAAGAGTCTCTGTGGAAGGCCGAAGCCCTTGCAGATTCTATTGTTCAAGTTTCAAACTGTAAAATTGCTAAAACCACGCACTGAGTTCACCGGCTGGTGTTCATACCTGGGATAAGCTTCGGGTGGGGGTCCACATTGAGGCTGCTGGCTTGGGGAGGGCTGAGCTTCTTCAGGGAGCCCTCGTGATCTGAGTTCCTAGCTGCGGAGAAAGAAAGGAGAATTTATAGTGAAGCAGTGAGGGAGGAGCAATCTGGAGCACCTAGGTAATGCTTAATCAACACTATTCTATGGGCAGAGCAACTGTTGTCTTGGGGGAAGTTAATTATTGCAAATGGAGTTCACAGCTCCGAACATTTTAAGGGGCCCTGGAGACTAGAAGTGAGACTGCTGGTAATTCTGGAGAGACTGTGTGTAATTCCTAACAGCTTTTAAAATCTGTGCAGAGCAACTGATGTCTTGGGGGAATTAATTCAATAAAATGCAGTTTACAGCACAGAAACTTAAGGTACCCTGGGGAATACAGAGAAACTCTATGGCATGAAGATAAACCAGCACTTTATAACACTGGGCAGAGCAAACTGATGTCTTTGGGGAAATTAATTACTTTAAATGCAGTACAAGCTCATAAACTCTTAAGGTACCCTGGAGAAACAGTAAAACTCTATGGCAAGTACATGAAATTAGCCTGCAAAAAAGTATCAGTAGCCATATGCCGACATTTAAGGCAGAAGTCCAAAAGCCCAGTAAAGCACAAGAGTCTCTGTGGAAGGCTGAAGCCCTTGCAGATTCTATTGTTCCTTTTCTCCAATGCTTCCCCTATGAGTCTGCTCTTTTCTGCCCCCCCACACTTTCCTCTCCTGTTCACTCATTAGCTTTTATTGTTTAACTCAACAGTTATCAACAATTTGAAAAAAAATAAACCAAGATGAAATATTTGCATAAAATAATACATAAAATAATACAAAACATACAAATCATACATAATACATATATTCAAATCATCATAAAAACTGTTTCCTTAGGGGAATAATTCCTGTTTGTCAGTACTATAGAGTACTTATAATATGATTTCTAGGCAGATAAACATACCTGATGCTTTTTAAAGTGCTTATCAGTTTGATTATGAATATATTTAACTAGCTGTTATTCTTTTTTTTTGCCTTATTGATTGCCGTAAAATATTTTGCAATTCTTTCTTTCTTTCTTTCATAACTGGGTGAGCAAACTGATTCAGAGGACCATTTTCAGTTGTGACCCACGCCACCAGGGTGGCAAAACACAGCAAACATCAATACAATACAGACATACCATTAGAACAAAACAGGACTGCTGAAAACACTTGGTATGAGGTCACATTATATGGTACACATATTTCAGAGAAATCAGTACATACTGGTAAAGAGACACACATTAAGTGGCCATGCAATATAAAAGGCTTAACATGGGGACTATGGTAAAGTATTACATGCAATCTACATACAGTCACTGGGAAGCCAAGGAAATAAACACAGTTAAAACGAAGGTTCAGTCTATCAGCAGGAGTGGTATAAGCAGAAGTCATAGGCAGAAATGCAACTTAAGATAAGTTGCAGAACCTGCTAACAGTTCAGAATAAAACAGGTAGTCATATCCAGATTGAACAGAGGAGCAGAACAGTGCAAGAGGGTAGGGGCACTGGAGGTAGAGTGAGGGCGGCACAAATAGGTGCTATGCCAGGATATGGGCCCTGGTACCACCTAGGGAACAGCTGCATGTACAAGTGGCCTCAGTCAGGAGCCATGCCCTTAAGTTTGCCTTGAATGACTGATGGGAGGGGGGTGATCGAATGGACAAACGAAGTCTGTTCCAGAGGGAAGGGGCAGAGACAGAGAAGGCTTTACTACCCATGGTAGAAATAGTGTGAGGGACTTCCAGTAGGGGAATGAAGGAGGCCCAGAGACTCTGAGAGACCACTCTGTCAGTGAGTAGGGAGGGAGGCACAGGGGGACAACTGATGGTTCCTGAGTGCACTGTCAATGAAGCTGCCCATAGCGAAGTCAAAACGACCCTGCAGAGAGAGCCACCTGAGGGACTCGTATAGCGAGCAGTGGCAGGTGGTAAATGGGGCTTGAAGGACAAAGTGGCAGATGGAGTTGTATGTAGCAAGTAAGTGGGTCCATAGGGAGGAGGATGTAGTAGATTATACAGGTGAGCAGTTGTCAAGGAGGGCAAGAGGTTTCTTTGAGCATAATGGCTAGGTGAGCTTCAAGGAACAGAAATTGATTTTGGTGGTAGGCAGTGCCTAATTTTTGGTGTATTTTCATCACAGTGTTGCTGATGTGTTCGTTGAAAGTAAGGGAGAGGTCTGGGGTGATGCCTAGATGTTTAAATCCAGGGACAGTTTCAAGTGGAGGGCTGGCAGGGGTAGTGATCAAGGGTGGATTTTTTGACCTGACATGAAAAAGATTTTCAACATCTCCAGCCGTACAAGTGCAGTGTGTTAAAGCATCAATTGATTTGTTGTGTCTTGCCCTCAGAACGTTGCTGTCATACTTTCAAATTTGTATAAGGTAAAAGTTCTTCTTAACGTGGGGTCCTCTAATATTTCCAAATAAGTCTTAAACCCAAAGAAAAAGTTGTTTACAGCATACCACTTTGAGTAGATGAAGTTTTAATAATTTCTGGGTCCTTTCTCTGCCGGTAACTGTTAATCGTTTTGGTCATGTATTTTTATATTTAATACTAAGCATAATCATCTTATTCACATGATTTTTAAAGTACTTAATTTGTATGATTCTAAGATGGAAAGTATAGCAGAGTGCCAATGTTTGTAAGTAAGTCCCAGTTCTATCTACTTTTTCTTTTCTATTAAACACTGGGGAGTGATTCTTGAGCTGGGCATTCTGGTAAGTTGCAGCCAAAAGCAAAGCCTTCTTGCTTCTATTAAGGCATTTATATTCTTCAAGCCTAATTCTGCCCTTATATAAGAAGCAGGGCATGACCTCCCCAGACCTAGAATTTTTCTCAGCATTATGAAGAGTGGGACTGTTAGTTCATCTCTGTGTTTTTTATCACAAACCTCAGTCCCATATAGTAATTTGGCTTGAAATGTTGCTCCTATAACTCTAAGAGGCCTGATACTCAATCCTCCAAATTTGTGTTTAAATCTTACTAAGGCCATAGTAGTTTTCCTTAACATTTCTAGAATATTTTCAGACTGATCATTCCAAAGACAATTTTCAAAAAAAGTAACCCTTAAATATATGTAAGACATAACTACCTCAATTTTCTCCATTCCTAAGACCCAAGTTCCTTTGTTGGCACCGTACTTCTTTGCCCAAAGTTGATTATCTTGGTCTTAGTTAAGTTTATTTATAGTTTTAGGGTATGAGAGCATTTTTGAAGAAGATCTAATTTTTTGAAGCCCACTTTTAGATAGGGAAAACAGTATCAGATCGTCTGCATAGGCTAAAACAGTGCACATTTTATCATTTATCTTTGGGGAATAGAAACATAGAAACATAAACTCTGATGGCAGATAAGGACCACTTGGTCCAACCAGTCTGCACATTTCCCTCCCTATTGGATAAGCTGCAGACCCTAATTAACCAACAGCTTACTTCCTCCTACCCCCCCACTAGAATTGCTTTATGTCTGTCCCATGAATTCTTGATTTCCTCCACTGTTTTTGATGCCACAACCTCCTCAGGAAGGCCGTTCCATTCATCTACCACCATCTCTGTGAAAAAATGCCTCCTCACATTGCCCCTGAGCCATTCCCCCTCATCTTCAAATTGTGTCCCATTGTTCTTGCACATCTACTTTTCTGAAAGTTGCTACCCTCTTGGACTTTGTTGAATCTCTTGATGTACTTAAATGTTTTTATCATGTCCCCTCTCTCCCTTCTTTCCTCGAGGGTATACACATTAAACTCCTTTAGCCTCTCTTTCTATGGCTTCTGGGGCAGACCCTGCACCATTTTAGGAATCTGAGGACAGTATCTCTAATTCTTTCAGCATGCTGTCCACACACAGCATGAATAATACAGGGGACAACACACAACCTTGTCTGCCACCCCTGTTTATGATGAAAGAGGAAGATAGTTGTCCATTTATGCTCATGTGAACATTAGCCAAGTCTCCTGGTATACAGTAGTTGGAAAATTGTATACATCAAAGTTTATCAATTCCCTTACTTATAAGCAACTCCCATAATATCTTTTTAGATATGGAGTCAAAAGCCATAGAGTAATTTATGAACACAGTATACATATTCTGCTTCCTTATTTTCACATACTTTTCAATTAAATGGTGTAAAGTTTAAATATTGTCAAGCATACTGTAGCCTTCTCTAAAGTCTGCCTGGAAAGGAGAAAGTCCTCCTAGGGTTTGAATATGTATGTTTAACCTCTCCAATGTGATCCTAGGGAATATTTTCATATTAATATCCAGGAGGCTTATAGGGTGGTACATGCAAGAGTCTGTCTTATTTCCTTTCTTATGAATTAACACAATGCTTCCACGCTTCCATGATGGAGGGAATGTATTTTCAATTATACACTTGTTATATAAAATAGTTAAGGTTTTTCACCACTGTTTGAGTTGGCATAGGTATACTTCTGCTGGGATGGAATCCAGACCAGGAGCTTTAGAGTATTTTAGCAAGCTAATGACATAGTAGATGTCACTAAATGAAATTGTAGGAAGCCTATCATCCTGGTTAATATTAAATGGAAAAGATGTATCTGCTGATGGATCAAAAAATATCTTGGAAAAATGTATTATTCATCCTTCTTCTGAACTATATGAGTCCATATTTTCCCCAAGGTTATTTGTTCCTTTGGCTATGAGTAACCAACATATTTTATCATCACAGTGATCTAGCATTTCTTTCCATTGTTTAGTATAAAACACTCTCTTTTTCTTTTTCAGGAGCTGTCTGTATTCTTTCTTTCTCTGATTAATTTCCTTAAGAACTTCCCCCCCCTTTTGTATTCCTGTATTCCCTATATTGTTCCCTTATGTGATTTTGTAGCTTCTTACATTCTTTATCAAACTGTCCATATTGCTTTTGTTTAGTTCTACAGCATATATTTGTATGCTCCAATTTACCTATTATTACATTAAATAAGTTAGATTTTCCAACAGACAACTCAGCTCTAGCCTTTCTAACGTACTTGGGTCCCAATGCGGTTATGAATTTTCCAATATCTGCGAGAATACTGGTCCTGAGTTACTATCCCACATTATTTGTTTTTTTGATTGAATTTCAGTAAATGAATAATCTTATTTGATTACTACCTCATTTGCTTCCTCTGAGACAAGGCTGATGCTAAAATTAAGGGGGAATGATTGCTCTCTGACCATTCAGGAAGAGAGAGATTTTCCCTTCAGTCCAAAGGTCCTGGCCATAGTGCCAGATCTACCACCGAAGAACCTCTGAGCAAAATATATGTGATTTCTCCTCCCTTATCACCTTCTAGTCTTCCATTTAATGGAAACAAGTTATTCTCCTTTAATATCTGAGTTAGAAGTATGTCAAAGTTATTCACCTTTGTGTTCTTGGTGGTTCTTAGTGGGATATAAGGTAAATCAATTGTACTTGCAAAAAAATGATCAATTAGACCTTCATAATGGCCAAGACTAGCATTCAAATCCCAAATAAGTAAAATGTCTGAATCAAGGTATTATACATTATATCTGTTATGGTACTATTAAGCTTATTCCAGATGTCTGAATAATAACATTTTAAGTTCGCTGGTTGTATGTACACATTGATCAGCAGCAAACTCTGATTTACAGTGCTAAAAAAATAATAAAAAAAATGTCTGCGCTATGTATGCTTTCCACCTGCTTAAAACTTCCTACCTTAAAAAAGGTACCACCTGAACATCTACTTGATTTATATACTTTCATACCAGGTACTTGAAACATTTCATAACCATTTATATCAATACTGTCTTCAGTGGCATGCTATGTTTCCTGTAGGCATAATATATCTGCTATCTCTATAAAGGTTTTCCAATCCTTGCCAGCAAACTTACCACAAATAACAGCCATATTCCATGATACTACTGTCATGCCATTATATTTCTGAGCTTGTACACCACTAAATTGTTTATTGTTCAGGGCAGAGCCATCGTCAATGATAAGTTCTTGTCAGTCTCTATAATATTCCAATTATAAAAGTCTATCAGCTAAAGTGGTATGATTAATTTCCTTTTGTAAGTTAGACTCACTAGAAAACATCTGAGTTCCAGGTATGTCTGAGTCAATCAGATTTAAACCCATCTGATCAACTATGCATGTTTTATCCATGATCAGGTCTGCCATTTCTCTGTTTTTTACAAGTATGTCAATTTGGCTATTGGCACTCACCCTCTTTACTGATATTATTCCTTCTTTCCCTAAGTGGATTCTAAAAAAAAAAATCAGCACACTACAGATGATTCCTGTCAATTTGTGATCATTTTCAATATTTATATGTTCCATTCCAAAAAGGCTTAAATACACCTGTTCTGCAGGATTTCTGCTCTGGTTGGCCATTTCTGTATTAAACGGATGCCTGGTTGGAAAGGTAACAAGGATGTCACTGCTCTGAGCTACTTGAGCATTAAAGCCAAATGTAATTGGCAGTTCTTGGAAATACAATGTATACATCTACTATTGTAGCAGATTCAATATGTATATGCTTAACATTCAATATGTCATCCATCTCTATGTTGACCTTAAAATCAATTTCTAAAATCTTCTTTAGGTGTCCAGTGTAGGTTCACTGTCTTAACGGTAAGCCAAGACATTTGGAAGGTCACATGAACCTAACAATAAGGTACCATTGGCATTCTTGATCCCCAATTTCTAATTCAATATTTACTCACTTGAGTCTATCTAATGAGTCTGTACTTGCCTCTTCTACATCCCTTTTGTTCTTTTGCTTAATTATAGTGTTGTTGTCCCTCTTGGGTTTTTTCCCCCCAATTTTCACTGTCACTGTTGTTTATATAAGAATGTACCCAAATTTGTCAATTTAATTTTAATATTTTGTGTTCCACATTAAATCATAGGGATAATAATTGTTATTGACTTCGCTTGTCATCCGTATATTCAGGCAGTGATAACAGAGGTACAGTTAGGGATGCCTTTGTTTCAATTAGTTGTGATAGCACTGCTGCTCGAAATTGTTTACTCCCATCTGTAATGCTCCTCTTCCCATCTTATTCCCTTCTTTACTTATAAGTTCTCTGAGGTTCATTTTATTTCCTGGGTTTTGCTTCTTTTTGCTATTTTTTCTTTTTACCCATGTTTTTACCTTGTTTTGATTTTTTCCTCCATCTGAAGCCTGTCCTTGCTTTGAAATTGGGGGCGGGGGGCTCTCTGGAATGTGTACTAGACTAAAGTGAGGTCTTAGATGTTTTTCATTATTCTAAACATCCTGAATAACTATTACAGATTCACTGTGTATGTCTTGCACTGGTAGCCTGGCTAACACTTCCTCAATCTTTATTTTATTTATGGCAAAATCTACTTTAATAGATTCCAAAATATCCTTATTTATTATCAATTAGTTCACCAATATTAAATTGACTGAGTGTTGATTAGCCATAAGTTGGGTCAAGTCTTCACTAAGGCAACTAGGGTGATACTCTGGCTCATTTAAGGGATGTAGTTCTATATTACTTTTTTGTATTTGCTGATGACAATTTTTGCAAAATTGCTGTTTACTTATTTGGGTCTCACACTGCTTAAGTCCCTGAATTATATGCTGGAGGTCTCGAGAAACCTCTTCAATTACATCTCTTTTTCTAGTAGCATTCTTGATATGGTTCCAGAGTCTAGGACTGGCTTCCGGATCTTGTTGATTTGTACTATAGCCACTAATCTTGATGTTCATAGGTAATAAGTTGGGAGATCATATAGAGTTATCACTAAACTCCCTATTTTCCCCTGTCCATGAACTTTCACTAATTTCTGTACAGTTATTCTGTTCATTATGTTCCCTATTCGGAGTTAGTGTATTAGGGCTCTTACTCTCTGACTCTAGCATCCTGACTACCACTGGGGGACTTGTTTTTAGGAGATGATGTTCTACTCAGTGACCCTTCACATAGTAAAGGCATATGATCTGTGATTTTGAACTGCCTGGATTGTTTTGATTTAATTGCTCTAGATACCTCTGAGACCAATGGGGATAGGTCTGAATTTAGTAGTCATTGGTTCCTAGTATTCACCATCTTTGTTTTCTATGCTAAAATACAACAGAACGATATACTGTATGTTCTTATAATCCTTACACCAGGCTAAATATCTTATTGCTATGGGCAAATATTACTCAAACTAAAAACTAAATAGCTAGAAAGTAGAAAATTGGCAGTTAACAGAAATTAACAATAGTCCTTTGTTGTCACCTGCAATTGCAGAAATTGTTTAGGTCTGCTGCAAACAAAACAGCAAAAACAGAGCCCAGTTTGTCCTCTTCTTTCGAACCTCACAAAGGTCCTTATTTCAGGATTCCGTACACTTAATTCAATAGTGGTTCAGTTGTTCTTTCCTCTTACTCAAAGTTTCTTGTGGGAAACAAGTCAAGCAAATGTAACTGCTTCCTCTTATTGATGGAGATGTCCAAGTTAACTTACATGTCCAAAGCAACTTCCATAGCTTCAACAATCAGTTTCAACTGTTCTCCTCTTTTCTGGAGGGTCCATCTCTTGTTACTCTTGTCACATAATATTTCATGGACAGGGAAAGCAGGTGTCAACACAACTCCACTTGAGAAAAAAAAGGAAACGAGAAGGGGATATACTGTATTTGTAACACCATGGTGATTGATTTGGTTAAGCTTTAGTTATGCTGTGACTTCAACTATGTATGATACTAAATAATAGTAAATCTAATACCACATATGATCAGAGCATCACAGCTTGGCCAGTGTAGAAAAAACTTAACACTTAACAAAAAATATATATCAGATATGTGTCAGAGAACAAATTTCCAGAGCAAACTATTACAAGGACCACTCAGGCACCTTGCATACACTTACTTCATTTCCAATTAATGAACTGCTTGTATTGCAGAATACAATAATGCCTCCAAATTACTCTCAGAATGCTTTGGATTTGATTGTTTTTTTTGGAATCCTTAAACCTGCAAATCAACCTCTGGAACAGTCTGCAAGTCAATCATCTGCCCCGAACACTAACCACTTTTGTCTCAACAGAGGCACGTGAGGTAGTGTGCACAAGCAACGGCACAAACTACTTGGAAAGTGAAAAAATATAAATAAAATCCAATCAACTTTTATGCTTTTATACTTTTCTTCCTCCAAAAATAAAATGAGCAAGAACGATCAACCACACAATCTCAAAAATGCTAAAGCTTGAGCTGCTTCTGCATAGATACAAGGTAGCACATAATGGTGAATCCTAAGTGCAGGACACCATGCATGTGCTTTAAGTCTGGGGCATGTGATGACATGTCACAGCACACAAATTTCAAAAAAGGAAATGTTCCCTTTTAATTATTTTATCAATTTAAACTGTATTATAGTGTATTATAATAGATTGTGCATTTCAATTACAGAATCCAGTTAAAAAGATCAATTTAAAATTAAAAATATCTAATACACTTGATGTACCAGCAATACTCAAAATTTTTACTTTCCTTCACTTTCATTTATAGGAGATTTATATGACTCCTTCGAAACATCACAGTTCTTCCTCCTGGATATTCTTAGATTCAAAGATTCATAGACATGTGTCGGCAGAAAAGGACCCTCCTAGCCCATTAAGTCTGCCCATTATCCCCCCACTTGTCCCCCTCCCCTTGTTCAAGTTCAATGAAGTGGTGAGTAGAAGGCTCAGTTGAAGATCTTTCTAAAAAGTTGCTCTGACTCCTCGTTACGTAATGTGCCATCCTCTCCACTGTACACCCCCCACAGAGCTTTCTCTCCCCATCTCATGGGTCAGGCTGCTCCATCATCCACACTCTGGATCCCTGTGAGAAAAAGAGAAAATGACAGGGAGAAGGCACAGACAACAATCTGCACAGGGCGGTCTGGAAAGACTTGCACACTTAGACAGGTACGGTTAGAAAAATGGTGGCATACTTTTTCAAGAAAAAAATAAGCTTTGTGCAGCCCCTACTGTCCTCGTTATCCCAACATGAGCGGTGTGCAGCAGCTCAACCAACACTCCTCTCTCCTGCAGGAAGTCCTCCTCTCCTGTTATAGAATCCTTCCTCTTCCTTTCCTTCCTGTACCTCCCAGTGCCTTCCTTGCTCACCCTTCCCCTTTTTTCATTAGCTGGCCTCTCCCTCCTCTTCTTATATTCTCCCAGACCCTCTGAGCTTCCCTTACTCCTCCATCCTTACCCTTGCTGCACACTCTAACCTCTCTTACTATTTCTCCTGGATCCCAGTTCCGCGTTTTCATTTTCTCTTCCTTTCCTGCATCTTGGCTTAAGGTGATAACCTGTTGGATACCTTGTATAGCCTCCTACGTTTGCATGTCTGCACCCAGGTGTAGTGCCCCATTCATGTGTTCTTCCCCCTTCTCCCTTCCTTCCTTTGCTCCCCACCTCCTTGCAGCTATTTCCTTCCCTGCCTTCACATCTGTCCCCCAGCCCTACACTCATCCCCAATTTAGCCCACACTCTCTTTCCCTACCTATAGCTTTGTCTATGCCACTGCAGTCATTATTAACAGCACTAAGTTATCCTCTTCCTCATCCTCCACCAGCTGCACAGGTACTCAGCATTAGCATCAGCCAAGCAGTAGCAGTGTCTTAAATCCTCTATGGGCAGTTTTTTCTCAGGTGGGTGTGTCCAGTTAAAACGTTGCTCCTTCACACGTAGAGATCATTATGTCTGCTGCCTCACTTATGAAGGCATACATGGACGACCCAAAACATCCTGAGCCACATGAGGAACAATTGCTTTACTGGCAGAGTAAGTTGACAGTGTGGCCTGCACTTGAAAACATTGCTGCTGGGTACCTATCTTACCCAGCAGTCAAATTCTGAAACAGTGTTCAGCAGGGCCCATCATTACTGACAAGAGAACAGGTCTTTTGAATAAGAATGTAGAAATGTTGACATTTATTAAAATGAACGGAGAACACATCCCACAAATCACAAATCAGTGTCATATCAAGGTATCATAAGGAATGAGAGGGAGACTCAAACCAGCAATCAGAGGTGGGATGGAGGATGATGCTGAGGGTGACAGTATCCTGATGGATGGCCTATCAGATAAGAATAATGCTGAGGGTCATTTTGAACACTGTTACAATGACTAAGTCCCCAACATCTCCACTTGTAGACTGTCCCACAGCACCACTACCCTTTTAGTGAAATAAGACTACCTCACATTCCTCTTAAACATCACCCCCACCAGTTTCCACTCATGACCCCCTGTTTCTTGATTCATTATTTTACTCATACTAAAAATATTTTCTCACAGTTCATCTTTGTTTACTGCTTCCAGTAACTTGAACATCTCCATGTCATATCACTAGGCTTGGCAGTTTGCGATTAATATCGATATCCGTCGATTTACATCGAAAAGCACTATTTTGTCAATTTCGATGAAAATCTGTTTTCGTCGATTTTAATCGAAATGGTATTACTTCATGTAACACTTGAAAATGTTCTGTTTAAAAATATAAAGCCTGGTGATTTTGATCGTAAACTGCCTGCCTCTCATAACTTTACTTTACTTTAGCTTGTGCTTCCCTATTCCGAATCACAAGCTAAAGTAAAGTAAAGTAAAGTTATGAGAGGCAGGGCAGTTTACGATCGAAATCACCAGGCTTTAAAATTTAATCAGAACGTTTTCACTTGCTGATTCCCCATCTAAAGTACCAGGCAATTAAAACTTTAATCAGAATGTTTTCACTTGCTGAATCCCCATCTAAAGCACCAGGCAATGATGTATTGAATTCCATTAACACCTAATTACTAGCTGCTGCATAGTTCTGTGGTTTCCCATGCCCTCTGAGCTGATAATAAAATAAAAAAGAAGTGTTTTAATCAGACCTCAGATTTCAGATCAAGCAACACATCCAAACAGCGTGGGTCGAAGAAGAAAATGTGCAGACCAGTATGGCTCTGAATTCCCTGAACTGGAATTAAAAACTGTCAAAAAGACTGGTGATGGGGACAGTATTGACATTTTATGATGCAAGATTTGTAAAACCGAAGTATCTGGTCAGGAAAATCGCATTTCTGAGCATTTTAACAGCAAGACACACCTGAGGCTAAAGCAAAGTCTGGACATTGTCTCACAGCCCTCAATGGAATCGTTTATGGGGAGTATGAAGCAGAAAAAAGAAGAAGCTGCCGACTTCCCACATGAGCTTGCTAGGGCTTTGTGTTTTGAAGCAATTCTGATGAACACAGCCCGGGGCTCCAGCTATCTGATGCATGTTCTAAGAAAATATGCACCAGCTGGGAGAACATATCCAAAAAGACGTCAGCTGGAGGAGAAATATATTCCAGAGGTATTCATGCATCACAAAGCAAGAATAAATGAGCTGCTATCTGGTGAGCAATTCTCTATTGCAGTTGATGAAACACCCGAGTTGGCAGGTCTACCTGCTATTAATGTTCTGGGAGTTTTTTACTCGTCTAAAAATAGGTCCATAAACTGTCTGCTACTGAAATCAACAGTTGTTATACAGTGCAATGCTGGTGTAATCTCTAACTTACTCCATGACATGATGAGAGACTATTGCTTGTACAGATGGAAACCAAAGCACCACTAATTCACAAAATTGACAGACTACTAAACTTCGATCTGAGTGTGGCAAGCGATGTCAAAAGTTCACTAAAAGATGTAGATTTAAAGTCAATGGGATCCAAACGACAGTCCCTGTCTGCAGCAATCCATTCTTTCTCAAGAAATTTTCATTCAAAGCTAAGTGCAACACTTGCACGAAATGTGCCTGAAGGACTTTATGGTTCTGGGTCATTGTTTGACAATTGCAGGATGTTTGATCCCTTTATAAAGAAACAGCTCTCTGCTGATGTCTCTAAATATGTTTCCATAAGCAACACCTTCCACTGCAAAAAAGAAGTCTTTGAACGGGACTTTAGTTTGTATATGAAACTTGAGGTTCCTTCAGACCGCACGATCTCTCTGATGGAGTACTGGGAGAGTGAGATGCTAAACCTACCTGTACTTTCCAATGTTGCGTTGCAGGCACTTGCTATGCCAGTTACATCTACTGCTGTAGAGCGTTCCTTTAGTCTGTACAGAAAAGTTCAAGATAAACTCCGAATGCGCCTTTCAGAGGAGAGACTGGGGATGCTAAACATTTTGTACCACAACAAAGATATAACAGGAAGTTTTGATGCATTTAGCGAGACAGATATAAAAAAAATCCACAACTAAATCCAGCACAAATTTGCACTTTGGGGGGGGAGCATGTGGTATTGTCTTTGTATAACTCTGTGTGTCTCCATATGTTGTAGTGTCTCTGTGTATGTTGTAGTGTCTTTGTATAACTCTGTGTGTCTCCGTATGTTTTTTTACCATAAAGATCGATTTTAATCTAAATAAAGACCTTAAAATAAACATCAATTTTAGCCATCGAAATCTGTTAAAAATAAAAATCGAAAACTGCCAAGCCTACATATCACCCCTTTCTGTCTGGTCTACAGTGATTGCAGGTACATTGCCTTTAGATGATCTTCATAAGAGCTATCCTGCTGAATCATCTTGGTCATGCTGCATTGCACCATCTCAGCCTGTCCCTGTCTTTCCTTAAGTGAGGACTTCAGATCTGAGTACAGTATACCAGGTGCAGAATAACCAGAGATCAAGGGGTAGTTGTACCTCTTTTTTCCTGCTGTCAGTACTCCTTCTAATACACCACCATGTACTATTAGCCTTACTTTACTGTAGGCCTTGTGTTCTGTTACCTTTATAGTTGGCTATTTCAACTGCCAAGCATTAGACTATTTCCTTGGGGTGCTGTTGCCCCAAAGAACCAAACCTGAGTGGAGTGATAGCCTCCTTGCTGCTGCATCTGCTGCCGCTGCAGTGTCTGGCACGTCCTCCCTTCTCCTCCTTGGGTTACTGCTGACCCAAAGAACCAAACACAAGTGAACTGATAGATACTCTGCTACTGCTCTGTCTAACCCATTCTCATGTGCCTCCTTGTCCACCATGGGGTGCTGCTGCTCAAAGAACCAAACTCTAGCGAAGTGAACGCTTCCCTGCTAGTGCTGCTGTATGTTGCCCATCCTCCTGTGCCTTCTCCTCCTCCTTGGGGTGCTGCTGCTACCCCAAAGAACCTAACATGAGTTAACTGATAGATGCACTGCTGCTGCTGTATCTGACCCATCCTTCTGTGCCTTCTTCTCCTCCATGGGGTGCTTCTGCCCCAAATAACCAATCCTGAGTGAAGTGATAGCTATCCTGCTGTTGCTGCTGCATCTGGTCCATCCACCTGTGCCTCCTCCTTGGGTTGCTGCTATCCCCAAGAACCAAACCTGAGCGAAGTGATAGCTTCCCTGCTATTGCTGCTGTATCTGGCATGTCCTCCTATGCTTTCTTCTCCTCTCTGGGCTGCTGCTGCCACCCCAAAGAACCAAACCCAAGTGTAGTGATAGCTGCCCTGCTGCTACATCTGACCCATCCTCCTGTTCCTCCACCTCCTCCTTGTGAGGATGTTGCCCCAAAGACTGAAATCTAAGTGAAGAGATAGCTGCCCTGCTGCTACTGTGTCTTGCCCATCCTCCTGTGCCTCCTTCTGTTCCATGGAGTGTATTGCTGCCCCAAATAATTTAACTTTAGTGAAGTGATAACTGCCCTGCTGCTGCTGCTCCTCCTTCTGCTGCTGCTACATCTTGCCCATCCTCCTATGCTCCCTTCTCCTCCATGGGGTGCAGCTGCCCCAAAGAATCAAGCCCAATGGAAGTGATAGCTGCCCTGCTGCTGTTGTTGCTTCAGCTGCATCTTGCTCACCCTCCTTTGCCCCCTTCTCCTCCATGGGATGCTGCTGTCCCAGAGAACCAAACCTGAGTGAACTGATAACTGCCCTGCTTCTGCTGTTATATTTGCCCCATCCTACCATTCTTCCTCCTCTGTGGGCTGCTGCCTCAAAGAACCAAACCCTAATGAAGTGATAGCTGCCTTGCTGCTACATCTTGCCCATCCTTCTGTGCCTCCTCCTCCTTGTGATGATGTTGCCCCAAAGTACCAAATCTGAGTGAAGTGATTGCTGCCCTGCTGCTGCTGTGTCTTGCCCATCCTACTGAGCCTCCTTCTGTTCCATGGGGAGTGCTGCTGCCCCAAATAATTTAACTTTAATGAAGTGATAACTGCCCTGCTGCTGCTCCTTCTGCTGCTGCATGCATCTTGCCCATCCTCCTATTCCTCTTCCTCTTCCTTCTCCTTGGGCTGCTGCTGCCCCAATGAACCAAACATGAGTGAACTGATAGATTCCCTACTGCTGCTCCTGTGTCTGGCCCATCCTCCTGAGTCTCCTTCTCCCCTATGGTGTACTGCTGCCCCAAAGAACCAAACCTGAGTGAAGTGATAGCTGCCCTGGTGCTGCTACTGCTAATGTATTGGATCCATCCTCCTATGCCTCCTTCTCCTTTATGGTGTGCTGATGCCCCAAAGAAACAAACCCAAGTGAAGTGATAACTGCCCTGCTGTTGCTGCTGTGCCTGGCCTGTTCTCTTGTGTCTCCTTCCCACCATGGAGTGCTGCTACTGCCCCTGAGAAATAAACCTGACTGTAGTGATAGCTGTCCTGTTGCTGCTGCTGCTTCATATGGCCCATCCTCCTGTGCCTCCTTCTTCCTCCATGGTCTGCTTCTGCCCAAAAGAACCAAACATGAGTGAAATGATAAATGCCGTGCTGCAGCTGCTTTTGCTGCTGCTGCTAATTTGCAATTCAATAACAATTGAAGGAATCTATGGATATTATTAATACCAATGGTTTTATAAGTGCATCTTATCTGTCTCATTTCTCTTGTATGGTCTGCTGATGTGGTTGTTCTCCCTGAGGGTGATAATGTCATGCTGTATTCATGGCATGGCCATCACATACATGAAGGTAAGAATGACCAGCATTTATATATTATATATACACACTTTTTTTATTTTAAATTTGTGTATACACAGTTATGACTGATACTGCCATGATCATTCTGTTTACACTAACAACCAGTCCCATCAACTACCATCTTCTGGACTATTGTGCAAGTTCCATGTTCTCAATTCCAGATGCCAATGCTTTCTTACCATGGTTGAGCTGTTTTGAGATGGTACAAGTTACTCTTGATTGAGGTTAGCTTGGTATACAAGTGGGAACTGTGATTTGCTGCAATGAACCAGCCCAGAGTGTTCATGGCATCGTGCCACTGCATCTGTATTGTTTTTCATGTTGTTTTTGGCATTGGAGCTACAAACATGTAAATAGTTGAAAAATGTTCAATTTTTTAAACCACTACATATGCAACAGAATGCATACACACACACTCAAAGAAATGAAGTGTCAGTGTGACTCATGGCTCTGTTTTTTTCTTTAGTCCCCTTGCTTACCATCCTCTAGTGAACAGCGTGCACTGTCTACCACATGTCGATAGTGGGCATACATGTACTTGTACTGAACTGTATCATGTGAACTGTCCCTCATCCGGGAGGACCTTGCCTTTTGTGACACTCATTTCTCATCACCCCACTGGCCTTCGGGTGACTCATGCTTATCTTAAAACCATTCTGATTGCTGGTGTAATGTGTCCAGGACCTCAACGCTCAGTGCCCCCAGGCTGGCTTTAAATACAAATGATGTGTCTTCTGTGAGCATGTGAAATGTTTGTTCACACTTCATTCCTTGCCAAGATGCACCACCAAGCTACGGCAATGGCATGTTGATGTTGTGGTATTAAATACACCGACCTGAAATTATGAAGTCAGTCAGATTCAGCAGGCATCTGTCATACTGGGAAGCATACATGGAACCTGATGCTGTCATCAAGTTGTAGTTGGTGCCAGTAGAACGAAAAACACAAGGCTGAAACACAGGATACTGCATTTGGCCCATGAATGCTTAGGACACAAATGTAAATACAGTTACTAACTCACTGTTTATGAGATTCAAAAGTGCAGCACTGAGAATTGTTGGTGCATTGGGATTTAGCATGATCATTGGTATGTGTAGCTAGAACCAGTTCCTGACAGGAGGGTGTGAGTTCATCAAAAGTAACCAAGGAGTTTTGCAAACTGTCAAAGTCACACCTCTTGACTTGATAGGTCCAGGATCCATTTATGTACTTCGTCCTTAAAATCTTCTCAATCTGGTATGCTGGTAAGTGTACAAGAGAGCCCTGAGAAGAAGAAGCAGGCTGAGATGTCCCAGGAAGTTCATCTGGCTGTTCAGACAAAATAGGATCTTGCTGGAGAGTGTCAGGAGTGTGAGGATCAGAATTAACTGGTTGCAAGTTATCAATGGGAATTTCAGCTTCAGAGAGGATAGCAGGCTCAAGTGCAGCTTCATTGCTGGGTGGACTGGGATAATCTGGAAGGGTATTACTCAGGTACCCATACTTTAGATGGTTGATGTGGACAATTTGTTATGTACAAACATTTCAGCAGTCATGCATCACAGACAAACGTGAACTGGAGGAAGCTTTTTCATGATGTAGAAGGGACCAGTCCAAGGGCAAAGCTGTTTCTTGGTGGTGCCCAGAACTAGGACAGGTCGATACAAGTAGACAATGTCCTCCACAGAAAATGAAGGTTCATGTGACTTGGCTGCTGACATTTTCCGCATGGCAAATTTTCTCTGTCCCAACATGGTGACTGCAACACGTCTGCCAAGTTCATGTTGTTCTAGTACAGGAATGATGAATGCAGAAGCTGACTTTGGAACCTTTAGCAGTGAGAGATCCCTGTCTAAGGGAGTTCTTTTATGGTGTCGATGGACCAAGAAAAATGATGTGTATTCTGTACTGTCAACACAAGGGCTGGTATTGTAGGCAAATTGCACCAAGGGAACAAAGCTGTCCCAAGTGTCATGAGTTTCATTCAGGTACTTGAAGAGTGTGTTGAGAATGGTAGACATCATTCTTTCACTTTGTCCATTGCACTGTGGATGATAACTTGTTGTGTGAGTCTTTTTTATGTCGAGAAGTTTACACATATTTTAAACAATAGTTGAATGGCAGTAAGTGACGCAATCTTAATGCAAGTATGAGGGGGTACCATGATGACAAATAACAGTGTTGAGTAAAGCATTTGCTACAGTGGCAGCTTTGATGTCTTTTAGAGGAATTAGTTCCAAGTGCTTTGTTAGGTAGTCCACAAAAACAAGGATGTATTTGTTGCCAGAGTCAGAGCACATTGGTTAAGGTCCAAGAATCTCTGTGCTGACTCTTTGAAATGGTTCAGTGGCTACAGGCATTGGAATGATGTGTGTCATTTTCAGTTTGGCAGGAGGCTTTCTTTGGAGGATCGCTGACAGGATCTGACAAATTGGACAATGTCCTTGTTAATGTGAGGCCAGAAGAAGTGAAGCCTTGTCTTTTCAAGAGTTCTGTGGATTCTTATATGGCATCTGGAAAGTGGCGAGGCATGAGTGGAGAGAAGAACTTGATTGACTAAAGCGGCTAACACAACTAACTGTACATGAGTTGTATCCATGTGATGGCCCTTGCCTTCATTGGTCCAAATGTGAAAAGCACACCGTCATTGAGGAAGTATTGTGAAGCAAAGAAAAGTACATCCTGGGGATGTTGCTTCTGTTGAGGTAAGGTTCCAGACTCTAAGTAAGAGATTAAGTCTGTGAATTGAGGATCTGTTCTTTGTTGTGTTTTGACAATTGCCAGAGACAGATCATAAGTAAAGGAGGTAAGAAGCTCTTCAACTGCTTGCAGTAAGTAAGAATTTGTTTTTTTTTTCTGTAGAAGTGGTTGGTGGCAGCAAAACAACTTGAGGTGCTGTAGGAGTGTCCACAGGGAGTATATCTGTGGCATAGAAAGGAAGAGCTTGTAAGCAGCATTCTTCATCTGTTAAGGATGATGCAGAGGGATACCGTCTCCAGCTTACAGCATCGGCATTGGAGAGAATTCAACCTGGTCTGTACTGAATTTCAAAGTTATAGCATTGCAGCATGGCAATCCATTGGGCAAACTTGCCTACTGGCTCCTTCATTTCGAATAACCATCTGAGGCAGAGTGATAAACGATAGATGTAAAGGAGGAGTGGCGAAGGTAACAGTCAAATTTCTTTATGTCAAATACCATGCCTGGACATTCTTTTACTGTGATGCCATAGTTCTGCTTAGCTGAAGAAAGGGAGTACCCGGCATATGAAACAACTTGCTCTGTTTCATCTTGTATTTGACATAGTACAGCACCCACTGCAAAGGAACTAGCATCTGAGTAGAGTTTGAAGGGTTGGTCCAACCTTGGGTAGGCCAATACTGGAGAGGGGATCATTTTTTCTTTTAAAGTTTCAAAGGCCTCTTTGTACTCAGAAGTCCATGTATATTAATATCCTTTTTTTTTTACTTTATTTATTCACCCACACCCCCGGACATCCTTCAGGGTGCCTGCACGGAGTCTGCGCTACTTCCAGCTTGAACTCCTGCATCTCCCCCGACCTCCTCCTCCTCCCTGAACGACTACAGGCAGGCCCGACCCCTGGTACCATCTCTGGGGCTGATTCCACCCTCCCTTGGTGGCTGGCTCCTAAGTGTGAGGTGCCTACCTGATTTTTGTCAGGGCAGTCCATGGAGGGAGATCCTGGGAGCATCTGGGCCAGCATTTGGGATGTGGGCAAAATCCACCAGGGCCACCGTTATCTCACCGATGGTGTGGGTGGCTTTTCTGGCTTTGTTCTATCCCCCCTGAGGAGCTTTAATCTTGGCATTTTTACAAATGAGCTTTCTATAGTATCCAGACAAGCCTAGGAAAGCTGTAAGGTCTTTAAGATTGTTAGGTTCTGGATAGTCTTTGACTGCTGAGAGCTTGATTGGGTCTGGAGAGATGCCTTGAGAACTAACATGTCCCAGGTAATGAATTTGATGCTGTGCAGAACAACACTTCTCTGGGAGAAGCTTGATGTTGGCTTGTTAGAGGCATTCAAATACTTCTTTGAGATGTTGGAGGTGCTCTGGCAAAGTTCTGCTGAGGGCAATAACACCATCTAGATAGGCTAGATGAGATTTCCAAGATGACCCAAGCAGTATGGCTTCCATAACATGCTGAAATGTGGATGGACTATTCCAAAGTTCCATAGGCAGTTGTTTGAATTATTAATGTCCCAAGTTGCAGCACCAGGCTGTATATGGATGAGAAGCTGGATCAATGGAGACTTGGTACAATGCACTCTGAAGGTCTAGAGTGGAGAAGTAAGCTGGGCTAGCCATGCCAAGACACTCTAGGGCATCTTTAGTTGTAGGTAAAGGATGAGCATCCTGCACCATGTAGGCATTGATCTTTCTGTAGTCTACCCCAAAGCGATACCCCTTGTCCTTCTTTACCACCAGCAGGCAAGGTGTACCCCAGGAACTTGTAGACTCTTCAGTGATGTCTTTGTTCAAGCATATCTTCAATCATGTCCTCTAGGACTTGCTTCTGTTTGTGTCCCACTTTGTAGGCTTGCTGACAGATTGGTTTCTGGTTGGGCTTCACCTTGATGGTGTGTTGCAGGATATCACAGCATTCGAGCTTGTTATCTGGACCAACAAAAACATCCAGGTAATTCTCCAGGAATTTCAAAAGCTGTAGTTTCTCTGTTGGAGATGTTGGAATTTTTGAAGAGGATAGTTGCTTACTGAGGAGTAACTATGGTGAAGCAGATGTGGTTGTGATAGTACTGAGAGGACTAGAGTTGATTGATATGGCCTGATGTTCTTGCATGGGATGGAGCTGGTCCCCTGTAGGCAAGCAGACAAACTTTCCAGTACTGGCATCCTTGAAGATGACTACTGGCTCATCTGTAAAGTTGCATTATTTTTGGAGACTGTGTCATCATGCACAGCAGACAAGGTGTTTCCTGGGAGAAGACCTGATGAATGTAGAGCGGGGGATCTCATGATGATGCCAACAACACCTTGTGGAAGTGGTTCACCTCAAATCTTGCCAATCAAAACCATCTCTGTCTGAGGAACAGACAATGACTGAGTCTATAGCTGTGAGTTGCCTCTGAGGGTCTAGTGACAGTCTGTATAATGCAAAGACTAGGATGCCTTTGTGAGCATTGAGGAAGTCCATGCCAAGAATCATTGAGGGTTGTAGATCTGGCACCTTTAAGGACTCACTCCTCTTGAATTTTAGCAACTTGACTAGGGAGAAAGGGAGGCATTGAATCAATTACAGGAGGATAAGGACTTAGTAATAAAACAAGCCGATGTGAGGGGGGATGTATTGTGTTGTTGAAGAAACAAAATTATGTACGTGAAGTCGAGAAACAATTACAAAATGGGGATTTTTATAAGAAACTGAAAGAGGATCCAACATGGGACTATAAGTTTTCTGTGGATGAGACTGTAAATAATGCTTTTGAGGAAGGACTTATTGATTTGAATACAAACAATTTCTAATGACTGAATACCCAGTGCATGCCATGTATTACATCATCTCCAAGGTTCACAAAAATTGGGAAGACTCTTCAGCTGATTCTATAGTTAATGGGACTGGTTCGCTTACTGAGCCCCTCTCAAAATTTGTAGACACATGTTTGAAGGAATTTGTCTGTAACTTGCCAATGTTTGTCCAAGACACTAAAGATGTTTATAATTTACTTAAGAGTGTACAACTAGAAGAAGGTGACTTGTTAGTCATGCTAGATACAGAAGTGCTATATACCAATGTCCTCATGAGGGGGTATTGGATGCAGTGGCTTTTTTCCTTAATCAAAGAAACAATCCATCTTTCCCACCTACAGAATTTATTTTAAACTACTTGACAATGTTTTGTTGAAAAATATTTTCATGTTTAATAAAGAAATGTTTTTACAAACTAAAGGAACCACAATGGGGGCCATCTGTGCCCCCACAATTGTGAATCTATATGTGGGTAAGTGAGAACTTGATTTTGTTTTAGATGAAAATATTAATTGGTTTTTCAGACAGATGGTGGTTTGGTGCAGATATATTGATGATATCATATTAATATGGCATAGGGGGTAGGGCTACACTTGCATCCTTTGTTGAATTCTTACATAGCACGAATGAGAATTTAAAATTCACATATAATGTAGATGAGCGGCTAGCTCACTACTTAGATTTAACTATACAGAAAAACACCAGTGGAGGCATTAATACAGAGATATATGGAAAAGATGTGGATGGTAACATTGTTTGATGGCGTCAAGTTGCTATCCACACCATGTAATTGAAAATATTCCCAAGGGACAATACCTGTGTGTGAGATGAAATTGTAGTAGTGAAGAAAGTTTTCAGAAAGGTGCGGATGAATTTGGTATAAGATTGAGTAACAGAGGGTATGCAGCAAGAAATATTGAAAAAAGGTATTCCTTTGCAGCGAAACAAAATAGGGATGAACTGTTGGAGAACCAAAGTGAGGGGGGGGGAAGTGGGGGAGAGAACGATTCCATTATGTCACTACATATTCTGGTCATACCAAAACGATGGAACAGATTATAAAAAAAGTATTGGCATGTCTTTGCAAGTGATGGTGAGCTGGTGCATCTAACTGAAACACCTCTGATTATGTCCTACAGGAGAGTTCCTTCACTAAAGGATAGTCTGGTACACAGCCACTTTCTGGATAAAAATAAAGAAACATGGTGAACACAAACTAAGGGCTGTGTACCTTGCAAAAAGTGTATACTGCAAAGATATTAAAGCAACAGAAGTCTTACGAGTGTAAACACAGGTAGAACTTATGAAGTAAAACAATTGATAGCTTGCAATACAGAGGATATTGTTTACTTGGCAGAATGCACATGCAGGACCTTTTATGTGGGTAAGACTGCCAGGGCACTCGAGACTCACATAGGGGAGCATGGGAACAGTGTCTGAGCAATTGAGAGGGAGGACCCAACATATACGACTGCAGGTCATATCATGACAGCCATAAATAAAGAACAACACTGCTTTATGTTGCAGGGTATCCAGAAAGTGTTACCATGTTTGAGAGGAGGTAACTTTAACAACAAAGTACTCAAAAAGAGACTGAGTGGATCATTAGGCTGGGAGCAGATAAATATCTAGGTTTAAATACAGGGTTTGAGTTACGTTCATACCTGGAAGAGAGATAATGTTGTGAACTGAGGGAATTGACTTTAGAAAAATGTTTTTTAACAAAATAACATATATTGTAGAGAGACATTTATCAGGGAATTTACTAATTACTGATCACTGATTGTTTATTGTATGCTTGCTTATATGTGTTCACTGCTTCGAGTTACACCATTGCATGTATTTATTGGGTTTAAATTTTAACCAATCACATTTAAGAGTGTCATTATGACATCATGGTGGAGGGGTATTTAAAGTGTTTTTTCAGCAGTGTATGTTAGCCTTTGATAAAGGACACATCAAGTCTGAAACACGTCAGGCGTTGTGGTCCATTTTATATTTAATAAAAAAGTTTTTCATACTTGAGAACCGAGAACCATGTGGTAATATTCAAGTGGGTAGTGAGTGCCAGAGTCCAGTATTTTTAAGATCTAGTACTAGGTAGAACTTAACAGTAGCTTGCTGTAAGCCAAAGTATAGCTTGAGATGGACATGACTGTGCTAGGTACTGTAGTGGCATTTGCTGTACTAATATACTTTAGGTTAGCTGGAAAGACATTAGGTAAGTGACAGATTGCTTTGTTGTTAAAAATACTTGTGTTGATAACTGAAATTTCTGCTCCAGTGTCGACCAAGGGCATGCGTGGACCAATCTCCAATTTTTACAGTGACATAGTTTGCTAAGAGTGGTGATCTGATGACCGGTACATTTGCCCCGGAAGTGAGAGGGTGCCAGAGTTTCCCATTGATGGATGCTGTTTGCTTGGATTGCAACAGTTAGAGGAGCGGTCAGTACCTGTGATCCCCTGCCCAACAAATGCCCCTAGTTTGTTGCGCAACACTCATTTCCCTGATCCTAGGAATAGTTGTGATCATCTTGTTGATTTTGTTGTAGTGGGCATCTTTGGTTCCCTTGATTTCTGTTGTCATACTTTAGCTTTTGGCAGACAGCAGCAGTGTGTCCTCTGAATCCACACCATTGGCAGGTCACAGGCTCTCGTGGAGGTGGAGGTGGAGCAGGTGGCCATTTAGGTGGTTGCAGAGCATTGACAGAAGTAGCAGAAGTAGAGCTAAGGTGTAAGCTATTGACAGTTGTGATGAGCTGGTCTCTCATTGCTTGTTGCTGCTGGACTCATGTTGCGAGTGCAGCCATTTGTGAGAACTGAGGTGGTTGTACTCTGGTGGCCTGGAAAATTTATATGGATTCTTGCACTAGTTGTACAGCTTGGATTGTGTCTATCCAGGTTGTTGGCATCTGCTGAATGACATAATTATGGAATTGAGGAAGCAGTCCCCAGACAAAGGCTGTGATTTGATCTTTCTCAGTTTTCTGTAGATGTTTGCAGCGTGACTCGATGTCCACTATGAAGGCTTCTTTTTTTTTTTGAAAAGGAATAATTTATTGAGTTTTTAGACATGTTACACAGTAAAACACAGTAAACTAATACACTACAGGTATGTTGAAGAGAGCAAAGTACAAGTTGTGTACAGGGTTGCTTGCCCTGCTCACAGGCAGGTCCCCCCCAACCCCACAATTCTACTAGATGAGTAATTTTCTGACCTCCCTTCTTGAGTTGGATGCAGTGTGTGGTTTAGTGGCAATTAGGCTAGTTGCTCATGCTGCTGCCAGGCTGTGGGTGGTATAGTAGGGTTGCCAGTGCACCCCACCTTTTTGGTAGGTGCCTGGGTGTGGCGGATGTAGTTATCATTTTTTCCATGTGCAGGGCTTCAAGCACAGCATTATGCCACTCTTTGAGGGTGGGAATAGTGTCCTCCATCCAGTGTTTTAGAATCTCTTTTTTGGCCATGGCCGAGATCAGAGCAAAGTAGAATTTCTTAGTGCCAATGGTGCATTCCGTGTCTAGGCCCAGGAGGCAGTTCATGGGAGTGAATGCCTCCTTGAGTCCCAACAGTGGATTTAAAAACCTTTTGATTCCTTCCCATAGGAGTGTGGCTTTGGGGCAGTCCCACACAATATGTTTGAGAGTGCCTCTGCTCTGCAGAAATCTGTCCCCAGTTTGCCCATTTTGTGTAGTTTAGTGGGGGTGTAGTAGATGTTATGGTTGATTTGGAATTGCATTAGTCTAAGACCATCAAATTTTAGGATTTTCTGTTATTTGACTCTGCTAGCTAGGGGAATTCCAACTGCTAATAAGTGCAGTGTGAGTTATTCTGGTTGGTGGTAAGGTCCAGCAGATTTTTGTAAAGCAGGGACAGGGTGTGCTTTTTTTCCTTCTAAGTCACATAGTTCATCCCATTTTGTGTAGCCCTCTGCGTCCCATGGTTTTGGACCCAGAGCCTTCTGCAACATGTGCTGTAGTTGGAGGAAGGGGAAAATTGGGACTTGTGTTGGTAGTCAGCTCTGTAGAAATTTGTTGTAGGGGATTGTGTTGTTCCCCTCTAGGAATTCATGTAGGTGGTGTATTCTCACTTGATGTAAGAACTGTTGTGTAATGGTTTCATTCTGAATTTTGAAATTTGGGTTACCAGACAGGGATTATTGAGGGCTGAGGTGGGGGTTAGTGCCCAGAGGTGTGCGCAGTTGAGCACTGACTTTGAGGTGCCAAAAGGTGTATTTTTCAGGTCTTGTGGCAGTTCCCGCTGAGGTATTCTAATAAGTGCATTGATGTTCAGGCCCATCTCTCTGCAGATATCGATCTCCATATGCTTCCATTCAGGCATTAGCTTGTGTGGGTCAAGTTTGCTATTGTATGTTCTCCACCATAGGAATTGTGAGGCATGGGCCATGAGCGAGTATAGCCAAAAGTCATTATAGTTGCAGGCCACCTATTTTTTTAGGGGAAGTAAGCTTGTGGTGTGCTTTGTGGGGTGTTTTGCCATTCCATAAGAATTGGGATAGGGCTTATCATTGCTGTGTGAACCATGCCTTTGTAGCAAAGCAAAGAATCCAAACAGCAGCCACGACAAGTCCAGGGTGCTCGGTGCTCACCAAAACGAGCAGCCAGCCCGTTCACAGAACCACAGCAAACAAACCAACAATTGATGTCCCTCAGGTACTTCAATAAGGCTGCAATGAGTCCAAGGTACCAAAAATGCAATACATAAGTTTATTGAAGACCAAACACAACCGTGCTTTCTCTAATAACCCGGCGCTTCAACTCCTCACAAGTCTTCCTCAGGGGCGTGGTCTAGAGTGAGTGACAAGCCATTTAAGTGCAATACTCATACATATTTATGTTCTAACAATCACATAATCACCCAGTGCTTAAAGGAGAATGGGCAATTAGGAAAAGTTAGGGATGGGATAACAAGGGGGAGAGGGGAAGGCAAAAGTTTGTTACAAACTTCATAATTAATCATGTTTTGAAGCATTTTTTGATAAAAAGCTTATCCAATATGTAAAAACTGTGCACTTTTAAACATACTAGTATTTTAGAAAACATGTAATAATCATTGAAACAGCCCTCTCTTGTAAATCTAATTTGTGAAATATGTAATTTGCTGCCTATGGCGCTCTTTGAAATCAACATCATTCATGTATCATTAAGTCATAAATCATAAATATTTCAAGAGGTGAACAAACCAGTTTCTGGACTTTTAGATGAATAGCAATCTAATGATTAAAATTCAATACAGAGTGGTGATCTGCACGTCCATGGCTCCTGGTAAGACAGGTTGCCCTGAAAGGAGAAAGAGCAAGGAGAGAAGTTACAAGACACAGTGTCAAAAAATCATCCTAACACACCAGCAACCTAAGTTTATTTCATATTTATATCAATGCTACATAATCACAGTCACTTTTTAAGAAATGGTTTCAAATCTCACCTATCATTAAGTCCTTTTGGTTTCACACTGTTGAGTTTGTAAATCCACATACTTTCTTTTTTCCAATAATAAGTTTGGTCTATCACCTCCTTCTGCCTGTGGGGGTACCATTCTAGACCCATAAATTTCAGTTGATCTGACTTAGACCTATGACATGCTGCAAAATGATTGCCTATTGGTGTATCCTGTCTCTGATTGATGATGGTTCTAACATGTTCCTGGATCTTCTGTTTTAAAGGCTGGACAGTTTTTCCCCACATAGATCAAATTACAAGCACACCAGAGTACATATACAACATAGCTAGTGTCACAGGTAATAAGTTCTCTGATCTCTGCTGTTCTTGTTATTCTATTGGGTGTTGGAAAATCTTGCCAGTTATACCAAATCTACAGATGTTACACCTCATGCATTTATAACAGCCATGGGTCCTATATGGTAACCAAGTGCGATTAACAGTGTAAGGTAAAGGTTTCAATCTACTGTGTACCAGCATGTCCTTCAGATTTTTGGTTCTACTGAAAGAGACAATGGGCTTTTCTCCCATGGCTTCAGCTACTTCATCATCTGATAGGAGTATGTTTCAATTCTGATTAAAAATATTACCTATCTTTCCTGCTTTATGGTCATATTCTGTGATGAATGCACATGGCTGTGTGTGGGACATTGTATTCATGTTATGCTCAATCAATTATTCCCTATCTAAACTGTTAACTTTGTCTCTTACTTTCTGTAAGAGATCTAGTTTGTAGCCTCTTGCCACAAATCTGCCAATCAGTTCATCAGACTGTTCTTTAAAAACAATCTCCGAAGTACAAATCCTTCTAATTCTCAATAGTTGACTGTAAGTAAGAGATATAATCTTTCAAATGCTGAGATGTGCACTGCCAGCATGTAAGACAGAATTGGTGGCAGTGGGCTTATGATAACATTTAGTATTGATAATCCTACTATCATCTACTGTCAAACTTAGGTCCAAGAAGTTGAGCATTTGTGTACTAGTTTCATATGTGAATCCCAAATTGAAATTGTTCACATTAAACCACTGCATGAACTCCGCAATGGTCTCACTCTCTCCCTGCCATACACACAATATATCATCAATAAATCTGTACCAATATTTTATGTGTGCATGGTAGGGGTTTTGCATAGGATTATATATAGTGGTGAGTTCCCAGTATCCCATAAACAGATTGGCATAGCTAGGTGCCATGGCTGCCCCTATCACAGTGCCACATTTCTGCAGATAGAATTCATTTTCAAATTTGAAATAATTATGTTTTAAAATGAACTCCAAAGCCTGCATTATAAATTCATATGGTACATCTTCATCAGTGGGATTCTGTTCTAAAAATAATTTTATGGCCTATGATCCCTGATTTGTGATGTATGGCCATATACAAGGAAGAAACATCAATACCCAATCAAAAAAAATCTGTCTCTCACTTAAGATATTTCAATTTCCCCAGCAGATCTTTGGTGTCTCTTATATATGATTTCAAACTCAACACACTGATCTGTAGAAAGAAATCAATGAATTTTCCCAGATTCTGTGTAAGACTCCTTACTCCTGATATTATTGGTCTCCCTGGAGGGTTATCCCTGTCCTTATGAATCTTTGGAAATATGTAAACACTGGGGGTAATGGGGAATTCTGGCCATATGAACTGGTATTAATTTTCTGAATGTGTGTTAAGTTAAAAATCATATATAAGAGACACCAAAGATCTGCTGGGGAAATTGAAACATCTTAAGTGGGAGACAGATTTTGTTTGATTGGGTATTGATGTATCTTCCTTGTATACATCCATACATCACAATCAGGTCTCATCAGCCATAACATTCTTTTTGGAACAGAATCCCACTGATGAAGATGTACCAAAAGGATTTATAATGCAGACTTTGGAGTTCATTTAAAACATAATTATTTTAAATTTGAAAATGAATTTTATCTGCAGAAATGTGGCACTGTGATGGGGGCAGCCATGGCACCTAGCTATGCCAATCTGTTTGTGGGATGATGGGGATCTTTTCATTGTTGCAGCGACAATAGTGACATTTTCATTGTTGCTGTTGTCTGTTGTGGGTGTTTCTCGCTATGGCTGTCAGACCTTTTATGAGTGGCATCCTTCATTTTAAGTTTCAGTGCATATTACCAATAAAGAGGCACAGAGCTTAGTTACCAATGTTGTGTTACTCATTGTTTTTTTCTGTAGCTACCCCATGGCCCTTCCTCCTCTTGTGGTGTCTTGTACCTTCTTGTGGCTAGGGATGGAGGTGGGCCCTGGTTGGTGCTTTGCATGTGCTTCTGTGTCTTTTGCTCTGCAACACCCCCTCCAACCAAAGCAGGCTACTGTGATAGTCCAGACTGGTTAATGCAGTAAAGCAGTTGCTTGCAGCCATTACCAGAGTCAGGGGAGATCGGGTTGGTGTTCAGGCTAAGGCTTTTCTCATAAATGCCCTGGGTTTCTTGATGTGCTGTCATCCGTCCAGTGGTACATGTGGTTGCCTCTCCATTCTGATGTGTGGCAGGCAGTCCATCCACTGGTACCAATGCTGCGGTGGGGATAGTCAGCGACAGGTAGTGATCAGTGTTCCAGGATGCCTGCTTGCAGACTTCTGTTATCCTGGTAGATGCAGGATTTGTGGACGATGTGGTGTAAGATTGCTGGGTGAAGCTAGGGCTGATGCTTCATCCCTGTTTTGTCTGCTGGTAAGCAGGCAATAGTTCTCTTCCACTGCCTCTCATCAACCTGAACTATGCGGCAGTTTCAAAAGGTGGATGCCAGCTTCAGGAGTGTTTGTTTTTGTTGTTGTGTGGGGGGTATGGGTCAGTGACAGAGTAACTCTGCCCTTCTCCTTCCAGTTGCTGCAGCTGTCACCTCGCTGGTAGAATTTACTGCCAGTGTGAGACAAAGAGTGGTGGATCTTCAGCAGGGACTTTATGGCCGAAGAGAATGGCCGCGCCCTCCTCAGGTATGTAGACTGTCCTTTTGTTATGTGTGGGATCACCATTTTTGTTCCTGGGTCTCAAGTCAAACTGTTTTCCCCTCCCCTCCCGCCACCATCCCAGAGCAAGATTAGGGACCACAGCAGTAAGTTAATGTCCTGGCTGTTCTCATCCTCTCCTGGCAGTTTGTGGTAAGAGGGGCTAGCTATCTTCAGCTTCCCCAGATGTGTTATGGGAGGCTGGTGTTTGTTGTTGGTAGGGCTTGCGGGTGATTCATGAAGCATCCTAAGGGGTTATGGCAAATGTGTCAAATGGGGATACAGAAGGCACCTACTTCTGGGCACACAAGTTGTTCGTTTGGTGTGGTTAAAGTTGCAGTTTATTCTGTTTTGTCTGTTCTGCTTTTAGGATTCTTTGAGTGTGCTGAAAACAATGTGGGGAGGCAGCTAGGCAATTATTTGTGGGCTGACTCGGTGCTTGTGAAGTCCTTTGGCCCCTTCGCTGTTGTGATAATTAAGCGGGTGAGGTACAGCATACGGTAGGGGATCTGGGCTTGATGGAGTGTTCTCTTTACTTCATTGTAAGCTTTTTGTCATTCCCTCACCACAGGTGTGACATCACTGAAAATATGGAATCGGTGCACCTTCCATAGTAAAGTGCATTTGAGTCATGCTTGTGTCTGGATCTTCTGTTTGATGTGGAAGGATTGGCACCAGGTGATGATCACTCTTGGTTTGCCATTGTGTTGAGAGGGTTGCTTTATTGATCTGTGTGCATAATCCAGCAAGTTGGTCAATCCCGCAACCTGACTCCCAAGGATGTCTAGGAGCAGTTTGTGTGTGAAGTCCACTATGTTCTGCCCCTTTGCCTGCTCCAGGATGTCCACTATCACTAGATTGTATTTCTGGGCTCTGCCCTTCTGGTTCTCCAGTTTGTCCTCCAGTTTGGAGACTCTTTTCTTGACTTCTTGTAGCTCTTTGTAGTCCCTGTTCTGTTTGTCCTCTGTGGAGCTGATACAGGTCTCTATGTCCAATACTCGCATATTCAGGTGGTCTATGGCTGGTTTAATTGTTTTTAGCATCATTGTTAGGTTGCATAGTTTGAGTTTTACAGTGGTCAGTTCACAAAAAAGTTTGTCAAGACTGGCAAGTTTATCCACCTTTCCCAGTTTGTCTGAGAGTAGATCATTAAAGGCTGGAGCTGCTGGGGATTCCAAGGGAGAGTTGGGTTTCTGCTGTTTGTGAGGCAAGCCTATCTGCTGCTGAGTAGGGCTTGTTGTGATCTCCATTTGGTGTTGTTCTGGGATATTCATCTTGCAGTTTTTCATGGATTTCATTTCCTTTTGTTTTTCCCAAACAAAACATTCACTTTGGATCTATTTTAGTTTAGAGTTAGAAGTTAAAAAAGCCGCGTTTTGTCATGGTGAATTGGGAGCTCAGGGAGAAGCAGCTATTCAGTGTGAGCTCATCACGTGACTCTCCCACTATGAAGGCTTCTAAAGATTCAAAAGGTTGCATGATGCATTCCCACAGCTGTTGTTTCGATAACCAGGGAAGATGTGCTTGGACAAAATGGTCTCTGTATGCAGAGTGACAGTATCTCATTTGACTTGTTTTAGAAGTGTGTTAAACCAGAAAATGGCAGCTCCTCTCAGAAGCAAGTGCAAGGCATTTGAAATATGCAATGGATCAGTCCAACCATTGAAAGAAGTCCAGGCTTGCAATTGCTCGAGCCTGTCAACAGCATCCTTGTGAGGCAAGGCTGAGAAGATATTGGCTGTAGGATGGTAAGGACTATGGACTGAGGTGAAATAATCTTAATGTAGGCAAGGTCATCTTGAATGGCTTGCATAGCTGGTGCTCCTTGAGCTGAGATGGAATACTGGATGTCATGCAGGATGGTTTATATTTTGTAGCCCACTGCCCTTGAGGTGGGTGAGGGTAGAACTCCGGACACTGCAGCACCCATATCTGACTTGTCTTCAGACATTGTGGCTGGAGACAAGCTTGTTTCACTGAATGAAGTTTGTAAGGATGAGAAGGAGTTGCTATCATGCAGGAGACAGGACGCTGAGGAGCAGAAGGAGTGCCAAGAAGAAAATATTTTTGTAGACAATAGTACAGTTATTTGTAAGCAAAGTCCATCAAATGACATCTTAATAAAAAAATCCAACTCAATTCTGCGTTGTCTGTTATTTTAATAATATTTTCTTTGCAAAATTCAGCTATTTGTTGCAGTATCCATTCATTTCAAAGGTTTGCCCCATAAAAAAAATGTCCATCATTACTTTCTATGGAGTGAGGTCCTTTTGAACAAGCTGGTGCCCCTCACAAACATAGCCACTTGAGTTTGACATCACTTCCTGTTTATTTTGACCATACCAAGATGGCTACCAACAGTGGGGTTAAGGGTCACTTCCTTTCTTGCTCTTTTTTTTGTAAACAAGATGGCTGCTTCTTGCCACGAGACTGACTGACTTGCTTTACAGTGGCTAAAATGGTGATTTTCTTGCTGCTGTCCTTCTTCCCCAGCCCTGAGACAGAAAAATGGTGGGCTCTCTGATTTTGGTAAGTGGCAGTTGCTGGGGGAATATTTATTTACGTTGCTGTAGTTTTGTTTTGTGTATTGTTTCCAGAAGTTTTTTTTTCTCTTTTTTCCTTTTTCTTCCTTTGTGTTGTGTATACTTTTTTTTTCGGGAACTGTCTTCATTTGTTTGTTTGTTTATGTATGTTGTGCCCTGCTTGATTAGGTTCTGCTGTGCTGTTGTGTTAATTATGTCTTTTTTTTTCTATCTGCTCCATTTTTATTTATACATATCTCTGTTGTCATATTGCCCCTGTTTTTGTTCACAGTGCTCTGGTTTAGTAATTGCAAGCCAAGTGTAGCGTGGCCAAGCAGCAGCTTCATGTGGCAGCCTGGTGAGTCGGGAAGAGGATCACTCCATTACAGACCTCATACATTTTGTTTGTATCCTGATTTATTGTTCTGCTCCCTGGGCTGTCCTTTGAATTTATTTATTTGCTCCCCTGCTTGGTGTTGACTGGCTCTTAGTGGGCTCCTGCTGTCTATTTTATTTGTTTTTAGGAGGGCCTTTTGTTGGAATCCAGCCTAGCAGAGCGGCGGCTCCATAGTAGCATCAGTGGTGTTTCAGGAGGAATGGCACTCAGCTGCATAGGGAAGCAAACTGGTGGCTCCGTTTGTTGGGAGCAGACAGGTGGACAGGCTGTGTTATGTCCCTGAACTGTTTGGGCAGGGAGACTGATACTGCCAGCTGGAAGAGACTGTCCTGATGTCAGGCAGAGCTGCGGTCCATTGCTGCTTTGAAAGGAGAGCCAGTCACTGAGCTGAGCCGAGTGTTATGTGAAGTGGCTTTGAGGGAAGGCAGTGTAGAGTGGTACAAAGCACTGGATGTGAGCAGTTGCTTTTGTTATGTTTGATTTTTTTTCTGCAGTTGTGATTCCCTCTGAGAGGCAGCTGGTCTGATAGACAGCAGTTTGAAAGGAGCCCTGCTATGAGGTGGGAACTGGGGGGGGTGCGGTTCGCAGATCCGTGGTGCTCAGGCTTGGATGATTTAATTTGAGAGTTCATTCAGTTAACTGGCTTGTAATATACAACACATTTTTTTTTTCTTTCGCAGCCTACAGTGTTAGAGGAGGGCTGCATGCTGCTGTACAAGGCAGGAGACAATTCATTTTTTCACTGTAGCCAGGGCTGTGGTGCAGGAGATATTCAGAGCTGTCCAGGCATACTGGGGTAAATGACTTGGGGACCCAGTGATGCAGACAAACAAGTCAGGATCTGGGCAGAAGAAGGACTGCAGTCTCCATCATGTGTGGCATTTTGGTGTTGGTCTGCCACTAGGACTCTTACGTTCTCTTCAGATCTGCCAGCCTATCTCTTGCTGTTCAGGTGGACCCCTTCCTGAACTGTATGAATAACTGACAGACACATAAAATAATGAACAATTAGTGTTTATTCTCATGCTTCAGAGACATCAGCAGGTAATTTCATCACCATTAGGTAGGATCAGACTCAGACTAACATGATTGACAGATTAGTCTAAGGGGTTTTCTAGCTCCTGCTAACACAGTAATTAGCATAAATTAGCTAAATTAGTCCTGAGCTGTTAAAGGGGCGTCAGCTAGCATTAGCCCTATGCTTAAGGTGTACTCCACAGTACTATGATAATCAGATTCAGTACAAGGCTGGTTTTATATCAGAATAAATATGTACTACTAAAACAAACATCAACAATAACAACAACAATGAACAATTGAATTAAATGCAAGAAGAAAACTATTTACAATAACTATTAGCAAAGAACAACATTATTTTGCTGAGTCTGTCAAACCTCCTACTCAGCCTGTGGTGGTGAGAGTGGTGGTGCAGGTGTGATGGGTGGGGGTGCAAGCAGTTCATTCAGCTTGGTCAGTATGTGCTGCTGACTGGCAATAATTCACTTCTGAATAGCAATAATTTTCTCTTGCCTGGCCTTTAGGGACTCATTTTTTTCTATTTTTTGCAACCATTTCTCCTGGCTGAGACTTTCCTGTTTTTCTGGCGATGGCAGGCACTGTTGATGGCCCTCCAGTTGATTCCTGCCTCCTGCTCTCTGAATTAATCCTGGCCTCAAAGACCTGTTGTATCTGCCTCAGCTACCTGGATGTGTGGGCCCAGATGTCCTTGTGGTCAGTGGGTGTGCCTTCTGTCACTGTAAGCAAAGGAAGAAAAGGATGTTTTAAATTCCACTGAATGTAAGCATCATATTTTTACAATGCTTTCACTCAGGACAGCTGTGTCTCTCAAGTGATGTCCCCTCACCCAACCTTAAAATACAACATAACATTGTTCACATGCTATATCAGATTTTTAATAATGGTGCACTGCTGATAACATAGACTTAAGTGAATAGTATAGCAGGCCTTGTAAAGGCACTACTAAAAAGGAGATCAGTTTTATCCTCCACTTCAAACAGTGGTTGTCAGTCAGCCAAAAAAGTCTCAGCATCAGACATTGTCTGAAGTCAGTGACTTTATAGTTTATTACTAGAAACATTTTCGGATGATACATTCCAAAAAATGTCACTATACATGGGCACCCCTTTAGTGCCTTTTCTCAGCATTGTACATGTTTAAGTACTGCAGCCTGTTCTCATATGTCTTGTCCCCAGCCCACTGACCAATGTTGTTGCACTGCTTCCAGCTTGTCACAGTTTCAGTTCCTCTGTTCAGGTTTGCGCTCCAGTACTTTGCATAGTATTTCAGGTGTAGTAGCAGCAATGACCTGTACTATGGGAGGGTCACCTCTTGACTTGTGCTACTTATCACCCACCCTCTGTAACTTAGCATCCTGTTTGCATTGCCCACAATGTGCTGTTGTTTCAAAACTTTCTGATATCATGACCCCACCGAATGTTGTTTTTTTTCCATTGGACTTTCCATCACCACTCCACCCATTTCACTCAGGACAGTACAAGGATCATGAGGGAGACTTGTGAGACCCCCCTTCTCCAAATGGATGATGCCATGAAGCAGCCCTTCCAGCTCCTTTGTCCCACTGGACCCTCAACAGCCAACAGGGCATGCAGACTTGAGCTGGGCGGAGAACTCGAACTGAGTGGAAAATCTGAATCTGTAACTGAAAAGCCACTTCTTTTTGTCTCAGTGCCACAGTCATGTGGCAGCCCTGTTGGGCTTAGGACACTACAAGGGTCATGAGGGAGACCTGTGAGACCCTCATTCCTCCAAACAGATGATGCCATGATGCTGCCCTACCAGTTTCTTTTGGCCCCCAGACTCTACTATTGCCAATCAGGTGGGTGAACTTGAGCTAGGCAGAGAGCTTCTCTCCTCTTAAAAAAAAGCATTGCACCAGTGGGTCTCCAAATTGTGGTTCAGAGCTCAAAGGGCATCTTTCTATGGTTGTCTTCATAGGGTGGCAGGCGGCAAGATACTCTGTTTAATTAATAGGAGTAGTGGCACACACCAACAAAAACAGGCAAAAAGTCAAGTATGCAAGTAAAAAATGTTGTTTATTTTGCCAAGGAACTGCTGCAATCAAGGTGGGTAAAATCAAAGTATTGTTTTCAACACTAGGGAAGCAGTTATTTGCAGAACTCAATCTGATTTACAATATACTGGGCTTAGAAAGCTATCTTGAACAGGATCTAGCCCCTTGATGACTTAGAATCACAGTTCTGCCCTCTGGTGGATTGGATAATTTGGTTTATAAAGTAGAAAGGAAAGCAGCTGCTGCCTTGTGCAGCAAAACATTCATTGATATCCTAATTAAGGAGGACACTTATAAACATAATCAACTTACAGAGCAGATTATTAAAACCAAAGATTCCCTTAAAAACTTCATTTGACATTCACTGTTCAGTGAATTAGATAAGAATTTACAAATGAAGATTAAAAAATATGAAAGTGACCTCATTGAATGAAAACACACGAATCTTGAAAGGGACCGTTTAGATTATAAGGAGGGATGTATTCATAATTGGAGTTGCTTTAATCGGGTGCATTCACAGTCAAGAGGACATTCTAGGGAAAGGAGCAATTCCAAAAATAAAAGAGCTAAATTTGAACAGCAGAAATCAGCTCCAGCTTTAACGACTAACACTGTGAAAACTTTGGAATCAGCTAAAGTAACTACTAGTGAAGCTGAAGCGCAGGATGTGATACCCGGCCCCACGAACAAATCAGTGTCTATTTCAAAGGTAACTACAGGTACAAAGCCAAAGGAAAAAGGCAATAGAAAAGGAAAAGGACACAGACAGGTTGGAGAGGAGGAGAATGGAGGTTCAGGGAAAACAGTGCGCACAAGGAGAGGCAAATAATAAACTTGTCAAACCACGAACTTAGTCCTAGTCAAACTGCAATACTACAAAGGGGACTTTCATTTGTGTGTTCATCAGGACCTAATAAATTCAAAGTTTACCTTGATTTGCAACATTTTTTTTCATGAGATTCATCTTAGAGACTTCTTTTGTAAAAATCCAAATATGGGTCAAAATGCTGCAATGGTAGTAGATTCCTTGTTGTGTGATGATACAATTGCGTCTGGGGAGATGGATGTCTCTGTGCTTGATTTCACAATGGAAGGCATGGACAGAGAGTCAGTAGATGATGACACAGTATGGACAGAACTGGATAATCAGAATTTGGTGTTGTTGCAGTCATTATTAGATGAGAGACAGGAGAATGATCAATCCAGAATGGAAGCAGAATGGACATTTATGTCACAAGAATTGCAAAATCAATGGGGCAAACTAATGAAAGCTTGGACTACACTGTTTAAACTTATATCTGATTTTGTTCCAAGCTTACCTAATCAATATATCAGTACCTATAAGAAAACTGTGTTAAAGGAAGTAAACAACATTTTGGACAGCTGTACACAGCTACATTTTAATATTTCTATAAATGAGAGAAAAGCCTTAGATGAATTAAAAAAACTAAAGGACATTGTTATCAAACAATCAGACAAGGGTGAGAATATTATCATTATGAATGGTGATTTTTACAAGGACCGTGTTTTGGACCTGTTAAGTGATTTAAATAGCTATAAATTACTTAAAGGGGACCCAATATCAGTTTTTAGGAAATAGCTACTAATATTGTTAGAAGGGGCAAAACAAAACGTTCAGATAACAGAAAGTGAATTTCAATATTTATGGCAACAGTACCCCTTAACTCCAGTACTATATATCCTTCCCAAAGTCCACAAAAACTTGCTTAATCCACCAGGACTCCCAGTTGTGTCTGGTGTTGATTCATTGATTGACAGTTTATGTTCCTTTATAGACTTTTTTCTTTAAAGATATGTTACAGAATTACACTCATATACAAGGGATGCTATGCATGCCCTGCAGAAATTTGAGGACTTTATTTGGCAACCAGATTATTTGTAGATTGGCATTGATGTCAAGTCCCTTTACATGTCTATTAGACACAAGGATGGTCTTAATGCTTGTGAATATTTCCTTAATAGGAACCCCCTAGGTAATAGCATACCAAAAGACTTCATCTTACCTGCCCTTGCTCTTGTGTTAACACATAATTATTTTATGTTTAACAATGATTTTTATCTTCAGATCTGTGAGACAGTCATGGGGGCAGCCATGGCACCGTCATATGTTAAACTTGTTGTTGGGCCTCTGGGAAAAGGTTCATGTTCATAATTCGGATAACAATCCATTTCGTAATCGCATTGTAAAATGGATTCCATATATTGATGACATAATTTGTGTTTGGCAGGGTGATAAACAGGAGGCAAACTGTTTCATTGATTGGCTAAATACTAATGATATAAATTTAAGGTGCATGGCAGAGATTCAAGAACAGCAACTTAACTTTTTGGATATTACTTTTTTCAGTATATCAGGATTTAAGTATACAATCAAGTGCATTCAGGAAACCTACTGTTACAAACAGTTTATTACATGCCTCCAGTTTTCACCCCAGAAAGCTTAAAAATGCTATTCCATATAGCCAGTTTCTCAGGCTTAGATGTAACTGTTCAGTTGATGCTGATTTTCACAATAAATCTAGGGATATGTATGAGAGATTTCAAGCAAGAGGCTATAGTACTGTAGTTTTAGATCAGGCATTGGCCAGAGCAAGCTCTTTACAGTGCTCTGGCTTGCTAGAACCAAAACATAGTACAGTAGATCAGAGGGCAATTAAATTTAGCACTGAATTTTCCCATGTATCTGGCCAGATTGGAAATGTGTTCTGCAAATATTGGCCCATAATTAAGAATGATGTGTAATTTGCAGAGACCATTGGTGACACACCCAGAATAACCTTTAAAAAAGGACAGACAACTAAGGACAAACGTGTCAATAGCTGTTACACAGACTCAAAAGACATTAAAACTACAGGGCTACCTATATGGCTGTCTGGAATGTATCATTGTGGCAACTGCAATTTCTGCAAGTATTAAATGCAACATACAAATTTTTCATTACCTGGCAGTTCAAAAGTTGTTATAATAAAACAGTTTATTTATTGTGTATCTGTGTATGTTGTTTATTTCATCTGGTGTGGATATAACAAGCTATATGTTGGACACATGACTAGATTGCTCAAACAGAGAATCCAAGAGTACATCAGGGACATTAACAACAGGGATTTAACGAACACTGTAGCAGAACATTTTTTGGAGTGTCATGATGGTAACTCTGCGAGTTTTCACTTCATGGGCATCGAACAAGTGTCCATAGGCAATGGGGGAATTGGCTTAACATATTATTACAACAAGAAACATTTTGGATTTTTAGTATACGTAGTCTGTGTCCAGAAGATCTGAACAATGAAACTGATATTCAACCATATTTGTAAGTTATTCTAATGTATATGTAATCGGTATATTTATATGCTGTTTTGTTTCTTATTTTTTTCTTTTCCCTAGGTACTGATCTGTGCTATGGAGAGTGCAGGTTAATGTCCTGCAATCTTTATGTTGAAATTCATAATAAGGATTTAGCTCCCTGTACAGTTCATGTCCAGAATATAGTTCCCTGTTCCTTCATTAGCTATTAATGTTTACAGCAAAAACTCTTTGACAGTGGATTCTACATGCCTGTTACTGTGAAATTTTCATAGAATCTTACATATGGGTTTTTCCCTTCCTTTTTTCGCCTCCCTTTCCCCCTTCTCCCCGCTCTTATTTCCCTCCCATACTGCTTTTTTCCATTCCCAACCCCCCCTTGCTATTTGGATATATACAATCAGTTTATGATTCTAGATTTTGATTTAGAATAATAGTTTTTTTAACAGTGCTGTATTGTGAGTTTTATTTGGTTTGTGGATGGTTATAATCACAGAGGCAAAAATGCATATGAATTTAAACACTATTAAATATTTTATCAGCCCTTTATTGCATATGATTGTGTTGATCTTTTCCTTAAAAATGCTTTAATTGTGCAATATAGCTGATTATTATGCTATATATATTCTCTGTTCTATATTTGAATGTATATTGCTTTAGAATTTTTTCCTAAACTTGCAGGATGGAAACAGCAAATGTATTGCTTTAATTATGTTTATTGGTCATGTGACCTATGACACCTTTCTGTTTGGGGTTATTTAATCAATTCATTCATGTTCAGAAATTTGCCCCCTTAGGAAGACCTAACCGTCAAAGTGTAGGGGTTTCTGTTGTGGACAGCAAAGTTTGGCTAGCTGGTTGGCAAAATAAACAGTGTTTTTTACTTGCATACTTGACTTTTTGCCTGTTTTGTTTGTGAGTGCCCCAACTCCTATTAATTAAGCATCATACAAGGTTTTCTACCTTTATTGTGGCACCCCCAGACTCGATTGCAACATTGACTTTCTCTTTAAATGTGGCAAGAGAGTCTGTCCCTCACAGCCAAGCCACTTGTGGACTGATCAATTGTGTATTGCTGTCATTGAGAGTACTGCCACTGGCAGAGTTGCACTATTGTGGTGTATTGCAGTCTCTGTAATATGGGGATGGGTATAACAGGTACAACACAGTTCCATCTGTTACAGTTATTACACACTGGGTAAGTGACTGCAGCTACTGTTTCTAGCTCAAAGTATACCAACTGCATTTTCAATTTTAGGAATTCCATGTTTTGTTGGTTACATTGCCTAACTCCTTTGCTGTTAACTCAGGGTGGCTGCAAAGGATGTTTCTGTTTATTGTTTATGTCTTCTCATACTTGGGGAGTTAGACTAAGTTCTTCATGGGCACCATGTTTCTCTTTAGGGTCCCTAATCCCTATCTGAGTAGTCCTAATATTCTCAAAAGTTATCTGAATCTGTTGTTAGGTGTCCCTAATATCTGGGTAGCCCTGGTATCCCAGAGGTTACAGTTTCTAAAGTAAGTCATATCCAGGTGGTTCTAATATTTCCTGTGGGTTCATGTCACCCCTATCTAGGTAGTTCTTCCATCCCTGGCTCTGGCTAAAGTCCACAGTAGGATGGACTAGAGGCCCTAGCTCCTACCATAAATTTGTTAAAGGCTTTCAGGGCTTCAATTAGGGTGGTCTTGTTCTTTCTGCTCTCAGCAAGTATCTTGCTATACAAGCATATTTCTGGTAAACAGGCATAAGTTCACTGCCCCTTGAGGCACAATAGTTAGTGTAATTTCATTTAACTTGACCTTACAACTGGAAAGTGTAACAGGCCATGGCACTGGCTAGTGTCTCTATTGTCTCCTGCTGTCCTTCTCTCCCTTGCAATAAGCTCATTATCTTTCATGGTTTTGTTCAGCTCCCTTCTAATATGGTTGGTAGTACTGACAGAGGCCATGTGCCTAGGTACTGTTGCTTGATCAAGCTGCTGTTCTGAACCTCAAATCTAGTTTAATTGTGCCTCTGCCCCATTTATTCAATCATGACACCCAGTATCATCCTGGTCCCCATTTTGCACTACTGGCTAAGAGACAAGGCTATCTCTTAGGTGCATATATTTACTCCAGGAGCCACCATGGGTGACCTTTATCCATATGGAAAATTTCTAACTCCTTGGACTCCCTTCAGTTAATAATTTTTGGTGGTGACATTGCCAGCAACCCTGGCCAATTTGCCACAGCACTACATCACATGGACCCCCTCTGGTCTAACTGTCATGGGCTTAGGATAGTGTACCGCAATATATGTAGGCTGATGTCCAATTTTTCTGAGTTAGAAGCCTAGATCACCCTCTACAACCCAGACATAATAAGAACCACTGAAACTTGGCTTAAGCACTCCATCCCAAATACCAGCTACCATATTAGGGGCTTCCATATTATCAGACAGGACAGGCAGGGAAGCAAAAAAAGGAGGCAGGGTCCTTTATTACAGTGAATACTAAGTGCCTCTCTGGGCTGCAGTGCTTCTCTGTTCCATGCGGCTCTGTATTTGATAAGGTGTTCTGATTGCTTTTATCATTGCTAATGGTGTTTTTTTAAAATATATGTTGCCTACTGAAGTTCTTATTATAATTTAAAGAACTTATCAGTAGATACTGAAGACTTATGTAGAGATTCAGCATTGAGGCTAGTTAATAACACAGCTGGCCTGTTAGCATATTGACAGGTGCACCTGTGTGTTTTGGCTGGCTCATGGAGTTGATGCTGTGTTCCATGCAGAACTGAACAGCAGTTAAAACATTTAAGATACTTGTTGAAGTGTCCTCAGACTACCATGCAGTATTGAATGGATGCCTTGAGGAGCCTTTTAGTTCTAATTAGGACCTGAGATGATCCCCAAGACAGAAAGAAGAAAGTTGGGATCTTGGCTGAACTTAATGTGCTAGTGGGCTTGTATGGCCTTTTAAAAGGTATCCTATCCTTACCTGGGACTGGGGAGGGGTCTCAACATTTAAGTTAATGCCCTCAAATTTACTGACCTCAGAGGAGTGACACTCTTTGTTTAATGCATCCATCCAGGTGAAGGACTAGAATCCTGAGTGAGAGGTTTAAATGTTTCATTGGCAAGCATTTAAACTAGCCAAGGGGGTGGGGCTGGAGAAAGCAGAGAAGAATCCAACTGCCCCCCCCACACAGTTTAGGGTAGTCAGAAATGAGGTTCCAAAGGATGAGGAATCGATGAAAGGGTCTGAAACGGGGGTAAAGTCAGGTGATGCATGGGTGGGAAGGAATAGGATAGGAACTAGTACAGGCGAAGGCACCAAAACATGGAAGGCAATGTGTACAAATGCCTGTAACTTGGTTAACAAGATCCCAGACCTGGTGGCCTTGATGGCAGAGGAAGACCTGGACATTGTAGCAGACACAGAAATACGGCACATGGGAAACCATGACTGGGATGTTACCATACCAGGGTACACAATCTTCAGGAAAGACAGGGAGGGCAAAAAGGGAGAGGGGTAGTTATCTTCATCAGAGAAGGGATCAAACTAACTGAGATAAAGGGAAATCAGGGAGGGGAGGAGGCACTGTGGGTCACCTTGGAGACAGGAAATGGCACCGCCATCCGCACAGGGTTATCTACAGAACCCCAGCATAGGGGGAAGAAATAGACAGGGTGTTGGTAGAAACCATCCAAAAAATGGCAGAGAATGGAGAAGTGTTGGTGGTAAGGGACCTAAATGTGCCAGATGTTACCTGGAACACCTGTGCTGAGCCACATCCAAGAGCAGGGACATACTGGTTGCCCTGCAGGGGGCATGCCTCAGACAGCTAGTGGGGGAGCCCACCCATGAGGGAGCAATATTGGACCTGGTGCTCACCAACAGAGATAGAATAACAGGTGTATCAGTGAACAACCATATAGGGTCCAGCAATCACCATACATTATGGTTCAAGGTGAAGATAGTAGAAGAGTCAAGCTGCACAAAGGCAAGGATATTGGACTTCAGGAGGGCCGGCGGCATTGCAAAAATGGGAGAATGCCTAAAGAAAACCCCAGAAAAGGAGAAGGGTGAGGGGGCAGAGGAACACTGGGGGAACCTTAAAGGAGCCATAGCAGAGGTGACAAGTCTTTGTGTGAAGCAAGTTAACAAAGCAAAAAGAAAGAAAAAAACACTAATGTTTTCAAAAGGAGTGGCTAGGAAGGTAAGAGAAACAACTGGCATTCAAAAGGTACAAAGAAACACAGAGGGGGGAGGAGGACAGGGAACTGTGTCAGAAAAAATAGAGAAAGGTAGGTAAAGCAGTCAGGTGTGCAAAGGCAGAAACAGAGGAAAGAAAAGCCAGACAGTAAAAGAGGGAGATAAAACCTTCTTCAGGTACATTGGGGAAAGAAAAAAGGCCAAGGGGGGGATTGTGAGGCTTAATAAAGGAGGTGTGTGTGTGTGTGTGCGCGCGCGTGCGCGGGTGCGCTGAGGGGGACTAGAAAAAGCTGAAATCCTAAATGAATATTTCTGCTCAGTATTCATAAAAGAAGGGTAAGGGAAGGGACCACAATTAGGCAGTAGAAACAAGCTTGGAAGGAGGGGTAGACACCAGTCCATTCACAGAGGAGAGAGTCCTTAAGCAACTTTCGAAACTTAACGTGGATAAGGCAATGGAGCCAGAAGGGATACATCCCAGAATACTAAAAGAACTCAGAGAGGTAATAGTGACACCACTGACAGCCCTAGGACTGGAGGACGGTGAATGTGATACCCCTACACAAAGAGTGGGAGCAAGGTGGAAGCTGGAAATTATAGGCTGGTCGTGACCTTGGTGGTAGGGAAAATAATGGAATCAGTGTTAAAGGAAAGGATTGTGGAATATCTTGAGGCCAATGGGGCACAAGACCTGAGGAAACATGGATTTACAGCAGGAAGGTCTTGCAAAACAAATCTGATAGATTTATTTGATTGGGTGACCAGGGTAGTTGATCAGGGAGGGGTGTTAGACATGGCCTACTTAGATTTTAGCTAGGCATTTGACACCATCCAACACAAGAAGTTAATAAATAAGTTGGGCAATCTGGGAGTGTGTTCCAAGGTGGTAAACTGGGTCGGAAATTAGCTGAGCAATAGGACACAGAGGGTGGTGATAAACAGAGTTCAATCCGAGGAGAAGGGCATAACCAGCGGGATGCTACAGGGTACAGTGCTGGGGCCGGTCCTCTTCAATGTCTTCATAAGCAACACTGTGGAGGGGCTAGAAGGGAATGTATGCCTCTTTGCAGATGACACTAAGATCTGCAACAGGGCTGACACTCTGGGGTGGGGGTGAAGAAAAGGAGAAGAGACCTAGGCAAATTGGAGGAGTTGTCAAGAGTGTGGCAGCTTCGATTCAGTGCAAAGAAGTTCAAAATCATTCACCTGGAGAACAAAAACCCAGGGGAGGAATATGCGATGGGGGGCACTGATGACACCCAAACAGGAAAGGGACCTGGGCGTACTCACAACAGATGACCTAAAGGTAGCCAAGCAATGTGAGAAGGCTGTGAGGAAAGCCAAAAGGATGCTGGGGTGCATTGGGAGAGGTATCACCAGTAAAAAACAGGAGGTGGTGATGCCAGTGTACAGACAGTTGGTGAGATCTCTGTGTTCAGTTCTGGAGACCACATCTCCATAAAGACATAGACAGGGAAGAGGCAGTCCAGAGGACGGCAACAAAAATGGTGCAGGAACTACACCATAAACCTTATGAGGGGAGGCTGATGGACCTCAATATGTATACCCTAGAGAAAAGGAGGGAGGGGTGGGGATATGACAGATACATTTGAGCACCTCAAGGGGATAAACAAGGTTCAGTAGGGCAGAATTCTTCAAAAAAAGGGATGTGCCAGAATCTGCCCAACTAAGGATCCAATGCAACCTATTCTAGGTAATCCTGCTTTGAGAATCAGGAACTCAATTCTTTCAGTAGACTGGCTTCCTCACTTCATGGGGGTAAGAATCTTAGACATGTACATTTTGTAGGGTCTCCTTTCATCTGTAGAAATCCTTGCTAAATTCCACATCCCCCTTATCCACATTTTCAAGGTATTTCAGCTGAGACATCTTCTTCTTCATAAATTCGGTACTACCCGAATTACATCTGATGTTGATAGTTTAGCTTCCCAGATTGAAAGACTTGCCATCTAACCACATGGTGTAGCCTTAATTTATAGTTGTTTAATTTCTACCTTCCATTCTTCTCCTTTGTCAGGTTCTAAAATCTGGGAATCTCTTCTTGATCAAAAGGTAGACTGGTCGACCATCTGGAAGGATTTATATATACATATATATAACACCCAAGACCGGTTATGACTCACCCAATACCAGATACTTAATAACATTTACTATATTCCTGTCAAACTAGCTAAGACAGATCATCTACAATGTCCACTATGTGTTCAATGTGGCAAAGAGGATGGCACTTTATTACATGTTTTTTGGCTTTGTGAAAAAATTTCCCCTTTATGGGACTCAATTAAACTATGAATGGATCCTTTATTAGGTTTGGAGGATTTGTTTACCCCAAGCATATGCCTTCTGGTTGACTTATCCCAAGTCAGTGTCAAAGAAAGGAGATATCATATCTCCCTCATCTCCATGGCAGTTAAAACACTTGTGCTTAAGCACTGGTTGGACCAGTCAGTGATTTCCCATATGGAATGGCTGCATGAAATCTCATTCTATTTGAGAACCTTAAATGGGGTAAACTTTATGCTCTTTATCTGAATTAAGTTGCTCAATGCTCTCTGGCTCCCTATAGCCTCCTAGTTTTGTAGGATGTAACTACATTTATAATTGTTGACTTAGTAATGAGATGATCACTTCAGGGTGGGGATAGGGGGTGGAGGGATGTGGAGGGGGTATCTGGGGGTTGGGGTTTAGGCTCTTGGTACGCACTTACTATGAAATTCTACTTGTTTTTGATTGTTTGTCTGTTTGTTTAAAATTTCAATAAAGCTTGTTAAATGTCAAAAAGAAACTCTGGTCCAAACTACAGTAAGAAACAGAGTAAGCCAAAAAGGAGCAAAAAATCTAAGCATCTCAGACCCAGTGCAGAGTGTGGATGGGTATCACCTATTAGAAAATGGTTTCAAATTTCTTGGTCTCTGATTGTTTGAGACCCTTGCCAAAGGGTACATTTACTTGCCAACAGAGACTGGGAAATAACAAGTTCCTTGACAACTGACCTAAGTTGGCAAAAAGGAAATCAATACCCACACAGAATTAAAAAAAAAATGGAAACTATTTTTTCTCTTCTCACTTAGTGAGCAAACAAGACACTACAACACACTAACTGCAAACCTTAAGCTCCCCACAGACTAATATTTGTTTTATAGGAAAAATAGAACAGATTTCGACAGGCTTCAGAGAATACTCTGGTCAAAAATAAATTTAGAAAACCACAACACACTCTTATGTGGTCACATACATTTATTTATTTATTTATTTAACTTTTGTTTACCGGGTAAGTACACTAGACAAGTATTATCCCTATTTTCAGGAACGACCTGGGAGAATAAACATGATGGTAAAAAAACACATTTCAAATACATCAGGACAGCATGGGCAACATACAAGAAAAATACAGAGGGCACATCAACATAATGACAGCATAGGCAAGATAAGAGAATACAGAAGGCACATTGTATTGAGAAATAGAAAGCAATGGTACAGCTCATAGTCATTTAGTTACAAGTAAGACAAGTCCATAACATATAATTAGGATTACAGATTAAGACAAGACCTGGGTCTGCAAGCCAACAGTTAGATCTAGGTCAGGTAATGGTAGTGGAGTGGGGTAAAGAGCAATAGTTTCCGGGCAGCCCTGTAAGAGACAGTGCATCCCTAGGGAGGCTGGGGCAGTCGCATGCTGGGGCTTGTTTCAGGAAGTCCCACATGGATTTTCGGAGGCACTGATGGGAGGGGGCCAAGTGAACAGACTCTGGGAGGGAGTTCCAGAGTTTGGGCGAACACACAACAAAGTCCCTAGCTCCCATTAAAGTTCTTGTGGCAGGAACTTTGAGCATCCCCTGGACTTGAGACCTCAATGAGTAAGGAGAAATGTCAGCTGGTGGTAGAAGCTGGGCCAGTCCCGATGGGGTACCAGTTCTGATCACCTTGCCCGTGAGACAACCTATCCCAAAGTCTAGGTATCTGGCTGGGGAGAGCCACCGTAGTTTATTATAAAGCTCACAGCGATGGGTGAGGTGGGGAGCCGCCAGGATGAAATGGAAGATATTGTTGTATGCCGCGTGCCACCTGGTGAGATGAGTCTTAGCAGAGTGAGCAAATATGTGCAGACCATAGCTGAGGGAGGGAAGGAGTACTCCTCTCGCTAAGGCAAGCCTCGCCGCAGGCCAGTCCCAGCTTGCAGTTCACTGTTCTGCAGATTTTAGTGATATGATCCCCCATGTCAAGTTGGGGGTCAAATGTAACCCCTCAATACTTGACCAAGTTTACCACGGGGAGGGAGGAGCCATCCAGAATGATTATGTCCAGGGGGGGGATGTTGAGGTTTTGATTTTGGCAGGCGAGCCAAATAGCATAGCCTGGGTTTTTTTCAGATTCAAGACCAGCTTGTGATCCGTAACCCAGGTCAGGACCTGGTTAAAGTCCTCGGACAGGCTCTTGATAAGAGTGGTAGTGTCACTAGCATGGACCGTTATCACCAGGTCATCTGCGTATAAGATGACACTGCAATTTGTCATCACCATGGGCAGTTGAATGATGAAGAGGGAGAAAAGGAGGAGACCCAGTACCGAGCCCTGAGGGACACCTGATGTGACCAGCAGGGGTTTGGACAGGACTTTGATGAAGCAGGTCCACTGCATTCTACCTTGTAGATAGCCCGTAATCCATTTCATAGCAGTAGGGGAAAAGCCAAGTGACCCCAACTGTTGACAGAGCAATGCATGGTCAACAAGGTCAAAGGCTTTGGACAGGTCGATGAATATGGCTCCAGAGAGCTTGCCCTGGTCCATGGCTGTTCTAATGCCTGATGTGACAGAGATCAGGGCTGTGGAGGTGCTATGTCCCGTATGAAAACCATGCTGGGTCGGGGATAGCAGCTCATGCTGCTGTACATACTCTGAAAGCTGCTCAGCCACTACTTTTCCAAGGAGCTTGCTAAGGGATGAAAGGATAGCAATCGGACAATAATTGTCCGGTATTTTGGGGTTACCCTGCTTCAGGACAGGGACTATCCTTGCTTCCTTCCAGATATCTGGGATGGACCCCAGTGCTAAGGATAAGTTAAAAATGTGGGCTACTGGGGAGGCAATGTAGAAGGCCCCAAGTTTTAGAAGCTTGGGCTCCAGATTATCTAGGCCGGGGCTGGAGTACTGGGAGAGACCAGCTAGACATCTTTGCATGTCTGAGGTTGTCACCACCCTAATGTGAAACAATTAATGAGGGGGGTGGTCCTCCGCCCGGGTAGGGGAAGGTACATACCTTAGTGCTGTTTACTCGTGCTAGATTTAAATGCATCCAGCTCACTTTCTGTCCTTTACTGAGCCGGGGTGGCAAATTTAAAAAAACAAACAAACAAAAAACAGACAACTCCTAAAATAAGCAGAAACATAAAAACTAAGAGCTTCTCAGCATTTATGGACTGGTAGGTAGGCAGGCTGGATTGTTGCAGGTAAGACTGCAAATGAAACAGCTCAATGTGTAACAGAAAAAAAAAACAGCAATTCAGAATCTAACCACAAACACTAAAACCAAGCACTTTACTCCACTCTTTTTACTGGCAGTCAGACAAGTGGTTGGGGAAGGGACATTAAAGAAATAAAAGTGAGAGAAATGAAACAACACAGCAAACAACAGCACCCTTTCCTGGTTAATGTGCCAGTAGAAGGACAACTTAACAAGAAAGGTGTCTTAAAATTGATTTTTGCTTTTTTTTTTATTTTAAAATATGCAAAAAAGTTCACATGTAACACATTTTCTAATCACAATACTACATTCCAAGGTGGGTGGTAATGGCTATACTTGCCCTTCCAAGGGCCATAAGGCCCTCTGCTAGCAGAGTTAGACCTCATTTTGCCCATGGTGGATGAGTATAGCCTAATACCGCCCACCCTTTTGGGTATTATTGATTACATAAGGGAGAAGCCTGAGATTACAGAAGGGAAGAAGAAGCACTTTGGCCATTTGAACCACAGAACAAACACTAAATACTTGAGGAGGTTGATGAAATACAAGAAGAAGAAATAGGTATGACAGTGAATATAATCCTTAATGAGGACAAGAACATATAAGTCAACCAAATGAGTATTTCTTTTGTTTCACTTTAAATTTGGCCTGGTTAACAAACAAATAAATACATTGATTACACTTCAGGAAATGCCCATTGCAATTAGCAGTAATCATCAGGAATATGCTGGGAAAGGATAGAAGAGAGATACAACTTTTCATGAGGGTAAGTAGTTAACACTATACTTAGTCACAACAGGTTACAATTAGTTGCATAGTGTTGATTACAGATGCTCAGAAGGCAAGTCTTTATCTGGAATGATTTTGAAGGAAGGCTGTCACAAATTATGCACAGTCACATAATACACTTTTGACCACTATTTTAGTCTTCTACAAAGTTTGCTGAATAGAACAGCATGAGTTGATCATTTCCAGAAATATTCTACAAGTTTGCAAGATGGATTTTTATTAGATAATTGAGGAGATTAATCCAAGCAGTATAGAGATTAGCTGAGGCATCACTGGAGAAAGATAACTGTCTTACCCCATCACAAGAAAGGCAGTCAGAGTAACTACAGCAATGCTAGAGAAATAAGTCACATCAGACCAATCTTGTGGAGTTCTACGAATAGGTAACATCAGAACTGGACAGGGGAAAGCCTGTGGATGTATTATTCTTGGACTTCAGCAAGGCATTTTACTCTGTCCCCCACAATGGTCTGGTGAAGAAACTGACGGGGTTGGGAGTAGGCCCTTTGATGGTCAGATGGATTGAAAACTGGCTAGCTGGGTGCACCCAGAGAGTAGTGGTCGGTGGGCAGTTCTCAAACCCTAGAGAGGTTGGTAATGGGGTACCTCAGGGGTCGGTCCTGGGTCCGATCCTATTTAATGCATGCATATCGGACATCAGGGAGGGTATAGGGTGTGAAATGAGTCTCTTCACTGATGGCTTCAAGATGGGAGCAGTAGTTGAGGGGGAAGAGGGGAGGTTGGCCCTGCAAGGGGACCTGGACACCCTGGAAAGCTGGGCTCACACATGGAAATTAAATTTCAATATCACCAAGTGCAAGGTGTTACATCTTGGGCGGGGAAACCCTAAACACAGATACACCCTGGGAGGGGAGGTGCTGGAGGCCTCAATAGGGGAAAAAGACCTAGGGGTCATGGTGGATGCATGTATGAATAACTCTGAGCAGTGCAGGAGAGCAGCTAGCAAGGCAAACAGGATGTTGGGATGCATCATAAGGGGGATCACCTCTAGCAGCAGGGAAGTGATTCTGCCGCTATACAATGGACTGGTTAGACCACACCTTGAGTACTGTGTACAGTACTGGAGACCACACTTGAAGAGGGACATACAGCTCCTGGAGAGGGTACAGAGGAAGGCAACTAAGATGATATGAGGACTAGGGGATTTGATGTATGAGGACAGACTTGAGGAGCTCTGCCTGTTTTCATTGGAGGAGAGGAGAGGCAGGGGGGACATGATTGAGGTCTTCAAGTACCTCAAGGGCATAAATAGGGTAAACATGGAGGGGATCTTTAGACTAAAGCAGGAAGGTATCACCAGAGGGCATGGTTTGAAGTTGGAAGGTGGAAGGGTAAGGGGGGGGAGAGGAGAAGGTTTTTCACTGAGAGGGTGGTGGACCCTTGGAATGCGCTGCCTGGCGAGCTGGTTCAGAGATCCACAGTGGAGGGCTTCAAGAGAGGGTGGGACAGACACAGAAAGCGGATGTACCAGATGATGGCCTGGCCCAGGGGAGTGGGGATGGATGATAGGGGTTTCTGGAACACAAGGGGGGGAGGGCCTCGGCACCCAACTAAGGATCTGAGGTTCGAGCAGACTCGATAGACCTTAAGGCCTTATCTGCTGGCAATTAGTATGTTAGTACGTTAGTATGACTGTGGTAGGAAAGCTGTTTTCCTGTAAACTGGAAGATGCCTAACATTGTCTTGATTCCAAAAGGAAGGGATCTATCAAATCCCTCTTAATATGGACCAATTGTGTTGCTGTCTATCCTCTCCAAACTATTTGACCATCAGGTTCACCAACAAATAGACGCTTATCTGGAAAAGTACTAATTAAGTACAAACATACAAATAAGCCAGCAGAATAAGCCATTCGGTCTATCTCATCTACTTATGCTATTGATCCTGCTCCCATCCACCCTTTCCCTCCGTCTGCCCCTCCCTTGACCCTTATTTTCCCTTTAACTCTATCCCAGCCTCTCTTGAAACTGTACACGGTCTTCAATGAAACCACCACTTCCAGAAGCATATTCCAACCCGCCACCACCCTCTCCATGAAGAAGTGCCTCCTAACCTCTCTCCTAAACCTCACCACCTACAACCTGAGATCGCATCCCCTCATGTTTCAGTTCCCACTAAGCTTAAAGAGACCCTCCTTATCCACCCTATTTATGCCTTTCAAATTCTTGAAGATCTCAATCATGTCCACTCCCTCTCTCCTCTCCTCTAAGGAGTACATGTTCATGGCCTCCAGCCTCTCCTTTTATGTCTGACATTGCTGGCCATAATAATCATTTTTGCCCTCCTTTGGACCATCTCCAGCAGGTTTGTGTCCTTTTTTAAGGTATACGTAACAGAACTGTACACTGTACTCCAGATAGAGCACCGCTAATGACCTGTACAAGGGCAGTATTACCTCCTATCACCTGTTGCTGATCTCTCTGGAAATGTAGCCCAATATTTTATTTGCCTTTGTTCTTGCTTTCCTACACTGCATGGAATGCTTCAGGTCACTAGTGATCATCACTCCCACATCCTACTTCTCCTCCTCTGATGCAGATACCCAGACCCCACCCAGGCTGTTCTCAGTCCTCAGGTACTTGGCTCCAATATGCATTACTTTGCATTCTGTTGCATTTAAGTCAAGCTGTCAGATCTCAGATCACATTTCTAGTGTTTTTAGATCCTTCTTTGGGTCTCACATCCCTTCTGCAGTGTCCACCCTACCGCAGAGTTTGATGTTGTCCACTAATAGTACATTTTGCCCTTAATGCCATCCACAATATTGTTAATGAAGACATTAAAAAGCACCTCTCTGAGTACTGAGCCTTTTGGAACTCCACTGGTGACCTCCCCTGTGCTAGACAGCTCACCTCTCACACCACCACCATGCTGTGGGTCCTGCCCCTCAGCCAGTTGTCAACCCATCTGGTCAACTTCTCTCCAACCCTGAGATCCACCAGTTTCCTGATCAAACTCTTGTGGGGTACAGAGTCAAAAGCCTTGCTCAAGTCAAGGGAAAGGATGTCCACCACTTGTCCACTGTCCACTGTTTTAGTGACCCAGTCAAACAAGTCAATTAGATTTGCTTGACATGACCTCCCTCCCATAATGTTCTACCAACCTTTCCTTAAGTATGATCTCAATGAGCTTGCACATGATTGAGGTCAGACTTATCATTCTGTACTTCCTTGGGTCATCCTTGGGACCACTTTTATGGAGGGGCACTATATGTAAGAGCCCAGGGGAGAGGTGATCTAGTCATAGTGTGGTCTTAATGGTTTGGGTCATGGTGAGCCCAAATAGGAAAGTAATCAAAATGACTTTATTATATCATTTACAGTCCAAGTCACATTAAACTGTTCCTTCAGTGGGTTGCTGTAGCATTTCTGATTGAGTTGCATAAGTGTTGCTGGTTCCAGAACAAAGCCCTGTACAAACTGTTTCTTAAAACTTAAAACTCACTTTTGCATTGCAATGTGACTGGACTGCAGGTGCATTCCAGATGAGTTGCAAAAACATTTTATAAACATTGCTCTTGAGTTGGTTAAGAATTGAAAAATAATGCAACGTGAGTTGCCAGTGCATTGCCAAATGCAAAAATCAATGCTAAACCAACTCATTGGTGGAACAGTTTAATGTGACTTGTACTGGACATTTAAGCTAAACATGTTCTATATCTTCTATTTCCATAAGTCCATAATTACAACTGAGATTAGCTGACTCTGTTCCAGGTTTACTATATCTGTGTATCAATATTTTTGATGGGAACAATCCCAATCTGTAAAGAGTAAATATTCTTCTTACCTCCATATTTTAATTGTAATGAGACATACTGTAATTCTAATAAATACACTTTCTTTATTTTCTCATACCATGTGCACATTTTAGAATCCCCAGTCACTGACATACAGTATTTTCCTCTCTACTTAGCTAAGATAATATCTGTTTTATTACCCTTATAATTTTTCATTTATTATCTCACCCTGTTGAGTCTAAGACACTGGCATATACTGTACAGCCCTGCTTGTGGCAGCAGAAATATACTGTAATATCTGCTAGCCATTTCAGATGGAACACATTGTTTTTTTACATTTTTCATAAAGAGATACAGTAGGAATTCTGCTTTTTGGCCTTGCCATTATTTCTAAACAATGTCCTAATTTTCTTGTTCTTATAGCAGTTATGATTTTATTCCTTCCTAATTCAGCTCTAATAAATCTGGCCAGTCGGACCCAGTAGAAGAGCTATGCAATTATGTGCAGACAAGCCAGATTTGGGAGCAGTCCCGTGAAGTCAGTCGGGTGACCTGGGGCTGCGTTAGTGCTATCCCTGACCACTCCCAGCCAGGGGAGAGAGCCATCCTGGTTCTAGTGCAGCAGTGACTCCTGCAGGAGGACAAGAGAGCATGTTTCCCCTGAAGAATGTTGGTATGTGCATCCGAGGTGACAAGTGTGAGGACACATCTCTTGCATCATGAGACTGGGGAGGAGAGCAAGGAGAAAACCAGAAACACTATTTGCACTGGCAGCCATGAATGACAACACTGGTGCCCTAGGGTCCCTCTGTGCCAGAGGAATGGCAGTGGCAGCTGGGACTGGGGGTGCTAAATCAAGAACCTGAAGCAGGCAGAGGTGGCCTTGGTGGCCAAAAGGCTTGATGAAAAAAAAGCTTGCAGTGTAGACCATTTAACTCAAAGCAAAGATTTGCAGTTTGATGTCACTGTCTTCTCTAACTGTTCCATAAAACAGTCTCATCCAATTTTCTGAATCATAAAATATTATAGATGTCACCTTAGCTTCTCCTGCTATGAGTGCTGGCTTGGCAGTTTCATCACCATATTTATAGTTAATAGTAAATAAAACGTGACTTGTTCTGTTAGTCTTTAACATAGTATAGTTAATCTGTTTTGGCTAATTACAGTTACTTAAAAACAGCACCCAAGATAAACTCTATCCTGCTCTACTGGCTTTCCAGTTAGTAGCCACTTACCGTATATTTCATGTTATTTGACCCAAACACAGTCATTTTAATTTTTTTCATTATTATTCACTAATTTAAATTCTTCAACAAGCAGTTTCAATTTTTTTTAACTTTCTTCATTGAGAGCTACTGTTTCAGGGCAAGTTGCCACTTTATCAGGGTGGTATGGTAATCACTTAAATTTCAGTTTCATGTATGTTAATCTGCACATCATCCTTTTTTTCCGATTAAGTTTTCCCCTTCACTGGATCTGCCCGATGGCACTGCCAGCCCCAACACTAACATTTTCAAAGACTTACCAGTTGGGGGGAAGAGAAAGGGGAAATTGTTTAACCAGGAGAGGCACACTAAGCCATCACTTGCTTCCAGGTGCTACCTGAGAGCACAAACAAGTTAAGTGACTTGCTCAAGGTCACACAGGATGCAAGTGAGGACTGATGGGATTCAGACCCAGGCATCCAGATTTGCAGCTCAGTGCCTTTAACCACTATGTTATACTGCCTCCTGCACTACCAATCACTTACCCAGGACCACAATGTGGTGGGTGGCCAGACATGTCAGCTACAGTATGTGAGAGCCAGAGGAGTAGGTGTTGGCATGGAGTGGTTTGGCATTGTCCTCTTCTGTTTTTTTCCCAGGGGTACTGCATGCTATGACCCAAGTGTTTATGCATGCTGTGGCCCACATGCATGCCAAATGTCTGCCAGGGACCACTTCCCTTTGGTATGCTCCCATCTGTGGTGCCACCCAGCCTCCACCAGGTGGCAGTCCTGCAGCAGGTTGCATGCAACCCCCTCCCTGAGGAAGGACAGCAGTTTGGGGATGCTCAATCCTTCCCTCCTAGCCAGCCCATGGTAATCCACACTCAATCCTAAACACTGGTCTCTGGCAAAGCAAGTGGCAGTATTACTGCTGTGCTACTTGGATGGCTGTCAGTGCATCATTCTCAATAATATACACGCATTACCAGGCCATTCTGTTTCCCTGTTTTTAATCAGATTTTCACAGTCAGAGTATTCTGTACTGTTTCACAAAACTGTGTAACAATTGGGAGCGGCTGTCTCTTCTGCTGAAGGGAAGCGGGCACCTTAACACTTTTTTACTGCCAAAGTCATAGCTGACTTTGTTTTTGTTTTTTTTTGGTGTCAGGGCTACCATGTGCTTAACTTTTACTACATTCACCATCAGATTTTTGATTCATGCTCAAGCCTTCCTTTGTCCCTGCTTGTTTTTTTATTTGATCTGATTCCATGTTGTGGTATTATGGGTAGTTAAAGTACTGTGCATGTCCCACACTGTATCACACTTAACAGTTTGGAAAACTGTGCAAAAATTAGTCCTCTGGTAATACAGCATGAGGCAAGGTACCCAAACATAGTCTGAGCATCCCTTAGAGTACAGCACTTGTAGCTGGAAACATTAACCCTCTGGAGCAATAGTACATGGCAAGGCAGCCACTGACCACCAAACAGTAATCTACCTGTCCCATACTACAATACATTTCAAACTTAGCAAACTGTACAAAAACTAACCATCTTGCACTGAGGCACAGGGTGAGACATCCAAAAGCATATTCAATGTTTCTTAATGTACTGCACTAGTAGCTGAAAAATAACCCTCTGGCACAAAAGTACATAGTGAGGTATTAAGTGCCCACCCAACAGTAGTCTACATGACCCCTACTGTATTATGTATTACACACATAAGACTTAGGAAACTGTGCAAAAATTATCCCTTTGGCACTATAGCATATGGTGAGACACCCAGAATTAGTCTGAATGTTTCTTTATGGACTGCACTAGCAGTGGAAAAAAATAGCCCTCTAGCACAAAAGTGCAGGGTAAAGAATCTAACACCCACCCAATAGTAGTATGAGCATTCCCTACTGTAATGCATAAGACATGGGAAACTGTGCAAAACCTATCCCTCTGGCACTACAGAATAGGGCGAGGCACCCAAAAGTATTGTTATTGTCCCTTTATGTAATGCATTAGTAGTCAAAAAACTGGCCTTCTGGCCCAAAAGTGCAGGCCAAGGAACCTAACACTCAGCTAGCAGTCGTCTTTGTTTTCTGTATTATAACACATGTAACACTTGGGGAACTGTGTACAAATTAGCCCGCTGGCACCATAGCACAGGGTACAGTACCCATCAGTAGTGTCAGAGACCTTTTATTACTGTACTCATAGATGAGAAAATTATCCCTTTAGCACAGAAGTGCAGAGTGCCACACACCTAGTAGTAATTTACTGCCTGGACCATATAAATAATAAAAAAAAAACAATAAAAACTGGAGATCTGTGGATAAAATAAAACAAAACTTGAACTAGGAATCAAACATAATAGAAGTGTCAGTGGTATTTAAGGTGCCAAAGAAATCTGCAAAGTGTGAAATAATTATGCGGATAGAAAAAAGGAAATGATATGGGGGCTGAGACACAGCATCTATCAGGACTCAGGGTATAACAAGAATAAGGGAAAACACAAGAGGGCGCTTAGTCATTGACAACATTTGTAAGAGGACAAAGGCAAACAATGGGGTTGATTTCCCCACTGCACACCCAGGGTCAACCTCAAGATTCCCCTAGCAAAATGTGTTACTAATACCCCCCCCACACACACACACTGTATACAATACATTAAATACCATACAAAAACACAAATCAGCCAAATGATTTATTACATTAGTAGGTGACTGTGGTGGTTTGATTTATGCCTTTTAACAAAGAAATGTGGTAGCTGTGTTAGTCCAGTCTATGATGAAAGAATAAAAACTATTTTTCAGGTGATACTTTTTATCTACCTTTTATGCTTTTCAGCATCACTTCTCATCATCTGCTGGTGCTGCTGCTGGAGAATATTCATAAATGCTACTTTTATTCATCACTCTAAAATGGAAAATATCTGCCTAGCCATTGGTGTTGTTGGTCTGAAGGTCATCTGGAGTCCAAGGCAAGGGAGTCCTAGCAGCTGCCTTTTTTATTGCCTCAAGTAAGGGCAAGTTCTAAAGCCTTGCAGTACCTTTCAGTGACTCAACTACTGCTCTAGCCAGCCAGGGAATGCCAATATTTCCATTCCCACTCCTGCATGGCACACTAGGAAAGGCCCACCATGCTGGCAGCTGCCAGATTTTCCAACCCTGCTTGTGCAGGACACAAGAAGGGGCCTGCTGTTCTGGCAGACACTGAGTTTACTATTCCAGATCCTGCAGGATAACAGAACAAGCCCGCCATGACAGCACATTCTGGGTTTTCTTTTCCTGTTTGACACCCAGAGAGGTCTGCTGTGTTAACAGGAGCTTCAGTTTTTCATTTCTGCTTGTGGAGAATGCCTGGAGAGGCCTTTTGTACTGGTGGATACTGGATGTTCTGTTTCTGCTTCCGTGTGCTACCAGGACAAGCCCTTTACATAGACTACAAGGACACCAGAGCCATGGTGGATGGCACTTTATCCTATTTTTGTAGGAAGACCCACAGAATTCACAGAGACTTTATAATTTCTTGCATAATTTGCACAACAAAATTGTTTTGCTAGGCCTTGCTGCCCCTGACTATCAAGTACAGCATGCTCCTAAGTAAGTAACCTAACCTTTATGGCAGTCATAGTGCATTTCCATAGGTAAATATTAACGGAAACATTTATTAGACAATAACAGCAGAAATTAAAATAATTAGAAAACATAAGTTCATAGTATACCAATAATCAAAACACAAATGGCTAATGGGATCCACATCTGAATCTCATACTGAAAACTACAGATTTGCAACACAAAAACTAGCACAGCTCATACAGATAACCAGTACTTCAAAAAGGCCAGGAGGCTGCTGCCAGCCCATTGACCAGCCATTAGGGTAAGTCCTCTGAACATCTGCCAACTCAGACCCTGAGCACAGCAAGACTCCTCAATTTTGAATTTGGCAACTTTACCAAATGAAGGCTTCTCTGACCTTTTGGGAACTGTTTTGTGTTCTCCACGATTGTTGGCTGAAGTGTGAATTATTTTTAAAATAACCGTTAGTTTAATTCTGATACTACTGTGAGCTATCGGTCAAGTTTTTTTTTTGATTTGTTTTGTTACTTTAATCATGTAATTTATGCTTTGGCTGGCTAAACAAACTTGCCAATTTTTTATCTAACAGCAAACAAAAAAAAATAATTTATTAACTAACTGAAAATAGTTTGAGCTGGGCTCAGAGTAGGACTCGGTGCAGCTGCCCAGTTCAAATACCTCCTTAAGTACAAAAATCCAGTCTCGATGTACTGATTGTGCTCCAGAGCTCCTGGTAGAGTAAAAAGCTTAATAGAGGACTTGGTGCAGCTGCCCAGTTTAGGAGCTGCTCTCACTAGAGCTGAAACTCTGCTTGCAAATTAACCCATCAAATTAAACTGCTAAATGAATTTGTTAAATTGATAAATTAAGGGGTCTCCTGCCCATTTCAGAAGCCATAGATATCCCCTCAAGAAGTGCGATTTGACAAAGGTTTTTGTCCCACCCCTCTGTAGTCTCCTTTAAATACACGTTGGCCCCTCCCACTTTATAGGACAAAAATCTCTATTGGTAAATATCATTGGTGCTATCTTTAGCAACTAATTTTTTAAGGGGACACACATCTATTTTAAAGACTGCGTGTCTGCTCAGCTTGTTAAGGTCGTCCAACACCATCCTTGCTGGGAACAACTAACCAATCACTCTAGAAGCTTTTAGCTCCTCTCCATCTCCTTTGTTACTATACCTTCTCCTACTGCCTATAACAGCTCCCTCTCTCCCACTGCTATTACTTTTACTTGGCCAGTTAAGGTGTGCCATTTTTAGCTCCTCTCCCTCTCTTTTATTACTTTACCTTCTATTACTGCCTATAACAGCTCCCTCTCTCCAACTATTATTTTCACACCTCCTCTGAAGTTGTTCTCATGTCCTCCTCCTTTCTATCCTTTTTCATTCACATTTCCTACTGTTGTTGCTACACTTTTGTAGAAGCTGTTCCCTACTCCTTCCTCCCACAGCTGTTTCTTACTTTTCTCAGTCTGTTGTAGAAGCTGTTCTCTACTCCCTCCTCCCCCTGCCCTCTCTTTTTCACGTTCCACTTGATAATTAGACCTCTATCAAAAACTACGGGTTCTATACCCAGTCAGCTTTCTCCTACTATACCCATGCCATCTAAAGATGTGTACCTACTTAGGCTTTCCTATGTTCCTATGACTTTATTAGTATCGCAGTTTCTAGCCCTGTCTATCCCTGGTGGTTCCTTTGCCAACTATTTTAGTTAAGGTTTACAAAACTTCCAGGAGGCTTTGCACCTAGCAGTCTGCCTGTGGTCCTGTGTTTGGCATCAGGTTACAGCATGGCCAAACTGGGGATTGCTCTTGCTTTATTATTTTATCCTTCACACTGCTCAACAAAATTATTGCCCAATGCCTAATCCTCCTGCCCCATGATTCCTCACCCCTCTATCCCAGTCACACCTACATTGACAATACACCTCCCTTTCATCTCACTCATCTTATGCACAAAAAAGATGCTTACTACCTTGGGGTCTGCACCCAATCCACCTTGCACTTGGTATCTAAGTATAGCATCTATACCAAAGGCCTAGACTTATTAAAATTATCCTTGGCTTTACACCTATCCTTACTCCTTCTTCAAGTGGGTGACGTAGAAGTTAATCCTGGCCCACAGGGCCTTTTTCTTCTTCTGCCCCATCATCCCCCTCCAAAATGTCTAGGAAAAAGGCCATCAAAATCACTTATCAAAATACTCAAAGCCTCCGGCCAAAAATTGCTGAGATCCAGGCATGGGCAACTAATCTCAACCCGGACATCCTTGGAATAATCAAAACTTGGTTGAAACCCTGTGTAAAACAACACAAAATTGATCTCCCTGGTTACTGTTGCTATAGGCAAGACCATTTAGGTAAAAAGGGGGGTGGTGTCTTAATTTATGTTAAGTCTAAATTTCATGTCACTGTGATTTCCTCTCCTCCTGACATGCCTCCCTCAGCTGAATGTTTATTTATCTCACTAACTTTAGGCAATGTAAAGAAACTTCTTATTGGTTGTAGTTACCTCCCTCCTCAGGATTCCACCAATAACTTACCACCCCTCATGTCATCACTGTCTGTTCTCCCCCTGCATGACACAGTAATATGTGGAGATTTGAACAATGACTGGATGTCCCCTCACAAGAACAAGGCTCATGCATTCATCTCAGACACAAAGTTTACCCAACTCATCTATGTGCCCACAAGATGCAGCTCCAAAACTGGTACTGCAGCACTGTTGGACTGGATTCTATCTAACTGCCCTCATAGGATCAAAAGAGTCAGTGTGTGTTACCTGACTGTCTTAGTGACCATTCTCCTACCTACTGCATGTGGCGCAACAATTTTGATGCCCCCCCAATAATTCATAACTCCAGGAACATGTCTCAGTTTAACGTAGACTATTTCTTAATGTCAGTTAGTAATGTTGATTGGACCCTCCTTTTTTGCCTCCCCACCATAGACCAGGCACTTGATTACTTTATTCTTAACTTTAAAGACATTATCAATAGACATGCTCCCCTTACTAGATGCAGATCTAAGAGCATCAAGGCCCCCTGGCTGTCTACTGAAATCAAGACCCTTATGACGAGCCATGATGCAGCCTGGAAATCCTATAAACACAGTCTTCTATGCTCTGATCGGTTATTTTATCGACAGCTGAGAACTCTGTGCAAAAATAGGATGCAGGGCACAACACATTCCTATTTCTGCTCACTTCAGACTGAGAATCTCAGCAAGCCCAAAGAATTCTGGAAGCAAAAAAAATTCACTGATCAAAGGTAACTTATGTCAATGTCCCAGCTCCATCTCATCTGGTGGTGACCTCCTTCAAGATCCCCCTTCTATTGCAGAAGGAATTAATCCATTCTTCACTGACCTTAATAGGTACACAACTCACTTACTGCCCGTCTATGATTTCTCTGTCCCTACTCAGCCCCACGCCACTCCTGGCCCTCACCCTCCTTTCCACCTAAACCTTTCTACTAGAACAGAAGTCCACAGGATATTATCAAATCTCAAATCAGAGAGCTCCCCCGGCCATGACACATTAGAACCCAGGTTTCTCAAACTTGTAGCAGCAGCACTTGCCACACCTGTCTGTGATCTTCTAAATAGATCCTTCCTTTCTGGTGAGGTGCCAAGTCTTTGGAAAGTGGCTGTGATGGTCCCCCTCCACAAGGGAGAGACCCATGCTGTGGAAAATTATAGGCCTATTTCAATTCTATGCCCCCTGGCTAAGATCCAAGAGCAGATCCTGTACAATCTGTTGCAATCCTACATAGACTTGCATCATATTCTCACAGACTGCCAGCATGGCTTCGGAAAGGGCCATTGTGCTACCACAGCCGTAGTCAAAGTATCAACTGATATCCTTAAAGCCAGAGATGGAGGTCTAGTAACTGGTGGAGTGTTCGTCGACTTAACTAAGGCCTTCAGTCTAGTCAACCACCACCTTCTGCTTGGTAAACTGCATAAATGCAGCCTAGATCACCTAGCACTCATGTGGTTTCTTGACTATCTCACTGGCAGATCACAAAGGGTAAAATGGTCCAGATCTCTCTCCTCTCCCCTAGGCCCATCTTGCATGGTGTACCCCAAGTTTCAATTTTTGGCCAGATGTTATTCTCACTCTTTATCAGTGAGCTCCCTGACTTCTGTGGTGTTGCATCTGTACAACTATACGCTGATGACACAATCTTACACTGTTCATCTAACAATATAGATTGGCTTAACCTAAGCCTTAACCCCGATTTCAATATGCTTGAGACTTGGTTCTCTGATAATCACCTAATTCTAAATACGAACAAAACAAAAGCTATGATATTCCATAACCTCTCCCCTAAAGTTACCAAACAGCTCCAAATCTGCTCACAGTCAGGTGACCCCATAGAGGTGATCAATACTTTTAAATACCTTGGGATCCACTTAGATGCCTCCTTCTCATTGGAACATTATGTAACTCAGCTTACCAAAACAGTAAACCAGAAGCTTGGTCTCTTATACTATCTCTGCCCCCTATTATCCAATGCCACCTGTAAAAAGATTGCTTTTCATCCCTTCTCCCTATTTTGTTCTATGGTGCCCCACTATTACTCTCCACACAATCCTCTTCCCTTGCTCAGCTGCATCAACTCTATCATAGGATTGGATGATTTGCTCTTGGCGCGGACTCCAGAAAACATTACTGTGACGCCCTGTATTCTCTTCAATGGCCCACTTATGTCTCAGAGTTACAGATTCACACCCTATGTTTTGTATTCAAACTAGTCAAGCTCTTTAATCCCCCTTGCCTTAGGGGAATCGTTTACAACAAAGCACCCATGCAACCACTTAGATCTACTTCCTTACCCTTATTAGCAATCCGGAAGGCTCACTGTCTATGGGGTAAGTGCTCATTCGCCTTCTCAGCTACCACTGCTTGGAATTCCTTTCCCCTAACTTACTGTCCTGCTCCACCCTATCACCCCTCAAAAAAGAGCTTACCTTTTATATACTAAAACACCCTTCTGCAATTGCTTTAACTAAACTCCATCTGTGCCTCTGATGTCCAGCCTATGTCACTCCTATACATGTGTCTTGTAATTACTTGCCTCTTTTTCCTGCAATGTACATATTGTACAATCTTAGTGTCATGTCTAACTGTCTTATGTAAATGCCTGATAGTTTATTATGTCAATATCTTGTTTGCCTCTGCAATTACCTGAATCATTGTTAATTTTCACTGCACCTTGTATTATTCTTTTATTTATTAATTGTTCTGTGTTCACAATTGTCTTCCGGGTCATCACTGAAAAAGGGACTGCATGGTCTCAGTGGACTTATCTGGTTACCAAAATTCAAATAAGTAAATAAATTGGTTGCAGGATAAAATAAAGATGGTTTTATTATTAGCTGAAAAGTAGCACTCCTCCCACTGCTGGCCCACTGAATATTTTCACATGTAAGTGCTTTTTCAAGGTGTAAAAAACAGCTGTAAAATCCCCTTATATACCACCAATTCTCATAATTTGAAATCTTAAAAATACCATGGCACTAGTAAAACCATTTTCACCTCATGACAGTATGCATCATATAAATGAAAAGCAGCTGGTCATATGTCCTTACACAACTGAATAAAACACAGCATTTGATGTATGGAATACCACAGAATGAAAACAAAATGATATGAGTGGAGGGGTGTTGGACAAGTAAATATAAAAGCCAAAAGATAGGAAGAATGGGGGGTGGAAGGGGGCAGGCAAGAAAAGGGACTAGGAGCCAAGTACGAGAATACCACATGATCTATAACATAGGTCCCAGACATGTACTAAATTAACAGTACTAAATACACTATATACCACAGTATTGCACACATTTTTTAGACCTCATCAAGTCTATAATATAGTCTCAAATGAAAGTCTTTACACATAATAAATTGTCAATAAATACATAAGGACACAAATAAGAATCTTTGTACATAATAAATATTCCATGAATTTAAAAGGGCACCAAGTAAAACCTTATTTTAGGAATGGAGCAAACTGAAGATTTTCATTAAGTACAAGCAGTTACAAGCCTTCAACCTGTACTACCAATTACTTTCATGTTTTTAAAGTTTATTGTCCAAGTCTCCCCCCTGTAAGGTACGTGTCACTTTTTCCAGACCCATAAATTTGAAACAATTCACACCATTTCAAATCTTCATTATATATGTAGCTAAAGAATTGTTCACATTTCCTTTGTTGATACTATGTAACTATTCTCATTTTTTTTTATTTATTTAGTTTTTGTTGACTGGGAAGGAGGACAAGACAATTGTTTGCCTATTTTCAGTCATCCCGGGAGAAGGGCAATACAGATGGATGCCAGCTGAAACTGAACCAGATTTTTAAGCTGTTGGTATTTTTAGTGAGATATATCTATATCTATATCTATATCTATTATCTATATCTATATCTATACCTATGTATATACATATATATATATATATAATCACACATGCCCACACAATGCAAAGCATCATGGGCTGCATATGCAAATCACCACAGAATGTTATGCTGGTCCAACTTTAAGCAGAATTGCATGGTGCCGAAAGGCCTCTCACACTGGGAAGTATCATGGATATGTAAATCACCCAGTACCTTTAAAATAGACAGTGTCAAGAATATATAACCACCTACTAGTAGCTAGTGGTTTGATATAAGCATCTGCAAATTGTACTAATGGTTCTGAAACAGACCAAATACTAGCTACAATAGGATGTAGTGGGTGGTTGCAAAGATCCTCATGTATCTTAGGGAGACCATAAATTGTTGTTCTCATTGGATGTGCAACTGTCAGAAAATCATAAGGTTGACTACAAATTATAGTAATGGTTCAACACATCATCATTCAGGACAATATCAATTTTCTTTTTACATTCCAAAGTAGTGCCTGTTAATAGTCTGCTAAAATATTTTTCATCATTAAGTTGTTTAAATAATTCTAATTCTTACTTTGTCTAACATTACAGTGGAACCACCCTGGTCTGCAGGTTTATAATGATCTTCTCATTCATCTTCAGATTGTTTATAGCTTTTTCCCTTTTCTTGTGCAGTTGTCATATTGTGGATGCCTCAAAGTCTTTGTCAAATTCTGTATATCCTTTTCACATACTGTTATGAGATGAAAATGGTTTTACTACTGATACAGTCTCTTTAAGATTTTTAAATTGTGAGAGCCATTGATATATAAGAGGATTTTGCAGCTGGTTTTAAATGTCTTGAAAAAGTGTGTATGCATGAAAACATCAGTGGGCCAGTAGTGGGGGGTGAGTGCTACTATTTTAGCTAATAATGAAATAATTGTTACTTTATCCTGTGACCGAGTGTGGTCTGTTTATAAGTACTGGTTGTTTGTATGAGCTGCACTGCTTTTTTTTTTATTTTTGTAAGTTCATAGTTCTCTTATTTACAGCAGATAGGATGAAAGCACAAGGAAGTCACGTTAATTTTATTTGTTGGTCATTTTTGATCAAATGAGCTGTGATGGCTCCTTTTTAGGTCCATGGGGGACATTACAAGGACCATTTTATTGTCAATACTGGATATTAACTCAGGTTTTTGGTGTGGTACTAGAACCCATTGCCTTCTGATGAATTAGTTAGTGGCTATGGCAGGCACCAAAGCCTTTGTGTTCTGCTGTCATTAGTAACTGTAACACAATGACATCATTCTTAAAGTTTATAAAAAAGAAAAAAAAACATTCTGGAACTTTTGGTAGCTCCAGGAGTTGGTACCTAAGGCAGAAGCATAGCTACATGGGTGCAAGGGGAGCAGTTGTGCCCAGGCCCACAAGGTTAGGGGGTCCTATCAGAGTAATTTTTATTTTTTTAATTTATTCCCCAGGAAATCCCCATGCATCCACTTGTGCTTTAATGCAGACATTATTTTTTCTTTCCACAGCTGTGGTGTGCATGCCACAAGGGTGAAAGTGACTCTTGAGTTGGTCAGATTGGGATGAGCCAAGGAAGAGATAATAAGAGTGAGTGACAGCACACAGCAGAGCAGCAGTGTGGAGATGGATGGGGAGGTCTGCTTGGTCTGGGATGAAACAGTGAGTGTGCAGCAGTGTGGGGTTAGGGGTGTCACAAGGTATGCCCTTAACTTACCACATAACATTAATGGGCTGCTATAAGAGTAGGAGGTGCAGCCACATGTTGGTCTTCTTGGGAGGAGCATACATTTAAATTCTGCAGCCTTGAGAAAGTTAAACTGGGACCCAGAGGGGGCAGTTCAGATGAAAGATTGGCATAAAGGGAATCTTTTTAGATTTTTACACTGGGGGCTTTGAGTCCCCCAGGTCTTGATGACAAAATAGATCTCCTGCCATGCCTTTGGAGATAGTAATGCACTACTATTGTTACTGAGTGAAGTGCCCTGTAATTCAGTGCCAGTAGAAACACCTTGCCAGGCTCTGAAAGTCTTAATTGTCAAATGATGTGATGCTAAATAAGAACTAAAAATAAGTTAAATGTATTTTATATATATATATATATATCTACTGTATATATATATATATATATATATATACACACAATATATAGCTATACACGTATATATTGCATGGGATTGCCATGCCTGCCACCAGTATCCTCATTAAGTGGTGTTGTCTCACAAAACTGTGAGAAATTACTGTTCTCCCATATGTATTACTAGTTTTTTGCTAAATTATAGAGAGAGAGAGACATCCATTGGGGAATTTTTAACATAATATGCAGCTGTGAATTACTAAATTTATTATGTGTTCTTTGCACTAGGTATTGTTATATGAGTTGTGAATGGTGTTAATAGATTATTCTGGTAATATGTATTATTTATTGGTATTTTTGCAATAATTCTCACCATGTTGGTTATATGAGAACTGACGAAATCAATGCACATTTGTACATATCATGCACTTTCACTTTAAAATTTCCTATATTTAACTAGTATCATAAGAGCGTGGAACTACCCCCGATGACATATGGTGTATGAAACTGGTCAGGGAAGTAGTGTGGTTCAGCTTCTTCTAGCTCCTTTGGGTGGTATGTTTTATATGTTTCAAATACTTTAATGAATGAATTAAAAATCTACATGTTTTTGCATCAGGTGAGGAGTGTATCTGATCGCTTGTTCTTTAAAGTCTTCTGGGGAGCAGACAGCAAAGCAGAGAGCTGAGAACGCATGAATTTCAGTTGGAAAAGGTACACTATCATTGCCGGAATAAGTACAGCCAGTCTCACCTCTTTTCCAAGCTATCTTGTGCTGCAGAAACAGTATTTTGTTTCCTTGCTCTGCTTTCTTTGTTTCCCAGGTGTGGAGTGCAAGCAGTGGTGTAGTTGACTGTGGAGGAAAACTGAAGGCAACGTACCCCTCAGGGGAGTCAGGCAATGAAACACGGAGCACGGGAGAGTCAGAGAACTGAAAGCTGTAACATGTGAGTGAGGTCAGGTGAACAGAGGAACATCAGGAACATCAGGACTACAGTTTGGAGAAATGGAGAAGTGGAGAATTTGCAATTAGAGAGGTGGAGCCGGGAGCCAGCAAGGAAACAAGACTACTGTTTATAGTTTTCCCCACTGTTGAGAGCTCAGGTTAAAGCAAGTCACTGAACAAGTGAACAAGTGACTGGCAGTTTGCTTTAGAGTTAATTTGGAGCAGCTATAGAAAAATAGAGAAAGAGGTATAGTCTGTGCTTAAATTTAATGCTGGGAGAAGCCACTGATAATTAATTGGAAAAAACTCTTATTTTAACCACCTTTTTAACTACTCCGGCTAGTGTCTTTCAAGTAATTTTATTTAATATCACAGATAGTTTTGTAGATAGTGTGAGTATTAGTGTTATAGTTAGCATAGATTTTAATACACATTTTTGAGCCAAATGGTCATATAACCCAGGGATAAAGTGCATGCATGGCATTCTGTCTGTAGATGTGCCATCTTAGACTTGTCTTGGATGCAGTAACAGTTAGTCACATGTACACTGAGAGTGAGTTATTAAGGTTAATTTAAATCATTTATTTTAACTTTGATATCTGGAAATTCTTGGAGACAGATTTCAACAAAAGGTGAAACAGCACAATGCCAGTGGTGAATTGACGAAGAAGGAAAGTCAATGTTAAGTAATTACAGGCAATGATGGATAAAACAATGAAATAGTAAGTAGAAATTAAAAATAACAAAGGACTAGATAAATGAGGAAAACCCCTAATATACTGATGGGATCATACTATAAATTCTAGTACATAAACAAATAAAGTGTGTAATAGTAAAACAAAGAGGAAGAAGAAATTAAGTTGTTGAACTCTAAATACGAAGAGTTTTGGGAATAATCTGGTAAAATACAAGGTGCTATAATTACACTAGTGCACTAAAAGGAAAGTTTTGTGAAATAGATTAGAATGATTAAAGGCCTGTTACAGGTGTGTTTTTAAGCTATTCTGTTTTATCAGTATTTTAGTGCCCAAGTCAATTGCTGACTGAAGGAAAGATCTTTGATTGTCACTTTGAGTGGTACTGGCTTTCTTGATATTAGCTCACCTTTCGAAGAACTGTTGTGATTCAAGAGAAACGACTATAAATCGTCAACCTGCTGTTTTTACCAGTGATTCAATACTTCACTGAAACTTTTTGCTGCTTCAAAGTAAAGGAATAAGATGCATGGACAATAATGTGGGTGAGACTCTCTATAACAGTCTGATCTACTTGAAAAACTGCAAAGGGAAAAAGAAAGTAACTCTTAGTTTACATAGCATACACAGCTTATATAGTTTTGAAAACTGTTTATGCTCAATTTGCTTAGAGACCAGGAACTATAGAACTGCAAAACTTTGGAAGAATGAACACTGACAAGTAAAGATCTATAGTTATATTTATTTTTGTGACATGGATCCCGGCAATATATTGTCAACTTGTTTTATATTTTGTCTTATATTTAATTGAAAATTATTTGCTGTGTTTTTTGCATTTTAAATATAAGGAACTACTTTTAGATATAGATCAGTGATATTTGATTATTTTGGTTATCTGAGAACTGTGTTAGTATTTAAGGGACTGATAATGGATTCAAGATCATCTAAATGGAAACCTGGTTTGCACATTAAGACTTATGAAAATAACAAAACTGTAGAGTAAAAAGAAAGGGATAGTAATGGGGAAGAGAAGGGAAGAAAACTGACTTAAAGGAAAAAAAAAAATAACAAGCCACATTTTGGCCCTAGGAAGCTACATACAGCTGGTGAGGAAAAAATGAAATCTTAAGGATCCAAAGCTCTACCTGATCCCCATTAAGCTCTTCTACTATAAGATCCCCCTCAGTTTTAATCAACACTGAAGGGAATGGCTCAGAACATCCCGTGTTGAAAACCATAAGAGAACCTGAGAAGGAGGATTCTCGACTTAAAACTGAAGGAAGATATATGGATGCTGTAGTTCAGATTGAAGAGAGACCAAGCCAGGTGCAAGTTAATAAAAACACGTGACAATCAAGAGACTGCAATAGCAAAAGATATAATAAATAAAGAAAATACAGGATAAACAAAAGACCCCCAAATACCATCCTACAGGCAAAAATTAAGATTACAAAGATAAGGCACATCAATTTCCAAGTAGAACATTTCAGAATGACTTTGAAGCATATTAACCCCGTATAAAAAGAAAGTAAGTTTGGATCCCCCCACTAACTATCCTGCAGATATATCACATATATGGAATACTAATAATGACAAAGGGAAAGCAGCTGGAAAGAGGGTGTCTAAAAGCATAAATGGAAATGAATACAACTCACTGAATTGGAATGGTGTTGTGCTGAGGGCCTCCTCAAGAAAATTCAAGATGGCATTGTATTGAATAATGAATTACTGATAAATTTTACTTTGTTACTTAGTAAAGCATTGATTTCAGGTGATCTGAATAAGAATTAAAATGTGAGTATTGATAAACCAAAGAATCAAACAACACAGAAAGAGTTTAACCAAGATATAAACAACATAACAGGAGAAAACTCAGGAAAATCAATAAGGAGTATTACAGGGGATATAGGTAATAAAGAAATAAGAGAAACATTAATATTAGTTCAGAGCCTGAAAAGAAACAAGAAGTTTAATAGAGGGAAAAAGGAAAGAAGCATACATTAACCAGAAAGGAAAACATGAAAATAAGATGAGAATTATCACCTTGGAAGAGGAGGGGGAAATTAAAACATTCCAAATGGTAGCAATAGAACCAGACACACCATCTTTAGCTCAAGGTATGGAAAACAAGGGACAGTAGAAAAATGAAAACATTTTAGAGTGTGAAAATAAAGAATGGTTAACTGAAAAGGAAAGATATTGCCCACTGTATACTTGAAGGAAATACCAAAGGCAAAAAATGAGAATGACATGACATTAAAGATAGCCATATAACAACTGGTCAGCTATGTTTATCTATGGACTGACCCAGCTGCTATTTGCCATAATAACAGGGTAGTTATTACGGCATTCACACACCCTGTCTTTAAAAATTAGCACTCCCTGACTGGCTTGTATTTGTCTCTGGGGCAAAATTAACAGTTTGGCAAACATGGTGGCTCCATCTCTCACTTACCGTGAAGCCGTCATAACATCACCTGTCTATTTTTATTAGTTTTTCAAAATGTATCTGGTTGATGCTGCTGTTCATCTGCTTTGGGACGTAGGCAGTGTGACCTCAATTGGAATTGGCCTGCGACTCACTGCTCCAGTACTTGTCAAGCGTGATCGAAACTGGCAACTCTGTAAGTGAAAAAAAAAGCAAAATAATGAAAAGAAATAAGAAAATGTTTGCTCACAGTAAAAATGGACAGAGGTGTGTGTGTGTGTTTGTGTGTGTGTGAGAGAGAGAGAGAGAGTATGTGTGTGACTAAGTCATGCTGCAAATGGTAGCGCTCAGGCTGGAGAAAAATATCAGACCAGCAATTATAAAAAATAAAGGATGGATTTAGTCTGTATATGAGAATTTAATGCACCTTCTTGGTGTGAGATGCTTTTATAAACCCCTCAAGCTTTGCTCTTGGGGTTTATGTAGCATCCCACACCGAAGGGGTGCATTAAATTCTCATATCACACACTACTCCATCATTTATTCTCCATATATAACACATGTGAAGGAATTCTTGGTAAGGGATTTGCTTGGTCAGATATTAATTCAGTGTAGAGATACCAAACAGGCAAAGAAAAAGGTTGGGTCTGCCTTGTAACAAAATATTTCAACATAAGATGAAAATTGCTAGAAAATGAAAAACAATTTAAAGAATTAGGGGTGATAGCAGAAATGACTACTATAGAAGATACACCATCAGAAAAATCAAAAACAGGAGACTGTGAGGGGTAATGAAAGACATAAAGGAGCAGATAGTAGACAAGATAAAAAAAAGACACAACAAAGAATTACCGCTTACATGATTTCAAATGAAAAGCAACATACATTGCTACCCAAGGAAAGTATGTTACAACAGGAAAGGATCACAGTAAGAGAGAGAGAGAGATTGCTAAAAGAGCCAAAAATCAATCTGAGTATAGTATTGGATATCCAAGAAGAATTAGTTATAACAGGCAAAAGTGAAGACACAACCTCTAATACATTCTGTGGCTCTTATGCTCAAGAAAATAACCAATACTACATATTAGATGATCAGTAGAAGCATGTTGACTGGAAAAAGGAAATCGTGATTTAGTACCTTGTGGCATACAGATTATAAACTGGAATATAGCTGGAGTAGCAGGGAAATACAGAGATGTAGGCCATGTAAAATTGTTATCTTCATATCCAGTAATAATGTTACAGGAAACATGGACTTGTACAAATGGCGATTGTGTACTTGAAGGGTATCAATGTTGGTATATAATAGCTTGAAAAATTACAAATATGGTACAGCTGCAGATGAGGTGTGCTTCTTCATAAAAACTGGACATGAACTAAGTGGCAACCGTATAATAAAGGACAGTAAGAATTTTAGACTGGGTACAGAATTATTAAGATAAAATTAGGTTATATGTATTCAATTAATGTGTATCTCTCTCCCTTTTCACACCTCTAAAAACCCTATAGTAGCTACTTTAGAGGCATTAAAGCAAATGGTCTTGCAAGTCTAATTGCAGGAACTATGATTTTAAAGGGGGGTTAATGCCTGGACTGGTATTGCGATAGAAGAAAAAAGTGCACAATGGAACTTGGATGATATTATTAAAAATGCCTATTACACATTTGATGGATACAAAACTAAATAAGCAAGGTGAAATATTGCTGGAATCTCTTAATCTTTTGAATATGAGAATCCTAAATGGGAGATACAGGGGTTATAGGAGTGGAAAATTATCTCATGATTACCAAAGAGGAAGCAGTGTTTAGGACTACTGAGTGGTAGATGTATTTTCTTTCTAGAACATGATTAAGATGAAAGTACTAGATATATGGGAAAGTGACCATAGACCAATAGTAGTAGAAATACAATGATGGGTAGGATTAAAGATTGAGAATATTGAAATTAGAAATATGGCAAATAACAGTATGTTGATTTAGAACTCAAAAAGAATTAAGTGGACCCTATTAAATATTCAGAAATGTTTGGCCCTGGCCCACTGGTGCAGTGGTTGGATTTCTGCTTGTGATGCTAATGACCTGTGTTCAGGAACTGACCTGAGTGTCAGAGGGCTGGCCTGAAGGAGATAGCTCGAGCATCCCATGATGGCTTGCCATCTCCCGGGGGGAGTGAGGTCTTTGGCCTGGTGTTTGTTGACCTCTGATGGAGGCCGGGGGTATGGCAACACATCAGGTCTGGCTGTGTAGGGAGCGCGACAGACATCAGCTCTTGCCTTGATGTCCTGTATGCCATGCTTCCTGTGCAGAAAACAGGAAAAATGGTTCCATGGCTGACTGGATGCCAGTTGCAGCCCTCTGCTGCCATGAAGCCCAAGACAGCCTGTACCACCTCAGCAGCACATAGGCCAAGTAAGTAGCACTGACTGGCCCCACCAGCACCTTCCCCCTCAGAGAATAGAGGGCCCATCTGATGAAGGGATATGTTGGGTTACCCAGGGGGCTTTAATGTGTGGTGCTGGTTGGCGTTAAGGATGAGGCGCCTGAGGGAGTCCAAGGTGACACAAAGGAGTGGCTGGCCAGGAAGGAGGGGGCACAAAAAAAAAGAAACATTTTGGCAACATTGAATATACAAGAGATGAAGGATCACAAGCAAAATTGTCTTGTTAATTTATTAGCAAATAAAGAAAATAAGGAAAGGGCTAAGGATGCACTGGAACATTACATAAAATTGGAACAGCAGGTAATTAATGAGATTGATAATACACACAAAAAAGTGTATAATCAATACAAAGTGAGATGGCTTGTTAATGAATGCAGCAAAAAAAGGAAAATAATAAAACAAATAGGGAAGAGATTAGTTAAATATAACCAAATAGAAGATTGTATAGCCTTGAAACATTTGAAAAAGAATATGGAGATTTATTGGGGCCAAAAAAATCAATATTAATATTGAGCTGTGGTCTTCACTTCAATCATCTATAGAAAATAAGGATAGTCTATAATTTTGGAATCTGGTAGCACATGGATCAGATAGGACTAGGAACAAACGGGAAGCTGTCTAGTCACCAGAAACATGGAGAAACTATTTTACTGATATATTTGACAACTCTGCTGTTGAACATCTGTTAGAAAATGAAAGGACAAACGCAAGAGAACAAAGAATGATTGCAAATTACAACAACTGAAGTAATACAAGCAGGATTGAAAAATAAATAAAGCACCTTGGAATTGAAGGGTGGGTACTGAAGTGTATCAAGCAGATCCAGAATGGTGGGTAGAGCTATTAATTCCCTTGTATGAAACTATAATTAAAATTGAAACTATTCCAGAACAATGGAAATGGGGAGTAATTGTCCCACTTCATAAAAATGGCTCTCTATTACGACCTTGAAAAGTATCGCCCAATAACATTATTAAACGTCAATGCAAACATTTTCTCAAAATTGTTATTAACATCTTGTTCAGGATGGATGATAACAGTATGTTGTCAAAATTCCAGGCAGACTTTTGCAAGGGGAGGTCGACAACAAAACAAATTTTTATTTTGAATTATATACCAGATTTTTGCTGCATTTATTGACATAAAATCAGCATTTGACTCTGTAAATAGGCACATATAATGGAAACTTTTAATGAAAAAGATATGGATTGGAATATATTATCAGTAATAAAACTTATGCATGATGATACAAAATTAGGATTAGATATGGGAAAGATGGGGCCGTTACCGAACCAATAAATGCAAATAAAGGTGTAAAAAGAGGGTGCATTTTAGTACCAACTTTGTTTGACTTATATAAAGACATTTTGGCAGATGATATAGATAAAATAGAAACATTCCCCCTCAAAGTAAATTCAATAGCTGTTAAAATATTGTTGTATGCCAATGACGCAGTTTTATTATCACAAACAGCTTTATGTTTTAAAAAGGCAATACTGTCTGTAAAGGATTCAGTAAGAAAACTGAATCGGACTCTGAATGTAGACAAAACTGAAAAATCCATATTTGGAGATGCAAAACGAATCCTAACTCTGTGAAAAATAAATGATGGCAGCATAGAAGAGGTCACTGAATTCCAGTGTTTGGGTGCGACATTTAACAGGAACTTGGGGTGGAAACTGCACTTAACAAAAACTAAAGACAACTCTACAAAAACTATGTTAGGTATTAACAGATTTGCAAACACATTTGCAAAAAACTACTTTTTTTCTGCCCAGTACCAATGTTACAAGGCAAAAGTAAATGTTCAGTTGTTGTAGGCTTCTAATGTTTTAGGTTTATTCTGCAATATTAATGACATAGAAGTTGTGCAGAATCAGTATCTAAAAAAAAATGCTAGGGGTCAAAAAGTCCACTCTTAATGCTGCCATATGTGCAGAAACTGGAACACTATCATTAGCTACAACAATTTTAAAAAGATGTATTACTTTCTGGAAGAAAATAAAACTGCACCACCAAATGGGTTACTATTTAATTGTAAGCTGGACACACAACAAAGTTTATCTCTATATAACAAAGGTTAGTTTGGTAAACTCAACCAAGAACTAAACAAAAATGGGCTACCATATAATACCATGTTTTATGACAAAATAGAAATAGACAGTTTTACTGAACTAGCAATACAAAGAATAATTGACATCGCAATGCAAAAAAATATTGCAAGTATAAAGGATGCATGGGAATATACCACTCTAAAAAGAATTTATGAAAGTTTTGAGGTGTAAAATATCTGATGAGTGAAAATGTAAAACATAGAAGGGACGTAACTAAGTTAAGGGTGGATATACTGACTAACAGATAGTGAATGGGTAATTATGGAGAACAGTGATATCCCTGTATTTGCTCAGAAAATAACAAATTGAGCACAAAACATCTGTCATTAGAATGTACTGAATTAAAAAAAAGAAAGGTAAAAATATCATTCCAAGTCTTTAAAAATATTGGAAAATTATAAAATAACACTCAAATGAAATGAATTTTAACAACAGATTCTAGAGAGGATGTATTTGCACTGGCAAACTTTGCACATAAAGTTTTAATAAAACTAAAATGTAAATAAGCTGGGTTATGGACAGAATCCATTTAAAATACAAATATGTAAATAAATATTTTATGCAAGACGTACGCTGATATTTTAAACAAATTGTTCACAATAGTGTGATTTTGTATTGTAAAATGGATGTTATTTGTAAATTAATGTTTTGTATTGGTATCTACTTGTGTGACAAAATGTTTTTATATACATGCTTGACTTCATAAAAACTGAACTGAACTGAAAAACTATAAGAGTCATGAGGTAAGTTATTACAGCCAAGTGTCCATGTTAGCACTGGCAAATCATGCAGTGTGGTGAGAGGAGTGAACAGTCATTCATGATTGGAGTGAACAATGTGTGTGTCGTGTCTACTCACCATGCTTGCTTTTGTGTTGTTTTCCTGATCAAACTACTGCCAATTCTTTGCCATAATCAAGCAGAGAGCAGGTGAACTGAACAAACATTAAAAAAAAAAAAGCTTTTCGGTCACAACACGGGTGTGCTTAGACCTGACGATCACAAGCTAGCTGCTGGAAATGGATCTGGCAGGCTCTCTCATCAAACAAGAGATGAATGCTCAATGCAGCATGCTAAAAGAAAACTAAGAGTAGAGTACTCTTACAAAATGTGCCATGTTTATTTACTTATTTTTATTTATTTATTAAATGAATCAGAATTACAAACCTTTGAATCTGAGACTCCTTTGCAAAGGCTCCATGTCAGGGAGGTACAACACAATGTTACAGAAGATGGCAAGCATTTTATGTACAAATGAGACAAAACAACAATTATACAGGATAAAACTATCCAAGGTCAGTTAAACACAAATGATATAATCAGTCCAAGAAAGAACATGATAGGAATTATGTAAGTAGTTCCAGACCGAGCGGGAGCCAGGAGAGGTAATGCTATAGCTTAGAACTAGGGAGGGGAAGAGGGGAGGGAAGAGAGGGGGAGATGGGAGAGATAAAGAGAAGAACTTGAGTAAAGCTTGATGGAAGGTTAGAAGCAATCACAGGAGCTGAAGGAGAGGATATGATCCCTTAGGACAGTTTTGAACAGGCCAAGTTTGGAAACAGTTGAGGGGGCAGCTGGTAGGGAGTTTAACCAAAGGGGAGCCCTATAACAGAAGGCTCACTATCCAAGTAAGGTCCTACAGCAGGGAACCAGCAAGGAGTCTTTGGATGAACTTCTAGTGGATCTTTGTGAGGGAGAGGTCTGAAGAAGATTTAGAAGCCTGGGAGGGGAAAGACCGAGTGAGATCTTTTTAGCAAGCAAGCAGGTCTGATATTTTAACCTGCCATCAAAGTTCAGCCAATTAGACAGATTGCAGGGGTCACAAGTAAGGGTGCACTTGTCACAGCCCATGACAAGTCAACAGGCTTTGTTCAAAGACACTTTAATCCTAAGGAGGGCAGTTTTGTCCATGGCTCCATAGATAGTAATCCCACAGTCCACAAGAGAGAGGTCAGAGGATGTGACTGCAAGGTGAAGCTTGTCAGGGAGGATACAGTGTCTATGATGGTACAGGAGCCCACTTCTAATGTTTACAGCAGTGCTTAGTATGTGGATATGTTCATAAAAAGTAAAGGCAGAATTAAGTGTGACTCCAAGATATTTAAAGGAATTAACTTGGTCAAGGTAGGAATTACGAAGGTTGCAGATTTGCAGTAGGGCACCATTATGTTTATTCTGGCGATGAGAGAAGACCATGACCTTTGTTTTCTTATAGTTAAATATAAGTTTGTGGGCAGAGAACCAGGTTTCAGCCTCAGTAAGTAAATTTTGGAGGGTTTGTTGGAGATGGGTAGGATCTGGATGGCTGCTGAAGAGAACAGCATCATCTGCATAGAGTAAATGTTTTCTGGAGCAAGCCTTGGGAAGAGAGTTCAAGAACAAACTGAACAGTGGTGGTCCAAGAACAGAGCCTTGGGGAACCCCGGATCTCACAGGGAGGCTAGAGGAGACAGTATTGTTAATGCAGACTTGCTGGGTCCTGTTACTTAGGTAGTCAGAAAACCAAGAGGAGGCATCATGTGATACCCCAGAGAGAGGAGGGATCTGATGAGGAAGGAGTGGTTTACCGTATCAAATGCCTTAGTCAGGTCTATGTACACAGACTCAACTAGGTGTCCTCTGTCAAGAGCCTGGTGAATGAAAATGGTATAATCCACAAGGGCAGAGGTAGTACTGTGACCCTTCCAAAAACCATGCTGTTCAGGGAAAAGCAGTTTGTGCTTAGTTAGGTAGTCAGAGAGCTGTTCAGCAACACTTTTTTTTGAGAGCCTTGGAAAGTTGAGAAAGGATAGAGATGGGACGGTAATTTACTGGAAGGATGCAGTCACCACCTTTAAAGATAGGAGTGATAATGGCAGATTTCCATTGAGAGGGGAACTGGCCAAAACAAAGGGAAAGATTAAAGATTTTTGTGATAGGAGGGAGGGAGGACTGCATCAATGGTCAGATGAAGCAGCTTAAGATCTAAGGAATCACCACTATAACGAGTTTTATCTAGAACCTTGGACAGAAAAAATTTAGCTTTGTGGGTAGAAATGGTTCTGAAGTGGAAGGGAGGTACGCCAGAGATGGGAGAGGGTAGGGGTGAAGGAGGGTCAAAGAAGTCATGGGGGAGAATGCTGTTGAGGTCCGAGAAAGCAGTGTTTATCAAGTCAGCAATGATCAGAGGGTCCTGAGTAGGGGATCCATCAATGTTAAACAGGGATGGAGGAGGGGACACAGAGGTGCCATTAAGTTTCTTCAGGTTAATTCAGAACTTTCACCCCAAATCCCATGTGGATGTGAGGGCTTCTTGGTAGTAGGTGGCCTTGGCCTGTCTTATCTCCCTAGTGCATCGATTCCTGGCAGTCCTATACAACTGCCTGTCTGAGGGTCAACCAGAATCGAGGGCCTTATACCAGAGGTTATCTCAGCTGTGCATACTATCCAGGAGGATCTTAGATATTCATGGTGAGTCCCAGACTTTGACCATACTCTTTGTAATAGGAGCAAATAAATCACAAGCATAGTTGAAGGAACAAATAAAATAGAAGAGGGCCTCATCAATTTTAGGTGCAGTGTCCAGTGGAGACCAGTCACAACTGATCAGATAGTTTTTAAGTTTATCAAGCATTCCATGTTTTAGGCAGCATTGATTGGAGACTTTGGGAGAGGATTTTGTTGCCCTCGAGGACCAATGTCAAAGTACTGGTGAGTGATCACTAAGTACATCAGGTAGAATGGAGACACTGGAGAGTCTATTAGGATGGTTTGTAAGGATGAGGTCAATCTTGGTGAATGTCCCTGTTTTGTAATCAAGCCAAGTTGGGGATGTTACGAGCTGGGAGAGATCAAGTGTTGCAATGGCATCCTTATAGGGGGCAGCAGAGGAGGACAGCCAATTAACATTGAAATCACCCAGAGCGATAACCTCCAGGTGATTGGGAAGAAGAGAGATGTAGTTTGGGACTGTGTTGAAGGCTAGCTTCTGCTCCTGGTGCAGAATATAGACTTTGCAGACCAGGAGGGATTTAGAGGAGAGGCCTAATGTTGCTTTGACAGTTAAGACCTGTGCACCATGCTCAGAGGTGAGGGAGGGGAGTAGTGAACCCTAGAGGAAGTTCTTTACATATAGAGCACAGCCCCCACCCCTCTTACCAATTCTATCCACCTGAAAGATAGTGTAACCATTTAAATTGACTGCAGAGTCAGTTATATTAGGTGAGATTCCTTGCGCCCAAAAAATCACCAGTGATGTTCAAAAGGGACCTTATCAACATCTCCTCTGAAGCATGTGGCACCTCTCAAATTGGGTAGTAACCCCCTATTGTTGCAAGTTCAGTTCCAGGAACAAACATGCATCTTAAGTCCTAAGTTACTCCCAATCTTCTGACTTCCAGCTGCTTCACTTTATTTGATAATTCTGGTTGTGTTGCACAGTACCTTGGAGATGGCCCAAATTCAACTTCTCATTATGCTTTGCTCTTTTAGTTTTGGTGCTCCCTGTGCACCTTCACACAGTAGGGATTCAGGGAACTGGACTATTTTACAGATATTTGGATGAGCGTCCCTCTGTTCATGTTTGGTAGCTGCCCAGAAAACATAGGAACAACACACTGCAATATTTAAGGAAGGAAGGGACTGTAGAACTATCATGTCCAGCAATGTGTTTGCTGATTGAAAGGCTCAGACACATCAATTTTAGTTATGGTATAAAAATTATTAGATTCCAAAACTGTGTGTGTGGGGGGAAGGGCTATAACATAATCTTACACCTGGGCTGTCTGGAACTTTGCTATGCCTCTGACCCTAGGGCTGCATACTGTTTGATGGGATAGCTGGCACCAGAGATGGGCACTCTGGAGTAAGACTGTAAGTAGGAGGGGGTACCAGCAGCAGGGTTAAGCACCCTGCACAAAAAAATTTCCACACTAAAGATCCAACCCAAGCCACCTACCCACTATTGCTTGGTACCCTGTGACTATCCCACTGTACTAAAGTTCTTTGACAGGAGATTCATGCTCTGGCAAAGAACATCCATCAGTAAGTTCAGACCTCCATACAGCTGCAGTGAATTTTAGTAGTGAACAGTCTGTCAATTTAAAGTAATGTTTCCCTAGCTGTACTCAAACCTCAGAGTCTCAGCTGGAACTCTATCACTAAAATCAGCAATACAATGTAACTATTTCTCTCATACTACATAAATTGAAGTGGAAAAAAATGTTATGCACTGGGGATCAATCCCAGTCCCTCACCCACTACTTCTTGGTAGCCTGAAGCTCTACTGCTGTACTATGATTCTTTGACAGAAGATACATGCTGTGCAAATGCCATCCAGCCATTAGTGCAGCCCCCCACACACACACCAGTTGCAGTTGATTTTAGAAATGAACAGTCTCTCAGTTTGAAGTAATATTTCCCAAGTTACTTTTAAGCTACAAAGTAACAGCTGTAACTTTTCAAGTTATCAGCAATATAGAATGTCAAACTTTGTTGAAACTCTTCACTAACATCAGCAATGACATCTAACAATTTCTGTTATACTACATACCCTGTATTGAAAAACAAATGTTTCACACTAGGGATCAAATTCAGGCCCCTACCCACTACTAATAGGTTACTGACATCCTGTGTGACCACCAAAAGTGGTGTGACAGGAGTCAGTGGCAAGAGCGAGTGCTTTTGAAATTGATAAATTGTTGAAACCTGCAGGGTGGTTTTTTTTTAATTGAACATTGTGTGTTAGCCCATACATTTTCCAGGTGGTGAGACACTTCTGTAAGAAGTATCCTAAGAGTAATAGTCCACCAACTGTCTTATTGGACTACAGAACTCTTTTAGTGTAGTGTTTTTTTTTTATTTTGGGTAATAGCAGGGTGCAGGAAATAGCCCGATTATACTTGGGCACTGTGGATAGAGACCTTTTCACAACTTTAAAACTGTACTAGTGTAATTGTGTGCACCAAGACCTTATCTCCACTTCCAGGTCCTTGGAGCACATAAAAACGAGCAGCTAAGTGAGTGGTGCACCTCAGCACGTGTGGAGATGCGGGCAGAGACACACATGTCCTGCGTGCATGTTTGCATGTTTGTGTGGAATGGGAAAGGTAAAGCAGTGGATAGGCCTACACAATATAACTGCGCAGTAGAGCAGCAGAAGGCAGGCAAAGATACCGTTAAACCTAAGAATTGTTAGCATATAGTAATATAAACAGTTGTATAATGGCTTCATCAATATTATCTAAGGACGGTGATTTGCTGGTACAATGTGGGAGCTGCTATATGTATAAGCTGGCAGATGAGGGGACAGATTACACAGCATCGGTGTAAAAAGTGTATCCTAAACCAGGAACTGCAGCATAACCTAAACTTGTTCAGTGAAAGATTGGAGAAATTGGAAAGTAGCTAGTTTGAATTAACAGCAAAACTAAGAATGCTGTCTAGTCTCAACAAAACATACACTGACAGGGAGGATAGCATACCAATAGAGAGACCGGGAAAGAGAAAAATTGATTGTGATATTACTGACATGGAAAGCACTGACTGGAGTAAAGTAATTGCTGTAAAATGTAAGCGAAGAGGAAGAAGTCCTCTAAAACCAGTACCAGGTAATCTTAGTGGAGACACTGTAGCTACCTCTAGTGAGAATAAATCATTATCTTTGAATAAAGATGAACAAAGGAAAGTAGACAGGGGGGTCAAAGAATGCCAGATTGACCTTTGAGTTACCGTTGTCCAACAGCTATAGTATACTAGCTGAACCCCATAACCCTCATGGGGAGAGGATAGAAACTGATGGTGGTATGGTTTCTCAGGAGCACCTATCTAATCAAGATCAAAGACAAGCTGTAGTGATCGAGGATTCAATTATTAAATACAAGGATAAATACATCTGCAGGGAAGACAAGGCAAACAATATAGTTAGCAGTTTTTCTGGAGCAGGGGCCAGTGATCTGTGCAATATGGTGGATAATATATTTGCTGGAGCAGGCTCAAGACCTATAGCAGTAGTACATATAGGCATTAATGATTTAGCTAATAAATTGCTGCCAGTTTTCCAAAAGGAATTCATAAAATTAGCTGAGAAACTATAAGAGAAAGATAGTAACATTTTAATCTCGAAAATTCTACCAGAACCAAAAGTGTCTGTGCATAAGCAAAAGGAGACAGCATTAGCAAATGCATGGTTAAATAAATGGACAAATATACAGGGGTTTTGTTTCATTAAACACTGGGAAACATTTCATAAAAAGAATTAACTTTTTTATAGGGATGGGCTGCATCTGAGATTTAGGAGGGAGTAGAATACTAGGTACACAGTCACACATGAAATCGATAAATGTTTAAACTAAATAGAAAGGGGATATGAATGGTACTCATCCAAAGCCTAAGCTATCTAGTTTTACAAGTAAGAATATAAGATCATTGACAAAAGCCATGCTTTTTAATGCCAGAAGTTTAAACAAAGACAAAATGGTAGAATTAGAGTTAATATTAGTAAAGAATGAGATGGGGATGATAGGTGTAGTAGAAACTTGGTGGAATATGGATACTGAATGGAATCATCACATTCCTGGTTATCAACTTGTTAATAATAATAGGTCAACTGGGGGGGGGAGTTGCAATATATATTAGGGAAGGGATTGAGTGCCTAAATAACTGTAGTGATGACTATGGTAATATTGAAGTTTTTAATGTGGATATGCTAGGACTAACAGTAAAAAAAACATTAATTGATGGGTTTTTATGGGCCACCTGATACTACAGTAAAGAAGACAGAAGCATTTATTGAGAATATTGCCTCACTAGCAGAAGACACTTATGTGTTGATAATGGGGGACCTTACTATTCCAGATATTGAATGGGGCAAGAATAATATTAATAATTTGCTAGCAGTCAGGATACAGGAAGTGCTTACATCTACAGGAATTCAGTAATGTATATATGAACACACTAGGGGAAAGAACATCTTAGATGTTGTATTAACTAATATATCAGGGGATATTCAGAATATTAATATAGGTCCCCCAATAGACACAAGTGATCACAGTACCATTACCTTCACAATTAATAAGGCAAAAGATCAACTGGAGGAAAAACAACTCACGTCTTGTACGATAGAGCTAATTATCAGGAAATAAGGAATAGATAAACTGAAATAGATTGGAACACTATAATGCATGGGTTAATGACTGAGAAGTCCTGGCATGTGTTTGTTAATACCATAAATAAGTTGGTTGACAGGTACATTCCTAAAAGGAATGTTTATAACAGCAGAGGCAAAAAACCACATTGGATAAATAGTAGGATTATTAAATTATGCAATAAGAAAAAAATACATTATGGAAGGATGAAACAATTAAAGACTGCATATAGTAGGGAAGAATATAAGAAAAAATTACGGCACTTAAAAAATGAATTAAAGAAAGCTAAAAAACAACTGGAATACAGATTAGCTATGACCAAAAATGATACAAAGGGCTTTTTTGCATATGTCAACAATAAGAGGGGGAGTAATAGAACTGTGGGAACTTTGAATATTGATGGAGTAGTGTCCACCAAACCAGAGGAAATGACAAGGGAATTTAGTAGAGCTTTTAGTAAGGTCTTTGTTAAGGAGGACCATAGTGTTGATAATATTATGACTGAAAAAGGGACCACAGTAGAAACAGCACTAATTACAGTTGATAAAGTTCTTCAGAGAATACAGAAACTCAAGACTGATAAATCTGCAGGTCTGGATGGGCTGCACCTAAAATTCATAAAGGAACTTGGAGAGGAGTTAGCTCCAGTAATCACTTTAATAGGACAAAAATCAATGAAGGAGGGATATGTGCCTAGGAACTGGAGAACAACATATGTGCTACCTGTATTTAAGAAGGGAAGCAGGGCCGAGGCAATAAATTATCGACCAGTGAGTTTGACTTCGATGGTTGGAAAAATCATTGAAGGGATCTTGTATGAGGAGATCAATAATTATATCTCAGATAGGGGGCTAGTTGATAAAACTCAACACAGCTTCTCAAAGAATAGATCATGTGAGACTAACTTAATTAGTTTCTACCACTATGTTGGAAAATGTTTAGATCAAGGAAACAAGTGAACATGGTGATGTTGGACTTTAGTAGAGCTTTAGACATGGTCCCTCATGGGACAGTGATCTCAAAATTAAGGGATCTGGGAATTGATACCAGTATTATTAGGTGGATCAAACACTGGTTAATGGATAGAACACAGCTAGTGAGAGTACAGGGCCATTTGTCAGAAGAGGTGGAGGTCTTGAGTGGGGTGCCTCAAGGGTCAGTGATGGGACCATTGCTGTTTAGCATCTTCATTAGTGATTTGGATATCAAAAGTGGAAATAAATTGGTTAAGTTTGCTTATGATGTTAAAGTGGGGGGAGTTGTGGATACTTTTGAAGACAGTTTGGGCAAGTTTGGGGAAGCTTTAATGCAAATTTCTGATTGGGCAGACAAAAATAAAATGGGAATTAATCTAAGTAAATGTATAATAATGCATATGGGTCAAGAAAACATACAGCAAGATTTTTATATTTGGAGATAAACTAAAGGACTCAGTCTGTGAAAAGGACTTGGGGTATATATTAGGAATGCTTTAAAGAGTGTGTCTCACTGTAAAACAGTTATGAACAAAGCAGTACATTTGATTAATTGTATTTGAAGAAGTTTTCAATCTAGAAATGAAGGGGTACTTCTGCCACTTTTTAATACATACATATGACCCCACTTGGACTATTGTTCTGCAGTTTGTAGCCCCTTCTTGAGCAAAGATAAAAAAACTGGTCGAAAAGTCACAAAGGGCCTATACAAGACTTACAGCAGGAATCAAGGATAAGACCTATGAGGATAGGTTGAAAGTGATAGGATTATGGCGACTGGATATAAGACGTGCTAGGGGAGATTCACTACTATAATACAGAATCATGAATCAAGAAAACTTGAAAAAAGATCTTGTATTACAAGCTAGGGAACAAAATTATAACTTAAGAGGGCATAATCATCAGTTGCAGAAAGCACACTGTAGGAAAAACTTAAGGAAATATAGTTTTGGACCCAGAGTAACTAAACTTTGGAACAAACTGCCAGATGAAGTTGTTGGGGCTTCTAGCTTCAATTCCCTTAAAGCAAGGTTGGATCAGTATATCTCAGATGGTAACTTTGGTTTCCTCCATTGAAATGGTGTGGACAGCCTATATGGGCTTACGCCTTCTGGTTGTCTTAAAATTCCAATATGAACTCCAGTATGATAGGTAGCCTGTAGATCTGCCACTGTACTAGGGTTCCTTGATAGAAAATGCATGCTGTGGCAAAGTACATTTAGCAGTGAGGTATACCAAGCAAAGCAAAAGGAACAGGCAAGTCAGTTAGGGGAGTAAAGGTACAGACAGAAGAAAGGATTTCTGAATGGATCACTAAATGGGATAAGACTTTCCTCAGGTATGTAAGAGAGAAGGGGAAAGCAAGGGGAAGGATAAAAAGGATCAGAAGGGCAGGAGGAGACTGTGCATGTGACCCCCCAAAAAGCTGACATCTTAAAGAGGTACTGTTTCTTAGTCTTCACAGTGGAAGAAGGAGTTGACAGACCACCAGAGAGAAGCAGGAAAATAAATAAAAACAAGTCAGAGCACATCCTGACTCCCCCCCCCCAAAAAAATTGTGCAATAAACATACATTTTTTCAGCCTGGATTGACAGCTTACTATTTTGATTTCAAAAGGAGTGAGGGTCTCTTAGTATTCCCTTCAGAGCCCTGCTGTGAAGTCACCCTGCAACCAACATTGAGGTAGTCCACCCATCAGTTGGGTCCCTACTCTTAACTGCATCTGCCTCAAATGGCTTACCTTTATAGTGTGCATCAGCCAAAAATTGGCTTAATTAAGGTGTGGGCCCAGCTAATGTGCAGGCAGCTGATGGGGAACTAGTTAAATGAGAAAGTCATACTTCTCCATTTACAAACGAAAACCAATATTAACTGCTCACCCTTGCTCATCCACAAACTATAAATGGGATTTTAAATAAGGGGTGCTACTGTGTATTGCATATATCAAGAAAAACAACAAGTCAGAGTGCACCCTGACCCCCCCCCCAAAAGTAACAATGAACATATATATTTTTTTAGCCTAGATTGTCAACTTACTATTTTGATTTCAAAAGGAGTGGGGGTCTCTTAGTATTCACCTCAGGGCCCAGCTGTGAAGTCACCCATCTACCAACATTGAGGTAGACCACCCATCGGCTGGGTCCCTACTCTAAACTGCATCTGCCTCAAGTGGTTTACCTTAATAGGGTGCATCAGCAAATATTTTTTCAGCCTGAATTGGCAACTTACTATTTTGATTTCAAAAGTAGTGGGGGTCTCTTAGTATTCACCTGAGGGCCCTGCTGTGAAGTAACCCAGCTACCAATGTTGTGGTAGATCACCTATCAGCTGGGTCCCTACTCTAAACTGTATCTGCCTCAAATGGCTTACCTTTATATGGTGCATCAGACAAAAATTAGCTTAAATAGTAAGTTGCCAATCCAGGCTGAAAAAATATATGTTTATTGTTACATTTTGGGGGTGGGGGCAGGGTCTGCTCTGATTTGTTGTTTCTGTTAATGTATGCCATACAAAGTAGCACCCCTCATTTAAAATCCCATTTATAGTTTGTGAATGAGCAATGGTGAGCAGTTAATATTGGATTTGGTTTGTAAATGGAGAAGTATGGCTCTCTCATTTAACTAGCTCCCCATCAAGTACCTGCACATTGGCTGGGACCACACCTTAATTACACCAGTTTTTGGCTGATGCACCCTATAAAGGTAAGCCATATGAGGCAGTTGCAGTTTAGAGTAGGGGCCCAGCTGATGGGTGGTCTACCTCAACATTGGTAGCTGGGTGACTTCACAGCATGGCCCTGAGGTGAATACTAAGAGACCCCCACCCCTTTTGAAATCAAAATAGTAAGTTGTCAATCCAGGCTGAAAAAATATATGTTTATTGTTACATTTTGGGGGGAGTCAGGGTGTTCTCTGACTTGTTGTTTTTGTTCATGTATTTATTTATTAAGATTTCAGAAAACCTGTGAGCAGAAACTCTTTACATAGGTACCACAGCAGGGCACAACCCAGTCAGGATAACAATTACAAACCATAGTTACATTTCATATGATAACAGGTAAAAACACATCATGTGAGTTAAGGATCTGACAGCATAGGTTCAGCAGGAACAAGTACAGATTGTAGTGGAGACAAGGACAGTGGGTGCAGAACAATTGGGAAAACAATGATAGAGACCCTGGAAATGTATTTCACAGTAGAGTTGGAGGCAATGTGCAAAGTATGCCTGAGTCAAGACATTTCCTAGCTTGCTAAGGACAAAAAAAAAGGGGAGGGTGGAGAGGGTGAAGAGCGAGAGAGGGAGGGGCTATATTAAAGGAGGGAAAGGTATGGAGCAAGGGCAGTAGGCAAAGAGAAGAGGAGAAGGGTTGAGTAAGTGCATAGAAAGAAAACTGGGGTGCGGGAAGGGAAGTGCTTAAGATAGGCTGACCAAAATAATGCAAAAGTGAGGGGAGGGATAGGAGGCCTAGTGGTAGCAGTCACAGGTAGTCTCAGTGATAAGGTGTTGCCTGAGCTGATGTTTGAAGGAGCCCAAGGATGTTGCATTAGTTATCTCGGGAGGAAGCACATTTATCCAGAGTGGGGCTCTATAAGTGAAGGCTCACTGCCCAAGTGCTGTATGGCAATGTGGAGTTCTGAACACCTGGTTCCTGGATTTCCTGGTAGTATGCTAGTTCAGTGGCAGAGTTAGGAGAGCATGGACACCAGGTGGCATTAATCCAAGGCTAACCTTTTTAGCAATCAGGCAGGTTTGGTATCTGAGCCTGCTGTCAGATTGCAGCCAGTTGGCCTGGGCATAGAGATCGCATGAGTGGGTAAGTCAATCAGCACTGGTGAGTAGGCAGCAGGTTTTACTCAAGGATGAATTGATGTGCCATAGGGCAGGGTCAGTGGCAGATCAATAGATGGCAATGCCATAGTCAGTGAGGGAGATAACTGAACTGTGGATGGCAAGGTGTAGTGCACCCGGGGTCAGGTTGCGTTTGTGCCTGTACAGTATCCCTATTTTCCTGTTTATCGCCTTTGCAGTGTTATCAATGAGCTGAATGTAGGACACGGTAGAGTCAACAGTCATACCCAGATACTTAAATTGCTGGACCAGCTTGAGGGGTGACCTGTCACCATTTCTGATGGTAAGAAGAAAGTTCTTGTGCTTGCTAAGGTTACTGGTGAACAACATAATCTTGTTTTTTTTGTTAATTCAGTATAAGCTTGTGCTCAGCAAACCATTTTTCAGTGGATGTGAAAGCATTCTGGAGCTGGTCTTGAAGGTGCATTAGAGGAGAATGCTTGGTGAAAATAATGGCATTGTCCGCGTAGAGCAGGATGCGGTCTTGACATGAGAACAGGAGAGTATTTAGAAATATACTGAATAATAGCAGGTCCAAGATGGAGCCTTGTGGGACCCGAAGTGAACTGGCCTACTTTCAGAGTGAACACCTCCAATTTTCACTTGTGAATGATTGATTAGGTAGCTCATGAACCATGTCGTAGTGTCTTAGGAGAGTCTGTTGTGTTGGGGAGTTGGTCAATAAAGAGTGTGTGGGTCACAGTGTCAAGGGCCTTGGTTAGGTCTATGAAAGTTGCGCCAACCAAGAGTCCTTGTTCCAGACAGTTGTATATGAATCCAGTAAATTAAAGTAAAGGTGTGACAGTGCTATGCCCATGCTGGAACCCGTGTTGTTGGGTGCATTGCAGCTGGTGTAGCTCCAGAAACTCAATGAGTCTTGTCGGCTACAATGCGCTCCAAGGCCTTTGAGAGTGGAGGGAGTATTGAAATCGGATGATAATTCCAAAGGATCGCATGGTCTCCACTCTTGTACACTAGGGTGACCATTGCAGATTTGCCTATTTGAGGGAACTGTGAGAGGCTAAGTGACATATTGATTATTTTGGTGATGGGCTCAAGGACTTCTTCCAGTGCGAGGGTTATAAACTAGAGGTCTAGGATATCCCCGCTAAGCATCGATTTCCCAAGTACTTTCTTGAGGTAATGTCTGGCTCCATTTTCAGAGACAGTCTTGAAGCAGAATGGTGGGTGGTTAGGTTGTGCGGCTGGGTTTCCCTGGCTTCTACTTGTTTAGATGTGGTTTAAATAGCCTGGTGGCAGGACACTGCTTATGTCAGAGAATGCCTTATTGAATGCATCTGCGATGACTTTTGACTCCATGGTTGGGGTTCCATACAGATTTATCATGTTGGGGTACTCTTAGGGTCTTTCCCTGTGATGTCCTGAATATTTTTCCAGAAAGATCTGCTGTTATTCCAGCTGTTACTGAGGGAATTCTTGAAATAATTACTTTTGACCAGTCGGATTGCCCTGGTGCAATCATTTCTAGCCTTTCTGTAATTTTGGAGGATAGATTTGGTTCCAAAGGCCCATGCCTTCTGCCACAGGATATCCCTTGCTTTTAGGAGTTCAGTAAGGTCAGGGGTGATCCAGCGGTTGCTGGTCCCCTTTACTTTCCTTGTTTTAAATGAGTTAAAACACAGTCTGCTTACCAGAACACCTGGTTAAGATTGATGAGCCAATGAGAAGAATAGGTCCTTTAAGAATACAATTGTGGGAAACTGAGTTTTTGTGTCTTTAAGTAGACCTGTTGAGTAATTGGGCCAGGGTTGGAGATGGAGTGGTTTACATTGCAGAAAGAGCATTTAATACTGGCAGGGGGTGGGAGAGGGTGGATGGGCTGAAAATTTGACCTAGAATGGCAATTGCAAGCACTGCAGGTCTGGTCAAATGTCTAGGTAGAGCCAAAAGTCTAGGCAGAGGCGCCTTTTTTGTTTAAAAGTCAGTGGGACTGGCCAGCCAATAGGAAGTGAGCAGACCATCCATGTAGCCAATAGTAATAGAGGCTTTCAAGCCTTGGTCTCACTGTACCTTAATGCAAGCAGATCTGGGGGCAGACACTGGTTGCGGTGGCCAGACCCGTGTGGAGTGCCGGGATCAGAGACACCACTCTTCAGCCCTTCTGGGCTTCTGTCTTGGTCCTTGGGTGCAGGCAGGAGATGTAGAGTAGGTGCAGAGTAGGTGCAGCCATCCCGTGGCAGGACCTGGACTGCAAGAGCCGCTCTTCAGCCTGGTCAGGGGCTTCCTTCTGTGGAGAGGAGGGGAGAGGCAGAAATTAAGTAAAATCAGAGCAGGGGAACAGGGGGGTGGGATCTAGGCAGGCAAAGCATCTGTAATCACCAGAGACAAAGGCAAGGAATTAGGCTGGGTGGGATAGCATGGAAACAGCAGGGGGATAAAAAGATGCTATGAGACCATTAATTAAAATGCAAGGAGAGGGGCGAGGGTATCTGGGCTGTGACACTCGAGGCACCGGGCCAGCCTTTGGGGAGAAAGGACACAGGTAAAGAGTCCTTTCTCTCTGTGTGTATGGCACACATACTGTGTATGTGTGCCATACACAGTAGTACCTCTCATTTAAAATCCCATTTATAGTTTGTGAATGAGCAAGGGTGAGAAGAAGCAAGTATAGTATTTGTGTGTGGGGGTGGTGGAGGTGGACACAAGTCCATTTTCGAGGAAAGAGTTCTGAAGGGACTTGCAGCTCTGCAAGTGGATAAGACAATGGGACTGGATGGGATACACTCCAGGGTACTGAAGGAACTCTGGGTGGTACTAGCTGCCCCACTGTGAGCCTTGTTCAATAGCTCACTGCAAACAGGAATGGTTCAGGGGGACTGAAGATGAGCTAATGTGGCCCCTTTACATAAGTGCGGCAGCAGGAAGGAGGCTAGCAACTATAGACCAATTAATCTTATTTCAGTGGTGGGGAAATTAATGGAAACCCTACTGAAAGAAAGACTGGTGGAGCATGTAGAATCCAATGGGCTGCAGTACTACAGGCAGTACTGATTCATGGGGGGAAGGTTATGCTAAATTAATCTGATAGATTCCTTTGACTGGATGACCAGGAAAATAGACCAGGGCACATGGCCAATCTGGACTTTAACAAGGCCTCCAACACTGTGCCACACAGGAGGCTGAATAAAAAGTTGACCAGCCTAGCAGTGGGATCCAAAGTTATTAATTGGGTTAAAAATTGGATAACAGATAAGAGACAGGCACTTACTATGAAGGTGGGAAAGGGATCAATAGAGTATTTAGAGGGCTTAGTACTGAGATTAGTCCCCTTCAGAGTCTTCATAGGGGTCATTGCAGAAGAACTGGAGGAAAAGGTATGCCTTTTTGCAGATGACACTAAAATTTGTAATAGGTCAGACACTTAGGAAGGGGTAGAGAAAATTAACAGGGATCTTGGGAAACCTGAGGAGTGGTCAAAAACATGGCAGCTGAGTGTAAATGCCAAAATGTGCAAAATCATGCACCTAGGGCATCAGAACCCCAGTGCAGAGTACAGGTTGGGGGGAGGTATTGACAGTCACTAAACAGGAAAGGCACCTTGGTGGTTATTATATCAGAGGATTACAAAGTGGCTGAGCAGTGAGACAAGGCAGTAGGCAGGGCTTCTGGGATACTTGGGTGCATAGGGAGAGTGAGAGAGTGTTGCTGTTGTATTTCTTACTGGTACAACTCCCTCAAACTACTTTGTCCAGTTTTGGAGACCATACCTCAGAAAGGACATTTACAGGGTGGAGGCAGTGCAGAGGAGGACAACTAAAGTGGTGTTGGGTTTGCATAAGAAGCCCTATGTGGGAGACTGAAGGATCACAACACGTACACCATGGAAGAGGAGAGAGAGCAGTGGCATGATCAATACCTGCTAGTACCTCACTGGGGTGAATAGGATGCAGGTGGGGAATCTCTTCCAAATGAGAATGAGTATGAGGACCGGGTGGGATGCAATGATGCTGAAGGAGTTCAAAAGAGATGTGAGGAAATATTTCTTCACTGAAAGAGTGGCAGACAGCTGGAACAGACTGCAAGCAGAAGTAATGCAGGCTATATTAGTGGGGGCTTTAAGCATGCATAGGGTAAACATAAGCGTATATTATTAAAGATGCAGTGATGCAGGAGGGTTGCCACATACCATTATATGCACTCCTCCTCCAGCAATAAAGAATGAAGATGAGTCTAAATGGAAAGTAAAGTAAGTTTATTCCAGCCAACAGCAGTAACAGCGCAAATGTGTCCCAGCTCATCGGTCTTACGACCTTTCTCAAGGGGTGGAGTTACAGAAAAATGGATGTACTTAAATACTCCCCTTCCTATGACATCACTACTATAGTATGTCATCAAAATTAAAAACTTTAAACAAATATAGCATTAATTTTCACTAAGTAACAGAATACTTAATTCACTGTAAACCCATTGTCACAAATCATAAAAAATGTGCATAGGATAGGTACAGAGCTAATGGATTTTCATCTTTAATGCACGCCAGGTGATTATTAGATTCTGATTTGTTTTTTAAGAGCATCCCATCTAGATTTAAATGATAGGTTTGAAGGGCAGGCCACAACCTCCAGTGGGAGTCTGTTCCAATCGTGGACCACTTGCTGGCTAAACCACCATGTGGTGCGCAATTTTCTTTTGTTTGGTGCTGTAAACTGAAGTGGATGGGACCTAATATTATGTGTATTTTTGTTCATTTCCAGACCAGTAATGTCCCAGAGATCTTCATTATTTCATGACCTGTGTATGAGGCACATATCCCCCCTCTTCCTCCTTGCCTCCAAGGAGCACATCTTAAGTTGTAGCAAGCGTGCCTCTAAGTCCTTTCCTTCCATGCCCTGGATTGCCCTTGTAGCTCATTTTTGGCCTCTTTCTAACAGTGCTATGTCTCCCTTTTTGTGTGGTGCCCACACCTGGGTGCCATGCTCCATTATTGACCTTACCAGGGATTTATATAATGGCAACATAAGCTCTCTGCTCCTTGTTGATATGTGTCTTAATATACAGTTTAGGATTTTGTTTCCTCTCTGGGCTAACTTTTGGAAGTGGGGCATGAAGGACATATCGCTGGATACTATGATGCCCAGGTCCCTTTCTTCTTCGATTGTTTTAAGGGCTCTGTTGCCAAGTTTGTATGGTTTTCTTGGGTTCTTTTTTCCCATATGCATAATATAGCATTTATCTTGGTTTAGTACCAGCTTGGTTTGCTCGGTCCATGAGACTGTATTATCGATTGTGTGTTGCAGGTTAGATAAGTTTAATTTATTATTGATTTCTGCCCCTATCTTACAGTCATCTGCAAATTTTTGTAGCCAAATCGAGTCTTGGTTTATTTGTAGAGATGATACATATAAATTAAAAATACAGGGGCCCAACACTGAGCCCTAGGGGACCCCGCTTGTTACCTCTGACCATTCAGAAGATTCCCCTCTAATGGGCATCCGTTGTTTCCTGTTTTCCAGCCAATTATGAACCTAGTTTGTTATGGTCAGATGGATGGACAATTTACCCATTTGCTGTATTAATTCCAGATGGGGAAGCTTGTCAAAGGTTTTGGCGAAATCAAGAAACATGATATCCACCGGGGTTCCTTCATCTAAACTATCAATTACTATAAAAAACCAACATATTTGTCTGGCATGACCTTCCCTTTACAAATTCATGTAGAGAATGGTCTGTGAGGTTGTTAGTATGTAGGTATTGTATTATCTCATCCTTTAATATACCTTCTAGAATTTTTGATGGAATAGCAGTGAGACTTATGGGTCAATAATTTGTGGTGTCTGATTTATTTCCTTTCTTATGTTCATTGTGCGCATGTGCAAGAAACATATTGTGGCAGCTTGCCAGAAGCAGGTTGTGGAGGCGCGGCACTGTTGTGGCCAGTGCCCCCACAGCCTTTAATGGCTTGGCCCGCATTTCCCAATGGGGTGGCATGCTGCTGCTGACACTAGTTCAACCAGCATGCCACCACCATGAAATGTTTCAGCCGCTGCAATCAGGGGCCACCTCATCATTGCAGCGTCAGCCATTGCGCTGCAATGAGGGAGCAGCCCGTCATTGCTGGGTGGAACGTTGTTACTGTAATAATGTTTGTGAATATGGTGGCGGCTTGCCGCCATGTTCACAAACAATATTAATCAGCCCCCACTACCGAGGGGGTTACCAATCCCCCTCGGCAGCATGTGCCCCCCCACAACAGTATATTTTTGCTGATGGGGGCCCCAATCCCCATCAGCTTCAGTCCCCATCCTAGTTCATGTTGCCGACGGGGGAGCCCACTCCCCATCAGCATTATGTCACCAATCCCAGTTTGATTTTCTGATGGGGAGCCCACTCCCAGTTGGCATAATGTCCCCCCACAAAAAAAGCAGTAGATTTGTGTCGAGGGTGCCCAATCCCCTCAGTTCTTACACCCCTTTTGTGCTGAGAGGGTGCCTAACCCCAGTCGGCTACCGCTGCTCTCAAAAAACACTCAGTTAGCACACTGGGAGACCACCCCAGTATGCCAATGTGTTTTTTTTTTGTAACCAGTAAAAAAAGAAGACGGTCCCTCACAGTCTCCCTGCCCCCTCCCACAACCCGCACCCACACTCTGCGCACCCTGCCTCCACACACCCCCCTGCACCCCATACTTACTTGCAGAGTCTGGTGCAACAATCTTCGGTGGACCTGGAACATGTCTGCACTCTTCAAAGCCAACTGCAAACTGAAGAAATGCTGATAAGCTGTATAATGGCATAAATAGGTTTTTTTCAAATCTGATGCATATCTCAGGCATTTTTGGGAATTTTGGCACCAAATTTTCAACATGAGGTTTTTGGGACACCTCCTCATGAATTTAGCCACCGTCATGGCGTTAATCAGTCCTGAAAGGTGATTTCGAGGTCACTGTGCAGAATCACCTTTTGGTACAGATTAATGAAATGACAGTGGCAGTGTTCATGAGGTGGCGTCTCAAAAAGTGTATGTTGCAAATTTGGTGGGAAAAATTCAAAAAATGACTGTTTTACGAGCGTACCTTTGCGCAGTTGCTATGCACGCTTGTAACTTCTCGAATTTGCAATATTTTCACTCCAGATTTTCAACATTGCCATTTTTACACACCTCTTTATGAACAGTAAAGCTGTCATTTTTCGCATCCTGGCCAAAATGTGTTTTCGCAGTTCCGGCACATAATAGAGCGGTTGCTGTGGGAAATCAGTGTTTAGGACACATTAAGAAAGTCACAGTGACACTGTTCATGCACAGAGGTGCTAAAATGCCCATGTTGAAAATTTTGTGACAAAAGTACATAAAATGAGTGTGTTACCAGCGTGGGTTGTGCAGTTTCCATGCACCCTTGTACCTTTGCAAATTATTAATATTTTCAAGCCAGATTTTCAACACTGGCATTTTTTCACACCTCCTTATTAACAGTAAAGCTGTCATGTTTCTCATCCTGGCTGAAATGTATTTTCACACTTCTGGTGCAGAATACCACAGTCGCTGTCAGAAATCAGTGTTTGGGACAGATTAGGATCGAGTGAGTGGGAGGGGGGAGTGACCGAGCTCAACTGAGTCCTGTCAGGACTGCTGCAGATTTCTTTGTGGGCAGGAAAAGGCACCAACACAGGCAGGATCCCAGTACAAAAGGGCAGCCTGCAGCACTGGGAGACACAGAATGAGTGAATGAGGGAGGGGGAGTGAGTGAGCTCAACGGAGCTCTGTCAGGACTGCTGCAGATTTCTTTGTGGGCAGAAAAAGGTGCCAACAGAGGCAGGAGCCCAGTACAAAAGGGCAGCCTACAGTGCCAGGAGAAACAGAATGAGCGAGTGAGAGAGGGGGAGTGAGCGAGCTCAACGGAGCTCTATCATGACTGCTGTAGATTTCTTTGTGGGCAGAAAAAGGCAGCAACACAGGCAGGAGCCCAGTACAAAAGGGCAGCCTGCAGCACCAGCAGAAACGGAATGAGTGAGTGAGTGATTGAGGGGGAGTGAACGTGCTCAATGGAGCTCTGTTGGGACTGCTCAGATTTCTTTGTGGGCAGAAAAAGGCGCCAACAGAGGCAGCAGCCCAGTACAAAATGGCAGCCTGCAGCACCAGGACAAACAGAACTAGCGAGTGACAGAGGGGCAGTGAGTGAGCTCAACGGACCAAAGCAATCAACATTTGGCATTGACAAATGCTTGTTGAATATTGGGGTAATGTCAGCTGATTTCCAACAGTCTACTGCTTCCCCTTTGTCTAATGATTTATGAAAAATATCAGTCAGTGGAGGGGCTATTATGCTTGCCATTTCTTTGAGTATTCTCGGATGTAATCCATCCGGGCCTGGGGATTTATTTGGGTCTAGTTTAGTTAACCTAGCTTCTATATTAGATGTTTTGATTTTGATTCTATCTGTGGGAGTATTTCCTGGTCTAGATGCTATTAGGTTATCTTTTTTTGGTTATACACTGTTGAAAAATAGGAGTTTGTTAAATTCACCATTTCTTTGTTGTCTGAAGTCAGGTCCCAGTATGTTTTTCTTAGTGGGCTTATATTATTTGAATTTCCTTTTGTGCTGTTAATGTATGTGTAGAAAGCTTTATAATTCCCATTTAATCTGTTGGCCAAATTTACTTCATGGTTTGCTTTAACCCTTTTGATTTGTTTTTTTATGTGGTTTGACAATTTTGCATACTGTAGTCTGCTGTTGTCAGTTTTGTTTATTTTCCATTTCATAAATAATCTTTGTTTCTTATTTATTAATTTTTTGATGGAAGAGGTCCACCATTGCCTTTTATTATTTTTTGGTAAGTATTTTTGCTTTAAGGGAATATTGTCAGTTATTTCTTGTTTGATTTTAGACGCAAATACATCCCATATGTCATTCAGTGGTTTGTTGTCAAAATCATTTTCCCATTGCCAGTTGGTAAGGTTTTCACTGATCTTAGCAAAGTTTGCTTTGCCAAAATTGGGAATGGCTGTAGTCCCTGTGTGCTCACATATTGGTTCTGTTATCTTAAATTCTACTTTCAGGTGGTTGTGGTCCTCAGTGGTGCAGTTGTTATACATCCATTTAGTGTTTCCCCCATATTAGTTAGGACAAGGTCTAGTGTATTAGGTCCCCTGGTTGGGTCTTCAACCTTCTGAGTTAGTTCTACTTGATCACATGCATTTAAGAATTCCCTCTCTAGGTGTGATTCTGTTGTTGATGTACCCCAGTTAATACCTGGTAGATTAAGATCCCCTAGGATTAATATTCTATCTTCTGGGTTTAGTGTAAGGAGTTTGGTAATTAGGGTTCTGTTGGCTTGTAAGGTGGCAGCCGGGGGCCTATAGATGGTGTTCAAAATTATTTTTGGTTTGTTTGTTGGTATTAACTTAATCTATAGTTGGTCGGATATGTCAGTATCCAAATAGATTTCCTCAGATTTTTATGCTGCTGGATACATAAAGTGCCACCCCACCCCCTTTCCTGTATTGTCTAGATTTTTATAGAGGGTGCAACCTGGTATATCCTGGTCCCAGTCATCGTTAGCATCCCACCATGTCTCTGTAACTGCTGCAGTATGTACATTTTTAGTGGACATACAGTAATGTTTTTAAGTTTGTCCATTTTACTGTTTAAACTTCTTGCATTTAGGAGCATGCAATTCCAAGTTTCCATATTTTTTGGTAACTGTGTTATTTGTTAAATTGTTTTTTGGTCCTGCATGTCCCCCTGGCCCCCTAGTGTTTAGTTTAAATAGAGTACAGTTGCTCCTTTGAACCTCTTGGCAAGGTGTCTTGTGCCTACGTTTTCTAGGTGCAGTCCATCCTGTTTGAATAGTTTGGGATCCCTAAAAGTCTCTGAGTTATCTAAGAATTGAACACCTTCTTTCTTGAAAAGTTCTTTTAACCATCTATTTAATGTGATTATTCTTTGATTTTTAGGGAAATGTCAACCAAGCATCGGTAGGATGCTGGATACTATACTACTTCCCCCCTTTTGGTTTATGGCAACTAGGGTTTCCTGGAAATTTGTAAAGATGTCCTGCAGATTCCTGTGTTGTATATCATTTGTCCCTATATGAAGTAAGACCATGGGGCTAGAGATATTTTCCATTAGTCCCCCCAGGAGTGGGTGTATGTTATGTATTTTTGCACCTGGTAACATACTCACTGTCATATGTTCATTTCTCCCTCTACATAGTGTGGAATCCATGCATCTTATTAATGAATCGCCTATGACTAGTAGGTCTCTAGGTTGGGCAACACAATTTTTTGCTCTGGGTTCCTGGATTAGGATCGATGGATTTAGTTTGGGGTTTGGTTTGATTTCAATTGGGACATGACCAGGATTATCATTTGATAGGGGTGTAAATCTGTTTTGTATTAGTATGGGTGCACTATTATGTATTTGACCACCTCTTTTCTTGTTTTTAGTTTGAATCACCCTAGCCCAATCTTCTATTTCTTGCTTTGGCCTTTGTTCCCTTTCCTGCATCACCTCTATATTGCTGCTTACCTCTACCTGGCTTTCAATTTTAGAGACCATGGAGTCTATAAATTCCTCTAAACTCTCTATCTCCTCCGTCACTGTTCTTCCCCCTAAAAGGTGTGCTATCTCTTCCTGCAGTTCATCCACTAGGGTACACTTATCACAGATGAATGTAGCATCCTGCTCTCCTGTTGTGAACATAAGACATTTACTGCATACTTTTGTGGGGCCCTCTATTCTAGCTGCCATACTCAGTTCTACTTATTGGTATTTATGTGGGATATTACCTGCTCCCAGTTTCCTCAGCTGACACTGCTGACACGTGCGTGTCTCTGTGTGTATCTCCGCATGCGGAACTGCACGCTTGCCCTGCTCACTTGAGGTGTTCCTTTTATGTGCACACAACAGGAAGTGCAGGTATTACCACTTCTTGTGTAGCAAGAGCAAAGTACACACAAACATCACCTAGAAGTGCAATAAAAGTCATAAAATGCCACCTCATGCGGTGGACTTTACTCAGGGAGCACTACATTTGCTGCCTTGCTGCTGCTAGTGCTGTTTCTGATTTTGCAGGGAATGTAGGTGGCTCCTCCACCTTCTCACTCTGCTATGGGCTTGCAGCAGGCAAAATCAAAGTGATAAACTAGTCCCCAGTTTGCACAGCAACCAGCCCAACTCCCCCCCTCACCAGAGGTATGCAATTACTGTTCTTTGTGTTAATAAGAGTCCTTAGAGACCTTCTAATGCTCATTTAGATTGTAATTCAGCCTCCAACCATGCATTACCTTGTATTTCTGCTCCTTCTTGCGTGAGGTCTTCCCTTTATGTGGACACAACAGGAAGTGCAGGTATTACCACTTCCTGTGTAATGAGAGGAAAGTACACACAAATGTCACCGGAAAGTGCAATAAAAGTCATGAAATGCCACCTCATGCAGTGGACTTTACTCAGGGAGCCCTACGTTTGCTTCCCTGCTGCTGTGAGTGCTGTTTCTGATTTTGCAGGGAATCTTGGTGGCTCCTCCACCTTCCCACTCTGCTCTGAGCTTGCAGCAGGCAAAATCAAAGGGATACACTAGTCTCCAGTTTCCATGGCAACCAATCCCACTCCCACTTTCACCAGAGGTACGCAATTACTGTTCTTTGTGTGAATAAGAGCCCTTACAGACCTTCTAATGCTCATTTAGGTAGCAATTCAGCCTCCAAGCATGAGTTACCTTGTACTATATATCTATAATACACTACATTATGTATCTCTTGTTCTCAATTATAATCACATTATGAACCAGTAAATTAAGTGTATTGTTATTGATTCAAATTAATTCTATGACATATACAGGTACAGTATATAATCATATATTGCAATCTTCTTTTTGCATTAATGAGTCAGATTAATGATCTACCAAAGGAAGATTTCCAGCAGGTGATCTGTAATTCCAGATGCATAAAGGCCAGTAGAGAGAACAAACAGACAAATCGGTAATAACATCTTCTATAAAACAGTAAAAAATTAAACAATTTCTTCAACAGTTTTCAAAAGCAAATCTTTCATTCACAATTTCCCTTCTTTATACAGAACAAGTAAACTGCCTCTTTGTAATCCAATCTGGCCACTAACTCTATGGTCTCAATTCAGCCTATATGGAACTGAGTCTCTCCCAAAGCTGTCATCAGCCTTTTCTTCTTTCAAGCGGGACTCCCACCAGATTTCCCCAACTCTGTCTGTTTCTGGCTAGTAGGAGAAACTTCCCCCCTATACATTCAGCTGCAAGTTCTTCAGCTCTATGTTATGCAGAGTTGACCTCTCCCTCCTTCCCTGCAAATTCCAGCCCAAAATAAAACCCTTTCACACTGAGGTATTTTCTTTTTATTTAGCTCCCCAGCCTGCAGATGCTCCTAATTATCAGCTGCTCTGAGTTATCCAGTTAAGTCTGCAGATCTCCCTGCACAGTGGTCTTAAAGGACAACTCCAAAAAGGAATCTCTGGCCACATCCTGACTTGGCTTCCACCAAAGCCTCTGGCAAAACTCCCTCTGATCCTGAAAGAGACTGGTGGGGGTACAAAGGGCAGGCCTACTCTGTCCATAATGAGGCATTAAGTTGTGGTCCTGCCTGTCAGTCCTGCTTGTTGCTTGGGTGGATTAAAGTAGCAGTATCTGTAAGCAGAAAAATATTTCATCAAATAGTCATTTTAGTAATAATGTATTTCTTGCAAAAACATCAATACCTTTTCACTGTACAGCATTACATTCCTGAACTGAGCTATGGGGTTTTCAAAGTTTTAAAAAGTCTCTGCTCTCTGGCCACACCCATTATGAGTAAATGAAATATTTTAATGTGATGTTGTGCTGCTTGCCATCAGAAATGTGCACTAGCGACATCCTAATACATCTACACTATGAGTCCAGTTGTAAAGTAAAAAAGTAACCTTGATATAAAGGATTTTTGAATAGCGTTATTGGCAACCATCTTTAAAGACTTGCGTCATTATTCATTAATTAATGCATTTATTTTTTACACTCAAAATCCTTTAGGCAGTGCCTATTATCAAAGGATCTAGGGTCGGGAAACAAATATATACAAAAAAAAAATACAGAGAAGGCAAGTGGTAAACAATCAGAGGAGCAGGTTACATCGGATATGGCACAGGTTATATTTAATACTGTACATGTTTCAGGTTACATTTTTACAGTATAGCATAGGAAAAAGGATCGGGTACAAGGCTGCAGTTAGTAAAATGTTATATACAATCCAAAGATACTAGCGCACACCACCCCCCAGACATAGCATAACATATTTAAACTTTCCTCTGCCGAAGTTGGCTATATTTACTTCAAGCTCCATGTGAGGAGAGGGTCCTCTTAGTTTCAGACTGGAATTCAAATTTGAGTATGCTAAATCACCAACATCAAGTTGGGACCCTTTGATTTATTACCTCACTTTCCAGTGTGCCTCAATTAAGCAATAATGCCCAACAGGGTGTGTGTCGTGCTGGGATAACATCAAGCCACAGGTGGTTGGGCACTAGGCCACAGGCTGAGTGCGTCCAACAACTGAGGCGTGACGTTATCCCAAATGACACACACACCCTGGAGGGCATTATTGCTATTATACAATGGCTCGTTGTTATATATAAAATTAAAAATTAATTTTAAAGAATGTTTTTTAGTCTGGAAAAATATTTTTGTTTCTTAAGAGAAGATGCAAAAAAAGAGCTCTAGGTCAAAAAAATCATCTAACCCATCATCCAAAAAAATCATCTACAGGTTCACAGTGAGGCTGCAACTAGACCCGTGATGTTGTACTGGGATAACAACACAGGTCCAGCCCAAGACTGACCAATCAGAGACCAGGACATTTTCTTGCCATTGTATAATGGCTACTAACTGACTCCTTTTGTACTGTGCTCCCAGCAACGATTTTTACACAGGTGTTTAACTTTCCAGTGCCTCAGTGGCTACTAATTGACTCACTTTATACTGTGCTCCTAACAAGGGTGGGGGTTTGGGGTGTGCGCTAGTATCTTTGGATTGTATGTTGTTTGCCACAACCTAGCAGCACCCCTTAGAAGAAATGTGAATTCCTGTGTGGAGTAACATAAAAGGTCGGAGCATGCTATTTTTTGATTTGTTTGAGTTTGGGGAGTTTGTGGTGCTCCTTCTTAGCATGCTCCCTTTAAAACACCTTTGCAATATCCTTGTTGGGAGCACAGTATAAAGTGAGTCAATTAGTAGCCATTGAGGCACTGGAAAGTTAGGGACTAAATTGAAGGGTTCCACCTTGACATTGGTGATTTAGCTTACTCAGATTGGAATTCCAGTCTGAAACTCACCCTCTCCTCACATGGAGCTTGAAGTAAATATAGCCAACTTTGGCAGAGGAAAGTTGAAATATGTTATGCTATGCTATGTGGGTATGTGTGTGCGCTAGTATCTTTGGATTGTATGTTGTTTGCCACAACCTAGCAGCACCCCTTAGAAGAAATGTGAATTCCAGTGTGGAGTAACATGAAAGGTTTGAGCATGCTATTTTTGGATTTGGAAAAATGTTACAAGTGGTGTCAATCACATTGTTAGTTAGAGTAAAGGTTAGAGAGAGGCTAGAGGCTAGACAGGTGGAGGAGAAGCAGGTAAGGACAGTGTAGTCATTTAAAACAGCTGCAGGGGTGGGGTTGTGCGAGTAAGGCAAGCAACTGGGACTTAAATCAGGGTAGAGTCTATAAACTTTAGGGAGGTTGGGATGGTATTACAGAGTCTGGGAAAACTAAATGAGAAACAGGATTTGCTCAATATCATTACCTAAGGGCGAGGATCAAGGAATTTTGTTTAGCACTTCTTGTGGTGTACGTTGGGATCAGGAGTGAGAGGACCCCTGGGGTAAGATGTCCAAGTATGGCTTTTTTGCCAGTGACAAGCGAGGCATATTGGAGTTGAGAATCAAGGGTTAAGTACAAAATTAATAATAAAAGCTGTTTTAAAAACATCCGAGGAAAAAATAAAAATATACCGATGATAAATCTAATGATGTCAGAAATATATTACTGCTAACAAATATATGATGAATTTTTATCCAACTAACATACTGTTGCTTTAATGTTCCCATGGCACATCTTAAAACAGATTAGAGAAATGTCCCTGCTCTCCTGGCCAGTTTCTTCCATTCACTTGCCCACCAACAGCTTAAAGGGACTTTTCAACCCTTTCTGTACCACATTATTGCTTGTTGAAAATTCAAATTTTATGATTGCTTACCTTATCTAAAACATATTGAAGCTGGTTGTTTGATCTGCTTGATTTCTTAATAGAACTGAAATGCATTGGAATGGTGTACAGTAGTTATACCCAACCTTGTTCTGCTTCAAATCACTGATGTACTCTTATTACATACATACTGACCATTAGGAACACCCTTAACAGCGCATCTACCCATGATACAATACTCTCCTCTTCTCCCTTAGTATCATGAATGACTAGATTGTGTTAGCGGTGCTCCTACATCCAGAAAAGATGCAGTAGAAGTTGATCAAATAATGTAAACAGATGTTTTTGTGTGGTAACACCAGTATGATGGGCAGTCTGTTTTCTACATTTGGAAAAGAAAAAAAATGAATCAGAATCAAACTACTAACTGCATCAGCAATCTCTACAGAATGGAAGCAATTATAATATTTGTTTTTTTAATCTAGGGACAATTTGAAGCCTAAGGGGGTTTACAGTGTCCCTTTAACCTTGTTTAGCATCAGTCAGTTTTAATCTGTATCCCCATGAGACTGAAATTATAAAATATTTCCTAGTCCTCCCTTCCAAGTCAACAACTCACATAGGCTTTCTGAACTGTGTTCCACATATTGGGCTGTGGTGGTGAGCTTTTTCCTATGTAGTGATTGTCTTCTTTTCTGGAAGTGGCACACTGGAATTGTCTTCAGTATCAGGATGTTTTTCACATGTTGGGCTTGGTACATCCACAGCATCAGGATCCATCTCAAGGAATTATTTCTTCTGTGTTTTTAACAGGTGTCTGTTTCTTCAGTACAATTTAACACATAAAGTGCATATAATTACCGACGCACACTTTCTCCCATAGGGAAACCCGGTTATAATTTGCCGTTATAACCAGCTCGGCTGGTTATAATGGCAAACACACGCCAGGTTTCCCTTGGAACATCTATCCCTCAGTCGCTGTTCTCCGATGTTCACGTTCCGTGACGGAATCTCATAGCGCAGCACACCTCCTGGTCCCTCGTATCCGGGAAAACTAACTTTTCATAAAAAAAAAAAAAAAAAACTATTTTCCTCCAGTAAACAACTTAAAAACAGAAACAAGTGTTTTACCGTCAGCCTGACACCACAGCCGAGTCCATGTCAGACTACCCCTGCCTCTCGAAGCCCGGAATGAAGCTGCAGCTGCCGCTCAGCGGTAAGTTTATATTTAAATCTAAAATCTGTCGACACATTTTTTTTTATTAAATATCCTCTTCCTTTTTTCGACAACAAGTGCAGCCATATAATTAGGAAGACTGCGGACCGCGCAAAATCAAGACTGGTCCGCAGCTTCCTGAACACTAATCTGTAAGCTAATTTAATTTTTTATAATTGCTGAAGCGAGCGCACTCCTGCAATTATAAAAGTAAAATATGGGGTGGTGTGTGTAAACTCAATTTTACACACACCCTCGTTGTGGGATGCTTTTTATAAACCCCTTGGGCTTCTCCCTTGGGGTTTATGTAGCATCCCACAACTTGGGTGTGTGTAAATCTCGTTAAACACACCACCCCATATATTATTCTCTATATAATACATTGATCTTGATAAATAATGCTTTGAGATGATGACTGTAGGCTGCCACATTCCCTCTTGCTTGAAGGGGAACAGTTAGAAGCAACATAGTAACAATTTGCACTTTGTGTGCAAAAATATTTCTTTTTATGTGCTTATATTGCAGCCTAGTAGATTGTATCGGGCTGATTCTGCTGACTTCCAAGCCAAATTTGCTACAGCCTTGTGAGTTAACATTTGCTGCAACCAGCAATCCAAGAATACCCTACAGCTGACATCAGAGTAGGGCTGCAGCAGTGGGAGATCTAATAGCCTGCAGTGCATGTGAAAGTTTTAACAAGCTCTTATCTTTTGTTTGCTGGTCTTGCCATCCTCTTGGGACTAAGTACAGTCACAGTGTACTTTAATTAGCCCTGGGAGAATAACGGGAATGGGAAACATATGAGCTGAGCTTATAAAATATCTTAACATGCACTGCAGTCTATTGAATTTCCCACTACTGCAGTCCTGCTCTGATGTCAGCTGCAGGGTATTCTGGGGTTGCTGGTTGCAGCAAATGTCAACTCGCAAGTCAACAGAATCAGCCTGATGCAATCTACTCTAGTGTGGTAAATAGTAAGTTAAAAAAATGTTTTTGCACACAAAGTGCAAATTGGCACCAGCTCCACGTGGGTGTGGGGCTCTTAGTGCTGACTGTTCCCCTTTACCTCTAAACTCCTTCTCATTTGTGCATGGTTAGCAAATCTTGCAAATCCTGGTCATAGAAATAATTCTGAGTTTTCTGCCTCTCCTTCAGTTTGTCTCTAACATTGATTTGATGTGCTAGTTTTACTAGCCACTTAGATAATGATAATCTTAGTAGTAGTAGTAAAATATTTTATTTTTAGTCAGGAAAGAATTGCTTTACACCATTAGGACAAAGTCCTGTTTACAAGATGCTCCTGAAAGCAATAAAATGTCAAATATACAAACACTTAGTCAAAGTACAACATATCACAGATATACAATTAATTTCAACTTACATGAAATACAATTACTTTAACATGTGCAAGAGTACATGTAGACATTTAATAATAACTTGTTCTAAAACTTAATCAGAACATCTACATCTAGTTGTGAGTTCTTGTTTTAGGGCAGGATTAAATACATTTTTGTTGTCACATAGATTTTTGGTTTGAATACTCGCATCATTCCATGCTTTGGTGAGTGAGTATAAAAATACCATCTCCCCATACCTTGTTCTTGAAGTCCTAATATGATAACCCCTCAGTTGGCCATTTTTCCTAAGATTGTATGGGTGAGTAGTTTTTTTCCATTTTATCTAATAAATATGTTGGTTTTCTAGTAACCATAGTACTTCTCATTTGCATAACTAGGGATCTTTTAAACTTATTTTCTATTGTAAGCCAATTTAGTTTTGCAAATGTATCACAGCAGTGGGTCCATCTATCATCCAGTAGAACAAGTCTTGCTAGTTTATTTTACATGACTTCAACTTTTTTATCTTTGTAATGGTAGCATGTCCATGAATGTGTCTGCCGTAATCGATAATCAGGACCAGCATTTGGTTAACCAGTAATTGCCTCATAGTTCGATCCATACAGTATTTATTCTGTCTTAAAGCCCCCAATCTACAACTAATGATCTTGACTAATGTATCAATATGATCATTAAATTTTAAACCACAGTCAACCCAGATACCTAACTACTTATATTCACTAATTTGTTGTAATGGATCACCAGCTATGGTTTTTATAGCCAGTGCTGGGGGAGAAAATATATTTTTATAGTGAGCCGTAAACAACTTTGATTTAGATTTTCTGCCATTCAGGATTAGGTTTGAGTTTTGGAACCATCCTTGGATGGCCAGGAAATCTCTTTGAAGCTCTTCACTGATTTTGACTACATCTGTTCCCATAGAGAGGAGTACCGTGTCATCTGCATATAATCTAACCACAGACCTCTGCACAATGGTGGGCCACTTGATTGGTGTAAATCAAAAACAACAGGGGCCCCAGAATTGACTCCTGTGGCACAACTCATTGGACATCAAGTTGTGAGGAAGACATTGCACCCACCATGGTGATCTGTTTACTCCCCATTAGATAAGACCTACACCAACCACAAGTCTCTTTTGATGCCTCAATTTTCCTCGGCCTATTTGTAGGGTTTGATGATCAACTGTGTCAAAGGCCTTTGACAAATCCACGAACATTGCACCCACCGATTCCCCACAATCCAAAGATGTTGCATATAACCTTGGAACGGTGAGTATGAAATAATAATGTACTGTCCTGGAATGTTAAACAAAATACAAGAAATTGTATCTTGTTGTCAGTCTGTGTCCTGTAAGCAACTGTGCTGGTGAGACCACAACCAGTTCTACAGATGTACTGCAATATTCCACCAATGTAAGATAGGGATCTCCACCACTATCCTGAACTTTCTGTAACATGCTGATTACTGTCTGAACTGTTCTTTCCACTTATCCATGAATGTCCTCATCCAGAATACCACATCTGGCAAACATTTTTTTTTCAAGTTAATAATGGTGCTTTTGCTTAAATAATTACAAAGGTTAGTAATTTTGAGTAACATTTCACACACATGAAATAATCAGCATGGGTTAACTGAAAGAGATCCGTTTGTACAGTATCTTGGCCAATGTCTGTCAGTATCTCATGCACTTAGGGTTTGTATTTCTATTCACATTACAAGCTATTTATAGTGATACAATTGCTTCTGTTTTGTTTGACATTCTAGGCCAGTACATTATTATTTCATGCTCACCATTCCAAGGTGATATGCAACTTTTCTGAAGCATTTTCTTTCTTTACTGGTTTGGTACTATCTGTTTAGCTCATTTAAACAGTGCTGTAGCTGACTGAGGTATGGGAATTCCAAAAACTTCTAATTTATATTGATACCTTATTTCAGTAATAGGGCATCAGTTAAGGCTTCTGAAGATCAAAAACTTGATCTGTTGCTACTCAGAATTATTGCAGTTTCTCAGGTGATGCTGATAGCTGTGACCTCAAGAAAATATCAATAGGCTTATCCCCAACTCTTCGTCTATCCAGTAGCTCCTGTGACTTTTACTTCCAATATGCTCTGATTCATGCATCTGCAATATGTATTTCTTTTCTGGACTTGTACTGTACTTAACTTGTAACTTATATCTGAAGTTGCATAAGCATTCTCTAAAGCCTTGATGGTGCTGGGTTAAATGCTTTTAAAATGTACCTTCTAACAGGTGATGGTCATTTCCCACCCATCCAGTTTTCTCATGTACAGTGCTGATTGAATTGTTCACATCCATAGACACTAGCTAGAAACTTCTTCAATCTGTGCCTACTTTTTCTGGCATTCACTAAGGGCTTTTGAGCCATATGCCATTGGGCTGCCACCTTTCAAAATCACTACACCACCTCCCTCTGAGAGACTCAGAGCTTCTATCTGCAGTTATGATTGCCATCTGAAAAATCTCATAGACTTTAAGAATCTGTACTTGGGGAACCATGTTGTTAAGGTGGTCAAAGTTACATTGTTGTTTCTGCTGCTACCAGAGCTACTGGACTGTGTTCCCCAACAGTCTCCACAGTGGTACACTCATGTCAGAGCCATTGAGAATAAAATGTGCTAGATACTTAAACATACCCATACTCCTCAACAGTGCTGATTTATCTTTGGGCTCAGGCATCATATGAATCATAGAATCATAGAAATTTGTTGGCAGCAAAGGAAGACTTTCCCCCTCACCTCTTTGCCTTTCCTCTGTTACTTAGCCCCATGTAGGTGTCACAAGTTATTTTGAATTTGTCCACTGATGGTCCTCACCATTTCAGGAGCTGGCTTTAAACAATCTTTGTTCAACATGTGACCTATATAGCTCACTTCATTCATTCTAATTTTGCACTTTTTATAGTTTAATTGTAACTTTTTAGTTTGGACTCTTTCTGACAGCAGGATATGTCTCTGATCATGTTGCTGTATGTTTTTACCCTATACAAGAATATCATTAATAGTAGTCTCATCTCTATCTAGACATCCAAACATCTGTGTGATTATTATCTGAAAGACCTCTGGTGTGGAAGGTATCCTGAAGGGGAGTCTCCAAAATTGATAACTACCAAAGGTTGCATGGAAATGGCACTGGGCCATAAAAGCAACAGTCTGAATAGTGCGGTCAACAATCACACAGTAACAAATGCTGTCACTTTCTTTTCTGCAAGGGGCTCTGCCCCCACCCCCCCATACTAATAGATTCTAACTCTGGGGACAGTGGATCACAGGGAAAGATGAAAATTGTGGGCTGTAGAATACTGTTTCCATGGCCCCTTGTAACAAAAGTAAAGTCCTGACACTGAAAAAATCTAGAAAGACCAGGATTAGGACCCTGATCTCCACTACTACCTGTCCAAGCTGCTCCATGCCTCAGCCCTCCATACCACAAGCTGCTCCAGCCTCAGCCCTCCATGCTTCCTTTGCCCTATGTCAGCACCATGGACAGTGACCAGGACAGCGCTTGCTGCCTTGTGCTCATAATCCCCCGCTTGCTGTCCATGATAGTGCCATACAGACTAGCACTGTGTTGTCCGGTGCTATTCTTGCAGTGCTATTATAACTGGGTACCCATGGGGAAGTACACAGCTTTGAGCTCTCATTATCATCATTCTGTATTTGGTAAAACACTTGGTTAGCTTCTTAGACCCAAAATATTTTGGCTTTTGGCATTCTGGCTATGACTACCTCTATAGTATGCAACAATTAGTGTTCCTTCTAGTCAGTAGATATTCTAAGTATGTTGGGCTTCAAATGGTACCTTACTGTTTCTCCTAATCTGAAGGCTCAGTCTGCCTGACTATCATGCCTCACTGTCTGTTCTGTTATTTTTGTAGAGGTAGTGGAGTATACAGCATGGGAACCCAGAGGTTGCAGGTTCAAACCCTGTTAAAGCCAAATACTGTACTCAATGTGTGACCTTGGGCAAGTCACTAAACCTCTCAGTACTCCAGTATACCCAGCTGTGAAACCGGGTAGAAGCATGACACCCCAAGAAATGAGATGTGCATCTCAGCAGGGCTATCCTGGGTAATTAAATAAATAATAAACAAAAAAGGAGCAGCATTGATTTTATCCCTTAAGGCTAAAGTCACATTCCTTGGAGGGGGTACGGTATTACTGGACTTCATTTAGGAGCTGTACAAATATGGTGCTTATTTGGTACACATCCCAAACTCGTAGATGCATCTACATAATTACCCAAAATGTGTCTCACACAAATACCTTCAGAATTAACACTAATGATCCATCCTTTTTAGCATAGAAATACAAAATCACACATGCCTCCATAATACAGAGCATCATGGGCTGCATATGCAAATCACCACAGAATATTATGCTGGTTCAACTTTAAGCAGAAATGCATGGTGCCGAAAGGCCTAGCACGCCGAACTATATGCATGTTGAATTACCCCATTTTGCAAGAGAATTTTGTTCAGTTACATGGAACAGTATCTCACACTTATGGCCTCTGTGTTTACAGTACATGTGTGCTCCTGTAGGCTACATTGGGGGTTGTCTGGTGCCCTAAATAAGTAGTCAGTTTGTATCTAGACTTGCTCAATTTAATTAGTTTCAGTTCCAGTTTTTTTAATAACAACAGATATCACATTACACATTGCAACAGTGTCAAGTTTTAACTGAACGTCCCCATTGTTTATTTGAAGAGTTCTATCCAGTCTTCATTAGAGTCACACTAGCTTTCAATGATTCAAACCTGCACTTAAAGGGACAATGTCAACCTTTTTGGGTCATATTATCTGTAGTTAAAAACTCACATTTTATTATTGCTTACTTTCTCTTAAACTCCTTGATGCTGCTGCTTGTTGTATCTGCCTCTTTTCTTAGTAGATCTGAAAAACATGCTAATGGTGTAGTTATATCCAACTTTGTTTTGTTTCAAATCCTTGATCTACTCTTCAATCACACCTCATGAACATTGAGAACATCCCCTAAACAGTGCAGCTATTAGGGAAGCAATAGTCTCCTCTCCTCACAATGCATAATGAGTGGTTAGACTGTATTGAGGGTGTTTCTAACTGCAGGAAAGATGCAGTGGGAGTAACATAAACAAACATGTTTATATGTGGTAATACCAGTAAGGTAGACAGGGCTGTTTTTCATTTTTTTAAAGAAAAAAGGAATCAGAATGAAACTACCAGCAACATCAGCAGTCACTACAGAATGTGAACAATCATAACTTGTTTTTAGAGCTGCAGTAGGTGTAGCCCTGCAGACCTCTTGCTATGAAAAAAGGACTCAACACATTCCTTCTCACCGAACATGTTGGAGTTGCACCACAGTCACCTCCACGTCCATGAAACACTCCACTCTCTGTCTCCATTGGCAGTTGCACTGCACTATTTTTACTCTGTTGGTGGTCACAGCAGAACATGGCACACTCTGCTGTGTCCAAGATGGCAGCCAAACTGTATTGTACATGCGTGACTACTAGTACATGCACAGTAGTATTCAGCAGCCATCTTGGACATGGCAAAGTGTGCCATGTTTTGCAATGACCACCAAAAAAAATAGTTTTAAATTATAGATATCCTCCCAGTCGATCCTCCCTCTTAGCATCCCCCCCCCCACAAGAAACATGCGAGTGACACTGGGGGTGCCCAATCCCCCAGTGTAAGGATCAGGAATCCTTGTTTTTTTTTTTTATTTTTTTTTTCATTATAGATATCCCCTTCACCCAAACCTCCCTCTCAGCACCCACCACCCCAACCCCCCAGATACATATGAGTGGCACTGGGGGTGCCCAATCTCCAAGTGTCAGGATCAGGAGTCCTTGTTTTTTCTTTCATTATTGATATTCTTTCTACCCGACCTTCCCTCTCAGCACCCTCCTCCCAGAAACATAAGAGTGACACTGGGAGTGTCCAGTCCCCCAGTGTCATGATCTGGAATCTTCAGTGTTCCCCTGTAACCAACCCTCCCTCTCAGCACCCACCACCCCACACACACACAGAAGCATAAGAGTGACACTGGGGGTTCCCAATCCCCAATGTCACGAGCCAACTAGTCTTTGTTTTTATTTCCCTTTTTAAACCTGCAAAAGAAAACCATCTATCAATGTCTTTTGTTCTGTTACTTCCCCCACCCACCCTCCCACTGAGCACCCACCACTCTGCACCCCTCCCCAAGCCCTTACTTACCCATCAGGGTCCAATGCTATAATCTTCCCTGGACTGCAGATCTTCACTCTTCAAAGCAGGGCTGTGAATTGAAGAAACAGGTACGTGGTTCAATGTATTTCAATGGTGTTTTGAACTTAGTGGCATAACACTTGGGTTGCCCAATCCCCCAGTGTCAGGATCAGGAATCCTCATCTTTTTTCTTTTTTCATTATAGATATCCCCCCAACCGAGCCTCCCTCTCATCACCCACCACCCCACTCCCAGAAACATAAGAGTGACACTGGGGGTGCCCAATTCCACAGTGTTGTGATCTGGAATCCTTGGTGTTTCCCCCTAGCCGACCCGCTCTCTCAGAAAGCACCACACCACACACCCCCCAGAAACATAAGAGTGACACTGGGGGTGCCCAATTCCCCAGCGTCATGAGCCAGACTCGTACTTGTTTTTTTTCCCCTTTTTAAACCTGTAAAAAGAGAACCATCTATTAATGTCTTTTGCACCATTACTCTCCCCCCACTGACACTCCCACTGAATGCCCACCACCCCGCACCCCTTCCCCAAGCCTTTACTTACCCATAGATACATAGATACATAGACAGTGTCGGCAGATAAGGGCCTATGGCCCACCTAGTCTGCCCATTTGAGCTTGTAAGTTCAGTTTGTTTTCCTAGAAGTCTGTTTCCCTTACCCCTGCCCTCTAGAATTCCTTTATGTCTATCCCATGCATTCTTAAATCCCGTGATTGTTTCAGCCCCACCACTTCCTCTGGCAGGGTGTTCCACTTGTCCACCACCTGTTCTGTGAAGAAATTCTTTCTCATGTTTCTCTGAATCGTCCTCCCTCCAACTTCATCCCATGCCCTCTAGTCCTGAAACATCTTTTTCGCTTAAAAATAGTGTTTTCCTGCACCCTGTTCCTCCCTGTAAGATACTTGTATGTCTCTATCATATCCCCTCTCTCCCTCCTCTCCTCCAGGGAGTACATGTTCAGTTCCTTCAACCTGTCTTCATAGGACTTGTGATGCAACCCATGCACCATCTTTGTTGCCTCCCTGAACCTTCTCTACCCTGTCTATGTCCTTACGTAGGTATGGTCTCCAGAACTGTACACTGTACTCCAGGTGGGGCCTCACTAGTGTCTTGTATAGGGAATTATGACCTCCTTTTCCTGCTGGTGATGCCCCTGCCTATACATCCCAGCATCCTATTTGCTTTACCTGATGCCTTGTCACCCTGTTTCCTACTTGAGGTCATCAGAGATGACAACCCCAAGATCCCTTTCCTGCTTGGTGCATGCTATATCCTCACCCCCAACTGATATATTGTGCCAGGGTTTTTGTCCCCATATGCATTATCTTGCACTTCTTTGCATTGAATTTCAACTGCCAAACCCTTGACCATTCTTCAAGTTTCTGCAGGTCCCTTCTCATTCTGTCTACACCTCTGGTGTGTCTACTCTGTTACAGAGCTTTGTGTCATCAGCGAACAGTGAAATTCTGCCTTCTAGATCCTGTGCAATGTCACTGATGAAGATGTTGAATAGGACCGGTCCCAGCACTGATCCCTGTGGTACCCCACTGGTTACTCTTCCCTCTGTGGGTGACAGCCATTTACCACCACCCTCTGTGTCCTGCCACCCAGCCAGTTACCACCACCACACTACTGTCCTGCCCACACCCATATTCCCCAGTTTGTGTAATAGTCTTATGTGGCTAGCGTCAAAGGCCTTGCTGAAGTCCAGATAGGCCATGTCCACTGCCCTCCCCTGAGCCACCTCCCTAGTCACCCAGTCAAAAAATTCAATGAGGTTGGTCTGACATGACCTCCCCCTGGTGAAACAATGTTGCCTTGGGTCCTGTAGTCCATTGACAACCAGATGTTCCACCAATCTCTCCTTCAGTAGTGCTTTCATGATCTTTCCCACTACTGAGGTGAGGCTGACTGGTCTGTAGTTCCCTGCTTCCTCTTTGTTCCCACTTTTGTATAAGGGGACTACATCTGCTGTCCTCCAGTCTTTGGGTACCTCCCCTGTTTCCAGTGATTGGCTGAACAGGATAGCCAGAGGTTCAGCCACCACCTCTCTTAGTTCTTTAAGGACCCATGGGGGTTCAATCCTGTAATCCTCCCTGGACTGCAGAAATATATTCACCCTTCAAAGCCGGACTGCAAACTGAAGAAACAGGTATGCAGTTCAATGTATTTCAATGGTGTTTTGAACTCAATGGCATAACTTTGTCATTTTTGCATATTTTTGGCCCACATTTTCTCCATGCCTTTTTTGGTACCCTGCCTCATGAACAATTGCACTGACATTAGCCAAATCAGTCCCAAAAGGTGATTTTGCAGTCCCTGCATGACATCACCTTTCAGGCAGGAGTTGAAACTTTTCTCTGCCTTTGTTCATGAGGTAGAGTCATAAGAAGGCCATGTTGAAATTTTGTATAAAAATATTAAAAAACAACAAAGTTATAAGCCTATGTTGAATTTTGTGAATGCAGGCTTGTAACTGGCAATTTTTTAAATTTTACCCCAAATTTACAACATAGCCATATCTTCACAGCACCTCATGAATGTGACAGCTGTCATTTATCAAATCCTGGCCAAAATGTTTTTTTACATCCCGAAAGGTGATGTCTCAGTCCCTGCAAGAAATCATCTTTCAGGTAGGAGTTGAACATTTTCTCTGCCCTTGTTCATGAGGTGGGATCATAAGAAGGCTGTGTTGAAAATTTGGTGTAAAAATATTAAAAAAGAAACAACAAAGTTATGAGCCTACATTGAATTTGAGGCTCAGTCCAGACAAGACTGAGGTTTTGGTGGTGGACCCAGGCCATCGGGTAGAGGGGCCATTGGAGGGGTGAGCCTCTTAGCTTAGGTTCGGTGGTCACTAGCTGAATACCTCTGAACAGGTGCAAGATCTGGGTGTGATTCTTGGTGACAGATTGATGCTTAAACATCAGGTGTCATCCATTGTCAGACTGCCTTTTACCATCTAAGGAATATAGCCCAGATCTAGCACCTAGTTCCGCCTGATGACCTGTCAGTTTTGGTTCACGCCTTTGTAACCTTATGCCTTGATTACTGTAATGCCCTTTACCTAGAGCTTCTGGGGGTTGATATCTGCCACTTGCAGCTGGTGCAGAATGTGGCAGCTAGGCTGTTGCCTGGGCTACCTCGTAGCTGTCATGTCATGCCAGTGCTGCGCGATCTGCACTGGCTGTCTATTCAGTGGCAGATCACCTTTAAGGTCAGTTTACTTACCTATAAGGCCCTACACAGACAGGGACTAAGTTATCTGTAAGAATTTCTTCATCCCTACTGCTCCTCCTGGCCACTTTGCTGAACCGATGAGGGACTGCTAGAGATTCCCAGGGTTCACTTAAAGTCATCTGGGGCCCACACATTTGGATTTGTGGCCCCATCCCTATGGAATTCTCTACCTCATCGGATTCAACAGTGCGTGATGGTGGAGAGCTTTAAATCTGCCTTAAAAACGTATTTATTTACTTTGGCATTTTCTGATTTTATCTGAGCTGCTGCATTAGTTTTTAATACTATATTAACTTTTTTATTGTCTGTGTACTAGCACTATGGTTTCATAAAATAGTGCTATTTTATAAATAAAGCATGATTGATTGATTGATTGATTGAATTTTAGGAATGTAGGCTAGTAACTTTGGTAAGCTTCAATATTTTTACCCCAAATTTATAACACAGCCATATCTTTACAGCACCTTATGAATGTGACAGCTGTCATTTTTCAAATCCTGGCCAAAATGTTTTTCACATCCCGAAAGGTGATTTCATGGTCTCTGCACGAAATCACCTTTTAGACAAGAGCTGAAAATTTGCTCTGCTCTTTTTAATGAGGTGGAGTCATAAGAAGGCTATGTTCTAAATTTGGTGTAAAAATATAAAAAAAAGTTATAAGGCTATGTTGAATTTTGTGCACACAGGCTTGTAACTTTGGTAATATTCAATATTTGTACCCCAAATGTTCAACATAACAATTGCACAGTACCTCATGAATGTGACAGCTGTTATTTTTCAACTCCTGTCCAAAATGTGTTTTTGCATCCCGAATGTTGAAATCACCTGTAGGCCAGGAGTTGAACATTTTCTCTGCTCTTCTTCATGAGGCAGGATCACAACAAAGCTGTGTTGAACATTTTGTGTAAACATATTACAAAACAACAAAATTATGAGCCTACATTATATTTTGTTAATGCAGGCTCATAACTTTGGTAATTTTCAATATTTTTACCTCAAATTCCTCAGCTGCAGCCCTATCAGCTCTGGACAGATTTTGTTTAAACTAGGGGCACCTTGAGTTCCTATAAAATACTTTTCTCCTCTATTGCAAAAACCTCTCTGTACTGTTTTTTCAGGGTTTGATTTGCACATTTTTGCACAGTGATTATTTTGCAACAGCCCTTATATGATTGGTAATGATTTTCATGCTTGCACTCATGTCTGCCACATTTAAGTCCTTCCATTTTCTTTTCTTTATTTTTAAGGACCTGGTTTTGCATTGCCAGGTCCAGACATTACTTTCTTCACTTTGTGAACCTGCTTCTATTCTCTACATCATCAGTACTTTTATCTGGCTATGACTAACTTCACTTGTACAACAGACATCAGTCATTATCTTGGGAAGAGAAGGGTTTGCTTCTCTGAGGAATCTGCCTCTAAGATTGAGATGCCAAACAGACCAAAAATCAAATAGGTAGTCCTTGTAGTACATTAGTTCATGCAGACTATATTGGTTTCTTTGCATAACAGGGTGGTACGTATGTTAACATCTCTGTTTATGTATCAGACATTTGGGTTTGTTTGAATACTATACTGTTTTTAAAGGATCCAGCTGTATGTGATATGCATGGGGTTTGTACTCAAAATGCTTAGGTTTGAATATGCGTTTTATTGGTTTCCATTAGTAACATTCTCTATTCATTTACACACAGATAATATTGGTTGTTGTGAAGCATATTGGTTTGTGCCCAGACTTACTGGTTTGCTCTTTGTTATTCATACTGGTTTTTGTGCAAACTAGTATACTGGATTGGTCAGTGCAAGGTAAATCTGGGTGCTTGCAGAATGAATCAGTTTGATCTGTGTGAAATCCATTGATTTGAGCTTTGACTATATTGGTTTGTGACAAAGTATATCCATCTGCATTAAAACTATATTGTTTGAATTTATAAAAGTAAGGAATACAACTCTCCAAGGTGTCCAGGCATGATCTTATATATGAATGCCTTGGGTACATTGTCAAACACAAGGCGTAGGCTGAGTGCCTTCAACCACTTGAGGAGTCTGTATATCAGCACACTGGGACACCTGAAAGGGTGTTTTTCCTCTTATAAAAAAGTTCCTAAATTGATTTTTAAAGTATAAACAGTCATTTAGTTCTGAACTGTTTTGAAGTGCTATGATAATCAGACAGTCAGGTGATTCTCTCACTCAGTCAGATCACTAGGATTTCATTACCTATTTTGTAAGGCATATTGGATTTTATACAAACTATTTTGGCTTGTGGGCTTGTGTGTGAATTATGTTTGTTTTCATCTCAGCCATATTGGTTCATGTACCAACAATATTGCTTTTGTTGGTGTGAAGTATAACAGATTGTATGTGAACCACATTGGTTTGGGGTGTGTATGTGTGTGTGTGTGTGTAGTATTGGATTGTGAGGTGAAACAGCAATAAACTGCAACAAACACTAGAATGCTACAGGTGTGTGTCCACACACCTGTAGCGTTCTAGTGTTTGTTGTGGTGTTATTCAACATAAAAAATATTGCCTGCTATTAGGTTCTCCGAGTGGTGCGGTTTATTGCTGTTTCACTACGTATTTTGTAAGTCCGCACACTCTACACACTGCTGAGCTGTTTTGCTGTCTCATTATTGGATTGTGAGGTCACTGCTGTCTGTCAGTATCACCTCTGTAGCAGAAAAACTACTGGAATATATCATTAAGGAAAGACTTGTGTGGCACCTTGAAGCAAAAGGACTGCATGATAGCAGACAACATGGGTTTGAGGTAGGAAGATCATGTCAGACAAAGCTGATTTTTTTCAGCTGGGTGATTAAAGCTTTGGTACATGGTCAGATAATAGACATACTATACAAGGAATTTTAGCAAAGCATTTGACTGAGTCCCACACAGAAAACTAATTAAGAAACTGGATGACCTAGAGGTTAAAGATTAACTATCACAGTGGATAAGGAACTGAATAGGGGAGAAGAAGCTGAGAGTAGTAATATATGGGGACACTTGAGAGTAATGGATGTAAAGACTGAGGTACCCTAGGGGTGGTCCTTGACCAGTACTCTTCAACATCATTTTCTGCAACACAGCAAAGGGGGTATGAGGGTAAAATCTGTATCCATATGCTGATGATATTAAAGCTCTGTGACAGTGAAGAGGGTATTTGGGATATAAGGGAGGCTCTGAGGAGGTTGGGAAAGTGGCCCAGTGTCTTGCAACTTAGGTTAAATATAAATAAAGTGCAAGACCATGCAATTACATTAGGAAACAAAACATCAAAGACTGATACAGGATGGGGGTAAGGGTAGAACATACAAAGGAAGAATGAGATTTGGGGCAATTATGTTTGAAAGCATAATGTCAACTGCACAATGCAATAAAATAGAGAGGAAAGTGAATCAGATGCTGAGGTGCATATGCAGGGGCTTTGATAGTAGGTGAAAGCCAGTAATACTGCCCCCTGTAAAGATTCCAGATGAGGCCACATCCAGAGCACTGTGTGTTGTTCTGGAGGCCTAACCTCAAACATAACAAGGACAGACTAGAATCAGTTTGGAGAAGGGTAACAAAAATGATTCAGGATCAATGTGGTAGGTTATATGAGGACAGACTGGGCAGTCCAGATATGTACACACTGGGGATAAGAAGGGCAAAGGGGATGTGACAGAGGCATACACATTTGTGCAGGGAATAAAAAAAGAGGATAATAATTAGCTGTTCACCAAAATTGTCAACAGCAACACTATGGGCAACATAAGGAAACTGATTATGGGGGAGTAGGTCCAAAAAAGATGTCCAGAAGTTTTCTTTTTATAGAATAGATAGTAGACAAGTGAAACAGACTGCTCAATTAGGTAATCCTCACTAAAAGAGTAGTGAGCTTCAAACAGCAGTAGGTAAGGCATCTGGACTTGGTGAGGAACATAAGGGAGAGAGGATTGAGAAAGAGATGGCCGTGGACCAACAGGATCCACGGATCATACTTTACTTTGGGTGGTAAGCTGCTCATCCATGGTGACTGAAATACTGATTGGTTCCCCCTCTACGCATAAACTTTGCCAAAATGTTAAATCCCTCCAGTTATCTGAACTGATTTCAAACTCCACTCATCTCAGTCACAAATGTCTAAATTACTCCCTCCAGGACTGGGTGCACTCCTCCCACCCCCACTGTATTGTGGATGCAGATTTCCTTCTTGATGCCCTCACTAACCATGTTATGGTCTACTGTGTACATAGATACACCACCCAAAACCTCACCCTCAATTCATTCTCCTCCAATCCATAAGATAGGGGTTGGAGGGAAAGGAGGAAGCCTGGGGCAGCCAAGGACTTCAGCCGAAAAGTAAAGGAACGTATCTTATTACTGCTGTTCTTTTATATTTATATATAATACATTTTTTTTTTTGTTTGTTTTTCCAGGTGTTGGATTATTAGCTTTTTTTCCTCTAGGTATTCTGCAATAGTATTTTAAGGTGTGTTAGGACACTTTCTTGGATGCATAGTGGAACAGAACACGCTGCTGTAAGTTAACAGTTTAGGATTTCTTGATAGATTCTTGCCTTGCTTTCTTTATTGCTTTCTTTTATTGCAGGTACATGGCGTAGTTGTAGAGTCAGATACTAGTTAAAAACAGCAGCATCTGTGTCTTACTTCAGGGCAGCTCAGAGGATTTTTGGGAGGATGTTGAGCAAACTTGCTCTCCTCCTCCCAGGAGCAGTTAGCAATTGGAGCTCAGCTGAAGGTGAGGGATTTGTCCTAGGCTGTTAGAGTCAGGATATTAGTTAAAAACAGCAGCAATTGTGTCTGACTTCAGGGTGGCTCAGAGGACATTTTGGAGGTTGTTGAGCAAACTTGCTCCCCTCCCCCCAGAAGCAGTTAGCACCTGAAGCTCAACTGAAGGGGAGGGGATTTTCTCCTAGGCTGGTAGAGTCAGGATATTAGTTGATAGCAGCAGAGACTTGGGCTATAGGGAAAGGAGGAAGCCAGGGGCAGCCAAGGACTTCGGCTGAAAAAAAGGAAAGGACCTTGTTACTACTGTTCTTTTATATTTATATATATTTATACAATGGGGTGAGACATATTCCAGTGAAATAAAACATGTTATTTTCACTGCAGTGAAACAAATCCTGATGACGTCAGCAGAATTAAAATAAATACCGTTTATTACACCCCTGCAAACCCACACTACACCCGCACTAACCCCGTGCAAGCCACGCTAAACCCACGCAAACCACGCAAAGCCCATGCTAACCCCGCACAAGCCGCACAAATTGTACATTTTGCAACAGAGGCTCCCAATGTATAAATAGGACACATGATGTGCACATCGTGGAATAAGAAAAATATTTGCACTCCTGCCTCGTGAGCACCGTATATTTCACTCTGCAGGAGTGAAAATATTTTCCATATTCCACTTGTGAACATCATGTATCATATATATATATATATATATATATTTTATATATATATATATATATATATATATATATATATATATATATATACAGTATATATGTATTTTTTTTTTTGTTCTTCCAAGTATTGGGATTATTAGCTTTTTTCCCTAGGTATTCTGTTACAATATTTTAAAATGTGTCGGGACACTTTTTCGGATGCATAGAGGAACAGACTGTGCTGCTGTAATTTAATAGAGTTCAGGATTTCTTGCTAGACTTACTTTACTTTCTTTATTGTTTTCTTTTATTGCAGGTACACGGTGTAGTTGTAGAATCAGATATTAATTAAAAACAGCAGCTTCTGTGCCTGACTTCAGGGCAGCTCAGGGGATTTTTGGGAGGTTGTTTAGCAAACCTGCTCCCCTCCACCCCAGAAGCAGTTACAACTGAGGCACAACTGAGGTACTGATATCTAGCTACTGCTGCTTTCTCAGGGAACCAAACAGAGCTCTAGTGCTCTGAGCACTGTTGGCCTGATTGTTTCTTGAGTAGGCTGGTGTCTAATCCCACCCTCCCATCCTGCACCCTCCCATCCAAAGGCTTACTTCCCCTTTATTCCCCTTTACCCCCACCATGATATGCTGTTACATCACAGGATATGAGTCATAGCACATCTGGTAACTAGGAAAGAACATACAGGACAAGACTGATACACCAGGTAGAAGATAATGTAAAAGAACAGCAATAGATTTTATACAGTTATTGCATTGTATTTTACTAATTGAGATTAACACACATGTTGAAATGTTTGGCACAGTGATTATTACTTACAAATACATCCTATACTGTTTGTGTTAGCAGGACATTTCTGGAAACCCCAGAACTGATATGTCTGGCACAGTGATTATAGGTTAGGATTTGCTGTACTACTGAAGTATAAACAAGGTTTAAAGGGCAGATTGCTTTTGGTTGTGGTTAGGAGACAGGCTGCACTTATTGGTTGAGAAAGCTTTGTTAGTTGGCTAACTTTTACATGAGGATACAGTATCGGAGAGCTGAGGGAACTGTGGGCTGAACTGGAAAAGATGGATGGGAGTGGTCACAGGGGTGGTATGGGAATCCTTCTAATGAAAATGAGGGGGACACAGTTGGGTGAAAACTGAGGCGGGAAGGGTGGTAGGCTGCAACAATTTTGGAGAGGAAATCTTTCTGAAAATTGCGTGGAGAGTGGGAGGGAGTTTGGTGTGCAGGCAAAAAAGGCAGCTTAGGAATGAGATCAGCTGTTTACAAATGGAGCTTAAGAGGGGAATGCGGGCTGATATGGAGGACAACTCAGCAGCTGGAGTGGGAAGGAAGGTAATTGAGGGGGGAGGATAGATCAAAGACAGATGGGGAGGAGAGGGGAAAAAGGTGGCAGATGGAGAAAGAAGACAGGGGTCCCGGTTCAGAGGACAAACAAGGGTGGGAAAGGGGAGGAATGGAGGATTGGAGGGAAGGAGTAATCTAACAGTTGCAGAGTCAGCAGCAGTGGGGTGATGAGCAGAAGGAAGTAGGAAATAGGTGGTAGTGAAGGGACACTGAAAAATTGGTTGCAGTACTTGCAGGATTGGGGGATGTATTAGGGGGAGTGCTGGGAGGAGCAGCTGATGACAGATCAAGCAAGAGGGGAATGAGAGGGGGGCCAAGGGGTTGAAGGGACATGGTATGGGAAATAGGTTGAGTAAGGGGGTTGTGGGGAAGGGAGGAGAGGACATATGAGAAGAAAGGGGCAGGGATGCATCAGGGGGAGGAGGCAGGTGGAGCCTGGTGGAGGGGGGTAAAATCAGAGGAGAAAGGGAAGAAGGAGGGCAGAGCAGAGACAGGGGACAGTACAACAGGAGTGAAAGGGAGAACAATTGCACTGGAAGAGGAGGAGGAGGAATAGCGAGGAAGCAGACAGGATAGAGGAAGGACAAGGTGAGTAGAACATGAAAATGTGGGGTGGAATTCTAATGCTGGGAGATTCAATTCTGAAAGGGATCAGATGGGGAAGCAAGGGGGAGAGGCATAGTCACATATGGGTGGAGGCCATGCCAGGTATGAGAGCGGAAAGGATGGGTGAATCTGTTCTGAAGTGTGCTAGGAGGGATAGAGAGAAACCTCACATAGTTCTGCATTTGGGAACAAATGGCCTGGCGGAAAATATAGTATATGTAGTCCAGAGGAGGTTTGAGGAGCTGGGGCTGATTCGTGAGGAGGCAGGAAGATCAGTAGCTTTCTCTGAGGTGCTTCCAGTACCTAGGATGAGCAGGGCAAGGAAGCTGAGGATAGAGGGATTTAACACATGGCTAAGAGAATGGTGTCAATACAAAGGGTATGGGCTGGTGGGGGGTGGGGAAGGACCTGGGAGGGCAGTGATCTCTACGCTAAGGACAGGCTACACTTAAGTGAGGCGAGAAGGAGGGTATTGAAACAGAAACTGGGGGAACACTTAGCAAACAATGAGAACTTAAACTAGAAGAGGGGGGTGGCAAGTGGACAGGAGGCAGGCAGGGTCCACAGGTATCGAAGCCGAACAAGCTTACCCACATACCAGCAGCAAGGGACTTAGGGGGAGGTCAGGAGGGGATGCTAGAAAGAGAAAGCAAGTGGGAGGAGGGGGGGGAAGGAAGCAGGGTGGAGGGTGGTAACCTTGAATGCTATGAATCTAGGGAACAAAACAGCAGAGTTACAGGCTCTCATGGTAGATGGGGAGGTGGACATGGTGGCCATCACTGAGACATGGGCTACCCAGTACCATGACTGGGACCTGGCAGTACCAAGGTATAGGATATTTCAGAGGCACAGGGCAAAAGGAATGGGGGTGTGTGGTACATAAGGGAAGGACTGAAGTGAGTTAGGGAGGAAGGGGAGGAGGGCAGCAAGTAGTCATTACAGGTGCAGCTTCAGGATTCCAAAAATAGGACCCTCAGGATGGGAGTGGTGTACAGACCACCCTCTCAGACTGAGGAGTTAGACAGCGAACTAGTGGGACAGATCAGAAGGACCTGTAGGAAGGGCAGCATGGTGATTGTGGTGGCCTTCAACCTGCCGGGAGTGGATTGGGGTATCTAAGCTGCCATGAATAGGATTGAGCAGGTGCTTTTGGATGCCTTCCAGAACAGCTTCCTATTGCAGATAGTCAACACGCCAACCAAGTTAGGGAGCACCCTAGACCTCATGCTGGTGAATGGTGAGTTTGTGAGGGAGCTAGGGGTGGATGAACCGCTAGTGGGGAGTGACCACCACCTGGTGTGGTTCATGATAAACATGGAGAAAGGGGAAATAGGAACAGGCACAAGGATGTTAGACTTCAGGAGTGCCAACTCCAGGTGGTTGAGAGAAATAGTACGGGGTATCTGGCCAGGATCCATCCAAAAAAAGAACCCTAACCAGAAGTGGGAGGTCATTGAACTGGGAATAGAGGAGGCAACCTTAACATGTACAAGGGTCCAAAGTAAGAGAGTTAGGGCCATGACTCCTAGCTGGGTGATCAGGGGGATCATGGAAAAAGTAAGGAAGAAAAGAGCCACCTTTAGAAGGTACAATAAAACAGGGAGAGGGGAGGACAGAGAGGAATACCTGAAGGAGTCGAGGGAGGTGACAAGGGCAGTCAGGTCAACCAAGGCATCGAGGGAACTCAGGATAGCACAGGGCAACAAAGAGGGGGAGAATGACTTCTTCAGGTACCTCAGGGAGAAAAGCAGTTGTAAGGCCAAAATAGTAAGGATAAAGAAGGATGGGGTGGGTGGAAACAGGGGCAGAACAGGCAGAAGCATTATATGAGTACTTCTACTCAGTATTTACTAAAGAGAAAGGGGGAGCTGTACCCAATGTGGGTAGGACTGTGGGCACAGGGGGAAGGGGGAAGAAGGTGACAGTTGGGGAAATCCCAGTGAGCAGAGTACTGGAGGGCTTGAAGGCACTGAGGGTGGACAAGGCACCAGGGCCAGATGGCATACACCTCAGGGTGCTGAAGGACCTGGCAGAAGTCTTGGCCGAACCCTTGGTAGTCCTGTTCAATGTCTCCTTGGACTCAGGGAGTGTACCTTAGGACTGGAGGATGGAACATGTGGTATCCCTCTGCAAGAGCAGCCCCAAGGATGAGCCAGGGAACTACAGACCAGTAAGCCTCCCACTCCCACTCAGGAGGGAGCAATCATAGACCTGATACTCTCAAATGGGGATTGAGAGAGGATCTCGGATTTAGAAGTGGGTAGCCATATGGAAACAAGTAACCACCAAACAGTGTGGTTCATGATAAACATAGCCATAGAGCGAAGTCACACAAAGGTGTGGGTATTGGACTTTAGGAGGGCTGACTTTGGCAAAATTGGGGAGTGCCTCAGAAAAGCACTAGCAAATGGGCAAGAAGGTGTGGTGGAGGAACAATGGGGAAAAATCAAAGCTGCCATCACAGAGGCAACAAGCCTTTGTGTGAAGCAAATAAACAAAACAAAATGAAGGAAAAAAACACTATGGTTCTCAAAAGAGGTGGCGGAGAAGGTTAGGGAGAAAAAGATAACATTCAGGAAGTATAAGGAAACACAGAAGGAGCAGGACAGAGAACTGTACCAGTTAAAGCAGAAGGAAGAGAGATAATGCAGTCAAAATAGCAAAGGCCCAAACCAAGGAAAAGACAGCCAACTTAGTTAAGAAGGGGATAACAACTTTAATAGGTACATTAGAGAGCAAAGAAACACAGGTGAGGATAGTAAGGCTAATAAAGGGAGGGTGGGCAAAGAGCGACAGTGACAAAGCAGAGATACTGAACTAATACTTCTGCTCAGTATTCACAAAAAAAGATGGGGGGGGAGGATACCTAAACCAAATAATAGAAGCACACTGGATGGGGGGGGTCAATACCAGACCATTCACAGAAGAAAGGGTCCTGAAAGAGCTCCTAAAACTGAAGGTGGACAAAGCAATGGAGCTTGTTGGGATTCACCCCAGAATTCTAAAAGAACTTAGGGGAGAACTACTGGCACCACTGACTACTCTTTTTAACAAATCATGGGAGGAGAGTGTGGTACCTGAGGACTGGAGGAGGGCGGATGTGATTCCCTTTCACAAAAGTGTGAGCAAGGCAGAGGCAGGAAACTATAGACCTGTTAGTTCGACCTCAGGGTTACAGAAAATGATGGAATCACTTCTGAAAGAAAGAAGCAACTGTTGAGTACCTAGAGGCCAGCAAGGCACAGGACCCAAGGCAGCATTGCTTCAGAGCGGGAAGGTCATGTCAGACACATCTAATAGATTTCTTTGACTGGGTGATCAAAGTAGTAGACCAGGGAGGTGCTGCAGATGTGGTCTACCTAGACTTGAGCAAGGTATTTGACACAGTCCCACACAAAAGATTAATAAACAAGTTAGCCAGCCTAAGAGTGGATTCCAGGATGGTAACCTTGGTAAAAAATTAGCTGAATAACAGGCCACAGATGGTAATAGTAAACTGAGCCCACTCTGAAGAAAGGGGTGGGGTTACTATCAGGGCACCGCAGAGTTCTGTACTGGGACCGGTCCTCTTTAATGTCTTTTTAGGTGACATTGCAGAGGGACTCGAAGGATAAGTATGTTTCTTTGCAGATGACACAAAGCTCTGCAACAAGGTTGATACACAAGGGGGGTGGAAAGGATGACAAGGGACTTGGCAAGGTTGGAGGGATGGTCAAACATATTGCAGCTTAGATTCAATGCAAAGAAGTGCAAAGTAATGCACCTGAGAAACAATAACCTGGGGAAAGAGTATACATTGGGGGGAGGTATTAATTATAACAAAAATGGAAAGGGGCCTGGGGATAGTCGTATCAGATGACCTAAAGGTAGGCAAGCAATGAGAGAAGGCAGTAAGGAGTACTGGGGGAATACTGGGATAGATAGGGAGAGGCATCACCAGTAGAAAACAGGTAGTTGTTATCCTCTGTACAGACAGTTGGTGAGACCCCATCTGGAGTACTCTGTGCAGTTCTGGAGACCCCATCTCTGTAAGGACATAGACAGGATGGAGACAGTCCAGAGGAGGGCAACTAAAATGTTGCAGGGTGTGCACCAAAAGACATATGAAGAGAGGCTAAAAGAGCTTAATATGTATACCCTCGAGGAAAGGAGGGAGAGGGGTGATATGATAGAAACTTTCAAGTACCTCAAGGGAATTAATAAAGTTCAAGAGGGTAGCATCTTTTAGAAAAAGAGATGTGTAAGAACAAGGGGGCACAATTTGAAGATAGAGGGGTGATGACTTAGGGCCAATGCAAGGAAGTATTTTTTCACGGGGAGGGTGATGGACACATAGAAAGGCCTTCCTGAGGAGGTTGTGAGGTCAAAAACAGTGGGAGAATTTAAGAATGCATGGGACAGATACAAGGCAATTCTAGTGGGAGGTAGGAGGAAGTAGACTGTTGGTAAAACTAGGATCTGTAGCTTATCCGATGGGTAGGGAAATGGGCAGACTGGGTGGGCCAAGCAGTCCTTATCTACTGTCAAAGTCTATGTTTCTATGTTCTGTGTTTCAAAGCCTCACATCCATTGTGGGAAAGCTGATGGAGACAATCCTAAAGGAGAGGCTGGTTTCCCCTCCTAGAGGCTAATGGGCTGCAGAACAGCAGACAGCATGGGTTTGTTTCAGGCAGATCCTGTCAGACCAGCCTGGTGGAGTACTATGACTGGGTAACCAGGCAATTAGACAGGGGCCATACAGTCGATGTCCTGTACCTGGACATCAGTAAGGCATTCAATTCTGTGCCACATGGGAGTCTAGGAAGAAAGCTGGAAAGAACAGCGATGAGGGTGAAGATGATGAGATGGGTAGTGAACTGGCTGCAAGGGAGACAGCAGAGGGTGGTGCTAGAAAGGGAGCTCAAATCTCCCAGGGCGGTGACAAGTGGGGTGTCACAGGGCTCTGTACTGGGGCTGGTGTTGTTTGGGATCTTCATTGCAGACATCTCAATAGGCATCAAGAGCAAGATCAGTTTGTTTACAGAAGATACCAAGATGGGAACATTAGTGGATGACTTAAAGGGTGACAGGGTTTGCAAGATGATCTGGCAGAATTGGAGGCCTGGTCAGACACTTGCCAGTTGGGGTTCAATGCCAAGAAATGCAAGGTGCTACATTTCAGCACAAAAAAAGCAAAGTAGGAGCTACCAGCTAGGGGAGATTCAACTAGCCAAGCTAGAAGAGGAGAAGGATCTAAGGGTGATCATAATGGGAGCAATGAACAACTCAGCACAGTGTAGAAAGGCAGCTGCAAAGGCCAACAGGATGCTGGGTTGTATTGTCAGAGGCATATCCTCCAGGAGGGGGGAGGTGATCCTGCTGCTATATAAGTCACTGGTTAGACCACACCTGGAGTACTGCATGCAGTTCTGGTGACCATACCTGAAGAATGACATTAGGCCATACCTCTCAACTGTCACACTTTGCGAGGTATGTCACTCATGTTATCCCTCAGAAACCCTCTGTCCCACATTGAGAAGGTGTCATTCCACACTGACCACTGAGACATTTAAGCAGACATGTATAATAATATAAGATGCTAGGTTATCAGCAAACATTATAAATATTAGTGCACTTATTTCCACGGTATTCTGAGCTTGCAAATTTCATGTTTGATGATGCATCACACATTTTGTTCAGTTGTCACACATCATGTCACACATTTGGGCGATAAAAGGTTGAGAGGTATGCATTAGGTTACTGGAGGTGGTGCAGCTAGTGTTGTCACCTTTGAATGAAGCAAAAACTGAATCCTAAGCTCCGCCCCTAGCCCCGCACTTTTTCATGACTCATCGTGCATTGTTCCTCATAGAAAGCCATTTGTTATATCAGTAAAAGACAAGGCTTAAAGCAACAGTTCAACAAAAATGTTAACATACTGTACTGTACCTGTTAAAATTACTTTCCTAGGTTCTTCCTAGTTATTAGTTTACTTATGTATTTATGTATTTATTTATTGACATTGGTTTACCAGCTGAAAACAAGCTTGGCCCATTCAAACGTAAACTCCGCCAGCACCTCACTGATCTCAGCAGTTGTGACTGCTCTGCTGAGACTTGTGACTTTGTTTCACCTCTCCCTCCTCTTCTCTCCTCTCTTGCTACCCTCCCCATCTCTCTCTGCCCCTCCATCCCCTGCTACTCCCCATCTCTCTCCCATCCCCCACCTACCATTCTACCCCCTCTCACCTCCCACCTACCATTCCACCCACTCTAACACTCCTCTCCTCCTGTCTCCTCCTCCCTATCACCCTATATCTTGTTGCTCCACCCCAGACCACCTAGCATCTTTCTGTTCTTGCACTTACTACAGTGTCAAATGCTTGACTGCCTACCCCCCTTATCCCAACCCCTCCCCCTCTTATCCCCACCCCTTGCTCCACTTATGTCACCTCAGAATGGTTTTCATTTGTATCTGTATCTTGGTATATGTACACCTGTATTGTTAATTGCACACTGTTATTTGCCACTGACTGTTTTGCCACTGTGCTAGTCTATGCACATGTACTGTCTTTTACTACTACGTTAACCTCCTGATATGTATTGTATCTTTCCACTGCTTGCTTCTATGTTAACCTCCTGAGGTTGTATTGTATCTTACCACTGTTTTGCTTGCACCCATTGCTAAAGTGGAACCTTTGTAAAAGAACCCTTGGTTCAAAGGTATTTGTAATCCTAGTAATTAATAAATAAAAAAAAGATAAACATACAGAGATAAAGGAAAACTCATTTGCAGATATGATCTGGAGGGATACAAGGGAAATGCTGTAAATAGCATACAACAGTATGCATGGTATATAATTAAGCAATAAGGCATGACAAGGTGTGTGTTATAGTGTAATAACGTCACTCCTGGGGTGGGTTGAAGCATGAGGCGAAGCCGAGTGCTTCCACCACCCCAGGAGTGACGTTATTACACGATAGCACACCTTGGAGTGCCTTATTGCAATTATACAATGGTTCAATGTTATACAAAACAAAAATAAAAATAAAAATATTTTTAGTAGATTTTTAGTGAGGCAGTGTATCTTTGTTTCTGAAAAAAAAGGCTTAGGATCCATAAAATCAACACAGTGATGTTAATGTGTAATATCATCACTGTCTCAGGCACACACTGACCAATCAGAATCCAGGAAATTTTCTTGCCATTGTATAATAATACATAATAAAGAAATTGTTTCCTATAATGTGCACGTTACATATTTTGCTGGCTCCATTTCCTTTTCATGTCCACAGTACTATTTCAAAGCCAAATAAGTGACCATACTTTTTTCTTGTGGAAAAAATAATAACATTTAAAAATGTCTAAATTCTGTTAGAGATGAAAATGTTTACCGGCAGATGAAAGTGGAAGACACCTGGCTGTGCTGCTGTTACAGAAGATGGGGGCAGCTTGCTGCTATGCCACTTTAAGATGCAGTGGAAAATATTAGGTTAAGTAAGTGCTAATGGTGATAATGGCCATACTTTACACATCCCAGGTTGACTGCTTTCACAAACAAAGAGTTATATTGCCAATAGAACTTGTTTGTAACCTGGACATGCAGCTGAAACAATGAATGATGCAACAAAATCTGTTTCAAAAGTATCTGAGCACTCAAAATGGCTCAAAAACCTGACCAGCACAGAGCGAAATCGGATTACCTGATAGGGACCCTGAAAACCTGATTACCAGATAAAAAACCTGACTGGTGGCAACCCTAGGTACAGTGCAGGGCAACAAAAATGACCCATGGGCTAGGGGACTTATCCTACAAGATCAGACTGAGGGAGCTGAAAATGTACTCCATGAAGAGGAAGACAGGAGGGACATGACTGAAACCATCAAGTACATGAAGGGAATAAATAAGATGAGCATGGAGGGGCTATTCAAATTAAGGTGGAGGAGGCCCAGTGGTGCTGAGGCTTGAGGCACTGGACACCTTACCTCACACTATGCCAGTGACTCAGGTTCGGGAACAACCTTGGGTCATCGGGGTCCTGGCATGGGGGAGGGGAAGGAGAAGCTGGATCGAGCAGAGCCGGCAGGCTGCTCTCCTCTCCTCTCCTGGGGGTGGTGGGGGTGGGATGTCACCGTCCCATAGTTTTGTTCCCACCTGGTGGAGGTCTGGTGGGATAGCTTATGTGGAGGGGGCAGCAAGGACAGGAGGGTGGAAGGGGCTGAGCTGGTGCCATGGTATGTGTGCGTGCCTCCACATGCACAGCCGTGTGCTGGGGCCTCGGACAGGGAAAGTGGGACCTACAAGGAAAAAACCTATAAAAACCTATATGAAAACAAAAATTAAGGAGGGGGAGGGACACTCGAAGGCAAGATCTGAGACTGGAAGGGGGAAGGTTCAGGAGGGAAATGAGGAGACACTATTTTATGGAGAGGATGGCATCTGGGTGGAACGCACTGCCAGAGGATGTGGTATTCTGTAGAAGAGTGGGCTGCTTCAAAAGAGGATGGGACAGGATAAGGGGGAAAGTCACTGGACAGGGGGAGGGGCAGCTGCAGTATAAAGGCTGCTAGCTGCACAATCGAACAGACTTGATAGACCATAAGGCCTTTATCTGATGGCAATTTCATATGTTTGTATGTTTGTATGTAGGTTGTTGGACTTGTCTTACCTTCATGATGACCTGTCAGCCACCGACTGCTCTCATATCTCAGCAGCCACTAACATTAGTTCTGCCCTCCAATCTTTGCAGTCCAAATTTATGGCTGTCTGGGACCACAATGTCCCTCTTAGGAAAGCCAGAGTCAGAGGTTCCACTTCCCCTGGATCTTGACAGAGCTGCTGGACTGCTTTCAAGCCAAAGACCTGACTCCCTTGCTGCCCGGACTAATTATCGGACCCTTCATAGTGCCTGTACCAAAACCACCAGGATTGTGAGATTCAAATATTTTTTATCCTTTCTCCACAACAACCTTAATCAGTCCTCCAAATTCTGGAAGGTTATCCACTCCCTTTTCTTCTCTCTGATCCAGTCCCCCATCCTCAAGGCTGACAACTCCCACATCTCAGGCCATGCAGCCATTGCCTCATCCTTCATCTCCTTCTTCACCATCTGTGCCCAATCCCTCCTCTCTCCCTCCACTGCCCACTCCACCCCTCTTCATGCCTCCTCCCATGCACACTTATTCTTTCTATACTACTACTCCTTCTGCCTCCCTCAAGATCCTCCTAGCACTTAACCCCAAAAAGAACATGAGTCCTGACGGTCTTGACCCCAAACTTCTTCAGCTCTCTATCCTGCCATCACCATACCTATTAACCTCCTCCTCCTCAACCTCTCTTTTCTTCTCAGCTACTGAATCTACCCATGGAAACAGGTTACTGTCTTCCACTTCCCTAAAGGGGATGATTCTTCCTCTCCTTATAACTATTGGCCTATCTCTCGTTTTCCCACACTAGCAAAGATCCAGGAACATCTCATGCTTTCTCTCAGTTTTCCTCCTTATTCAACTCCTTTCTTTACATCTTCTCAGTCTGGTGTCAGGAAGTCCCACTACTCATCCACCTCCCTCCTCTAGCCCACTGACTCTTTCCTTATTGGTATGGACCAGGGCCAGGTCAGCTTCACCATCTTTGTCAATTTGTCCAAAGCCTTTGACACTGCTGCCCACTACGTCCTCCACCACAAGCTTAAGGCAATGGAGCTCTCTGCCTCCTAAGTCATTTGGTTCTGCTCCTGCCTTGAGGCTAAGTCACAAGCTGTCCACATTGGCAACACCTTATCCCCCTACTCCCCATTTTTTCAGGTGTGCCCTCAAAAGTCCATCCTTGGCCGCATTCTCTTATCCATCTTCCTAAATGATCTCCCTGCCACCTGTTCCTCTGCATCCATCTACATGTCAGCAGATGATATTTTGCTCCTCTGCTCCTGACTTCACTACTTAGCTGTAACTGGACTTTGTCAATATACGGCATTGGTTCCAGACCATCCAACTGTCCTTTGATGCCAGTCTTCATGACCTTTGGTCCCAGGCATAGGATTACCAGACTCACCACTTCTCTCCTTCCTCCATACCCTTGATGATACTGCAACTGAGGTTGTCTTCTCCTTCAAGTAACGTGGAGTCTGGCTGTACTGTCATCTCAATTTCTTAGCACATTTAGATGCCATTCATCACAAGCTCCACCCCACACTAGGTGTTCAGTACAGGAACAAAGTGAGTATCTCACTTTCTGTATACAGTGACATCGTCTTAAAGATGATCCTCCATCTCTTCAGCTATGGCAACATCATCTATTTCCATGTCCACCCTTGTCAAACTGGACCCTGCCTTTCAATCCTTCAGCCATTTTGCTTTGGACTGCCTTCCTGAACTCACCACTGCTCTCATTCTCTTTCCCTCCCTTCCATTCTTTGATGCCAAGTGCCTCTCCTACTGTGCCTCCTTCATATCCAAATTCTGGCTTGGCTCCCTCCTTCACTCCCTACCTCTATTTCCTGTATCCTCTTCCCTCTTCCCTCCTACATACTCTATAATACTTTTTCCCATTTCCTTTCCCTTCCCTGAAGAAAATCTACTACTTGGCCCAGCTGTCTTCTCATACTGTTTCCCAAAGCTGTGGGCTTCTCCTCCCCTGTCCATCCGCTCATCCTCTTCATCCTTCTTTCATAAGTCTCTTTTTGATCTTACATCTCCCTTGTGCTACTGTCCCTGACCTTAGTGTGTCACTGTGAATGCCAAGCTGTCTTACATTTATTACCACTGACAGCTACAGTAAGTACAATGTTATTATGAATACCAGACTCAACATGAAATCTCACAACAATACCATGGATTGCACATATATAGTAAAAAATGTAATTCAAACAGGAGACATACACACAATTAGCAGCACAGCATGAATAACACTGCACCATAATAGGCATCACAAATCACCTTTAACTGTATCATCTGACAGGACATCAACTGACAGAATTCGAAATATTATGATGTCCCATTCAGAAAGTGTGACACCGTCAGTAGCACAATTTGCAATGCACATACCAACACACTGTGCTGTGCTTAGCTAAGGAGGGTAGAAAGTTAAAGTCAGAAATCCCTCACGGACTACAACAAATGCTACTTGCTTCTAGAGCAACCTGACTAAGACTGTGTGGGCAGATCTGGTCTGCACATCACTTCTGGTTTACCAACATGGACCATTCATGGAGAACCGATCTGCAGCAGTGTTAGTGTTTCTGCCAGTCTGAAAAAAAAGACACAGCATGGTAAGGAGCTAACTGCTTTGTGATTCTACAGCAAGACTAATTTCACATTCATTGACAGAGCCTGAAATGCAATCAGAAACAATCAAGATCCCTCTTTAATATGTACAAAATAGAACCGCGTGGAATGTGTAATGTCACTGGTGAAATGAATGTGGAATGACCATTCTGCTGACAGATTTCTAATGGAATTTCATTGTTTGTTCCATAGAATTGCACCTGCTGTGATCTGCAGAATTCTATTCCACTGAACAACATTATCCCTGAGAGAATTGTTCTGTGACCATTACATGTAATTTCATAGAATCAGTATGGTGAATTTTACTTAAAATGTACCCACTTAACAACTGATGGATTAGACATATCTCCATGAGGTCCACAAAGTTGTCTTGAGTGCCAGAAGTTGAATTTGAATCATATAGTATTCCCCCATTTGGTTCTGTGGAATTGTATTTTGTGGTTCATTAGAACTGAGGACAATTATTCTGCCGTGCATTGTTGATGACATTTTTAATGCACCGGAATACTATTCTGAACCAGTATCCTGGTTACTGAGGTGAGTAAAAATGTAGCTGACCTCTTTGAAAAGCATCTTGACTACCCCTCGAGTGAAAAAATCTGGTCTGCTATTGCCGTCAAGATATCCAAGAAATGGAAGCATCCAGAGCACCAAATAAAACACATTAAAGACCAATGGGATGACCTCCAAAGCTGAGACAGCTGCATTCTTGAAAGTTTGGGCAGTGTGGTTACAATGGTAGAGGGTCAACGAAAATGCCATTGCAGTACTGTCGGTGACTGTTACTGTACTTTACACCTATTAAACATGAAACATTGTAATGCAATCAATATACACAACAGAGTTGGAGGTATTGGGATATACCACTACCCCAGGAGCTGCACTTGTGTGAATGTGTTTACATTTTAAATCAGTTTCTGTACTGGTTACTCTACTTCTTCTGCAAGTTGTATACTACTAATGGAAGCCACTCATGTCCCGCTCTGGTTGATTATTGAAAAAGGTCTGTGTCAACAGACAGGCACACAGTTGAAAAGTCTGCTCTATCTGAAACCATCTTGCCTACCTGCAACACTCAGGGCAACATCTCTTTTCTGGTCCTTGAAGGCCCTTTGACAATTATGCATTTATTTAGGTCAGGACTGGACAAAGGCCATTAACCAGCCTATACTGGGTAATCCAAATATTTTTGATTGGCTGTCATCCAATACCTGTCACTTTTTGCCCACAGTTTCAAGATATCTCCTAGGACTCTCTTTTGGATGAGGGTAAGTTTATCCCATTCCCAGGTTTTCGAGAATGTGTTTCTTTATCCCCCTCATATGAGTTTAAATATCTTCAACTGAAGTGGGACATTTCTATTTATTTTGGCTCAGGTTCGTGGTCATTGCAGTAAAGTTTGCACAAACAATTTTATATGTCTCTTGCAGTGCAACCCCATTTAGTGTTTACACGTTATGGGTACCTTCAAATTAATAATCCCAATAGTTCTACGGGAATCTGTTACTATTGGCAACAAGCATTAAACCTTTCCACGGACCTAAAATTGTGGCAGACCATGTGGTGATATATGTATCACTATATAAAGCAGGATTGATATTGCTTGATACAATTTTGGGTTTTCCATAATATTATGCTCCTTTACGATTATACCAGATGGGTAAGCTTACCTCCCCAGCCTGCACCAGATGTGGTATTCTGGATGGCCACCTTAAGCACCTGTTATGGGACTTTGCAAAAGTGGCTCCCTTTTGGGATGCTGTTAAATGTTCTCTGGATCCCTTTCTGGGCCTAGAACCTTATTTTATGCCTGATGTTTGCTTAGTTGGTCTTTACCCTTCTTGCCATTTGGGTTCTCGGAAGGCACACATGGCACTGATTTCAATAATGGCCAAACTGATAATACTGCAGCACTGGTTAGATGATGCCATCCATTTGCATTAGGAATGGCACCAGGAGATCCTTCAGGCTTTATTGGTGGAAAAACAAATTGCCAACTTGCACCACCAGGCACAGTATTTTCAAGACAGATGGGAATCACTTTATGCCTTGTTATTGGACACATTGCAGCTGTAGAGGGGTTAAATCCTGTCTCTTACTAACTCTCTTCTTCTTCCAATGCCTGAGCTCCCTATTGTATTGTCTTCTACTGTATTGTCTTCTACATTTACTTAGTGCTGAGTTAGCTGTGCTCTGGGAGGAAGGATGGGAGGATTCTTGTTGGGGAGGGGGGATTGGCAATATATTTGGTGTTTCTAGTTTATGGGAGTTGTGTAACCTTGTTTGTTGCGTGCTGTTTTTAGTTTTGTTGTTGGAGCTTCTTTACTGATATTTAATAAAGTGTATTTGATTAAAAAAGTTGTATACTACTTCTGTATTATTAATTCCTGGTGTCCCCTGAAAAAAAAAACAACTTTTAGTCTCAGCCTGCCTACCCAGTTCACAAAATGCAATAAATAAATAAATGAATTCATTTTAATAAATACTCATTCAAAAATTAATAATCGCTTAAAGAAAAAAATGTTGAATACATATATTGTTGTAAAGTAGTCCCTCTACTGGTACACTTGCCAGTAAACAGCATTGTTTTTTCAAGAAAATTTGCTTTTACAGTACGGGCACCACTGTTTTCTTCAGTTTTTATGCTGCCACTTTTGTTTTATTCAGCAGTCCTCACTTATGGCTGCAGTTGGCATAGCCCTGCAGACATCTTGCGAGCACAGTAGAGTAAAAGGAACTTACCAGATATCAGCCTGGTTTTTAAATAGTGGAGGTGGAGGTGGACAGCATTCATTGCATTTCCTGCCACCCTATTCTGTCTATCAGTCACCAGTGGAACATGGCACTGTCCATATTGTCCAACATGGCCACTGGTGTTCTCTGCACATGTGCACTGAACTCCAGCAGCACAGTCCACCATGTCCAAGATGGCCAGTGGAGCCCAGTGCGCATGCGCGAGTCATCACACATATGCAAGGCACTCTGGCAGCCATCTTGGACACGGTGGGCAGTGCCGTGTTCCTCCTGACCTCAACTGCAGCCATATTGGCTTTTGATAGAGTTTAAGTGGCGCCTGTTTGAGTAAAACACAGCTGTTGCAGCGTGATGGCTATAACTTAGCAGTTCAATCTGCATGGTCCCTTCCGCAGTTCCTATGAATGCAGGAGTAACAGCAGCAGCAGTGCTCACTTAACTTTTAGTTATTTCTGTAATTATTTTATCGAATAATATGTATTTTATAAATGTCCTGTCATAAAAAATTTTTCTTTCTTTTTTTTTTGGGGGGGTAGAAAGTGAGGGGCGAGTGGAAACTATTGAATGATTTTTCTTTTCTTTCTTTTTTTGGATGTGTGTGTAAAGGGGTGAATGAAACAAGTAAGCTGTCAGCAGGGTAACCAAATTAAAAATAAATATCCACCAGTTACATTTTTTATTCTGTACATGGCAGGGGCTACATCGGGCATACCCGTAATTACAGTAGTTTCTGTCTAACTGATTGCCGATGACTGTAGTTGTTTAAGCACCCTGCAGCGATTTACTTACAGAGTGGTCAGTCAGTGCAATCTGTTACTCAAGTAGTGTCCAGTCCTGTCCTGTAGAACCATTCCCAATGCCCACTATGGTATCATCTGGGCTGCCTAACACTATTCTCACTCACCATCTGCCTCTCTTCATAGCTGCTGGTATCCTCCATGCTCCAGCTTCTCGGATGTCCGGATGGTATTCTGACCAAGCCCATAAGTCAAATTCTTGTAATGTGGGCTAAAAAAGAAGATATAATAACATGATAGACTGAGGAATGAAAGTGAGTAAGTCTATAAACTGCCAAAAATGTGTTGTGCTGATACATTCTACAATACACAATGGTTTAACTTGGTGTAATTGAACAGAAGAAGGCATTCGCCCATTGTGACTGTTCCCCACACAGTGTGGGACATTGTTAATAGTATTACCCAATCCATATATCCAAAATATTTTTAAATCTAGTAAAGTTTTCTATGTTAATCAAATCCTGAGGAAGCATATTTCATATTCTAGGGGCCCTAATGGTAAAGAAATTACCCCTTTTGTTAGTTTTGTAAGACTTCACCTCAAGTTGTTTGTAACCTCGGGACTAGTCTTCTATTTGAGTAAGATAGTCCACATTGTTTCATCATGTCAGATGATTGGAATAAATTATAAACCAAAAGCATGACCCCTCTTATTCTTCTGCTTTGCAGTGAGAAGAGTCCTTAAGTCTTAAAGGGTAATCAAGACATGCCAATCTGGGCACCATTTAAGTGGCTCTCCTCTGGACCTGTTCCAACTGTGCCATGTCACTTTTAAGCCCTGGGTTCCAAAAAGGGGACCCATAGTCTAAATACAGTCTAATATAGACCCTATAAAGTGGCATGAGGTATTGTTCAGACTAATTTATAAATGTACGCTTAATTTGTCTCATAAGATCATTTGCTTTGTTGGAGGTTATGGTACAGTGAACCCTTGGTCTGAGCTTATTATTGACAAACATACCCAGATCTTTCTCACATCTAGATGTTTTAAGTGGTAAGTTATTAAGATGATATATATTATTTGGATTATTTTTACCAAAATGAATAACTGCACACTTATCCTGATTAAAGTGCATGTCATTTTGTTTTGCCCACTGTTCAGCTTTTTCCAGGTCAGCTGCCAAGGATGCTGTATTATCATAATCATTGACATTTCCTCCTAATTTCGTATCATCAGCAAATCTGGCCATATATGTATTAGGCCCATGCTGTAAGTCATGTATAAAAAGATTGAATAATGTGGATCCCAAGACTGAGCCCTGGGGAACCCCACTTGACACTGTTCCACAGTCAGACAGTGCTTCATTAACTCTAACTCTTTGAGTTCTGTTGGCCAATCAGTTTGATGTCCAATTTACCATGTCTGGGGACAAACCTATGTTATACAGTTTAGCTATGAGTTTATTATGTGAGACTTTGTCAAATGCTCAGCTAAAGTCGAGTAATATAACATCGGTTGGAGTACCCATATCCATGAGTGCACTAATGTTATCGTAAAAGGATATCAGATTAGTGGTATATGATTGCTTTGGTTTAAACCCATGCTGTGCAGAATCTTGAATACTCAATACTGTACATTCCTGATCAATTTTCAACTTGATTATCCTTTCCATTAGTTATCCTACTACAGATGTCAAACTAATGGGGTGATAGTTCTGGACACTGCCTCTGTTTTAGTAGTAGTAGTAGTTAGTTTTTATTGTTCAGCGATCAAGCCTTTACAACATTCTAAAAACAAACAATTATATACAAAAAGAAAATAAAATCAAATGCTACATTTAAACTTTAGCAAAAAAGAGATAAAAATCCATCAGCAAATTAATTCTCGTAGACAGAGAGAAGTTTTTCTTTGTATTTCATCACCTGATAAAAAAAAAACCATCTTAGCCTCCTCTAGTGTCTGAGGGTGTAAAAGTATAAATAGGGGGTCATATTTTGCATTAACATATTTGATGAGAAAATCATTTAACAAATTAAACCGTAAGGTTTTATATAAAGGGCATTGTACCGTAATATGATAAAGATTTTCTTGAAAGCCCCTATTACACTTACATAATTCCAATCCTGAATTGGATAAAGTTATCTTGTTAAAAAACACATATTTAGAACAAATAATTCCCATTCTTGCCCAAGTGATCATTTTCCTTTCTAGCGGGGTCAGTCCAAGGGTTAAATAATTCTCTATAAATGGATCAATCTTATTTTGTGCAACCAGCTAGCCTGGCGTTGAACTCTAAGAAGGTCCATATGCTTATCATAGGCAGACCTGAGTATTTTCTTTTTAATAAGCTCCTTAAAAATGGGAGATATTGATATTGATTTCTCCCAGTCTGTCCAAAGATAAAACATTTCAACACTGCCCAAAATACGCTGAATACTTTTAACCCAAGGTGACCTAAAATTTTGTTTATGCCAAGAGAGTTTTTCTCTTAGGCATAATAAAGGCAAAGAGTTTACCTGTTGATTAATTTTTAACCAATAACTCATAGAGTGTATATCAATTATTGTGGCAATGGGAACTCTACCCAGTTCTGCCCTAACTATGACATTAGAAGTGGCAAGTGGTACCTGCAGTAGAGATTTATAATAAGGGGGAAAGTGGAGTTTCCAACCATAAAGGGACATTATTGTTCCAAAACTCTGCTCCATATGTAAGAATAGGATTAATCTTTGCCTCACCAGCAATCAATGCTGGTGAAACTAAGTAACCTGCATATTTTCTGACAAAACATAAAAGGGCTTTAACAATCAATTTTGCCCTTATCACTTGTTCCCTCCAATGCTCTATCCAATTTCCATTTGAGACAAACTTCACCCCCAAATATGTATAAGAGGTTACCCCCTCTATAAGTTCATTATTTAAGTAGATCCTTGGTTTAATTCGATGTCCCTGTAAAGGGGCGAAGATCATCATCTTAGTTTTTTTCATATTTATTATTAAATCCAGATGTTTACATTTAGCATAAAATTTATTTATTTTATTTTGTAAGCCTTGAGTGGATAAAGCAAGAATAATCAGGTCACCTGCATAAGTAAGACAGTGTACTGGAATATTCTTAATTCTAGGAGAATCAAGACTAGCTATATCTCTATAGGTCAAAAGAGAGTCAATATACAAATTAAATAAAAAGGGAGGCAAAAGACATCCCTGTTTGACTCCTGAAGTTGTACTAAAATGATCAGTAATATTACCTTTATTATCATATCTAATGGCTGATGTTGTATGTGAATATAACATAAAAATAGGGACCAATAAATTTAAAGATGCATGTCTATTTATTAATATCTCCCATAACTTGACTCTATTAATGGAGTCAAATGCTGCAGAAAAATCTACAAACACAGCATGCAACTTCATTTTACGAAATGACCTATATTTTTCTATCAAATAGGCTAAGATATAAATATTATCTATCGTAGAAAAATCCTTACGAAAGCCTGCTTGAAACATCGATAGAGGGGAATTTACAATTGCCCAATCTTGTAATTTATGTAATATTATTTTGGCAAAGATTTTTCCGCTAATGTCAATAAGACTAATTGGACGATAATTAGATGGCAAATGGAACTGTCCTTTTTTATGGATTGGAACTATTATATTTCTTGTCCAAGATGGTGGAATAAATCTCTCTCTTAAACAAATGTTAAAGAAATTTGTAAAAAGGACTACCCAATAATTCAAATGCCCTTTATAAACTTCTCCCAGTATCAAGTCAGGTCCAGGTGCTTTATTATTTGATAAGTTCACAATAACATCTTCCACCTCTCCAAATGAAAACACTAACAGTGTATATTCCCCCCAATATTAAAATTATCTATCACATCATCACCACTGGTAGGATGTCTATTAAGTAAAGAACTATAATAAGATATCCAGGTTTCTTTAGGAATATATATAGTGGGGTCTAAAATTCTGATCAAGAGTCCCCTTGGACACTAAGGCCCAAAAAAGCCTAGTATCACCCTCCTTAATAACTTGATACATTACTCCCCTTTGTTTTTCAGTAAATTCTCTTTTTTTTTGAGAAGAAATTCCTTATACTCCCTTCGCATTTTGTTTAGATTTATGATCACCCTCTTGCTCGAATTTTTTTTAGTCTGCCTAATGGCCCTCATCAAATTTCTTTTCTCTCTCTCCTACAATGCTCATCAAACCAAGATACTAACTGAGGCTTGACATTATTAGCTGAATAGATCACTGTGTTAATTTGTTGATACCCTAAATTCAATAGATCACTAATCTGTTCACCTTTAGCGTCAATATGTACCTGATGATATAATTTAACAAAAGTGGAAGAACATATAAGATTCAGAACTCCATACATCCTCTTATTGTTCAGCCTTAGCCTCTTCTTCCCACTAATCTCAAGGTCTGCCAGAGGCTTCTTTAAAGAGGGAATATTACTATCAGAGATCCTGAAATCCAACAAAATTGCTGCATGATCACTTTCTGTTCTCATGACCACCTGTAATTTCCTAAAGAAATGGTAACTAAGGGGAGAGCATGATATAAAGTCAATTACACTCTTACCTACTGAGGAGAAAAAAGTACTTTCTCCCCGTCGATCCCCTTCTAATCTCCCATTAAGAACCAGGAGATTATTATCTGCAATAAAAGTTCGAAAACATCTCCCTGCCTCATTAACAATCATATCAGTTGTATTTCTTTTTTCCAAATCTGCCATATATAATAATTCTTGTAACGTTGATAAATTATCAAACTCTGCTATCCTAGCATTAAAATCCCCTGCTAAAAGGACAATGTCTACCAGATTTAATTGTGTTATTAAATCTATTTCCACAGATAGTTTAGACCAAAAATCATATGTTGAGTAAGTGTGAAAGCTTGGTGGAATATAAATGTTTACAATCAAGATTATACAAAGATCCCAATTAACTACTACCATGAGGATCTCGGGAGTGGGGGAATAGCTTTTTATTACCCTTAATCCCTCCCTAATTTTAGTCATAGTAACCAAACCTCCTTTATTTCTCCCATGCTTTTTTCCTTTAATTGCTGGAACAAAACTAGTTTCATATCCATTCAAATGGGGAGATATTAATACCCATGTCTCCTGAAAAATAATAACTTCATGTCGGGAGGTAAAAGTAACCCACTGTGGGTCTGCAAACTTATTATGAAGTCCTGCTATATTCCAGTTAAGAACATTGTAACCAGAATTACTTTCTGGCCCCCAATCCTGCTCTAATGAGGTATCATTACTTTGAGTTTCTGAAGAATATAGTCAAGGTTGTACAGATCTAGACTGTGCTGGTATATCCCACTCATTTAATTCCCCCAAGTAAATACCCACCTCATCCAACATATGTCTATTTTCAGAAAGTAATGCCAACAATTGTGCAGAACCAATAATACAGTTTATCTGAGTACCCTCTTTATCATTCCACACTCTATTCACCTCCACAAATTCTTCTGGAAGTATATGAGTTTTAATAATGGTTGATAGAATCATCCTCAGAAATGTAGACAAGTTAGCAGCAGTTTCTCCCTCCAGTATTTCTAACCCAAAAATAGAAACCATTGAAATTTCAGTGGAGACTCCAAACCTCCCAGTTCAGTGTTACAAGAGTAGCTTTAAATGTATCATATGTTAACATTTTCCCTATTTTCGCCCCATTATAAACATTTTTCCAAATTGTTGACCAAGTCACTGGGGTTGATAACAGCAATCCCGATGAGTTTACCAGGCCTTGCTTAGCCCAGACTAATTTTGCCATATCCATATTAGGAAGCATAAAATAAACTGAATTAGAAGGATTGGAAGTGTCCCTAGTCACCATAATAAGAGCATCTGCAACCATTAATAACCCCAATTCTGCTCTCAACATATGGGCTATAATATTAGCCAATGATACGGTAGATTCATAATGTTTAAAATACATCTTATCTAGTTTAAAAACTACCTCCTTGCCTGTGCATATTAAATTATATGCTTCCAAATCATACCCATTAGGGTTACTGTCCTCCTTGGCCAACAATGGATTTGAGTGAAGATCTTTATTGAGCTTATCTCTATTAATCCCTTTTCCCTGTTCTTTTATGGATATCCGATCCACAGGCATAGATTTTTTTTTCATCAGAATTCTTTCTTCTTTCTATCAGCATCTCTCCTGTCATAATGGGACCTATAATCCCAACTTTATTGATATTTTCATCCTTAGTTTTTGTTTCATAATTCTGTTTTCCTGATTTATTCGTCTGAATAAGTCCATCGGGCTTACTCTTTTTTTCCCTCCTTTTTTCCTGCTTAATCCACCCCTCTTTTTGCCCTTTTTACCTTTTAGGGGCACATGAATATTTAAGGAAGAGAATGACAAGTTTTGCCCAGGTTTATAGACTTCCTTTTCCTCAGATAATTGTAAAATTTGTTGTTCGAGTGCAGCAAACCTCGCTGCACAAAAACATGAGAGATTTTCTATGTTTGTCTTAATACCATTATATGCCTCCAATAGGACAACTTTGGACATCACTGGATGGGCAAGAGCCTTAATAGTATATTTCGATATAGTATCCGGACATTGAGCCAAAAAATCTTTATCTAAATGAATATCCTGAACCTCTCTATCCATTTTTTGAAATAGCTCATCAGGGGCGCCATTAAAAGATGAATACCGCGTTTCTTTGGAGTCCATAATGCAACTCCCTACCTCACTTGATATCTCTAATGGGCTAAACAAATTTATTCCAGAGGGAAAACATGAAATACCCTCATCCTTATCTACATAATCCCCATGACCTAACACACTTTGCTGACTAGATTCTACCTTCCCCACCCAATCATCATGTCTAAAAACCTTTGGATAATCCACTATATTTACTTTCTCCCCCAAGGTGGTATTAACTTGACCACCTGTATTATATGAAATATGTGAGCTATTCATTTTTGAAAAATCCTGAGAGTTATTGGGGGCTTTAGTGAAAGATTTTTTTTTTAAAAAGTCAGTAATTTTTCCCTGGGATGCTGCTTTCACGCCAATGACTGGACTTCTGGTTGCTTCCAAATCCGAAGTTGTAATTTTACTGTCAAAAAAAGATAATTGATTTACCACCCTCGGTTCCCTTATGTTCCCTTCACTACCACTATATTGGTTCTCTGATGATTTTACCATGATATCTTGATTTGTATTGTCCAAAATATTCTTATCCCAATTCTTAGCAATCAGATTTTGGTTTCTTCCATTAAACTCTAAATTATCTTCGCCTGAATCTAATCTATGCTCCTCAACCATATACTCCTTAAAGGAGTGAGGTGGATGTGATGTTAAAGGGCTTTCTGCCAGTTCCTTGGGGGTCAAAGCCGTAATGACCAGTTCCTGAGTGTATACACAACAATTACTTTTTTATTCTTATTGGGATTTAACCATTGTTTCCCTTTATTCTTCCCCTTGGCAGTTTTATTAACCATCTTACCACTGCGAGTAAACATAAAAAGAAAAAGGAAACTGTCTCTTATAATATAAAATAAACCTAAAAATCAAATTCTATCTCAGAAAAAAAGTAAAATATCAGAAGGCAACAAATTTATGAACTAATAAATTCAGGTTTGAGTAACGAAACTGAAATCGAGATCAGGTGAGAGCCACCTAAATAAAAAGATCTTCCTAGGGAATCGCTCCTTAAGTTTATAGAGAGCCCACTCACCTGAGAATGATCAGTCCCATTACTTCAAAGGCGAAACCTACAATATAAAACCGTATGACCAATAAAAACTTATTTAAGATAAAACACCTATCTTTTATAGTTTCAAATTCCTGTACAAAATCTACTCCAAGTGGCACTCGCGCCACTCAAGCTCGCACACATGCTCGCGCTATGCGTGAGCGCGATGTTTAAATGCAGAAGCGTACCCTCCCACAGAGGCAAACCTGCTCAATTATTGGCTCACCCCTGAGCCCCGAAATTATGTGCAGGTAATTGGCCTCTTGCACACACCTGGGGACTTCCCCTCAGTTTAGCAAAGCAGCAAGGTGTAAAAACAAAGCAAGTTTCAGTCACTAAATCACACATATGCTGCCCTCACAGTCATTTGCTGAAGACAAAAAGGCGTCAAATAAGCTGCCCGACTGTTCTGATGACACAGTTCTCTTTCAGCAGACAGTACTTAGAGAAGATTCAGATAGCAGCCACTCAGGATATTTTGCACAAGCATCCCCAGGGAAATAAAGAGCTGGTGATCTTGCAGGGATGGTAGTTTCCAACTGCCTCTGTTGCCCTTCTTGAATATTGGGGTGACAATTGCTGTACGCCATTCATCAGGTATAAAACTTTCTTTCAAGGATTAATTAAATAACAGTGATAAAGGTTTGGAAATGGTCTGAGAGGTCTCAATCAGAAACCAGTGATGAAAATCAACGTTTAATAGAAGAAATATCTGAGGTACACATTGATACTCCCTATATACTGATGGGTGATTTCAATCTTCCAACTGTCAACTGGGACAATTATACATCAGCTTCAAATACTGAAAAGATGTTTATGGATACTCTTCTTGAATCTAACCTAGAACAAATAGTTAATAAACCTACCCGTGGTAACAATATCCTTGACATTGTACTCACCAATGTTAATGAGAAAATTGATAACATCAAAATACTTCCTCCTCTGGCTTATAGTGATCATTGCATGGTCAATTATGAATACATAGCAGACTTCCAAGCACAAATGGCATTACTAAAATCAAAACTTTAATAAAGCAAACTATAAAAAATAAATGATTTTTATCTAAATGGAATTGGGAGATGGAACTAAATAACCTAAATTTATTACAAATTTGGGATTTAATTAATAAAAAATCAATATTTGTCTCTCAAATTGGGTTCCTCATAGAATGAAGTACTGCAACAATAAACGTGTCCCTCTTTGGTGGTCCTCAAAAATTAAGAAACAATTACAAAAAAAAGAAAACTATATAGAAAATATAAAAAAGTTAATTCCAACAGTCTCCTGGAAAAACACAAAATTGCATCCAAAAAATTAAAACACATGATTAAATCATCTAAATCTAAAATTGAATTCGACTTAGTTACTAAAGTTAAAGACAACAAAAAACAATTTTATAATTATATTGGTTCCATGAAAGAAAGAAATCATACAATTGGACCCTTTAACATCAGTGATATACCTATTTTAGATGAAACAACTACTGCTACAATTCTAAATGAGACATTTCTAAAAGTTTTGAAACTAAGGAAGCTGCAAATACGCCTCTTCTAGTAAATAATTCTAGTTTTCCTGTTTTTACAAAATGGAGGTTGCAAACAAATTAAATCTTTAAAATCAAACAGCTCTCCTGGTCCTGATGGTATTCTACCCAGATTTTTTACAAAAAATTAGTCATTCAATTTCTGGTCCTCTAGCCGTGTTATTTAATTCATCAATCAGAGAAGGTAAAGTTGTTCGGGCTTGGAGGGAGGCTATAGTTACACCCATATAGAAGGGTGGATCCAGACATGACCCTAACAATTATCGGCACATAAGCCTGACTTCCATCATAGGCAAAATTATGGAAAGATTGCTTAAAGCCCATATTATAGATCATTTAGAAAGAAATAAAATAGTAGATATCTTTCAACATGGTTTTGTGACTGAAAGATCAGTTTTGACCAACCTACTACATTTTTGAACCAGTAAGCACTGCCTTGGACTTGGGTATTCCGTAGATGTAATATTTTTGGATTTTTCCAAAGCTTTTGATAAAGTATCACATAAAGTCTTACTACAAGAATTGGTCAAAATTAGTTGCAACCTAATATTATAAACTGGATACAGTCATGGTTGGAAAACAGAACTCAACAGGTATCAGTCAAGGGTCACCTGTCTGCGACGGTGTGGTGACTAGTGATGTTCCTCAGGGCTTCGATCCTGGGTCCGATACTGTTTAATATTATGGTCTCTACACTGCCTACTACTGATAAGATATGGGTCACAAAATATGCTGATGACTGTAAAATGGGTAGTTTGGTAAGCACCTTTCATGATAAATGCTCCATACAAAATCATTTAAACAACCTATCAAACTGGGCAAAGGCTTATGGTATGTTTTAATGTTGACAAATGTAAAGTCTTCCATTTGGGCAAAAATAACATCCCTTCAATTATTCCTTAAACAATGTTTATCTAAAAGTATTTTGGAAGAAAAGGATTTGGGTGTCATAATCTCAGATAATTTAGCTTTCCAAAAAAATAATATAATTAAAGTTCAAAAATGTAATAAAATAATTGGCTCTATTTTAAGAAATATCAAAAGTAGAGACTCCAAGGTTATTATGCCACTCTACACCAGTCTGGTACATCCCCACTTGGAATACTGCTCTCAATTTTGTGCACTAACTTCTATAAGGGGTTTAAAACTCTCTGAGGTGTTCAGCGTGAATTCACTAAAAAGTATAATCTTTACATAGTAATAGTTACGTAAGATAGATTAAAAACTTAACCTATTTTCTGTAAAATACAGACAAATAAGGGGTGACTTAATATTGGTATATCAAACCTTAAAAAATGATTATTTAAGAACCACAATTGGATTTACTACTGCCTCCAACGTCAAATTAACTAGGAGTCATGGTTATAAACTCATTGGAAAAAAATGTATATCCACTAGAAGGAGTCTATTTTTCACACAGAGAGTTGTGAGTTTGTGGAATAACTTACCTGTAAGTGTCGATAATAGTGATAATTTAAATACCTTTAAGCAAAGATTGGATAAACATATGGGAAACAAACAATTTGATTTCCACCCATAGGACATATGGGTGGCGAGCATACAATGGGCATCCTTACATATGCCTTCATTGCTCGTACACTTCTATGAACCTATGAACCTATATCATTAGGTCCTGGGCTAGTGTTTTTATTTAATTTTTCCATTGCTTGTAAAATATAAGGTATTGTAATGTTATGAGCACCAAGTGTATATGGATAAACTGGAGTGGTTGTAGTTTGATCAGTGATACAGCAATGGGGGAAGTAGGGGCTGTTCATCAAAACCCTAAACAGTGAAGGCAGTACAAATACACCATGGAGAGAGTTGACGAGAAAGAGATGGAGGGCAGAAAGAAACTACAAATGCCTATGTCCTGGTTATATTAGCATTCCATTTATTTTTGCTGATTTTTCTCTATAGTGAAAATAAACAGAACACAAAAATAACCTTCTATGCAGTATATATCTATATATATCTCCAATGAGGTCTCCATAGTCAAGGTCCTCATGTACATAGTTAATGTATTCAACAGTGCCATGTTGGTGCTGTGGAGCTTCTGGAAGTCATGCTGCTGTATACACTGGACACTGTATTGTTTGAGGTAGGTCATCCCAGCACTAAAGGAACGTTTTCTAAATTATTGTAGTAAATGTAGGGAAAATGCGTCTTTCAAAGAGGTGTTTCCAGTTAAATTACTGATGACAGGTGGCAGAAACTTTTCTGATACCCTTCAGAGGAAGTATTTTTCTCCCAAACGTTTACTAGTGGCAAAATCAGAGTCTTGTACTATTTCCCACTAAAAAAGTGAAAGCCTTCCTTTTAGCCACAATGGGCCAGCTGAGTCCCTTAACACCTGTAAATTATATAGGTGAACTAAATCAGTGCTTAACTACTATCTAGGTGCCAAATAGCATATGGTGCTTTTTTTTTCTGAGCATGGGTGCTTCAGTCATTGTACACACTCCTGAAGCCACTGCTCATCATCATTGTTAAGCATTGTTATTTAATCTGTAATTTCTAAAATAAATGGGATCCACATTTCATCATATTTGCTATGTGCTCCTTCTGATATATAGTGCTCTATCTAGTCTACTATGATCTAACATTAAATCTAATCATTCTATATACTCTGGAGATTTTTCATATTTCCAATGCTGTAATAATATTATTTATTAGCTACTGAAATTCCAGTATTAATCAGTATGGAATAAATTTTTTTGTGTGTACTAGATGATTCTCTCATTCCAAAAAATACAATTCCTGGATCGAATGGAAAGTCATTTATCCAAGTATCTTTCCTAGTAAGGAAAATATATTTTCCCAATATTCATTAATCTGTTTACACCTAGCTATCATATGGCCTAGTGCCCCATATGCACCTCTGACAGGCTTCAGAAATAAATAGATGTATCAAATGTATTCAATCTTGGCGGGGTTAAATAAGTTTTATTTATCACATTAATATGTGTCTGCAATAATCTATTATTTTTAATCCCTAATTTATCCAGATTTATAGTCTCAGTCCAAGCCTCTTCTGATATTGTCTGTTTCAAGTCTTTCTTCAAGGATCATTTAGTTTCTGTTAATGTAAGGGAATTAGATTCTCTAAGAGCTGTGTACATCTTGATGATAAAATGTTTATTAGAGTGCAAATTTCACAAAAGCTCTTCTAAGGCAGAGTAAGGCATGTTTTGTAAACTTGTTTTTATTAAAAAATAAGTTTTTTCTGACTTGCATGTTCTGTAATCTTTGTGTTTCTTGAACATTATATTTTCTCTGAAATTTATCAAGAAATATAAACATATCCTCCTCAAATAAGTCCTCGAGCTGACAAATTCATTTTTCTTTATACCATCTCATGAAAGTTCTATCCATTATTGATGGCTGGAAAGAAGAATTATTAATTATTGGGGTGAACCTTGATAGGTGAATTGGGTCACCCATAATCTGTTGTGTTATCCTCCAGGAGGTATTAGATGCTTTAGCAGTGGGAAGAACTGATTTATAATAAGAGGCCCCCATTAGGTTAACTATTAATGTGTTTTTAAAGTGAATTCAGGTAGCTTGCTTTCTTCTGCCTTGAGACTAGCTATCTCCCTCTCCATAGGAGAATGAAACCAATAATATTTTTTTGAGCTGAGCTACAAGATAATACCACCAAAAAGTTGCCATCCAAAACCTCCTTTCTCCCTACTTTGATAGAGCTTATTCAGTGCAATTTTAGGTTGTTTACCTACCCATAGGAATCTCCTAAAATGTTTTTCTAAGTCTGAAAAAAATGTTTTATTCATTATTACAGGGGTGGCTTCAAATTAAACAATTGCCTGGGGAGCACATACATTTTTAAGATATGTACTCTTCCAATCAAGACTAGAGGGAGATGTTGCTACTTTTCAAGATCTAATTTAATTTTTTCTTATGAGGGGGTTAAAATTCAGTTGTACTACTTTCTTCATATCCAAGCAATGTATACACCTAAATATTTGATTAGGTCTTTTCGAATATCTTGTAATGAACAATTGCTAAGTAGTTCCTGGTTTTCCCCCAAGTATAAGGCCTCACTTTTCTCCCAATTTATCTTAAAACCAGAATATTAGCTAAATTCAGCCACTATCTGAGTGACCAAGGGGTACGTGTTATTAGGATTACAAAGAAAAAGTAAGATGTAATAATATGACTTCATTCCTTCACTTTGTCTCCTAGTGTCTCTTTTTGAGATCTAATCTTTGGTGCTAAAGGTTCCAAATATAGAGCAAAGAGCAGGGGGACAGTGGCACCCCTGCCTTGTTCCTCTACACAGTGAAGAGGGCTGGGGATAATTGCTGGTTTGTTTTTATTCTAGCTCAAGGTTCTGTATAAAGTAACTTAATTCAGTCAAGAAATTTGCCAACTAGTCCAAATGATTTCATAGTTTCTATTAAAAAAGGCCACTGGACCCTATCGAAAGCCTTTTCCACATAAAGCGATAACACTATTGGGTCTGTCCCTAATTGTGCCTGTATGATGTTAAATGCTTTTCTTATGTTACGCTGTAACTTTCTTCCCTCTATGAACCCTACTCAATCTAAATTAATTTAGACAATATTTTTGTCAATCTATTTGCAAGTAATTTTGCAAATATTTTATTATCACTGTTCAACAGTGATAGCGGCCTGTAAGATTTGCACATATCTGATGGTTTATCTTTTTTAAGAATTAGAATTAAAGCGGCTTTGCTAAAAGAAGGAGGGATGTTTCCTGTAACCAAAAAATCTTGGAAAAGATCTTTTAATAAAGGTGAGATAGTGTGCTTTAAAGTTTTGATAAAATTTGAATGTAAAGCCATCTGGCCCTGGGCTTTTTCCATTCAAGAGATCCTTCAGAACTGTGAAGATGAGGACCCCATATTTAGAGCCAGCCATGTGCACCACACAAGTTAATGTGGGGTAGAAAAAAGTGCACCACCAAAAAAGCAATGGGATATTCAGAAACTGGATGGGCAACTCCGATCACGCAAACACAACTGAATATCCCAAAGACATGTGATCACACAAACAGATATGTGCAGCGCAGCAGAACAACACTGAATATGGGCCAAGTGTGCACAAAGGGGCAGGTGACTGCAGCCAAACAGTGTGTGTAGCTCACTGCAGGCATGCAAGTGAAATGACAAGTGTCTCAGAACACTGACAGCCCAGTGGACATGGGAGGCACAGTGGCACAACACAGGAGCCAAACCTGCATGTTGCACTGACTCAGGGGGTCAAGGCATGTGCACTGGAAAGACATGCCCAGGACTGTGCACATCCATGCACAGTGCACATGTTAAACACAGAAAACCATAGTGTTACACACACAACAGCACCCATGACCCATGGAGAGCATTGAGTATAGATGGCGATATACAATGCTGCAAACATGGCAGTGCAGTGGAAGGCCGACTTTTACACATGGAAACAAATGCATGCACATGGGCCCCATGTGGTCACACATGGTGCATACACCAATGGCGGTATATGCCCATCTGCAGAGCAGGAGATGTGCACAAGGTGACCCAGGGGTGCATGCAACAGGCACAGCAGAGCAGACCTTGTGGGGGCAGGGCAACACAGCAAACATGGAGAAATGAATGTAAGGATGCACATATCACAGGCCAATATAGAACACTGTGTAGGCAAATACAGTGACACACACCCAGTTGCCCCCCCCAGGCAAGGGATGGTGCTGGAAGCATGAGCCAACAACCACCCCTGCACCTGTGGACTTGTGAATGGGGGGGCACATTGGTCAACCACCTGTTATAGACCCTAGTAAATAACACACTGGACACCACCATGTGAAATATGAATTTATATTTATTTACAACATGGTACAAAAATATAACAGATATGACAATAAAAGGCAACAAGAACAACAATAGAAACAATATAAAACCAGCAACATTGAATGGTGGAAACCAGGGAAGAAACTAGGGTGTGGTAAACAGCAGAAGAGGGTGGGAAGGTGTCATATATTTGCAAAGTAGGGATGGGTGCAGTGAGGGATGAGTGGGGTGGGAAAGAGGAGGAACAACATTTGCCAGTCCAGAAATAAGTCAAGGCCAAGCTTGGGGTTGCATTGTACACTGGTGGTGTGACAACTGTGGGTCCTGCCAGAGTGCCCCCAATGCATGGCCAATGGCCCACACAGACCTCAACAGGGCACCCTGCTGAAATAGCAGTGCCTGCAGCAGCATTGTTATAGCACATCTTGCCATCCTCTGTCCTGGCCCACATGCCTGCGGTCCTGCACTCTGTGCCCCATGCGCTGGCTAACCATGACCTATGTAAATAAAAAACAACATCACTACAGCAGCTGTGACAAGTGTGTGACATACAAGCACAGCCCCACCTACAATGGGATATGCAGCCATGCATGTGTGGCATGCTGACCACATGCTGTGTCACAGTGCTGCATGCAACAGTGACCATAGACATGCCATGGACATGTCCAACAGGATGCACACATCCTTTGGCCCATGCAATGCTACAAGAGGGTCACTGCAGGATGGGCAGCCAACATGCCACAGTGTCATGCTATGCTACTTACCATGATCATGTCTGGGAGACACAGAGGCCACGTAAACATGACAGTGCAATGGCACACAAGAGTGCATGAGGGCCATGGGTGTCAGACAAGATGGATTCATGTGGCAGCATACCCCCACAGATGGACATGTCCACCTACAGTAGTTCACCGAGGCATACATGGATCGATGGGTTGCAGTGTGGACACATCTGTGTAAAGTACATCTCCCCCACAACCACACAAGACACCCATAGATGATGGTGACAGAGATGCATAGGTCCGTGCATGTGTCGATACTGGCAATGGCATGCCATTCACACACCAGTATACACCTTACTGACATGGGAGGGATGTATCAGACCCAGTCCTGTGGACAAGTAAGGGACAGTGACTGGGCCTCTGTAGGTGCAGCATGCATGCCACTGTAACAACCCCCTGCCCCATGCAACAGCAAAGGGCCCAGTCCATTGGGCTACTGGGAGCACCATGACACGTACATCCACACATTATATACCTGAGTGGTGCATGCAGGTGCAACACAAATGCAGAGCACACAAGATGAGGAGGCATTCACGTGCAGCACAGGCACTGACACATGTTCACAGTACATAGGTTGCATTAGTGTTGCCCACACCTGTCACCAGCAACCACCGGCAACACATGCTGACACCACCTGCTTCCACACAGTGCAGCTGGAAGAGGACATTGCACAGGCAAATTTCAGCAGTATCATGCCCCAACAGATGGCACAGTGATCACACACATTGCTGAATGCCATGCTCACAGCATGTCACATGTGTGGCACTGGTACACAGTGACATAGTATGGATTGTACAGGTCCATGTGCAATACATGCATCGAGCCCATCAACCATATGTCATGTGCCACTCAGAGTAGCTGTCAGACAATAATAAATAGTGACATGTCCCACAGCCACAGACAGCTATGCCCGCATGTGCACGGGACACATGGGCATTTGTGACAGCTGCTGCATGCCATGATCCAATGTCAGATGCATGACAGCCACTGGCGTATAAGATGCTGCACTGTACATGGCTACACATTGGTGATTACACAGTCCATGTCCACGTGCAGCACAATAGACAGGGCACTACCAGCTGGCCACTACAGAGAAACATATGATGCAAAGGTCACAACAGATGGATGGCTCAACAATGCATAGCGGTCCAACAGTATGGAACAGTAATATATGTGTGTGTGTGTGTGTGTGTGTGTGTGTGTGTGTGTGCCCATTAATGTGTGGAGGATATGTCCACAGGTCCCCAGATTCAGATCGTGTATGTACGATGGACATCACAGGGGGCTGCCACAGATGTGCAGGGCCACACATAGACCTGTGACCACACACCAGGGGCACACACTGTACAGAATGCAACAGGTGCATGTGTGTATATGTGTGTGTGTGTGTGTGTGTGTTTGGGGGGTGGTGATACAACATGACTGGCAGTCACTACAGGGTATGTGACACACAGTATAGTGCATGGACAGATGGTGCAGGTAGCTGCACAGACAGGGCCCATCGCAGGCATGCACTGTCCCAGTGGCCCACAGAAGTGACCTTCAGCATTCACACCACATGCAATAGCACACCACGGCCACTGTGGTGGACTCTGGAATGCACCAATCACACAGCATCGGCCAGGTGTGTGGGGATGCCACACAGGCCAATGACAGCCAACATGACGGGGACATGTATTGTGCCACTCAGCCCATATATTGAGTCTGAATGTACAGTGTGCACAGCTGACCTGCCAGTGTCCTGTGGCCAACACAGACAGGGTCAACATGGCAGCCATCTTACCACCATGTTGCACAACGCACATGAAATGTGGTTAGACATGTGCCCTTATGATGAGCAACATGCGCTGGTAGGTCAGGCTGTATAGGAAGCAGACAATACATGTGTGCCTGCAGTATGCAGACACACAGGTGTTGGATGCATGGGCACAGTGGATGCATCATGATTACAGTTGCACACAGTCTGGCTCTGCCATAGTGACACACACATGCATACTCAACCAGCCATCTTTGCGGCACCTCATGTGCTGCAGACTGCAGTCCTGCTCCTCCCGCACCATCATGGCCTGGCATCCCACCTGGCTCATGCCCTGGCTCCTTTGTCTGCAATGTAAAAAGATTCAAAAAAGACTCGGTCAGCTCCAGGCATGTCCACACATGTCCCCCACAGTCCATCCACATACATTGCTGCACTGTTGATGTTCACTATACTCACATGAGTGAATTCAGGCTCCACAGCATGGGTTGGGCCACTGTGTACAAATCACAGGTTCATGACAATGTGTGTGCATAGTCCACAGGCACTAGTATTGCCCAAATGACACTGACAGTACAGTGTCAGCACACTGTACAGTGGCCCAGAATGTGTAACATGAATTGTATGTGACACAGGAATGGCTGCCCCTGCCTGCGTCCCCAGCATGTAGACAACTGACATGTGCACTGTGGCCATGCCCATGTATGATGTGTGCCCTACTGGTCAAACATGATGTGGTGTCACCACTATTGTGCACCACAAGTGTCCATCACACCTGTTGGCCCTACATACCAGTGTGTGCTGTCATGTTGCTTGCCTGGGATACAGGCTTGGACAAGGGTAAACTCACACGTCCACTTGGCTGTGGATGACTGGCACAGCAGGGAACTCTGGAATGGGGCTCTGTAGTGGCTGTCAGCCTAACAATGCCATGTGTTGCTCTGACAATCACATGCCATGTGATGACACTGGGCAGCACGGAAATGTGTGTGTGATGGCCATATGTGCATACGCACTGTAGGGCCACATTGCCCATGACAGGCACTGTCATGTGTACGGTATATGTACACATGCCATCAGGACACACCATGACAGAGTGCAACACAGCAGCTGTGTGTCTGTAGTCACTGTGACACCAGACCGTAGCAGCTCTCACAGCACAGCTACATTGCCACATGTTCAATGCATCCACCTCTGTGCTGGAATGTGACACACGCCACTCTGTGGAGTCCTGTATGACAATGACATCACCAATGCTGCATGTATACCCCATATTGACACATGGCAGATGGCACATTGTGCCATGGGGATAAACAGCGGACACAATATACCACAGACCGCAATGTCCATCACATACAGCTGGCATATGTGGCCACATACGCATAGCGGGACAGGTACTCATAGTGCGTGTATATGTACATGTCTGTGTGTGTGCTGGCACACTAGCATGTAGCACTTGTGTAACACACAGCAGATGTCACTGCCGTTGTATTGTTGTACATGGCCATGCCTCATACAATGACATGTCAGGAACAGGGTGACACACGTGAGTGCCACCGCACATGGTGCAATGCTGCCGCCACTCACTGGGCACATGTGATACGGGTTCAACATACAGCATGCAGACTGTCATACAGTCTCACTGGTCAGCATCCTGCCAGCATCTGTGGGCAGGAGTCGAATGCATTGTGACAGTCCTGACTGTTAGCTGTTGCCACTTGCACCATGGTGTTGGTAGGACATGTGTGTGCCATTCCACCAGTACATTGTTTGTCATGAGGACTGCTAGTGCAGCATTGAAACAGTCCTCTGCACACTGCGTTGGGCACAGGCAGTACTCTGACATGGTATGACTACCTAATATGCACACATGTGGCTGTTTTACATACCTGGGCATGTCACTGAGCCATGCGCAACCATGTCCTGGTACCGCTGCAGCCTATCCAATTCCCTCCTGCACAGGTCACCATATCTATGGTGGCACTGCTCTCCAGAGCACTCCACCTCCATCTTCCCTGTGAGCCTCCTTCTGATCTCAACCCACATTACAGACTGTGGCCTATCCAGGGTAACTGTGCCACAAGGTCGACCAGGTTGGCCAGCTCCACCTCGGACCAGTGCTGGTCCAACCTGCTTGCTGCCACATGATGTCCTGCATGTGCCACATTTATGTGCTGCACAGTGGTGCTTATTCTTGCCACCTTTTTGCAGGCCTATGGCCTGTGCACATAATGCGATGATGTATGCTGTTGTTTGTGCACCGTATGTGTATGCGCCATAGAGTAGTGCAATAGGGCATTATTGGCATTCCACTGGGCATGTGTGATGACGTTGCATGGCATAGCAAAAGAAGGTTGCAACTCATGGCAAAACACATGTGCAGAGGCTGCACAGCGCCATGTTGTGAAGGGCAGCCATTGCCATGACCCATGCCATCCACACCATGCTATGCATAGAGATTGTGTGGTGGATGTGTATCGCGCATGACTGCCCATC